>CM070750.1:2876404-5276404 GCA_036346245.1 Bonia amplexicaulis | reverse complement strand
CCGGACACATCTTAAACAATTGAGTGCAGGAAAGGCGCGTGCAACCACGTTAGTTTGGTTAGTCGTTGAGGTTCCTCGATCATTCCTGCGACACTTGGCGGTGTCGTGCCGGTGTACCACAGGAGGAGAATCCAACGCCGGCCAGGGATGCGATGCACTCGCACATTCCTTGTCGCCATCGCCCATCGGTGCATGTCATTAATCAGCAAGATTGTCGGCATCAGACGTCTCTCTCGCCGTCCTAGAGCGCCGTATGGCATTGGGTTTTAATTTTTTGGCTTATTCGAAAGGTAAAATAAATATAGTAATTTTTTAAAACAAATTTTTTTAAATGACTTCTAAGTCTAAAATTATATGTGTCATCCACATCAATAACTTCTTCTTTCACTACCGTCTAAAAATATCGACAAAAATTATCTGCTACAATACAAAAGAACATAGTCTCACATGTGTATATGTAGAACCGAAGATAGCAACAGAAGGGATGAATGGTGCCTTAAAATTTTTCCTCAAATATTCACCAATCCATCACTTCAATAACTACATAGCTATGAAGATTATGATAGAAATCCATCACAAAGACTAGTAATTCGAGACGCTAAAAACCACAAAAAATCAGCAAAAATGAAAATACCACCATTGAAAGTGTGGTACTACCGCTTGCTACAAGAATCATGTATTGCTTACCGCTCTGATAAAATCATGGTGAATAGTATTTTCAGTACGATTTTAAAAACCAAAATTGAGAAAACTTTTGATCTGTAGATCCAATGACATGAAAATTTGCAGGGATCTACTCTAGGATGTTCTGAAATTATTCCAACAAACAATTATGAAAATCATGGCTAAAGTTAGACCTTTTTCTATTTATTGGAAAGATGTACCAAAACCGAGCCAAAACCCCAAACGATGAATACAACTTGCTCGTAGGTAGATGATAGTCAAGATGGCTTTAGATATGTTCCACATGTCCCAGCAAGCAAAGACACGAAAGAAATCACGTCAAAAACCCTCAGATCAAGAAATCACACCTTAAGATCAAATCAAACAAAACTGGGTTTTCTCGTGAATGCTGCTATCAAAGTGTCTAGATGGGTGAAGATGCATTCTCAAGAATTATCTCCATCTTTTACACGTTCTTGGCACAACAAGATTACAAGAAGAAAAAGAAGATATATCAAAACCAACCAAAAGTCAAGCACATCAATAAAAAACAAGAGGAACACAACAGTTGTACAAAGATTGATATATTGCTTACTTGAGAAGATAGGTTTTACATCCACTCCATCATGAAGTACAAAGAGCACACAAAGCACTCTACTCTCAAATCATAACCCTAGATATAAGAGAACAAAGAGGGGTTGGATAGTTAACCATATGTCTCCATCCTAACCCCCTTGTACAAGTGGGCAACCAGCCACTCATTCATCTTAGTGGATACTATCCATTATTGCAATAGGGAAACATGTTAACTCCACACACATGGGTTTTACTCATACAAGTCCACTTATGCATGCTTTTCAAAACGCATAAGTGTGCATCCAATAAATCCATAGCATTTATTCACTTTGATCAAATTAGCTCCACCTTGGCCTAAACCGCTCTCCAACGCATCGTCCATGCGCCGCTGTTTTGATCCAATATGGTTTCCTGTATTCTGGTCAAACCACCAAAATACCCTTCTTAACACGGTCATCACCAACCACTACAAGCAATCACCATGCTTGCCACGTGTAGGTACACAACTAGCTTGCCACGCGTCACCAAGTCTCTCCCATCCCAGTTCCACTGAACCATGGCTCATTTGGCTCGTGCAAGCTACATGACGTCATCTCGCCGTTCAAACTCGCCTTCAATATTTCTCGCCTTTCTTGTGCCATACTTGAGCTCACCGCCTCACATAGCATCCTTGATCGTTTTGGGCCTCAACTACTCCTCCATGAACCTAGCCCCGATCATCGCCGTGTCCATAGTTGACAAACGTCTCTGCACATCCAAAGACAAAGAAATCATTTCCAAACACAAGTTCTTCACAACTTGACCCACGTTAGCCAAGACATGCATCACACAACTTTAATCCAGTGACCCAGGTCATCCAACTCAATCCATGACTCAAATCCCCAAATCCATATTTTTCTGTGAACATCGGAAGTACCACGCTTAACACGTTGGTACTTCCACAATGCGGAACTACCGGCTCTCAAAATGGTGCTTCCGCATAATGAAAACCTCTCCTGGAGCTCTCTGAAAAAATATATTGCAACTAAACCCAGTACTTCCACCAAGCGGTTTCAACTATTTTTCACAAAATTTAATTTCTTTAGCCATGTGCTTGATTTCAAGCTTTATACAATCATTCCAAGCAAAAATCTTAAGTGATCTTTGTCATCTAAAATTCCTCCTGTGTTCATGCCTAGTGCAATAACAAGCCGTTTCATGAAAAAGAATTCGTGAGATCAGTTCTTTCGCACAAAAGAGATCATTTTATATTTTCTTGATTTAGTTCAAGAACAAAGAGCTAATACTAACTCATGTTTCAAGAAAGAACTAGTATAGTTCAATCTAAAGCTTAATCTAAGTTCAAAACTCAACTTAGCTGATTTGACATGGTTTGAATCATAATAGGAAGCAAGACATGATTTAGTTTAAGTTTTTCACATTTAAAGAAGCTAGCACGCAAGAACTAAGCTATACGTAGAAAGTTGTGATAAATCTAACAATTTAGCACAAGTCATGGCAAGATATAAGGCAGTTTTATCATCTCACACAAGAATAATAATCAGGGCTTCATGTATTTGTATTACAATGCATATTGCTGAATTTAAATATGATGCAATAAAAATCCCATCTCCCCCTCAACAATTGAGTCAATTTTACAAATAATTTGGTTCAACTTGAGTTATGTCATCATTAACTCCAGAAAATCTCAAATAAACTCCCCTTGAACCAAAGCAATAAGCGAGAGGGAAGAAGCTTGGACAAAAAGAAGAAATGGCGGTCCTCAAAGCATAAACAAGATAAAAGGAATACTATGGCTCAGACGTGCTCTCATCTACACCATATGACTCTAGGACTATCAGCTGGTCATCTAAAACACAAGGTAGTAAACATGTTCTCTATCTACCTAGGGGCCTAAACTCTACTAGACCTAAAAGAAGTGAGTGAACTCAACCTAGTGAGAAGAGAAGCAACTCATAAGCAGTATCCTAGAATAACAAGATGAGATAAAGAAATCTAAACAACCGAGAATGAGAACCACTCTAGTCTATGCTAGAATAACTAACCCAAATGCACCCAATAAACAAAGTGCAATAGAATAAAAAAAATACATATAATACAGAAAGTGCACATGCTCCCCCTCAAATTAAGCCATAAAGACAAACCACCACAAACTCTCCCCGCAAAGTCGTGAACCTAAAGCTACCTAAAGACTTGGTGAAAATGTCAGCCAACTGGTGGTCACTCTCCACAAACTAAAGCACTATATCACCATTCTCTGCATGGTCTCTAAGGAAATGATATATGATATCTATGTGTTTGGTCCTAGAGTGCTACACTGGGTTCTTGGCAATCTTAATACCAGAAGTGTTATCACAGAAAAAAGAAACACTATCTATGGCTAACCTAAAGTCCTGCAAAGTCAAAACCATCCAATGCACCTGACTACAACAACAGCGTCTACAACATATTCGGCCTCTACGGTGGACTATGCAACATTGGACTGCTTTCTAAAAAACCAAGAAACAAGAAAAGTTCCAATAAATTGATAGGTGCTAGAATTGCTCTTTCTATCTATCCTACAACAAGCAAAGTTTGCACCGGAGTAGGCTCTGAGGAACAGACAGGAAGAGGAAGAGTACCAGATATCATAGTTTAGAGTATCTCAAAGGTACATGAAGTGTGATTCACCGCCTGACGGTGAGAGATGCGAGGAGAAGCCTGAAATCGATCGCACAGACACACGGCGAAATGTATGTCCAGCCTCGAAGTAGTAAGGTACAAGAGGGAGCTAATCATGCTGCAGTACTCTTTCTGATATACAGGCTCGCCATCCTCATCAGGATCAAGCGTAGCCGAGGTCGCCATCGAGTTGACACTGCTTGCGATCACTTATGTTGAAGCGTCTCAAGAGGTCTCGAGTGTACTTGTCTTCATGCAAGAAGGTACCCACCTAAGTCTGCTTGATATGGAAGCCGAGAAAGAAGCTCAACTAACCCACGATGCTCATCTTGAACTCTGTGCTCATGACATCAGAAAACTGGGAAAAAGAGCATGAGAGGAGACACCAAAGATAATATCATCTACATAAAAATGGACAAGTACAAAGTCATTTCCTGTGAATGAACAATGTCTTGTCTACCTTACCCATCTCAAATATTTGACTCAACAGATAGGACTTAAGCCTCTTATTCCAAGCTCTACATGTTTAGTTAAGTCCATACAGGACTTTGGAATGGGTATTTGGGGTTCTCGAAACCTGGAGGCTGTATAGCATAGACCTCTTCCTTAATAAACCCTTTGAGGAAGACACTCTTGACATCCATCTAGTACAGCTCGAAGCCCTTAAACATTGCGAATGCAAGCAAAATCCTAATGTCCTCTAACCTAGCTACAAGAGCGAACGTCTCCTCAAAATCTAAACCCTCAACCTGTGAGAAACCCTGACCTACCAATCTAGCCTTATTTCAAAAGACTACCCCATCCTTATTCTGCTTATTCTTAAAGACTCACCTGGTTCATATGACATTATGATCACTAGGGTCTCACCAAGCGACCAGACCTTGTTCTTCTTCAAATTTTCCAACTCCTCATGCATGGCATTGACCCAAGACTCATCAGATAATACATGACATATATCCTTGGGCTCGAAAGAGGCAACAAAGGTAGAGTATAGACAGAAGTGAGATAAGCCAGATTTTGAATGCGTGACACGCTCAAGAAGATCATCTATGAGATACATTGGGCTTTCGCCCATACATCAAAAGGCTCAATCTTATCCTAGACTTCAGAATAAAACACTTGCAACCGAAAACACAAAAATGAGATACATTGGGCTTTCGCCCATACCTCAACTCATAAGAAGTGCGATGCAAGTGTGCTATCAAAAAACTCTGTTCGAAACATGACATGCAGAGGCTATAGCCTTAGCTCAAAACTTCTTAGGTGTAGCATACTCACCTAGCATCGTCCTGGCCATCTCGACTAAGGTACGGTTTTTTCTCTCTACAACGCTATTTTCTTAGGGGACGTATGGAGAATAGAATCGATGCTCTACACCTGTCTCATCATAGAAACTCTCAAAGTAGGAGTTCTTGAACTATGTGCCATTGTCACTTTGAATCGCTTGTAAGGCACCAGCAAGCTCAACAAACAACGTACCCAACAAACCATTAAAATGACTGAAGGTCTCATCCTTCGAGGCTAAGAAAAATACCCAAGAGAACCTCAATAAGTCATCAACTACAACAAGAACGTACCACTTCTTACCCACTGACTGCACTCTAGCTGGACCAACTATGTCCATATGAAGAAGTTGTTCCAGTGCATCAGTCATAGTCACGGTGACTGGCGAATGAGAAACGGTAACCATCTTGCCATGCCGACAGGGAGCACAAACTAGGTCTTTGACCATCTTAAGCTTAGGCAGACCATAAATAAGGTTGTGTCCGCTTACTTAGGTCAAATGATCAAATCCGATGTGACCAAGTCTCCTATGCTATAAGGAGAGATCATAGAACTCAGAAGCAACTAAGCATCAGAGAGAATCACCAGAAGTCTCAATAAAATCAGTGCGAAAGATCCTTCCAAACCTACAAATCCCACAAACTAGACTTCCCAAAGAATCAAGGATTTTACAAACATTTTTTCTCAAAACTTATCTCGAAATTGTCACCGGTAAGCTGAGAAACAGAAAGCAAATTATAACACAACTTACTCACTAAGGCAACATCATTAAGAATAAAGAAATCATTAATGCGCATAGTACCTTTAGCGATGACTCGAACAAACGAAGTGTCACCAAAGGTGATCATCTCATCACCTGGAGCTCAGACAAGGAAGAGAACCTACGGGAGTCTCTGGTCGTGTGGCGATAATAGCCGGAGTCTACAAGCTAAACCTCTTCCTTCCCAGCCCGGCAAACCTGAGTCAGCAAGAAGACAACATCGGTGGCTCAGTACTGGAGCAAATAAGAGCAGATCCGGGAACCCAGTACTAAGTCACACGACGAGCAGAAGATGCAATCACAGAAACAGAAGACTGACCTCTAGCTACTCTACGCACCTCGTCTCTCACAGAAACAGCGGGACTATGAGCAGACCTCAAGCCTCTACTATTTTCGACCGCTATTGAAGAGTGGGTCTGACCAATAGCAATATACTGATCACGCTGCAGATAGCTACCTCGACAAGAAAAACAAGATCTATCCTCAGGACGGTGGACACCCTGACCAGAAGCAACTCGAGGGCCAAAATCCTCGATGCTGCCTAAAACCTTGCGAATCAAGAGAGCTACCTATGACTCTAGACCTCATGTTGGTCTTAGGAGCACTTCGAGTCTGGGGCTGACATTGAATACTCCTAAGAGCGCGAATATGGTCTCTTCACGTGATCTTGGCATGCCTGAAGTAGAACTCAACCATATGTCCATCCTTCTGACGGAAAGTTCAATGATACTTCGCCTTTGGAGAGGTCGAAGGTGCAAGTGAGACTTCGCTTTCTTAGAGGTCAAAGTAGCAGCTGGCACAACCTTACTGTCAGAAATCCTCTGGACAAAACCCGTAGGTTTAAACACTATATTTTTAGCTTTGGGCGCAACCTCAATCACACCTCCAGCTACAACTGTAACTACTGCAGACAGATGTTTCCTCACATCCTCTAAGAAATCATACCCTAAATTTTGATTGAACTTGTAAATTTTTTATTTGTCTAGGATAAGATTGAGCCTTTTCTTGCCTCTAACAAATTTTTCGAGAGTGCTCATGAGATAGTCACACTCCCAAAAAAAAAGAGGCACGGGAAGAACATGGGGAAGAGAAAGATGAAGAGCCAAATGAAGAGGATCGAATAGCACGTGCATATCTCTCATTATGCACGGCCGCCTCAACTTTGAGAGCTCCGCAAGACTCACATGGGGCATTCCTAATTCTAGTCATATGTGCCTTGTAGCTCTTCCTTAAAGTCTCTTGCATATCTCACATCTTCTCCTCAAGCTCAGCACAGAACAAGCAATCAAATTTTGACTTCTCTAGTAGATTCTTAGTTAGCTTTACATATTTTTTATCCAATGCAATTAATTCAGATTTTAGTTTTTCATAATTATTGTATGATGAGCTAATAGGTGCCTTAGAAGCATATTGAGCTATTTTCTTATTGTGATCACACATATCCTAAAATAGCTTAGATACAGATTAAAGTTCAGCAGTCAATTTAGGACAGTTGGAATAAGAAGCAATGGGCTCAAGCAAAGAAGCGCGCATTTTAGCAATCTTATGATCTGCCTTTTTTAAGTTAATCTTCAAGTTAATATAACTATCACAAATTTCAGACAGATCAAGGAGGACAGTATATAAACCTCTTAAAGCATTTTTCTTATCCTCACATGAGGTGCAGAATGTAGTCTCAACAGAATCAGATGAAAGAGGTGCAACTCTAGCCAACTCTATTTCAGCTAAGAGACTAATATTCTCCACCTTAAGCAAATCTAGCTAAAAAATCACACTATCATATGAGGTCCTTAATTTCTCCATATCTCCAAGTAAAGAAGCACACACATCACAATCGTCATATAAGGGAGCAAATCTAAGTGAAGTAAGCTCTCTTGACAAGCTCTCTACCTCCTTCTCTAACTCACCACACCTAGTCCTAGACCTAGTCTAAAATTTTTCTAACTTGAGAAAAGCATCATTGAGCTAGTCGTAGGAGGTGCATACCTCATCAAAATCACTGTAGAGATCATCATCGTTGATGTCGTTCTTGTCAGTCATGAAGCACATCCCGGTGAAGTCATCGCCATCCTTGGTGTCCTTCTACGGATCATCCTCACCATCATCATCGCTCCAGCTCTCAATGTTGCTGAAATCGAAATTGTCGAAGGTGGTGAGGACGCGGTGGAAGAGCTTATTGGCCTTACCAAAGTTGCGGTACTTCTTCTCCTTGCCTTGATCACAAGCCAGCGGCTTCTTGTTGCGGTTCTTACTGATATAGTCATTCTTGCTCACACCGCTGTAGTCGTTCTTGCCCTTCTCTAGCTTGGGGAAATTCTTTCGAATGTGGTTGGGACAACCACACTCAAAGCAAATCACCGGACCTCATCTCTTCCTTTCTCTAACCCTCTTGTATACGTGAGAGAATTTTTTAGCTAAGATGGCTAACTCACTCCCTGGAAACTACTCAAACTGATCCTCGCTCATCTCGCATAGAGCAGCCAAAGAGAAGCCAGAAACACAATCAGATGATGCTCTGGAAGCAACTGTGGGATCAATGACCAAAGCCATCGACTGCGACCTCGTCTTGCGAGAGATGATGTTGATCTTATGAGTCTTGAGGCAGGAGTACAACACGTCAAAAGTCAAGGTCGACAAATCAGTTGTGTCCTTGATGGTTTTCACTTTCATCTTCCAAACCCTTACGTCCAAGGCAGAAAGCATTTGCCAAGCGTTATCCGAGTCTGAGTATGTGAGACCAAAAGCTCAGTGCTTGCTCAAAATCTTGTGAAATATGCCAAAACACTCATCCAAAGACTCACCAATAAGTATCTCGAATTTGTTGTATTCTCACTTGTATTGGTCCTGTTGGATAGCCTTGATCTAGGTAGTGCCCTCATGGTATGCATCGAGGGTCACCCAAATATCGAAAGCCAACGCGAGATGAGAGATGCGATCAAACTTGCTTCGGCTAAGACCCTAAATGATTGTGTTCCTTGCCTTAGCATTTGCCTCCACATCTAGTGTATTTATGGCCATGATGTGCTCATCGGCAAGAACAACAAATCGAATCTTAACCTTTCTCGAGATTGCATAGCCTTGAGTCTGAATATAGGACTTCATTCTACTCTTCCAAAAAGGATAGTCGACCCCATCAAAGAGAGACGACTTGGTGAAATGCTTTTCTGATGCTATGGCTCTAAAGACCTGTTAGGATCTATGTGAAAGAGCTAACCGAGCTCTAATACCAATTGAAGGACCAAAGATGGTAACAGAGGGGAGGTGAATGGTGCCTTAAAATTTTTTCTCAAATATTCACCAATCTTTCACTTCAATAGCTATATAGACACGAAGATTAGGCTGAAAATCCACCACAAAGATTAGCAATGGAAATCCACCACAAAGATTAGCAATTCAAGACAATAAAAACCTATGAAAAATCAGGAAAAATAGAAATACCACCGTTGAAAGTGTGGTATTACCGCTTACTACAGTAACCGCGGTACTACTTCTACAGTAGTCGCGGTACTTCCGCTGCTACAATAATCAGGGTGAATAGCATTTTCAGCACGATTTCAAAAACCAAAATTGAGAGAACTTTTGATCCGTAGATCCAAATGACATGAGAAGTTGCAGGGATCTATTCTACGATGTTATGAACCTATTCCAACAAACGATCATGAAAATCACGACCAAGTTGAGACCTTTTTTTGTTTGTTGGAAAGATGCACCAAAACCGAGCCAAAACCCCAATTTATGAATACAACTTGCTTATGGGTAGATGATGCCCAGGATGACTTTAGATATATTCTTACATGTTTCAGCAAGTAAGAACAAAAAATAAATCACGTCAAAAATTCTCGGATCAAGAAATCACACCTTGAGATCAAATCAAGCAAAACTGAATTTTCTCGTGAATCTTACTATCAATGTGTCTATATGGGTGGAGATGTATTTCCAAGGATTATCTCTCTCTTACACGTCCTTGTTAAAGTAAGATCACAAGAAAAGAAGAGATATCAAAACCAACCAAAAGTCAAACACATCAATCAAAAACAAGATGAACTCAATAGTCGCTACCAGCCACCTATTCAACTTAGTAGATACTATTCACTACTACAATAGGAAAAACTCATAAACACCATACACACGGATTTTACTCACATAAGTTCACTTATGCATGCTTTTCAAAGCGCATAAGTGTACATCCGCTAAATCCTTAGGCTTGATCCGTCTTGATCAAATCAGCTTTACCTTGGCGTAAACTGCTCTCCAACACATCACCCATACACCGCAGTTTTGATCCAAGATGGTTTTCGGTATTTTGGTTAAACTACCAAAATATCCTTCCTTAACCTGGTCATCACCAACCACTGCAAGCAATCACCATACTTGCCACGTATAGGTACACCACTAGTTTGTCACGCGTCGCCATACTCTCCCGTCTCGATTCTACCGATCCATGGCTCACTTGGCACGTGCAAGCTATATGGCATCATCCCGCCATTCGAACTCACTTTCAACATTTGCCACCTTTCTCATGTCATGTTTGAGTTCACCATCTCACCCGGCATCCTCGATCGTTCTGGGCCTCAACTCCTCCATGAGCATAGCCCCGATTATCGTTGTTAACCACAGTTGACTCCAAGCATCTCTGCACATCGAAGGACAAAGAAATTATTTTCAGGTATAAGTTCTTCACAACTTGACCCACATTAGCCAAGACATGCATCATGCAACCTTAATCCAATGAACCAAATCATCCCAACTCAATCCATGACTCAAATCCCCAAACCCCTGTTTTTCTATGAAGATCGGAAGTACCACACCTAACACACCGGTACTTCCGCATGTGGAACTATCACCTCCTAAAATAGTACTTCCGCACGCTGAAAACCTCACCTGGAGCTCTCTGGAAAAAAAACATATCACAACTCGGTACTTTCGCACTTATAACTGTGGTACTTCCACCAAACGGAACTACCGCACCGTACTTATCCTGCGGTAATTCCGATTTTCTTGACACTTCCAGAAGACAGCCCAAATCAATGCAATTTTTGTAAAACTATTTTACCACTTTACAAAACTTGCAATGATTCATCACAACAGTATCCTGAATCTTCTCATATGGTCATTCAGTATATGCTGCCGTCTAAGTAGTATCAAATTCAATAGATCAAGTGTTGATACAAATAGATAGGGGCAGAACCATGCCTCGGGCAGGGTAGGCTTCAGCTCGGAGTATGAAAAAATAGCTAATATATAGCCTAGGTAAATTCAGCCTATAATTAGGTAATATTTTTATGGTTCAATCTAGGTAGTCTAAATTATTCTATCATTGCGCCTGAAGGATAGGTAAATTCCACTATGAAACCAGCCTTCCAGGCGCTCGTGTACGGTCACCTAGGCCAGAGGGCGAGCCATGTCGGCAACCAAGCAGCATCCCAGCGAGCTCTCGCTGCGTCCGCGCCTGCCAGGAGTGAACCAAACACGCCCGTCATCTTTGGTCTGCAAAATTGGGAGAACCTCATTTTCTGATAGAAAGCTACCAGTACATTTGGGTCTCAAGTCTTAGGGGGCGTTTAAATTGGCGATAGCTTCTAATTTTTTACTGTAGCTGATTTATTTTTGAGTGTAATTGATGGTATCTTATTTGATGTAATTAAATTTTAAAAAATTTAAAAATAGAGAAAGCAGATTAATTCATTACGGACAACACGAAGGAATATGAAGAAAAAAAAGAAAAGACAAAAATGTTCAAAAACCAAAAAACTAGAATAAGATGAAATTAAAAAATAGTGCATTAAAAACCGAAGCTAAGGTTGGAGCGAGCAGGTCTTAACCACGAAATTAACGAGCACTGCCGAGTATAATTTATGGTAGACGAGAAAGACTGCATGTACGAACTTCGTTTTTCAAGAATCGTACCTTCGATTTGATTTGTACTCTCCATCTGCATTTTGTGTAAAATGTTTATGAGAAATGCGTAGCATCGCTATTAGGCACTGTCAATCATAAATAATTACATTGATTTTGGCGTACTTTCCTTTAGACCCCCATCGCAATTTCAATGTGCTGCAGCACAAAGGACTTCCCGCGACATGATTTTTTCATGGCAAGGAGTGCGGAACATATTCACACGTAGAAATCGAAGTCTCTCATCGGGAGACCATGTCACATATCACTAATCAATTTGTCATAAAAATTGGTACTATTGTTAAGTTAAATTTTAATTTTACATAAAGCTCCTCTCTTTTCAGTTCTAAGACTGTACAGCGATATGACCAATTTGGGATGCCGGTCAGACCGCTGCGAGTACGGCGTTCTAACCGGCTTGGCAAGAGCAGTCAGATCGATCCAAATTTATTTTGTGGTATTTTGGATTTCCTGGATCAAACAATTATGAGGGATTGTCTGGGGATGAGTCGTCGGCTTGACAATTATGAGGTCTAGAGCGGTCATGTAAATCTGAGTGAACCTATATGGCTCAAGCAGGAGCATAGATAAGACAAGGATCGATAATTATGAGGTCTAGAGCGATCATGTAAATCCGAGTGAGCCTATATGGCTCAAGCAGGAGCACAGATAAGATAAGGATTGTGGCGATGAAAGTTGTGTATATGGTGCACCATGTGATGAGATCGATACACATAGAGACGGTTCGAGGGAGATCGAATGTATGAAGACATGACAGCTAGCCATTGGGCACTACGGGCGACACATCAAAGCATGCAGTAATACTTTGAGGTGAAGACAACGACGGAGTGAAGAGAAGGTGCATCAGTGGGTGGTGTAATATATCTATCTATTGCCACCTTTACCCATAGCTAAAGGCACCACTTTTATATAGAGCTTCTAATAGGATCCTTATCCAACATGATTAGATATCATATCCCCACTTGGAGACCCTCCAATCAAATCCTTATCATTCTAACACGTTAAGTATGTGGCCTTTCAGATTCGTGCATACTTGATTATAACCTGGAAATACCTTTTCAATAACTAATCGGTAGTGATCCCTAAAAGAACATATTGACCCCTAAATATGCACAAATATTAAATCGAATGAACGTTATGTAATATGATCTGCAACTTGGTCTTAGTCATTCATGTTCAGTTTGTAACCCCTTACGACTAATTTGTATCTAGTCATGATAAGTCCGTATCTTCATACGATCGGCTCGTAGACCAATTTGTGATATGTACGACTAGCTTACAACCAGTCAGTATACTCATACGACCAGTTCGAATATAGTCAGACTAAACAACCTATTTGCATATTCTCCTTTTGTCTCACGGTATTTGATCAAACTCCAGGTTAGAAACGTGTCATCTATGGAATGTTCAATCTTTTTCCGATCTAGTGATGAATAATTTCATGTGGTCAACTCTTCGACTACTCATAGTATGGCCATGCAATTCCTTTATTCAACTATATCAAGGGCCCTAAAGATCTCTCCTATTATGTAGGAGGGGCAAATCCCATATCCGATCAGTCACATTCCTCTGTATGTTTCACGGTGTAGCGTTTGGCAACCTTTAAGTATACCATTACACATATAGAAAACTATGATGATTTCGGGTACAAGGATTATACATCATCATTACTTAAAACTAACTATTGACACATAACAACATAGCAATCTCAATAGTATCTCAAGGTGGGTCAATCTGACAGCATGTTTTCTAACATGTGTCTACATTATTGATTTGATATCTCCATATCTATAATCCGTAAAATATGATCATCAATAAATGCATGTGCTAATCAATAAATCATCATTATCCCACATAATGATATAAGATTAGGGATAATTTAGAACAACATCAAAACATGAATAAGAGAATCCACGAACAAGTCACATACTTGTTGATCTATACGAGAGATATTTATTCAATTGATAAAATAATACATTATTAAAAAGATTATAAATATAAAAGTGATACAATCGTTTCCACGATTATTATGCATTTCAAGGTTTAAGTTAGGGTTTCAAGGTTTAAGTTAGTGTTACAATCATCTCACGACCCAATCATCCACATTTCTCGCCTGATCGTTATAAAACAAAAACCGTTACATTTTTTTTGCAAAAATCCTATCAAAAAATTTGAACGTATTTTCAAAAAAACTTACCCAAACATAAAACCGTAACTCAAACAGCTGCCCGCATCACACGCAAAAAAATATGAAACCCTAGCTCTAGCTGCCCGCATCACGCGCAACAAACCCTGAAACCCTAACTCAAATGGTTGCTCGCATCACACGCAACAAACCTTGAATCCCTAACTCAAACGGCTATCTGAAGCGACAGGGCGACATATGTGCGGAGGACGGAGGCTAGGCGGTGGCCTAAACCCTTAATTGGTGTCTCTTACCTAAATTAGTTATGTGGTACTAAACTTCCCACATTTCAAGTCATATGAAATCATGAAACCCTAATTTCTGAAGCCCAAAATACTAATTTTTGAAACAATTTCATAACATATAAAATTTTAGAAAAAATAAAAAATCAAGTACAGTGTGTAAGGAGCATTCAAAAAAATTTATTATGTTTGGATCTCATTTTCTATATTAAAAAATTCTACAAACAATATAGTTACATAAGTTTTTGAGAAAAAATCAAAACAGATAAAATTATGAAAAAAACACACAAGCAAGTACACTGTGTTGGGAGGCTCCATACAAAAATAATTTTTGGGCCTCATTTGCTATATTTAAAAATTTCTAGAAAAATATATTTAAATGGTTTTTTCTCAAAATTTGTTACAGTGTTGCTACCTCACGGTGACCATGTGGTGCTACAGTGCCCATAGCACAGTCGCCGTGCGGTTTTGACTAATCCACATGATGATCGTACGACAGCAGTACATGTCGTGTCTATATCAATTCTGTGCGATGGAAGTACTAATTCTGTAATTTCTGCGTGACACTCCATTCTTGCAAAACTAGCCCAAAAACACCAATACAGCCAAAAAAACTCTATAAGGTGTGTGTCAAATTATTTTTCATGAAGGTCCTTTGATACTACTGTATTTATGACACATCTAGCCGCGCGGTAACCCTGCTGGTTATCACGGTAAAAAGGGCAGCGTAGGGAGACCGACTCCAATGTTTGAGTTGGTCTATGTTCATCCCTAGCTTTCGCGGTCAACGCACATCGTATGAGCACAGGAAGTTGGCAACTGCGCGCTGTGCCAGGATGGCATGGGCTCCATGCCATCCTGGGCGTGCCACGTGCACGCACGTTGCAGAAGCGGGGTTCGCGAGAAAAGGCTGCCCCTAGGTTTCTCCACCAAGGGGCAACGGTCGTCTGGTGTCTAACGATGAGCCGACGGAAGCGGCGTGCCGGAACGGGACTCCTCAGTTAAAATTTAAGAACTAAAAATTAAAAGTTATAAACTATTGCTCAAAAATCCACATTTAGCCTCGTCTTGGCTTTATATTCTAACTTCTAATTTACTATTTCTTAATTTTATCTTTTTCTGACTTTTGGCTTTTTAAGTTTTTTTGTCTTTTCTTTTTTACCTGTATTTATTTGCATCGTCCATGATAGGTAACTTGTTTTTTAATTTTTATTTTTTAAAATTTAATTACATTAAAAAGTCATCAACAATTACAGTATAAAATAAATCAGTTATAATATAAAATAAATCATAAGTTAATTTAGGACATATTTTTTACGGCTTTTAAAAGCGGCTTTTGATTTTTGCTACAGTACATAACTTTTAAATAAAGTATTTTCTCAAGACGGGATCTAGAAGTTAATTGTAGTACACGTTTAAAGTCTAACATCTGTATCAACCAAAATCACAAACGAATATATCTCTCTCCATAATCTTTATCGTAAACAACTAAAATTTAAAATTTTCAATCAAAAATTATAAATCGCAGCTAAAAATAATAGACCCTTGTAGCTGAACTGGAGCGCCCCTTAGTCATCACCGTCTATCACTGTAAGGTCGATATTTGCCGGACGGTGTCGGACTCCATGGTCTCCCCAGCGAATGGGCACAAGATGCCGGGCCGGCCGTGTTCTCACGACGTAAATATGACCAGTAAGGTCGCGAACAGGTCCGAACTCGGAAGTCTTCGCCGGCCTGGCCGTGCAGCTAATAACACCGTATTACAATTTTTATGACCATTTCTTGGATTGACTGATGGTGCCTAGCCCACCCGCTTCATTGCCATTAATTTCGGTACTTCCACAAATATCTAGACTTTTATTTTAAATAGTTTATTCAGTCTGCTCATTGGATTCAAGAGAAGGTAATGGGCCTGTTCTTTTTGGCTGTGGCTTATGGTTTTTGGCTGAAATTTTTGAATTTTGGCGGTTTGCGACATAGATTGTGGAGAGAGATACTCGCTTGTAATTTTGGTTGATACAGATGTTAGACTTTTAATGTGTACTACAATTAACTTGTAGACTCCGTCTTGAGAAAATACTCCATTTAAAAGTTAGGTACGGTAGCAAAAGTCAAAAGCCGCTTTTGGAGCCAAAAATAACACCCCCAACCATTCTAGTACCTAACCTGAGGGCAAATAAGATAATGAACCATTCTAGTACCCTAACCTGAGGGCAAATATTGGTTATTTCCAGCATCCATGCATTCTGATGACGATTTAGGCCGTTCAGTTCGGATGAAATAAGCAAGTTTATGATTGAAATTATACTGTAACTGATTTATTTTGTATTATTGCTGATGGTGGTTTATTGGCGTAATTAAATTTTAAAATTTTAAAATAAAAAATAGGTTAATCCATCACGGATAATACAAACGAATACGAAAAAAAGGCAAATAAGCCCAAAAAAACCAAAAAATTAGAAAAAAAAGCAAAATCAAAGAATAGTGAATTAGAAGCCATAATTTAAAACCGAAATGAGCGGTGTAAATCGTTGATCTTAAAAGATAATGAGGAAAACACGAAGATCGAAACTACATGGAGGAAATAAAATGTCTTTATAGCTGAGAATGTATAACCAGGAGAGCTCATTGATCGGATAGAACAATAAGTGTTGTTCATATTGGCTTTTACTTATAGCTTTTAAATGCGGTTTATGAATAGTAGTGCATGATAGAATTGGTTAATAGAAGTGGCTGACGAATTGTAAGTATATCAGAATATGTGAAAGCGAAAAGTAATGACTGATAAAAGTGGTTTATAGAAGATGCGGCGTTTGTATTAGCCTCTACTTCTCGAAATAGAAGTAAAAAATACAAACCAATATAAACAACCCTATTGAAAGATCAAGCTCCGATTAAATTGATTAAAAGTGAGATTGATTAATCGAGCTTAGCTTAAATTGGTTTTGATGCTAATGACAAATAACGTATTGTGATTTCAATGATAATATCATAACTATTATGTTGTTTTGGTGATAATGACAAATGCATATATGAGACTAATATGCTTGTTTTAAGTGTTATTCTTGCTTAGTCTCATTTGGATGAAAAAGGTGAAATCAAAAGAGGTATACATTCGAAATCACTATCTCATATATTAATACATTTCTTAGATCCAAAATATAGATTGAACTCCGCAATTTGTTCAAAATTAATATGTGCATATGTCTTTGTTTATATACACTTGTATGCACACATTTAGGTGGAGCTCTCTATATATTTTGGAGTTTTATGAGTAATGATCCATGCTTCTCTCAATATGTATATTTAGGATCTTTACTTGGAAACACATTCTTGAGTATATATAGCTTGTGTAGTTTATATGTACTCATGTGTAATCGGGTTGTCATCTAACTTCTCCATTATGTGTTAATGGTTAAATAATTAATAACAACCGGATAAGTAAGCTTTATTTAAAGCTTATCTTAGAGTATACAAATTGTTGTGTACAAGTTGTATACTCGCAAATCAAATTCTATATCTCATGATTTATTGAGATTGTCATGAATTACCAAAAAGAGAAGATTGTTGAATCTAGTCCCTCTATTATATGTTAATGGTGAAGTTTGGTAATTGATGACAATTATTTTGTGGACTAACGGTTTCCATGAGTTGGATAAATATGTTAGGCTCTACAAACGAAGATGACTTGTGATGACTTCATGTGTTGAAGATCATCCAGTCAAGATGCGAGAAGAAAAATAACTTCATGTGTTGAATGCTATTAAGAAGAAGATGGCTTCATGTGTTGAAGGCCACCAAGATGATGCATCATGAGTTGATGCATCCATGAAGATGATCATGTGTTGATCAAGCAAAGTCCATTATGTGTTGATGGAGTTGATGAGAAGACAATGACCCGAACTTGAAGTTGTGATATGTGTTATCAAGTTTCAAGAGGATGCTCAAGGCAAATGTATGACTAGCTAAAGCTAAGGATTTGTTCCTAATCTTTTACCGGTCTTGGTGTTTGGTTGGCAGACCGGATTGCTAGTATAGATGTCATACTATTAAGAGGGGTCATGTCTAGTAGTTTAAGTCTTATTATATGTTGATGGCTCAACCTCACCTCGCTAGCTCATATTGACATGAGGCTTATATTTGAGAATGTGTTTTACAAATAGTTTTAGCTCATGTGTTGAGCCTTGTAATATGGGACTATGCATTGCGAATGTGTTTTACAAGTGCTTGAAGTTCATGTTTCTATTCTTTGTGATATGAGGCTTATATTTGCAAATGGGTGAAGCTCATATTTAATCTTTGTGTCATGATTTCAAAAGTGTGCGAATGTGTTTTGCAACTTGTTGGAAATCATGTTATAACCTTGTGTGCATGATATCGTAGTTTGCAAATGTGTTTTGCAAAATGCATGAGATATCGATCTTTGTCGTAAAAATCGAACTACCGGCTCAGATGAGCGGTACTACCGTAAGGCGGAAGTACCGGCATGTGTTGCGGTACTACCGGACGTGAGAAGTCTGAGCGGCTCTGTGTGAGCAGATGGTCCGGCCTGCGGAAGTACTGGCTTTGTGTGAGCGGTACTACCGGGGAGCGAAAATACCGACATGTGTTGTGCGGTACTACCGGACGTCGGAAGCTCCGGACTCTCCTACGGAGCCTTTTTTCCAGAGAGCGCCAAGTTTGGGATTGGCTCGAGCGGAACTACCGCGCCGATTTTGCGGAACTACCGTTGAGCGGAAGTACCGGCAAAATGAACGGCGGTACTACCGCGCCGACAGTGTAACGACTAGTTCAGAATCCCTGACATAGCCGTTATAGCGTCGTCAGAGCTGGAGCGGAACTACCGGCCTTTGGCCGGCGGTAGTTCCGCCGACCTGATTTTTTAGGAGTTTTGTTCCAACAGCTAGTTTTTCGGTATGGGCATAAATACCCCCTCGTGACCGGTTAGAGCAGTTGCTGATGCTATTGATAGACCTGTTGGTGCATGTGTTGCACTTCTTTGAGCTAGTGTGAGGCTCTCCACTTAATTGTGCATGTGTTGCACTTTTGTGATGTGTGAGAGAGGAACTAGAGTGCATGTGTTGCCTCTAGTGGACTTTGTGTCCAGAGAGCTAGTGCATTCGTTGCATGTGCTGAGAGTCAAGTGAGGGACTTGGCTTATTTCTCTTGGAGTTTGCCGACTCCTAGATGACGTTGAAGGCATCGTGCGCAGTGACCTTCTCAACGAAGGTTGTGAGAAGACCCGGCGAAATTGTTAAGGTCAGAGATCACCTACTCGGAGCGGGAAAGAGCTACCACTAGTGGATTGAGGTGTTTCGGTTAAATTCGTGGAGCCGGTCCGATTAGTTCGGGCTTACCTCAATGTGGATTAGGGAGAGCGGCAACTCTCCGAACACCACGGTAAAAAGAAACCGTGATAATTGTGATTTGTTTCCTTGTGCCTTATTTACATTCTTAAAATTAAATTGATTGCTTGTACACCTAGGATTGCAAATATTCACATATGATAGAGTTTGGTGCACTTAGACGAAATTCTTGTTGTAGGCGCTATTTGAGCTAAACCAAATTGATTTACGCTTCCGCATTATATACTTGTTTTAGGCAAACAGAAAAGGTCTTGAATTGTTAGCAATAATTTGTAGAGAATTATTAAGATCGCCTATTCACACCCCTCTAGTCGGCCTCCTCGATATTACACCTATGCGTGGTTCTGTTACAATGTGGTGTGTCTAGATCGGTCGTCTAACCGATCCTTAAGGGGCTGTTCCAATCGGCTTTCGGCTCTGACTCTGGATGTTGGTTGAAATTGCATGGTAGAGGCTGTTAGGTTTTTTTAGATTCATTCCGTTAAAGAAAAATGAAGAAAAAGAGAGAAAATTTTAAAAAATTATTATATCTTCATAGACAATACAAAGAAAAAACTAAAATTAGAAACCGACATATTTAAGTAGCTTTTAACTTAAAAACCAAAAACAAAAAATTAAAAGTTAAAACCACATAGAGCAAGACCTAGGTGGCACAAATGGAGTGGCAATTATTGCTACGGAGGAGGCGCCCCATAGATCCGAGAAGCGGGGCACATGTTGGTAATTGTTGGCAGCAACTCATCCATCTGGCGTGGTTAAAGGATTGGTTCCTAGGTGGTTTTTGTTAGGAAACCTAAGCCTGGGCTTGAAGCCTTTGTCCATAGTGGGCATCTCACCACTAGGTTATAAATAAAGAGTACTATTTGCTATTTTGTATACGAAATCAGAAAGAAAGCAATAAAGAAAGAACAGGAGTTCTCTCTACCTTTCTGTGTTTTTAATATACTATTTCCTACCTTCTGTGATTGATTTGGTTTTGAATTAGCAGAGGAATCGATCGGACTGGTCGCCAGCGACGGTTCCTCAACACGTTATCAGCACGAATTGCTCCGGTGAATTGAAAGGTAATTATCGAAGCATTAGTAAATTGAATTGTTTGTATCTAGATCGTTCTAAATTCGCAGATTTCGCTTTCTAGACCATTTTCTACGGTGCAAATCCACTCTAATCTACCACGAGCAAACTTGAAGTCGTCAGCACAATGTCGATCGGTAGATTACATGAAAGAGTAGCTGTTGATTGTGTCGCAGATTGAAAAAGGAAAACGTCTTGCATGGCCTGTTGGCATTGCGTAAAAAGCGGCAATTACCGTCAACCGCCAACCTTCTTCCCAGCCGCCATGCATGAGCACCGAAGTCAAGCACCACCGGCCGTCGGCCGCACAAAGCCGCCGCCGACCGCCACCCAAGCTCGCACGCCCGCCGCACGGTCTTCTTGCACCCGCTAGAGTGTCGCCGGGGATGGTCGCCCGCACGCACCGCCGCTCGACGTCGGCCGCCCTCCTCGCGCGTCGGCTCAAGTCGCCGCTGGACCATAGAAGAGCCGCTGCCGCCCAAGCGTTGCCGTGCACCGCCCAACCGCCACCCTAAGCACCGCCATGCACCGCCCGTAGCCAAGGCCGACCGATCGCCTCGCTTGGCGCCAATTGGCCCGTAGCTGCGATGACAAACCACTCTGCACGACCGCCGCGTCACCGAGCTAAGCCGCCCCACCGTGTTCCGCCACCAAAGCGCCACCGAAGCCCACCGCTCCTCGCCGCTCGCTCGCGGCCGCCGGTCGCCGCCACCATCAAAGGAACAGGGGAAACCCTACCCGCTTAACCCTACGAGTAACGGGTCGAATTAGACCGGGAGGGTGCGGGAAAAGCTGCAAAAAGGCCCCCCCCGAGTTCAGAAAATTACGGAAGGGCCCTTAGATTTTTCAGACGGGTCCTGAATTTTTCAGAAAGGCCATCGAAAAATCAGAAAATTACGCGAATTTTTTTTCTTAATTGAAAATTTGCGTATAAGCCCTCGAAAATTACAGAATTATCTGAAAATTCATATTCCGTCATAAAAGGGCCTCGAGAATTCAAATTTTGAGTTATTTTTAGCATTTGAAGCATGTTTATTTATTTTATTATTATTTCTATGTTTTCAGTATACATTTATTGTTTTGATTAATCATAATTATTTAAATTGCTGAAATTAACAGTAAAATTTATAGAAAAAGCACAGAAAATTCTGGAACATTACGATAATCTTTTGTACCATCATCAAATTTATTTACCTGAAGTAAATTTACTCAATATATGTTTACTGGCAGTAAACTTATATATTTCTTTTATGCACATGTAGATGACTGGTATCACGAATCGAGAGTTCGAGGAGCTGGCCCAGCATGGCCAAAACTATCTGACTTGGGCTTCTGATGTCGAGATAGTACTTGGAGCTAAGAAGCTCCGCGCTGCTATTGGGATTGGCGCATTGCAAGATGCCCAACCCACCCCAGATGAAAATGATCAGGCACTTCACTTTCTCATGCACCATCTCTGCTTCACTCTCAAGAATGAGTACATGGCAGATAAGAGGATGCTAGTTCTATGGACTACAGTCAAGAAGCGGTTCGAGAGGCTAAAGTACACCATTCTTCCTCAGACAGAGCAAGAATGGATCCGACTGAGGTTTGCCGGCTTCAAGACGGTCGGGGAGTACAATTCTGTCTTGCACAAAATTTGTACCGATATTCAACTTTGTGGCAAGCAGACCACAGATAGCAAAAGATTGAGAAGACCCTATCCACCTTCCACACCAATGCAGTGCAATCCGCATGCAATTATCGCCAAAGGACAACATAAAACCTACTTTGCATCTGTTGAAGGGGAGAGCTCTGAACAGCTGCCTACGCTTATGGAGGTTGAAACCATTCCGACAGCAGCATCCCCTTTTGACCTTGCAGCTGCCACCGTCATGATTTCTCTCGAAGAGCATACCACCCCTGAGAAAATAGCAGATGAAATCTCTGATTTCTTAGTAGACTTAGTCTAATGCACATAATGCATTTGGACTTTAAATGCCATTTACTTTCGTGTGGAAGAATAAGTTAGAATTTGCATGGATGGTATTTAAGCAATTTTATTTTCTTGTGACGGTTGGATGATATTTGAATAATTCATTCATTTATTCAGTTTATAATGGCATGATATGTTCTGATATTGAAGTATTTTATTTATGTGTTGGTTGCCTTCTAATGCATGTTAATAAAGTACGTTATATTAGAACATGTGTGGTTAATGACAAAGACAACGAATACTATCTTAAGAGAGACGAAGTATTTTCAGTCGATTAGTAAGAATGCTGGCAGCCTTGCAACAATCGTCGGTAGCGATGATTGTATAATAGGTTCAGGAAGAGCCACAATTATATTCCCAATGGTTAGAACTTTAGTCATTCAAAAAGCTTTATTGTACCCAGAATCAACTAGAACTCTCCTAAGTTTTAAGAATGTTCACGCCAACAGTTTCCACGTTGAGACTGAAGAAGAGTACAGTAAGAAATACCTGCTCATTACGAAGCGCGAGGCGAATGGAAAAAGGGTATTAGAAAAACTTCCTTCATTAGAAACTGGGCTATACTACACCAACATCAAGGCACCTACGACCTATAACGCCCTAAAGATGATTTAGAAGCTCGAACTTTTCGTCTCGGCATGATGATTAGGCCACCCAGGTCTTAAGATGATGAGAAATATAATTAACAATTCACAAGGTCATAATATTAATGTAAATAATTTTTCGAATCACGAAGATTTTGTGTGCCCTGCATGTGCCACCAGAAAATTAATTACTAGACATTCTACTCTGAAAGTGAAGGATGAAATCCCTGCATTCTTGTAACACATCCAAGGAGACATCTGCGGTCTCATTCTGCCACTTTAGGGCTATTTAAATATTTCATGGTGCTCATCAATACTTCCTCTAAATGGCCGTACGTATGTTTATTGTCTACGAGAAACTATGCTTTCGCAAAGCTGATCTCGTAGATAATTCACATCAGAAATATTTTTCCTGATCATCACATAAAGTCTATCAGAATAGACAATGCCAGAGAATTACTTCAAAGGTATTTTGTATAATTACTATTTTATACATAGGTGTAGAATGCTCGCCGGAAAGTTACTGCCATGCATAAGTTAAATTACTACCAAATATATATAGAGTTGCTCTCAATTATAACACTACACAACTGGCAGTAACTCTACATGTATTTGACAGTAATTTCACTCATGCACGACAGTTACTATCCGATGCGCACAGTGCACACAGGCGTAGAATAACGCAGCTATATATATATATAGTCCATAAATAAAGTGTACTTTATATTGCAATGCAAATTAACGTGTTGTTCCCTATATATATCTAACAGATATCAATGTTTATTTCGTATTTCCAACATACATATATTAAACATAATATTTAGGAATAATAATTAGGGGTACTCTAATCATTTTCAGTTTCTTCTTTGTCTATGTGCAAGATAAAATATACCCTATATTTTTTGACGGAGAGAGTATATAACTTCAGCAATCCTAGGTAGACCTTTAGATTTTATATTTTATTTTCTCCTTAAATTGGGACTCTCGTCTTTTCTCCTATAAATATACCCCTGTAGTCTCACCTTTCATATATCTCTTAATTCTCTCTACAAAGTGATTTTTTGCCTTCAGTACAAAGTGATGTACTGAAGATGCTCTCTAGAGATGATGTGGCATACTATTACACATGTCCTCATACACTATTTTTCAACGACAGTTAGGTGTAACTTTTCTTTTGGGTAATTGTGCAAAATTGGAGTACATTAGAGGGCAAAATGGGCTATGCTAGTCAGATCGGCCTGAAACACAACACCGTTGCCCAGCCTAGGCTCGACAGGGCCCACCATGGCACTAGTTGTTGAGCTAGCCTGACTCGATAAGCCGTGTCATGCTTAGGTCAAGACCTAAACCCAGCGGGCTAGCCCGACACAGCATAAATAGTACCAGGCCCGGCCTAGCATGGGTCGTTAGGCCTGTTCAGTTTCTTAATATTTATTTGATTTTCTTTTTAAGTTTTGAATTTTGTATAGTTTATTTTATAAATATATATATTTGTACTTGTTTTGTATTGTATACATTTTCGAGGATGTTTTGGACATTTTTCAAAATTTCATGCCAAATGAGCTTAATTGGCCTACATGGCCCGATGACTAAATGTGCCTAGGTCGGCCTGGCACGATCTGTGAGACTATTGGACTGTGCTTGGGTCAGTACCTCAGCCCATAGCCGGAAAGACACGGCCCGTCTAAGGTAGTGCTTATTTGAGCTTTTGCTTCAAGCTAAAGCTTTTGGACACTTGTTTGATCTTGTTTGAGACTTTTATAACTATAATCATTGTAAGTTTTTCTGTAAATAAATTTAAAAATTAAAATTGAAATCATATTATCTCACCCTGGACAATGTAATGGAATATAAATAGAAAGACAAAAAAAATCCTAAAAAATAGAAAAAAAAATAAAATTAAGAATTTAGAAGGTGATGACCAATTGAGCAAGGCCTTAAGTAGAGCTGGGACTTGGGCGTGCTTTTTGGGCCAACAAGCACGGCCGTGGGACACGGCCCGGCAAGACGAACGGCTGGTAGGGCGGGCCTCGCAACCGGCACGGTGGGCGGCGCAAGACGGCAGATCATGCGCAGCTTCTCGGCCAAGACGACGACGGAAGCACGCGGCACGGCAAGGCGGTCAGTACGCCGTCCCCAACGGCCGGCCTCAACCTCTACCTCGCCTCCTCAGTTCCCTCCCACAACATCTCTCACAGCCACGACCATCGCTAGATTTCCCAATCCCGCAACCACAATTCATCAACCATCACAGGCGGATCCAGAGAGTAAAGGAAGAAGGAGGCACACCGGTCATCTGGAGCTCGGATGAGTGGACGGCTACCGCCCGCCACGGGAGGAGGCGGTGTAGCCGGAGCCGAGGCAAGATCCCGCGAGGACGAACTCGTCGTCGGTGCCCTAGTCGCCGCCGCCATTCGCCCCGGTGGCTCGCTCACGGAGTAGTCGAGGTCGTCGTTCTTGTCGCTCGGAGCTGTGAGGAGGAGGGGCGGGGAAGGAGGGGCGGCAAGGGAGGAGTGGGCGGCAGGAGAAAGGGGCGACGGAGGAGGAGGGGGCGTGGCGGGGGCGGGGAAGAAAGGCGACCAGGAGGAGGGCGGGAGGAGGAGGAGCGGTGGTGGAGGAGGCGGTGGAGGAGGCGAGGAGGAGGCGGAGGAGGGAGGAGGCGAGGAGGAGGAGGCGGCGAGGAGGAGGCGGGGAGGCGGGGGAGGCGGCGGCGAGGGAGGAGGGAGGAGGCGGCGACGGGGAGGAGGAAGAGGCAAATGTGAGGGAGGGTCAAGGGAGATTGGGAGGAGGATAGCGAGAGGAAGGAGGCGGTTGCATGTGAGAAGAGTTGGGCGGTGGCAAATGGTTTTAGGGTTAGCGGTTAGGGTTTTGGATATTTTTCAATTTAGTCCTTCGTATTTTCTGAAATCTACAAATATGTTTTATCTATTTTGATTTGTTCTGTTCTAGCCCTCATAAATTCTAATTTCATCGCAGAAAGATCCTATACATTTGTTGTGACATGTACATCTGTGCGGAACAGTTCTTAGAATGCCAAATTTGAATATTGAGTCCTACAAGAATAATGAGTATTTTCAATGTTTCTCCTCCTTAGGTTACCACTATCGAACCCTAGGTTGCATCCTCACGGCTTTCTTGCTTCTTTGTGTAAAATCGGTGGGGCTGGACTGCTGGAGAAGAAGATCAATCAAATCAACATATTCTAACATATATTATAATTTGACAACATAGCTCACCTCCATTGTGATTTTATTTTATATACGCAAATTACTACTACATGCGTTTCTAATTCTAACATAACTCCCTTTATCGATTGCCTTTTTAATTCGAGCATTTGATGAGATAATCACCTCATGTGTGTTACAATTAACTATTATGTAAACAGAGATAGAATGTTATTGGTGTGTGTATTTCAAGTAGTTACTAAATGTTCGAGAAATTATTTAAAATCGATTTCTTAACTATAGTAAATTGCACTAATGACTCTCTTTGAGTTTTTCTATTTGACTAGTTGGGCAGCTCTGTACTAGATTGCCGGGCGATGAGCTAGATGTCCACATACGTCACAGTCCAATTTACACCAAGATATGCATACCATTGGACTAAATGATCAAGTTCGGAGATGGAATGGCATGAGACAATAATATTGAATTTTAAGTAGGTTTTTAATAAGGCGGGTACAAAGAAAGGAAGATGGCGGCCACCGCTACCATTATCACCATCGCTTTCGTCGTGTATAGTTACTTTGGGCTGAGCTTGGGCTGGCACGAACACCGGCACGATAGACTTTGGACCGTGCTTGGACCTGATCGAAGACGAGGCGGATCGACATGGCACAGCATGACATAATGACTAAACCGAACCGGCACGGTACGAAACGGCACTAAGCACAGTAAACTTGGACCTTGCGGCTTGGCACGACCCAATTCCCACCGGTAACTCAAGAGTGCCCGTGGCTAAATGGACAAGCCTAGCCCATGCCATGCTGCATGGCCACATGGACTGTACATCTTCCCAGTAATTTACATAAAGGGCCCCCGGAAACCAAAAAATTATTTGTAATAAAAAATTTGAGCCATGAGGTATCAGGTTTGCACAGGCATAGCATCCCCATGGCTGGGCAGCTCGCCGGAGCAACGTGCGAGCATGGCTTTGACGGCGGCTGACGAGACTTGCCTGCGAACGCGGTCTGGGACTCCGCCGGCGAGTTATTGGTAAGCTTCCTTAATCCTTCCCAGCTTGATCCATGAGTAACACGGCCGCCTGCTTTTCACCTCGAACCCCCCAGTTGCTGCTTGTGCCCACTTCCCCAAGCCGGCCTTGCCTCAGCACTTCAGCAGCGTGCCTCGCCAGCCACGCTCTGGGCTCTGGCCCTACGCTAGCCTCACATAGGAGGAAGAGGAGGTGGTGGCCATGGCCGGGCACATCGGAGCTCTGACGTTTGCTTGTTATTGGGATTTCTCACCAGTCGATGTGAGTCTATGCTTTTCAGCTTTAAAAGTTAATTTTCAGTTTTTCTCAGCACTTCAGCAGCGTGCCTCGCCAGCCACACTCTAGGCTCTGGCCCTGCGCTAGCCTCCCATAGGAGGAAGATGAGGTGGTTGCCATGGCGGGGCACGTCGCAGCTCTAACGTTTGCTTGTTATTGGGATTTCTCATGAGTTGATGCGCACGTTTGCTTGTTGTTGGGATTTCTCATGAGTTGATGCGCACGTTTGCTTGTTTTTGACAATGAACTTCTTTCGATTCCATCTCTCCATCTCTTCCTCTCAAGCCGATCCAGAGCCAACTCATCCCACCATCCCCAGGCGTCTCCATCATTGCCCATCCTTGCCGGCCATCCCCGGCAACCATTGTCGTCGCCCACCTCATCCTGTGTTGTTGCCGATGCGTGTGCCGCCGCCGTTTCTCTATCACCCACCTCGTCCCTTGCCGCTGATGTGTGCGACTCCGTCGTCTCCCACTTCAGCCCGCGCGTCTGAGAGTGGCCGGTGGTGATGCGGTGCACACCAAGATAGGCGGGGACGGAGGCGGCGACTCCTGTACGAAGCGAGGACGACCAGGACCGTATGCGGTGCCCACCTGGGAGGGAGGGGTCTGGTGTCTCCTATCTCCTTTATTGCTAGCCTCAGATCTATCTATAACAGTGGGAGAGAGGATGTGGTAGCAAGAAAGAGGAAGAAAGAGAGTGAAATTATCTGGAACCGCTGTCAGCACGACGAGAGAACAAGAAAGAGAAAGAGAGGTTGAGAAAGATGCCCCGTCCTTTCCTCTGTCATAAAGATGGACCATCTTTGGTTAACCGGTGTCAAAATGGGTTTTAGTCCGTTTTAGGAGAGAGAGGAGAAGAGAGATAAATCGTTTGGATTAAATCGGATGGCTATAGAGAAAAGAAAGAAGAATGTATTGATCATCAACTCCTTTTTATATATATACTAGTTAAAGATTCGTGTGTTACAATAGAGTCATAAAAATGGTAAGACGAAACTTACTGCTGACCAACTTCATACATCAAACATTGGAGAGCAAGCGACAGAGAGAGAAAGGTGGTTAGAATACGCGAGGAGATAGAAAAAATGAAGGGGTGGGAGGTTGTATCCTGAGAGAGAGACAGGGGAGGAAAGAGACGAATAATCCAAATTAAATCGGATAGCGGTAGGGAGGAGAGAAAACTCCTCTTTATATAATTGTATATATATATATATATATATATATATATATATATATATATATATATATATATATATATATATATATATATATATATATATATATATAATAGTAGACATAATAAAAAGCTACCGGAGCGGGAGCGCGCCGTTGGTAAAATTGTAACGCTATAAAGGATCCTCGGAGCGCTCCCGAAGTTTTCAATTCAGTCCAGCAAAGTATATAATTGCTACAAGCAAGGTTAGTGCATCACCAGCGATTCAGCTGGCTCCTGTGATCTCTGGGCGTTTCGATTTTGTCCCAAGGAAATGGATCATTCCTATTCATTCACAATGGTTTTTGTATGCATCCCAGGTGAAAAGGCGCTTGCTAAATTCCGTGCAGTAGAGGTCAACACCACAGCGTGCAACGATGGCCGAGTTCTCATGGCTCACGGCTCTGGGATTCGTCTTCCTGACTTTCAACTCCGGCATGGCAGTGTACCGCTCCAACGGCGACATGGGCTCCGTCCTCTTCGTTGTGGTCTCTTACCTCGACCTGGTAGCGCTCTTCGCCTGTCTGCGACTTTATGAACGCCTGGACCGTCACTCCCCTCGCCGCGACACGGTCAAGGCCGCCGTGTGGGCTCTCACAACCCTCCTCACGGTTATGTTCAGCTATAAAGTTGCAGAAATCATGCCCCTGGCTGTCAAGATCGTCGTCTGGGGTATGGCGGCGGCCACCACCTGCGGGGGCTTCTACGCGTTCTTCATCCACGACGAGAAGCCACACCAGCAACAGCAGGCCGTGCCGGCGGCGGCCAGACCCCCGCCGAGCGCAGCCATGGCTCCGCTTAATCGTACTAGCCGGTTGGGCACTTGCCACCTCCAGGTATTTTCAGTGTTAACAGCGTCGTACGTTAGATCTCGTGGCCAACTAGGATGCTCTTCCACCGCTTTTATCTTGGCTGTTTCTCTTCCCTTTTCCGCCATTTTTGCTGTCACATCGATTGTTTTAGCTTGCCGCTGTGCTCAAGTTAGTAGATCTGGAATTCAGTACCGTCAGATCTGCTGCTGCAACACAAGGGAGAGGAGATCTTTCAAATTTGCTGTGCTGTTGACCAGAGGGAAAATGAAGCCATCCACAGGTGACTCGGAGCTTCTAATTGGACTTTCTAGCCTTCAAATTGGGCGTGTGCTCGCCACTCAGATTGGGCGTGTGCTCGCCACGAGCAGCAGTAGTATGCATCCTCTTCAAATATGGTTAGTGGATTTTGCTTGCATACGAGCTTTATCTGCGAGGGTTCGTTGCGAGTCGGAGCAGATCTGGAGAAGATTTAGCAGTGCTAAAGAAGAAGATGAAGAGAGGAGGAAAACTGAGGAATTGAAGTTCCGAAGGAAGATGACGACAGATGAATGGAAGGAGCAAAGGTTCAAGACAGAATTGCATATGATATTGAGCAAAGATCCCGTGTGTTACGGAAAAATCTGTCTTAAGGTAACTACATGTTTATTCAAGAAATCCTTCATGGGATGATTCAATAAACTTGCTGGAATACGGTGATATACTTCGTTCACAGAGAAGTTGGATTTGTTTGGTAGTCATGCGTGCTTTCCATATGTTTTCTCCTCTGTCCAAGCATTTCCTGTCATCAACAAAAAAAGGGAAAAAAAAGGAAAAAAGAAGAGGAAGGAACAGAAAAGGGGAAAAAAGAAAAAGAGAAAAACAGAAAAACAGAAAAAGAGAAAAAAGGATAAAAAAAAAAGAGAAGATTGCGCGAAGTGGAGATCTTGAAGAACAGCGAGGAAAGGAGGATGACAGAAGTGGTTTCCTGTTTGAGTTTACCAGAATAACAATAAGCTGTTCTTAGTGGAAAAATAACTTCAGGACAATATAGTTCTTGTCTATATGCAAATTGGCCTTTCGTTGAGCACTATGGCCCGGTGAAGAGGAAGGTTCCTTGAAATACAGGATCAACTGATAGTGAATGGCACGTAAGAGAGAATAAAAGAGAAGGCATATGCACAGCAGCGGATATGCGAGGGCAAATGAATGCACGACAACAATTACGATGACAATAACAATGCTAATTCTAGGTTGCATTATTGGGCAAGCTGACAGCAAGGTGAAAGCTTCTCGATTTTTTTTAAGGGAAGAGAAAAAGCCAAGATATATTAACCCCTAGTTGGTCCAGATTAACGTGTCGTCGCTGTTGCCTGAGGTATGTGCTGCGTGGTAGCAAGTGTCCAACCAGCGTAATTAAAAGTATGCTATTGTCTGAATAAGTTGTTGCATCGTACGCTTTATACGTATTTCTACGTACTACAAACTTGGTGTTTCTATAGCGGTTCGTCGTCCTCCCAGGAGTTCACGGGGAATGCTTCATGGTCAGGTAAATCACTACTGTCACAAACTACACTACTGATGTTGTTTCCAGAGTTGTTGTGTAATAAGTACGGACTTTATCGGTTGTTGAGCACCTTTGTGTAATGCAACTGATATATAGCAAAAATCAGTTGTGTTCCACGTTATTCTGTATTTGTTGTAATCGAGTACGTCTACTCCTTCCTGTGCACCCCTCTTTCACAACTTCATTGTCCTTTCTTGGAATTTCACAACTTGTGTTCCATGTTGAGTAGTCTATTGTGGTGCCAGACTTGTACAGAACAAAGCTGGGGGCCATGAGCATCCCTGTCCACAGAGCCGTCTATGGTCAGCTGCAGCACCACCGGCAACCAGGAACATGATAGGATGCCTTACCTTCCAGTGTGGACATGTGGTACTGGAATTTCCGTCTCAAACTCTTTGCGTTTTCTCAACTCGAACTTATTCTCCGGCCTAACTTGTCCATATAAGTTGTCTTGTTCAGCCGCGTGCAATGTGTGGTGTCGCTTACCGTGCGCGCGCGGTCCACACCAGCGAATGGTTCGTAGTAAAAGGTACAATGACACTGATTTTTGAAGCATTTTGTGCCTGATAGTACAAGGCCTAGGATCGCATATACGCAAATACCATTCCCAGTCGAGCAAGCTGCTTGCTTTAGCTTCACAATAGCTCATGACGGGTACCTTCCTTACGTACAAAGCTACATGTTCATATAATAGTCGAATTTGGCGAACCGAGGACCGTGATTTCCTGATAGATGGGCCTGTTCTTATGGCTTTTGGTTGAAATTTTTGAATTTTGGTTATTTACGATAGAGATTACGGAGAGAGATACTCGTTTGCGATTTTGTTTGATACAAATGTTAGGCTTTTATCGTGTATAACAATTAACTTGTAGATCCTGTCTTGAGAAAATATTCTATTTAAAAATTATGTACTATAACAAAATTCAAAACCGCTTTTAAAAGCCGTAAACAACAGGCTAACATGCTTGCCTAACCCAGCCCTATACGTTGTTTATTTTATGACAAACCTTCAGTAGTGGTTTGGTCTCTGGAACTTCAGGCAGTAGTCTTCATTCTTCTTGTTTCTTCACAAAACGTCCAACAATATACTTGAGTGATTGATTTGTTTCTTCACGAAGCGTCCAACAATATACTTGAGTGATTGATTTGGTCACCGCTTCTAATTTGAACGATATTTGAGCGCGCCAACCGTTTTCGTCGAGTATTTTAGCTCTTTCTATTGATTTGTTTCTTCACGAAACGTCCAACATATACTTGAGTGATTGATTTGGTCACCGCTTCTAATTTGAACGATATTTGAGCGCGCCAACCGTTTTCGTCGAGTATTTTAGCTCTTTCTGTTTAGAGGTTATTGAATGTCAGATGCACGTGGTAGGTACTGAAACAGTCGAGCCAAACAATCAATTAGCCATTAGGTACACCGAACATCTCCACCAGAAACACGACACGAAGGCCAATAGATTCGTCGTTAAAGTATACGCAGTCGGGTCTCTTTGTCCATACTTCTGACTGCTCTGAAAGCGTCTGACGGCAAGCAGCTCGTTCACTAGTTTAGCGTAGGCTCCAGAGCTCCTTTTTCACGGGCAGTCCGGGGCCGGCACGTCGGCAAGCAGACAAGTTGTGCTGGTTGAGGATGGACGCCGGCCTAGTGCACGCCGCACTTGATTTTCGGAGTTGTTTGGATGGTGGCTTGCGCAGAGTGTACGTCGCTGTGAGGTATGAACGAATGCCTTAAAGTTGCATTTTTGCCGGGTCAACTATGACTGGGTTTAATGTTTGGATGGTGACTAGATCCCGAAAAGGCATAAATCTTAAATAAAACCAAATAATGCTTTGGAAAAGGAATAATGACTCAAGTGTTTCAGGGATATACTCATATACCATACGAGAAATACCTAGCTATTTTTTGAGCTGTGCAGCTAACAGTCGCCTATCAATAAAAATGATCGAGGTCATGGCGTGGAAGGGGCTAGGGAGCAAGTCACGGACGCCTCGTCTGCCCCCGTGGTCTCCATCCGCTCGCACGCGTTGAACGATAAATGCGGGCGCTCGCGAGATGGGGATCGCGCGGGCGCCCGTAAAAAAGTGGATTCGCATAACTTTTCTCCTTACCCGGTCAGGGGTACCTGCTAGCTGCTACTCTAGGCCGGCAACATCGTCGTTGTAAGGTGTGGCAGCTGGGGACGAGGGGTGTTACAGGTGAAGTTGTTAGGAGCGGCAGAATGGTCACTTCAGGGTAGGTTTTCAAATGCGAAAAACGTAGGCTAAAAAATACAAAAATGATTAAAGTTGCTTTTCAAATGTACAAATAATAAAGGAACCAACTTCCTGAGTGTCATAGGTTTGATTTCATGTTAAGGCTCCGCTCATTTCGGTTTAAACTTCTACCTTCTAGCTTATTTTTCAATATTTATAAATTTCGTCTTTTTTTTTAACTTTTGTTTTTTGAGCTTTTTTGCTGGTTCTTTTTTCCTGTATTTGTTTGCGTTGTCCGTGATGAGTTAACATATTTTCTATTTTTATTTTTTTTAAATTTAATTACGTCAAATAAGCCACATTTAGTTACATCATAATTTCAGCCATCTACAATGCAATTTCACCCATAAACCACTGTTTTGTAACATACTCTCGCGACAATGGTGACAAACTCGATTTGTCCATGTATCAAGGCAACAATAGTCGTTGTGGCAGCATTCAATTTGTCGACTTTAGTCCATCGTGATTGTCCTCCATCTTGCACCGAACAAGAACAATTTCACCCATAATCCACCACAAAGGGCTTTAGATCCTTGTACAAGGTGCCCCGCGTACCCATGATCACGACGGGCACAAAGCCTTGCCCATGCCTGTCACCCCGTGGGCATGCCTGCATGCACGCCATCATGGGGAAGGGAGATTGATAGCATCATGGTTTATATACCACGGCGTCATCTTCCAGAGATGACGACCTATTGGCGCCGGCTTCATCTACTAGCAGCAGCTGCACCAGGAAGTGATAAAGCTGAAACAAATAAAAAATTTGTAAAATTTTGAATTTTCTTGAATTTCAACCAAATTTGAGTTTCTTTCCTAATTCAGGAGTTTCCCAACCAAAATTGTTTTCCATTTTTGGCCATCCGCTTTCCTCATGCCTTTGGCGCCAATCCAAATCCCGCCATCACCCCTGTTCCCGTGCGCCACTCGGTTGTCCTCTGTTCGTCGTCATCATTTGAGACCGCCGCTACCACCTCATCAACAACCGTACGAGCCTCTGACAGCCTTTGTCACCCTCATTTATTGCATGTTGCCTCACCCTGGCCACGCGCCACGGCCGCTCCGTCCTGCCTCACCACCGCTGCTAAATATTATCACCTTAGCCTCGCACTTCTTGATCACCGCCTTTCTCTTTCTGCTAGCGCAAGGGTGCGCTGAGCTCAATGTGCTACCGTGACCGCTAGCCATGCCCCAAAGAACGCCAAACACCCCTGAGCGCCGCCAATGCATGTTCACGCGTTGCCACAGCGACCCAGGCCACCACTACTCCCATCACCTCATGAGCACTATAAATCCGTGTTAACCTAGCCATTAGCTTCCTTAGCCGCCCGCCCACGCCACCCCGCTCCAACACTAGCCAAATTCTCACTGTCGCCATCATTCCAAAACCGTTGGCGTCACTTTGTGATCCCGAACCTCCTCTCCTATTATCTTCAGTAAATTTCATTTTCATGTAGTTGTTCGCCACAATTGATCCTAGCTTTGTCACCCCTATCCGAGTGCCATCGTCGCCAAATTTGTCCTCTCCGACGAGTCTCTGGCATCATCAACCACACTATCGTCTTTCTCTCATCGCGTTCTACACCATGCTCATGTCTCCCTTGCCGGAGTCACCAAAGTACCGCTGCCACCATCCACCTCCACCTTGGCCGTTGCCCAACATCACCAGCGTTGCTGTCGTGCTTCCTTGTCCCGTGATGCCATTGGCTATCCCTTTGGCCTGATGTGAGACGGCGGCGAGGTGCGTCGCGGTGGTGCGGCGACACATCATAGTGGCCTGATGTGAGTTTGCGACAAGGTGGCCTGACGAGACTTGGGTCTAAACAAGGCGGTATTGGGTTCATGGGTTAAGTAACCTGGTTTTACTAATTGAGAGGGGCAATATAAATTGTTTTACAGTTGAAAATATAAATTAGAATCAAACATAAGTTAAAGGACGAAAAGTGAAATCCTTGCCTTTTTATTAAGCGGTAGGACTTCAGAAAGAAGTGTTGTGGGCTATAGGGCTTGTTCTTTTTCTCTGAAGCTGACGGTTTTCGCTTTTATTCTGATGTCAACTTTTAAATAGAGTATTTTCTTAAGACGGGGTCTACAAGTTAAACGATCTACACATTAAAAGTCCAATATCTATACCAGCTAAAATTACAACTATCTGTCTCTCTATAATCTATACCATAAACAGTCAAATTCAAATATTTTAATTAAAAATTATAAATCGTAGTCGTATCCAAACAGACCCATAAGCTACACAACCTGGAATACCAACTTGGTACCAAAACCACGTAACGTGGAATCTCTGACAGTACCTGTTCGTTTCTTTTGTTTTTTAATTGCCTCCTACCTGGCCAACGCATGGGGCCGGTTTCTACTGCCAAAAGATTGCCTAGCACTTTCCCTGCACTGGGTATGCTCTGATTGCGTGGTTGTGTGTTGTTATCATTTTTTACGAATTTTAAAAAAATTTAGAACATATTTATATGTATATTTTAAAATTTTTTACTACCTGTTAGTTTCAGAATATATAGTATGATAAAATTTTAAAATTCATAGCAACGGGCATTCAGCTAGTACAAGATTAAGCACTAGATGAAAAATACAATATGTACTTTAAAATGCAGTCTAGATGAAATTCACCTTGACCACTAAATCATAGAAAGAAAGATATTTTGATGGGAAGGTGGAAAGATTCGACGCAGATCTTTTAGGGACACATGTCAACGCTGCCTTTTGTGAGAAGGGTGAGACAGGTCGGACCAACCACAAACTCCTTCTTTTATAATAGTAAAGATATTTTAACCGGTTTAAATAAAAAGAAGATATTAAATTGATTAAATATATTATAGACATCGATTCTAATAAAAAATACGTAGAACTGGACTCTACTTAGGAGTCGATTTAAAACACTGAATAATTTATACGAGCATTAAACAACTATATAAAAGACAGTGTAGTTAAGAGATAATATTATTATTTTGTGATTTTTTAATATAATGTTTGTTCTAGTTATTAATATGAATAAAAAAATAAGTTTAATTTCTAAAATACTTAGTTGATATGTTTTTAAATCAACATCTATAAAAATGCTTTTAGTATAGACTATTCAATGGATTGGTTTTTTTTACGCGTGGCTCGTACAGAGCACACGTGCACGGCACTCAACCTTTCGGACGCCCCCAGAAAGCAAGCGGCGTAGGCGACATTTCTTACCGTTGGGATGTGATGGGTTCCGTCACGGACCTGATCGCATTGCTTTCATGTCTATTGCGCCACCATGATTGTCACCGTTGTGTTGTCATTCATGAATAGGATAGCCATTTGACTTGAGGGGTGAGATTTTATTTTCTTTTTAGCGGATAAGATTTGAGGTGTCAGCACATCTAGCCTGACGTGTGTGCTAATGTTCTTTCCGTGCTTGGTTGGATTGAAAAGCTGTGGTTTATTACTGAAATTATACTGTAGCAGTTAAAATTTTACTGTAGCTAAAGATGACTTATTTAACATAATTAAATTTAAAAAAATAAAAAATAAAAAAAATATACTAGCTCATCATAGACAACACAAATGAAAACGGGAAAAAAGAATAGGCAAAAAAGCTCAAAAAGCTAAAAGTTCAGAAAAATGAAATTTATAAATAGTAAAAAATAAGCTAGAACCTGAAGCCGAAACGAGCGGAGACTTTTAATTTTGGTATTTTGTCTTTTTAGTTTTTTCTTTGTATTATCTGTAGAGATATAATAATTTTTTATTGAATAACTTGAAAAACTAATAACTGATTTTATATAATTTTAGTCAAAGCTAATAGCTAGAAGTAAGAAACCGCTAAAAATGCCAGAATAAACAGACCATGTTTCTCTTTCAAACATTTCTGTTGCGTATGCATTGTCCATAGCGCATGCTATGTTCATTTTGGCTACAGGCTATGCTTGTGACTGATAGTTTTTAGTCTTAGCGCGGACAATTGTATGAACGAATAAAATGTCGATACGTTGATTCAACAAAACTGTCGCGATAAGCTGATTCGAAAAGACGATGAAGAAACTGTCACATTTATTTATTTAGAAAAAGTTATGAACTATAAACAGTATACTATAAGTTGAAAAGAAAGGAGCTATGTTGTCTCATTCTCTCCTTACATGCAACTATGACATTTAATTTAATCGGCAATATCTTAATTGAATCGGTACAGCTATGTTTTAACCTACGAAGGGCACTTAATTTATTCTAGTCATTGTAAATATTGATTGATGGTTTTCTACTTGTTTAGATGGACTTAACTAAATTATCCGGTATTTAAATCTGCAACAAAATAGTCTAGATTACCGTTGTTTAATGTAATCCATACGCATACAATTTTAATCGACTAGTATCTTTTAAATCATCAGACCACAGTTAGTTTGTTCTAATATTCCGAAGTAATCAGGGTGGATTTCTATAATTTAACCGCTATTAACTAAATTGTGTGAGTAATTAAATATACCATGGAATGGTCTAAATGACGATACACAAATTTTAATACACATGCGTACCAGTTTTAATCCATTGACGATATTACATTTATTATAAGAACTTGAGAAATATTCTGTGCTTCTACAACTTAATCTATGGCGTCGAAGAAATGCTATGGTTTAAGTAATTAGATGAATCCTACTAAATGTGCTTATCGGTTTTCCAATTTCTCATTTTGCTTATAATCGGCTCCTAGGGTTCCTTATTGATTTGAATTGGTTAATTGACACTTGTTATTGGACTAGCATTATTTATATGCGTGAAAGTCTAAGAATATTATACTGACACCAAGGATTTTACTAGATCTCAGGTAGTTTCTAAAAGAATTTCTATCACATTGCTACGGCTATCATTCTAGTGTTTTATTAGTTTATTTAATTGCGACAACTCGTTTATGATTAGTTTTTATGAGGCACCTTTACGAGTATATCTAAATTTCGCCAAGTCTAGTCTATAATCTTTTATTTTTACCTAATCTATTTTCTTTTCTCTTTTTCCTTTTTTTCCTTTTTCCCTTTTCTTTTTCTTTCCGCCGCTCCCTTTTCTTGATTCATGACGCCTCGTTCCTTCCTCCCGTTCTCTTTTCTCGGCTCTCTCCTCTCCAGATTCACTTGCCTCGGCGATGCGCCTTGGCTCCTCCTCGCCGTGCCGTCTCGGCTCTCCCCCTGGCCTTAACGCCTCCACGACCGGCTCTCTCTCACGCCGCCTCTCTTCTTTACGTGCTCCCCCCTCACACCGCCGGTCCCTAGCGGCGCCGCGTCGCACCTCACCGCCCGGCTTGGCGGTCTTCTTGCTTGCCGGATCCGTGGACTAGGGCTGGATCCGTGCCTCTCCTCGAATCCAACCCGATCTGAGGTTGATTTGGTTGCTAATTTGTTTTGGTTCTAATGGCTTTGCTCTCGATTTGCTAGGCATGGAGGTGAGTTGCCCTTGCGGGTCCTGTTAGGCTAGCGCCGCACGCCAGAAGGGTCTTGTGATGGCGACTAGGGTTGTGGCGGCCGGTGGTAGCACGCCGCCTTCTCTGATGAACCCCGCCTCTTTACTCTTCCTCCACTCCCTCTTCTACCCGAGTGGCAATCTCTACTATGGTTCATGGTTGCTAGTAGTACGATTCGACTTGCTACGGGTGATTTACTAACTCTAGTTATGCAAGATTTGCTATTGGAAAATGAATGCTATTGTTGTGAGCCATTTGTGGGTCACCTGTGTGGTTGACGGCGGGTTTGGCTTCGGGAAGAAATCAAGGGTGGCTTGGGGTGGTCGCCCTTTGGCTTGTGGCTGTCGCCCTAGTGCTGCCTCCTTCCTAGGGTCGGCGGTCTCGGTGTGGGGTATGGCCTCCTGCCGTCGATGTCACTGTCGCCTGGCTCCTGGTCGTCCACCTGGCCTTCGCCTTGCTCCTGGCCGCCTCTTGTGTCGGCTTCTTTTCGGTGGCTACGGTTCTATGCGGCTGGGAATGGATGGGGAAAGGGGAAAGAAATGTGTGCTGTGCTCAGACTCCTCCCCTTTTTTCTCTCGGTTGGCTATGCGGTCGGTGTCTGCACGATATTTTCGGAATGGTCGTCTTGTCGTGACCTCTCGGTGTGTTTTACGTGCAATTTGTGCGTGGCTTGGGGTCACACTCGGGCTGGGTGGAACTCAAAGTGCAATATGGTGATTTGTTTTATATTGGCTGGTCCCTAAAATAAAATAGGTTTCTTTATGCCGAGTGATGACCTTACGGTTGTGAGAGGTGCCGACCGGCCCCCGGACGGTCAGGTATCTCCGTGAACGGATTACCCCGCCCGAGCTTAACCTCTAGGGCTCTGATGGCAATTCTATTTCCTTTCCTTCGCTTATTTTTATTCGTTCTTTTTCGGTATTACAATTACTGGTTTGCTCACAAATGGAATAACGGTGTGGTGGCAGTTCGACGACAGATCCTATTGTATGAGATGACCTTAATGTATTGGGACTTTCTCTTAATATTGATGTCTAGAGGATATTGCATGTTATCTAAATGTAATTTCTATTCTCTGTCAATTCCGATGCAATTGAATATGTATGAGCAGGACTTAGTGTAAATTAAATCATGTACTTCCTGACTGAATACATTGTATTGCAATTGCTTAGTTTTTGAGATGGTCATTTGGTTGAGACCTAAAATTGTATATTTGTTGCAATTCATATTGTCGCTATCATGTAATGCAAATTGTAATATTTTTATTTGACTTGATAACAGTTCTAATTGTCGCTCAATGGATGTAATTGATTTTACCAGATATTGATTGTAATTAATTACTGTTGTACTAAGGACTATTAATATATTTTAATAAAGTTGTATATTTTTACTTACGCAATCCTTTTACAAATTATTTCCGTCCTCACCGTTGAAGTTCTGCGTGTATTGTAATTGTCTATCACTCGTCGAGTTCAATTTAGACGATGGCAAAGAAAAGTTTAAATTCCCTCGTATTTTAGATCATTAGCTACCTAATTAATCCTGCTTAATATTGTAATCCATCGCTTAAGGTTAATTAATGATGTGGGTTGTTACACCCTGTTTGTTTCGGTTTCGACTTCTGGCTTCCGGCTTATTTTTCACTATTCCTAAATTTCGTCTTTTTCTTATTTTTTGAGCTTTTTTACTGGTTCTTTTTTTCCGTATTCGTTTGCATTACACGTAGTAGGCTAACCTATTTTTTCTATTTTTATTTTTTTTAAAAATTAATTATACCAAATAAGCTATCATTAGATACAGTGTAATTTCAACCAGCTACATTGAAATTCAGTCATAACACACAATAATTCAAAGTTTCGTTTTCAACATAAAACCATTCAAACCAACCAATTTACTAGCGCCCTCATAGAACCAATCGCGTGGACGACCTTATCTTTTGCACTAACGTGCACATGCCCCTGCGTGCGTCGTCTTCAACACATCGATCCCTTCTGTCTTTCTTGCTTCTCACGAGTTCGTCGTCGCCTACTCGCCTGCACCATCTCCCCCTCAGCCCCCGTCGCCTCACAGCCAGTAGCGGACCCTAAATATGTTGGGTAGGTATTTGGAATTTAAAATTAGATTGCTTAAAAACATCGATATCAATATACTAATACAACGACACATCATTTTTCCCCTAAAACACCGATACAATGATAGTGTACATAGATATAATAAAAATAAAAAATACATAATTAATGATTTCTTATGAGAAAAGAGACGGCATATGATGAGTGTAATGGCATGAATTAAACAGTAACATTATAGAGATTAATGACAGTTGCATACCTTAATGATCATATCTTTTTTTTGCTCTTTTCCCGTCAGCAAGAATCCCATCTAAAAGGAAGCTGTATGTTCCTTCCATAGAGCAAAGGATGGCAAAAATTAGCATATAAACATGTGTACAAGGGTCCAATTAACTACTCATTGCCCAAGGCAAATATTGTATTTTTGAGTAGAGCGGAGTAAGAAAAAAAATAAGTGGTGAGCGGAGCACATTTAGATCTGAAGAGAGGACGATGATGATGATGGAGGCGCTGCTCCCTTCCCGAAGCCACACTCCCTTCTGGTCGTTGCGCTGCTCCCTTCTTGCCTCCTGCTCCCTACCTCTCTGCTCGCCGCACCACTGCTTGCTTGCTCGTGTCACCTCTCTACTCACCGGTGTTGCCTCCTGCTCGCCTTGTGTCCCACGCCGCCTCACGCATGCTTGTCATCGTGTCATTGTCTTCAAATCCACCGATCGTTGCTTGCCTCTGACCCGCTCCTCTACCCGCTTGTGTAACATCCTGAAAAACTTAGAAGAACTGTATAATAAAATGTTGTGAGATATTTTGTAACACATCATGTTGGGTTGGGTTTTAAAAATATTTTTCTGAAAAACTTCAAGGAGGAACCCACCTGTTTAATTAATAGGAAATTCTAAATTTGAATTCGAATCTGAAAAGATGATCCATGATAAAGATTTACAAAAGTAACATAAATAAGTTGGTCACAGTGCCAAAGGAATATTTGTACACAAAATAGTAATATCACAAACCTTATAAAAGAAAAGAGGAGAAAAATAAAAAAGAATGAGAAAAAGATCCAGTTGTGGGCCCAAAGATTGTAAATATAATGGTCATCTCAGTGGGAAATAATTTTGTTAAACCTAAAATATGTTTGGGAACTTCTGTGAATTTTCTAGAATTTTTGGAGGTAATTTCATATTTTTACGAGTTATATTAAGCCCTCTAGCATTTCTGAAAATTAAAAATCAATACTAAAACCCCGTAAGCGTGGATGCGATGGATCCGCCCGTCGCCCGGATCCGCCCTCCCTTTTCCCGGGCCGACACGCGTCCGGTCCGGATGGCGCCACGTCCCTGGGCGCCATCTCGGCGCCGCGCGGATCCTCTCCGCGCCCCTCTCTCAGCTGGCGGCGGGCCCCGCTGTCGGGGCCGTGCGGGGCAGGCGTGAGCCACTGCCGCCCGGGCCCCACGTGTCGGCGCCACGCGGCGTGGTCAGCGGCAGTGGGCCCACAGTGTCGATTTTATTAATTTTAAGATTTAATTAAGCAGAAGGTATTCAAATGTGTATAACTTATTCATTTTAGCTCCAAATTTAGTGAAACCAATTTCTAAATTCATCTAAAATCAAGGGCTACCTAATGGAACCAGAACCAACATTTTTTTGAAGCTTGTTCAAATTTTTATTGTGTTATTTGATTGTTGTGATGATTTTTATCTAAATTTTCGCATATAAAGCGTAGCTTCGAGGCCCAAGAAGAGGAAGTTGTCATTGCTATAGACTCCAACACCCGAACCCCGACCTTTGCATCCAAGGCGAGTCAATGCTTTGATCATATTGAGCCTATGTTTTCAATAAAGTATTTTGGTTTAAGTACTACAAATTGCATGCTTATATTTATGTTGTAATGCATGTTAATTTCAGGCTTTAGATATATGCCCATGTTCTCTTGGTATAGTATACCTCATTTGCCATATGCTTGATTAAGTGATCCTTGTCACCCTAGTAAATGTTATAAAGCTACAACACATTTGAAACTAAGTCCGTAACTATATGCCATGCTTAGAAGCGCTTAGATATTCATGGGCGTGAGCGCCAAGCATCATTCAAACATGTGAGAATTTTGTTGGGCGGTCATTGTGATGATGGTGGTATATGTTAATCGAATACTTTCGTCACCAAAATCCTACATGCTAATTATCTGGGCGGGTGGTTGAAGGGTGTGCGTGTTGAATGGTGCCGTGATAGCACAGTTTGTGATAAGTGGTGCCGTGATAGCACAAGGGATCGTGGTAGAACCGCCCGGATAACCATTAAGGGTGAATCTTGTGATGACCTCCACGGTACAACAAGTACAACCACATCTTTGGCAAAGTGTGGCGGGGCTAACTAATTTGCATTGACTTAGTAAGAGTTACGTCGGTGTGAACACGGGCGGGTAGAGGATGGCCACATCCTCCAGGCGTGATGGCGCAAGAGGGGCTTACGGAAGGGTGGTGGTGCAGAAGGAAGTGGAAACCTTAGCGGTCGTAACTCGCTAGGAAAATGCATCGTAAAAGCTTCTGTGATAGTGCGCTCAACCGCATGGCTAAGGAATCGTGTGGGGCAATGAGCGGATCTATCTCTTGTGGGTAAAGTGTACACACTCTGAGTTAAAACTATTCGAATAGCCGTGCCCACGGTCAAGAGCGGACATGGGAACTTAACTAGATATAGTTACTTTCAAAAACTTTGAAGGGTGAAATGAAAAGTGGAGGCGAGAAAGGTCCTTATTTGAATTGTCACGGGTGTCGTCGATGGTAAAGTAGCGGTTATAACGAAGGCATGATATGAGGAGAGACCATGTAATGGTGGATGGTCTCGATTCAATAAAAGTAAATGTATATGTCATTGAGTATCATGTTTAAAATCCAACTGGCTAGGTCCTAGGGAATTTTAAGTATTATAGTTCAAAAGACATATTTCATAAACAAAACAACTTGAGCCTTCCTTGTTAAAGCCTTGCATACTACCTCGCATTACGTGTGTTGACTCACTGAGCACGGTGGTTAGTGTGCTCACTCTCAATACCAAAACCCAGTTCGGGAGCTCAAGATCCGTATGCCTACAAAGAAACACCACTACGGATGGAGGAGACCACGCAGAATTAAGGCGAATAATCGCGCTTAGAACCTTAGGCATCTAGACTAGGTGTGGCTTCATCCAGATATTACTAGAGCCCTAGTAATATCTGTATGACCACTTTTGCCCTCAGTGTTTGCTTGTGGTTTAAAGGCTTGCTTTGTATCGCTTCCGCTGTTATACTTTTGTAATGTAAACATTTGGCCTACCTGGTCCTACTGTAACAACTGCGCCTTTGTGAAGGCCTAACTTCACCTATGCTATGTAATAATATTATGGCTTGATGTGATTGCAGCAATGTATGAAATGATTCAGCAATGTATATATGTGCATTATCTACTGATCCGAGGGAATAATGCGGTATGTACAATGATTACGGATTGAAAAATCCGGGTCGGCGACTTGCCACTCGAGGGCGAGCCGCCACCTATCTGAACATCCACGGGATGGGAGAAAGAACCGACGTTAAGATTTGATTTGTATTTTTACCTCTTTAGGTCTATATGAAGAGGGCTAGGGGAAGGAAAAATACGCCTAATATGTTACATGAACCTCACGCGAGATATATAGAAGTGCATGTTGGATTTATTTGCATATATAAATATATAGTTTTAGCCTAACTAACAGGCTATATATCTAATATACCTCCTGTTATCTACCTAGTATTTTGCAAAAAAAAGTTTTTTGAGTTTTCTACTGAACACCCCCCTAACCTATGTCGGGACCCCGGATTTCCAAATCCGGACCCTCTGTGTATTACAGCACTAGTCTCAGATCGAAGCTAGTGCACATAGTTAAACAGTGATCATGATATAACCAACAACACTTTAATACAAAAATAGAGTATAGACCAACATGCCTCATTATTACAAGCGAGGTTTCAAGACCTCGCAATCACACGAAACACAAGCGGAAGCAAAATAAACTCTAACGAAGACCCATCCATACACCACAAGCAATTGACTGGAGAAGCGCAACCTAGTACTCCTGAAAGCCTACGTTGAAACCATGTAACGACCAGTTGTTATTTCAAAATTTCAGTAAAAAAATATAATAATAATTAAATTAATTTAAAATAAAATTAAATGTTCTTATTTGCCTAAATTCTAGAAATTTCGTTAGCTTGTTTTCAGCTTTTGAAAAGGCTTTTGTAAAGGTAATTTTACTAAAAACATAAAACCATTGTCAAGTTAAAGTTATTTGTAAATTTTTGAAACTATTTCAAATTAAGTATTTGAAAGCATTTGATTTTATTTGGATTTTCTGAGATTTATTTGGAGTTATTTGCATTTTATTCCAAAGCCTAAATGCAAGAAAATATGTTTTAAATATTTTCTTAAAGCTAAAAATAATTTATTTAGCCTTTTCAAAGCTTCCCAAAATTTTATAGCAATTTATGAGATTTTCTAAAAGACTTTAAAATCAACTTTAAAGCTAAAGGTTATTTTGTAAAAAGTAAAGAGCAATTTTGAGTTGCAAATATTTTTAGAAAGTCTAAAAATGTTTTATATAATTTTTGAGAAATTTCTGGAATTAAAAATCAATTTTTGAAGCCAAAAGATATTTTTATAAAATTTTAAAAGGCCAAAATAAATTAAAAATATTTTTGCTAAGTATAAAATATCTCCAGGGATTTTCTATAAATTTTCTGGAATTTTTAAACATTATTTGCTATTTTCCCAGTATTTATAAATATTCTTCCTATTTTCTGAAAATTTAAATCCGAATTTAAATCCAGATTATTCTCGTGCTGCCACGTGGCGCGATCTGGTTGAATCTGATTTTCTTGATTTAATCCTACCTATCCACCATCACTTAAACCCCCCAACCGCCAAGATCTCCTCCCTTGCCACGTGTCGCGCATCCGGCCAACTTACCCCTTCACCTCTCCCTTTCTCTCACTTACGCGTGGGCCCCACATTAAGTATCATCCCCTACCTTGCCTTCTTCTTCCTCCCTTCCTCTCTTTCTTCTCTACACCAAGCCACCATGGCCTAGCTCGAGCTCGGTCTCGGCCCTTCCCCGCCACATGCGCCGTTAACTAGAGCTCAAGCTCAGGCCAGCTTCCTCTTCCCGAGGGCCGCCTACTCGGCTTCCTCCCTTGCCATTGCCTCCGCGCCCCATCGTCTGTGCCCGCCTCGCTTTCACGCCTGGAGTAGGTTGTCCCATAAAAACCGGCAAAGCCACGCCCCTCCTCCTATATAAACCTCCTCCGGGTCTCCATCGACACCACCTCTCCCGGTAGCCTCCTTCCCCTCCTCGTGGAGCTCCATACCACCGAACCCCGTCATGCCACCGAGAGCCGCCGCCCCACCCTCTCTCCTCGTCCGTCGCCCTCACCCCACCCGGCCCCAGCCCGTGCCGCACCTCCCGCCTCCTCCTCTGCCGCCCTGCTCTCGTGGCCGTGACCCCGACTCCCGGTGAGCCCACGGTAGAGCCATCCCGTCTTGTTGCCCGTCTTGGCACATCACTCATGGCCGTGGCCGCCGCGTGTGGCGTGTGGCCATCACGTGGTGCCACGTCGGTGGCTGGTTCGACCGCCACCTCGGCTCAAAATCCGGTCAGTGGACCGGTCCCATGAGCCGGCCGAGCTGTCAAAGAATATTTTCCTCAGAAAATTCAAAATCCGTGACGTCGACGTAGCGTCATAAACTCCTTTTTCCTTTATAAAAATAATTCGGTCAAAATTAATTTTCCTCGCTAACGTCATAATTCTATTTTTCAAGTATAAAAATAATTTCCGAAATCAGCCTTTTCTTTTCTCTCTTTTAAATCTTAGGAAGCCATAACTTGTTCGTTTTAACTCGATTCGAGCCATTCAAATTTCTAAATTCTTCTAAAATCCTAAAATATTAAAATATGTACTCTTTTTCAATTTTTTGAATTTTATTTGAATTTTATTTGAATTTTGTTTGTTCGGTTCTTCGCGTTTAGATTTCGACGATTTCGGAGAGAACGACTTCGGCGATCCGAACCCGGTCTCCAAGCAAAGCAAGTTACACCTTTGATCATGTTGATCCCAATATTTAAAATGAAGTATATTGTTTTTAAATTACTATGCATGCGTAATTTTATTCAAGTTAGTTTAAAATTCGGTTTGAGTTGTAGTTATACCCAAATTCTTTGGACGACCAAATTTGACATTTCATGCCATTATACCTTGTCAACCATAGTTAAAACCTAGTTGGTACAATAGCACCGACTAGAAATTTGGTAAAATGTTAGCCATGCTTAAACTATTATGATTTGGGACGATCTTTCACATAAAATGATAACCTTTTATCTGGTATTCTTGACTTTGGTGAGTCGAAATGTTTATAAAATTATTTCCAAACAAAATATGAAAACTTGGTTTAGACTTAGGCAAATGGTTAGAGTGGTGGGTGCTTCGGCATGCATTGTCGTTTGGTGGCGCAATGTTGATTGCCGAGCACAAGGGGTATGTGGTTAGTGCCTAAGTCAATAAAGGACCGATGCTGTGAGCTACTATTGTAAAGCCCTTTCGTACTACCACAAGTGCGGTATGGGACGGACTTGGTAGAATAATTTGTGAAATTCAACATGATCTCGCTATAAATTTGAATGTGGGCGGCGTAGTTCGTGGGAAGTCTCACATGGCACAAGAGGGGCTCCGGCATGTGGATTCATCTTTGTGGTGAAACCTTAGTGGCGGCGTGATTGTGTTGGCAATGGATCATTGTAAAGGCTTTGTTATGATTTTCTCGATCGCGCCGTCTAAGGAAGCGTAGTAATAACGATGTGAGATTATCATATCTTGTGGGTAAAGTTGTACAACCTCTGCGAGTGTATAACCTATCCTGGATAGCCGTGCCCACGGTCATGGGCAAGCTGAGTAAAGTTTTTCACGGATTAGACTTTGATTTTTAAAATGTTTTAGAAAAACTTGTGGATGGATGGAATCCATAAGAGATTTTGGAAAAAACTTGTGGATGGATGGAATCCATGAAAGTTTTAAGCCGTATGGATGGATGGAATCAAATGCAGTGCATTTTTGAGAAAAATTGGTCGGGTGGGATGCCCGTGGATAGGTTAGCGTGGGGATGGACACACACTAACGTTACTTAATTTGATTACAATGTGGTTTTACTTATTGTATCAAATTGACTTTCGCACTACGTTATGATATTTACTTCAATGTTGCCTTTTATGCAAACTAACCATATTATGCCTTCCTTTGATATTCCATATGCATGCATTAACTCTGTTAAACCTCCTGGTGTAACTTGTGGATGCGTTTGTACTCATGTTGCTAAATTTCATTCTTTTAGAGGAAGCCTTGACGACTTGGTGAGGATTACGACTAGGCCACATCTTCTGATCATTCCCCTTGTGGGAAGGCTGGATGAAATTCTTGCTATTGTTTTGTTTTCTTCCGTTATCTTCATTGCTATTGTAAACTTTAGCCATCGGGCTCATATTTAGTTAAATAAAGTTTATCATTATGCATGATAATTGTCTTTGTTCTGCTGTGTGCACTAAGTTTTCCTGGGATAGTGCGTTTAACACAGAGGGTTTCGGAGTTGTTGCTAACATGCTTCCTTAGGCATGAGACCCAGATAAATTATCACAAATCTTTTACCTTACTCTAGTCTAGCTCGACACCACCACGAGGTTTCACGGCGAAGGTTAAATCCACCAGTCGAAGCCCTCTTGCGCCATATGAGTCTGATGAAATCCGTGTCCCTCACGTGAATAACCAGTAAATCCCTAGCACCCACTTTCTACTGGTGGTAGCTAAACTAGACTATCGTAAGTTAATCGACTAGGTCGTACCCATATAGACTTGTGGTTGTACGGTAGTGCTTAGTCTGGACAAACACAAGCGTCTGTCCTTAATTGACTAGGGCGGAACATACACTTTACAAGTTCTCGTGCTAAATCCGCCTCAATCCAATCTTACCACCCGCCCAAGTCTAAAACAATTTGCACATTTTGTTTTATTTTAAAAGAATGGTGGCAACACCAATCGCCACTAATTTTCTGAATAACAAGATTAGATTAATGAAATATAATTTTCCATTCCCAAGAGTTATTCTGACCGACTAGCTTGTCTAATTGGATTTAACTAATTCCTTATGGTAACATAGCAAATGCATTAAAATTAAAATAATAAAAAGAATTTCTCAAACATAGATACAAAATGTTCAAAGGAGACTTGCCTTCGTGTGCGATGTCTTGACCGTCATGCTGCGGGTCTGAGAATTCTTCGACAACGTAGGGTTCTACACGCAAAACGATAAAATAAATGAACAAATAAATACAAATAAAATCCCAAAAATATAATATATTTACTGGAAGGAAGTTTACAATTTTATACGAATTTAGGAGAAAGTTTCAACGGATTCGTGGTTCACACGAGAGAGAATGAATATTTGGAAGATTAATTGGAAAAGAAATTCCTGGAGAAATATTTGGACCTAGAAAATAGAATGGATTTTGTGGAGAATTTACAAGGTTTGAATTTGAATTTTGGAAGTGCACAGAAAATTTGAAATGGAACTATGGCTTTGAAAATGAACTGGGAATTGAAATTTGCAATTTAAATTTAGAAATTCAAATAAATTTCAAATATTTAAAAGTATGGAAGAAATGGATAGTTTGGATTTTTTTGATGAATTTAGAAATTTGAATGGGCTCAATCGGAGTTAGGATGAAGGAGAATGGACTCTAAGAAATTTAAAATCAGAGAAAAAGGAAAACTGTATTTTTGGGAATTATTTTTCTAAAGGAAAATCTGGGATTATGACATCAGCAATGAATTTCTTTTCGGCCGAATTGTTTTCTCTTGTAAAATCGGGATTATGGCCTTGACAATGACATCAGCCTTGAGGGATTTTCGGACAAGTCATTGGCGTGTGGGCCGGGTCTATGGTGGGTCCATGAACTCGGGAAGGCCGAGGTCTTGAGGTGGTCTTGCGTGGCGCCACGTGGGCTGCCGCGACGCAGCACGGCAATGCCGGCCGGGCGGCCTTTCGAACGCACGGCGGCAGCCTTGCAGCCTGGTGGCGGCGAGGTGGAGAGGAGGGAGAGTGAGGGAGCTCGGGGTGGTATCGTTTTACGGAGGCAGGAGTTGGCTCGGCGGCGAGAAGAGGCAGCGGTCGAGTCGAGCGACGGCGGTGCTCGGCGGCGATTCTGGTGGAGGTGGGGAGAGTGGGCACGAAGAGGGAACGTGGGCGCGGGGCATGCGCCAGCGAAGAAGAATGGCGCAGGCGGAAGAGAGGGAGGAGAGGCGGAAGGGCGGGGGCGGCGGTTCTTGGTGGCGCGAGAGGAGGAAGAAGGCGGGGGAGGAGATGGCCACGATAGGTGGGCCGGCACATCACCGGGAGAGGGAGGGAGGGATGCGGGCGGTTGCGATGGCACCACGCGGGGGTGCGGATCGAGCACGTAGGGACTTAAGTGGCGGCGACGGGTGAGATCGGTAGGGGTATGAGGAAGCAGGCCGACCATGTCGACCCAAGAGTAGAGGAGGCGGGATGGAGGCGGTGGCGTGGCGCAAACTGGCCGTCACGTGGCGGCCGAGAGAGGAGGAGGAAATTATTCTTGATTTTAGTTTTTGATTTTCAGAATACTCTAGAAAATTAAATATAGCTCAGAAAAATATGAAATTACTTTCACAAATTCCAGAAAAATTCACAGAAGTTCCTGGAGATATTTTGGACTTAGATAAAATATTTCCAACATAATGTTGTATCTTATTTTTTTATACTTAAAATACTTTTTAATTACAAAATAGATTTTAAAACTCCAAAAAACTCAGAAAACCCAAATAAAATCCAAACAAATCCAAATAATTAATTTGATATAGAATTTTATAGAAAATCAAAATATCATTTTATTTAATAATATTTTAGGTTTTCTTTTAAAATACTTTTCAAATCGAGTTTTTCAAAACAGAAACTCGAGGCAAATCAAATTAAAACTTGGGCACAAAAATACTTCAGTTTTTATTTTAAACCAAATTTATTTAATTTAAGTTTTTTCTCATAAAATTTAAAAATAACAGCTGGTCTGTTACACCTACTATGGATCCACCTCTGCTCACCGCCTCCTCTGCAGCCCCATCGCATCCCGCCAGCTCCCCTTGCGTTGCATGCACGCCCTGACCACCGCCGCTGGCTTACTCCACGTGCGCTCTGACCACCACCGCCGGCGAAGGAGCCAACGAGTAACGACTGTCAAACTGGCCATCCGGTGTGGGCGGCCCTACCCGCAGATTGCCCCGTCCGCTCGGCTCCACCCGAAAAGAAACGCGAGCAAGCAAGAACGCCTGTCATGGGCCGCCCGATTTCGTAATGGGCAGTTTACGGGCCTCCCTGCTTCCCCGGGCGAGGCCTAGTATTGCAAGAACGAGTCTCCTTGCGTGGGCCGGGTCAGCACGTGACTTCATGTATTAGGGAACCAAAGAAACGGGTCGGGTCGTGACTCGTCACAGCCTACGAGTCCATGCCGCGGGGTTTGGGTTTGAGTCGCTTTGCGCCGTCCAGGTCCATCTGCGTGCCTGCGTCACTGCTTCTTGGCCCTATATTGCCGCTATGACGCATTCACGGTGGACATGTCACGGTTCTCTGCAATGATATCAGCTGTAACGCCCTGTTTTTGAAAACAGGGTCTCGTACATCCCACAATAGATCAAAAGTTCAGTTGCAGATAAAAAAATATTATGTCTACTTACGAATATTTAAAAAAGGTTAATTTCATTACAATAAGATCTAACGATCAACTTTGGAAATTTTAATGGGTGTCTAAACCCTAAACTTAACTTACATCTAGAAGATCCGAATAAAACTCCCACATGAAAGCTTGAGTGCGGTTTTAACCCTAACACTAATACTTGTAACTTCTTTCTTTCTTCTGATTTCTGTGTTAGGAAAGGTAAAACAAGACTGAGTACAATCAACCGTACTCAACAAGTCATATGGAGAAATGTTATATAGATACTTGCCAGGATTACCAAAAGATAGGGGTATATGGGTTTTACCAAGTATTTGTGGATGCAGGTTTATTCATAAACATGTTTAAACAATGAAAAATAATACTTCTTAAAGAGTTGAGGTTTCAAACTTGATTACCATATTTCAACATTTCCAAATCATTTCCAAATCTACTAATGCTTCATTGTTAGATTCACCCATTAAGCACAACTTCATTTACCGCAAGCACGGCGTATTCAAAAACCATTAATCATGACTCTGCAGAGCTGCCAAGCTTTACCCATAAGATCTCTCGATTCCCGCAAACGAGTTCAAGAAAACAAGACTTTTCACTACTCAATTCTTTATATAGCCTCTACCCAGTAGGTTTTTTGATCTCAATAAACTCGAGTGGCCCACACGGCCTCGTCCGATTTGTTGCAGCCCTATCGTTGTATGGTTTACCACCTCCCATACGAACTCTTCCTCGTCTCCCCTCCATCCTTTGTAGATATTCAATCGAACTTGAGCAGTTATTACACCAGATTTGACGAATCAATGCTTGTGGTTGGGCGATCACTATGTTATTTACTTAGCATAAGGTTCTAATCCTTAGTTTTCACTGAGGCAACTTCCACGCACAAACCCATATTTTAGTGCCCACTGCACTGCCATGATGTTCGAGTAGTTGCGGGGTTTGGATGTCGTCAGGGTGGCTTAAGAGCATCGAAAGGCGTACGAGTGGTTTAAAAGCATCGTACGACATTCAAGTGGTGCTGCTCAGGACTCGAAATGGTGCAGTTGAAGTCTCTTTCGACTACAAGGTGGTCAGAGACTTCAAGCGGCAGAGCGGTCGGAGTTGAAACAAGGGAGTGGCTGGAGATTTCAGGCGATGGGGCGGTCGGGGAATTTGTGGTTGAAACACCAATCGATGACCATGGGTAGGTTCCTAGCGTCTAGGGTTTCCGTTTTGGGGTTCGGCGGCAGCTGGGGAGTCGGCGTTCGCTGGCGGCGAGGTCTCCTCCCTTTGGGACGTTTGAATGGCACATGGCTTAAGGATCGATTAAGAGGATAATTGTGTTAGGATTTGGGCATCTATGGGGTTAGAGAAAGCTCAGGTAAGTGATGGCTGGGGTCGGGAATGGTGCGAAACATCAGTCTGATGAGGTCTCAAGGTCGGGCGACAGTGCTAGTCGCCAACACGATAAAGGGCTCGAGGGGCTAGGGTAGTGGTTAAGGGGTGTTTCTGAGAGCCTAAAAGTGCTACAGGTGAGAGCAATTGGAATGTGATCATTGAATAAGCGGATTCAAAACTTGGCTTACTTTGAGGTCTTAGGGCGGTTGCCGGCAAGGCTCTGGTAGAAAACTTAATTGGGTGTGGTGGTGGCTCACTAGATGCCTGTGCGATGTCTGGAGGGGCCTCGGGCTTTTATAGGCGTCCTATGGCGGTTCGGCACAGGGACGGGGCTAAGGCGACGACGGCGCGTGGAAGTGGTTAGGAAGGTGCGGGGCGAGATGGCAGGTACATACCCATTGGTATAGCCACTCTATACCCGTGCCGGCAGAGATAATTCTACCGCCACAATACCGTACCCTTTGCACGGGTATAGAAACTTACCGTACCCACTTGCAGCGGTATTTATACCGACGGGTAACCCATACCAACTAAATAAAGCTCCATGCGAATACAACTCGGAAAAGCTCCGAGTCGAGTCCAGACTACCAAGTTCATGACATAACAGTAGTTGTAATACCAAGTTCATGAGTTCTAGGACCACCACAGATATAGACCAACAACACAATACCACACTACCAAGTTCATGAGATACATATTACACAATCAGCAGGAGATACATATACAAATACCAGACCAATACTAATACCAGACCACCACATACTTGGAGTAGCTGCAGGTACACAGCCGGAGATACATATTGCACAATCAAAAGGAGATACATAGCAGTACACAATAGCATAGCAGCATGCCAACATTACTGCATTACAATCAAAAGGCTGATGAGTGATGAAGCTTAGACTTGGTGGAATTGGAGGGCAGATTGATTCAAAGGGCAAGCTCCTACATGAAAATATTTGCATGAGTAAACATCTATGAGAAAGAGCACAGATTAAAGGCAAAAAAATTGAGTGATTGACAATATACAACACAAATATACAACATGATTGACACATGCTAAAACAATAACCTGCAGCCCTCTTGTATATCTTGGAGGTAGGACCAAAAGGTAGCATCAGCTTGCTTGTTCTTCTCATCAACTATAAACATAAGTAAAGAGTTAGTTTTCAGACATAGAAAGAAACTATTAAATGGACAACAAGTCAACATGTATACCTTTGTATTTGTTACAAGCCAATTTTGAGAGCACATTAGGGCCTCCAACATCTTGGAAGTGAGCACCTACGATGCTCACTAAGAACCCTTCCACCGGTGCTAAGCGATTAAAGCAACAATTGTAACAGGGATAGCAAAGATGTCCCTTGCAATCCTTCTCAAAGTAGGAAATCGAGTTCCAGCCACTTTCCACCAATCTAAAACTTTAAAGTTTGGTGTATGCATATCCAACATCTCTTCATCCAAGTAGCGGTCAAGCTCAGATTTGAAACCCATGTTTGCTGGCCTTCTACTTGCCACACGTGCACTCATGGAAGATAAGAAGTTCTCACTATTGCCAAGTGAATCTGATGCTGGTTCATTGTTCCTCATATCCTCTTCCACATGGTACCCATGCATCAAGTCAGCTAACAAGTTCTTGACCTCAAGAACCCTATCCTCACATTCATGTAGTACTATCATTGCACTAGTTCTTGCCTAGCTATATCTTGATCAAAGGTGTAGTTCTCCACTGAAACTGTCCCTGCATCTGTTCTACCAAACCTCAAAGAAGATTGTGCCATTGTCTTTCCATTTAGCTTGATCTTCTTTTGCACACAAGACTTCAAATGGAGACGAAGGTGGTTAGTCCCATTCCTTGACACTCCAGAAAGCTTCTTGGAACAATAGTTGCATTTTGCTCGGACCGTGACCCCAATCTCCACTTTTGTGAACTCTTTCCAAACAGCTGATGTGAGCTTCCTCTTAGAACCAGCCACAACTACACCTTCATCATCATCATCTATCTCAATCCCATCATCATCATCTATTCCAATTGTCTCTGGCTCTGAGTTATTAATAGATTCAGGTTGAGGTGATCCAGAGATTGGACTTGACTCTAATTGTACATGTGAGCCTTGAGATATTGGACTTTGCGGCTGACTGCTACCATCACTGCATTGGTCGCATACATTTTCTTACTCTGTACAAAGACATTGATCAATTAGACGGATCATAAAGTTTGTCTACGAAGAAACATATATCTTTGAACAAACATAAATCTCTTTAACAGCTAGTTAACAGCTAGTCTACACATGTTCAGGTTACCAGGTACATCTCCAAAGACAATCAACAAATCCTTACAATCATACTGTACTCAAATCAACACAAAGGGAGCTAATAAGAAGAGGCCAAGCTAACACAAATCAACATGGTACATGAGTACATCATCTGCTTTTCTTACCCGAGGGAGCGACGAAGGTTTTGGTTGCAGCCTTGCCTGCCTTGGAGAGTAGTAGCAGTTGTAGTCGTCGGTGACAAGGGAGACCGATGGGCTACTTCAGCAGTCCTTGTCCTTGGCTTCACGAGGGCCGAGTCACGCGGCTCGGCTTGCTTCTTCGGCCACACCAACACGGATGCCCTTCTTCGATCTGAGCGCGGAGGCGGCAGTCGGCTGGGCGGTCTCGGTGGTGCAAGCAACGGAGGAGCAACCGGGGCAGCCGGTGGGTCGTTCTTGCTCGTGTCCTCCGGATCTGGCGGGTGCAGGTCGTCGTCCCTTCGGGACGGCGGAGTCAGCAAAAGGCAAGAGGACAGCAAGGTTAAGGTCTTAAGGATGAGGAAGAGCATCACCGCCGTCCTCATGCGTGGTCAGCCGAGTTCGCCGCCATAGATGGAATGGAGGCAACGAGCGGCGAGAAGTCGCGAATCGCGAGCGGCCCAGGTGGTGGCGTGGTGCAGAGCGGTGTCGCGCAGATCTAGGTGTGGCGGCTAGCGGGGGGACGAGGGAGGGGAGGCGGGAGGAGACACAGGCGGGAGGAGACCGTATCCGCGGCTAGCAGGGGGGGGGAGGGAGGCCGCAGTGCAGCCTCGCAAGAGTCGGCGACGACGATTGGCACTTGGCACAGCCGCAGCTCTCCGCGGTATATGGGCCTTGAGCCCAGTAGGCTGAATTGATAATATATGCGGTATATTTTACTGCGGTATCACGGTCTGAGTAATATCTGATCGTACCCGCACCCGCTATACCCAATGGGTAGATATTTTTGCCCATCCGTGTACCCGCTGGTGAAGATATCTTTCCATGCTCACCTCCTTATCGGGTAAAACCCATTGGGTACTCGGGTTTCGGGTACCCATTGCCATCTCTATGCGGGAGGGTGTGGCACGGCTAGGAGAGGCGGATATAGGTCGCTTAGGCATGTGACACCCCAGCCCATATTGATCTATATGTGTGTGTGCACATGAGAGTGTGGGTTAGTCCTACTTTGCTAACTTAGCTTGAGAAGCACTTACATATAAGCCTTCCAATGGTAGCACCCCTGGTTAATCGTCTTGCGTGAAGCGAAGACGAAAATACAAGCGGGTTGCTACATGTGCGTGGCCTATCCAGAATGGGGATAGGCCTAAGCCGGTTTGGACCTAGGACGTTACAAATGGTATCAGAGCCGATCCTCACGGTTACATGGGCGCGTGCGGGTCAGGGGCGCGGGCATATGGCGCATGACGCGTGTGGGCCCGGAGTGGACACACGGCATGGCATATATGTTGGTACTGAACGCATGGACATGTGCCAAGAGGGGAGATCCTTATCGTTTGTCCCAGTGTGGGTATGTTGGTCCGACGAAAACGTCGGGTCCTTTGAGGGATAGTATATGTGACACCCCAGCCCATATTGGCCCATATGTGTTTGTGTACATGAGAGTGTGGGTTAGTCCCACCTTACTATCTTAGCTTGAGAAGCACTTACATATAAGCCTAAGGGCTCCAATGGTAGCACCCCTGGTTAACCGTCTTGCGCGAAGCGAAGACGAAAGTGCAAGCGGGTTCCTTTGTGTGTGGCTTATCCAGAATGGAGTTAGGCTTAACCCGGTTTGGACCCTGAGGCGTTACACGCGCGACATTGCGGCTGTCAAAAGGTGATGCGGTGTGTCAGGCGGCGGCTGTGAAAGGATGAGAGCAGAGACAAAGCAGGGAAGTCGACAAGGCAGTGGTCAGAGAGAAAACAGGCTGGTCGGCAAGGCGGTGGGGTTTACGACAATGAAGGAAGGGCGTAGGGTGGCTTGAGCTAGCAAAGGGGAGGTATGAGTTGTCTCGAGCATAGCATTTGCGGCGGTCAAAAACAATCAGAGGCGAGTTAGGTCGACGGTGAGAGGATTAGGACAGAGAGAATGAACTTAGAAGGTGGCGGTGTATTTGCCATGGCTGCTCAACCAGGTGGGAGATGCGGCCGTCAAAAAGTGTGTTAGGTGGCAGCGGTGGGAAAGCACGAGAAGGCATGGAAACAGAGGGAGGGATCGGCGTCAAAAATCAAGGGCGTCGGCGAGATTTTTCGAACGATAAATAGTGCCTGCGCAAAAATTGGCCATTGTGGCAAATGTAGCATGGATCTTAAGGATTGGATGGTGAGATTGGGTGAGGTAAATTTTGCTAGAAATCACATAGGATCAAATTCAAATGAAAATTACAAATTTTTTGAAAATCCGGTTTTGTTTCATCAGCCGCGGTAGCACGAGTCTGATCATCGCCGATGCATCTGCTGCACGCTCAGCACCAGCATGTCTGTCTGTTGCTGCCGTTCAGCCTGCACAACCGTGCTTCTGAATATCATGCTTGCGAAGGAAAATTTTCCGCATGGCACCGCAAACTGTAGAGATCTCAGATATGCTATCCTTTTATCTCACTGACGTATGGACCAGCATATTCAGATAGTAAAAATTTACAGTGACAGATAAGAAATTGCCCCATAAAAATATAGTGCTTTATAAGAAAAAAAGAGGCTATTTTGCCTAGCAAACCAGCTAGTTAGGTAATGAAACATTTAGCGCCCTTATCAAGATATCAACAAGCTAGGAGGGGTTTGTAAGGGTGGCGGTGCTAGCCCCACTCCGTACCCCTGGTGGATACCATAGTACCATACTGCTCTCTCTTACCTCGACATTGATGCTGCTACCCTTGCCCGATGGCTTGCGCCCTCGCACAACGGTGCCAGCACTTGCTAGTGTTGTAAGTCAGGGGCTTTTTCGTAATTCTCCAATTGAGAGCAAAAAGAAAAAAGAAAAAAATATAGGTGGGGCCCACCCGTCAGTGAGCCGCGCGAAGAGATAAGGGGAGGAGACGAAGTCTCCTCCCTGTGCACGTCCCGTGCGTGTGTGAGCAGGCCGTGCGGTCGTTTCGGTTTCGGCGGAGATCTGGCGATTCCGTTGGCGGTGGGAGGCGACGGTTGGAGAGGCAAGCGACGGAGGCGCAGGCTGGCCCGGGTTCCTCGGAGCCGGCCGCTCGCGTCACCTCCTTGCAGACTCCGTCCCGTCTTCAAAAGCCCCCGAGCTCTCCATGGTGATCGCATCTCTTTTCCGATCTGGTTTTCCTCTTTCGGGCTTTTCTCGATCTTCTTGGTTCTTCGGTGTGTGGAGGTTTGGAGCTTCGGCACCACCTCCGATTGAGGACTTTTGCCGTTGATTTCTGTGCGCCTTTTCTGGTGTGAAGAGAAATCAGAGGTAAAAGGTCTACCGAGGAGGCAGGCGAACCGGCCCCTTGTTGTTGTGGGTACTCTCGGGGGGTACTCCTGTGGTCTTGTCTGGCGCTCACGACCTTCGACTCCCAGACAGGCAACCGAGGTCGGAGAGGGCTTTGTATCTCCGACGACCACACTCCTCTTCTTCATCGGCATAGAGGGGTGATAGGTTTTCTGGGACAGCCCCGAAAACCTTTTCATAGCGTCGAAGGGCGAAGCACTTCTCCACTTGAACTAATTCATTCTGATCTTTGTGAAATGAATGGAATATTAACTAAAGGTGGCAAACGATACTTCTTAAGTTGAAAGATGAAGCACTTGAACACTTTAAAATCTATAAAGCTGAAGTTGAAATTCAACTAGAAAAGAAAATCAAACGGTTAAGATCGGACCGAGGCGGTAAATATGTCTCACATGAGTTCTCCCAATTCTGTGAAGAAAGTGGAATAATTTATGAAGTTACTCCACCATACTCACCACAATCCAATGGAATAGCCGAAAGGAAGAACCCAACTCTCTGTGACTTGTTTAATGGCATGCTTTAGAGTTCAGGTATGCCGGACTATGGTGGGGTGAGGAAGTTCTCATAGCTAATTATGTATTGAACAGAGTTCCACCTCGCAATCAGGAGGAAACACCCTATGAAGAATGTAAGGGCAGAATACCCAACTTATCATTTCTTCGAACATGGGGATGCCTTGCAAAAGTGCATGTACCGTTACCAAAGAAAAGGATCCTTGGTCCTAAGACCGTTGATTGTGTCTTTCTAGGATATGCTATTCACAGCACGACTTATAGATTCTTAGTGGTCAAATCCGAGGTGAGTGACATCACTACAAATATAGTGATGGAATCTCGTGATGCGACATTCTTTGAGCATGTGTTTCCTATGAGACCGAATGAAGTCAGTGACCATTATGGTTTAGATGAACTCACTATTCTTCCTAATGTGGATAACACCGCTCCAAACTTGGAGTTGAGGAGGAGTAAGAGACAGAGAACTGAAATATCACTTGGCGATGATTTTGTCACCTATGTCGTGGATGATGAGCCACGAACCCTTTGAGAGGCATACGCATCTCCGGATGTGGATTACTGGAAGGAGGCAGTCTGTAGCGAGATGGACTCAATCATAGCTAACGGAACTTGGGAAATAGCTGATCTCTGCACGGTTGCAAGCCGATGGGCTGCAAATGGATCTTTAAAAAAGCGTGAACCGATGGTACTATTAAAAGTACAAGGCCCGCTTAGTGGCTAAAGGCTTCACGCAAAAAGAAGGAGAAGACTACTTTGACACTTACTCTCCTGTGGCTCGTTTACCCACAATTCGAGTGCTTTTAGCACTAGCTGCTGCATACAAGCTCTAAGTACATCAAATGGATGTAAAGACCGCTTTCCTAAATAGAGAGTTGGATGAGGAGATCTATATGCAACAGCCTGAAGGATTTGTGGTTGAAGGGCAAGACAAGAAAGTATGTCGATTGATTAAATCTTTATATGGTCTAAAGCAAGCTCCTAAGCAATGACATGAGAAATTTGATAGTACAATGACATCGGTCGGCTTTTGTGTAAACGAAGCCGATAAATGTGTCTACTATCAGTTTAGCGGGGGCGAAGGTGTCATTCTATGTCTCTATGTAGATGACATATTGCCTTTTGGGACCAACATGGATGTGATCAATAGTACAAAGTCTTTCCTTGCCCAGAATTTTGATATGAAAGATCTGGGTGAAGCCGATGTTATCCTATACATTAAGCTTATAAAGGGTGAAAATGAGATTACTCTTTCATAATCCCATTATGTGGACAAAGTCCTAACCAGATTTGGGTTTACGGACTGCAAGCCAGTGGCCGCACCCTGTGATCCAAATGCAAAGCTACATAAGAACACTTGGCATGGGAAGGACCAGCTTAAATATTATCAAATTATAGGATCCCTGATGTACCTAACTAGTGCAACGAGGCCGGACATCTCATATGCTGTTAGTAGATTGAGTCGTTATACGTCCAATCCAGGAGATGATCATTGGATAGCACTAGAAAGAGTACTCAGATATCTGAAGGGAACCTCTAAATTGGGAATACACTATTCTGGCCATCCAGCAGTCTTGGAAGGATTCAGTGATTCTAACTGGATCAGTGACTCGGATGACATGAAGGCTACGAGTGGTTATGTATTCACTCTAGCAGGTGGGGCCGTTTCTTGGAAGTCTTCAAAACAGACTATCCTTACGGTCCACGATGGAGGTGAGTTAGTTGCACTTGATTCGTGGTGTAGAGGCGAATGGATTCGAGAACTCCTTTCTGACCGCTGTCTTGGAAAAGCCTATTCCAACTATATTAATCTACTGCGATAACCAAACCGTTCTGGTTAAGGCGAAGACTAGGAAGGACAATATGAAGTCCTCAAAACACATAAAGAGGCAACTTAAGTCGGTAAGGCATGCCAGAGAGACGGGTGTTATTTCTGTAGAATACATCCAATCTGAAAGGAACTTGGCAGATCCTTTCACTAAAGGTTGGCACAGAAGGTCATCCGTGCAACATCTCAGGGAATGAGGCTCATAACCGTATAAAGGCTCACATTGGCGATAACCTATCCTAGGAGATCGGAGATCCCGTGAACTAGGCTCTAGAACAACAAACTGTGTGACATTACAGAGCACATCTAACGAGTCCCATTAGCTGCAGTGCTCTTTCTGTATGGAAGGTTGAGCGTTGGCTCTTAATGAACTCGAGGTCTATATGACTTAGGAATTGTCCTATAAGATTCCTAGAAGAGTTCACCTACATCAGTGTGATTGTGAGGTCGCAATCAAAGAAAGATAAGGTATATTTTCTTATGCACTCATGAGTTAGATACGGGGACATGACCGTAACGTCCCAACCCGAGAGGGAAAGGGCAAGCCGCCTAGTACAGAATGTAACTTGGGCGAAAATTTCCACACCTAGGCATTGGATCAAGGCGAAGTCCTCTTTTGTATGTGCAGAGTCGTAGTCCTTATCGTTGGACTTTAGATTCAAACCCGCAAGGTACCCATCGTACCCGGCCGAGCGAGAGGCGAGCGACGGAGGCACGGGCTGGCCCGGGTTCCTCAGAGCCGGCCGCTCGTGTCACCTCCTCGTAGATTTCGTCCCGTCTTCAAAAGGCCCAGAGCTCTTCATGGTGATTGCATCTCTCTTCCGATCTGGTTTTCCTCTTTTGGGTTTTTCTCGATCTTCTCGGTTCTTCGGTGTGTGGAGGTTTGGAGCTACGGCACCACCTCCGATTAAGGACTTTTGCCGTTGATTTCTGTGCGCCTTTTCTGGAGTGAGGAGAAATCAGAGGTAAAAGGTCTACCCGAGGGGAGACGAAGGCGAACCGGCTCCCTGTTGTGTTGTGGGTACTCTCGGCCGGGGTAATCATGTGGTCTTGTGCGGCGCTCCCCTGACCTTCGACTCCGGCACCGGGAAACCGAGGTCGGAGAGGGCTTTGTATCTCCGACAACCACACTCCTCTTCTTCATCGGCACAGAGGGGTGATATGTTTTCTTTTACCTAAAAACCGTATGTGATTATGACATATCACAGACGGTTTTTAGTTAAAAACCGTCTGTGATATTTATATATTACAGACAATTTGTAATTACAAACCGTCTGTGATATTTACATATCACAGATGGTTTTTACTTAAAAACCGTCTATAATATTCTTTCCTACCCCTAAACCTATTTCTGTTCATTGGCTAGCCTCAGGAAATGCTAGCCATGCCATCTGAAACAAGCAGATCAACAGAAAACATGTATATGTACAATTCACATCTCAATTCATTTCACAAACATAAAACATCTAATTCACATCTTAATTCATTTCACAAACATAAACATCCAATTCACATCGCACTTTATTTCACAAACATGAAACATCCATTTCGCAAATCATTTAATTGAAATGAAATAAAGTATCTATTAACAAATATACAATTACAAAAGTTGTACGTTGCATTTGTGAAATATCCGGAGTGATAAGAGCAATAAAAAATTATTGTGTGTTGTGGAACTCTCCATCTGGGTTTATGACGTTAGCAACCAAAAAGTACGCCAACTCTCCTCGAATTGTGAAAGGTTGGGCTATTTCAATGCAGTTGACGGGATGGATGCAGCCTGTCGATAGGACTATCAATGTGCGTATATATATAACCTGGTAAGTATGAAGTAATTATGAGAAGATTGACAAACCTTAGAATTGGTAATCCTCGAGGAATCGAGGAGTAGGTTCATATGGTAGCGCACGTAGAATCCACACGTATTGCCCGGCGGCTGCTGGTGGTACTCCAAAAAATGGAATGTGTTAATTCAAGAGGCATTACTACCAACTGTTGCATATGATAAATTAATGTGTAATAGCGAATACCTTAAAGTTTTGATCATATGTCAGGCCTTTGGCCCCTTGCGTGGAGACACCTGTCTTTGCAACGTATATCGCAAATGCCCTACATAATTCAAAAAAGTTGACCTTAGTCATTCGAAAGGAAAGAAAGAATACAATATAGGTATGTATGGAGAAAATGTACTTACCTATCGAGTACTTGGTTGACAACTGTGTAGTCCTTTTTATTTTTACTTAGGGAATCAAGGTATATTGTCTTGTTCCATTTTGGTACAATTACTATTATGATCCAATGAAACTCCTGATTATAGGGCATAAGTATGTATTCCTTATCGTGGTAAGCCACCAGTGCTGGTGCAATGTACCTCTTGACGAAGGATATATCCTCGTTGATGGTATGCATGACGATCAAGTGTGGGTCCAAGAAATCAACCGATGATTTGGTCCTTCTAACTTGAGTCACCATGTGTCTATATATATACACACGAAAGCAAGAAATTATATATGACATTTATCGGTATGACATGAACGGAGACTGTGATTGTACACACTTACAGTGTCCAGCATCGAATGAGGGAGGCGTCGAGAGCGTTGAGCGTGAAAAGATCAAATAAATCCTCGAAGGTGACCACGAAGACACGGTCTTGAATATTGTGCTCTAAATGATCCGGCTGAATTTGACAAAGATACCGAAAGCCCGTTCTCCTGTTGGCATATTGGACTGCTCCATATACCACTTGTGTAATTGCAGGCAACTAGTTGGTAGGGCTTGGAGGCGCGTTACCTCGACCAACGGCTTGCCAAGCACGAATTTACGGGCCAATGGCAGGTACGGGATATCATCATTGGTCTTCTTTACTTTGCCCTTACTGCCCTTGTTGCCCTTGCTGCCACGGCTGTAGGTGTACTTTGAACGTAGCACCGGTGGTGGTAGTTGCTGTACCGGGAATAACGCCCGTGAACATGACACCGGTGTAGGTAGCTATTCTGGTTAAGGTTGCCCTTGTAGAGATGGCACCAGTGCACGTAGCTGATGTGCCACCGGTGAAGAAGCCTCTAGGCAGATATCGCTTTTGGGCCACTGGATGAAGGTTCCAATGGCTTGCTCTTGAGTCACGAGCACGTCGTTGGAGGGCTTCAATAGCGGGACGACCTTGAAATTGGCGTGTACACCATCCACTGACACTTTTCTAAAGCCTGGCGCTAAAAGTTGATGGTACACCATGACCCCTTGAGCAGACGGATATGCCAGGCCCCAAGCAGCGCACAAGGCAACGGAGACATATCTCACTTGGAGCTTGCACTTCGTAGTCTCCTACATAACGATACAACTCCAATTAATAGGCCTATCAACGGATCGAGCATTCCAGAGATAATAATTATTACTTGGATGTCGTCGATAGAAAATCTGGCCTCGTTCTCCGTCGTAGGATTGGACACGCAACTACTCAGATGGTTGGGCGGGCTAGTTAGCACAGGAGCGGCTTTGGTTCTCTTCCTGCGTCGATACAATTTGGGGTCATCTTGGAAACCATATTTTCAAGGAACGTAAAGCCCAAGACCTCTCGTACGACCTGGATGCTCCTTGTTTCCCAGGGCCGCGGAGAGTATATCATTCTCCCTCGTTCCCTGGAATGATCACTGGGAAGATTCAACACTTAGCGCTTCCTGCAAGAGCAGAACATGTCATTTCGCTTTCTACGAAGTTGTGAAGTAATTACAAGCTACGTAGTTCGATCGATATCTTACCAGGCGCTGGGACACTTGCTGGTCTGCAGGGTTTCAAAAGGAGACGCCCCCCGATGTCGTTGTAGATGACCTTACTGTAATCCAATTTCGAGCGCGATCATCCAAAATATTGGCAAATGGCGGGTCGGTGTCCTGCAGGATTGCCTGTCCGTCCTCCCTCCTCCACTGTGGAATTTTAGCCGCATACCCAGCTGTGCCAAGTCTGTTGGGGTGTGTGTGTTTTGCCTGGAGGGCCGTGTGCGCCGCACTTGCACTTTTGAAATCTTCGGTCGTCTTCATCGCCTTGAACTCTTCCCATTGTGGTTGCAGGAATGTGTATTTATGAAACGGCGTTTCATCCTTCTCCACGTAGTTCTTGATAAGCGTGCTCTTGAAGTTCTTCCATGCTTTGCACGCCGCTAGCAAGGCTTGTCGTTGCACGACGTCTTGGTGTTCTGCTGGGATCTCGAACGATGCCAAAATTTCTGTCAGCAGCTCACGTTTCCAAGTCTCAGACACGCTCTTCCATGAATCGAATGTGATCTCTATTCGTTCTCGTGCAACTATTCCGATCAGTTCGGAATGCGTGTACTGCTCGGCGAGGAAGAAGAGGGATCCCAAATCCATCGATCTCTGTGATGGTAAATCGACTCTTTGGCTTTTTCGATAAATCTCTTCCTTGCCGTTTTAATTTTGGAGCGGACGCATCCGGCGATGATGTTGAAGATGACATGTTGCCCTTCGCAGATATGCAAATTAAGCACAATGTAGCATATACGTAAATAGTGCTCTTTACATCCTGAGCCTGTGTATAGAATGTGTACCTATTTATATCATATCCTTGCCATGTCACAACTGTAAATGTTGGCCCTTTTGCCAACCATGTCAACATCTCACTTGGCGAGCTCCTACCGATTTGGTCCATCAACCATTGGTTGAACCGACTGTTGTGTTGCCTCATGATCCAAACATCCGGCCGCTCCGGATTCTGTTGTCGAAGCACATCCTTGTGCTGGTCAACATAAGGCGCCACTTCAGTCATGTGTTGCAAGACTGTGAAATGGCATTGAGTATACGCGACCATATCTGGAGTGATTGCTTTCCTTCCGATACCCTTCAGCCTCCCCTCATGACGAGATTGAGGCACACCTATTGGTTGAATCTGAGCCATATAATTGACACAAAACTCAATGACCTCTTCGCTTGCATAACCTTCCACGATGCTGCCCTCCGGCAGAGATTGATTCCGTACGTAGGACTAGAGAATTCCCATGAACCTCTCAAATGGGTACATGCTACATAGGAATACGGACCCACACATTTTTATCTCCCACACAAGGTGAACAATAAGATGGACCATGATATCGAAAAACGAAGGAGGGAAATACATTTCAAGATGACATAGAGTCATCACCACATCGTCCTGCAGAGCATCTAGTCCTTCGGGATTGATGGCCTTCTGAGCAATTGTGTTAAAAAAACATAGCCTCATAATTGTCTCTGGACTCTGATCGGAAAAATATTTCTAATTGCAATTGGGAGCATTTGTGTCATCAGGACATGACAATCATGATACTTCATGCCATTTAACTTCAAATCTTGCATCGAAACAAGTTTCTTCACGTTCTTAGGACTAACCGATGAACTTTGACACCATGCAAGCAGTACGATTCTGTTTTCTTGGCCTTGGACAGACTGTAACAAGCAGGGGAAAAGTACGTTTGTCCATTATCAGTGCATGTCGGTGCTAACTTAGGCCTGATGTCCATATCAGCCAAGTAAAGCCGTGCGTTGACGCCGTCCTTTGTTTTATCACGAATGTTCAGTAAGAGACCAATCAAGCTGTCGCATACATTTTTTTCTACGTGCATGGCATCGATGCAGTGTCGAACATCTAGGTACTCGCAATAAGGTAAGTCCCAAAATATTGATCTCTTCTTTCAGGTGTTCTTCTCATGAGCCCTCAATTTACGTCCCTTTCCGAGGACAACATCTAAATCCTTAACCATATTATAAACCTCTTTTCCTTTAAATGCCTTGGACTGAACCGTCTTCCTTCTCTCCGTCAAATTGTTTCTTCATCTTGCGGTATGGGTGAGCCCTCAAGGAACCGCGGTGGCGCATGTAGACGTTTTGCGTGAGTGTTTCACCACACACTCTCGGTACCATCTAAACAGTGAGTACAAGCTTTGGCACCTTTTGTACTCGGCCCAATAGGTTAGCAAGGCAGGATAATCATTTATGGTGCAGAACAATAAGGGCGCAAAGTGAAATTCTCTCTTTGTATGCATCCCATACCTATACCCTTCGTTCCACAAGCTTTTAGATCTTCCACCAATGGTGCTAGGTACACATCGATATCATTCCCAGTTGCTTTGGCCCTTGGATAAGTATCGACAACAAAATATACTTTCGCTTCATACACAACCATTATGATATCCCATGAATAAATAATTGAAACGACTTCTCTGTCGTCGTTTCTAAACGGTATATGAAGATAGTTATTTTAGAAACGATTTATCGGCTTTCGGTCTATTCGCATGAGCACTCGCACTAACGTTAAAAGCTATAAACTATAGTGTAAAAGAACATGTATAAATAAGGAGGCAGGCGAGAGATGAGCTAAACAACGGATCAGGACATCATCGTTGTGATTTGTTTTTCTTCTACACGGTTTAGTCACCAAAGTATCTATATGAACAGATTTGCATGCCACGGCCCCTCTTCTTTAGCTACTTCTTGCACCAACCAACCAATCAAATCCACAGCAACGAACAGCCTCAAAACCACCGAACCAACACATTCCAAAACCTCGTTTTTACCTTGTTGCCAGATAATTAAACGCTTTGCACCAGCCCTGCATTACAAACTGGCATCACACCTCGATGACCCCGGCGTTTCTGTACTTGTACCGGATCGCCCAGAACAAGAAGAAGAGGTAGTTGAGCGTGCTGAGCACGCACATCACCCAGTAGAACCGCTCCAGGTGGTAGTGGTTCAGGCTCGCCCCCTGCAGCCACGGCCGGTGGCCCCCGCGCCCCGTCGCGCCGTTCACGATCGACACCAGCACCGAGCTCAGGTAGTACCCCAGCGCCAGCGACGCCCACGACAGCGACGTCGCCAGCGACCGCATCCGCGCCGGCGCCTCGCTGAAGAAGAACTCTAGCAGCCCCGCCAGCGTGAACAGGTCCGCCGACCCCAGGAACAGGTACTGGAACGCGATCCAGAAGAAGGTGATCGGCAGCGGCTTCGCCGAGTCCAGCACCCCCGCGTCGGCGGCGACGTTCTTGCGCTTCACCTCGACCACGGCGGCCACCGCCATCGCGACGATGGAGAGGACCAGCCCCGTGCCGATGCGCTGGAGGTGGGTGATGCCCATCTCCGTCCCCGTCGCGCGGCGCGCGAACGGGATGATGACGTGGTCGTATATGGGCGCAAGGAACATGATGAACGTGACCGGGAACACAGGCAGCGACGCCGGCGGCACGGTGAGCATCCCGACGCGCGTGTCCATGGTCGCTGCCTGCTCCACGGAGAAGGTCGACAGCTGCGCCAGGCAGCAGTTGAGCATGATGGTGGAGAAGAAGATGGGGAGCACCATGAGCACGATCTTGACGTCCTCCACCTCCTGCACCGTGCACGCCAGGGCCCTGTACCGCGGCTGGCACTGCACCGCGCGGTTCAAGAACCTGAGCTCCTGCGACGGCTCGACCACGGCCTCGTCGGCCACGCAGATCTCCCCGGGCTTGCTGTACTCCTTCATGTCGGTGCTCCCCGTCGGGCTGGGCGCGCGGTCGATGACGGCGCCGTTGCTGGCGCTCTGGGCGCCACCGCGACGCGCGAGCGCGGAGGCGAGCAGGACCTTGGCGATGGTGGTGAGCGGGCTGCCTGTGGGCACCTTGTTGCGATAGATCCTGGATCCCGCGGCGAAGACCGGGATGGAGAGCAGGATGGCGATGGTGGAGATGCCGAACCCCCATTGCCAGCCCTTGTTGTCCTCGACCCACACGGCGAAGGTGACGGCGATGAGCGCGCCAAATGAGAGGCAGAAGACGAAGTAGTTGAAGAAGGTGGAGCGGCCCTTGCGGCCCCGCGGCGAGTGCTCGTCGAACTGCTCCGCGCCGTGCGGTGGGAGGGAGCCCTTGATCCCGCCCACGCCAAGCGCCGTCAGGTACAGCCCCGCGAACAGCATCGCCTTCTTGCTTCCCGACACGGGCTCGCACGGCGCCGCACCGGGCGTCTTGGCGCAGTGCGGCGGCATCAGCGACGGCGTCCGCGCCTGGATCGTCAGGAGCACCAGCCCCTGCGCGCCATTGCCCCATACAAAAGCTCACATTTGCACTCAGAAAATGGACCAAAAACAACAGAGATAAGCATTGGCCCATATACTTGTGGCCGGGCCCAAATGCTGCATGAATGGGAGCAAAACATCACATCAAGCACTTTGCGTTGGTATGGCATGATTAGATGGGAGTACTTGCCATTTGCATGGATCGAGTCTGCTAATCAGGCTATCATGTCCAGTGGTTTTGCAAATACCAATAATCGAGCGAAAGCGATTGCTATTTGCATAATCACGGCCGCCCGTGCGCGACGTCGCTTTGGCTCGCAACGGCCCGTGAGTTTGGGTGGGCGCTAAAGGCGAAAGCCGGGAGAGGAGACCGACCCGATGCTGATGGAGTTATTTGACCGGCGATCGATGTGGGTTAGAGAGATCCTCTGCTTTATTTTTGTTTGTCAGCGCTGACTTAAATAATGCAGGGACAAGTACGAAACATTACGAACCCAGCTAAACCACATAATCGCAGAGCAACCACTCCGGTTTCCGGACGCCGAGGATACGAGGGCATCTTCTTTTCGGCTTTTAAAAATTATTATTTTGATTTTTCTACAATTACTAATTTTTAAATAGAATATCTTTTCAAGACAGCATCTATAAATTGATTATAATACATATACACTGATTTTATTTATATCGATCAAAATTGCACGTGAGTTTCTATTATTCCGTACTCTCTCTCATACAAATAGCCTAAAAACCATAAGTCGCGGTCATAAACCAAAAGAACATACCCAAGAATTGACATAATAGGGGTGAAAAGTGGATACAAATTATCCGTATTATTTGATTACCATATTCGATAGGATACGAATAGGGTATAGATTTTTCTCATCTGATTAACAATTTCTATCGTATGCATATTTGTATTTAAATTCGCATAGAAAATATGGATGATGTGTTTCTATACTTTTCTCAATAATAATTTGTACGATTTTTAAAAAAATGATGAATGGTGAATATATGTTACTTTTCTCTTCATTTGCTTTAAGGTTAGTGCTACTCTTGTTAGAGAGAAAAGCATAGAAGCACCGCTCAAAATACGAATGAGAATATGGTATAAACTTCTACCATCTGAAATATTGTATTATCCGAACTATCCGTTTTTGTATTCGACGAAGCAATATGCATATTTTATTATAATATAACTAATTAGTTGGAAAGTTTTTTAATTGAACGTGAATTTGTGTTTCTTTAGGTGAAGTAAATGAATTAGAATAATTAAGTGTGAATGCACGAAAATAAAATGTTATTAATGTATTTATGTTACATAAGTTGTAAGGATATCCAGATCTAATCGAATTAAGCAGATATTCGATTCGAATTCGTATTCGTTACAATATTCAATTCATATTTGTATTTAAAATATTCAAATTTATATTTATATTCATTTATAAATACAAATACAAATATAATTTTATCACTATCTGATCTATATCCGATCCGTTTTCACTATTAAAATTTAAGACGGAGTCTTTCGAGCCCGTCGTACGAGCAGCCGCAGGAGCTAGCGGTCCAGACTACCACGTACGCGACGGGACGGCACGAGATCCCCCGTCCTACGTGCTCACCGGCCTCGCCGACGGATTGGCCGCCCAGTCCAGCCGACGGTTCACGCACACCGGGACGTTTTACACCAACCTTTTTATTTGAAGACACACCAAAAGTGTTTTTATCGCGGTCTGATAAAGTACACAACAATATACATGGACCATGCAAACATCCTACTCATGCAGGCCACGTCTACCCATACTGAGATACGTACTTTTCTTATAGCTGAGCTCCAAACACACGCACAGGAGGATTCACATGGATGTTGTTGCCCCAGTTGTCGTTTTCTCCCGCTAAAAGCGATGGAGACGACCACCAATGGATCAATCCGACGAAGCCTACGCATCGTTAAGCCAGGGCCCATGCCCCCGGCTGGCTATGTAGGCTAGTACTTACTTGCAGTCACGATACGTACGTAGGACGTTATTACTAGTACTAAGTCCCCTTTGACCCAGGCTATCTATCGATCTGCGCATCTTGTTAGCGAATAAAGTGATGGTTAGAATTAATCATTGGCCCTGTCTTTCCGCCTAACCCAAATCGCAGGGAATATGAGATTTGACTAACTATTAATTTGGCGATGCCATTTGGCTGTTTTTTCGGCTTCTGAGTGAGCTTCTAGCTTCGAATTCTATTAAAAGATACTATTTATTAAATTTATCAGACATACTCTAAAAGAAAGTGGCCATTATCAGATGGAACCGATGGAGTAAAAGGGCTCAAGTTTAGGTCTCACTATAATGGTTCATTTTATTTCAAATTATAGTTTATAACTCTTCTTAAATAAATAAGTTGTACGGTTTTTTTATCAACTTTTTGAAATAATTTATCGAACGATCTTTTCGAAACAACTTATTAATATTTGATCCATTCACATTAATATTTATATTAGAATTAAAGGATATCAATTGTAGCCGTAAACTATTAGTGGTAACCGAAGAGAAGCCACACGAACTAGGAAATCTTAGACGCGAGATGGACGCCAAGTGCGCCTATGTAGCACCACGCTATCGACATTAATTAGTACTTGACGTGACAGGCCTTTAATCCGACGAAAAGCGTGATCATCCTTGACAGGTGTCACCCCTCCACCTAGCGTACGTTAGTACGTACAATTGGCCGGAGCTAGCTGGCTCGCTCTAATTGGACGGCCGAGGTGCCGTACGTCGTGGAAGATGCGTCGATCCATGGCTGCTTCCCTCCTTTGGGCAGCGAAATTCTAACCGATGATGTCGCCGGCCAAACACCGTCGTGAAGGCAACGGGCCAAGGGAAAAACAAAGCTAGGCCATGACGTGGCAGGACAGCTGGACGGGATATTCGGGGTAATGTTTCTCCCACGTCAGCTTGGAGATACGACGAGCACCACATCGACACAGCATTCTATCCCGAAACCTCTAGCAAGTCTATGATAAACAGATGCACGTATTTTTTTTATTTTGTCGGCGCATGACGTGAATAAACAAAACAAACGGGCAATTAGTGGCGAACATGTAGTGTAGTAAGCAGATAAGTCGAGGATTTTGGGGGCGTACCAGGAACTCGACCAAGGCGCTGACGAGGTAGATGGTGTAGGTGGTGAAGAAGGCGTCGGAGAGGAAGCCGCCGAGAAGGGCGAGCAGGAACGCCGTGCCCATGAAGTTGGTCACCGTCGTCGCCGACTGCGACGGCGAGTAGTGCATGAACCCCAGCAGGTAGGTGACCAGGTTGCTCGCGTTCGCCAGGAACGCCAGGTTCTCCAGCACCTCCACGACTGCAGTTCAGGAACACCCCATAGTTTTAGCACCGTTATTATTAGTAGGAACAAACTTTGATTGGCGTCAAATTAAGGCCCCACTTGGCATAAAACTCTTTCACGAAAATTCTACAGAATTCACAGCGTGTCGTGCAAAATTTCAGCGTCCTAGATGAGACAATCCTTTCAGTTGAATCACTCCATTTATTTGTTTAAAAAGTTAGTACGGTAATAACTGATGTGACGTCCCCAATATATATACGCGTGCCGTTCCCCATGCACACCGGCCGATTTTGCTTGCCATTTTCTGCCTTGCGATTCGTGCCGATTTAATGCGTGCTTTTGGACGAGTTGGGACGGGTGAAGACACTACTATTTATTATTAACTAAAAATTATTAACTATAGGTAAAAATCAACAGCTGTGGCCTGTATAGACATACCCATATTTTTCTCACCTCAACCATCGAAGGGAAAGCAGAGTGGCCTCCCGCACAAGCCAGTTCCCCTTCACAATAAGGTTTCTTGTCCCTTCGTTTTCTCTCTCTCATAATCAACTAAGGCATTTTCCAACCGAACCTTCCCGACCGGCAGGAGAAACTGTCGATCGCCGGTTGCTGTCTCGCTGCAGACAGTAGCAGTAACAACAGGGCGTCGAAATGAAGGCAAGGCACCGGTCGATGCTTCCAGACGGCCGGGGCCATCAGTTTCACAGGTGAAGAGGCGGATGCGAACGTTCATGCAAAAGCAAGCTTCATTAGGGAACACTAGCGAGGAGCGCAAGTGCATGCAAAAGTTGGCTCCCCTTTTGCATTCAATTGGGTGGTAAAGGTGCCCCCAATTCTCGCCCAAGTTGCAAGAACCCGGAAATGTCAAAGAAAGAAGGAAAGGAAGGAGGAAAAGAAGGGAGAAAGAAGGGAATGGAGCCCAACAGAAGCCAGTGGGAGAAAAGAGGAAGAGAGGGAGGGGACAGAAAGGCTCTTGAGCACAACTTGTCCGAAAGCAACCAAACCAACAGGAAAGGGTGCAATTCCGATCAGGTAAGGAAGGAGGAAAGGGAAGGTGTGGCTTGCAGTCCGGCTTGAGGAAAGATAGAGGAGAGAGAGACAGAGAGGATCGATGGAAGGAAGGATGGTCCATGATGCATGCAGTGCAGAAGCAGTATTTGGAGTATCCTATTCCATCTTCCTTTCCTGCGTGCTCTATCTCCTTTCCCCCGGTGCCCCGGTCCCCTGCTTCGTTCTGGGCTCAACTGAGAGGGGTTCTAGAAGAATCTAGGAGGAAAGAAGCATGAGGCAGTGAGTGAGTGAGTTGATTACTTACCCAGCACGAAGGAGGCGGCGAACATGCCGCCGTGCCGGCCCTTCACCGCCGGCCGGTTCCTCCAGTCCACGTACCCCTCCCACCTCTCCACCTCCTGCACCCCATCCTCCTGCATGCCACGAACAAGACCAACAAATCGATCAGCACCAACAACACTAAAATTGTCAGAGCAGCTCGATCCAAGGATCAAGAATTGCAAGGACTGACCATGGTGCCTGCCTCTCTTTGTTGCAAGGTGCAAGTTCACTGGGGCTCCGAAGTGGTGGATGGACTAAGGAGTAGGAGAGAGAGAAAGGGAAGGCAGGTCAGAGTTCTGTGCCTGAGTGGAGAAAGGGGGTGGTGGTGTATTTAAGTGTGGAGGGGAGGAGGAAGGACGGGGGTGTCAAGAGGGGCACCACGTCGCTGCCTAAAGAAGTCGGTCGGCTTTTCGCAGCGCTATAGTTTTTAACTTTTAAATGAAGTATTTTTTAAAATGGGATCTACAAATTAAACGTAGTACACGTTAAAAGCTTAACATCTGTACCAACTAAAATCGCAAGTAAGTATCGACCTCTCCGTAATCTATACCATAAACAACTAAAATTTAAAAATTTCAACCAAAAATTATAAGCTGCAGCCAAAAAAACAAACCTCACATCACACGCCCCAGCCCACAGGGCGTGCATGACAGGGACACAGGCCAAGCATTCAAGCAGAGATACGCAACCTGGGATGTCGATCTCAAGATGGCCCCCCTCTATTTCCTCCTGTGAAAATCAGACATGTGCATGGCTTCATCCTTGATGGAGAGAATAGAAAATGATAACTGCATGGTCGTGATGCAGTCTTCTTCTCGTGCCGCACGTTGGTTTATTTCTTCATTTTATTTTCCTTGTGGTTTTCAGCATGGTTACAGTTTAGGTCGAAATATATATTGATGGATGGATTAATGATGGGTGTTGTCTGAATTAATGTCTTGCATCTGGTGGATTTTCAGAGACCTGCGGATTTGGTTGCAATGGATTTGTTGAAGAACACGGCCGGGCTTTATTATATTTCACCGAATCATCAGTCTATTGAATCCATTAGGTTGGATAAGTACAGTTGTATAGTTTTTGTGTTTGTCTGCGCCTCAGTATATATAGTAGTGAATTGGTGATTGCGAGGTAATATTCAATTATATATTACATCACCACATCATAGAATAATAGCTTTGTTACTATCTGCTACATGAATACTGACATATATCCTGTTCGTACTGTCGTGTAAAAGCAGCCTTTTCTATATTACCTATCTTTTAAACAGAATTTCTTTAAGAGATGGAAGATGGCAATAGAATGAGTGAATGATGTCTTAAAATTTTTCTCCAAATATTTACAAATCTTTCACTTCAATAGCCACAGAGCTATGGAGATTAGAATAAAAGACCACCATAAAAACCAGCAATTAGAAACACTGAAAATCCAATAAAATCAGTGAAAACGGAACTACCGCAAATAAATTTGTGATACTACCGCTTGCTACAGTTATTGCGGCACTATCGCTACAATAACTGCGGTACTTCTGCTGTTACAGTGAAATCATGATAAACAATGTTTTAGCATGGTTTCAAACTCCAAAATTGAGAGAACTTTTGATTCGTAGATCTAAATGACATGAAAATTTGCAGAGATCTACTCTAGAATGTCAAGAATATATTCCAATAAACTATTATAAAAATCATGGTTAAAGTTGAGATCTTTTCAGTTTGTTGGAAGGTTGCACCAAAACCGAGCCAAAACCCCAAACGATAATTACAACTTGCTCGTGGGTAGATGATGGCCAAGATAGCTCTAGATATATTCCCACATGTCACAGCAAACTAGAACACCGAAGAATCCCAACTAAAAACCCTTGAATCAAGAGATGGATCAAAGAGATAAAAATCAAGCAAAAACAAGTTTTCTTGTGAATCTTACTATCAAAGTGTCTAGATGAGTGGAGATATATTTATAAGGATTATCTTTATCTCTTACACGTTCTTAGCACAATAAGATCACAAGAGAGAAAGAAGGAAGATCAAAGCCAACCAAAAGTCAAACACATCAATTAAAAACAAAAGAGATACAGGAGATGCAAAACGATTCATATATTGCTTACTTAAGAAGGTAGATTTTACAGCCACTTCATCTTGAAAGGCAAAGAGCACACAAGGTACTCACTCTCAAACCCTAACCGTAGAGATGAGAGCACAAGAGATGGGTTGGATAGTTCACCCTACATGTCTCCATCCCAACCCATTTTATAGGTGGGCAACCAGCCACCTATACCCTTTAATGGATCTTATCCATTATTACAATAGGGGAACCCGTTAACCCCACACACATGGTTTTACTTTCACAAGTTCACTTATGCACGCTTTTCAAAGTACATAACTGTGCACCCGCTAAACCCTTAGCCTATCTAACCAACTCCACCTTGACATAAACCACTCTCCAACGCATCGTCCATGCGTCGCGGTTTTGATCCAAGATGATTTTCGGTATTTTAGTCAAACTACCAAAATACCCTTTTTTACCCGATTATCACCAATTACTGCAAGCAATTGACATGCTTGCCACATGTAGGTCATCACTAGCCTGCCACGAGACGCCAAGTCTCTTCCATCCCGGTTCCACCGAACCACGGCTCACTTGGCTCGTACAAGCTATATGACGCCATCCCGCCGTTCGAACTCGCCTTTAATATTCATGCCTTTCTAGTGCAATACTTGAGCTCACCATCTCACCTAGCCTCCTTGATCGTTCTGGGCCTCAACTCCTCCATGAACCTAGCCCCGATCTTCGTTGTTGACTATGGTTGACTCCAAGCGACCATGTACATCCAAAGGCAAAGATATCATTTCTAGGCACAAAGTTCTTCACAAATTGACCTACATTAGCCAAGACATGCATCATACACCCTTAATTTAATGACCCAGGTCAAACCAACTTAATACATGACTCAATTATCCAAAATCCTGTTTTTTAGGAAGATCGGAAGTACCGCACTTACCATACCAGTACTTTCGCTCTACGGTACTACCACTCCCCAAAGTGGTACTTCCACACATTGAAAATCTCACCTGGACCTCTTTGGAAAAACATACCGTAATTCAACCCGATACTTTCGCCGAGCGGTACTACCACACTTATTCCTGCGGTACTTCTGCAAAGCGGAACTACCATACTAATACATGTGGTACTTCCGATTTTCATGAGACTTCCATAAAACAGTCCAAATCAAATGTAATATTTGCAAAGCCAATTGATTACTCCACAAACATTGCAATGGTTCATCACGATAGTATCATGGACATTCCCACATGGTCCTTCACTTTTCAAGGCAGTGTCTACTAGTCGATTGTAGTACCCTATTACAAAATAAGCTATGCTAGATGTCACATCACAGATGGTTAACCAAAACTGTCAGTATTAAGCACAATCACGATAGTTTTAGTACAAATCGTCTGTAAAGAGGAAATATCACAGACGGCTCATGATGAAAACTGTTTGTGAAGTATCACAAATGGTTATTAACAAAAATCGTCTGTGATATTACTAAATATCACAAATGGTTTTTTATTCAAACTTTTAAACTGAAGCATCGCGACCTCTCGGTTCCGCTATCCAAATGCCCTTATATATGCCTCCCCTACGTGCCTCCCCAAACACACTCCAAACCAATCCACCTGCTAGCTCCCCCAAGTCACCGATCGAAGCGTCGCCGCCTCCCCTGAGCTCCTCCACATCCGGTTGTGATGCCACAGTGACGCTGCCGCCTCCTTTCCTTCATCGATGTCAGTACTTTATTCATCCCCCATCCAATCCCCTCCACTCTCTTCCTTGATGCTTGGATGGATATGATGCATGCGAAAATTATTTGTTAATGCCTTAGTTTTTGTATGTGATACTTGAATGGATATGGCTAGGATGATCTTGTTCTCATAAATAGGTCTGCTTGGTTCATCTGTATTATCTGATTGTGCTATTTTATAGCACAATTATCGCAAACAGCGCAATCAGAGAATGTTGATGAATTGAAGGAGGGTTAGTTTTGAGTTCGATAGAAACTTATCACAGATAGTTCTATCAAGGAACCGTCTGTGATAATATACTATCACAGACGGTTCGTAGTAAGAATCGTCTGTAATAATTGTTATCATAGACGGTTCTATTTAGGAACCGTCTGTGATAATTATATCACAGACAGTTCAAAAATCGTCTGTAATGTACTTAGGGTATTACAAACCTATAAGCATAGACGATTCAAAAACTGTCTGCGATGACGTTTTGAACCGTCTGTGATGCGCTTTTCTGTAGTAGCGGTAGACACCGTAGTGGCTTCATTTATATCAGCTAAAATCACACACGAGTCTCTTCATACAACTTCTCTAAAACTATCACTATTCGTAAAAGTCATCAACAAAAAGCAATATGAATGGGCCCAAATATGAGCTAGCTAGGTGTATATTTTCCACTGCATGGATGTGTATATCCTTGTTTCATATGGCCACATGTTTCTTCCCATTCCTTTGTGCTTGGAGACAAGTACTCAATATTCGCGCATACTAGTAACTGACACCCTGATGATAAAGAGTTTCGCACTGAAAGACTATGCTATGTGGTCGATCGTTTAGATGCTTCATACTGGGGCAATGGAGCATATCACCGGACAATACATATCCTCCAACATAAGGAACAAGCTAGCTAGTGATCGATGATAAGGAACAAGCTAGCTCGGAATTCCTTTGGATGCGTACGTCGTTTGATCACTCGTGCTGGATCGGCACTTTGTCGCGCCACTTGCATGGCTGCAGTGGCTACTTGTTTCCAAGCGTGTTTAATTTGTGTGGCCAAGTTTTCGACTGTGAATGAATGGGAAGGGGATAAATGCAAAGGGTGGAATGAGTGAGGCCATTCTGGATGGATCTACCTTTCTAGCTTGTGGCACTCCTCCCTCTAAATAAGAGAAGACTTAATACTTCGTGATTATTCTGGTCCTTTTTTTCTAGTGATACTTGTTTCTTGTGTTTCCATGTGAGATAATGAAGCAAAAGGTTTGGTAGAATATGTACTCCGAATGTGTAGGAAATAGGATCCAAAAAAAGTTGATAATAACACGCACAACACATTTAGTCAATCAGATATATGCCAAACCAGTTGGACTTATACCGATTAATTAGTCGCGCGCGGCTTATCTTTTATTTGGATGCGGAAGGTTGATCCTGATAAATTAGTTAGCATATCGAAGAGAAACATATCTGAAACGTCCGCCCCCCCACATACATACATACATACATACATACATACATACATACATACATACATACATACATACATACATACATACATACATACATACATATCGTATCATATAGAAAATATCTCGCATAAGTAGAATATGTACGTTTAGTATACTAGTATTTAAGACCATCTAGGTGGTATGTAATTACACCGATAGTAAAGGTATATATATATATATATATATATATATATATATATATACATATATATATGCATATCAAAAAATATACATACAACATCTGAAAAATGTTCATACCACCTAGATAGTCTTATACTGTATACTACACGTACATACCCTCCGTTATATATATATATATATATATATATATATATATATATATATATATATATATATATATATATATATATATATATATATATATATATATATATATATCCGAGTGTAATTACACCCTATATCGTATCTTACAACATAGAAAATATCTATATATATATAGAATATATACGTATAGTATATATAGTATTTAAGACCATCTAGGTGGTATGTAATTACAATCGAGAGTATATATATATATATATAGGATGTGTGTGTGTGGGGTAATTACTCTATATCGCATCTCACAACATAGGAAGTATCTCGTATAACGCATAGTATGTACATGTAATATACAAGTATATAAAACCATCTAGGTGGTATGTACATTTTTTCAGATGTGGTATGTACATTTTTTCAGATATGGTATGTACATTTTTAGACTCACATAGGAAGTATCTAGTGTATTTTTTAGATATACTCCTTTTTATATGCATATATGAAGATATTTATAAAATACACTAAAAACTATATGTTCCCTTAGAATTTTTCGTATGGTTCACATTAGAGTATCTTATAATCATTATATAAGTATACCTAAAGTGATAATGGAGCATTCAAATTTGTTTAGGTGGTATATCAGAGGTGGAAGTAATACATCCAGTCGAAAGGTTTTTTTTCTATATGTGTGTGTAGAGAGGTACTTCTGTACTTTTCTTAATAGTGATTTGCACAATTTTTAAAGCATGATGAATGGTAGATAGATATTATTTATCTTTTTATTTGCTTTAAGATTAGTGCTATTTTTGTTGGAGAGAAAAGCATAAAAGTACTGCTCATATATGTGTGTGTGGAGTGAACCCCGAAGTTTTTCCTCAGATATGGCGTGCTCCCACATCTTTGTGCAATTCTGTTTTAAGCTTTGAAGTGCCAGCAAATGCAGTAGTATGTTCTTAGCTAGCTTCATGATCTTTGGTTGTCGTCACCCGTGCCGTTGCATGCTCCAAAAGCCTTTATCTAGATACATACATACATCGAATCTCCCAACGACTTGGAGCAATTCTTCTACACGCCATTCTTATTCAGGTGGTCATGCTGCCCATGCATATAGGTATGGTTTGTCTAGTACTCAACGATGAATATATACAAATGCCATCTGATCAGTGCAGTACATCTCAGATGGTTACGGAAGAAATCGATAGTCATACATACACAACGTTTCGTCGCGACCAACCTTCCTTGCTCTTCTATGATCAAGGAACATGAAATATGCTTCACATGCAAGAGAGGGTGCATATCTTTATCTTGTGCCGTGTTAGAGAACACAAATGGAGAAATGAGTGGTCGTAATACATGGAGCTGCTTATCGAAATGTCATAGCGAGGCGAATCGTTTTGTCCCTGATTATTACGTCACATCGAATGATCGAAATTTATGAAAAGTATATTTGTGCAATATTATTGCTTCTCAGTGACAGGAAATCCTTTTCCTTAAAAGATGCAAACATACACCATCAATTTAGTTCTTGTAAAGGTTAAAAGAAAGTTCTTGTAAACGAGTTTTTGTTAGTCCTGGATTCAAGATATCCTGCTTTGACACCAAACAAAGCTCCATGCAAGGATGCATCCATCTTCCACCCAAAGTTAATGATGTTAATTAGGTACTAGCAGACATACGTTCTAGTCATATTTCAAGACCTACAACACGTCAACAAAGATAAGTTTAAACAAAACTGAAGGCCGCTTTTCCCCCTTTTTTATAAACAAAAAACTGAAGCCCAGTTTGGCGTAGGAGGAAAATCTAAATTAAGTTGGGACATGGTCTCCATGCATATACTTTTCTTTCCAACAATAAAAGAAGCTTGGATTCGGTCGATCGGGCCAAACTAATACCCAATATAAAAAGGCATATCATGGGAAACATATATCCCACAGGGTAACAACTCGTTCATTGCATGTTTAATTTAATTTCCTCTTAAACATATCAAGTAAATGATCTATATGGGGTCATGCATGAAGAACTCTTATCTAATTAAGCTGCACTAGCTCATGGGCATGGGTTTGATGCCAACTTTATCTTAGGAATAAGGTTCTCATAAGCAGTTTCTCCCAGCATGCTCCCTCTTTTCATCTCGATCGACTAGATGATCGATGCCTGTCAGTCTGCTACTTCTGCCTCTTTGGTTGTAGTGCAGATCAGCTTCACTGGGAATAGAAACACAACGAATAGTCTCAAATACGAATTCGAATTTATATTTTTAAAATAAATATAAATACAAATTTATATTTTCAATACGAATACGAATTCGTACATCCTCAAATACAAATATAAGTCGAATGTCGTAACAAATACGAATTCGAACATTCTCGAATACAAATACGAATCGAATGTCGTAACGAATACGAATTTGAATCGAATATGTGCTTAATTCTGTCGAATGTGAATATCCTAAAACTTTTATAACAAATCTCAAGAGAACAAATTTATGTAACATGACTACATATCTATACGAGCTAGCAGTGTAGCGCATAGAGTTGTAAATTATGCAAAATAATTTTCACTTCTTGCTTATAAATCTTGGTTCATCAAAAAATTGCTTCCTACAATAATCTCCAAGGAGGTCGCTAGGGATGGAAACCGATCGAATACAAATCGGATAGTCTCGAATACGAATACGAACATTCTTGAATACGAGTACGAACATTCTCAAATACTAATACGAATATTCTCGAATACGGATTTTGCTTACAACATTCGTATTTTCTCAAATACTAATATCGGATATAATGGATTATCCTTTACCGTTTCCCATCCCTAATCTTCACCGCCATTTGCATAGGCAACAACTTAATACAATAGTAGTACCAATATAGTTTTCTCGTTAAATGTTGAGAGACTATGTAGAAGGTCTAGAATATATTTGTGATGAATAATTGATACTTTGGTTGAGTTGAAATTGAATTTTATAAATGTTCTAGAAAACTCAGATTCAGAATGTGCTGTTAGGTTTTAGGTAGTCAAACCTAGGATGGTGTTCAGACTAGTCCGATCGATCGATGATCGCCGTCCGACCGCCATGGGGCAAGCAATGATCGGTCTCGGGCGGTCTAACTGGCTATGGCATGACGGTCAAACCAGATTCTCGAGAGCCCAGGTATGTTTATGGTGTCCAGGGAGTTTCTGGAGAGGCCAAACATACTAGGGCACTGATGAAAATGGGTATTGAGTTGGTTTGAGTGTGTGCATGACATGGGTGTCGTTGGTTGGTTGTGTTGTGTTGTGTTGTGTTGTATGATGTATTATTTTGACTAATATGAGTCAAGTGCATGGAACTTATGCTCGAGGTGGTTTCTTAGTCTCGGATGTGCAGGTGGCTTGGAGAACGTTAGCAGTCAACGGCAAGGGACCGAGACTAGGCAGGAGAGCTGAGGTCTGTGTAGTTGAGTAAGTCTGGTTGAGGTTACGTGGTTTAAACGGGAAGCATAGAGAAGACAAGGATCATGAAGAAGCGAGTTGATGCATGTAGAGACGGTTCGGGTAACAGCTAGTCATTGGGCATTATGGGCTACATGTCAAACCATGTGGGGATGCTTTGAGTTGAAGATGAAGATGAAGTCAAGGGAAGGTGCCCAAAAGTTTCGTGGGTAGCTGGCCAAATACCAAGTTGATGCCTTGATCAAAACCGCGGTGTGGGGAAGCGCAAAGGAGAAGTGGTTTAGGTCAAATAAAATTAAAATTGCTAAGTGGATCAATTGCTAATGGTTAGAGGGTTGAGTCTTGTAAACACTTTGAGAAGTGTACGTGAGTGTATAATACCCATGTTGGTGGGGTTGATGAATTTTCCCATTTGCTTAGTGGGTTGAGACCCACTAAGTGTTCCAGGTTATATGGGAGGGAGGAGAGGGAGGCTAGGGTCGAGAGATTTTGTTCCAAGTCTGTGTGTAGTTGCTTCTCTCCCTTCTGAAGTCTACGTAAGAAAACTTGACTGAGTAAGGGTGGTTCTTTGGGAGCACCTTGCAACAATCAATGTACTTATGAATCACCAACTCCACTGGTAATAGATCAACTCCTTGATTCCTTCTTGGTGTTTCACTTGTTCTCTTCTTAGCTTTCATATTCTTGAGCAAGAAATTCGAAATCGTGATCTAGGTGCTTTACATGAATGTTTGCCAATATTATCTTGCTAGGATATGTGGGAATAGATTTGGATTAAGACCTCATGCCTTAGATCCTCACGAGCAAGAAGTAATTTGGATTTTAGGGTTTTGGATGTTTTTGTGACATAGATTTGATTTTCTTCTTTTTAGTGAATTCGAGCCTAAGAATCTTGTGATTCTTAATTGGTTTAGATTTCTAATGCCTTGAACAAGTCTCATGCAAAATTTAAAAGTGTTTGGGTGAGATTTGATTTTAACCCAAGAGGTTTTAACTTTTAAGGTCTAGGAGTAGGAGACCGATCAAACCAGCCTCAACGGTCAGACCAACTTTTGTGCTTGTGGTCAGATTGACCATGGCAATTAGGCCAGCCCATCCATGGAGGTCTGACCGACCTTGTGATGAAGGTTGCTGATTTTATTGGTTTATGTGTGTAGCTTTCTTTTGTTAAGCCTAGTTGATGTAATATGAATTTGGTGACTCTTATAGTCACTTGAGTGAAGATTAGTAGAGGCACACAAAACCATTACATGGATTACGAGGATGGAACTTGAAATAGTTCCTTGGCTAACTGGTCTAGAACTTGTTCATGTTGCATCAGTTTTGCATCATTGTACTTTGAAGAATCTTTAGCCAACCATTCCAAATATGTTTTCAGCTTAGCCATCTTTGGCTTCTCCTTTGATGCTTCTGCTATTTTTTTACAAAGTCGTTGTTCTCTTTGCAATGCATCATGAAATAGTACCATGTTTTCACATGGCTGGTCATCCGAAGAACACTGCAGTGTGCAATTCTCTTTTCCTTTTCACCTCTCTTTTGCTGCCTTCTACCCATCAGGGTGCCTTTCTTTGTTGATGTCTATATCACCTGTCTCTTGGTTAGAAGACAATGTGTATGCTCCAAATTTAGAAATCTTTGTTCTCTTGGGGTGTTTTTAGTTTGGTGGATGAGGGTGAATTGGATAGTCCCATCTAGAATTTGGAGGTTGTCCTTGCGTTTGGTTGGGTGGATGGGATGAAATCATCCTGAACGAATTGATCCAACTTTATAGAATATTCCCTCAATATGCTAGGATGGCTTGGTTTAGGAAAAAAGCCGGATGAGCTCATCCACCTCAGTTAATCGTGACAATTAGCGATGGTTAGTGATTATTAGCATGTTTTAGTATTAATTAATAATTATTGGTGTAATGTTAGCAATGATAAGTAATAATTATTTGTTATTGTGTTAATGATGGTTGATTAATGTAGTATTAAATGTTATTAATGAAGGTAACAATGTATAGTTAGTTAATTAATGATGATTAAAACTAATTCGTAATTTATATTAGAATTTTGGTTTTTCTCTTATCTAATTTGGTCAGCTAAACATTGTCTACTCTCATCTGTACCATCTCATCCATCCAACCAAACACATTCTTGTACCATCCCATCCATCCAACGAAACAAGCTACTTGGATCATCCCATCCCATCCCACCAAATCATGGATCTCCTCACATCCCATCCACTATCATCAACTAATCAAACACACCATTGAGGCTACCTTATGGTAAAACGTTTCGCCTTTGCTCTTCTCATGATCCAACTTTGCTCTTTGCCATTTAGGCTAATTCTTGAGTACTCTCTACAAATACCCCATGGTAAAATGTTTCTCCTTTGCTTCACCTTTGTACCAATCACGGGTTTTCTCCATAACCATCTCATCAGATTACTCATTGCAATAAATGCTACTCACTCGAGCATAAACACCATTGAATAGTTTATTGGCCTTATTAATAGTACTCCAGTGAGTCTTTCATTGCTAGACTGGCCTTCTTTTCCCATCTTTAAGCCTATTGTTGTTAAACTCATCAACTACTTGCTTCCAGTAGTATTCTAACTTCTTTGCATTGCCATCAATAGGATCAACGGAATGCTTCAACAAGAAACTTGCAAGCCACAAGTTCTCCTCTGTCCAATTGTTGCACACCCCTCTCCTCCCTTCTTTTGCAGTGCTATCACTTGACTCTTCGATGTGAAACGCTTGTTGTTCCTGTTGTCTTCCGGATTGCGCAGTTGTGAACTTTGATCCATGAGAAAATATGTTGTGGTGATTCCAAACAAAGGGGCATATTGGAGCAGTGAGGATGCTCGAGTAGTAGCAGCCTCACTCACTCCATGTGGTGAGTACACCGAATTCCCTTAATGTCGTACACCTTGAAAGCTTTCTGGAGGTTGAGCATATTGTTGGTAGTTGCTTGGAATACTAAAAGGATGGAAATTCTGCAATAAATGAGGTGGTGGAAAGTTTTGGCCATATGCAGAATGGGGGAAATTTGTGGGAAATGGAGGTGCTAGGAAGTTTTGACTATATTGAAAATTTGCATTTTTTGCATGTGGATTTGGGCAGTCTGGATTTACGAAATTTATGGGCCTGTTCTTCAGGCCACAAGCCGCCCGGCTTTTGGCAGCCGCTACAGTACCTAACTTTTAAACGGAGTATTTTTTTAAGATGGGGTCTACAAGTTAAACATAGTACATGTTAAAAGCTTAACATCCAGATCGCCCAAAATTGCAAATGAGTATCGATCTCTCCGAATCAGATCAGAATGTGACCAAAATTCAAAATTTCACCAAATACCATAAGCAAAGAAAAAGAACAGACCCTATATTTGAGAAATCCATGTTTTTGAGCTAGTGTCTCAACAATGGATGAACTTGTGTTGTAGAGAAGAACAAGAACTCATGAGCTGCTGTCTTTTTGTAGACAGGCAACGCACCCTAGAGCTTCTTTAAGTCAACATGCAAAGGCTACATGCAACGGCTAAACTCGAAAGTTGTATTCTACTGCAAAGTGCAGTGTTCCAGCACAAGATATTGGGCCTGTTCTTTTCGGCTGCGGCTTATGACTTTTGGCTGAAATTTTTGAATTTTAGCTGTTTACAGTGACAGATTACGGAGAGACAGATACTCACTTGCGATTTTGGATGGTACAGATGTTGGGCTTTAATGTGTAGATCGTTTACCAGTAGACCCGCCTTAAGAAAATACTGCTTGAAAGTTAAGATCAGTAGCAAAAGCCAAAGACCGTCGGTTTCGGAGGAAAAGAACAGACCCATTGTATTTTAATAGCTTGTAGACGGGTCAAAAGCTTGTGGGCAGTTCATTGCATCTGCCGCTTGTTGCTTCCCCCACAGTGCTTATGCCCAATGCGTAGGTACTGTTCTCTTCGTTTTTTTATATAACATTTTTATTTGTTTGCGGTCTTGAAAGTACAACATTAATAGTTATTTTTATAAATTTATATTAAGATATAGTAATAGAATATAATATTATAAAAATAGTTTTAATGGCAAATTTAATAGTATAATTTTTATAGTAAATCTAAATAATTTTAAATCTATTAGCGATCAAACTTTAAATAATTTAATATCACAAATTTTAGGAAGTTAAGTAAAAAACGGATAGAGTAATTTTTTCTTATGGACTGCTTTTTATATACATTATGGGTGCCCTTATAACTTACACTATGTGTCCTCAGAGCCAATGCTACATTGCACGTTCTAGGGCCGCTAAGGGGGGTTTTAGAAACCATATTTTTACCCTTCCGGTAACAAAAGAAAATTGTATGAGGTTGCATGTAGTCAAATAATATAAAATTTAGCTATTAATATCTTCTTAAATATTTAGTTTGGGCACGTGAAAATGGTAATGATAGATTTGTCTAAAAAGTCATATTATTATAGTTTTGTTTAATTTTATAAATATATTTAGTAAAAATAAATTATCAAAGTTGTATTTTAAAAATAATGGCTTCTTTCTTGTGACCAAATGGACAACTGCCAACTAAATTCCGGTGTCCTGGGGATATCGTTGACTTCTAAGAAATCATCTAAGAACATGCATGACTAGCGAACAATGCGTTGCGCTGGGTTATTTTGCGTTTATTATCTTTAGCTTTTGCTATAATATCTAACTTTTAAACGGTGCGTCTTTTAGCTTTTAAACGGTGCATCTTTTTAAGATAAAGTTTACAAATTAATTATAGTAGATACTATATTGACATCAGTTATACCGACCAAAATCGTATATGACTATCTCTCTTCATACTCTCTCGCAAACAGCCATAATTCAAAATCTAAAAGTCATAAATCATAAAACACATCTTAAAAAAACCGATCAGATCAAATTAGCCATGTCCTTTTAAATTGAACATGTGGAAAGGTGGCAAAACTGTACTAGTAGCTAGTCTGTGTATGAGATTAATCATAGTTTAGATTGTGTTTATTATGTTTCTCTCATGCATAATTAATTAATTAATTAATAAGAGGTAGCTAACCACAGAGCTTTATGCTTTCTAGCTAACAAAAAAGCGAAATATTATCGTTGGTTTAATCGCTCCTAACAACTGACTTCAGCAACAATATAGGAGTAATGATTTCTACACACGTCGTGTTTTCACCAGTCGAAACGTAAATGCGTCGTCAATTCATTAATGAATGGTTCCGATTTTACCTGACGTGGCTAGCTAATGCTCAGCACTGACGATCCACTAGTTTTTGTAGGCTGCAATATTAATATTTGCAAAGCGTCTAATTTTTTTTAAAGAGATGAGGAACCGTGATAGAGTATATATACATTAATCAGACTACATGTGGATTGACCTTCTGTACGTGTATCGAATTAATTATGGACGTCACATGCATGTTTGATTGCCACGAAAACGGATTAAACTGTGATCTAGTTATTTTTAGTTTATAATTTATAACTTATAGTTTATAGTCTCTTTGAACAAATAAACAAGACAAGTTCTCTACTGCTATTTTAAAATAGTTTATCAAGACAATTTTTTTAAAAATAACTTATTGATTTATTAACATTCAGTTTATTTGTATAAACGCTTACGTTAAAACTAAAATCTATAAGACGTAGTCATAAATTATCAGCTACAGGAAAAGGAACGCAACTATATCTTGCTATCTGCATCGGTTAATATTCTTTTCAAGTCATATTCACGACCAATATTTTTGAATCGACATACATACATGCTTGTGAGTCGTTGTGAACATGCATGCGTGATCAAGGGTGGTCGTAAATCACTGTTGCTACTTGCTACACGCCATCGCACGAGTCAATCAAGACTCAAGCCGGGAGCATGCATGCACCCCAAGTGTGACACGTGTGCATATGAATGGCTTTATCCTGACTTGAATGTACATGTTGATACGGCCAGTCAAAATATTCCAGCTGCATGTAGCTTATCCACACAAATGACACAACTAGGGTGGATAACGAGCTGTTGCTCGGCTTAGCTTGGTCAAACTCGTTAAGCATCACGGCTGTAACATCCATTTTGAGAATTCGAATTTTTCTTAAAAGAAATTTTCAAATCAAGTTTGAATTCAAAATAGCAACTCAAATCCATTTGAATTTCAGCCGAATTTCAAATTTTCTCAAGTCCATATCGTGTTCTAGGCCAAGCCCAGTCCAACCCATCTCCCTTAGTCCTTCTGGCCCCTTGTCCTGGCCTAGAATAGCCCAAGCTGGCCCACGCTGCGCAAGCTGCATTTTGCCCACGTCCGTCTCTGCGCCGTCTTAGACCATTGCTCGTCTCTGCGCCGCTTGTTTGCCTTGTGCGTTCTCGGATTCTAGCTCTACGCCATAGTTGCGTCGTCCCATCCCCGCTGTGCCACCTTCCCTGTGCTCCAATGCCCGGCCGCCTCTTCCCTTTTCCCACACTCCTCAACCCATGTCGACACATTCAAGTCGTCCTGTCACGTCCACGCTGCGCCCATCAGCTCCTTGCGTCACATGCCACTCGACTAAACACTACGCCAATCCCCTTCACGCCTACCCTAGTTTTTCACCAGCGCCACCGCCCCGACTATAGCACCGCCATCATGGCACCCAACGTCTCCCTCTTGTCTCCTCCACTATAAAGCCGTGCATTAGTCTCCTCTAATCTTCTCTAATCTGCACTCACCTCCCCTCGTCACCAATCTAACCTAAGAGCCCCCAAGCCTTCTTCGTCCTCGTCTCTGGCCGATCTGCTATCCTGGAGCAATCTTGAGCTTCGCTGCACTATCGTGCAGTTGCTTGCACGTGGAGCTTTTCCCGAGGATCCCGAAGCGATCTTAACCACCGCCAAGCACCCCCTTCTCCTCCGGCGAGCCCTCCATATCTTTTACCTCGCCGTCGACCGAATCATTACCACCAGCCCATCCGCCTTACCCCTGAGCCCCACTGTTGCTTCGGGAAGTCCCTTGTAGTCCCTAGAAGCTCTTGTAGCTAGGAATTAGATCCTAATAGCTCGTCGTGGTACCATGCTCCGGCCACCGCCACCACCTAGCTTCACCCTCGACCATTATAGACCCCAAAATAGCCCACGCCACCTCACGTGGAGGTTCACGGTGAACCATAGGGTCCGTTTTGAACCTTGCCTCCAACCGTCGTAGCTCCTCTCGCCATCGGTGAGCTGTGTAGTGCTCGGTGGGTAGGAGAGCTCCTATAGCAACGTCATTAGATTTAAACACGCTTGAATATGAATTAATGATGGCAGTTAGCATGTTAATCCTCCACTAACACATGGGCCATCCCCTTTTGTTTAGCTCCTATCTTCATAACATGTGGGCCCCAAGCCCTTTTTAAAACTTTTTAACCCAATTTTAAAAACATTAGCCACTAACAACTGGGCCTCATACTACTATTTGCACAATACCCGTCCCACCTGTCAGCCTCTCGCCTTTTTCCTTTAGAAAATAAATATAAATTAAATTGAAACCCAGTGGGGCATAGCTATAAGCCTCTATAGCCTTTTCAATAGAATATTAATTCAAAAATTAATTTAAAATTCGGTGGACCCTACCTATCATTGAGACTAATCTCTCTCCTCTATTTATTTCTTGAATTAAATCTAGCTTTAATCTTTGAAAGACACGTTCTCACTCATTTTAACTCCAAATTTAGTGAAATTTATTTCTAAAATTTTCTAAATTCAAGATCTACTAATGGCAATAAAATATTTCAAGTTTGAGTTTGTTTGAAATTTTATTTGGATTTATTTGTTTGTTCGTGTATTTATTCGTTTTTCATCACATTCATCCGAGTAGAGTACGAAGATGCGGAGGAGCCCCAGTTCGAGGCAACACAGGAATTTCAAGACCAACCAGCTTTGAGCAAGGTGAGTCAATACCATGATCATATTGAACCTACATTTTGTGCAAATTTATGTCTGCTTAAATTATCAAATTGCATGCTGTTATTTGTTATGCAAATATATATTAAACTTAAGGTTAGATATATGCCTACTTGACATTGTAATATTATTATACCTTTTTTGGACATTGAATCATATGTTCCTTGTCACCCTAGATACTTAATGGTAACTTTACTATCTATTGATATTAATGGTAACTTTACTATATATAGGTCATACTTAAGTACCAGGGTATTAATTTATCCTATCATCAATTTTTGAGAGAAATAGTAGGTATATTTGACATAACTTAGCTTTGTGTTTTTCAAAACCTTAAAACTTACTATTACTATATCTAGGCGAATGGTACGATGGTTGGTGCAGATGTAGCATGCGAAATTATGGTTGTGGCATGTACCACCTAGAGAACTTTAAGGACTGAATTTTGTGTTGACCTCCCAATGCAAAACAGTACAACCACAAGTCTATAATGGGTATAATCTGGCCAACTAATTTGTATCTACCAGTGCAGGTTGCACTATTGGAGTGACCCACGAGTCGTGTCACTGGTTTTAAGCCGTTGTAGATATGGGTCGTGTTGCTGGTGTAAGTCACTGTATGGTGCAAGAGGAAGTCTGGGTGTAGTGGACATAATCTCACTCAGGTGAAACCTTAACGAGTGTAATCTACACTGAGGGATGCATTGTAAAGGTCTTGTGGTGATCTTCTTAATTTACTTATCTAAGGAAATGTGTGAACATATCAAGTCGATTATCTCTTGTGGGTAAAATGTACAGCCTTTGTAGAGTATAAACTGCTCGAACAGCCGTGTCCACGGTCAAGGGTAGGCATGAAAACTCGAGTTAGTTTTTATTTCAAAAATCCTTGTGGGTGGGATGAAAGCTCGTCGGGTGGATGTAATCCTAATTTTAGCTTTTTCCTAGGTGGATGTAACCCAGTGTTGATAATTGGGTGGATGTAACCCAAGTAATCAAAAGCTAACATATGGTGGATGGAGCCATGTAATACGTGGATGAAACCTGCACCATTTTAAATATTGCACACTTTTACTCTCTTTAATAAAATATGGTTTGGTTAAAATGCTAAGTTATAGGATTTCTAATTGTTGTAGTTTCAAATGTTACCTTAAGCAAATAAAAGAACTCGAGCCTATCTTTATTGAACCTCGCATAATAAATATTACATTCTGTGTGTCGGCTTGCAGAGCACTATTGCTTGTACTCACCTTCACTCACTAAAACACCTTAGAATTTGGGAAGCAAGATAACCATGTACTACAAAGTCACACGAGCTGACGATGGAGAAGACGGAGGAGCTTAGGCCGTTTTTCGTAGTAGTTGGTTTTTACCACAGTCGGGTTAACTTAGTGGTGATTGTGTGTACATATACTACCTAAGTTGGGTAATACCTGTCACACACAATCTTAACATCAGTCACTTGCCTATGGCAAGATGTGCCCAACCCCTTTTGCTTACCACTCCCGCTGTTGTAACGAAACTATTTGGCCTGATCAGCTTTATGTAAACTCGACCCGATAGGGTCTATTTGATCAATTTTTATGTAATATTAAGGAATTGTATAGTTTATACTATGTATAAAAAATTCAGTGATATATTTGTGAGTATTATTTACTGATCCAAGGAATAGTGTAGTCATTTCACAGAGAAATCCAGATTGGCTAAATCTAGGTCCAACAACGGCTTAGTTTAGCTTAGCTCGTTAAGCTAACGAGCATAAAACAATGCTTAGTTTGGCTCAACCAAAGAGCTCAAGCTGTCTCTATAGGCTCGTGAGCCAAGCACCATTTTGTACTTAATGTAATGAGCACTTACAGGTATACAAGTATAGAGCTCTAATTGCATGCATGATGCACCGATGAATTATAAGGTTTATGCATCTAAACAAGAAAAATCAATCCATAATGAGTGAAGTCATCAACTCACCATTCATCAATTGTCAACCATGGCATATTGTTCTAACAAAATACAAACCATCACATCATCATATCATATGCATACAAATCACCATAATATCACCTAATTTTCCATTTGGACAGTCCATGTGACACAGAAATACAAAATAGCTCATGGAGCCTTGGAGAGCTAATAAGAACATCAAACAAAAGGTCTTCAATTAAGTCATTGGCTCATTGACACAAGATAAAAGGTCTTGTATTCTTGTATGTAGGACATAACCATTATTCCAAACAAAAGGTCTTGTTTCCAACTTGTCAGCCACCCAACCGAGCCTACAAGAAGTACTTTGATCAATATTATTCAATGAATTGATAAACATCAACTGAACTTACAAGTTTGTAAATAAAGAGATAATGAAAAATGAACATTAATAGGCCTTTCATGCAGTACATGCCTACTAACCAGCTAATACATAGTTTAGTAGCAGATAGCAGCTAATACATAGGACTATGGGAGGTTTCCATAGCTGATGGATTTGAGCCATCACCACCCAAGCTTAGCACTTGCCAAAAAATGGGGGGCATGAACAAGCTACAAATTATAAAGTATATCTCATAGGAATTCCAATCCAGAAATGCATGTATCATGTTGTTACCGAGGAGGAGGCAGCCGTGGGGGTCGGCGCAAATTGGCCGAAGCGAGGCAACCTTGTAGCGGATGAGATGAGTGACGAGGTGTTGGACAGTTGAATGCCGGTGTTGAGGTGGAGAGGGAAGTAGAGACGGAGGTGGAGCTGGTCGACTTCTTCTCTCAGCTGTTCTTGGACTCTATGTTCAGTTGTTGCTCCATCACGAGTGGAGATCGGGGCTAGAGGCAGAGGGGACGGGTAGAGCCGATGGCGGAGAGCTGCCCAGCACACGGGAGCGAAGACGGATGGTCGCTTGCGTCGTGCCGCATGGCATTGCGTGCATCCCAGGAGACAGCGCAGCAGAGGAGTGCGGCTTGGGATGGGCTTTGAGTTTTTGGGTCTCGACCCTAGATACAACACGTCAAGAGAGGAATGAAAAAGGGCAACATAGTGAACAACATCAATGTGATGATGGAGTTCAGTTCCGTCCCTAAGTGCATGTGTTAACCGTTGATCATCCCACCAAAAACTATGTATGTGGTGCGTCCCGTCCATCCGTATATGGTGGGAAAATCCTAAATGCCACGTGCGCGGCAAATAGCAATGCACCGCGCACCCCACAGTCCATGGCCCACGTGTGACGTAGCCTTCCCTTTATTCCCGCTACGTGGCAAAATTGATGACGTCAACAACCCCAAAAGTGAATCCAAATATTCAAAATGCCATCATGTTTATATCTACTAGATCTTCATATGAGACCCACCTGTATATATTTTGATGTTGTTTTTGTTTAAGATTATACTTAAAGTTTCACTAATAATTTTGATTATGTTCCTCTAATATGTTTGATGTTGTTCACATTTGCCCTATCATGGGAATATTGTCGACGTTTTTTTGGAACATGGTTGGTGAATTGTTGGAATATTGAAACCGAACATATGAAATATTGGCCTATTCTTGCTTAGAACTTAATGCATGGAATATTGTTGATGAACTATTAAAACAATAAAACTAAATGTGTAAAACATTTTATTTTGCCTATTGGAACATCCAACATCCATCCAATTCATTTCCCCTACGACATTTTAAAGATAAATGTTGCAACATTGCCTATGAACTAATGAAATATTAGGAAGTAATATGTAGAACAATTTGTTTTATATACCGGAAGATATGTCTAATAATATCATTTACTTAGTCTAAATATATGCAAGTGGGGTTGAAGTATCTAAACCCCTAAAATTATTTTAGTAATTAATAATGATCTTATTTAAGGGACTAACATGTTGTTGAGATGATTGAAAGATTTAGTCCCGATTTATAAAGATATCATGATGAAGAACATGGAGAAGCATGCAAGATGGCTATGATTTGATATTTGGCTCAACGCAAAGGTATAAAAATTGGCTAAGGCTAGATTTTATCGGTCTTGGAGTTTATTGAATTAAGACTGGATTGATAGGCTAAATGTTGTACTATTAAGAGGGCTCTTGGCTAGTAATTTGACGTGCTTTTGTACCACATAGCTCAATCTTTGTGCATGCTCGCATTTGGAATTGCATTGTAACCATCTCTGTCCTGTTTTTCCTGAAACAGGTATGACCGCCTTTGTCATCGCGGGTAGTACCGCTGCGTCGGTACAACCGGGTTTGACATGCCAGTAGCTCTTTTTCCCCCCAAAGATATGCTGTTTTGGAGTTCTTCAGGCGTGGTACTACCACAATCCTTCTCCGGTATTACCGTAACGGTATGACCATGGATCATACTCGGTACAACCGCACCTGCGGTATGACCACACTTATGTTGATGATAGCTATTTTTTAGAGAAGCACATTTTTTTGGAGTTTTTCTCCCCTCTGAAGCACAGTACTACCACAGCATAAAAGCGTTACTACCGCTCGTAGTAGTACAACTGGGACATGTGAGTACGGTATGACCAGATTTTGATTTTAATGCCTAGTTTTAGTGTATTTAATGATCAGTAAATAGCTATTGAACAAGGGTCCAATACTACCAACCACTACATGGTGATACTACTGCTTGACCCGAATTTTGAGGATTTCATCCCCAATGGTCACCCTGGATGGTGACGACTATAAATACCTCCTCAAATGCAGTAAGGGCATTCTCTTGTACCTCTATTGAACACTCTTGAGCCATTGCATCCCTTTCTTCAACTCTAAAGCATTTAGTTCATTTTTTGTTGTTGAGAGTATTCAAGTGCATTGCATCAATTGTTTGGGTTTTGTAGTACTTGAGTACCTTCAAGCAAGTGACATCAACTTGTTACTTTTAGTGTTTACTGACTCCTAGACCGTTTGGAGGCGGTTGAACCGATGATCTCTTTTAAAAGATTGTGAAGAGGCTCGGTTGGTTTGTGAAAGTTAGAGCTTACTAACCCAAAGCGTGAAAGAGCTACGTTAGTGGATTGAGGAAATGCTCACTTGCACATGGAGCCCACTTGATTCGTTCAAGCTCCTCAATATGGATTATTGGAGATCGATAAGTCTCCGAGACTATGGGAAAAATTCTCTTGCATTCATCGAGCGACTTACTTTCTTACTCCTTACATTGTGTATTTACTTTTCTAGTGATTAATTGCTTACTTATCTATTTAGAATTGTATCTTACTTAGATTTAGTTTATTGGTGCACACAGATATTGGATTATTTAGACTTTAATAATGAAAAAAACCATTTTGACCTATGTTTCTTCATAAAAACTCAGTTTACCAAACAAAATTTAAAAATCTTCTATTCATCCCTTCTGTGGGTTAAGTTTTAAAGATATCGTTGAGTTGGATCTTGAATTGGACGGCCGTTTAAAAAAATATGAGCATCTAAATATTCTGGTCGAAATTAAAATGCCGCTTGAACTACGCGCGCGTGCTTCACCGCCGTGGGCCCCATACGCGGTGTGCACGCGCGTCTCGTGCGCTCACACGCCAGCTACCCACCTAGCTGGTCCAGCCGGTCGGTCGTCGGTCCGTACACGGAATCTGGCTCGGCGTACTCGCTACAGGCCTACACGTCTACGGCGTTCGGTCGGTCGGTTGCTTCGATGAATCACACAAAACGCGCGATTCGGTTAGCTCATGCCGCGTCCACACCAAGTGGGCAGTGGCGATCGATCGACGCCGAGACGAAAGCTACGTGCTTTATTGCCTTTCGTTATCACGCTAATTAACCAATTCGTTGCTAATCCTAGTCTATTGCGGCTTAATCCTTCCTCGGATCGGAGTGCGATCGATCGATCGGCGAGGGCAACAAGTACCTAACTCTGACGCATCGCATGCATGCAGCGCACGGTGGAGCTCTCAGCTTGCCTGGTCGCCGGGACAAGGAGCCAGCGCCTAGCTAGCGATTAATTGATTGATTTATTCCCTTTCTCACGTAATTGTACGCTGCTCTGGTCTGTGAATGGAGATGGGAACATTCCATTTCCATTTAACCACCTTAATCATATAGTTTAGTACTGTCAGTGCGGCACGCGCACCATTAGCGCTAGCCATAAGAATTTACCATCCCGTGACTGAGATCTGCTCATTTCGGCTTAAGTTTTTGGCTTTTATCTTTTTTTTATTATTTCTAAATTTTAATTTTTTTGGTTTTTTGAGCTTTTTTGCCGGTTTTTTCTCTATTCGTTTGCATTGTTCGTGATAGGCTAACATATTTTCTCTATTTTAATTTTTTTAAATTTAATTACGCTAAATAAGTTATTATCAGCTACAGTGCAATTTCAGCTAGCTACAGTGTAATTTTAGCCATAAGCCACTTTTTTCAGCCTAACTGAATGGGCTGTGAATTCTGCATTGATCTATTGCAGTAGTTCATGGCGTCAAGGTGGGTTTTTGGTTAGGGTCGATAGTTTATGACTACGACTGATAGTTTTTAGTTCTAGTGTAAACGTTTATATGAACGAACTAAATGCCGATAAACCATTTTGAAAAGACTGTTCTAATAAGCCGTTTTGAAAAATTGACGAAGAAATCGTTCCACGTATTTGTTCAGAAAAACCATAATTTGAAAAAATGCATTGCCTCTTTGGATCAACAATCCACACTCTAGATTTTCAAGAGTAGAAAAGAGACAAGCGGTTTTTTCGAGGATCATGGCCCCATTTTGTGTTCCGAGAATATTATAGAAGTATGCACACCACGCTAAGGACATGTACAATAGAGTGACATAAACTGTGTATAACAGATGCCACATTGGAATTTTGCTGAGGTGGATAAAAGAAAAAAGAGAGAATAAGGTCGACTGTAATTCTATAGACGGTCGAAATGTAAGAAATAACTTGCTATAGACGACTTTCGTACTATTGTATCAATATTGTCTATAAATAGCTTGCTATAGACAACTTTTGTATTATTGTATCAATATTGTCTATATTTTACAGACAACCCATTATAGATAACTTACATGTAATCTATTATAGAAGGTGTCTTTAGTATTGTCTATAGATGACATAGAAAAGTACAATAGACAGTGACTGTCTATGCCATTGTACATGCTCTAAGTAGACAGGTGTTGATAAAAAAACTTCAAAGTATTTTCCATGTGCACTTAATTGTCCACCTAAAATTAACGGCGTGAAGCAGACCATATACGATTAATTAAGCTGAAAAGTAAGTATGCTGAGGATGTGCAGGTTGGGGCCCTGTAGCTATTTGCCGATGTAGGTCTGTAGCCGTCTAACTAAATATGTTTGTACGACTGCATTATTATTATTATTATTATTATTATTATTATTATTATTATTATTATTATTATTATTATAACTTTGACTAGCTTCCAAGATAGGTTATAAAGAAAGTAGAGAAAAGTACTGGACTATAAACTTGTCAATGGGGTTTACATAGATCACTAATCTATGAAACTATCTAATACTGTATCTAAACTTATTTAGATGGGTTATCGGAGGTCCAAAAGAGGCTAGGCTGACCTTGACCGCTGATGTGGATGGTTGATCGTGACGTGGACTCGCCAGTGTGGCCTGCAGTTCACGTGTGGCGCTTGTGACCAAGTGGTGGTAGGGAGAGTTTTGCCACCACTAGCCCAAGATTCCGGCGATTTGAGGTGACCGAGGTGACCAGCGACATGGCCAGTGGCTACGGCGGGAAGGAGGAGGGCGGCAGAGGGAAGCGGGAGCCCCATCACATCTACGTCCTCACGCTCCCTACCACGACGCTGCCCGCCGTTGTCTCTCTCCTGGAGGCCGTCGTCCCGCATAAGGCACACAACTGCCTCCCCACGTGGCACCATCAGCCTGGTGGTCGTGGAAGATCCCTGTCCTCCCGCCGCCGACCAAGTACCAGATGGAGGAAGTGGTGAGGTCCCCATCCCGAACGTCAACGCATGGCTCCGTCCCCTGATCCCGCCACCGTGTCCCCGGCCAAGAAGTCGGTGAAGAGGGCGGGAAGGTGCCTACACAACGACGCGGTGGAGATGTCGGAGTGGAGGTTGGGGCCAATGGGGTGGAGCACGCTCTACAACCGACCGGTGGCAATACTGGTTGTCGACGCGCTATCGGAGAGCCCGATCTCGGTGTCCCCACCGAAGAGCCCGATTTGGGAGCCCAAGGTGTTGCCGGCCATCTACCTGGTTGGAAAGCCGACGAAGCTGAGGCCTCCCAGGTAGCGCCGACAACCTGATCGACTTGTTGACCTCGCTGGACTCGCTGCTGCTCGGCGGGCCGTCGGTGTCGCTCATCGTGGATGGCGACGAGTTCTTTGATTAGCTAGCTAGCTAGCCCATTAGAAATAATTTAGCTGAGATGAATTAGGAGGGGAGCGGGTGATCCGGAGGTTGTTCTCCTTAAAGGTGATGACAATGGAGATGAGCTTGACGACAAGGAAGGCGAAGAGGAGGCCGATGACTGCCGCCTGGGCTAGCTAATGCCAGTCCTGGCCTATGGCCGACGCTGACGAGTTCGTATGTAACCTCTAGAATGCGGTGGGAAGAGAAGAGGCAAAGGCTCCGAGGAAGATGTTCCGTTGCCTATGCAGGTCACGCTGGCGAGTCCACATCACGGTCAACCGTCCATGTTAGCGGTCAAGGTCAGTCCAGCCTCTTTTGGACTTTCGATGACCCACTTAAATGAGTTTAGATACCGGATTAGATAGTTTCATTGATTAAGGACCTATGTAAACCCCGCTGATAAGTTTAGAGACCCAAGTTGTTCTTTTCTCAAGGAAGTAACATGCATATATGCATGCATATGAAACACGAAATGCTGACAGTGCGAAATGTGAATACTTAGGACCGTAATGTCGAGCCTTGCTCTCTATATCAATTAATCAACAGATTGTACGTTATAATAATTAATTAACCACTGTACGTACGTGCTATATTTTGGCTGATTTACACGTTTAATTTGTGGACCAATTTCTTAGGCGAATAATTATGTTCTCAATTGCTTGTAGTCGAATTAAATTAATAAGGTGGTTTACTCGGCGAGTTAATTATGCAAGAGATACGTCATTAACGAGTCATAGGGTCATTAACGAGTCATAGGGTATGTTCATTAACGAGTCGAATTAAATTAATAAGGTGGTTTACTCGGCGAGTTAATGATGCAAGAGATACTCGGCGACTTTTGGCTACGGCTTGTGGTTTTTGGGTTGTTCGTGCAAGAGATTATAGAGTAATAGAAACTCATGTGTGGTTTTTGCCGATATAAATGGAGTCGGTATAGTATATACTACAATTAACTATTAGATCATATCTTTTTAAAAAAAATCAAAAAATAACTTTTAGAAGTCGAAAAGAAAATATATACGCAGCTCACGACATGTATATGCAAGCAAGGTGAAAAAAAGGCTCTCACATTTCGTCAAGAATAAGCTAACGCATGACGTGTCTGCGTGAACCCTTTACGAAGTTTGTATTACGAACTACTTGCACGTACGAATAATTAACACAAGGGTTTTACATTCAGCATGAGCATTGACATGCATGCATATGAATAAAATATTTTATGAAATACTCTATTTACAAACGTACTATCACATACATCTAATGGTTAGTAAATCAAAATTTCACAGAAATGACTTACTGTGACACACAAAGATTAAACATGCTAATATATATATATTGCGAGGCTATACGTAGGGGTGAAAAGTGGATACAAATTATCCATATTATCCGATTATCGTATTTGATGGGATGTGAATATGGTATAAATTTTTTCATCCGATTTATAATTTCTATCATATTCATATTCGAATTCGAATTCGCATAAAAATATGGATACAAATATGGTATGAACTTTTAACATCCGAAATGTTATTTTTATCAAGATTATCTGTATCCGTATTCGACAAAGCAAAATACATATTTTATTACAATACGATTAATTAGTTGGACAAGTTTTTTTAATTGATGTGGATTCATATTTCTTTAGGTGATGTAAATGAATTAGAATGATTAAGTGTGATTGTACGAGTATAAAATATCATTAATATCTTCATACTACATAGGTTATGATGATATCTAGATCCAACCGAAATGAGTAAATATTCGATTCGAATTCGTATTCGATATTTGTTCGGTCCGTATTCTATCTGCCGTTTGTTCGATTCGTATTTGAATCCGAAAAAAATATGGATACGAATATGGCTTAAATACTATCTAATCTGTATTCAATCCGTTTTCCTTCCTAACTACAAATAATTCAGGACTCTTAGATACTTCAAGTCCTCTCGATTTTCTTTGATTTATTCCGACCCATACATATTGCCTTAAAAGTGAAGCAATTTCGCCATATCGTCGTGAAAAAAAAGCAATTTTTCCATCGTATCCATATGCATGAGTGCATAGTCCATATGGGACATGTTCTTTTGTGTCCTTTGGCTTTAATTTTTCGTTTTTCTATAGTAAGTAACTTTTAAATGAAGTATTAAGATAGAATCTACTAGTTAATTATAGTATATACTATACCGACTTCATTTATATCGACAAAAGTTGTACGTGAATTTCAGTTACTCTGTAGTCTCTCACATGAGCAGTAAAAAATAATAAACCATAACAAAAAATCATAAATTATAGCCATAAAAGAACAGATCCATAATTTTTTGTTGTTCTGAGACGACTAGAGATGATCAGTCCGGCCTAATGCCTTTTCTCCATCAGGGTATTGATTCTGCCGACCGTGGACTATCATGTCAATACGGTGGCACTAGCAAAACTAGCTACAAACAGCGATGACTGCTGATGCATTTGTCGTAGTCCAACTAGTAAAGTTTGGAAGGTGATTTCATGTTCTTCCAAATAGTGAATTAGATAAATATTAAAGCACTTTCAAAAGTAGATTGAGACTGCTTACCCCTTAATTGATGTTTTAAGATTTATGTATAACTATGTGGGTGAAAAGCATAAAATCACTTCTCGTAAAGTTTTTGGTCGTGATTCGAATACCAGAATTCACTACTACAGAAAGTCTAATACTAGACGTCAAATCACAGACAGTTTTGTGAAACCGTCTGTGATGTACACTATCACAGATGGTTTTAATTTGAAGGCCGTCTGTGGTGTTTGTGACGGGAAAAGGAGTATCATAGACGTTCTTACCGCTGAACCGTCTGTGATAATGGAATATCCCAGACGGTTTTATAATATAAACCGTCTGTGATATTCCAGATTACCATAGATGGTTTTTAAATATAAACCGTATGTGATATGCCAGTATCACAGACGATTTTTATATAAAACCATATGTCATAATCGGGAATATCACAGACGGTTTTTAAATATAAACCGCTTGTGATACATATCACAAACGGTTTATATTTAAAAACCGTCTGTGATATGTTTCCCGCCTTGTAATTTCCCGTCTGAGTCCGAGTAGGATTCAGTTTTGAGACACATTCAGTAAAATGGGCATAACTTTTGGATACGGTGTTCGTTTTCGACGTTCTTGTACTCGTTGGAAAGCTAACGACGAGCCCGATCCAAAAAAACGAAGCTTGTCGCCCTCGAAGACCCCGAAAATCGGCCATCTTTGGATCTAAACTTGCATCGCAAGTTTTTGGTTTCTGTTTTTGTCCTTTTTCTTGGTTTTCCTTTCAGAATTTGGATTTTGATTCAACTGAAAAGTTGTAGATCTCATCGAAACCTTTCAAATGAGTATATATAAGCCATATAAAACTTTGCTATTTTATTTTTTCAGACTAGTTGTTTATATTGCATCGGTATATAAAATTTTGTGCTCTAATTCACAAACGGTTGGCATATAGAACCGTCTGTGATATTCATTCATCACAGACGGTTCTAGCTACCAAACTGTCTGTGATAATCCGACCACTAGGCCCGTCGATCCTCCTCAACCCAATCCTAACCAATAGAAATCCACCAATCCTCACCCTACGGATTGTAGCTCCGCCTCTCCATCCCTGCGCCAAAAAATTTCGCACTCTCACCCCTATAAATAATCACCAGAACCTAGGCTCCTTTCTGTTCTCCTCCTTGCTGTTCTCCTGCTCTTTGTTGTTCGATCTCCTCCTCCTTGTTGTTCTCCTCCTCCTTTCCCCACGAAGCAGACAATGCACAAGGATCTTTGTTTTTCTCTGTTCTTGTTGTATTAGCTAGATGGACAACCTGTTTGTTGTTTTGGGATATTATAATGGTAGGCTCTAATCTTAATAAAAATAAAATGTGTACTTGTTTCATACTATATTTGCTTATTTTTATTTCAATTAATTGATTTGCGAAATGGATGTTTTATGTTTATGAAATGAAGTGCGATGTGAATTAGATGTTTTATATTTGTGAAATGAATTGATATGTGAATTGTATGCATACATGTACATGTTGATCTGCTTGTTTCAGAGGGTATGGCTAACATTTCCTGAGGCTAGCCAATAAACAGAAATAGATTTAGGGATAGAAAAGAATATCACAGACGGTTTGTAACTAAAAACCGTCTGTGATAGCTGATAATCACGCATTTATTTTAGCTAAAAGATTATAAGTGTAGTGTGATAAAACATGTGTTGTGTAGGATTAACGGGTTTGTTCTATTTGTACTAAGTGAATAGTATCTATTAGGGTTAGATCTGGCTGATTGTTTTGTCTATTTAACGGGTTGAAATGGAGACTTGCTAGTTCACTATCCAAGCATTCTAGTTTTACTCATTGAAGCTAAGTATTATAGGGTTAGGGTTTGCGAAGTACGAGTGCTATGGTATGCTCTCTTATCCTCTAGCCAGAGTGAATGTAAAACCTTCATCATCAGCTAGCAGTATATCAACTTTATTTATCTCTCATGGATCCCTCTTATTTTGGTTAATTTACTCTTGTTTTAGATAGTTTTGATCTTGCCTCTCCCCTTTCTTGATCTTACTGGATGCCAATGATGAGTAAGTGATAGAGATATACCGTAGAAATCAATTCTCATCCATCTAGACATCAAATTTTACAAGTTCTTGTAGTTTCCTGGTTTTTGTTTGTTTTAGTCTCTTCGAGTGATTTCTTGATTAAAAACATGTAAATCTGCTTGAATTATAAATATTTTTACATGTAAATCTATTAATAGATATGCCAAAAAGAACGGACCAATATCTCTTTTAATGGGTAGCGCAGAACATTTCATCATGCATGGAATCTCCTTTATAACTGCATTTTCATCAGGGAAGGCACCAGAAAGTGCTGGAATTAATGTTGCAACATATCATTTGGACCACTAATCTAGGCTGATCCATTTCTTTTACCATTGATTTCAAGTGGCCATAATAATGGTACTCTTGCTAATTTGCTTGTAGGACAGATCATAGTGATAGGTTTGTCCTACATCTAAACGGCAAGTTCCCTTTGGAATAAACAAACATAAAGGCTGTTCTTCGGAGAGGCAGCCAACAAAGCTATGATTGTTAGTGGAATCCAATGCACACACAACAAGATGTCCTGGAATTGCTTTCACGCGCATTAGAAGAGTGGAGCAGCATAGCTTTTTATGCTATTGGCTAGAAGAGCTTCAGGCAGAAGTTTCAGAAGTCACACAAGTATTCTTGCTTCATTTTCATGAAATCTATGTGACACTGATCAGATCATCAGTTGGTGAGACCAAAACTAGTACAGATTGAAGGAAGTATAAGAAAATAAGTACACTGATTAGAGCATCTACGAACACCTCAAGTGGTTGACTTCAGATTAAGGCCCCGCTCGTTTCGGCTTCAGCTTCTAGTTTATTTTTTACTATTTATAATTTCGTCTTTTTCTGAATTTTTGGCTTTTTTAGCTTTTTTGTCGGTTCTTTTTTTTTTGCCGTATTCGTTTGCGTTGTTTGTGATGGGCTAACATATTTTTTATATTTTTTAATTTTTTTAAATTTAATTATGTTAAATAAGCCTCTGTCACCATTTTTTCACCACTAAGATTTTTCACCATAAGCCACAAAAAATAAGCTAAAATGATCACCACCTAATTAACAAGCTTACATTGTCTCCTAGTGAAGTTAGTATTATACAAGATCGATCATGACAATACTGAAAACTTAATTCCTCGGATCATGATAAGAAAATCTGCTTCCTGTGCTAGCTCATTCTGATTCCACCAGCTGTTTCTCTATGATGCAGCCTCTTGAGCATTTTTTTCAAAGGTGAGATGTCTACCGTTCACCTTGTACGCATAGAAAATGTTAATCAGCGAGGATCTTCAACTCTTAGTGGTGCCCACAACACTTTGTGTAAGTTACCATTTCGTTATCAAAATGTCCTTAGTTAAATAATCACCATTTCGTATGCATAATTCAGACATTTTAACTGAAGAAAACCTGATGGATTTCTCATTTCTGCGATTCTGAATTTTAGTCTGCTGAGATGGGCCGGAACAATGGACTACTACAGTTATCATCAGATGACTTGTCGAGACGACACCTATTTCATCAATTTGCTCGTATGTTTCGATCTAATATTATATAAGATTGATCATGACAATACTGAAAACTTAATTCTTCGGATTATGAGAAGAAAATCTGCTTCCTTTGCTAGCTCATTCTGATTCCACCAGCTGTCTCTCTATGATGCAGCCTCTTGAGCATTTTTTTTTTCGAAGGTGAGATGTCTACCGCTCATTACCTTGTACGCATAGAAAATCTTAATCAGCGAGGATCTTCAACTCTCAGTGGTGCCCACAACACTTTGTGTAAGTTACCATTTGGTTATCAAAATTTCCTCAGTGAAATAAGCACCATTTCGCATGCATAATTTAGACGACCATTCTCTGTTGTTGCTGCAACGTCGTCTTGTCATTTACTGTCGACATGTTATGACACAATGCGTTATGTGGCAACCAAATACTAAGCCATGTAGGCTGAGGCTGTAGACTGTTATGAATATTATGTGTATATTAAAGAGGTCCAATAGGCAATATATAGGAAATACAAAGAGATATTATAGAGAAATATACCATATGAGGATAAGGAATAATACAATTCATATTCTATCTCTAATACCCTTAACACCCCCCTTCAAATGCAAGACGTATATAATAGCATTGCATTTGAAAAAGGAGTTAACACTAAAATAAGAAAATTTCGAAGTCCGAGTCTTGATAATGTCGTCGTTGCATGCAGCTTTTAAATAAACTGTCAAATCAACCCGAAGAGGAATAGATAGAAGCATGGCGGCGCAGATCGAAACCCAAGATGGCAGCGGCGCAGTGCACAAGGGCAGCTAGAGAAGCTCAGGGCGGCGGCTAGAGAAGCAGCGACATCATAACGACTTCTACGATTTGCACGCGGCTCAGAGAGTAGAGCGACGACTGCTGCCATACAAAAGAAAATTTCTATACTTCTATGACTGACAATAAATTCATGGACTCGCACGGCTTGGACGAACTAAAAATTAGAAACTACGAGACTTAGATGGACGACTTTCTCTATGACACCAGCCTCACGCAATCCCTGCCACTTCAGGTGCTAAGGAGCCCGAACCTTCGCCCAAACGTCGGCAACTGAGGAGGTGGTGATGGCGACGACGACTGAGGAGGTGGCGTCGGGGTGGCTGAGGAAGAGCCCAACGATGGGAACCAGCAAGAGAAGCCATGGGGCGGCACAAGCCGGCGAGATCCAGCAACGGCGACCACGGGAGACGGCGGGGAGGCCGGATCCGGCGACGGAGATCCAGCCGGGCTTGCAGCGGTGGAGATGGCCGGACTCGCTCTCCCCTCCTCGCGGACGATGGTGGCGCGCCGCTCCTACTCCAAGCAGTGGCGGCGGTCCAAGAAGAGGACGGCAGCGGCGGCTCGTGCTGTGGAAGATGAAGACGATGCGGCGGCGACGTTGGGCAAGAGGCGAGCGGCGGCGGCGGAAGAGCTCGGCGGCCAGCGAGGAAGAGCCAGTCGTGGGTAGCCAGATCCAGCGAAGACGAGCCAGTGGGAGGCGAATCCGGTGGTGGGGAGGCCGGATCTGGTGGCGGAGAGGCCGGATCCAGGCTTGCCGGCAGTGAAGACGAGCCGGATCTAGAGCGAGGAGCCGCCGGCGACCGCCCGAAGAGGCGCAGCGGTCGGGTTCCAGCCAGAGGTGACCGGATCCGGGCTGAGCGGCGCAGTGGCGGACGGATCCAGCGTGAAGACGGCCGGATCCAGGTGGGTCGGTGCAGCCCAATGAGGTGGCCGCCCCCGGGAGCGTAGATCGATCCTCCCGAGGGCAGCAACAGCGGAAGTAGATCGAGATTAGGATTTTAACCTAAGCTCTAATACCATGTTATGAATATTATGTGTATATTGAAAAGGCCCAATAGGCAATATATAGGGAGTATAAAGGGATATTACAGAGGAATATGCCATATGAGGATAAGGAATAATATAATTTCTATTCTATCTCTAATACCCTTAATATAGACAAAGTAGGGTAAACACCATGCCAGTGGTTCTCATAATTGTTTGTCAACCTTATTTTTGTCCTTGAACACGAGTGTTATAGTTTGGGGGGAGCTAATACATTGTAATTGTGTCACTTAGGTTTTATCCGTGGGCTGAATATGGAAATAGGACGTCACAAACCATGGTGACAAACCACGAGGCTCGTAAACTTGCTTGATCAGTGCTAATGAACCTTATCATTCTCGTGCTGTTACAAAGTGAAGCACATAACTTCAATGCTACACAGAACATGTACTACTAGAAGCGGGTGCGCGGCGCAACGCCGCGCAAGCCACCGTATGGACCGAAGTAAAAGAGATAAAAATTTGCGAGTCGGTGCTACAAAAAAAATCGGGGACGTCTGCGTAATTTCGGAGGAACAAAAGGTTGTTTCCGCAAAAAGCAGGGACCCGTAAGGGCCTGTACGTAACTAAATAAGGATTTGTACGTAATTTGGGAAACAGCGGGGGGCCATCATGGAAAGGGGGGAAAAACTTTCAGGGTTTTTTTTCGAGAACCAGGGACCTGTACGTAATTTGGGAAACCGCGGGGGGCTATCCTGCAAAGTGGAGGGGCAAAAAAAAACTTTCAGGGACTTTTTTGTGAGAAACCAGGGACCTGTACATAATTTGGGAAACCATGGGGCCATCCCGCAAAGTGGAGGGGTTAAAAACTTCCGGGACTTTTGCAGAACTAGGGATCTGTACATAATTTCGTAAAAACTGAGGAAAAGTCCTCACCGACCGCACAAATTTCTCTATCCACGCCGCCTGGCGTCACAAGACGACGCGCCGGGGACGTGGCTCGCGGAGGCCGGAATCCCGGGCGTAATGGGGAGTATTCTCATGTATAAGTTTGTTGTCTATTGTTACTCCTCCAAGGCGACTATGGAAATTTAGGCCAAAATTAGGATATGTTACATGAAAAAAATGAGAGCAGTGTTTCAATGCTTTCTTCTCACAAGAATAGCACTAATCTCAAAGTAATGAAGAGCTAAGTAACATCTATCAATCATTCATCATACTTTAAAAATTATACAAATCACTATTAAGGAAAGTATAGAAGCACATCCTAAAAAATGATACCCTTTCTTAAAGAGGGAATTTTCTCAGATAACTGTTTCCTGTAAAATTCCTATGTTCCCTATGGTCTTTGAAAAAGAGAGCTGAAATACTTTGCCCTTTTTCGAAAAGCCAGACATAACTTCTAGCGAACACAAGATGGCCTTCAAAGTTATTCTGCAGATTTTGAAATAAAAGAAAAACGCAGCCTGTTTGTTTCATGGCCCCAACACACAATTTTCTCAATGAAGACCAATTAAACAACCACATTTGGGCTGGAATCTGTTGGCATTGGAAAAATATTCACGCACACACGAAGAAAATATGAAGACTCAGTGGACACTGAGAACGTAAGAACACAAATAAGCACCGCGATGCATCACCTTCAGGGTGTTCCAGGCCTCCTTTGCAGTCTCCTTCTCAGCTAGGAGCAGCAGCACATCTTCCGGCACCGCGAGAAAGATTGCCGCGAGCGCCATTTGATCTTGTCTCTCGTTCACCTCCTCATCCACGATTGTGTTCCACATGCCCTGAGCGCGCATGAACACCTTCATTTTCACGGCCCAAATCGTGTAGTTGCTCATCGTGAGCATGGGATACGGGAGGGAAATGCTACCCTCGCGTGTCGACGCCTTTACGCTCCCATTGCCGATCTTCTGAACGCCTCCATCGGCGGTGACGTTTCTCGACGAGCTCGAAGATGACATGGATGAATGTGTACACAAACACAAGCTCTGATATCAAATGTTGGCCCAGGGAAAATATTCACGCACACACGAAGAAAATATGAAGACTCAGTGGACACTGAGAACGCAAGAACACAAATAAGCACCAGGAGCTGAACCTCAGATCTGCTTTGTTCTTTTATTCTCTAGGCTCGCTCAATTTCCAAACCAAAATACATGGGGGGTATAAATAGCCCTCTGGAGACTTAGCCCACCTGTAACAAACAGATAACTCAACACTACCTGCATGTATGGCTTTAATCAAACGTGCACACACACGCCCAGTCTGCATGCAGCCATGCAGCTAACAAACTTCACACAAACTAACTAACAAACAAAGAAACAATCTGCTGCCAACTACCTTGCCCGGTTCAATCGAAGCCAACAGACGTGACTAGCAAACATCCATCTTGATTATTCCTAACAGAATCAGGCCGTCACCGTCGCATTAGAGGCACGGGGCGTCCACCAATTTTGGGCCCAGATGGCCGAGTCGTTCCCGTCGCCAATTTTGGCAATATTGCATGTTTCTGATGTGTTCCCTTGCGGATTGGTTGGAAGCTATTGCGAGTTTTATGAATTGGATGCTTGTATGTTCAAGTAGCCTTCTTGAGGCTTGTGGATTTTAGTATAATAAGGTGTAACATACCTTGCTAACGATTAGAGTCACTCGTATTATCTTCAGTGTTTTTCCAATTTTCGCCGGTGAGTTCTTGAGCGCTGTTAAGATTGTCCTTGTCATCGCACTTCCTCCTCCGGCATTGGCAAATGATCGAGCATCGTCATAAGCTCGTAGAGGATAGCATTATAAGATTCCTCGAGAATCTGCCGTTTACGCTTGGCGGCAATGCTATCCATCAATCTCTCCATTGCTACAAATGCTTCCTCCGCTTTGTGCACATTGTAGAAAGAACGAGGTTAGGCGGTTTCCTTTCTGGCGGAAGAAAACACCTCCGTCGGCGGATGATGAGGTCCAGTGACGGATGGGCGAGTCGAGGAGGAGAGCGGGCGTGGCGGAGGAGCTGCTCTAGGCGTGGATTATTGGCGCTTTGTAAGATTACGGCGAACAACTCATGATGAATAGATGAGAGGAAGGAGATGAGCGGAAGAACGGTACTAGAATCCATATTAATTGGTAGTTAGTAAGAACAGTACGTAGGAGATGTGATCACAAGAACAGCACAGATGAGAGTGTACGTATGTAGAAGACCACAGCGCGCATATTTAACCTTGAAAGACGGTTCGCATACCAAACATTAATGAAATAGGCGCTTCAGATAACGAAGGAGATCGTTACGAAACACAAGAGATACGTTCGACTTTTCATTATCACAGTGGTTATCGCAGACGGTTTTGAATAAACAACCGTCTGTGTTGGCGGTGTCGCAGACGGTTTTGAATAAACAACGTCGTGAAAGACTTTTCACGACGGGTTTAATATAAAACCGTCGTGATAACCGACTTTTCACGAGACGGGTTTTAATATAATTCACATATGATTTGTAATAAAAATCCGTCTGTGATAATGCCACAAAGCATTTAATGCGCTGCTCAGGCCGCCTCGTCTTCATTTCGATCCGGATCTATAGCTCTTCTGCACACTCTTTCGCTCACGCGAGCCTAAGCGATTCGGGCCGCTTAATTTGGTGGGAAGAGACGATTGAGCTTTGAAGATTCATTCATACTTTTCTGGTAGCTCTAGATATGGTTAGTAAGGAAATTTATTTTTTCTTTAATTGCATTACAATTTAGATCTAAGTAATTGGTGAGTGTTATTGAAGATGGTTAATTTGCAAAATTATTGGTTATATATGAGTGTTGTGTTTATAATATGAATTGAGCTAGCAAATTAAGCCTAAGTATAATACATGTGGCCGGTATATATATTTAGTAATAATTAGTTAATCTAATTTTAATATTGAGTTGTTATATATATACGTAACGTAGAAACAAGTGGATGTATGCATGAGCCGTGTGAGTGAAGAGTATATTAATGGCGTGTCTCTTTTACAAGAGCCGCCGATGAGGATATGTTGAATAAGGGGTGTAATATATGTATTGTCCATGCGCTGACTGCGAGAATTTAAAGATGTTTAAGAACCTAGGGCAAATTGAAGCACACTTGATTCGGAGGGTTTCAAAAGGGTTATATGTGTTGGACCGATCACGGCGAAGTGAATGATCATATGCGGATGACATCGCCGATGAAGTGAATGATATGCCGCGGATGACATCGCGGTGAAGTGAATGACATGCCGCGGATGATGATCTTGATAGGTTGCACGATGATAATCTGGATCGGATGCTTGCGATGTAGAAGAGAACTATGATCGAGAGAGTATGTTAAATTCCAGGGCTTGATGGAGGACTCGGAGAAAGCTTTGTTCACATGCTGCAAGTACACGAGGTTGTCGGCCGTGCTTGAACTGTTGAAATTGAAGGTAGGCAACGGTTGGTCCGACAAGAGTTTCACGGCGCTGCTAGGTCTTTTAGCGGACAAGCTCCCGGAGGGAAATGAGCTGCCTAAAACCACGTATAAAGCCAAGAATGTTCTTTGTCCGTTGGGAATGGAAGTAGAAAGAATACATGCATGTCCGAACATCGTATCTTATACCGTAAAGTATGCAAACATGCATGTATGTCGATGTGCAACGCATGCCGATACAAGCGTAACAATCAATCGGATGACAATGAGGGAACAGAGGCGAAGAAAAGACCTCCTGCTAAGGTGGCATGGTATTTTCCTATAATTCCCCGTTTGAAAAGGTTTTTTGTAAATCCAAAGGAGACAAAACTGCTGCGTTGGCACTCGGAGGAGCGCAAGAATGATGGAATGGTAAGACACATTGCTGATTCCATCCAGTGGAGAAACATCGATAGGAGTTTCGCAGACTTTGGTGCAGAACCAAGGAATATAAGGTTTGGACTGAGTACAGATGGAATGAATTCTTTCAGTAGCATGAGCAGCCGACATAGCACATGGCCCGTGACTCTTTGCATCTATAACCTTCCTCCTTGGTTGTGTATGAAGCGAAAGTATATTTTGCTATCGATACTTATCCAAGGGCCAAAACAACCAGGGAATGATATCGATGTGTACCTAGCACCGTTGGTAGAAGATCTAAAAATACTGTGGAACGAAGGGGTACAGGTATGGGATGCATACAAGCGAGAGAATTTCACTTTGCGCTCCTTATTGTTACGCACCATAAACGATTATCCCGCCTTGCTAACCTATCGGGCGGTACAAAAGGTGCCAAAGCTTGTACCTTGTTTAGATGATACCGAGAGTGTGTGGTGAGACACTCACGTAAAACGGTCTACATGCGTCACCGCCGGTTCCTTGGAGGGCTCACCCATACCGCAAGATGAAGAAACAATTTGACGGAGAGAAGGAAGACGGTTCAGCTCCAAGGCATTTAAGGGGACACGAGGTTTATGATATGGTTAAGGATTTAGATGTTGTCCTCGGAAAGGAACGTAAAATGAGGGCTCATGAGAAGAACACCTGGAAGAAGAGATCAATATTTTGGCACTTACCTTATTGGAAGTAGCTAGATGTTTGACATCGCATCGACGTCATGCGTGAAAAGAATGTATGTAACATCTTGATTGGTCTCTTCTTGAACATTCGTGACAAAACAAAGGCGTCGTCAACATGCGGCTTGACTTGGCCGATATGGACATCGGGCCCGAGTTAGCACCGACGATGTAACGAGATAATGGACGAACGTACCTTCCCCTGCGTGTTACAGTCATCCAAGGCCGAGAATGAACGAGCGTGCGGTGCTTGCATGGTGTGAAAGTTCCGTCGGTTACTCGCAGCGTGAAGAAACTTGTTTCGATGCAAGATTTGAAGTTAAATGGCATGAAGTCTCATGATTGTCATGTCTTGATGACACAGATGCTCCCTATTGCAATTAGAAATATTTTGTCGATCAAAGTACGAGAGACAATCATGAGGCTATGTTATTTCTTTAACACAATTGCCGTAAGGTCATCGATCCGGAAGGACTAGATGCTCTACAGACGAGGTGGTGATGACTCTATGTCATCTTGAAATGTATTTCCTCCTTCGTTTTCGATATCATGGTACATCTCTTGTTCACGTTGTGTGGGAGATAAAAAATGTGCGGGCCTGTATTCCTACGTAGCATGTACCCATTTGAGAGGTTCATGGGAATTCTCAAGTCCTACGTACGGAATCGATCTCGGCCAGAGGGCAGCATTGTCGAAGGTTATACAAGCGAAGATGTCATTGAGTTTTGTGTCGATTATATGGCTCAGACTCAACCGATAGGTGTGCCTCAATCTAGTCATAAGGGGAGGCTGAAGGGTATCAGAACTATCGGAAGGAAAGCAATCACTGCAGCTATGGACACGTATACTCAAGCCCATTTCACGGTATTGCAACACATGACTGAAGTGGCGCCTTATGTCGACCAGCACAAGAATGTGCATCAGCAACAAAATCCGGAGCGGCCGGATGTTTGGATCAGGAGGCAACATAACAGTCAGTTCAACCAATGGTTGAAGGAGCAAATCGCTAGGAGCTCGCCAAGTGTAGGACCGAAATGGCGACAGAGGGGGGTGAATGTCGTTCTCTTTTAAAATTGCCCCCGAGAATTCGTACACAGATATTTCAGACAAATACAGTACGAGGCAACTCACAGAAAATAAAAATTAATCTTGCTGAATTTTGGAGCATGCGACACTGAAAAAGATCCCCTTATTCAGCATAAATCGAATACCAGCCGGTAAAAATTCAACTGAAAAATTGCCGTTTAATCTGCATGCAAAATGGTCAAAGATCAGCACACAAAAAAAAGAAAGACCAAATGCTATTGCGCTAACTTGCTGGCTGAGATGAAACAGAAAGAAGATTTACAAAAAAGGTAAGCTTTAGAAACAAGCACACCAGAATGAGACGATCCATTTCAAGTATCAAACTTGAGTTTCAATTGCTCGGATGGAAATAGATGCTCATGATAAAACTAAAGAGGCAGCCTAGGACAACACAAAAAGGAAATCAAATCTGCAGACCAACAATAGACTGCACTGGAACCTAATCTAAAAGTAAAGAGACAAAACAACTGAAGCAGCCTGAAAAGAAAAACTAAAGTCTTTCCGCGTATAGGGTCACAGAAGGAAAACCAAAACAGACAGAACACAAAGAAGGAAGACAACAAAAAAGAAAGGAAACTAGACTGAAAAAGACTGCAGAAAACAGAGAGGAAAACAAGTCTGAAGGGAGGCTGCCGAAACATAGAAGATCATGCAGAGAAGAACATGAACTCTGAATCTTCGGTAACTACTAAAGAAGAACTCCGAACTTATGCAGAGAAGCCAGAAATGCAGACAAAAACAGTGAGCGTTTAATTGATGAGAAGAACCAGCAGGAAGAGACAAGATCATAAAACTCTTGATCATAATAGAACATGGTCTCAGATCTTCACAGCTCAACCCAGATCATTTTGCTCGCAGAGAAAATCAAGAAGAAAAGACTGGAGAGCATAGAATAGAGAACACACTCCAGAAGCAAAACACTGAGAGGTACAAAACCAAAACATCTCAACACATGATTTCTAGAAATGAAAGATTACAAAGAAAAACAGAGGAGTCCCGATACGCATGGACATTAGAACAAGAAGAGATTACAAGATTTTCAATCCATCCTCTCCCTCTCAATCCTCAAATCACCAAGAGCCTCACATGCTACTTGGGAGGAACACAACACATAAAGAAATAAAATGAGCTCTAAAACCCTAACTCACTCTATTGTGTCCTAAGGGGTATGCAGCCCCTCACCTCTATTTATAGCCCTTGGCTAACGGGTCTCCAACCCGTTACGCCAACTAAACCCTAACGGAGCCCGCTCCCGCTTGTGCAGCCTTGCGAAATTCTCGTTTCGCCCCTCTGCACCTTCCGGGAAGCTTCCACGCTCCTTGCCTCGCACGCCTCGCAACCACTTCGAGTCCACGTCGTCTTTGACACATCCCGACCGTTCTGACATCAGCGCCACCTGCGCCTAGTCCAGTCCACCGTGTCTCGCTACGACTTCGCCTCGACGTCCTGCAGCCACACAGACAAGAAACACGTCAAATAGCACCGCTCGATACATGAAAGCATAAATAGTATCAGTGACACAGTATTAAGCCCAAACCTGTCAAATCATCAGAATAATCATTCTAATCCCTATTGACCAGGTTTGACCATGTCCGACCTAGCCCGTTGCACCCCGCAACGACATGGTCCGAACCAACCGACTCAAACTCGACTTTTCTAAAACGATGTCAATTACTCATCACTCACAACGGGATGACCTCCACATGGTCTCTCAATCTCCCCTTTGATGAGTATATTGACAAACCCAGAAAAAGCATGAAGTTGAGTTTGAAGAGTCCAACATGGTCCAAAGAAGAAGAATGAAGCTAATGACCATGTCGACAGAAGGAGCAAAAGAAAGAACAAGTTTTCCTCAAAGCTCCCAAAGTGGCTTTTTCTACCACTATTCTCCCCCTTTTGGCAATAAACGCATCAAGAATGCAAGAAGGAGAAAAAGTCATGAAAATGGATAAAATGGCTGATTTGATCATTTTAAGTATGAAGAGCCATGAGAATTATCCAAAATGACTATGATGTATTACACCAAGCCATAACATACAAGTATGCTACAAGGATCATGACTATGTATGTAAAGTGAAGCTAAGCGAGATAAAGTATAATCTGAATTTTAGTGAAAGTGCTTAGCAAGTCAAGTCAAACATGATTTTAGTCTAGCTAGAGATATCCAGAAATGAGACAGGCCATGTCAATAGGCTAAATGGAACCGAGAAGCTAGTGTTGAGTCAACTACAGTGCTACTAGTTCAGGAATGATACAATTGTTGGAGTACATTGAACTTTTTAGCAATTGAGCACAATTGACAAACTTTGACTTTAGAAATCATATGATTGTTTTCAACCATTTTTTTTGTTTAGTCATGTGCTAGACCTCAAGCCTTATGCGACCACTTCAAGCAATGAGCTTAAGAAGATGATCTTGGTCATCCAAATCTCCTCTGAGTTCATGCCTTGTGCAATGGCAAGCCGTCTCATGAGAAGGAATTGGTGAGATCAGTTTTTTCGCACAAAAGAGATCTTTTTGCTTTTAATAGATTGTACTAACTTATGTGTCATCAAGAAACTAATATAGCTCAATCTATTGCTCAACAATGATTCAAGACTCAACTCAGCCTATTTGACATGGCATGAACCATAAAAAGATAACACAAAGCTGACTAGTCTCAAATATGAACATGATATGAATTAGGTCAAATTTAGCATTTTAATTAACCTATCATGGCAAAGACTTGACTACATATATAAAGTCATGATCAAATTAGCAATGGAGCACAAATCATGGCAAGATGTAATATAATGAAAACATGTCATGAGTGGATAATAATCAAGGCTCCATTAAGTTATATTACAAAACAAATGAAGAAAATCCAGCTCTCCCTTAACTTGAGATGCAACTTTTACTTCAAGTTGAGTTATATCAAAATTAAGATCTAGAAGTTCCCAAATGAACTCCCCCTGAACCAAAGCAATAAAAGAAATAACTGGCAAATAAATCAAGAAAGGCAGTCCTTAAAGCATAGATAAGATAGAGAATACTAATGACTCGGACTAACTCTTATCTACCCCATATGACTCGGGACAACAATTTGTCGAGTAAAACACACACTAGAGAGCAAACACGTGCCACTGTCTGCAGGGTGGCCCAACCCTCGCTAGAACCTAGAAGTGAGTGAGCTCAACCTAGTGAGATAAAAACACTATCCTAAAAGCACAAGATAAGAGCAAGAAGTCTAAGCACTCGAGAAGAGACACACTCTAACCTATGCTAGAAGGACGAAGCCCAATGCACCAAAATCGATGCAGCGATGAAGGATACGAAGCATAAAGAATATGATAAAGCGATAAAGCCCAAAGCTTCCCCTCACAACAGTCCGTAAGGACAAATCACCCCAAGCTCTCCCGTGAGGTGAAAACCTCGTGCTATCCAAAGGCTTGGTGAAGATATCGACCACCGGTGGTCACTCTCCACTCGAAGCGATATCAATGTGCTTGGTCAGAGAGTCTTTGCTTTGGGTTCTTAGCAATGCTAATTGCGGGCGTGTTATCACAAAGAGCGGAACACGGTCGATGGCTAACCCAAAGTCCCGTAGAGTCGAGACCATCCAAAGGACACAGCTACGACAATCGGTCAGCAGCAACATAGTCGACCTCTGCGGTGGGTGTGCAACACCGGACGCTTCCTCGAAGACCGGAAGCGAGAGAAGTGCCAATGAGTGGCGGTGCAGGTGCTCTTCCTATCTATCCTACGGTAGGCAAAGTGTGCATCCGAAAAGGCTCTAAGGGATGAGCGAAGGAGGAAGAGTACCGATCCGTAGTCAATAGTAGCTCGAAGGTACCGAAGATGCGCTTCACCTTTGGCGGTGAGATCTGTGAGGAGAAGCTCAAACCGAGCACAAAGACACACGGAAAAGTGTATGTCCGGTCTCGAGGCAGTGAGGTACAAGAGAGAGCCAATCATACTTCTGAATTCCTTTTGATCAAGCTGCTCATAGTCCTCATACAGGTCAAGTGCGGTCAGTAGAAGCCATCGGAGTCGACACCGGCTTTCCATCACTCATGTCGAAGCGTCTCATGAGATCACGGGTGTACTTGCCTTGATGCAAGAAGGTACCCTCCAGTGCTCGCTTGATCTGGAAGCTAAGGAAGAAAGTCAACTTACCCATCATGCTCATCTCAAACTCGGTGCTCATGACATCCGAGAAGCTGTGAAACTAGAGCATGAGAAGACCCGCCAAAGATAATATCATCGACATAAATTTGAATGACGGAAGGTCATTGCCAAGCCGGCGAATGAACAAGGTCTTGTCAACTTTACCCATCTCGAAATCATGCCTCAAAAGATAGGACTTAAGCCTCTCATACCAAGCTCTAGGAGCCTGCTTAAGTCCATACAACGCTTTGGAAAGCTTGTAGACATGACTAGGGTATTGGGGTTCTCGAAACCTGGAGGCTGTCTCACATAGACTTCTTCCTCAATAAAGCCATTGAGAAGGCACTCTTGACATCCATCTGGTAGAGCTTGAAACCCTTAGAAGCTGCAAGGCAAGCGAAATTCTAATGGCCTCAAGTCTAGCTACGAGGGCAAGGTCTCCTCGAAATCTAGACCCTCAACACAGGGAGTACCCACGAGCAACCGTCTAGCCTTGTTTGAATGACTACCACATCCTCACTTTGCTTGTTCTTGAACACCCACTTGGTCCCAATGATATTGTGACCTCGAGGGGGCTCAACAAGCGTCCAGACCTTGTTTCTCTCGAAACTCTCTAGCTCCTCATGCATGGCATTGACCCAAGACTCGTCAGAAAGAGCATGACAAACGTCTTTGGGCTCGAAGGAGGCAACAAAGGCATAATAGAGACAAAAGAGTGACATGCCAGATTTTGAGCGAGTAACTCGCTCAAAAAGATCTCAATGATCCGCTCGAAGGATGAGATTTTGGATATGTCTAGAAGGTCGAGGATGAGATGAAGAAGTGGCCTCTACCTCGTGGTGACGGGTAGGAGCAGAGCCACTAGCTCGGAGGAAGCGAAGGCATGGGGCGATCGCCTTGAGGTGCGGTGGAAGATGGCACCTCAAGGGGTGGATGAGGGCTGGATCGGGTAGACAACCCTCATCTCCATCGTCCTCATCATCCACAAAGATGGTCTCGGACTGCTCTAAAGAACCTGAGATATCGGGCCTAGTCCCCGGACTGGCCTCGTCGAAGGTCACCTCACAGGTCTCTACCAATTTACTAGACTCGCAGTTCCAGACCCTATAGGCCCGCGAAGAAGTCGAGTAGCCTAGAAAGAGTCCACCGCAAGAACGTGACTCGAACTTGTCTAGGTTCCGGACTTGAAATAAAGCACTTGCAACCAAACACACGAAAATGAGAGGCGGGCTTTCGCCCATATCTCGACTCATAAGAAGTGCGGTGCAAGTGTGCCCTCGAAAAACTCGATTTGAAACATGGCACGCGGTAGCTATAGCCTCGACCCAAAACTTCCGCGGTGTAGAGTATTCATCGAGCATCGTCACGCCATCTCGACCAAGGTGCGATTCTTCCTCTCCACGACACCATTCTGGCGTGGGACGTCGGAGAAGAGAACGGTGCTCTACACTGTCTCACCACGAACTTCTCGAGTAGGAATTCTTGAACTCCGTGCCATTGTCACTGCGGATCGCTCGTAAGGCACCGGAAGCTCAGCAGAAAGCCTCTTGAAAAGACCTCGGAAATGTGTAAGCGTCTCATCCTTGAGGCCAAGAAAACACCCAAGAATACCTCGAGAAGTCATCGACCACGACAAGAACATACCACTTCCCTCCCATTGGCGCTTTCGGTGGTCCAACCGTATCCATATGGAGCGGTGTCCGGTGCATCGGTCATAGTAATTGTGGACCGGAGGATGAGAAGCGGCAACCATCTTGCCGTCTTGGCATGGAGCACAAACCAAATCTTTGACCATCTTGAGTTTGGCGGACCACGAATGAGATCGTGGCCGCTAACTCGGGTCAAATGGTCAAATCAATATGACCAAGTCTCCTATACGAGAAAGAAAGGTCACGGGACTCGAGGCAACCAAACACCGGAGAGGATCACGGAAGACTCGGAAAAATCAGCACGAAAGATCCTCCCAAAGCGAGAAATCCATAAACCGGACTACAGAAGAATCAAGAATTTTGCAATTGTTTTCTTAAAACCCACCTCAAAGTCGTCATCGGTAAGCTGAGAAACGGAAAGTAAATTATATTGCTGCTTACTAACCAAGGCAACATCTTTCAAAAAGAAAGAATCATTAACGCGCACTGTACCTTTGGCGATGACACGCCCAGATGAAGCGTCTCCGAAGGTGATCATCTCATCACCTGGAGCACGGGCAAGGGAAGAAAACCAACGGGAATCTCCGGTCATGTGTCGTGAACACCCGGAGTCTACAAGCCAAACCTTTCCCTTCCACCCGTGAACACGAGTCAAGCAGTAAAGTCTCGATCTTGGGATAAATCAAGAGTGATTTTGGCACCCAATCTTGAGTAACACGTCGGCGAGATGAAGTAGTCAAGCACGACTGACCTCTATCTACCCTACGCTCTCTGTCACTCAAAGAAGCAGAAGGTGCGTGTGCGACACAGAAGCGATTCTTGGGTCCGCCGCTACGGAAGAGCGAGTCGGCGCCGGCGACAAGGCGATCACGCCGCGGGTAGGCATCTCGATGGGAAAAGTGAGATCTACCCTCAGGACGGAGGAAGTCATGACCAGAGGGAGCACGAGGACGAAAAACAGAAGACTCAGAAAAACCAAGTCCTCGGTGCTGCCCAAAACTACCAACAGTAGCAAGCCTAGACCTCGTGTTGGTCTTAGGTGCACTCAAGGTGCAGGGCGACCACGAATCGCCTAAGAGACTCAACACGGTCTCTTCGCGCGATCTTGGCGCGCTTGAAGCAATGGTCAATCAAATGCCCATCCTTCTGACAGAAGATGCAATGATACTTCGCCTTCTGAGGGGCTGAAGTAGCATGAGATGGCCATATACGAGGGCCGAAGCTACGGTGAAATCACCTTCGTGTCGAAATCCTTGGACAAAACCCGCGATTTAAATTGAACTTTCTTGTTCGTGGGCTTGACCTCAATCACACTGCTGACTCACGGTGCGAGCTGACGGTGGATGCTTCCTCACATCCTTACGGAAATCATATCCTAGACCCTGATTGAACTTGCAAATCTTTGATTGGTCTAGAATAAGATTGAGCTTCTTCTTGCCTCCTACAAATTTCTCGAGAGTGTTCATAAGTGCGACACTCCCGAGAAGGAGAGAGGTGCAAGAGGAGCAAGGAGGAGAAGAAACAACGAAGGTAAGGAGAAGAAGAACAACCAACGAGAGGGAAGGCGGCTTGTGCACGCCGGCCCGACTTGGAAGGACAGTCCCTTGCTAGCGGGTTGGTTCGCGTCGCTAGGCGTCTCTACCTTACAGGGGCTTCTCCCTTCTCCACAACCATATTACAAGCACAAGGTGGCTTCTCTAGTAGGTCCTTAGTTAGCTTCACATTTCTCATCCAATGCAATCAAGTTAGATTTTAGTTTGTTACAACTAATGCATGGTGCGCTAACAGGGTCTTTAGAAGCAAACTGAGCCAACTTCTTATCATGATCAATCATTTCTTGAAACTATTTGGAAACAGATTCAAGCTCGTGATCGATTTAGGACAATTCACACATGAAGCAATAGGCTCAAGTAGAAAAGCTTGTAATTGACAATTTTATGATCTGCCGTTTAGATTCATCTTCAAATTATTACAACTTTCACAAGTCTCGGGCGGATCGAGAAGCATAGTGTAAAGACCTCTAAAGCATTGTCCTTATCCTCACATGAGGTGCAAAAGTAGTCTCAATAGTAGATGAAGGAACAACAATCCTAGTCATTTCTAGTTCAGCAAGCAGACTAACATTCTCCACCTTAAGAATATCTAGCTCAGAGGTCACACTATCATAAGAAGTCCTTAACTTCTCCATATCACCAATCAAAGCAGGGCATGTATCACATTCGTCACGGGAGGGAGAAGATATAAGTGAAGTAAGCTCCCGTGACAGTCTATCTACTTCCTTCTCCAACTCGCTACATCTAGCTCTAGATCTAGCATGAAATTCTCCTAGCTTAAGGAAAGCTTCATTAAGTTGGTCATAGGAGGACATACCTCGTCGGAGTCGGAATAGAGCTCATTGTCGCTGATCTCGCCCTCAAGGGCCATGAAGCACATCTTGGGAGAAGTCGTCGCCGCCATCCTTGCGTTCTTGATCTCCCGTCCGTCGTCGTCGCTCCATCCCTCCACCTCGGCGAGGTCGAGGTCGTCGAAGGCGGTGAGGGCGCGGTGGAAGAGTTTCTTGGCTTTGCTAAAGTTGCGGAACGTCTTCTTGCCTTGCGTCTGAACTGGAGTCTTCTTGCTGCGGTTCTTGTCGGTGTAGTCGTTCTTGCCCGAACCGCCGTAGTCGTTCTTGCCCTTCTCCATCTTGGGGCAGTTTGCTCGAATGTGGTTGGGGCCACCACACTCAAAGCAAATCAATGGTCCTCTTTTTTTCCGTCCCTCCTCCTCTTGTAAGCATGAGAGAACTTCCGAGCTAGGAGGGCGGTTGTTCATCCTCTAGCTGCTTCTAGCGATCATCGATTCGTCACGAGAGCAGCTAGGGAGAACCATAAAGAGAATCGGCGAGAAGAACCGAGCAGTGGGGATCGGTGACTAGTGCCATCGACTAAGACTTGACCGATGAGAGACTATGTCAATCTCGTGAGTCTTGAGTAGCGAGTAAAGCGCGTCAAGAGTCGGTCGAGAGGTCCGTGGTGTCCTTGATGGTAGTCACCTTCATCTCCCAAACCCGAAGATCGAGTGCAGAAAGAATTTGTCGAGCGTTATCCGAGTCGGAGTATGTGAGACCGACGGCTCGGAGGTTGCTCAAAATCTTGTGAAAGCGAGAAAAGCACTCGTCAAGGGACTCACCAGCAAGCATCTCAAATTTCTTGTATTCGGCTGAATCGGTCTTGTCGCACCATCTTTATTTGGGTGGTGCCCTCATGGTAAGCATTGAGGGTCACCCAAATATCGAAAACCGACGTCGGTGAGAGATACGATCAAATTAAACCGCTCAATCCACGAATGATGATGTTCCTCGCTCTTGCGTTTGCCTCAACATCGACCATATTCCGGCATTGATGTTCTCATCGGCAGGAACAACAAACTGGACCTTGACCTTTCGCCAGAATGGAAAATCCATCCCATCGAAGATCGGGGGCTTGGTCGAGTACTTGTCCGTCGCCATGGCTCTTGAGACCGGTTAAAGATCTATCAAGAAGAGCTAACCGGCTCTGATACCAATTGTAGGACCGAAATGGTGACAGAGGGGGGTGAATATCGTTCTCTTTTAAAATTGCCCCCGAGAATTCGTACACATATATTTCAGACAAATGCGGTACGAGGCAACTCACAGAAAATAAAAATTAATCTTGCTGAATTTTGGAACGCATGCGACACTGAAAAATTCAGCATAAATCAGATACCAGCCAGTAAAAAATTCAACTGAAAAAATTGCCGTTTAATCTGCATGCAAAATGGTCAAAGATCAGCACACAAAAAAAAGAAAGACCAAATGCTATTGCGCTAACTTGCTGGCTGAGATGAAACAGAAAGAAGATTTACAAAAAAGGTAAGCTTTAGAAACAAGCACACCAGAATGAGACGATCCATTTCCAAGTATCAAACTTGAGTTTCAATTGCTCGGATGGAAATAGATGCTCATGATAAAACTAAAGAGGCAGCCTAGGACAACACAAAAAGGAAATCAAATCTGCAGACCAACAATAGACTGCACTGGAACCTAATCTAAAAGCAAAGAGACAAAACAACTGAAGCAGCCTGAAAAGAAAAACTAAAGTCTTTCCGCGTATAGGGTCACAGAAGGAAAACCAAAACAGACAGAACACAAAGAAGGAAGACAACAAAAAAGAAAGGAAACTAGACTGAAAAAGACTGCAGAAAACAGAGAGGAAAACAAGTCTGAAGGGAGGCTGCCGAAACATAGAAGATCATGCAGAGAAGAACATGAACTCTGAATCTTCGGTAACTACTAAAGAAGAACTCCGAACTTATGCAGAGAAGCCAGAAATGCAGACAAAAACAGTGAGCGTTTAATTGATGAGAAGAACCAGCAGGAAGAGACAAGATCATAAAACTCTTGATCATAACAGAACATGGTCTCAGATCTTCACAGCTCAACCCAGATCATTTTGCTCATGAGAGAAAATCAAGAAGAAAAGACTGGAGAGCATAGAATAGAGAACACACTCCAGAAGCAAAACACTGAGAGGTACAAAACCAAAACATCTCAACACATGATTTCTAGAAATGAAAGATTACAAAGAAAAACAGAGGAGTCCCGATACGCATGGACATTAGAACAAGAAGAGATTACAAGATTTTCAATCATCCTCTCCCTCTCAATCCTCAAATCACCAAGAGCCTCACATGCTACTTGGGAGGAACACAACACACAAAGAAATAAAATGAGCTCTAAAACCCTAACTCACTCTATTGTGTCCTAAGGGGTATGCAGCCCCTCACCTCTATTTATAGCCCTTGGCTAACGGGTCTCCAACCCGTTACGCCAACTAAACCCTAACGGAGCCCGCTTCCGCTTGTGCAGCCTTGCGAAATTCTCGTTTCGCCCCTCTGCACCTTCCGGGAAGCTTCCGCGCTCCTTGCCTCGCACGCCTCGCAACCACCTCGAGTCCACGCCGTCTTTGACACATCCCGACCGTTCTGACCTCAGCGCCACCTGCGCCTAGTCCAATCCACCGTGTCTCGCCACGACTTCGCCTCGACGTCCTGCAGCCACACAGACAAGAAACACGTCAAATAGCATCGCTCGATACATGAAAGCATAAATAGTATCAGTGACACGATGATAAGCCCAAACTGTCAAAACATCGAATAATCATTCTAATCCTATTGACCAAGGTTTGACCAAGTCCGACCTAGCCCGTTGCACCCCGCAACGACATGGTCCGAACTAACCGACTCAAACTCGACTTTTCTAAAACGATGTCAATTACTCATCACTCACAATGGGATGACCTCCACATGGTCTCTCACCAAGTGAGACGCTGACATGGTTGGCAAAAGGGCCAACATTTACAGTTGTGAAATGGCAAAGATATGACATAAATGGGTACACATTCTATCACGATCTCGGGATGTAAAGAGCACAAACCGAGCAGCGGTGTCCGCATAGATGCGTTCAGATCGATGGGTCGAGAAACTCGTTCTATGGGTTCATAGAAGAGATTTGGGAGCTCGACTACATGGTTTTCAAGATCCCTTATTTCGCCGTTGGGTGCATCTCCATAGGTGAAGGTTGACAAATGCGGTGTCACTACCGTGGACCTCCAATGTGTCGGGTACAAAGGCGAACCATTCGTGCTCGCCAACCAAGTTGTTCAAGTTTTCTATGTAACCGACCCGGCAAATAAGAAACGCCATGTAGTTCTTCATGGAAAAAAGAGAATTGTCGGAGTAGAGAATGTAGTGGACCAGGAAGAATACAATCAATTTGACGAGTTATCTCCTTTTGAAAAGGGCATAAGGGTCGACACGAACAACGTGACGTAACTAGTTACGTACGCATTGATCATCATGAAGGGCTCATTTTTAAAGGAAATAAGCAAGTACAATGAGAATGAGCTTCATATATGTGGGCATTTGCATATATGTATATAACAACGCATTTGTGTGATGTATATGTGAAAATGTGTGATGTAGTCAATTTTGAGAATGAGAAAATATGTAAAGAAATATATTGTGTGAATGCATTTGTTGGTGTTGTATATGAATGCGGTGGTTGGTGTTGTATATGAATCTTGCATAGTTTGTTGGTGGTTGATCATGAATGCGGTGGTTGGTATTTGTCTCGAAGAAATACAGTCGGCTTATCTCAGACGGTTCTACACTTATAACCGTCTGTGATAGTATAATATCGCAGACGGTGGCAATTTATAACCGTCTGTGATATTGATATCACAGTCGGTTCTACGTGTAGAACCGTCTGCGATAATCCTCCTATAATAATCTCGGCTAGGGTTTTCCGCGCCGTATCTGCGATTATATTCTACATCTAAATCCCGATCTGTCTCGTGCCTCCGCCTCCCGAGCCCTCCGCATTCGAAGACCGACGCTCGGCTCGCCTCCACGCCCGGCGCCTCCGCTCGCCCGCCTCCCCGAGCCCTCGCCGGCCGCCTCCCCGAGCCCTCGCCGGCCGCCACCCCGAGCCGTCCGCATTCGAAGACCGTCGCTCGGCTCGCCTCCACGCCTAGCCGTCCTCGGCTCGCCTCCACGCCCGGCCGTCGCGCCTCCGGTCGCCTCCGGCCGCCTCCCCGAGCACTCGCGGGCCGTCGCCTCCCCGACCCCTCGCGGGCCGTCGCCTCCCCGAGCCCTCGCCGGCCGTCGCCTCCCCGACACATAAGTACTAAGGTAACCTTGTGATGCTATGATTTGCTTCATGTTAGAACTCCAAATCCCTGCAAATGTTAGAAAACACACTAGGAACTACTCACCCGTGCAAATGTCAGTTCATGTGCTCCTATTCAACTTATTTTTCAACTAGCTGATGAGTACATGGCTTGCTCATATGATACTATGATTTGCTCATGACTAAAAGCAAGGCGTTTCCCTGTATGACCACATAGAACTTTGTTTAGAGACATTATAGTAATAATATATGCGAGATAGACCTTCAAAGGGCATGAAGCAAGTGGTACACTCCATTGTATCGGATTCAATGAACTTGATACACTGGTTTGTGCCATTTGCATCATAGCCCTCGCCGGCCGCCTCCCCTCCCCTCTACTCCTCTCCTCTCTTCCAATTCAATATGATCACTTATTTTATCCTTATAGACCCACCAATTGAGCAACATGTCATCCGCGCATTCTTCAACACCATCGCGGGCGTCCGCTCCAACATCAAGGCGCCAAGGAAGAAGGCTATCAAAGAAGCACGAGGGCGATTTACCATCACGGCGGTCGATGCATCGGGGTCCCTCTCCTTCCTCACAAAGCGATGGCGCATTCCGAACATTGATCGGAATAGTTGCACGAGAGCGGTGAGATCATATTCAATTCGTGGAAGAACGTTTCGAGACTCGGAAGCGTGGTCGTGGACCGAAATTTTGGCATCGTTCGAGATCCCGAAAGAACACCAAGGCGCGTGCAGCGACAAACCTACCTAGCGGCGTGCAAAGCATGGAAGAACTTCAAAGCACGCTTGTCAAGAAATACGTGGAGACGGACGAAACACCTATTCATAAATACCCATTCCTGGAACCACAATGGGAAGAGTTCAAGGCGATGAAGACAACTGAAGATTTCAAAAGTACAAGTGTGGCGCATAAGGCCCTCCAAGCAAAACACACACACCCCCACAGACTTGGCACAGCTGGGTATGCGGGTAAAATCCCAGATGGAGGACGGAGGATGACTTGGCACCCAGGGACATCGCCCGCTATTTTCAATATCCGGATGAGCGCTCGAAATTGGATTAGAGCAATGTCATCTACAATGATAGCGGGGCGTCTCCTTCGAAACTCTGCAGACCGACAAGTGTCCCGGTGCGGTAAGATATCAATCAAGTGCGTAGCTTGTAATTACTCGAACTTCGTGCAATTGAAATGACATGTTGTGCTCTTGCAGGAAGAGCTGAGTTTTGAATCTACCGTGGGATAATTCCATGAAACAAGGGAGAATGATATGCTCTCCATGGACCTGGGAAACAAGGAGCACCCGGGCCGTACGAGAGGCCTTGGGCTTTACGTTCCTTGGAAACATGGCTACCAAGATGACTCCGAAATGTATCGGTGGGAAGAGAACCAAAGCCGAGCGTGAGTGGCGGCTACGAGAAGAGTTCAAGGCAACTCTTAGAGAGGAGATAATGGATGAGTTGGTGATGTAATCGAGATGAGGTGCGGAAACAAGCAGAAAGTCGTGACCGCCGCTCCGTGGTAGCTAGCCCGCATAACCGTCCGAGTAGTTGCGTCCAATCCGACGGAAGCGTGGCCGATTTCTGTGGACAACATCCGGTAAAATTATTATCTCTCCAATGCTTGCTATTCATAGACCTATTGGAGTAGCTAATTTTGTATCGTTATGTAAGAGTCTACGAAGTGCAGACTCCAAGTGAGATGTGCTTCCATTCCCTTGTACCTTTGCTTGGGGCCGAGCATATCGATGCAGTATCGGGGCCGGGTGCAGTCAACCTTAGCGCCGGGCTACGCAAAAGTTAATGTGGATGGTGTGCATGCCAATTTTGAGGTCGTCCCGCCATCAAGAGGCCCCAACGACGAGATCGTGACTCTAGGGCAGGCCATTGGAACATTCATCCAGTGGCCCAAATGTGACATCTCCTTGGAGGCTTCTTCACCGGTGGCGGACCGAGAAGAGGCGGCCGAACCCGAGCTACAAGCGCGGTGTTATCTCCTAGCAGCGGCAAGACGAACGAGCTAGCGATGGTGCTATCTCCACAATGGCAAAGACGAACCGAGCTAGGCGGTGCTACAAACCGTCTGTGATATTTCAATATCACGAGCGGTTGTTCGACAACCGTCTGTGATAACCTTCGATTATCAACGACCCATAAGTCAGACGGTTCACAAAACCGCTCGTGATGACGTTTTGAACCGTGCGTGATGACATTTTCTGTAGTAGTGTTTGTTGTTGCTGACTTGCATAGTAGTCCTTAGGCATCAGCGTCTTACCAAGAACTCAAGAGTGAGGTTGGAATTGTCGGAGGTGGGAGATGACCGAGCAGCAATGAACTGAGACAGCAGCGATAGTTTTCACAGTGATGGCTCAACACAGTGAGAATAGGCTGCAATGGAGTATAGCAACGTCTTCAGAGGGGTTAGGGAATGGTGAAATGACCACTCATCGGAGCGATGGTATCGAGTGCAGCGGCAATGGCAACCGACGTTGAGGATGAAGGTGGATTCGTGGTGGCTTACTGTACCAAATCCAAATTAAGCGCGAGGCTCGCTGAAAGGGATCGAAAGGCACATAATGACGCGGAAGAGAGGGCTCAGAGCTTACTGGAATGGAAGATGAGCCCGGCGGCGGCGCACACTAGAGCTGAGGATGACTATCATGTTCCGGACGCACTAATGGAGGGGAAGCTAGGCCAATGTGCAAAATGGAGACGGCAAGAGATGGTGAAGGGAAATGACGAGAGATAAAATGAAAACAGCGAGAGGCGTTTTCACGGGAGAAAGCGGAAAAACGAGGCGGCTCAGGCGGGATGGCCTTGTATGGTGTCTTGAGCTAGAACGGTGACGAGCCAAGCTGAGGGGAAGGGTTTTGGCCCATGGATGAAAAGAAATTCAGTTTTCTTTTCTAATTGATTTAATCATAGAAATCAAGCTTAAATGTTTAAAATTAGCAAAGCAACTTAAAAATTTATGAAATTATTTGGACAAGCACTTTAGAATATGTAGAGCTCAAATAAAATATTTATAGTCTCTATTCATGTTTCAATAATTTTTTGAAATTCATTTTCTAATGCTGAAAAATGTGAAACCATTTTAAGAAATGCTGAAAAATTATGAACAAAATCCAAAAATGCATAAATGATAATTTTTATAATAGTTATATTGGTTTCATGAATTTTTGTGGTCTTACATAGCGATCGTGAAGAACTAGGATAGTGTGAACCCATGCAGGGCGAGCGGCAGTCCCTTGACCTTCATTGAGTCGTCTCCTCCCATAGCTTCGATGATGTCTAATAGACACGTAAAACTTGTGTGGGTTGGTGTCACTTTGTAAGCCTCCACCGTGGGCATCTTGAAGTCTTCCGGCCATGGCACCCATAGAGACCTGCGCTAAGTAGGGACTTAGAGTCCGCTCGCCGAGGGGCGCTGTGGGCACCGGCAATGGTTTTAAGGCTCTGCGTCCTCTCTGCTATCGCCTCCATAGAAACGTCGGCAAGGGTGCGTTGACTTCATGAACCTATAGCTCTTGCAAGGCCTTTTGCAAGTCTGCCAATTCTTGTTGTAGCCTACCGAAGACCGACTCCAGTCTCCTACGTTGGGACTAAAGTGTCCCCTGCCTTGACTGATGCTATCATGACGGCAGCCTCGACATGGGGGCTGCCAAGGAGGTCGTTCGCCCTCTGTGGCCCATGCGATCACTAGGCCGGGACCCCTTCGCTGTCTGCTACCATGCTGGGCACAATCGTCCTCACGTGTCACTACCACGAAGGTGGAGGGCCTTGGACCACTCGCTCTGCAACCCCTGCGCTTGTGGCGTCCTCCCTTGCCTTGGGGTCGCCGTTGCCTTCCTCTTTGGCACTTCATTGAGTCGTCTCCTCCCACAGCTTTGATGACGATCTAATAGACACATAGAAACTTGCGTGGGTTGGTGTCACCTTTGTAAGCCTCCGGCCTCTACCATGGGCATCTTGAAGTCTTCCGGCCATGCGCACCCGTAAAGACCTACGCTAAATAGGGACTTGGAGTCCACTCACCGAGGGTCGATGTGGGCACCAGCGGTGGTGTTAAAGCTCTGCGTCCTCTCCGCTGTCGTCTCCATAGCAACGTCGGCAGTGGCGTGTTGACTTCATGTCTCCTGTAGCTCTCGCAAGGCCATTCGCAAGTCCGTCAATTCTTGTTGTAGCCTGCCAAAGACCGACTCCAGTCTCCTACGTTGGGACTAAAGTGTCCCCTGCCTTGACTGATGCTGTCATGACGGCAGCCTCGACATGGGGGCTGCCAAGGGGGTCGTTCGCCATCTACGGCCCATACGGTCACCGGGGACCCCTTCACTGTCTGCTATCGTGCTGGGCACAATCGTCCTCACGTGTCGCTACCCACGAAGGTGGAGGGCCTTGGACCACTCGCTCTGCAGCCCTGCGCTTGTGACCATCCTCCCTTGCCTCGGGGTCGCCGCCGCCTTCCTCTTTGGCACCATTGGGCTCAGGTGGTTTGTTGGTGCCGACCGCTAGTTGCTCTACTTGGTCCTTTATTCGTAGCCTCTACGGCGCTCCCTACATACAACGCCAATTATTGTAGTTGCGCACCAAACAACGGGAGAATGGGCTTCAAAGAATCCCAATAGGGTAGCCGGAGCCTAAAATTCAGGAATGGGGAGAGGAGTACAGTAGCAATCATGTATCAAATCCAGCAATGTATATGTCATCTAAAATGTCTCTCTCTTCCATAGTGGACTATGGGTCATATTTATAGCTGTGGGGGTAAGATGTTTACACAATTACACCGCTACTGAGACAGCCCTATCACGCAGGCAGTTGGAACCGTCATCACGCACAGTTCTGAACCGTCGGTGTTTAGGTGTCGATGATAGTTGGTGGTTATCACGAGGCGGTTCTGAGCCGTCTCGTGATAACACACATTACGACGGTCTTGACTACTAACCGTGCGTGATAGTGCTGATATCACGAGGCGGTTTTATAAACAACCGTCTGTGATACCTCACTATCACAGACGGTTAGTAGTCAAGACCGTCTGTAATACAGACTATCACAGACGGTGTTTGTTTAAACAACCGTCTGTGATACTAAATCTATCACGAGCGGTTAATAATCAAGACCGCTCGTGATACTGTCTATCACGAGCGGTTTGTGTTACTAACCGTGCGTGATATTGTGTATATCACGCAGGCGGTCGGTTGTAAAGGCCGTCGTGATATCGTCACGCAACGAGACGGTTTGTAACAACGAACCGTGCGTGATACCATATATCATCCATTTTATTTCTTTGCTTTTGGCTAGCCTCGGGATATGCTAGCCATGCCCTCTGGCGACAGCGGTGCGATACGGATAAATGACAGATATAAGTTAATTGCAACTCATAGTAAATTACAACAAAATTCGATACACAGATGAATGTAACAAACGGCCAGCAGATCACATACATATATATATAGAATGAAAATCGTTACACAACATCGACAAATGAATTCAATTGAAGGAGAATTGTTTGATTATGCAGTTGAATCCAATGTTTCAACATCTAATTATCACCATTGCCGTGGAACTCTCCATTCTTATTTATGACCTCGCTAGCAAGAATTGGGAGATGGTTCCACGAATATCGACAGATTGTCAAGATCGTATGCACTTTCGTCGAAGTTCACCGCCGTCGCTAGGAGCAATGTTAAGTCATTAATTAGCATGTGTGTAACATAAATACATATGTATAATCAGAAAATAATAATTATTGGAAGGACGACAAACCTCGGATCATTGATCTTAGTACCCATGATTTCCTTCATATGGCGGCAAGCGTAGAATCCACATACGTTGCCACAGTAGCTCTTGGTGGCATGCAAAAAATAGAATTACATACATCGGTATTGTCAATTCTAGAGGCATTATAACAAAGTATGATATAGGATTGTTGTGTTGTAGCGGTACCGGAAATCGCGTGTTGTGTCGTAGTGTGTCATTTGGATTTTTGTCGTGTGTTCCTCCTTGGGCAACATAATCGGCAAGCGCCCTCGTGATTCAAAAACTTAGCCTCGGCCGTGGCAAACAAAAGAAATATTACAATAGAGTTATGTATGGAGGAAATGAGTTTACACATTAAGTACTTCTTGCACACGATCAAGTCGTGGTTGCTCTAAGGAGGGAATCAAGGTATATTACCTTGCTCCACTTTGGTACAATCACAAGCAAAATCCAAGGATGCCTAGTTATGTGTGTCGCCACGTTGATTAATCCTAAGTTCATGCTGCATGTAAAGTACAAATGAAACATATGTGTGGCAACTAGTGAAGCACTTACCCTTGGTTGAAGGGTACCATGATGTACTCCTTGTCGGTGTGAGCAATCAATCCCTCGTTATGTAACCTTGCACGAAGGATGCATCGTGTTGATAGATTGCTCGGAGACCAACTGAGGGTCGAGGAAACCCACCGGTCGTCGCGATTGCCGGACTTGTTGGATCATGTATCTATACATAAAGAAAGAGTAATGACATTTATCTGTATAACGTGAATGTAGAACTTCATTGTACAGTATGAACCGGTCGTGCCGCGATGGAGGTGCTAGCTCACAGCGGAGGGGAGATGCATACAGGAAGCTTATAAGCTAGCTAGTGGATGAACTCACGCGTGACTAGTACCGGTGGAAAGGTTGATGGGGAGTTATTAATAAGGGCTGGCCGTGGAGGAACGGTGCCGACCATTCGATGTGGAGAGAATAGACGGGTGAGATCGAAATCGTATATCGCCAATTATTGGTGACATGTGACTATTACACACCAATTATAAGTGACATGGGATTATCACAGACGGTTCTTAACAGGAACCGTCTGTGTTATCAACTTTTCGCAGGCCGTTCGTGTTAATAACCGTCAGGAACTTTCACGACGGTTCTTAACAGACCCGTCGTGTTATCTCGATGGTATAGGCGGTTCGTATTAAGAACCGTCAGAAAGTTCCGACGGTTATTAATAAAACCGTCTGTGATGTCTCAATTATCACGAGGCGGTTCATGTTAATAACCGTCTATGAAAATATCACGAGCGGTTGCCAGTAAAACCGTCTGTGATGTACCCGTCCAGTATACCCTCTTCTGTAGCAGTGTTACCACCTATGCTAAAGGGGTATAGACGTCTTTTTCTTGGCTTGCCCTACACGGGTCTAAGCTATACTCATGCATAGTCTTGGGCCTTCGCATGGTGGGTCGGCTGGGTCAAGGTGGGGCTACTCTTCCAACATCATCCTTAATTTTATACCTTCACCCATGGCTTGAATTGACAGGCCTGATCGATGTAGCCAATTCAGGGAATTGTAAATATAAAGTTCATGCTACTTACTCCTCTCAGGAAATATTAAAGAAGTATTTTGTATAAAATACTTGGCTTTTCAAAATAGATAGTTTCTTTTCCACCTTTTTATTTTTAATATTCAACATAGCGCTCAATTCTCTGCCCCTTGATAGCATTTTTAACTCTTCATGGCATGCTTTTCTATTTCTTTGCAAAAGTGTTAAACTTATGCTCAACCAAGTCATTGTTTGACCAAGAAAATTTAATAGAGCATCATGTTTCTGCTTCATGCCTTTCAATAAGAACAATTTGGCTGCCCTGCAAGATTTTGACTAATAGCTATATTATCTGTGATCAGTAGGGTGTGAAAGTACTAGATTGTTAACATGGAGCAGGCATCAATTGGACAAAAACAACCGAATCGTCAATAGAAAAGTTCATATGATGAACTTTATTTCATAAATTGTTTTACAGTTCTCATACATGACAAGTACAAGTAAGTAGCAAAATGGAAAACAAGAACCAAAACATAAACGCTTTCCAGGGAACAGAACTTTCAGTAAAGCAAATTATAGGCGTAGGCCATAATGCACCAGTAACATGTAAACAATTTTCCTTTTCCTCAACCGCGTAGTGCTGAAAATGCTTCTTTGATTGCGATGACTTCAGGGTAAACATCCAGCATTGTTGGTCGATCTTTTGGTGTCTGCACGGAGCATGAGAGACCAAGCTTAACAAGCTGCATGATGCAGCTCATCATTCCGACCGTTGCATGGTTTTCATGGTCAAAATTACTGTCTACGTCTTCAAAATTTGGAACGATATTAGGATCAAGGATCTCGCCAATCTTGTGAGGAAATGATTTTTCCACAAACTTGTGAAGGCTCAAACCATCATTAAACATGTCATCTGTCGGACGCTTCCCTGTGAGCATTTCTAGGATGATAATTCCGTAGCTATAGACATCGCCCCCTGCTGAGATTTTGCTCCCAAAGCCATACTCTGTAATATTGTATATAATTGTTCAAACAATTGACTATCTCACAATATTGACAATAAAAAAAAATCATAAAAGCATCTTTTCAAAGACAGGAAAAGTAAAACATGAATATCAAGAAAAAGATATTAGTGATGTCCTATTATTCTTTATACCGACCAAAAAAGAGAATGAAAAATTGTCACCTGGTGCAATGTATCCAATTGATCCTCTTGGTCCTACTAAGCTTGTAGAGCTGGTAATGCTTGAAGAACTATAACTGTGAAGAAACTTAGCTAAGCCGAAGTCACCAAGACGTGCACCCATGACATCATCCAGAAGGACATTGCTGGGCTTCAAATCACAATGGACCATAGGGGGCATGCAATGGTTATGTAGATAATCCAATGCAGAAGCTATATCCACTGCTATTAGTATTCTGGAGCCCAAACTCAATGGTCTTTTCAAACCATACTTGTTCAGTTTTGGATAGAGCCAGCTCTCTAGGCTACCGTTGGGCATATATTCAAGAATAAGAGCTTTGAACTCATGTCCTGTTGGATCATATGTTGAGCATGCAGTAATCACCCTTACAAGATTACGATGACGAGTGTTCCTCAGGGCCTCACACTCAGCAAGGAAGCTCTTTGGTGCTCCAAGTTGATCAAGTTTGAAAACTTTGATAGCAGCTGCCTGTTCTTCGAACTCAAATGTACCTTTGTACACGGACCCACATTTTCCTGAACCAACCAAGTTGGCTAAGGAGAAACCATTTGTTGCTTTGACTAAATCAGCATATGTGAACTTCTTCAACTCATTGTAGGAAGGGTGAGCTACTTGTTTGACTTTCTTTCTCTTCTTCAAAAGAACGACCGCAAAGCATGATAACATGACCAAAGAAAGAGCAGTAAATCCTGCTATCTTCAGAATGTTGGAGGTGTGCCTTTGTTTGGATGTCTTACCATTGCAAAGTGGCAACTGTAGCAACGGGGTGCTGGCACATAACTTCTTGTTCCCTTGAATGAACACCTCGCTGTCATTCTGAAATATCCCACCTGTTGGTACTGGTCCTTCGAGATTATTGAAGGACAAATTGAGAAGCTTCATAGAACTGAAGGACTCAAAGAACTCAGGGATTTCACCACACAAGTTGTTTTGAGAAAGATCCATCTCAGTGATGCCTCTCAAAGTAATGAAAGATGCAGGGATTCTCCCATCAAGAAGGTTCCTTCCATGTGAAGGGACTCCAAACGGACACACTCACCTAGAGTGGAGGGTATTTGTCCAGACAACCGGTTATTGGAGATATTCAGCGGGCCGAGATTGATCAAGCCGCCAATCTCCTGTGGAATTTGTCCAGAGAGCTGGTTGTGGGACAAGTCCAAACCTTCAGAAAGGGAAGAAAGGGTAAAGAGTTCCTTGGGTATGCTACCATCAAAGCTATTACAAGAGAGGTTCAACGTTTCCAAATTTTGCAGTGTCCTAAAGCTTCTGGGATTGGTCCACTCAAATTATTTTCCTGTAAATAGAGCTCACTTAATTGACCAAGATTACCGATTGAGGGAGGAATTTGTCCAAAAAGTCTGTTCTGGGATAAGCTTAGGACAAACAAGTTTGGAAGATTTCCGAGTGAGCCAGGAATATTTCAATAAGCAAATTCCGGTCCATGTGAAGAAGCGTGAGGTTCGTGATGTGCTCTATGTCTTGTGGTATGGTGCCAGATATTTCATTTGCTGTTAACAACAGTACTTCTAAGCTCCTTGAAAGGTTTGCAATGGAACTTGGTAAGGCTCCTTTAAGGATGTTTGTATCCAGGCACAACTGAACCAACTGACTACAATTTGTCAATGAGGATAAGAAAGACCAATCTCCGGCTTCGAGCTGATTCATCCCTAGATTCAGTCTAGTTAAGTTGGGAAGGTTCCCGAACCAGGGAACAATACCATGGAATGCGTTGTCACGGAGATTAATCTCCTGAAGATTTGTTGCAACGGCCAGTGAAGTGGGGATTTGGCCTTGGAATTGATTTCCTTGCAAAATCAATGTTTCGATGCTTGGAAGGGTGTATCCGATGCTATATGGAATTTCCCCAATGAGGTTGTTCTTGCCCAGGTTAAGGTACGCGAGTGCTGACATGTTGTAAAGAGAAGCCGGAACGGTCCCTGACAAGTTGTTATAACTCAGGTCCAATTGTTCCAAGCTCGGAATTCTGCTTAAACTCGACGGAATGGTTCCCTGGAAGTAATTTTGTGAAAGCAAAAGCCAGACAAGGGAGGAAAAATATACTAAAGAGGAAGGTATGCTTCCTGAGAGATTGTTTTGGGATAGGATAAGATATTCTAGTGGTGAGGAGATGTTTGAGAGTGGTGGGATAGACCCAACAAAGTCATTAACTCCAAGGGCTATTAATTGAAGCGATGAGCTATTAAAGAGATCAAAAGGAAGTTCCCCACTAAGATGATTGTTTGTTAAGTCCAGCAACTGAAGCGATGAACTCTTCGCTAGGAGAGTCGGGATGCCTCCGGTCAGGCTATTGTTTGTGAGAACGACAACATTGAGAGACGAGCTGCTTCCGAGTGAAAAGGGAATGTTGCCAGTTAGGTTGTTGTTTGCAAGAAACAGGTATGAAAGGTTGGAGAGTGTACCTAGCCCTTCTGGGATGGCTCCACTTAGTTTGTTGTTGTACAAGATGATCGCCTGCAGATTTGAACAATTGCTCACGCTCGAGGGATCTCACCATCAAGATAGTTGTCCGTGAGATCAATGATCTCGAGTCGAGAGCAGGAAGACAAAGCGTTTGGTATCATCCCGGTGAGGTTGTTAGAGCTGAGGTTCAGGTAGGTAAGGCGATGCAGGTGACCGAGTTCAGGCGGAATGTTTCCGCTCAGCTGATTAGTCGGGAGGTGGATGCTTGTGAGGAATGTAAGATTGCCAATACAAGGTGGTATCTGGCCATGGAGGTTGAGTGACTCGAGAGCCAGAGCGACGACACGAGATGCGTGGCTCTTGCTACAGGTGACGCCGGGCCAACTGCAGTACTGCACGGAATCATTTCTCCATGAAGCCATGGCTCCGGCATTGTCAGAGAGATGGTGCTTGAGGCAAAGCAGGGCCTGGAAATCGGTGTCGGATGCATTGTGGAGTGGTGCAGTGGGAACTAAAGAAGATGCAGCGGAGAGGAAGCATGTGAGCACTATGGCCACAAGCATACAAGAGCTGAGAGCGCCTACAGGCTCCATCTTTTTTCTGGGGTAGATTGCAATGCTGGTAGTGGGTGTTTCGTACTTGGGTTGCACACTTGAGTTGTGTGGTGTTTGTGGTGCTAATGTACGTGTATTTATAGGCCTGCAGGCAAACATAAGCAAGACAGAAAATAGATAATTGTAGTGGTTCTTATTTCTGTCAGGCAAAGTAGTCAAACTTGGACAATCCTGCTTATACGGCAATAGGCCTATGCGTCACGGCTGCGGCCCAAAATGTGCGCTTGAACTTTCTTTCGGCACTTTGTAGCTTAGTTCTGATCAAAAATCGCCACTTCAAATATAACGCATATCCTGTTACAGTGATATCATCAAGTACATCCATGTTCTATTACAGTGCTAATCTAGCGTATGCTCTGGGGCTTCTCTGATCTCTCGTCGACCTGCAGGCTAAAAAAATGAACAAACGTGCCAGTGGAGTGCTTTAATGTTGGCATCTATGTTCCAAAGATGAGGCTAGCTACAGATTACGGACAGCGTTTGAAATTTAACAAGCATGATTGTTGGTGGTAGATCTGGAGTAAGTATGCTCATAGATGATGAATTTATATCATAAAGAAGAAGAAAATGATCGCAGTGAGGCAAATGATGTACGCAATGCACTCGTGTGTTCATGCATGTCTAACGTGCTGTTGGTGTATCTGGCGTGGCAAATCCTGTGTTTAGTGCACGGTGTGTTCATTTCTGGTATATTCATGTTGCACTTGCATACATATGCGGCGAGAAGATTCTAACTCTGCATGTCCGCATGGACCGCGGTATTTTTCGTACTTTCGAAAGTACATATTCCAATTTCTAATATACCATTTAAACAAATATTTTATATCTTTTTATTATTTTCGATATATTTAAATCCTAATTCCAAGATACATCATGTGATTTAGTTGAAAAAATTTCATGAAATCCTTTATTTTTTATACATACCATTTTCCATACATAAATGAAGTATTTACAAATATTATGCTATAAAAAGTGGATTTTGATGAAATTTTCATAAAACTTACTTTATAGTATCTTATAATCATTACTAGAGTATGCTCAAATAGATAAAGAGGTAATTACATCAAGTGCCTATTTCCCTGCTGGTCTTCTCTGCTAAAGTTGTTATTTGGAAATTTCCCTGCTATTCTTCTCTCTGCTAAAGTTGTTATTTGGACAAAGTGAAGTGCTCAAGGACTGGAAAATTCGACGCGTAACTCGTGATGTTCAACGAAGTTGGAAAATGTCGTCGTCAGTCAATAGTCGGTTGACCCGACGAGATAGGACAATGTTCGTGGTCATGGTAGAAGAGATGCTTACTTTTTGCTTTTACGTAATTAGTATGTTCCTTTACTCTTTTCACAGCTTACTTTTTGCTTTTACGTAATTACTATGTTCCTTTACTCTTTTCACAGCTTACTTTTTTGCTTTTACGTAATTACTATGTTCCTTTAGTCTTTTCACAGATGAAGACCTGCTAGTTGAGTGCTTTACTTCTATACTTGTGGCTGATACGTACGTTAATGTAAGAGAGACTATATTAATCCTACAATATAATCGATTGGATTACCTGACCCGCGGTGCACGCGCGAGAGCAACTTCATGTCTTTTATTTATTATTTATCACATTCAGAGATGTCGCTGCTGTCCTGTCTAGTCACATGGAGTGAGTTTTTGTGAAGATTTTATACGCGTCTGCGACTCACATTGATACCACTTCTTTGTAGCTTAGGAGTTCTGATTAAAAATCGCCACTTCAAATATAATGCATATCCTGTTACAGTGATATCATCAAGTGCATCCATGTTCTATACAGTGCTAATCTAGCGTATGCTCTGGGGCTTCTCTGATCTCTCGTCGACCTGCAGGCTAAAAAAATGGACAAACTTGACTACGGCATCACATCAGCATTGCTAGTGGAGTGCTTTAATATTGGCATCTATGTTCCAAAGATTTGGCTAGCTACAGATTACGGACATGAGTGATTGTTGGTGGTAGATCTGGAGTAAGTATGCTCATAGATGATGAATTTATGATGTTTTCATGTTGCACTTTGCATACATATGCGGCGAGAAGATTCTAACTCTGCATGTCCGCATGCACCGCGTATCTATCTATCTATCTCCTCTCTCTATATATTTGTTATATAGGCTAAAGCTTCAATGCAGAACGTTTCTAGTGTTAGTTCCAAATTCTGTCGGCGTACTACCTCAAGTGCTTGTTTTCCTACTATTCTTCTCTCTGCTAAAGTTGTTATTTGATCGAAGTGAAGTGCTCATGGACTGTAAAGTTCGACGTGTAACTCGTGATGAAGTAAAGTTTGGAAAATGTCGTCGTCAGCCAGCAGTCGGTTGACCCGACGACATATAATGTTTTTTTCTATAACTTATGGATTATAGCTGAAAATTTTAAAATCTGAACTATTCGCGAGAGACAGTACGTAAAGAGAAATAGTCCCATACTATTTTAACTGATATAGCTGAACTCGATATAATCTGTACTACGATCTCTATATAGATTTTGTTTTAAAAACATACCATTTAGTAGTTACTATAATATAAATCAAAAACCATAAGCTAAGAGTGCAAAATAACCTATCCGTATACTTTTTGCTTTTATTCATTTGCTAGTTGGCTCTGCTTTGCTTCTATACTTCTGGCTGATACGTACGTTAATGCTATATTAATACCTGACCCGCGGTGCACGCGCGAAAGCAACTTCATGCCTTTTATTTATTCATCACATTCAGAGATGTCGCTGCTGTCCTGTCTATTCATATGGAGTGAGCTTTTGTGAAGATTTTATACGCGTCCGCGACTCACGTCGATACCACATTCCAACAGTCTTGACTCGTGAAGACGAAGAATTGGAGGTCTTTGGATGGTCTGAGTTTGGCGACTTACGCCCCGCTCGTTTTGGCTTAAATTTCTGGTTTCTGATTTATTTTTCACTATTTATAATTTCGTCTTTTTTTAAATTTTTAGTTTTTTTTTGAGCTTTTTTGCCGGTTCTTTTTTTTGCCATATTCGTTTACGTTGTTTGTGATGGACTAACATATTTTTTATATTTTTTTAAATTTAATTATGTTAAATAAGTCTCTATCAGCTACAGTACTTTCCAGCTATAAACCATTAAAAATAAGCCAAAATGATCACCACATTAGGCAGCTAGCTAACTCGAAGATGGTTGGATAAGCTCTAGGACAGTAGACGGGCACGTGCTTGACTGTTACGTTGTAATGCTAAGAGGCACAAATCGGTAGTACTAGTACGCAACAGTACAACCAACGAGTAACTAACACAGAGACTCGAGCTTGCTGCATGGGGCGCGTACGAGCAGATCGATAGTCGCCAAGACTCGTTACAGCCGGATAAAACAGTACAAACCAACGGGCAAAACAGATGTCCATTACGTTGGATACGACTTGCCCCATGGGACAAGGACGGAACCAAATTTACCTGGTATAATATCCGGCGCCGACCCGTGCAAGACCAGGCCGGTTGCCCTAGTCAGCAGGACCAAAGATTTGGCATCGTACAGACATCATGGATACAGTTATGTAGTTGTAACACATGTGGTCGTGTGGACCAATACCTACGTGCACCAACCATGTGTGTGGTCTCATGACCCGGCAGCCCACTGAGTACTGACTGGCCTTGGGAGTTACGAGAACAGAAGCGGTTGCACAAAATAGCTCGATTCGATTGAAGCGTGCTCCACTCGTCGTACCATTTTCTCGTTGTCATCTGCGTTTTCACACGGCCCGGCGACGTATAAGACCCGGCCGGCTTGATGCCTGCATGGCATGCAGTGGCGGCAGTCTGAACAAGGGAGCAAACTTTCCAGTCTGCGGACTGCGCAGGCAACGTCCACCTGAAGCTTCTAGGATTCATATTTAGCCAATTTAGAATTCGCTATAAAATTACTGTATTATTCTCTAAATCAATAGATAGTGCTAACAGAATACACCACTGAATTATTTCATGCACAACGTAAACTATACCATATATTAATATCACATTCATTAGAGTTTAAATAGACTATATCGGGTCAAGTTTACAATAAGGACCGATCAAACCAAATGGATTCATTACATAAATACAGAAGCAGAAGCAAAAGCAAAAGAGAATAGCACAGATCATTAATGGTAACAGAGGGGGTGAATGATGCTTTCCCAAAATCTTCCCTTAAGCATCTATAAATCTTTCACTCTATTAGCTAAAGAGCTATAAAGATCAGATTTGATAACCTAAATTCAAACAACAACTCAAAACAGCGAGGACTAACAATTTCAGCACCTAACCAATCTGACTGCAACTGAAGTGTGACTACCGAAGTGAAGGATCGGCGATGAAGGACCATGTGAGAAGTCCAGGATTGTGTTGTGATGAACCATTGCAATGTTTGTGGAGTGGTCAATTGGTTTTGTAAATATCGCACCGAGTCAGGACTCGTTTTGAGCAGAATTTAAAGATTTTGGGATTTAAGTCATAAGTGCATCCATGTTCTATACAGTGCTAATCTAGCGTATTCTCTGGGGCTTCTCTGATCTCTCGTCGGCCTGCAAGCTAAAAAATGGACAAACGTGACTACGGCATCACATCATCATTGCCAGTGGAGTGCTTTAATATTGGCATCTATGTTCCAAAGATGAGGCTGTTAGAGATATGATTAGATACTGATTGATATGATTAGATACTGATTGCATTGTATTAGGATAGTTTAGATTCTTTCCATACATGCACTCTTTCCTTATATGTATTCTTTCCATATTTGCCATCACGTACTCGTGTATATATCTGCCCGTTGGCCTCATATGAATACAAGCGATATTCATAACATGGTATCGAGCGAACACAGGTTTGTTCCGTTTGTCGCCTTCTTTGCCGCCGCTCGGATCGGCGGCGTCGCCTCCGGTCCTCCCACCGTCGCACGTCGACCTCCTCTTTTGGCCGCACGCGGCCTCCTCTTTGGCCGCCGTCGGCCTCCGTCGCCGACCTCGGGACCGCGGTCACCAACTCCGCGGCCCGCTCGCGTTCGTCGCCGGTCGTCGACTCCTCTCTGCCGCCGCCACGCCTTCTGCTCCGGCCCGGCCGCGCCTCTGCTCGGCCCGCCCGCGCCTCTGCTCGGCCGGCCGCCGCGCTTGCCTCGCCTTGGCACGCCTCGCCGCGCCTTCCGGCTCGGCGTGCTGCGCCTCCTGCCTCGGCTGCCGCCGCTGTCGCCGCCCTTGGCTCCTCCTGCTCCGCCCGGCCGCCTCTGCTCGCCCGGCCGCCGCCTCCTCTGCTCGGCCGGCCGCCGCATCCTGCCTCGGCCGCTGCGCCTCCTGCCTCGGCCGCCGCGCTCTCGGCTCTGCGCTTCCGCGCCGCCAGCCGGCTCCTCCTGCCGCCGCCGCCCGCGTCTTCGGCGGCTCCTCCTGCCGCCGCCGCCGCCCGCCAGCGGATCTCACCGTCATCACCGCCGCCACAAGGCGGGGAACTCTAGTTCCCCACGCCTCCGTCGGCACCTTATAAGGTAGTTGGTGGCCGGCCCAACAAGAAAAGAAAAGCAACGCAAAAACAGCAAAAAAAAAAAAAAAGCGTTGATCTAACCGCGCGTCGTCGGGTAGCCGCTGTTGACCTCGTTACCTTGGTCGCCGCGCCGTCCGCCGCCACCTGATGGTTTTCGTTCACACGAGTGGTGCCGATGCGCTACCACTTCCGCCGCCGTCCGGCGCCGCTTTGTTCGACCTTGTTACCTTGGTCGCCGCGTCGCCGCCGCCACCGATGGTTTCCGTTCGCCGAGTGGTGCTGGTGCGCTACCACTTCCTCTGTGCTCGCCGCTCGTCCACCGCTACACCGCTCCACGCTTCGCTGCGCCACCTCCGGTGGCCGCCACGGTGGTGGTGGCCGTCCTCATCGCTCCCTGCGACAAGGTCGGCCACATTGAGTCCCGGTGCTATAAAAGCAAAGGCATCCTTCGCCGTTCTTCTACTAGCACCGCATCGGTGCTTCTACATCGGCGCTGCATCGACTCCTTCGCGATTTCTCTCCTTGGCGAGATAGCGGACTTGACGCTTGCTTGCTTCTACATTTACGTCTACATCGACTCCTTCAGCAGCTCTCCGGCGAGAGATAGCGAGACCGCCATTTGCTTGCTTTGCCTGAGTTCTCCCTCGGCCGGTTACGCGGTTACGCTCTCGACTCTTGAACCTGCGAAACCACCACATCCACGCAGGCACCTCCCATGGATTCTTGACTCGGAGCATCTTTTCACATGACTCCCGATTCCTCTACTCTATCCTTCATTACACCTCTTGATTCCCCAGTCAGTGTTCTTACTGCTGATGGTACCTCTCTTTCTGTCTCTGGTCGAGGACCTCTTAGCAACTCATCTTTTCATGTCCCCTCTGTTGCTCATGTTCCTCGCCTTACCATGCAACTTCTTTCTGCTGGGCAGATTCCTGATCTTGGTTGTCGAGTCATTCTCGATTCTGATTCTTGTTGTGTTCGGGATCGCCACACGGAGCCCCGATTAGTTCGGCCCTCGGCGCCTTGACTCACAACGTCTTTGGGAGCTTGACGGCTTCATCTTCCTTCCGCGCCACCGTCATTGCCGCCTCTCGCTCGCCACTCCGTCTCCGGCTCTTTCCAGGTGATGGCACCACCGTCTTGGCCATCTGTGGATCTCGTCTCGTCTTTAGTTCGTCGTGGTCTTACGGGATCTGTCTCAGGAGACGTATCTTTAGATTGTCAGGGCTGTAAGTTAGGCAAACAGATTCAGCTTCCTTATCCTCATAGTGAGTCAGTGTCTCGGCGCCTTTTGATCTTGTTCATTCGATGTTTGGGGACCGGCTCCTTTGTTTCGAAAGGGGTCATCGATACTATATCATATTTATAGATGATTTCTCTCGCCACACTTGGATATATTTCATGTCTTCTCGTGGTGAGGCCTTGTCTATCTATAAGCAGTTTGCCACTATGGTTCGTACACAGTTCTCCACTCCCATTCGTGTCTTTCGTGCTGACTCTGCTGGCGAGTACCTCTCTAGTCACTGCAGCTACCTTGTCGAGGGGCACTCTCCTCGATTCTCCCGTCACGGTGCTCATGCTTAGAATGGTGTTGCTGAGCGCAAGCATCGTCACCTCCTTGAGTCGGCTCGTACCCTGATGATTGCCGCCTCTATTCCACCTCACTTTTGGGCCGAGGTCGCTTCCACCGCCACCTATCTCGTCAACATCCGCCTTCTTACGCTCTTGGTGCAATACATTGGCGTCTCGTAGTCTCCTTCGACTACTACGCCCTTCGCTGCTTTGGTTGCGTTTGCTCGTTCTTCTCGCCCTCGAACGCACCAAACCGACCGCCCGATCTGTTGAGTGTGTTTTTCTGGGATACAGTGCCGAGCACAAGGGCTATCGGTGTTGGGATCCTGTTGGTCGACGGATGCGGATCTCTCGGGATGTGACTTTCGGCGAGTCTCGTCCCTTCTACCCGTCTGTCTCTTCTTGGCTTCCTCTGTGGAGTCTCTGTCTTTTTGACCTTTCCAGATACACCTATCTACTGCCTTGCCCTCGTCCACCCGTCCCAGAGTCTCCTCATATTCCTTCCGTGGCCTCTCCGCCGTTGTCGCCTCCTGCGGCTCCTCGGGCTCCCCACTACACTAGTCTACACTCGTCGACCTCGTATTGAGGTTCTTCGGATGAGCCATCTTCTTCGATGATTCATCTTCGATGCACCATCTTCCCGATGGGTCATCTTCTCCTCCTCGCACGCTCTCCGCCCGCCTGTTTTGCCTTTCTTTGGCGCAGCTACTGTGAGCTCTTTCTTCGGGATCTTGCTACTCACCCCGAGTGGCGGCATGCCATGGCCGAGGAGATTGCTGCTCTTGAGCGTCTTGGTACTTGGGATCTTGTTCCTTTCCATCTCACTCTCGTCCCATCACGTGTAAGTGGGTCTATAAGATTAAGACTCGCTCGATGGTTCTCTTGGCGCTATAAAGCGCGTCTTGTTGCCGTGGTTTCGGCGAGGAGCATGGTCGTGACTACGACGAGACTTTTGCTCCCGTTGCTCACATGACCACTGTCCGCACTCTTCTTTCGGTGGCGTCTGTACGCCACTGGTCTGTTTCTCAGCTTGATGTCAAGAATGCCTTTCTTAATGGCGAGTTGCGTGAGGAGGTCTACATGCATCCACCACAGGGTATTACATTCTGAGGGCATGGTGCATCGCCTTGCCGCTCTCTCTATGGCCTTAAGCAAGCCCCTCGTGTTTGGTTTGGCGCTTCTCCTCGTGGTCACTTCTGCTGGATTTTCAGCGAGTGATCATGATCCTGCACTCTTTGTCCACACTTGCTCGTGGTGGGACTCTTCTTCTTACGTATGTTGATGATATGATCATTACAGGAGATGATTCTGAGTACATTGCCTTTGTCAAGGCTCGTCTTAGTGAGCAGTTCCTTATGTCGGATCTTGGTCCTCTTCGTTACTTCCTTGGGATTGAGGTTACTTCCACTCCAGATGGTTTCTTTATGTCCCAAGAGAAGTATATTCAGATCTTCTTGATCGCGCTCTCATGATCGATCTTGTTGAGACTCCCATGGAGCTCAATGTTCACCTTCGTCCCTCGATGGTGAGCCTCTTTACGATCCGACTACTTATCGTCACCTTGTTGGGAGCCTTGTCTATCTTGCTGTTACTCGTCCGGATATCACTTATCCAGTTCACATTCTGAGTCAGTTCATTTCTGCTCCCACTCAGGTCCACTACAGCCACCTACTTCGAGTTCTGCGATACCTTCGTGGGACTATCTCTCGTCGTCTCTTCTTTCCACGCTCCAGCTCGTTACAGCTTCAGGCTTATTCGGATGCTACTTGGGCCAGCGATCCCTCTGATCGTCGGTCTATCTCTGCTTACTGTGTTTTTCTTGGTGGTTCTCTCATTGCCTGGAAGACGAAGAAGCAGATGCGGTGTCCCTTCGAGTGCAGAGGTGAGTTGCGAGCCATGGCTCTCTTGACACAGAGATTACTTGGCTACGGTGGTTACTTGAGGATTTTGGTGTTTCTGTCACTACACCGACTCCTCTCTTGTCAGACAGTACATGTGCTATCAGTATTGCTCGTGATCCTGTGAAGCATGAACTCACCAAGCATATTGGTGTTGATGCTTCTTTCATGAGGTCTTGTGTGCATGATCAGATGGTTGCTCTTCAGTATGTGCCTTGAGCTTGGATAGCGATTTCTTCACGAAGGCCCAGACTCGCGCACAGCACGGCTTCTACCTCTCCAAACTCAGTGTTGTTGATCCACCATGAGTTTGAGGGGGGGTGTTAGAGATATGATTAGATACTGATTGATATGATTAGATACTGATTGCATTGTATTAGGATAGTTTAGATTCTTTCCATACATGCACTCTTTCCTTATATGTATTCTTTCCATATTTGCCATCCTGTACTCGTGTATATATACCGGCCCGTTGGCCTCATATGAATACAAGCGATATTCATAACAGAGGCTAGCTACAGATCTTGGACAGCATATGAAATTTAACAAGCATGATTGTTGATCGTACATCTGGAGTAAGCATGCTCATATAAGATGAAATTATATCATAAAGAAGAAGAAAATGATCGCAGCAAAGCAAATGATGTATGCAATGCACTTGTGTGTTCATGCATGTGTAACGTGCTGTTGGTGTATCTGGCGTGGCAAATCCTGTTTTTAGTGCACGGTGTGTTCATTTCTGATGTATTCATGTTGCACTTTGCATACATATGCGGCCGGCGAGAAGATTCTAACTCTGCATGTCTGCATGCACCGCGTATCTGATCTATCTCCCTCTCTCTCTATATATTTGTTATATAGGCTAAAGCTTTTTATAAAGGAAATACAGGCTAAAGCTTCAACGCCGAACGTTTCAGCTTCAACGCACAGCGTTTCTATGTTAGTTCCAAATTCTGTCGGACTACTACCTCTAGTGCTTATTTTCCTACTATTCTTCTCTGTGCTAAAGTTGTTATTTGGAGGAAGTGAAGTGCTCAAGGACTGTAAAGGTCGACGTGTAACTCGTGATGTTCAATGATGTAAAGTTTGGAAAATGTCGTCATAGGACAATGTTCGTGGGCTGTGGTAGAAGAGATGCTTAGATTCTTTTAGATTGAGATTTATAACTATGTTCGTGGGCTGTGGTAGAAGAGATGCTTAGATTCTTTTAGATTGATATTTATAACTATGTTTGTTTAATTTAAGATTGTTTATGGAAGGTAATACGTAGAGATAAATAGTCACATACTATTTTGATTGATATAACTGGTCGATATAATTTATACTACAATCTATCTATAAAATCCGTCTTAAAAAATTCACTATTAAAAAACTAATTACTATAACATAAACTATAATTACAAAAGTTTGCTTTTATTCGTTTGCTAGTTCGACTCTGCTTTACGCTTCTATACTTTTGCTTGATACGTACGTTAATGCTAGACTATAGAGCTGGGCATCGGGCGGCCCAAGCACGGCACGACACGCGAACAGCGGGCCGGGTTGGGCACGGATAGCCGGCACGGTGGGCGACACGGACGCAATGCGGCGAATCGTGCCGTGCTCGGGCGGCACGACACGGTGGGTACGGCCGACGGCGGGCACACCGCCGGGCAGCCTCGCCGCTCCACCACGGCGAGCACGAGGCGGGAGGTGGGGAGGTGGAGGAGGCGGAGGGGCGGCGATGGGGAAGGTAGAGGGCCGGGAGGTGGGGAGAAGGCGGCCGGGGGGGTGGGGAGGGGCGGGGCCGGGAGGTGGGGAGGAGGCGGCATGGGGCATGGGGAGGAGGCGCGCGGGGCATGGGGAGGAGGCGGCCTTGCCGTGGGGTGGGGAGGAGGCCGGGGCCGGGAGGTGGCGGTGGAGGCGGCGGTGGGGAGGAGGTGACGGTGGGGGCGGGCGGGACCGAGGGAGACGGGACAGGGCGGAGGCGGGGAGGTGGAGGAGGCGGAGGGGCGGCGGCGGGAAGGTGGGGAGGAGGCAGGGGCGGCCGGCCGAGGTCGGGGAGGTGGGGAGGAGGCGGTGGGCGCTGCGGTGGAGCAGGCGGAGGGCGGAGGAGCGAGGCGGGCGAGGGACCGAGGCGAGTGAGGAGGAGGCGGAGGGACCGAGGAGGCGAGGAGGCGAGAAGCCGAGGCGCGTGAAGGAACCGAGGGAGGCGGCCAGGGCGGGCGCGCGAGGCATGCCCGCGGCCAGCGTGGGCGTGGGGCGTCGATCGCCCACCCGACCCGCGAGCGATGGCGCGATTTGGCGCTTTGAGTGACGCGCGCGCCGCACGACGAGGGGAGCGAGCGGCGTAGGCCACGTGGCGGCGTGGGATTGGTTGGGCGGTGGAAAAAAGACTAAAAGTGAGAAAGCTGAAAATGGTGCATTAAGCGGTCATTAAGCGGTCAATTAAGCGGTCAATTGAGCGGTTATGTAACGTTCCAATAATCGTCTCTATAAATCACTCCGCTTGACCTTGAGCCTCGGACTCACAAAGACAATTCATTTTCACGAAATCACTCCGATGCTCCACCATTTTTCACCTTGAATCACAATACAATTCTTCGCATAGCATTCTCCTTTCCTTCTCATTTCTTTATTTATTATAGTTGTACTCTTTATTTATTTATTTGTTATTTCTTATTTTATAAGCATATTTATTGTATTTGTAATTCTTATTTATTAACTAATCATCATGTTACCAAGAAGTCATAGTACCAGGGAACACTCAAGCAGTATGCAGAGAAATCGAAGCTCGAAAAGGACAGCGGGATGACTTAGTGTAAGCTCTCACCATCGCTCTCCTAGTCCTCCTCCGCCCCCCGTTGATGCTCGTCAGCTCTCGCCAAGTATGGGAGATTACGGCATGGATGACCGTCATATGGACGGTATAGAGGGCTACGAGGAGTACCAAAAAGTTGGCAGATTTACAGATAGGTATGAAGGGGATAGGTGAATGTCGTGGCCTAGATTATTCAGAAGCTTTCGCACATGTGAAAGAGGGGTTTTTTCGTGTTTTTCGTTTGTATCATGATAAGTTTGGTAGCAGCGGAAGATCGGAGGCCTCACAACAGACGCAACATGGAAAGACAAGCATGGCATCACACTTGTAGAAGAAGCTAAAGGGCAAGTCTACTTCTTCGTCCTCTCAGTCTCAGGCGGCCTCAAGTGGAATTACGCCTGGAGTTGATCCACTATTTGGAGCATAATTTTGCAAATATTGATCCTGATCTTACTGATGGAGGCAAGATAGACTTGCTCGAGTGGTGGAAGAACAACAAGCGGATCTTTCCTGTGCTGTCACATTTCGCACGAGATGTTCTCTTGGTGCCAGTGTCCACCGTCTCTTCAGAAGCGACATTCAGTACGGTAGGGAGAATAATAGAAGAGAGAAGATCATCCCTTACGTCCAGGATGGTGGAGGCAATCACATGTGCCAAAGGCTCATCACAGACAACATAAACGAATTCAAGAAAAAAGAACCTACAAAAAACTAAAAAAGCTAAAAATTTAGGGAAAAAATAAAATTTATAAATAGTAAAAAATAAATCAAAAGCTAAAGCTAAAATGAGCAGGTTAAACTCGTGAAAATGAAGAATTGGAGGTCTTTGGATGGTCTGAGTTTGGCGACTCCGGCAGCTAGCTAGCTCGAAAATGGTTGGATGAGCTCTGGGACAGTAGACGGGTGCGTGCTTGACTGTTACATTGTTGTGTAATTCTAAGAGGAACAAATCAGTAGTACTAGTACGAAACAGTACAACCGACGAGTAAAACAGATGTTCTGACTCTGTCTCTAGCCATCTACTTGATACGAGCTTGCCGCACGGGGCACGTACGAGCAGATCGATAGCCGCCAAGACTCGTTACAACCGGATAATATAACAACTAGTACGAAACAGTATAAACCAACGGGCAAAATAGATGTTCTTGGCATTAGATACGACTTGCCCCATGGGACTGGACAAGGACGGAACCAAATTTACCTGCTTTAATATTATGTAACAAAAACAGAATAGTCTAGGTAACCAAAAAAAAAAAGACAGACCATATATTCAAAACTATATAGAAGATCCTCTATGGTAAGAACTAGCCACCTGCCAACAAAACACATACTCCAAAGTTAGGAATGTGTAATTACCAGATGACAATCGAGCACCTTGACGCTCAGGCGCGCATCCAGTAACAGTGTTGACAGTGCCAACAGCCAATACCGTGCTCGATTCGTCCCATTTACTCTCTGTCATCACCATTTCGCACCAGCCGGCCGGCGCCGACCCGTGCAAGACACGGCCGTAGTCCTTCGTCAAAGTCTACTTGTTGCATGCAGCTAGCAGGAACAAAGATTTGGCATCGTACCGGGGCAGGACTCTGCATGTCGAATTAGGCGGTCAGCCATTTTGCTGCTGCTTTTCATGATCGGCAGCGTCCGCGGCAGCGGTGGTGGCCTCGTCCTCCACGCAACTGCTGATACTCTCCATCAGTGACAGATCCAGAAAAAAAAATCTAGATAAAGCGAAGACCAGTGACGGACCTAGAGAAAAAAACTAAGTAAGCTGAAGTTAGAAGCGTAAAATAAACAGTAGTACCCAAAAGCAAAATAATTCATGATCAAACTATGTTGCAATCACACTAATAAAAGTATGTGATACGAAATAAAAACAACTACAATTCTTATGTTAACATATGTAGATAACTAAAGGACAATGAAAAATACCTCACTAATGAAGCTTAATCCATAATTGTAGATGAGCTGTAAAATAAACAACCTGTCAATTGTGAAAGATAGATAAATCAGTAGTGTCATAATTCGATAATAGAATATAAAAGATGCAATATAAAAGAAGACAAAAAATATACCAGTAAATAACTAAGTACATCTAGGAGAACGAGGCATTTTCATTCTTCGAGTTTTCATGTCTTGAAATCGTTTCTTGATTTTTTTCACGTCAAGTCCTTTGAATATCTCTCGCTCGATATAGCACACCATCAAATCATTAAGCCAATCATCGGACATCTTATTACACAAATCGGTCTTGATAATATTCATAGCGAGAAGGCTCTTTCAACCGATCTTTGTCGCCACCGCGATGTAATGCTAACTCGTACTGATAATATTTGAACCAGCCTCATGTCACTGTTTCTGGAGAGCTAAAAATATAAGTACCATCATTTTGACAAGCTAGTTTACATATTCTATATAAAATTTTGACAAGCTATCAAAACTGATACTCAAATATACAAGTCTGATTTCTAGAATAAATAGAATTTGTTGTACCTTTGTAGAATAGGACTATAGAAGTACAAATGTATAATATATAAAATTATATAAGAAATCACCTCTGTCCTACACTCCTCCTCGGCTTCTCTCAAATCTGCTCCCCTCACTCAAATCCCGTCGTCTCCTCCCGAGTCCCGACCCGCTCCTCACTCGACTCTTCCTCAAATCCGTCTGTCGACGGCCGACGCCAGCGACGCCCGACCCGCTCCTCAAATCCATGGCCGCTCTCCTCAAATCCATGGCGTCATGCCCCGTTGCCCACCACCGCCTCCGGCCTCCCTCGGCCTGGCCCGCCCGGCGCCCGCCCCAGTCCCGGTCACCGCCTCCCGGCCTCCCCTAGCCGCTGGCGCCGCCGCCGCGCCGTCCTCCGATTCCTCCGCTTGGCCGCCGCCGCGCTGTCCTCCTCAGTCTCGACTCCTCCGCTTTGGCGCCGCCATCGTGCCGTCGTCCGCCTCTGCCGCCCGGGATCTAGGTTAGCGTTTGGTGGACTGTTGGCCCGTGCGTGTGCTGTCCTTCGCTAGTAATATTCATTCCTTGTTGCTTTGTTGGGCCGTGTGTTTATTGGGTGTTGCTCGGACTTGGGCCTTGCCACAACTCTACACCCGGGCGGGGTGGACGGGTGGTTGTGCTTCCACCGGGCGGCGGCGGGGGGTCCGCCGTGAGGGAGTTTCGGCGTCGCCGGGCTTGCCGGCGGCGGTCCTACCGCTCTCCATATTGATTGAAATAGGTTTATGACATCTTAAAATAGTGCATATCAAATTTTGAGCTATTTGGATCTGTATATAAAAATTACACGGATTTTTGGTTTTGAAATCATGATGATTTCACTGTTCACCGGGCTGAGTTTACCGTTCATCGATCTGGCCGGATTTTGCTGGAGGTCTAACTGGAATAGGGAGAGGCCTTGCCGAAATTAAGGACATGTATGACTAGTGAAATTGAAATTTCTTGAAATTTTGGTTTCATCTATTGCTAGTTTTGTGTTGGTTTTTTTATCCTAAATCATTGTAGAACTGTAACTACCGAAGTGAAGGATGGGTGATGAAGGACCATGTGAGAAGTCCAGATTATGTTGTGATGAACCATTGCAATGTTTATGTAGTAGTCAATTAGTTTTGTAAAGATCGCACCGAGTCAGGACTCGTTATGGGTAGAATTTGAGGATTTTGGGATTTGAGTCATAAGTGTAGTTAGGTTGACTGAGTCATTGGATTAAAGTTGCATAATGCATGTCTTGGCTAATACAGGTCAAGTTGTGAAGAACTTGTACCTGAAAATAATTTCTTTGTCTTTAGATGTGCAGACTCGCTTGGAGTCAATTATGGTCAACGGTGGCAATCGGAGCTAGGCTCATGGAGGAGTCATGGCCCAGAATGATCAAGGATGCCGGGTGAGACGGTGAGCTCAAGCATGCCACGGAAAAGACAGGAATATTGAAGGCAAGTTCCAACGGCCACTACTACGCATCGATTGATCACAAGCAGTTGAGCCAGTAATCACGGCGATTCTCGAATCGTCTATGTTTATGTGTCAGTGATAATAGAGACGACCGTCTGTGATAACTTAAAATACAGACGATTAATAAGAAAAACCGTCTGTGATACTCGACTATCACAGACGACCGAATCGTCTGTGATATGAACCATATCACAGACAGTTAATAACAAAAACTATCTATGATAGTCGAGTATCACAGACGGTTTGGAACACCGAACCGTCTATGATAGCTATTTCAATAGCAGTTTTATTTGCCCTTTTTCGGCTAGCCTCGGGATATATGCTAGCCATGCCCTCTGAAAACAAACAAGATCATGTATATAGCACAGGACAATCACACAGATGAATGAAACAAGACCAGCATATCACACACACACACACACACATATATATATATAGCATGACAATCGTTACACAGATATCACAAATGAATTAAATTAAATGAATTGTTTGATTAATCACAATTGAGTGATTTGTACAATTGAATCCAATATTTCAACATCTAATTATCACCATTGCCGGGGTGGAACTCTCCAGCCCTGTTTATGACCTCTGCTAGCAAGAATTGGGAGATGTTTCCACGAATTTCGACGATGTTGTCAAGATCATACGCACTTTCGTTGAAATCCACCCGCTATCACTAGGAGCAATGTTAAGTCATTAATTAGTATGTGTATGTATATATACACACATATATGTAATCAGAAAATAATAATTATTGGAATCATGTTGACAAACCTCTAAATCATTCATCTTAGTGTCCGTGATTTCCTTCATATGGCGGCGAACGTGGAATCCACATACGTTGCCCTGTAGCTGCTGGTGGCACTGCAAAATATATAGAATTACATATATAGGTATTGTCAATTCTAGAGGCATTATAACAAATTGTTGTAGTGGGTACCGAAAATCGCGTCCTGTGTCGCAGCGTGTCACTGGATTCGTTATGCCTCCCTCCTAGAGCAACTTAAGCGGCAAACGACCTACGTGATTCCAAAAAAGTCAGCCCCAGCCATTGCAAACGAAGGAAAAATTACGATAGAGTTATGTATGGAGGAAATGAGTTTACCTGTTAATTACTTCTTGCACAGATTGAAGTCGTGGTTGCCCCTAAGTAGGGAATCAAGGTATATTACCTTGTTCCACTTTGGTACAGTCACAATTAAAATCCAGTGAGACCTAGTCATGTGTGTCACCATAGTGATTAATTCTAAATTCATGTTGCAGATAAAGTACAAATGAAATTTGTTTGGCAACTAGTGAAGCACTTACCCTTGGTTGTAGGGTACCATGATATACTCCTTGTCAGTGTGTGCAATCAATCCCCTCGTTATGTAATCTTGCACGACGGATGCATTTCCATTGATAGATTGCTCCGAGACCAAGTGTGGGTCGAGGAAACCCACCGGTTGTCACCGTCGCCGGACTTGTTGGATCATGTATCTATACATAAGGAAAGAGTAATGACATTTATCGGTATGACGTGAATGTAGAACTTCATTGTACAGTACACTTACAATGTCCAGCATCATAGAAGTGAGGCGTCGAGTTCATCGAGATTGAATAGTAAGAATAAGTCTTTGAATGTCACAACGAAGTAGCCGAGTCATGGAGGAAATACGCCTCCGTATATTTCACAATGAATCCACTTTGTTGGTTTGGCTTCTTGTTGGACCTCTACCTATACTAGGTATGCAATGTATTGCAAACCAGACCAAATTGGGGTAAGTGTGACTCGGGGACCAACGACACTTCTCGAGTGAACTTCCATGACTCAGGACGGGCCTTAATTTTCTTCGCTTGAGTCTTAGAGCCTCGCTTATGATATATTTTCGACGGCGTCTGCACGGGAGCCGATGCAACAGGCTTCAAAATCGGAGCTCGAGGTGGAGCCACCGGAGCCGATGTGACAAGTTCAGGGCAATATCCCTCTTGGGCCACTGGATGTGGAGATCGTGGCACGGACGAGTCGAGGGCGATGTCCCTCTTGGGTCACTAGATGAATTTGTGGACCGCATCCCCTAATGTTATAATCTCTTCGTTTGGGGGCTTCTCAAGAGGGACAATCTTAAAAATATCATTAATCATGTCCACCTGAACCTTTATGAAACCGGTCTCTACTTGTACACCGTGCACCAGCATCCCTCGCAGCCATGGATACGCCATCCCCTGCCCAACATCAACGGGAATAGAGCCAACAAGCCTGACTCTGAGGATGCAAGGCGTGGGCTCCTATATAACGATACAAGATGAGTTAAGGTGTCCACCAGAGAGATCTATATGTGTAGCATTCTAAAGATGTACATGTATTACCTGGATGTCGTCGATAGGAAAGTGGACATCGCTATGTTCAGTAATTGGAGTGGACGCGTAGCTACTGCGACGTTGAGGGGGACTAGGTACCACAGTAACAGGGGTGTGCGATTGATTGCGGACTTGTCTCAGTTCTTCCCTCAATGAATCTATCTCGCCTCGAAGTGAGGGTTTTTGAAATAGACACCCGAAGACGTGGTTGATGACCTCGCTCTTAACCAGTTTCGGGCACGCTCATTTGCGATCCCAACAAATGGCGGGGAGGCCTCCGATTGGATTACGACCTCATCCCGCATCCTCCATGTGGGATTTTACCCGCATACCCTGCGGTGCCGAGTCTGTGAGGGTGAGTGTTTTGTGGCTGGAGAGCCTTGTGCGCTGCACTTTGTTGTTCAAATTCGGTCGTTGTCTTCATCTGCACAAAGACCTCCTATGTTTCTGGCGACACGAAAGGATACCTCGTGAAGGGCGTGAGATCCTTAGCCACATACTGCGTGACAAGAGTGCTCTTAAAATTCTTCCATGCTTTTCCCATTGCGAGGAGCGTCTGCCGTTGCACGACTCCCTGTAATTCTGTTGGGATATCGAACGAATTTGTAAGTTTCTCCCATATATGATCTTTCTGATCCTTTGCCAAATATTTTTAGCTTGCTATGGTGATGGGGACCCGTTGCCTTCCAATTATCCCACAGGTAGTCCAAAATGATGTCGTTGCTTTCTTCGGTTGCAGAGGGACTCCATCCGGAGAGACCACCGTGATGGTCATTCGGCCCTCTAGCCTTTTCGATACTCCTCGGCCACCCTTAATTATCCCAATCTTGGGAGCGTGAGACCCAGTCGACGACGACAATGAGTTGGAGCCATCTCTCTTCTAAGAAAAAACTAACTGCAATGAGCTATGGGCCTAAACAAAGTTCTATGAAGCAACTGACACAAACCAGTGTATCAAGTATCAAGTTCATTGAGCTGGATACACTGGAGTGTGTCAGTTGCTTCATGCCCTTTGAAGGTCTATGTGACATATATTATTACTACAAGGCCCCTTTGGAACAGTAACATACCATTCCAAATAGATCTTGTAGCTAACAAGTGCAGCATATATCATGAAGTTCTAAAGGTCATAAAACAATGTAGCCAACTATTGAGACAGACAACAAGATTGACAAATGACAGTAATAGTAAAATTTGGAGCTCAAGCTTGAATATTCAAATTTAGTATTAGAGCTTGTAGCTAACAAGTGAAGCATATATCATAAAGTACTAAAGGTCATAAAACAATTTAGCCATCTATTAAGACAGACCACAAGATTGACAAATGACAGTAATAATAAAAATTTTGAGCTCAAGCTTGAATATTCAATTTAGGTATTAGATCTTGTAGCTAACAAGTGAAGCATATATCATAAAGTACTAAAGGTCATAAAACAATTTAGCCATCTACTGAGACAGACCACAAGATTGACAAATGACAGTAATATTAAAAATATAGAGCTCAAGCTTGAATATTCAATTTTAGTATTAGATCTTGTAGCTAACAATTGAAGCATAGATCATAAAGTACTAAAGGTCATAAAATAATTTAGCCATCTACTGAAGATCACAAAATAAATTAGCCAACTATTGAGACAGACAACAAGATAGACAAATGAGGGAGAGGCGAACGGCATCAGGAAGGAGAGGCGGACAACGTCGGGAAGGAGAGGCGGCGGCGTGAGGTTGAGGCGGCTGGCGTCAGGAGGGAGCGTCGGCGTCGAGAGGGAGCGGCGTCCGGCGTCGGGAGGGAGAGGCGGCCAGCGTCGAGAGGAGGACGGCGTCGAGAAGGAGCGGTCGGCGTTGGGAGGGAGGGCGGCTAGCGTCGGAAGGAGGACGGCGTCGGGAGGGAGTGGAGGCATTGCAGCGAGTGAGATCAAAACCTAGCGATGGCGATGGAGACGGGGAGAGCGAGTGAGATGAGGACTCTGTGAGAAAGCACCTATATGTATGGAAACTATTACAGACGGTTCCATAAAAGAACCGTCTGTGATGTATTATCACAGACGGTTTATTACGATAAGCGCACGTGATAGTTATTGCATCTACAAATTAATCATGCGGCCATGCAATATTATGAAAACGCAAGCATAATCATAAATATAACTATTTCTTAGTTCCCGAGTCATTTACAATTACAATGGAATATAGTTCCATAATTACATGCTGAGTTCCCTAATTATGATTACATTGCAACGATTTCCAAATAGGTGCTGGCTTTGTGGGATCATTTAATTATTACACTTGGCTATTTCCTTTTAAATAAAGCCCTTCACGATGATCGACACGCATATAGCTTGCTTCATCGTCTTGTTCTTCCTCGAGCCTGATTCCGTCTCTGAATGGAGGCAACTCATCGAATTGATTATACTCTTCTTCATCTACAACATTCTCAACTCTGACAATCCTTCTTTTTCCCTGAAGAACTACATGGCGCTTCTTATTTTCCGGGTTGGTTACATAAAATATTTAAACAACTTGCCTTGCGAGTACGAATAGTTCGTCTTCGTATCCTACACATTCGAGGTCCACGGTAGTGGTGCCGTATTTGTCAACCTTTACACCCCATAGGAGTTGGACACAACAACACCGAAATAGAGGAATCTTGAAAATTACGTAGTCAAGCTCCCAAATCTCCTCTACAAGCCCGTAGTACGAGCTTGGGCCAGCGGTACTGACGTGCGCATCGTAGGTATCTATGCGGACGCCTGAGTTCTGCACTATGCTCTTTCTATCCTGATCTGTTGTATAAATAGTGTAGCTATTAATGTCGTATGCTTGCCATGTCACAATTATAAATTTTGGCTATTTTACCAACCATTGTAGTGTTTCACTTAATGACCTAGTCAATCGCACCTTTAACCATTTGTTGAACTGACTGTTGTGTTGTCTCATGATTCAAACTTCTGACTGGCCTGCATTTTCTTGGCGTAGCATGTTCTTGTGCTCTTCAATATATGGGGTCACTTCAGTCATGTGTTGTAAAACCGTGAAATGGGCTTGAGCATACTTATTTTGATCCAGAGTTATTGCCTTCTTTCCGATGGTCCCGATACCCTTTAACATCCCAAAAATTCGCTTTCTTTTAAAATTTATTTCAAATTAATTATTTTGAAGTATTTGAATCCTATTTGGATTTTTTTGTGTTTTTCTAGAATTTTAAAAATCAATTTTAAAGTTAAAAAGTATTTTTGTAAAATTAAAAGACCAACATTAAGTTGAAAATATTTTTCCTAAGTCTAAAATATCTCCAGGGATTTCTGTGTTTTTTCTGGAATTTTGAAACCTTATTTGATATTTTCTAAGATTTTTAAAAGCCTCCTAGTATTTCTAAAAATGAAAACAAAATTTAAATCTGGATTAATTTCGGGCTAACACGTGTCACGACCAGATTAAATCCATCTGCCTCTGATTTAATCTGGGTCGTCTCCATCCATTTATCCCTTCACTTTGAATCTAACGACCCTGATCTTCTCCTTGTACGCGTGGCTCTAATCCGGCCGTCCGCCTCTCCCCCTCTCCTCTCTCTCACTCACCGACATGCAGGGCCCGCATGTCAGCTCCTTCTTCTTCCTCCTTCCTTCCTCGTCTAGCCGCCATTAGCGCCCTTTGAGCTCTTAAAAGCCGCCATTAGGAAATGCCACCTTTAAAAGCCTCTTCACTCCACGTTCATTTTCGCCCGTTCCCCTCCTTTAAGTCTCTTTATTCCCGCTGTTTCAAGCCACTTTCGGCTGCTTTAATCCGGCGAGTAACCGGCCGCCGTTTCCCCTCCCCTCCACCAATAAAGACTCTTCCCCGAGCCTGTCTCCCCTCCTTTTGCCTTCCCCATGAGCCGAAGCCCCTTTTCCCCTCTCTCCCGCTCCCGAGCCCCACCGCACCGTGTTCTCCTTCCTCGTCGTCGTGCGCACGTCCTCCGCCCCTCCGCCGAACGAAGCCGCCATCGGAACCTCGTCGCCATCGACACTCGTACGCTACCGCCACTAGAGCTCGTCGTCGGCCCGTCTCTAAGCTCCTCAGATCTCACGCCAAGGTGAGCGCGACTCCCCGCTCCTCCCTCTTGCCGTTGGGCGTCTCTGGCCGGTCGTGCTGCGTCAGCGCCCACGCTTGCGTGGCGACCACGTGGCAATCCCGTGGCGGCCACGTCGGCTACATTGCCAAGAAACCAAATGAAAAATGGGGATGGCAAACACGAACTCAAGACCGGCTGTGTGGGAACCTTCGCACGCCTCGGTGACCAACTGGGCATTTGCATTTTGGTGACGTAGGGAGGGAAATAAACAGAACAGATGAGGGGGTGGCCAGGAGCCAAAATAGAGAAACTAGGTGACGCTCCATGTTGGGCTCATCGTCGACGGAAGCTAGCTAGACTGGTGGTGGCAGTGGTTAAAATGGAATGCACAGGGCTGGTGGAGACCAGGGGAAGCCATGACTCTGGTTGGAAGGGTGTTGTGGGCGGCTGGCACTAATGTGCAGCGGCCAAAGGTAGGAGCCAAAGACAGAGACGATGCCGGAGAGGATGGAAAGAAGAATGGGTAAGAGCATGAGTTGCTCCCGCATTAAGGCGAAGCTTATCATGCAGATTGTAGGGGCAGAGGAGCCACGAGGAGTTCCGGCGGCATGAGGCCTAGGCGGTGTAGCCAGGTTCATGGCACCAGTGAGCTCCGGCAAGAGGGAACCACAACTACTGAAGTTGGAAGCTTGGGGGGACCATGTGATGATGTTTCACCATTGAGGAATCGATCCGAAGTGCATTGATCGGGAAATGGAGGTGGTAGTGACCATTTTCGGCTGGAACTTAGGAAGGTTAGTGTTCCAGGAACTTCATGTGTGAAACTCCAATTAAATGAGAGGGAGAAGAGATGGAACCCGGGAACACGGTGATACGGATCAACTAGTGACAAGTTAAGTTGCACTACTACAAGAAGCCTAATATTGGACGGTATATCACAAACAATTCCCCAAAACCGTTAGTGTTAAATACGAGCATAGACGATTTTAGTTTAGAGACCCTCTGTATTGCTGCCAGCATCAAAAACTGTCTGTGAAGAGATAATATCATAGACGATTTGTAATATAAACCGTCTGTGATACATCATAGATAGTTTTGTAATACAAAATGTTTGTGATAATGAAGTTATCACTGATGGTTTGTATTAAAAACCGTCTGTGATAATTCTACTATATTAACTACGCGCAGACCCGTCAACCCTCAATCTTAAATTTCAGATTTGGCTGCTGCTTTTGAGCTGGAGGCAGGGGCTTTGAGGCAGTGATTTGGTGAAAGGAGACTATTTGGCAAGAGTGATTGTAGATCCATTCATCTCTTGACTACCTATGGTTAGTAATTTATTCCTAATTGCATTATAATTTGAATCTATAGCTTTTGGTGAGAGAAGAATTGAAGATGGTTTAAATCAAACTAGCTTGATATAGAGAGAAGTTTATTAACAATAGGTAGTTTATTAATAATAAATTTAGATCTAGAGAGAAGTTTATTTACATCTAGCATGGTTTAGTGTTTAGTCAATTCATAGTTTATTTCTACTTAATTTAATTTAATTAATTATTCTTACTAAACTGTTAATTATATGAGTAACATAGGACCTAAGCTGGATGTACGCTAGAAGATATGTTGAATAAGTGGGTGGAATATATGTACTATGCATGTATTGATTGTAATAGTCTAAAAATGGTTTAGAACCGAGCAGAAATTGAAGCACACTTAATTCGAAGGGGTTTCAAAAAGGGGTATAAGTGTTGGACCAGTCATGGTGAAGAGCAGACTATACACGAAGGTAGTAATAATGATATGGCTGACGAAGTCAATGATGTGCTGCCGGATGATGTCGATTATGGTTTTGATTCGGATAGGTTGCATGATTACAATCTGAATCAGATGCTTCGTGATGCGGAAAGGAACTATGATGAGAGAGGGTATGTTAAATTCTGGGGCTTGGGGATCGAAACCTGTAACCCAACCAACCATTCCATCCTTATGTTCTACGGTTATGTTTAGAAGAGTGAGTATTGTGGTGTGTTTTCTTGTCCTCCAAATGGCGTGGTTATAAAATTTTTATTTTCAATTAGCAATAGATCAACTTTATTCATCACTCTGTCTTCTTGATTTGGTTGATTTGCTCGTGTTCTTATTGATTTTGATATATTCTCTTCCTTTCTTGATCTTTCTTTGTGCCAAGAACGTGTTAGTAGTGGAGAGGAGATGACTTATGGAGATTAATCCATATCTATCTAGGCAACAGGTCTTGTAAAATTTTGAAGTTGCCCTATTTTTGCTTGGATATGACATCATTTTGAGATTTCTTGATTCCAGTGTTTTTACTTTAAATCTTTAGGAGGAATAGCTTACTATAACATGTGCAAACTCATCTAGAGTCATCTTAACTATCCTCTACCCACAAGCAAATCATATCTCAAGATTTTAAAGTTTTTCCGATTTTAGTGCAGTCTTGCTTGTTCTTGAGAAAAGATTGGAACTTTGATCAAGATTCATGCGATCGTTGGATGAAATAGATTTTTTAGAACGTAAACAAGGTGCATGTGAAATTTCATCTTTTTTATTGAGGATTTTGGTAGTTGCATCATTCCTGGTCTTGGCTCAGGCTGAATTTCTATTATGGAAATAGGGAAGCGGTCCGATCGCCCTAGACCCGATCCAACCGATCAGATAGCCGGCTAGTTGTTGATCAGACTGGCTGACGGTCAGACCGCTGGTGACTTGCTTGTCAGATTGCCCACCGATCAGACGACACTCTCTATGACAGTTAGACTGGTGAGGTGCTAAAAATTTCTTCTCTTGTGTTTGTGTATTTGTTATTTTGTTCTTGGTTTATAATTTTAATTTTTATAGCTCTGTAGTTACTAGAATAAAGAGTTTATAAATACGTAGAAAAAATATTTAAGATATTATTTACCCTATTTGTTCGCATACCGGTCCTACACAATAGCATTTCGAGGCAGCCAACCATGCATGCACTCAAAAAAATAATGGGTAGACTGCCGAGCTACATCTCACGTCGGAACGCATTGACGTCAAGCTACCGCGCATCTAGTGGCAGTACTGTTGGCAATATATTATATATATATATATGCCAGCCGGCAGCCGTGCTGGATCCGTCCCGTTCTCTTACCGTTGTTTCCTTTTCCACACGGCCCGGCGACCCGTACAAGACTCGGCCGGTCGCGTGCATGGCTGCCAAGTCAAAGTCCACTTTCATGCATGTATATATGGGATTCCTAATTTGGTAATATTGCATAGGCACGAGGGGATCCTGCCGAGATTTAAGTGATGCCAGCAAGCATATATAGGTGTACGCTAGCTCGTATGTACTACTACTCTACCTACTGACAAGTGCTTTCAATTCGGTCCCTCTTCAACCACGTACACACGGAATCATACATCGATCCATCCATGTCGCCGAGCACTCGTCGTGTTACAACGCGGTCGCTCGCGGTCCGTGTCATTTTGCTGCTGCTTATCATGATCGGCAGCAGCGGCGGCGGGCTCATCCTCCTCGCGACTGCTGCAACCGGGAGCACTGGGAGCTCGGGGAGCAGCGGCGGCAGCGGCAATAGTGAGTATATATACCCACCACCCTACGTGCTTGCTTGCTGTGGCGGTACCTGCCTTGTTATTCACGAGCAGTCCTACTTTCTCACAAAAAAAGTAAACTGTGCAAATCTTATTAGTATTGAGATATTAATTAGGTGGTTGAAAATAGGGATATCGATCCATTTGCTTTAAAATTTTGTTAAAAAAAGATGCCATTTGCTTTAAAATTTTGTTGAAAAAGATATGCATTGTATAGTGGCATGGCGAGCTAGATCTGCGTCTGCAAATTTACAGTATATCCTTAGAAGAAACGTGCTACCATCTCCCCACGACCCCACCCAAGTTTCTTCTCTGGCAATGGAGGTCATCGGGCGGCGGGATTTAGGATTAAGATTCACCGGGATTAGGGAGGGTTGATCAGGGCTCTGGCTGTAGAGGACCGTGGGTGACGGCAACCTATCAGTGGGCAACGGTGGTGGTGGTACGGCGAGGCGGAGATGGCACTGCTGGTTAGACAGGCCAAATAGGGCGGGGGCAGCGATTGAGGGGTTTAGCAAAAATTTAGTATATATTAGGTATAATATATATGTATATTTTTAGTTAAGCTAGATTCGTCATATTTGCACCCTATTAGCCTAATTCCAACTTATTTCTCTAACTTCCCCTTAGCCCACACGAGCGTCGAGTCCATTTTGTACCCTCTCTAGCTGGCCCAATTCATGTTGGCCAATTTGACCATCCCTTAACCCTAACCGTCTAACATCCCTATTCTCTCTATGCGTGTGGGTCAACTCACTCGCCGGCTCGGACACTCGGCCACATGCACGGTGCATGTAGGCGACAAGCGACAGCAAGGGCGGATGGCGGCACACATGTGGCAAGCAGGGCGGTAAGCAGTGAGCGCAAGGGAGGCAGCAGCAGCCAGTGGCGCAAGCCAGCACCCCGTAGACCGCAATGGTCAAGCAAATCTTCAATAGTTGATTTAACAATTGTGTCTTTGAGAAATGTAGATCATATATTCTTCAAGTCTTTGAGAAATGTAGATTATATATTCTTCAAAAATAAAGAAGAAGTTTGTAGATTTGAAATTTTTTTATGAGATAATGCTGGTTAAACTCACATAATAAAGAAAAGTTCCTTGATCTTTTAAAGTTTGAAGAAGTTAGCAAGTGATCCTAAGGAACAATGAAATAAAAATAATTGCCCCTAAAATTGCATGATGAGCCGCAGAGTTAAAATTATATTTTTCTTAATTATTTTGTAATTTTTCTATATTATTTTGAGATCTTTTTAATACAAATAATTTGTATTTTGGTTTTTACCACTGAGAGCTTTTTCTTTTTGAGAGAATAGATTCTCCGTTCCACAAGCTGCCATTAGGAAAAGTCCTAACTACTGTATGCCATTGAGTTCAACCAAACTTCAATTATATGCTATTGCCATCGGTTAGTCTTCGTTTGGCTATGGAAAAAGATGATTTTGCTCTCAGTTCAAAATTTGTCCCTATGATGAAAATTAAATATAGAGCAAATTGGCTTAGCCAAAAATACTAAAATTTTTTGTGGATCATTGGGGTAGTGTAAAACTCAAATATAAAATTTTATACACTGACCATTCCATTTGATCCATTTTTGAAATTCAAATAAAAATCAACATATATAATTATTTTGTAAACTGGGACAATTTCACTATAGAAAAATGCAAAATAATAATTTTTGAGAGCTATGTGATATCTTAGGAGCATGTTATAATTTTTCTAGAATTTTTAGACCTCATTTAGTCTCTGTTTATAAATAGTAGCTTTTATTAGCCTTTAAATTAAAAAACTGTAAATTTTCTTTTAACAGTGAGTTGAAATATTTTTCCTAGCTCACTGACATGTTGAACAACACCCATGTGAATTTTTAAAATTTTGTAAGATTGTTTGCTATTTTAAATCAATCAGGTCTTCGGATTTTTGGTAGGGGCGTTTTGGTCTTTTTTTAGAAGATAACAGTCTCTCATAATGACCAACTAACGGCAATGGCATATAATGGAACTAATCTTAAGGTTAGTGGCATACAGTAGTTAGACCCTTCGTCGATGACAGAGCAGTTTGTTAAACCGACCACTCCTAATAGCATAGAATCTATTCTCTCTTTCATTTTTTATTGAGAAATATTTTTACAACTCTGAACATTTATCCTAAAAATCTTGGGAGCTCCGTGGGGTTGAGGGCTAGACGCTGGAGGGGAAGGAAACACAGGAGGAGAAGAATGGCTAGGGCCGCGGGGGAGCGCTAATGCGCTATCGTCCTTAATTTGTATAGCGATGTTACTATCGCTATATACCGGTAAATGTTATTTGTATGTATGTTGTGCATTTAATTACTGTCTTGCATTTCGTCGTCCTCGCAGATCATCCGTTCGGAGAACCTCCTGTCCACAGTCCCTACGTACCACCGTACACCCGGAGCCGGAGGCGCCCAGTAGCAATATCCTATTCCGGGTGGCCTGGTGGCCCCCCGTAGCTTCAACCAATGCAGATATCAATGACAATTGTGACACATGGAGCAATCGGCGGATAAATGTTTGGAATGTGTGGGATCCGAGGTGATTTCATCATGCCTCAGCTACGAGGAGAGCCTCAACCATATATCAAGCCCATATGTGAAAGAGACACACTACCTAGCGTACAAATTAATGTATAAAATCGTACCATATTTGCAATTTATAAAATTTGTCTATTCTAGTTTCCGCTTATGAATGTATCTCAAACTGTAAAGTCAAAAAGGTTATTAAACCAAACGTAATGTATAAAAGCACCATGAGAATACTTATGATTTCCACGCAGAAAAAGGTACTACTACTTGATGAGGAGGCGTAGGTTTCTTCATTGAGTGAGGAATGAGTGGGCAGAGTTACAAGGCAGTGACAGTGTATCTCTATAATATTCTGAAATTTATTCTCTTGAGAATCTATAAGTAATTAGAGGGAAGAGAATATGGAAAAATAGAATGATTGGAAATTTAGAGAGAGAGTTATTTTTCTGAAAGATTTATATGAAAGGAGTTGAAAATAGAATAGAAGTTGTGCGGTGATAACACGGAACGTGGGGAGAGGAGAATCCAAACCCGAAGAAAAATAGCAGCCGCCTTTGCTTGTTTTGGCGTCGCCGCACGCCAACACTTGCCGCCATTGCCACCGCCTGCTCGCGTTTTGGGAGAAAATAACACTTATCACCGGAATACCAGATTTAACCTCTAAACATCAGTATTTCTATTTATAGCCCCCTCTCGACTACATGATTTTGCAGAGGGCAGCACGTGGTAATCGTGCGGTCGGGGACCGCACAACACTGAGATCATGCAGTCTCCGACCGCACAACCACTGTTCACGGGCTGATAGTGCGGTTAGGGACCGTACGACCACTATTCATGCCCGAGTCGTACGGTCCCTGACCGCACGCCCTGCATTTCTACAGTGTATGCACAGTGTATTTTTGGATTACCCGCTGCTTACATTTGTGTGCTTGTAATAAGGTATAAATTTTGTATTTTTGTGTGGATAAGATTTTATTTAGTTGTGCAAATTTTTTGCAATTATAAATATTACGCATATTCATGTGTAATTTATTTTGTTTGGAGTCTGTAGCAATTTTGTAATATAAAAGAGGAGGTGCAAAATATTATGAAATATATTTTGACAACTCTTTATGCAATGTAGATGATACATGTAGGAAATATTTTTTTAGATTGTTATTTTTTAAATATTTTCGTAGGTTCTTAACGATCGCCGTGTGTTGTTATAGTGCAGTTAATTTCCGAAAGAATTTTGTAGGGACGATTGAGCCCTAAATGACTCGTACGTAAAGAGATAAATTATAGTGCGGTGTAATGGTTGATCCGTTTGTGTTTTTCACACATTGTGAACGGTAAAAAATATGTTCGATTCGCAAAAACATTTTGCGATCATGGTACATTGTTGTAGTGCAAGAAATTTCATGAAAACTTTTATGTGGACAACTAGAATAGGAACGACTAGTAAGTAGGAAGGAAAGTGATGTGGAGCACGTGAAGAATTGAATGCAAAAAGACGATGACATTTTATGTTGCTAATTAAAATAGATTTCATAATAAACTTGGGAATAACACGACGCACAGGATTTGGTTACAACAAACTGAAGTAGCCGTACAATACATATGTGCTTTGTTGATATGGAAATAAATTGGACATTCAGGGGAGTAGTGCCGAATGGCCCGACCTACTACGTAGACCTGGACCATTTTCCTTTTCTTACAAGCTCGGTGTTGAAATCCTCGGATGCCACTTTCACCTTTGCAGCCATTTCTCTTTTTTTTTCTCACGCGTAGAGATGAGCTTTTGTCTCATGATGTATACGCTCACTTTCCTCGTCTTGGCGATGCTCCTCCTCACGGATCTCGTATGCTATTTTGTCGTTCCATTCCTCATAGTCCAGAATCCACTGGTCATGTGGGTGGATCTCTAGATTGATCCACTTGCGGTAGGCACATAGCGGCTCCGAGGACTGTCGGTAGACGAGAAAGTTTGTATTGCATACTTTTAATTAGAAATAGTGGGGAACACATTGTAAATGGTTCTTACCGGCTGGCGATAGCTGATCGTGTTGAAACAGTGGTCACGATAGTTAGAGGAGTAATTCGCACAACCCCAATAACGCATGCCCAGGTCGAGGCGCTGTTTAGACTTGAAGAATTTGCATGGGTCTCTGCACCAGCAGAGGGGCGGCGTCTCTCCCTCGAAACATTCAGTTGGAACATTTAGTACGGACATGCTCCTATGGGGGGCGTCGTCAGGAGGGTGTGACCTCCTAGCACACTCTGCTTGCTCAGCCCGGGCCGCTGCGGCCCTTGCTTGTTCGTTACGGACGACAGTAGACCTTGCTAGGTCACGGGTCTACTCTCATTGCTTCATCAGCTTTTTCCATTGTTTCTTCTGCCTCTTGTCCATCTCGACGTGGTGAAGGAATGTACAATACATTGTTTGGTGCCTCTTGTCCCTCGCAGATCTGCAGAGCTGCCCCTTTAGTGTTGTCACTGCGCAGAGGTGCCCAATTTGGTGTTGTCACTGCGCAAAGCTGCCTCTTTTATTTTTTCACTTAGCAAAGCTGCACCCTTTGGTGCTTAACCTGGGAATTTAATCTACTACAGAGTTATAGCTAATTTTATTAGTTTTTAACAAAGTACTTAAACACATAATTTAGTTGAATAGACTGATCAAAAGCCCCTACAATTCAGTAATACTAGCTACGTAAGCGCGACGTCACGCCGCGCTAGCCACCGTGTGGACCGAAGTAAAAGAGACAATAATTTGTGAGACGTTTCTTAAAAAAATCGAGGACATCTGTGTAATTTGGAAAAATCAAAGGGTTTTTTCGCAAAAATCAAGGACCTGCAAGGACCTGTACGTAACTAAACAAGGACCTATACATAATTTCGAAAACTGCAGGTTGCTATCGGTGAAGTGGAGGGTGCTTTTCGGGAAAAAAACCTGGCAAGGACCTGTTGGCGAGAAACAGGAACCTATTTGCAAAAACGGAGGATCTCTACGCGATTTTGCAAAATACAGGGACTTTCTCGCAAAAAAATGACGTGGCACGTCTCTCCAACCAGAAAGTTCCCCATCTTTAATATACTGAGTATGTGCAAAGTACAGGCCGGCACAGGCATCAAAAGCCCCTGTTATTTGCCAGAGATCGAAATCGGCTGGCTAAAATTCAATGTTGATGGAAGCTTTGTGGAACGTACGGGTGCCAGGCATCAAAAGCCCCTGTAATTTGCCAGAGATCGAAATCGGCTGGCTAAAATTCAATGTTGATGGAAGCTTTGTGGAACGTATGGGTGAAGCCAATATAGGTGTCTGTGCATAATCTAGCTCGGTTTTGATTTCTATCCTTTCTGTTTTCAGAAGAGTTCAAGTTGTTTTCGTTTTCAGTTTCTAAATAGTTCACAAGCGCGTGCAGAATCCAGATTGCATGCGTATCGGACACGGTTTTGTATTCCGTTTTGTAATCATACTTGTACCTATTTAAGAGCAATAGAATCATGAGAAAAGCTGCATCCGGGCAGCACCAAAAATCTCTTTGAAGTTCATTGAGTTTTATAGCGTGCGTGTGCTAAGTTTTCATCATTGCCGGCAAGGGAAGTCGGAGGTGAAAACGACATTTGGTATCAGAGCCGGATCGGCCCCGGGAGCATCATCAAGCGATCGTGTGAGCCGTCATGCCTCGCCATCGATCGGCTTCGCCGCCAAGGCAGTCTCGGGAGGAGACGACACTGCCATCGGGGAGCGGTGGCAGTAGCGGCGGAGCGGAGCGCTGTCTAGTGATTCATCGGATCACCAAGGAGGTCAACAACAGCGGGGCATTCCCGACGCTCATGAAGACCAACTACTTCGACTGGGCGGCGCTCATGCGTGTGATGCTGCAAGCGCGCGGCCTGTGGAACGCGGTAAGTATCGGCACCGTCGACTACGTCGAGGATCGTATGTCACTGGAGGTAATCGCCAAGGCGGTCCCGGCGGAGATGATGGGAACCTTCGCCAGTAAGGCGACCGCCAAGATCGCGTGGGACACAATCAGCACCATGAATATTGGCGTGGAGCGCGTGCGCAAGGCGAAAGCAAACATGCTTCGGTGCGAATTCGATGGACTCAAGTTCCGCGACGGTGAGATGGTGGATGAGTTCGGCGTCCGAATCAACAGGATCGCACATCAGCTCGCGGTCCTCAATGACGACTGCACGGAGGAAGAAATCGTCCGCAAATTCCTCCAGGCAATCACGCCGAGGTACGCACAGATTGCAATGGCGATTGAGACCCTCCTCGACCTGAGTGAAATCTCCGTCGAAGAGCTCATCGGCCGGCTAAAATCTGCGGAGGAGCGACATGATCTCGCCGGTGGCTCCATCGCTAAGTTGAACCTCACCGAGCATGAGCTGATCGCGCGCGTGGTGGCAAAGATGCAGCTCTCTGGCGAGGGGTCTTCGAGACAGCCCAAGGGGTCGTCGTCGAACCATCGAAGAGGACATTGCCCAGGGCGTGGAAAGGAAGGTGGCTCGCGCGTAGGTTCCAGGCCACCCAAAGCTCCAGGCAGCAGCGGCAATGGCGTCAATTCAATCGGCAGGGATCAATGTCGATATTGTGGGAAGACCGGACATTGGGTTTGTGAATGTCGGAAGAAAAAACAGGATGAGGCGGCCCATACAGCCCAAATCGAAGAGGAGATCGAGCCCACCTTATTGATGGCAACGGCGATGGTCAACGCCACGGTTTCCAATCCACCACCTTCACTTGCACCTGCTCCGTCGTTCCCCAATCCTCACTCTCCACATGCGACAGCATCGCCAGCAGAATCCTCCCTGATCCACCTTGAGGAAGAAGAGCATTCGTCCATTTCGGCGGGAAGGCGTCGATGATCGCACCGGTGGATTCTTGATGTCGATTCGCCACTTGCGTCTGCACCGCCGACTGACTCTTCCTTGATCCACCTCAAGGAAGAGAAGCTGTTTGTCCAGCTCGGCAAGAAGGGCATCGGCGACTGCACCTGGTGGATTCTCGACACCGGTGCGACGAATCATATGACGGGGGTGAAGTCCACCTTCGTTGAGCTTGACACGGGGATCCGCGACACTGTCTGATTCGGGGACGGCTCCGTTGTCGGCATCGAAGGGTGCGGCACGGTGCTCCTCAACTGCAAGAACGGAGAGCACCAAGAGCTTGGCGGCGTCTACCACATCCCCAAGTTGACGGCGAACATAGTCAGCCTCGGCCAACTGGATGAGGACGGCTTCAAGATCCTGATCGAGGACGGGATTCTCAGGATCTGGGACCAACGGCGGCGGCTGATGGCGAAGGTGCAGCGCTCGCCAAGCCGGCTCTACGTCCTCGACCTCGACATTGGCAAGCCGGTGTGCCTCGCCGCACGGAGCAGTGAAGCGGCCTAGCAATGGCATGCCATGTATAGCCACCGGCTTCGGGGCTCAAGCGCTTCTTGCGAGGGAGGCTGTGCGTGGGCGCCGCAGATCGACCACGTCAACCAGGTATGCGAGAGCTGTCTCGACGGCAAGCAAAGGAGGCACCCATTCTCGGCGGCGAGCGTGTATCGAGCCAAGAACCTTCTGGAGTTGGTCCACGCCGATCTATGCGGGCCCATCACCCCGAAGACGCCCGGCGGCAAACATCTCTTCCTTCTCGTCTCGACGATAAAAGTATGTTCATGTGGATTGTGCTACTGGAGTCAAAAGATGAGGCCACAGCGGCAATGGTCGCTTTCAAGCTCGGCGCGCGAGCGGGTGAAAGAAGATGGGCACGCTCCGCACAGACCGCGGCGACGAGTTCACAGCAAAGACATTTGGTGACTATTGCGCCGAACAGGGCATCCAGCGCCATCTCACCGCGCCATATACTCAGCAGAACAGCGTGGTAGGGCGGCGCAACCAGACCGTGCTGGGCATGGCGCGAAGCATGCTCAAGGCAATGCGCATGCCCAGCTGGTTTTGGGGGGAGGCGATCACGATGGCCATCTTTATCCTGAATCATGCGCCAACGAGGAGGGTCGAGAGGATGACACCATTCGAAGCCTGGTACGGTCACAAACCACCCGTGCATTTCTTCCGTACTTTTGGTTGCGTTGCGCATGTCAAGGTCGCCGGCGGACATCAGCGGAAACTCGACGACTGGAGCACCCCCAATGGTGTTCATCGGGTACGAGCCGGGCTCCAAGGCATACAGATTCTACAATCTGAGCACCCAGCGCGTGGTCATCTCGCGCGATGCGGTGTTTGACGAAGCAAGGTTCTGGGACTAGATCAAGCACGGCGAGAACTCGAGTACGGCGGACTCAAAACCGTTCCACGTCGATCCGATGACCGTGACGATCCGCTGTGACATGAAGGTGCAGGACGCGACGCACGACGTCGCACCGGGCGGTGAGATGCCCGATGCAGTGACGCCCACGTGCGGGTCTGAGCCTCGCACGCCACAGTCAGCCCCAATCACTACGGAATAGATCGAGTTCGCTTCACCACCGAGCGGGGACCTGGACCTAGATGGTGACCACGACGACGATGTCCCGCTCCGGTTCAGGACACTTGAAAACATCCTCGGCCAGACGATGACACCAAGACTAGTAGAGCGGGAGATGGGGGATGATCTGCTGCTTGCCGTGGGCGATGAGCCTGCCACGTTCGAGGAGGCACGTGGCGAGGAGTGCTGGCGGAAGGCAATGATCGAGGAGATGGCGTCGATCGAGCAGAACAGTACGTGGACGCTTGTCGACTTGCCTTCAGGCCATCGCCCAATCGGCCTAAAATGGGTCTTCAAATTGAAGCGCGACGAACGGGGGGCCATCGTCAAACACAAGGCGAGACTCGTGGCGAAAGGTTACGTCTAGCAACAGGGGATCGACTACGACGAGGTCTTCGCGCCTGTTGCTCGAATGGAGTCGGTGCGGATGTTGCTCGCTGTGTCGGCTCAGGAAGGTTGGCTTGTTCATCACATGGATGTCAAGTCGGCGTTTCTCAATGGCGACCTGAGCGAGGAGGTGTACGTCCAGCAATCGCTAGGCTTCGTCGCGGCTGGGCATGAAGAGAAGGTGCTGAAGCTACGAAAGGCCTTGTATGGACTCCGTCAAGCACCGCGCGCGTGGAATGTTAAGCTCAACAGCAGCCTCCGCAACCTTGGCTTCAACCGGTGTGCCAGCGAGCACGGTATGTACACAAGAGGCGTCGCAACGTCATGCGTGGTGGTGGGCGTCTACGTTGACGATCTCATCATCACGGGATCACGCTTGGAGGACATCGACACATTCAAGGGCGAGATGCGTCGACTCTTCCGCATGAGCGACCTGGGGTTGCTCTCATACTACCTCGGGATCGAGGTGAAGCAGAGCCGGGATGCCGTCACGTTATGCCAGGCGGCGTACGCATGCAAGCTGCTTGAAAAAGCACAGCTTGAAGGCTGCAACACGTGCCAGACGCCCATGGAGGTGCGTCTGAAGCTTTCCAAGAATAGTGCCACGCCGGAGGTGGACTCGACGATGTATCACAGCTTGGTGGGAAGTTTGCGGTACCTGGTGCATACACGGCCCGACATCGCTTTTGCCGTGGGCTACGTGAGCAGATTCATGGAGAAGCCACAGCAGGAGCACCTTGTCGCCGTCAAGCATTTGCTCCAGTACATCTCCGGCACGATTGATTACGACATCATCTACTCCAAGCGCTCAAGCGGCGACATTCACCTGACAGGCTACAGCGATAGCGACTTGGGGGGAGATGTGGATGACAGGAAGAGCACCACCGGGATCATTTTCTTCCTCGGTGAAATGCCAATTTCATGGCAATCCCAGAAGCAAAAGGTGGTAGCGCTCTCCTCTTGTGAAGCGAGAATACATCATGGGCGCGACAAAGACGATGCCAAGCAAGATGCTCGCGGTGCTTGGAAGACGTGATCGGCACCAAGCTCCAGCCGTCACAATTGAAGATGGATAACATGTCCGCGATCGCCTTAAGCAAAAATCTTGTCCTTCACGACAGAAGTAAGCATATCGATACAAAATTTCACTTCATCCGTGAATGTCTTGACAGTGGGAAGATATGCTTGGATTTCACGAGCTCTCAGGAACAGCTTGCTGACATTCTAAAGTCACTCGGACGCGCCAAGTTCTGTGAATTGCACGAGAAGATTGGCGTCGTCAAGGTCAAGTGAACCAAGCAAGAATTAGAGGGAGATTGTTGCATAATCTAGCTCGGTTCTAATTTCTATCCTTTCTGTTTTCATAAGAGTTCAGGTTGTTTTCGTTTTCAGTTTCTAAATAGTTCACAAGCGCGTGCAGAATCCAGATAGCATGCGTATCGGACACGGTTTTGTATTCCGTTTTGTAATCATACTTGTACCTATTTAAGAGCAATAGAATCATGAGAAAAGCTGCATCCGGGCAGCACCAAAAATCTATTTAAAGTTCATTGAGTTTTATAGCGTGCGTGTGCTAAGTTTTCATCATTGCCGGCAAGGGAAGTCGGAGGTGAAAACGACAGTGTCGTCGCAAGAGATGCAAATGCTAATGTTATCCTATCTGCTTGGCGGATGGTGAAGCACTGCAAGGATGCAGAAGAAGTTGAGGCATTCGCCTGCCGTGAAGCTGTAAATTTGGCTTTGGATTGGGCACACAAGCCGGTGATTATCGAGATGGACTGTCGTTCGATTTTCCTGAAACTGAGATCCAAAGCTTCACACACTATTGAGGAGATTAAGCATCTATCCACGGCGCTTCCAATGAGGAGTTTGCTGTTGTGGGAGAGATCAAAATAAAATAGCTCGTGAGTTAGCACAACTAGCTAGATGCTCTGGACAATATATGGTGTGTCCAGCGCAGGCACCGGTATGTTTAGCCGACCTGCTTTGTATCGACCGTGCTACTTGTTAAGAAATAAAACTCTCCCCCTTTTCGTTGCCAAAAGAAAATCAAATCATGGCTAAGTAGCATCTCTTCTGCATTTGTGCTACATGGAATGGTAATCCTGTCAAATTAAAATGGGAAAGTAGTAGCATAAATATGTCAACAGAGGTCAGAACAACTTAACACGCACCGTGTTCTAAAATTACAGGAATGGTCAAGGGTTTGTTGCATGCGTGTATATAAATATGCTCTACAATTCAAGGTCAAACAATATTGTTAGTGATGTCAAAAACAAATTACTAAGTTGATAAAGCCATATTGACTGAACTATCAAGTATAAGGAAGAGAGAGTGTTTAGTTGCTTACAAAGGTTTTGGCTCATACTAACACTAGAAACTAGAAAGCCTGCTCCATGGCACTCATAAAACTATACTACTTGAGAAGATCAGAAGATACATCAACTACAAACTGTACTTGATGATTACTCAGAAGCAGCATTGGCTGCTATTGCTTAAGCACTTCAGAGTTCAGTCACACATCATAGCTATTTATGTAAGCCGAATTGCATCAATTGTATGTTAAAGCATTGATGATTTACAAGGAAAAAAGAGATGGATATATATTACCTGCAAATTCTTATTTTTGAGCAATGCCCATCTATCAAAAAGCTTAATTAAGACAGAGCAGGTCTGATGCATCACATCCTTTGTTTACAAAATCTTTCCTCTGCTACCATTTCGGGCACAAAAATTAAGTTCCAAGATGTTGAATCTTATTATGAGTTACCCTTAATTAGAATAAATCCAGCTAGCCATTAAAGCACAAAGCTTAGGTGATCAATATTGAAAAAGACAGAGAAATGTGTATCAGGTTTTTAAGGGAAGCTATACAAACAACGATGAAGACACTGGAAGCCACCTCTCCTTTTCAGGGCATCTATAGTGTATATAACCTAAGAGGTTTTAAGGTGGGTCTCATCTAAATCTTAAGGTCAACGCTTTAATGTATATAACCCAATGGGCCTTAAGATGGTCCAACTTGGCAGATAAAGAAAAATTGTATTTTAATGCTTGTGGTCAGGTCTTTAACTTGAGGACTGGTCTTAAGGTTTTTTTGCTTATAGCCTGCTTAAGGTCACCCTGTAATGTATGAGGTCGACCTTAAGGTGGCTTAAGACCCTCTGTTTTTATACACTGTGGATGCCCTCATGAATAGCTAGTAAACCACATCAGGAACCCTTGAGATTCAGCATCGCACAAAAAGGAGCGGTAACCAGTTCCGCATTGTGGATAGCAAAAAGGCTTCTCATCTGCATCACACGTGATTTATAAGCTAAATATAACAAAAGAAGAACATAAAAAATCTAAACAATTGTATTAACAGGTATTCCCATTTTGCTCGAAGTCGAATTTTGGACACATCTGGCACTGTGACAACGTAAAATTCCAAATGTAACTCCCAGGCAAAAATTCTAAAACTAGCCCCTTCCGACCGCACGATCGCGCTATGGCCGACACTGTCCGGCCGTGTGGTCCCGAACCACGATCAAGATTGTTCATCGGTCGTGCGGTCCTGCACCGCACGACCGCCTGCCCGCCCGCCCGGCCGCACGATCGCCCGCCCACCGCACGACCCGCCTCGGCCATGACCCCGCCTCCGGCCGCATGACATTGTGCCGACCGCACGACCCCCCCGCACTAAATTTTTGTTTAGGGTTTGATATATGTATTTAGTATGAGAATTTATATGTATTATTGAGTTATTTACAATAAAAATAAATTTGGATATATGAAATATTGTTTCAAAAAATTTGAATTTGATGTAGAGTCCAGTTTATAGCTTGTGTGATTTTTGTTGCATTTTAGAAAATTTAAAATATTGTTTGGTAGAGTACTGAGCGAAATATGTGAAGTAATGATTGATGTATTTGTGATTTTTGTAGATTGCTGACCGTGAAAAAATGTTGAACTGACAATAACAATTTTCGATCATGGTATGTTGTTTTATTGTAGGAAATTTAATGAAAATATTTTTGAGAACAACTGTGATAAGAATAATTGGGCGAAAGGAAGGAAAATGATATTTAACAGCTGTGAAAAATGAATGCGAAAAGATGAGGAGATTTTATGCTGATAATTAAAATACACTTCATAATAAACAGATATGTTGAACTAGATGTGAAGTAACGATTGATGTATTTGTGATTTTTGTAGATTGCTGACCGTGAAAAATATGTTGAACTGACAATTTTGTAGGAAGGCGACTTGAGTCAGTCCCCTGTGAGTTTGTAGAGTTTTGTCAATTTTGTACTTTTAAACTGGAAAAAATTAGGAGTAGTTGTAATAAAAGTTTATGTTCACTGTATGTTGTAGGTGCGTAAAAAATTTTGAGATAATGTTTTAAGAGCTATTGATCAGAGAACGATCGATACATACAATGGTAAGTGATATTTTGATTTTAGTGAGAATTAGTGTACCGAGAGAACCAATATATTAATATTGGTAAATGACTTGCAATCTGAATCATTGAATGCGAAAGACGAGATAATAAATTTCATAATACAGTTGGGACTAACATGTCGCGTATATTTTTATTACATGCATAACATATAGCATGATATGCGACTAATCTACCCAACCGCCAGACGACCTCTTGTGTGGACCGGGGCCACTTTCCTTCCTTGCCCGCCGACGTTGAACTCCTCCGTGGCCTCTTTTGCTTTAGCCACTATTTCCCTCTTTCTCTCGCGCTCCTCTCGCGAGCCTCCCGCTCTCCGCGTGCACGCATCGAGATGGGCTTGCGAGTCGCGTTGTATACGCGGGTGTGCTCGTGGTCGCGGCGCTCCTCCTGCAGCAACTCCTTGTCCTGCTTGACATTCCACCCTCAAGTCGAGGGTCCATTGGTCGGCAGGTGGATCTCAAGATCGATCCATTTGCGGTAGCTACATATGGGCTCCGGACCGCAAAACAAGGGGAAAGATTGTTAGTACGTGATGTGAAGGAGAAAATGTTGGGAAAAATGGTGCATGTGTTGTTCGGGTTCCGATAGGATGAGGTGTCAAAGCAGCGGTTGGGGTATTCATTGGAGTAGTTTATGCAACCCCGTGAATGCATACCCGTGGTGATGCGTTCGTTCGATTTGATGAACTTGCACGTGTCCCCGTACCAACAAATGGGGGTGTCTTCCCTCGGTGGGAGTTGCGCAACGCTCGTTGGGGACGTCCGGGATGGGGTTGTTGCTACTGCCCACTCATTGCGGGAGCCGACCTCGTAGCCGCAGCAGCCTTTGCTTGTTCCTCGCGAGCCGCGAGCCCTTGCTTGTTCGCCATGAGCCGCGCAGCCCTTGCTATGTTGCGTGTCTCCTCCCATTGTGCATTCTTGCGGGACTCCTCCCTAGCCTTCCGCCTAGTTTCATTTATCTTGTCCGCGAATTCCTGCCAACTCTTTATATTCTTGTTGTTCATTTCGACGTGGAGAAGGAATGTATGATGTAGTGTTAGATGGTGTAGTGCTCTCTTGCAGACGCATTGCACGTCAATTTATAAGGCGAAGGGTAACCATGTGTTTTTTTGTCACGCGCAAAGTCGGGATCTTTTGTCATGTCACTTGCGCAAAGCCGGGATCTTTGTCATGTCATCGCGCAGTCGACCTCTTTGTCATGTCACCGCGCAAAGCCGGGCTCTTTGTCATGTCATCGCGCAAAGTCGGCCTCTTTGTCATGTCACCGGGCAAAGCGGCCTCTTTGTCATGTCACTGCGCAAAGCTGGGCTCTTTTGTCATGTCACTGCGCAAAGCTGGCCTCTTTTGTCATGTCACTGCGCAAAGCTGGGCTCTTTTGTCATGTCACTGCGCAAAGCTGGCCTCTTTTGTCATGTCACTGGGCAAAGCTGGCCTCTGTTGTCATGTCACTGCGCAAAGCTGGGCTCTTTGTCATGTCAACGCGCAAAGCGGCCTCTTTTGTCATGTCATCGCAAAGCCGGCCTCTTTGTAATGTCATTTGCAAAGCTGGCCTCTTTTGTCACGTCCATCGCAGAAGTTCTCTCGTTTCGTATAAATAGCACGGTTGTGGTCCCATGATATTGTAGGCGCCGAACCGTGCAAATCGAAAAGAAGTGTGTTCTCTTCTGTGGTGAAACATAACATGTCAGAAGCTGAGAGGCCGATCGGATATGGGTCACCGAAGGAAGACCTTCCCTTGGAAAGGAGGGAGGTATTTGGTCCACACTACCGCTTGATACCAAGTCAGCGTGCTCAACCAGCATGGCCGAAGTGCCGACACAATGAGGACGCGGTTGTGCAGGCCCCGAAGGCCGCTCGATGGCGGGCGGCGTTTTCCGATGCCCACGATCCGGGGTAAAAATTAGTAACAGTACTTTCTTATTTCTTATGCAGGCTGCATGTTTACCCTCCTTTCCTACAGATGGCGAAACGCGAGTTCTCCCGGTGGATCGACCCTCCCCACGAACGTTATATTCTCAATTATGTATTCACATTATGGTAGCGAATATTTGAGTTGGAGGAGCGAATCGAGACCCTCAATGAGGAGAACATCGACCTCCGCCAATGCTGCAACGCCAACATATGGAGTAGAGAGTGACTAAGTTAGTAATATGTCGTATGTAATTTGTTGTGTTCGTTGTTGTGTTGATGGTGTGGCGCTGAGCATGTTGTTTTGATTTAATTTCTTGCGTGTAGTACTATACATATTGTATGTACGTGTAATGTATGTTTTGTTTCATGTTGGCATTGTGTCACGCATTTTTATTGTGTGGACTCTATGACTGAGGCCCCCCGAGCCTATAAGAGGGAGCCATTCCTCACCTAACCCCCCGCATTGTTCTCCCTCACCTCTGAATTAGTTCTTCCCATTACGTATAGTTTTCATTCCTTCTCACTCCCACGACGCCGATATGAGTCATCTCAAGACCTCATCGTCCGCTCCCATGGTGATTTGCCCAAATGCAACACGGTTGTTAGGCGAAGACCTCACACACGGCAACGAATCTCGGGCGGCACTACTACAAGTGCCCCTTTCACTCGGTGAGTACGATTGTTTCGGGTTCATTCAAATCGTGCAGGCATGTTTGACAATATTGTTCTCCGAACGCAGGAAGCCCCGCCGGTTGTTGATTCCGGTGTGGGAGGATGAAATGGGCGAGGGGCCGACATTGCGAGGCATGAGAGAGTTGTCGGGGGTAGCGACCCGTCGAGATGCGCCATCGCTTTGATAGACCGGAGTGGAAGATTAATTTAATGTTGTGTGCTATTTTCTTTCTTGTGTTTATTGTTATCGTTAAGGTGTAGTGTTGGGGGTTATTGTTGTGTTTATTGTTATCGTGTCTTAGTGCTGGAGGGTTAATGTATGTTTGTGTGAAGCAAGTCAGAATAAATAATTTGCAAAACATGCCATGGATATGTATTACACATACGTACATTTCATAAATAGTTACAAAAACCATGAGACGTTACGAAATCGTAATTACAAAAGTCATTATGGATCTCGTCGTCGCCTCCTCGGACGGCGATGTGCTCCTCGGAGAAGGTGAACCTGCTAGGGAGTGCGGTGCATCTCGAAGGTCGCATCGCGAGGCTGCGCGTCGAGGTGGTGTCTGCACGATCTGCGTGGGAGGTCCGTCGGATGGCGAGAATAGAGCTCAGCTAATCACTCGACGAGGGGTCTATGTCCTGCTGAGATGTTACATCTTAATTACGCCATGCACAGCGTTGTTAGTAATACATAGTAATATCAAAAGGCATTTACTGCGTGAGGTGAAATGCCGATGACCCACCGTACTCTGCACCGTAATCTTGGTAGGTCGGCCAAACCACTCGTCTTGCTCGCAGTGGATCGACCACCATGAGCGAACGCGGGCAACGGCACCTCTGCTGTGCCGAGTCAGGGTCACTATATAGAGATCGGGCCCGTCGGCCAGGCGAGATTGTTCTCTCCCCCGTACTCCTCCGTGATGACGATGGCTGCAGCAGGTTGCTATCCCGCCGCAATGCTGCAAGAAAAATATGGGGTTAGAGATAAATGGCAAACGAGTGCATGAACAAATAGGTGGCAAATGCCGTACCGCTGGTCCGAACCGCGTGGACGACGAGCGAGCGGCGGGGGTCGATCGGCCGGATCGCGATGGACGTGGCGATGATGGACGTCTTGATGGCACCGCCGACGGTGGTGCGAGAGGCGGTGGTGGTGGTCGCCCGTCCGCGACCACGTCGTGCAACAGGCGTCATCTCTCGTGGTGACCACAACCGATGGTCCGTATGGCGGACTGGCGTCATCATATATGTTGCGCATCGAAGTGAGCGACGATCAATCAATTTGCTCTCCCAAGATGGAGAGCCCGAGGCGCCTCGCCGTGGATACGATGCAATCGGTCGAACCGCGATTCTGAAGTAACCGCTTAAAACATAATCATGCACATGTTAATTACATACTAATCTCTTACCGTCTCGTCGTGCCGTGCCGCCGATCTTGATGCGGACCTACCTCTATAGCGACCTCGTGTATGATCTCAATCGACGCCGGGCGGCGCTGAAGAAGCCTCTGCGGGTGCGTGGAACGTACCACTCGAGGTATGTGCTATACGTGCCGAGGTCGTGCGGCGGGTCTCCTCCACAACCATCGTGTCCGCGTGGTCACGCCACATATCCGCCCACTCCGTTGTACGCCTCTCCGCTTCGTTCGCTCGCCTCTCCTCGATTGCACGCAAGTTAATTGAGACATCCACAATTAGTAGGGCACAAAGTAATGCATTAATTAAAGTTACCGTGAAATCACATACCGTGGGTGGTGGGTGCAAGAGGGCATCTGGCGGTGGGACAACTGGTACATGCCGAATCGCCTCATGACTCATTGTGGATTGTATGGCTCGACGCGGTGAGAGAACACCAAGTGGCAAGTCGTCAACCAAGACATGTGATCCCGCCCGCCGAGATGATAATCCGTGGGGTCGTGTCCATAATAAACGGTGGAGTCCATGGCCACCGACTATCTCTACCTCGTGGAGTGTCTCGAACATGTTGTGGAACTCTGGGTACGCACGTCTCGGTCTCTCCTTGGCCCACCGCAACCGAGCATGTGTCCAACGCGTACCCATGGTGGGCCCATCGATGGGGTCGTCTCCATTAGCAAGGCCGTACAAATGCGGGCTGAACTCGTAAGGGTGCACAGAAGTACCAAAGTAAGGCCTGCCAACGGGGAAGTGTTCCCACGACCACAACTGAAGAAGAACGTAGCACACGGCTAGGACCGGCTCGCTGGCCGTAGTACGCTGTGAGGCATCACACAAACCTCGGTATGTGGCGCTAAGAACAGCTGATCCCCAGCTATACTGTGGCACCTCACCAGGCCAGCCATCCGCCAAGGACTCTGCTAGATGTATGTAGCTAGGCTGCACTGAATCTCCAGTGGTGCTAGGGAACAAGACCCACCCGAACAGAAATAGCAGGTACGCAACGAAGTGTGTCCGCACCTGGTCCTCATGTGCGAGAGCAGGACATGTCATGTACCGACGAAGCCATCCATGTGGCACACCAAATCGTTGTCCGGAATCGGATGACCGAACCGTGAGCCGATGGACCTTCCAATCTGCGACCTTGGGGTGGCACTACAAAGAGGCACCACGGAGGGTAGACCTGTAAGCATTGTCACATCCTGCAGAGTAACCGTCATCTCGCCCCAGCGGAAGTGGAACGTGTGAGTCTCCGCCTCCGGCGATCAACGAGCGGACAAAGAACAGCGCATCAAACGCAGCAGCGCGGCGGTACATCCAACATGCGGGCAATGGGCGGCAAATGGTGTACCGCATGAGTGGGATGTACCGGTCGAGGCCGATGCTCTCGGGGCTCCTAAGGATCAAGCTCGGGAGGCCTGTCTCCGACGACCACGATAGGCATCGGTGCCGCTCATCCCACCGGGGGTCAAGCAACTCGTAAGCCATCTCCTACCAAATAAGGAAAACAAGTGAGTCTACATTGATAATATAATGTGCAACAAATGACAATATAATTAACGACAACGTAACGACAAAGAAACGTGCGGAATGTACTAACACATACATCAAATGTGCACACAAATATGACCCACACAACATCTACACATACGAATGTACACAAACAAACATACGAATGTACAAAACATAAAATGTGCGTGACATACGATATAGAACCAACAATACATCGTACATCTCCTCAATAATAGAAGGGACCTCGCAACACATGGCGCGATGCATCACAATGCACGAACACATCAACACATGGAAGGAACCAACAGGGAGTACAGCAAAATATTGTATTTGCTACTACGGAGGGTTGCTTGATGTCGGCTGTTTGGGCCTTTGGTGAGGAGTGCCCAATCGTCTTGCATAGCCTACACTTTGGCCGCCGAACTCGATCCCCACCGGTCGTCATCCATGTCATTGCGGATGCGACGGCTTTGTCGCCCGCCACGACCGACATGCTTGATGGCATCGTTGGGCACCCACTTTACCTCCCCGCCATAATTCTCAGTGCATGTATACCCCGTATGAATGAAACTCGCACTCGTGTTGCATACAAGTCTTTGCATGTCGTAATCTTGTAAGATGTACTGGTCGACGCTGTCGCCATACCGCAGTTGCATACACATGAGAGCATGGTTTGTGAAGAAGCTGGGGCTTGTTGCGGTGCAAGATGCTTTGTCATCAATCGTGCATACGTGTTTCGATCCTCCGATGTGACCCATGACGTATCGCCCGAGGCGAACCTCGAACTTGTTCCTTAGGCCATCAATGGGCCGAGCAATGTGGAACGACTCTTCTCCATCTTTTTCCCCATATACCTGCATTACCTCGTAGTATTGCTTGTTTTCGCCGAGGTGCTTCTTCGCTATCATGGCTCTATTGACAAAATACCGACAAGATGCGGTTCCAGCTCTCGTCCACGATTGCCGTGATTGGTAGAGATCTGAGCCCTTCAAGACTCCGTTGTAAACCTCTGACATATTTGTTGTCATGATCCCATACCTCGCCCCCCGGTGTCGTGCAACAAAGACCACATCTCCAAGTCAGGTGCATTTGATTGAACCCATTGTGTGAACACCCCAACTCTTGTGGAGCCTCCTCCACGGCCCCGGCTTCCGTCTGACATGCTTGCTAGCCTCCCGATCGAGTTGTCTCCACAAGGTGTCAAACCGCTCGGTTCGCACACATAGCTTCTAAACATCTTCATTAAGTCCTTGCTACGGAACCTTCGTGGAAGTTCACGCAAGATACCTCATGCACCAACGGTTCTTCGATCATTCCACCGAAGGGAGGTCGTCCCATTCTCGCATCGTCGCAACGCAGACAAAGAAGCTCGCATTGCGGTCCGAGATTATACACACTTCGGGACGACCTTGCACTATGGCCTGCTTCACATTGGCAAGAAACCAAAGCCGCCTATCCGTATTCTCATTCTCCACAATTGCAAATGCCACCGGGAGTAATCGGTCATTTGCGTCCCACCGCGAATCGCGGTGAGGATAGTACCCTTGTACTTGCCGGATATGAACGTCCCGTCTATCGTTAGCACCGGACGGCACGACCGAGGCCTTGTATCGCCCGATGGAAGGCCCGTAACACTCTGTCAAGAATATACGCCGGGCCTCCGTAGGATGAACCCTCTCCCTTCATAATGTACGTGTTCGGATTTGATTCGTGATTTGTCAGCATTCTTGGGACCACGTCGACGCCTCCTCGACGTCCCAAACATACGGTGCAAAGACCTTCGTTTCGCCCGCCATGCCTTCTTGTAGCTCACTTCAATCCCTCCGAATTTGCTACCGCCATTATAACCTTCGGAGAAATAGATACATCGCCACGATGAGGTGGCTCACCAGCCCGCAACATATGCTGATGCCATGTTGCGGTGCCTATGTACTGCCCCCGCAAGCTCGCAACTGTGATCTTGCAGCACCGTTATTCGAACTCGGTGCGGCCGCCTTGAACTGCGTGCACGAATCTCTTTGCCCGACAGACCCATCAACACACTTCACAATGTACGTGTTCGGGTTTGACCAGTGGACCCGATACGCTCGACTAATGTTCACGGCGTATCTAGCAATAGCTCGCTGGACATCACTCTTATTACTAAGCATCGCCCAAAATGAGTGTGGCCTCGTCAAGCACCATTCTCCTCCTCCGCTGTGGCAAAGACTAGATGCCGCTGCGTGTCGCCCGGCCCGATGACACGTGCGCAACGCTGGTGGTCACAACACCACATACCACCCTCTAATTGCAGCCCGCCATCATCGTCCTCTCCAACTGCTCTGCTTCTCATCCTCCTCCTCCTCGTTGCCCACTTCTTCCACCGGTCCCCAAGGTACTCATGATACCAATACGGCGCCCACCACCTCTCCTCCACACCTTCGTTGGCTCGAAATTCTCCGCACGCCTCCCGAGGTCTTCATCACCCACTTCCTCGCCCACATCTTCTCCCGCAGCGCCTTCTTGACCGCCCAAGATGAACCCAGCACTACATCTCGCACCAGTGGCATTAGAACCACCCATGGCGGATGATTCTGTCCTTTTCACGAACTCGACATATACCATTGGTCCGCATATATCGCAGATCGTGGTTGCACACAACCTCCATGTAGTTGGCCCACGAGGCATCGTTGGTCACCTTCGGTTGCCATATTCTCTCTCCGCATCACCCACCATTGAGGTATAGACCGCCTCGATCCGTAATCTCTTCCTTGCGGTGTACCGATCGAACGCCGAACGGACACACCTCCGTAGGTCGGCAAGGTCATGGCGTTCGCACCGGTGCCCGGATCACGGTCCGGTCACACTAGACAGTCCGCCCCATACGGCCCGTCACAGACGAGACCACTCCGTAGAATACGAACAAGTCTTGAATGTCAGCCATGGCGTACCTAACATAAGTGCACAATCAACCATCTCAGTACACAACATGCAACAATCGTATCATCACACCCCCACTACCCCATTGTAACATTAACAGTGCGGTATTTATAAATCTATAATTTACTTCTACCTATTTTACTTCCAAATTCTAGCATACATCAAATTACATATTCATTTCATTTTTATTTCCATTTCTAATACGAATGAAAATTGCATTACAATGTTATTTTATTTTCACTATTGTTCTGCATTAAGCTAGTTACAATTCATGCAAAAAAATGCAATAAGTAATTTCTCTTCATTTCTTTCGTAATATTTTACTTAACGCTGTCTTCCACTAACCAATTTTATTTCCATTTTTTTCTATTAATGCCAAATTCCCATTACATATTAAGAGCATAATCAACCATCATAGTGTAAAATATGCAAAATCGTACCATCAAACACCCACTACCGTACTTTATTTTCAATTTATTTTTACCACCTACCGCACTATATCCACTTCTTCCCTAACCGTACTAATTGTATGTTTGTAAACCTGTTACTATTGTTATCACCTACAAATGCTCTAAAAATATGTACTTTCTCACCCTCTACACATCTACAAGTTCATATTTTCGCACAACATGAAACTACATTACAATACGTATGATCTCAAAAAACAGAGTACAACATTACATACACTACAATATATCATGCCTAACATATGTAAGATTTGCTACAAATACATAGCTATTAAAGATGGACCTAAAATAACATTAACCAAAGATGGTTTGCTTAATTATAAACTAATGACATACATAAAATATTAGTTGCACGGCACGAAACTTACTTCTTCTTGAAGCTCACGAGACGATCTACAACTTTGTACTTGCCAACCACGATTCCAAACGAAATCAACTCAAATCCTCCTTCTTTCACTCCTCGCCCATCTTCTCCTCTCGCTCTCGCGCTGGTCTTCACCGGTGCAAATGAGCTTCCTCATACGATCTGTTCTTTCACCATATATTATGCCTGTGGAGATGTCTTGCGAGGGCCATGCAACGGTCGCAGCCGTGTGCCACGCCTGTGAAAATAATACCCATGTTCGCTGCTTTCGCGAGGGATTAGACAGGAATCATGCGGTCGGTAGCGGGGGTCGTGCGGTCACGGCGGGTCGTGGCGGTCGCCAACGGGTCGTGCGGTCACAGGCGGTCGTACGCGGCCGGACGATGTGGCGGTCAGGCGGTGCGGGACCGCACGACCGACAGTGTCGACCTCAGCGTGAACGCAAGGCCGGAAGGGGCTAGTTTTGGAATTTTTGCACCGGAGCTACATTTGGAATTTTAGGTTGCCACAGTGCTAGATGTGTCCAAAATTCCTCGAAGTCTAGCGAGTTAACAATTAAACATGTACATGTTGCTAAAATATTCTGCTCAGTCAGGCATCACTTAGTTGAAACGATGAATTGACATTACCTGACTACTTTCCAAATAATTGCAATTAGCAAGCAGCAACAACATCATTGAATAATCTGCTCTTGCTTTAGAATTATGTCAAATACAGTACCACATAGAGGGTCATCACAGGCGGTTCTAAACCCTCATCACAGACGGTTTCTGAACCGTCTAATTTGTTGTGTCTGTGATAACAGTGATTATTACAGACGGTTTTTGAGCCGTTTGTGATAAGTCACATCATAGACAATTCGCGAAAAGAATCGTCTATGAAAACCAACTATCACAAACGATTTCGACCACAGAACCGTCTGTGATATATCGAACATTACACAACCGTCTGTGATACATATCACGAATGGTGCATAGAATCGTCTATGATAGTTCGTTCTATATATAGAAATTTTTCTATTTTTGGTTAGCCTTAGCAAATACTAGCCATACTTTCTGAAAACTATACGCAGATAATAGATACAAGCAAATACACAAATACATAGATATATTACAGATAAACACATTTACAGATTGATTATAGATTAATTGATTATAGATATATCACATATGCGTGCGCGCCCACACACACGCGCACGCACACACACATATATGTAGATAACAGAAAATATTGTTTGTCACTAAAAGTTTTATTCATCCTCAGCCGCATCAAACTCTCTTTTTAGGTTAATAACCTCCGTCATTAAGAAGGTAATGAGGCATCCTCGAATTTTGAAGAGATCATTCATTTAGATTGTGCTAAAACGGATGTTGATACCCTATCGTTAGGAAGAGTAAAGTCATACGCATTTATATATATTAATTGATAAGTAAAAATAATTATTGTGAAATTGATAAACCTCTGGATCTTTAGGCTTACCACCCATGTTTCCTATCGTGGTGTGGTGTTCCCTTCCACGTGTCTCCCTTTTTTGGCAATGTATGCGGCAACGACCCTAGTTGTAGGATACAAGTATGTACTCCTTGTCATTGTGAGCGTATAGTCCTGTTGTTCTTGATTTAAATGAATGATACCTACATATTTCATGGTAACACTAATATAGTCTTTTACACCTCATAATTTAAATGAGCTAGAGACAAAGTCAAATTTCATATCACACTTGATAGCTAAAGCTATGTCAGTCGGAGTAGTAGTTATTTTGAAACACCCTTCCAACGAGACTTTGTAGCAATAATATATGCCACGATGAGAAGATGAGAACTATTATCGACAAATTCTTTTGAAAAGTTGTCAGTCTACTCATGTTGTTATTTCTCAATAACTTTAAGAACATTAAATCAATGTACATTTGGGCTTTAAAGGACATGATACAAATTACATGCTCCAGTGTGTCAGATTTTATAAATTAGGTCATGGTTGCTATCTCTTTCTCCTCATCATACTACGTATTAAGTTTTAAAGGGTATAAAGCAAATCACACACACCAAACCCAACATGCAAGGTACATCCTCTCCCTTGTCTCCCTCCTCTCCCAGATCCCACTCCTACGCTCCCAACCAAATCCTAACTCCATGTGAGTATAAATCGATTCATCCCAACCCTTCTCTTTTGTTATGTAAAAATTTCATTGTCCCTAAAAATTTTATATGATTGAAGTTTTCCTGCTGAGGGTTCCATGAATATTGCCATTTTGTACTATTGATTTCCTTGCCGTGAATCTTGCCTAGGGTGGTTCCATTGCCGGAATCTTGCTATTTGAGTTTCTTGCTTCTTATTAATGCTGCCCTTCTCTTGCCGTCAGTGTCATATGCTACGAGCTCAACTCCAAGCTTGAACCTCAATTTGGACTCGTTCGAGCTCAGCTCAAATACTCCGTATATTATATATGGGGACTCCCCGGCCGGAGAAGCATGCCACGCCATTTTTTTTGCAAGAAAGCCCCTGCGTTTTGTAAAATCACGTAGAGATCCTCCGTTCTCGCAAACAGGTCCCTGCTTCTCGCAAACAGGTCTCTGCCAGGTTTTTTTTCCGAGAAGCACCATCCACTTCACCGATAGCAACCTGCGATTTTCAAAATTATGTATAGGTTCTTGTTTAGTTACGTACAAGTCCTTGCAGGTTCTTTGTTTTTTGCGAAAAAGCCCTTTGGTTTTTTCGAAATTACGCATATGTCCTCGATTTTTTTTAAGAAATGTCTCACGAATTATCATCTCTTTTACTTCGGTCCACACAGTGGCTAGTGCGGCGTGACGCCGCGCTTACGTAGCTAGTTTGTATTGAGGCCTAATCTACTGGGCTCGCTTGAGCTCAGCTCGTTTACAGGCTAACTTCAAGTGCCTGCAGCCTAATCTAGGTTTGGAACCACAGATGTGCCGGATTCCATGGTCTGCACCATAGTCTTGCTAGGTGCAGCAGCAGATCCATCTATGTAGCCCAAGAGTTGATGGACATGCAGATAGGGAAGAAACTGAGCCTTCCAAAGAAGAAAACTCTCATCCCAACTTCACATTGATCATATTGCCAACGGAAGGGGATGGGAGGAGGCTGGCCGACATGGAAGCAGTTGCGTCCACGTTCGAGATTGCGGCGGCAGGACTGCAGGAGTCGAGTTCACGTTGGACGAAGACATGATGGCCCAGATGGATCAGTGCTCTATACCATGTAAAAAGTATAAGGTAGAGAAAGGATTTTGGGAGAAGCCGCAATACGCTAGCCTTCTCAGTGCTCTGCTTATGTACTCGGCAATGTGCAGGATTAAGGAGTAGTGCCAAACGGCAGAGGAATTACAATCAGAGATTGAGAGAGAGAGAGATTTTAGGGATTGTATCGGTTTGTACTGATACCAATCCACTCTATCTATACATAGCTCATACTATCTATACATAGCACAGTTCTATCTTTAACACCAGCAAGCCTTAAAACTGAAAGGTTGCGGGGCATCCCTAACCCTTCTGTGATACCTCCACTGAGCATGTTGCGACCCAAGTTGAGCTTCTGAAGATTTGAACATTGGCTCAAGCTTGAGGGAATCTCACCGTGGAGGCAATTGCTTCCAAGATCAATGATTTGAACGCGAAAACAGGAAGACAGAGTGTTTGGGATCATGCAGCTAAGATTGTTCAAGCTGAGGTTAAGATAGTGCAACCTATTTAGTTGGCCAAGTTCAGGTGGGATTTGACCACTAAGTTGATTGTTCGGGAGGTGGATTCTTGTGAGGAAAGTGAGATTGGCGATGCAAGGAGGTATTTGGCCATTAAGGTGGAGCGACTCAAGGTCCAGTGCAACAAGACGAGATGCGTGCCTCTCGCTGCAGGTAACACCGGACAAACCGCAGAATTGGAAGGAGTGGTTGCTTTCATTTCTCTTTTTAGTTTGAGGTTACTTATTAATTTGTAATGCACACTATAGTAATTTTATTTATATCAGTCGACGCGAGTCTTTTTCTATAAATTTCTCAATAAGACCAAAGTCAAAAGTCAGTATAAACGGACCTCCTCTCAACTGCTCTCGCAAACTGGATAGCCCTACCCCCCTACCGGGCAACGGCCGGCGGCGATGAGAATGACGACAGACGAGCAACGGCGCCGATAAAGTTCTTTGAGCCCTCGCCCCAATCCTCCTCCTCCTACTTCTCCCTGTGGCCAGGGGTGAGCGTTGGCACAGGAGCGTTTTGGCCAATGAGCTCCACCGAAACCATCGCCCATCTGGGCTGTGGCATTGGATTAGCACTTCGCTTTATGCTACATGGTCAGTCAAGGAGAAAATTGTATTTTTGCCATTCAAAACAGTGGGCTTCGCAACTTTATCCTCCCAATCGTTGGTTTCACAAAAATGCCATCCAAAACATTTGCTTCTTGTTTTCTCTGCCATTTTCTCTATTTTTCTCCTTTTCCTTTTTCTCTCCTATAATCAGCCACGTAAAAGGACAAAACTGCCCCTGGGCAAATTAGAATGCCATCCAAAGCTAAGGGCATGCTGTCTTTTATGCTGAGATTTGAGTGTGCACTGTGCAGTTCTTTGTTTGTAAATTACTCATAAAATACTGTTGTTTGCAAGATCATATTAACAGCTTTAATGGTCACCTCTTGGTATTTCTTCTTCAGGATTACTTAATTTTAATCAACGCCAACCAAAGTCAAGATGAATTCTCGCCTCTGTTGCCCCAAGTAAACAAGTGGGTGCAACGGCTCGGGTTAATCACGAGATGCGTGTACCTCCGATTGGTACCGAATCCGATGAAAAATATGGTAACACCGGACAAATCGCAGAATTGGAAGGAGTGGTAGATTTCAAATGAAGTGTCTTTTTAGATTGAGGTCTATTTGTTAATTTGTAATACACACTATAGTAATTTTATTTATATCAGCCAAAATTAATCGTAGATAAGTCTTTCTCTATAAACTTCTCTGTAAGATCAAAGCCAAAAGTCAATAATGAATATAAGACCTCCTCTCAACTGCTCTCGCAAACTGGATAGCCCTACGCCCCTACCGGGCAACGGCCGCCGGCGATGAGAACGACGACAGACGAGCAACGGCGCCGATAAAGTTCTTTGAGCCCTCGCCCCCATCCTCCTCCTCCTACTTCTCCCTGTGGCCAGGGGTGAGCGTTGGCACAGGAGCGTTTTGCCCAATAAGCTCCACCGAAACCATCGCCCATCGGGGCTGTGGCATTGGATTAGCACTTCGCTTTATGCTACATGGTCAGTCAAGCACCTCTCTTCGTGCATTTTGTCACCCTGCCCTGCTGCCCCATAAGTTGAAATGAGCCGTGGATTTTTGGCTTAATTCGCGTGTGGCTTGTTGTTTGGAACTATAATGTAACTAACAAATAGAATGGGTATCTTGTTTTATGTAGAACTGTTTATCAAAGCATCCTTAATTTTAATTGATAGGCCTGATCGACCTAGCCAATTCAGGGGATTGTAAATGTAAAGTTCAAGCATACTTACTCCTCTCACGAAACATTAAAGAGGTATTTTGTATAAAATATCAGGATTTCAAAGTAGAAAATTTCCTTTCCATCTCTTTGCTTGGTAATCTGAAGCATATCGCCCCAATTCTTTGCCCCTTTGTAACATTGTAAGTTTGTAACTCTCCATGCCTTTCAATTTGTACAATTTGGCTGCCCTGCAAGATTTTGACTAATATCTATACTGTTTGTGACCAGTAGGGTGTGAAAGTACTAGTTTGTTAACATGGAACATGCATCAATTAAACAAAACAACCAAGCCAATACAAACGTTCCTGAGGTGAACTTTATTTCATAATATTTTTACCAGTTCCGATACATAACAAACACAAGTCAGTAGCAAAATGGAAAACAAGAATCACGACATAAACTATTTCCAAGGGAAGAAAACTTTTCCAGAACATAGACCGTAATGTTCCAGTACCATGTGAAACAATTGTCCTTTTTCTCAACCGCGTAGTGCTGAAAATGCTTCTTTGATTGTGATGACTTCAGCGTAAACTTCCAGCATTGTTGGTCGATCTTTTGGTGTCTCCACAGAGCATGAGAGACCAAGCTTAACAAGATGCATGATGCAGCTCATCATTCCGACGGTCACATGATTTTCATGGTCTAAATTATTGTCTTCATCTTCAAAATTTGGAATGATATTAGGATCAAGAATCTCTCCAATCTTTTGAGGAAATGCTTTTCCCACAAATTTGTGAAGGCTCAAACCATCGTTAAACATCTCATCTGTCGGGCGCTTCCCAGTGAGCATTTCTAGGATGATAATTCCATAGCTATAGACATCGCCCTCTGTTGAGATTTTGCTCCCAAAGCCATACTCTGCAATGTTAGGTGCAACAGTTCAAACAATTGACTATCTCACAATATTGAAATAAAAAATCATGAAAGCATCTTTCCAAAGAAAGGAAAAGTAAAACATGAATATCGTGAAAACAAATAAGGTATTAGAGATGTCCTATTATTTTTTATACTAACAAAAATGAGAACAAAAATTGTCACCTGGTGCAATGTATCCAATTGATCCTCTTGGTCCTACTAAGCTTGTAGAACTAGTAATGCTTGAAGAACTATAACTGTGAAGAAACTTAGCTAACCCAAAGTCACCAAGACGTGCAACCATGGCACCATCCAGTAGGACATTGCTGGGCTTCAAATCACAATGGACCATAGGGGGCATGCAATGGTTATGTAGATAATCCAATGCAGAAGCTATGTCGACTGCTATTATTATTCTGGAGCCCAAACTCAATGGTCTTTTCAAACCATACTTGTTCAGTTTTGGATAGAGCCAGCTCTCTAGGCTACCGTTGGGCATATATTCAAGAATAAGAGCTTTGAACTCATGTCCTGTTGGATCATATGTTGAGCATGCGGTAATCACCCTTACAAGATTACGATGACGTGTGTTCCTCAGGGCCTCACACTCAGCAAGGAAGCTCTTTGGTGCTCCAAGTTGATCAAGTTTGAAAACTTTGATAGCAGCTGCCTGTTCTTCAAACTCAAATATACCTTTGTACACTGACCCACATTTTCCCGAACCAACCAAATTGGCTGAGGAGAAACCATTTGTTGCTTTGGCTAAATCAGCATATGTGAACTTCTTCAACTCCTTGCAGGATGGATGAGATACTTGTTTGACTTTCTTTCTCTTCTTAAAACAACGACCGCAAAGCATGATAACATGACCAAAGAAAGAGCAGTAAATCCTACTATCTTCAGAATGTAAGAGGTGTGCCTTTCTTTGGATGTCTCTGCATTGCAAAGTGGCAACTGTAGCAATGGGATGCTGGCACATAACTTCTTATTCCCTTGAATGAACACCTCGCTGTCATTCTGAAATACCCCACCTGTTGGTACTGGTCCCTCGAGATTATTGAAGGACAAATTGAGAAGCTTCATAGAGCTGAAGGACTCAAAGAACTCAGGGATTTCACCACACAAGTTGTTTTGAGAAAGATCCATCTCAATGATGCCTCTCAAAGTAATGAAAGATGCAGGGATTCTCCCATCAAGAAGGTTCCCCTCCATGTGAAGGGACTCCAAATGGACGCACTCGCCTAGAGTGGAGGGTATTTGTCCAGACAATTGGTTATTGGAAATATTCAATGGGCCGAGATTGATCAAGCCGCCAATCTCCAGTGGTATTTGTCCAGAGAGTTGGTTGTGTGACAAGTCCAAACCTTCAGAAAGGGAGGAAAGAGTAAAGAGCTCCTTAGGTATGCTACCATCAAAGCTATTACAAGAGAGGTTCAGCGTTTCCAAATTTTTGCATTGTCCTAAAGCTCCTGGGATTGGTCCGCTCAAATTATTTTCCTGTAAATACAGCTCATTCAATCGATTGAGATTACCAATGGAAAGAGGTATTTGTCCAGAAAGTTTGTTCTGGGATAAGCTTAGGACAAACAAGTTTGGAAGATTCCCAAGTGATTCAGGAATATTTCCAGTAAGCAAATTTTGTTCCATGTAAAGAAGCGTGAGGTTTGTGAGGTGCTCTATCTCCTGTGGTATGGTGCCAGATATTTGATTTGCTCTTAACAACAATACCTCTAAGCTCTTTGAAAGGCCCTCAATGGAACTCGGCAAGACTCCTTGAAGGTTGTTTGCATCTAAGCGCAAATTCACCAGCTGTGTGCAATTTGTCAATGAGGCTAAGAAGGACCAATCTCCAGCCTCAAGCCGATTCCTGCCTAGATTCAGATCAATTAATTTGGGCAGAGTACCAAAAGAAGGAACAATACCATGGAATGCATTGCTGCGGAGGTCAATCACCTGAAGATTGGTTGTGTTGGCTAGTGAAGTGGGGATTTGGCCATGGAATTGGTTTCCGTGCATAATCAAAGTTTGGATGCTTGGAAGGGTATATCCGACGTTATTTGGAATTTCCCCTATGAGACTGTTCATACCCATGCCAAGGTATGTGAGTGCTGACATGTTGTAAAGAGAGGTTGGGACGGTCTCTGTCAAAACGTTGTAAGTCATGTCTAATTCTTGAAGGTTTGGAATTTTACCTATACTCATGGGAATGCTACCTTGAAAATTGTTATCTCCAAGCAAAAGCCAGAGAAGGGAAGAAAAATTCCCTAAAGTGGAAGGTATGGTGCCCGCAAGATAATTCGATTGCAAGATAAGATACTGCAAGGGTGAGTCAACATTTGAAAAAACAGGTATGGACCCGACAAATTTGTTCACTCCCAATGCTAAAGTTTGAAGTGATGTGCTATTAAATAGTGCAGGAGGAATCTCTCCACCAAGGTGATTGTCTGTTAAGGCCAACACTTGAAGTGATGAACTATTAGCCAGGAGAGACGGGATAGGTCCTGTGAGGCTATTGTTCGTGAGAATAACCGAGACAAGAGAAGAGCTGCTTCCAAGTGAAAGAGGAATGTTGCCTGTCAGACTATTTCCAGCAAGCCTTAAAACTGAAAGGTTGCGGAGCATCCCTAACCCTTCTGGGATACCTCCACTGAGCATGTTGCGACCCAAGTTGAGATTCTGAAGATTTGAACAATTGCTCAAGCTTGAGGGGATCTCACCGTGGAGGGAATTGCTTCCAAGATCAATGATTTGAAGGCGAAAGCAGGAAGACAGAGTGTTTGGGATCATTCTGCTAAGATTGTTCAAGCTGAGGTTAAGATACTGCAACCTATTTAGTTGGCCAAGTTCAGGTGGGATTGGACCACTAAGTTGATTGTTCGGGAGGTGGATTCTTGTGAGGAAAGTGAGATTGGCGATGCAAGGAGGTATTTGGCCATTAAGGTGGAGCGACTCGAGGTCCAGTGCAACAACACGAGATGCGTGCCTCTTGCTGCAAGTAACACCGGACCAACTGCAGAATTGGAAGGAGTCGTTCTTCCATGAGGCTAGGAGTCCAGCAGGATCGGTGAGATGGAACTTAAGGCAAAGGAGGGCTTGGAGGTCGGTGTTCGACTCATTATCGAGAGCTTTAGCGTCTAATGAAGACACATGGAGTATCAAAAGAGAGGAGAGGACAACGGCCAGAGGCAGTGAGGAACTGAGAGCTCCCACCACAGGAGACATGTGTTTTCGATCACACATGCTTATGCTCTAGCAGACGTGTGAGTGCGTTGTGATTTCTCTGCCGCATTTATAGAAGGCAGATAGGTCGCGCGCTACTTGCATCCATGCGATGGGTGTATTATCACTGTTTTAAAGTTACACAAATATTCAAGCAAAGTATTGTATTTTTGAAAAGTGCCGTATTCTCTCATTCAAATCTGGTCAGATTTCACCGCTTGAAGTGTTTGATTAGACTTCACTCAAAAGAAAAAGTAATCAGATGATAAATCCTACCAGAACTCTTTACCTGATTAATATACGACTATGACTAATCGGGATTTAGGACTGATCAAACTAGTTGTGATTGAATATTTTCTGACCAGTATGACTAGACTGGTCGTGAGAAATATGAACTGGTCGAAGATTATGTTTGGGACCATCTTCATATCCGTGAAAGACTCTGCATGGACCTGCATCGGACGTGGTGCCCAAAGGTACTTGAGCCGACTAGAGTTAGACGTGGCAACTCGAGGCGCCTCCCACTATAACTCTTCATCGTCTTTAACTGAGACTACTTCGTCTTCGAATAGGATACTATTCCTTTTTTACTAGGATTTTGTTCCTTCATCGTCTGAAACTCTTATTTCAAAAGCTATTTATACGCCTGTAGGTCTCTTGGAAGAGAACACGCATTTCACAATACACATGAGTGGTCTGAGACCGATGTGGTCGAAAATATGACCAGTGAAGTCGACGACCAATGAGCGGTTGAAAATCCAACGTGATCGAAAATCAATGTGGCAGATCTAGTTGAAATGCGATCAATGAGGTCGACGACCAGTGAGTGGTCAAAAACCCAATGTGGTAAAAAATATGACCAGTGAGGTCAACGACTAGTGAGTGGTCGAAAATCCCACGTGATCGAGAAGATACGGAGCGGTCGAAAGCCTGAACACGATTGAAAAATATGCAATGCGATCTGAATCCTGACCGTGGTCAGAACCAACGTGGTTGAAAACAGAGCAAAACAGAGGAGATCAGTCTGAATTTCAGCATAGTTTCAAAACGAAAATTGGTGGAACTTTTGATCCGTAGATCCAAATGATATGAAACTTTGTAGAGAACTTCTCTAGGGTACTGTGAACATATTACAATAAACAATCATAAAAGTTATGGCCAAAGATAAGACCTTTTTTAGTTTATAGGAAGATTACATCAAAACCGAGACAAAATCAAAATCAGTGGATATAACTAGCTCGTGGGTGGATGATGACCAAGATGAGTCTAGATGTATTCCCACATATCACAGTAAGTTAGAACACACAAAAAAATCGACTCAAAAACCCTCGGATCAAGAAATCACACTTTGAGACCAAATCAAGAGTAAATCAATCAAATCAAGATGGATTCATGGAAATACGCAAAGATTGATGTATTGCTTAGTTAAGAGGTTGAGTTTACAACCACTCCACCTTAGAGGACAAAAAGCGCATCAAGTGCTCTACTCTCAAATCCTAACCCTAAACAAGAGAGCACATGAGAGAGGAGATGGATGGTTAACTCTACATGTCTCCACCCTAGCCCTATTTATAACTGGGCAACCAGCCATCTACACCCCTAAATGGATCTTATCCACTATTACAATAGGAAAAATCTGTTAACCCCACACACACGGGTTTTACTCACTCAAGTTCACTTATGCACGTTTTCCAAAGCGTATAAGAGTGCATACGCTAGATCCTTAGCCTTGATCCACCTTGATCAAACCAGCTCCATCATCATAACGTGACTTATATTAGCCAAGACGTGCATAACGTAATCTTAATGCAATGACTCATGTCAACCTAACTAAATCCATGATTCAAATCCCAAAATTCTCAAATTATGCCCAAAACCAATCCAGACAAAGTGCGATCTTTACAACCCAAATGACCACTCCACAAATATTGCAATGATTTATCATAACATTAACTTAGACCATCTCATATGGTGTTTAGTGATTTTTGGGGTTTTTTCGCAAGAATTTTCAAGCTAAATTTTTGTCTCGTATTATTGATTATTTTTCATTGTTTTCTATCAAAAAGCAATACTATGGCCAGTGACGGTAGCCTTTTAGACTTGGAAGCCATCAAGTCGTGCAGACTTTGAACAAGTGTTATGAGATTCGAAGTTATGGGCCTGTTCTTTTCGTCCGAAGCTGGTGGCTTTTGGCTTTTGCTACAGTACCTAACTTTCAAACAGAGTATTTTCTCAAGACGGGGTCTACAAGTTAAATGATATACACGTTAAAAGTCCAATATCTGTACCATCCAAAATCACAAGTGAGTATCTCTCTCCGTAATCTGTACCTTAAACAGCCAAAATTCAAATATTTCAGCCAAAAGCCATAAACCGCAGCCGTTACCAAACAGACCCTATGCCCTGCCGTTATGCACTTTCTTCGCAGTAACCATTATGCCCTTTCGTCATTATGCCCCCACGTTTTCTGCACCACTAGTGGTACACAGCTTTTCATGCAGGCATCGAAGAGGGAATATTAATGGCTGGGCGTTGGCTTGTTGGAAAACCTGGGCCTGGGCCAGCAGCCTTGGCCTGTGGTGGGCACCTCACCGGTAGACTATAAATAGGGAGCCGTACCGGCAGATTTTGTACTCATGCAATTGAAAGCAATAAAGAAATACCAAGAGTTCTCTCTACCCCTCTCTGTGTGTTCAATCTATTATTTTGTCTTTTATGATTGATTCGATTTCATCTAAGTAGAGGAATTGTTCGGACTAGTCGCCAGCGACGGTTCCTGAACACGTTATCAACACGAGATCGCTCCGGTGAATCGAAGGTAATCATCGAAGCTCTAATAGATTGAATTATCTAAATCGTTGTAAATTCGAAGTTTTCATGTTCTAGATTGAATTTCTACGGTGCAAATCCGCCCTAATCTACCGTGAGCAGACCTGAAGTCGTCAGCACAATGTCGATCGGTAGATTGCATCACAGGGTAGATGTTGATTGCACTGTAGATTAGAAAAGAAAAAAAAGAAAAATTTTGCATCGGTTATACACGGCCATTGTACGAAAAAGGGGAAGATCGGGCGTCGGCCGCCCACCGCCGCGGACCACCGCCGCCAGCCGTATGTGCGCCACGCCACCGCCGTGACCGGTCGAAGTGCCCAACGCGCCACCCATGGACCCCGCCCGATCGGCCTCCGGCCCGCACGCTAGCTGTCGTGCTGCCGCCAGAAACCGGCACCTCCTCGGCCTCCGCGTCATCGCGCCCGCATGTGCGCAGCCGGCCGAGGTACCCAAAGAGCCGCTCGGCTGCCACTGCGCCCGCATGTGCGCTGCCACCACCGGCTCGAGGACGCCTCTCCGGCCGTCGTGCGCCCGCATGGTGCCGCTGCTAACCGCCTCGGCACAAGCGGTTCGCCACCGCCCGCACGCGCGCTGCCCGGCAGTCTCGGCAACCGGCCCGTACGCCTCGGTTCCTCCGCTTGCCTCGCGCGCCGCACCCGAAGTGCACAGCTGCCCAAGCCCTTCGGTTCCAGCGAAGGCGCCGCTGGATGGATGTGGTAACTGCATATCTTTATGGAAACTTGGATTCGGAGATTTATATGAAGGTCCCTAAAGGAATCCCTCTCCTGAACCAAGACAGAGCAAATAGAAATATGTACAGTATGAAGCTCAGAAAGTCCCTGTACGGACTGAAGCAATCTGGCAAAATGTGGTATAATCGCATAAGCGACTTTCTCTGCAAGAAAGGCTACACGAACAATGAAGATTGTCCCTGTGTATTTATACGACAATCCCAGAATAGATTTTGTATAATCTCAGTGTATGTAGATGATTTGAATATCATCGGGACAATTGAAGACATAAAAGAAGCAAGTTCTTACCTGGAGTCAGAATTTGAAATGAAAGATTTGGGTAAAACCAAATACTGCTTAGGCCTGCAGCTCGAGCATGTCCCTGAAGGAATATTAGTATATCAGTCGGCCTATACCCAGAAGGTGTTAGAAAGGTTTGGCTTTGAGAAGGCATACCCATCGAAAGTACCAATGATCGAAAGATCTTTACAGCAAGAAATAGATCATTTCCAACCTAGGGAAGAAGGGGAGGAAGTCCTGGGACCAGAATTCGCATACTTGAGTGCAGTGGGAGCACTCATGTATTTAGCAAACTGCACTAGACCGGACATTGTATTTGCCATGAACCTATTAGTAACGTACAGTGCAGAACCTACCAAAAGGTATTGGCAGGGCATAAAGGACATCTTCCGATACCTCCAAGGAAGCAAGTACCTTGGATTGTTCTACAGAAAGAATCAAGATCTGAACTTGATTGGCTATGCAGATGCTGGGTACCTGTCTGACCCTCATACCGCAAGGTCAAAAAAGGCTATGTATTCCTGTGTGGTGGAACTGCAATTTCCTCGAAATCGTCTAAGCAAACTCTCGTAACGACTTCGACGAATCACTCAGAAATTATAGCACTGTATGAAGCCGCACGTGAATGCTCTTTGCTTTGCCGAATGATTCACCACATCCAGAAGTCATGTGGGATGAACATTGTGCAAATCCCCACAATTATCTATGAAGTTAATGCAGCTTGCGTCGCATAAGTGCAGACGGGCTATGTGAAGAGTCATCTCACAAAGCATATCAATTCCAAGTTTTTCTATGCTCATGAATTGCAAAAGATGGATGAGATTAAGGTACTGCATACCAAGTCCTATGAAAATCTAGCAGATTTGTTCACTAAGTCACTCCCCGCATCTAACTTTGAAAGGTGCGTGCGAGGGATTGGAATGACGAGACTTAGAGAAGTGCAGAATTCAGTGGGAGAATTCTTTCAAACCCGCTAGCAAATCTTGATCATGAAGATTAAGTACTCAAAGAATGAAGTTAGGTGGATTGTACTCTTTTTCCCTTGACGAGATTTCCTGAAGTTTCTCGACTAAGGTTTTTAATGAGGCAATTCGTGCATCGCAGCATAATATGTATCATGTACTCTTTCTCCAAATTTTTCCCACTGGGTTTTTATGAAGTTTTAACGAGGCATGAATGTGTCGGATGAGTGCCCAAGGGGGAGTGTTGAGAAACCTAGGCCTAGGCCAGCAGCCTTGGCCCATGGTGGGCACCTCACCGGTAGACTATAAATAGGAGCCGTACCGGCAGATTTTGTACTCATGCAATTGAAAGCAATAAAGAAAGACCAGGAGTTCTTTCTACCTCTTTCTGTGTGTTCAATCTATAATTTTATCTTCTGTGATTGATTCGATTTATTGTAAGCAGAGGAATCGATCAGACTAGTTACCAGCGAGGTTCCTCAACAGGCCTCTCTCCCCTCCCCTCTGGATATTCACGAAATCGCTTACGTGTTAATTAGAAGCTTTCTGTAAAAACTAAAAACCTGTATACAAAATCGAAAAATCGAAGAGCTTTTTTGCAAGTTTGCCCCGTGTGGCAACACTCAACATGGAGCAATCCCCGAGGAATAATATAGATAGTACATGTCAAAGTCTATGTAATTTAAAATCCCTAAGTGCGTGATCGTCATGGACTTTTGGGTCGTATGCCCTATTCAAAACACGGCCTACCAATGCGTATTCTTTTGGAGCAAATTTCTTGTTTCACAGATTTCCAGTCAAAAAGCAATTCTCACGGGAGCATTTTATAGGTGCTGGAGCATTGCGATTATGCAGTGTGCCAATTGCTGCTCGTCCTACAGTGGCCCTGCTCTATTCGCTTTCAACTTGTTACTTCTAATTTGCTATTTCTTAATTTTATTTTTCTGATTTTTTAGTTTTTTTGAACTTTTTATCTTATCTTTTTTTATACTCCTTTGTATTATTCGTGATGTGTTAATATTTTTTTTAAATTTTTTAAATTTAATTACGACAAAAAACTATCAGCAACTGCAGTGTAAAATTGAGAAAAAAAGCCATAAGTAAAAAAAAAAGTTAAGCACCCCTGTTTTTTTCTCAGTGGCAGCCTCGATGCCGGTGGTCCAGGTTCATCATGCTGTAAGTTCTCATGTTTCTAAATGTGAGGTCTTTGACTTTGTACATCTCTCTAAACCCACTCGCAATATAGGTAGTTTTCTTTCTAGTAATCATACAGTTATTACACATTATTTGTTCGTGGCCTGGTATTTTCACCATCCTCACAGCTGACCCATCCGGCTGCCCAAAACTGCCCGATCTGCATTGTTCAGGCTGTGATAGGGAGCTCATTCTATTTTCTAGGCAACGGAACGTGAGAAGATCTTACCACTTCCGACCTTGGATGGTAAAAAGATTCATAGCCTTGATTAAATCGTTTTGAGCAATTCTTTAAAAAATAACGGACGATAGAGGAAAAGAAGGAGTGGTTGACATCGCACCACCTGACGGGGAATACTGCCCTGTGGTACCAGCAATTAGAGTGTGCACTCAGGGTGCAAATTTGGCCAAGCTTTGTTAAACACGTCAAAGATCGGTTTTTTCACCACCATCGCGCCATCTCCACCCATGGATCAAGCCTCCACCGAGCCAACCACCATAGCTTCCGATGCCGAGTTATCCTCCATCGAGATTTGTGCCAACTTCATGGCCTAGATGAACAAGTTCATGGCCAAGATGGAGGAGAAGGCACAACATGTTGCTGCAGCTTCTGAGTTGTCACCGCCACCGGTTGCGACCATGTCCAAGATGGAAGAGCAGTAAGAGGCGACATTTGCCATCGCAATGGCGGCGCTACCATCACCATCCACTTCACTGTCATCAGCGTCAACAACTCCTCTCCAGGATTTGCTATCCTTGATTGCACCTTTGGTGCTTTCGCCAAGGAGAAATGATGTTTTATTGGAAGAAATTTAATGAAATTTTTTTTGAGGACAACTGGGATATGAACAATTGGACGAAAGGAAGGAAAGTGATATTGAACATGTGGAAAAAATGAAAGCGAAAAGATGAGGAGATTTTATGTTGATAATTAAAATAGACTTCATAATAAACATGGGAATGACACGGCGTACAGGATTTGGTTACGTGCATAAGAAACAGAACAATACACGATGTAACAAAGTAAAGTAGTCGTACGATACATATGCACCTTCTTGGCATGGAGTAAATTAGACATTGAGGGGAGTAGTGCGGAATGGCCCAACCGACTGTATAGATCGGGGCTATTTTCCCTTCCTTGCGAGCTCAGCGTTGAAATCCTCAAATGCCTCTTTGGCCTTGGCAGCCAATTCTCTTTTTTTTTCTCGCGCTCCCTTTCACGAGCCTCACGTTGTCTACGCGTGCACGCCTCGAGATGAGCTTTTGTCTCTCGACGTATACGCTCAGATTGCTCGTCTTGGCGACGCTCCTCCTCGCGGATCTCGCATGCCCTTTTGTCGTTCCACTCCTCATAGTCCAGAGTCCACTGGTCATGTGGGTGGATCTCTAGATCGATCCACTTGCGGTAGGCACATAGCGGCTCCGGGGACTGTGGGCAGACGAGAGAGTTTGTTATTACGTACTATTAGATAGAAATAGTGGGGGAACACATTGTAAGTAGTCCTTACCGGCTGCTGATAGCTGATTGTGTTGAAACGGTGGTCAGGATTGTCAGAGGAGTAGTTCGCACAACCCCAATAACGCATGGCCAGGCTGAGGCGCTGCTTAGACTTGAAGAATTTGCATGGGTCTTTGCACAAGCAAAGGGGCGGTGTCTCCCCCTCGGGGGGTGTTGTGGCGAACATTCAGTTGGAACGTTTAGTATGGACATGCTCCTAAGGGGGGCGTTGTTAGGTGGGTGTGACCTCGTGGCACGCTCCGCTTGTAACACCGCCGCAGCAGCTGTCACACGCAAAGCTACCCAAAAGAATGACCTAGAATGCTACCAAACTAACAACATAATAAAGATAAACTAAATTACCCTACAAGTTTTGAAGCTCCTCCTTTGTTTATTGTCTAACTCCGAGGTTCCAACAAGCATAATCAAAGGATATAATTAATCGAAAGCAATATAAGCTATACTAAGTAGAACACTTTACTATAAAACTTAATTAATGAGCGGAAGCAAAATAAGCAAGTTCTAGTTCTTTGTTACAAATTAACCTCTTAGTCATAAGCCAAATCTCACTTGAGCTACTCAACAAATAATCTAATTTCTATATTCCTCCCATGGTGAATAATTAGTGCAAGTGCAACAACTCTAGTCTTCGAGGAGTGCCCCGGGGTTTTATAGGGAAGGAGGCGGCGGCTCGGCTTCGCCGGAGTTAAGGCACGGGAGAGAGGTGGTGCGGCGGTTACCGGAGCTTTAAAGGAGGGGAAACGGCCGGCGGTTTGTGGGGAGTGATTAGAGCATTCATTTTCGCACCCAACCGGGAGTTAAGACGGAAGAAACGACCGGATTTTAAAGCTTTAAATCGGCATCAATGGAGGAGAGGAGAGAGAAGGCTGGAGGAAGAAGAAAGGCGAGGAGGAAGAAGGATATGACGGGTGGGGCCCACCCATCGGTAAGAGAGAGGGGCATGAAGGGGTACGGGCCGTCGGATGGATGACACGTGGCGCAATCACGGCCGTTGAAGTGAATGAAGGGGTAAGTGGCTATGAGTGGCTAGGATTAGATCAATGGATGGATTTAATCCAGACGCGACATGTGTCAGCCCGAGATTAATCCGGATTTAATTTTCGGACTAGATTTTCAGAAAATACTAGAAACATTAAAATTGTTTAGAAAATACCTTTAATCCCATGCATGCCAATCTCATGAAGGTACCTAAAACAAACAACAAACAACAACAACAGCAAGAGTGAGTCCAACGACTCAGCAAATATAATAAGTAATTACAAGAACAACCATGAACATCATCTCACAATTTAACCATCAATCATATAATGAACCATGCTATGCAATATGATCAACAATCTCTTTATCTCTTCTCTTTCGCATTTTACCGGTAATGCGGAGTGTGCATCCGTCAATGCACACCCATGCCTGTACCATCTGATACAGGGACCAATTGTCCATACTCCACAAGTATGGGGACCTTTAGCCCATCATGACATCAACATGACGGGGACCTCGACGCTTGGTCATCTCGTGACCAAGACTTCAATATATCGGCATGATGCATATATGTGAATGTCCCAATAAATAAAACTTGCATTCACCATATCCATGCATCATAACTTCTCATAAACAACTTCAATTGCAGCATAATGCATATATGTGAATGTCTTAATGAATAAAAACTTGCATTCACCATATCCATGCATCATAAATTCTCATAAACCACTTCAATTGCAAATACCATAAACAGTACCAACATGTCATTATCCCAACCAAGATCGCATACACTCATAATACCGATCAAACATCCACAAACCATCATTCATCAACAATCACACTATAAAATTTCAACCATCATTATACTTGCCTTAACCGCGAGAATACGAAGAACGAGCAGAAGGTGCAACCCCTGGAATCCGCTCTCCTCCTGAATAATAATTAATAATTACTAACGTAACAGTAACGGGTATTTAGATACAAAATATCAACAACCCCAATTACCCCAACAATTTATCTTAACTAAATTCCCAACTCGCACAAACTCCTCTCCGCTCAGCAAAATGGCAAGAACCCTTCTGCAGCAGCGCTGCTTCACAATTCATATCTTTATAAATAATGATCCAAATATAGTAAACAATACCTCTCTGGAATCATGATTTAAAACCTACAATTTTCAAGTAGAACTCCTATTTTATTCGGATCAGAACTAGATGTAATTTAATGCCTAAATAGAAAACTTTCTGATCTGGCAAACTGGGCAGCGAAACCAAATCGCGTCCCCACGACAGTACAGAGGTCTAAAATCCCGAAAATTACACACGAACTAGAACTCTGAATTATCTACAACTTTCTCAATTACGACCCTAGCCATAAAAATCATCTACTATTTTAAAATTCGAATTACAGTCGGACTGTAACAAACTGCCCGCCTGATGGACAGCTATATTCCCGACACCGTATCTCCCAGATCCTACGACAGAAAAATCCGACAAAATTACAGAAGACGCATCTAGAACTCCTCTACAATTTTACTTTTGGGAAGAACCACAGGAAAAATCGTTTACTAGATCAAAACCGCAAAACAAGACGCGCTGCGCGAATAGATCTAGAATCAGCCCGAATAAACTCTAATCGGACAATTAATCTATAATCCTCCATTAAAATCCGTGCCAAGAACCCTAATTATTCCTAAAACAGAGGGTTTGGGATGAGGAAAATTACCAATCTGAAGAATTTCCCAAAATTTCCCTCCTCTTCTTCTTCTCCTTCCTTCTCCTTCCTTCTTCTTCTTCTTCTCCTTTCTCTCCTTCTCCTTCTCCTTCTCCTAGGGATAAGGGGGGTGGCCGTGGGGAAAAGAGGGAGAAAGGGCTGCGCCCAAGGTGGGCAAAAAAAGGAGAGGGGGAAGGGAGGGGGTTTATAAAAGGGGTGCTAGGGTTTAGGAGTGGGTATGGGCCCCCATTTGGGCTGGCTGGCCCAAATCGGTTGGCCCACCCTTCCAGACAGCCCAAAATATTCAAATGAATTGTTTTAATTTATTTAATTTATTTTACAATGTTCTACAATTTATATTTTTCCTTCCATGATTCTCGAAAACCCGGCGATTCGCGATTGATTTAAAATCTTATCTTAGTAACGACGTTCGGGATATTACTGAGCGTCGGCAATTCCTCACGAGTACTGTTGTGGAGGAGAGAGAGGCTCGGCGGTGCTTAGGGGGCGCGCTCGGGGTTGTGGGGCTCGGTAGAGCGAGGGAATAAGGCGGCGGGGAAGGGATGTCGAGGAGTGCCGGGGTTTTATAGGAGAAGAGGCGGCTCGGCCGTCGGAGTTAAGGCGTGGGAGAGGTGGTGCGCGGTTCAAGAAAAGCCAGGCGGTTTGTGGGGAGTGATTAGAGCATTCATTTTCGCACCCAACCGGGAGTTAAGACGGAAGAAACGACCGGATTTTAAAGCTTTAAATCGGCATCAATGGAGGAGAGGAGAGAGAAGGCTGGAGGAAGAAGAAAGGGGAGGAGGAAGAAGGATATGACAGGTGGGGTCCACCCGTCGGTGAGAGAGAGGGGAATGAAGGGGTACGGGCCGTCGGATGGATGACACGTGGCGCAATCACGGTCGTTGAAGTGAATGAAGGGGTAAGTGGCTATGAGTGGCTAGGATTAGATCAAGAAATGGATGGATTTAATCCGGACGCGACACGTGTCAGCCCGAGATTAATCCGGATTTAATTTTCGGATTAGATTTTCAGAAAATACTAGAAACATTAAAATTGCGTAGAAAATAATAAATAATATCTAAAAATGCCAGAAAATTCACAGAAATATTCCAGGAGGTATTTTAGACTTGATAAAAATAGTTTTAATTTCGGATTTGCTTTTAATAATTTTATAAAATACCTTTTAACTTTTAAAATTGATTTTTAATTCCAGAAAATCTCCAAAAATTAAATAAAATTCAGGGAAGGTTGGGAAAAATAAAATGAACTCTTTTTGGCTTTAATAAAATATTAAAAATACATTTTCTTGCTTTATATTTTGAAATAAAATCCAGATAAATCCAAATAAAGTTCAAATACTTTCAAATAATTAATTTGAAATTAAATTTTTCAGAACTCGAATTTTTGGGATGTTACAAACCTACCCCCTTAGAAAGAATCTCGCCCCCGAGATTTGGATGGACTGGGAAAAAGACTATGAAATTCTGCTCTTAGATCTTCTTCTCGCTCCCAGGTTGCTCCTGATTCAGAATGATTACTCCACTGCACTTTACAGAATTTGATGCTCTTGTTTCTTGTACGACGCTCTGCTTCATCCAAAATCTTGACTGGATACTCTGGATATGTTAAATCCTCCTTTAAAGTCACTTCTTCTAAAGTCATTTGCTCCTCTAGCACTCTGAGACACTTTCTTAACTAGGACACATGGAAGACGTCGTGCACATTCGACAACTGAGGTGGAAGCTTCAACCAGTAAGCAACTTCTCCCCTTTTGGCTAGAACAGGAAATGGTCCAATGAATCTCGGAACAAGCTTCCCACTTACGCTGAAACGACGTATCCCCTTGAGAGGTGAAACTTTCATATACACATGATCTCCAGGTACAAATTCTAACGCTCTACGACGATTGTCCGCATAGCTTTTCTGTCTTATTTGTCTTGTTTTAATCATCACGAATCGGTGAACTTGCTCTTCTGCTTGCTTTAACACGTCCGGTCCAAACACTTGTCCTTCTCCGGTTTCTTTCCAATATAACGGTGTCCTGCATTTTCTGCCATACAAAGCTTCAAACGGAGACATTTGCAAGCTGGTTTGATAACTATTATTATAAGAAAATTCTTCGTAGGGCAAACATTGATCCCAATTAGTTTTATTTGTCAGGACACAAGCTCTCAACATGTCCTCCAAAATTTGATTTACTCTTTCTGTTTGACCATCTGTCTGTGGATGATATGTTGTATTGAAATTTAGATTTGTGCCCAAAAGTCCATAAACACGCCAAAATCTTGAAGTGAATTGAGATCCTCGATCTGACACAATCTTCTTTGGAACTCCATGCAAACACACGATTCTTGACATATATAACTCTGCGAGTCTATCTCCAGAATAAGTGGTCTTTACTGGAATGAAATGTGCGACATTTGTCAGACGGTCTACAATAACCCAAATTGAATCATACCCTGACCTTGTTCTCAGCAATCCAGTTATAAAATCCATACCAATTTCTTCCCATTTCCACTTTGGTATCTGCAAAGGTTGCAAAAGTCCAGCAGGTCTCTGATGTTCAGCTTTAACCCGTTGGCACACATCACACAATGCTACATATTCAGCGATCTCTCTTTTCATACTTGACCACCAATACCTTTCTTTGAGATCTTGGTACCTCTTTGTACTACCAGGGTGAATTGAATATCCAGATTCATGAGCTTCCCTCAAAACTAATTCCTTTATTTCTTTCTTCTCGGGTACAAGAATTCTTTTCCCAAACCAAAGGATACCTTCTTCATCATCTGAAAATCCTGGTGATTTACCTTTCTTCATATTGTCTTTAATTTCCTTGACATATTCATCCTGTTTTTGAGCTGTCTTGATATGGTCCTCTAGAGTTGGTTGAACCCCCAAAGTAGCTAGAAAATCTTCATCTACTACTTCTAAATTGAGTCGCCGAAATTCTTCATGAAGTCAGGCTGGCTGTCTTTAATCATCAGATTATTGCAGTAACTTTTTCTGCTCAAGGCATCAGCTACTACATTAGCCTTCCCTGGATGATAATGGATTCCAACATCATAATCTTTTATTAACTCAAGCCATCTTCTCTGTCTCAGATTGAGGTCAGGTTGGGTAAATATATAATTCAAACTTCTGTGATCCGTGTAAATCTCACAACGATTACTGATCAAATAATGCCTCCATATTTTCAGAGCATGCACGACGGCAGCTAGCTCTAAATCATGGGTTGGATAGTTCTGCTTATGCGGGCGCAATTGCCTTGAAGCATATGCTACTACCCTTCCATCTTGCATCAAAACACAGCCCAATCCTTGTCTAGATGCATCACAAAAAACTTCAAAATCCTTTCTAATGTCCAGAAGCGTTAACAGTGGTGTAGAAGTTAACCTCAATTCATTTCTTGAAAACTGTCCTTACAAGATTTTCTCCATTCAAACTTCTTTTCTTTCTTTAGCAACTGAGTGAGAGGTCTTGCAAGCTTGAAAAATCCTTCAATAAAGCGACGATAATAACCTGCTAAACCCAGAAAACTCCTGATCTCTGGTACTGATTTGGGTTGTGTCCAATTAAGCACATCTCTGACTTTTTCGGGATCTCTGACACCTCCTCCTTGAAATCACATGACCCAAAAAGCTACTTTCTTCAACGAACTCACACTTGCTAAACTTGGCATACAACTGGTACTCTCTGAGCTTTTCTGAAACTATCCTCAGATGTTCTGCATGTTCTTCCTCATTCTGGGAGTAAATCAAAATGTCATTAATGAATACGATGACAAACGTATCTACATATTCCATGAACACCTTATTCATTAGATTCATGAAGTATGCGGGCGCATTAGTCAGGCCAGAAGACATCACTGTAAACTCATACAGTCCGTAGCGAGTAGCAAAAGTTGTCTTTGGTATATCTTCTGGTCTTATCTTCACTTGGTGATAACACGATCGGAGATCAATCTTGGAGAAAACACATGATCCTTTTAGCGATCAAACAAATCATCTATCACAGGCAATGGTACTTGTTTCTTAACTCTCGCATCATTCGGGGATCATGGTCCACACACATACGAAGGCTACCATCCTTCTTCTTCACTAGAAGTACTGGTGCTCCCTAAGGCGAAGAGTTTGGTCTCACAAAACCTTTCTCTTGCAGCTCCTGAATTTGCTTGTTAACTTCAGCCAAATCATTTGCGGACATACGATAGGGTCTCTTGGAAATCGGAGCTATACCAGGTACTAGGTTAATAACAAATTCAATTTCTCTATCTGGCGGCATTCCTGGCAGATCTTTAGGAAATACATCTGGATATTCGCTTACTATGGGCACCTTTTCCAGAGTTATTCCCTTCAAACTGTTCAACCCACATCCATTCTGAGAAGATGATTTTGACTTATACTTGAATTCCTTCAACTGAGGAATACGGAAGACAACAACAAATCAGAGTGGTACATCTTTAGTCAGCTGCAAGCTCTGGGTTAACTTCAATTGCCCATATCCTATCGATTAATTCAGAATTCCATCAAAAAGGGCTTAACTTTCGCAAGTGTTCATCCGAGAAAGACATAATTATTTCAACTTTTCGAAAATGCTTGATTCCAATATCATATACCACAAATGCACCTTATTGATTTCACATTGATTTCAACAAATAAACCCATAAACTTTTATTCTTTGCTCTAATTTAAATCGACAGCAAACCATAGAAATTTTGTTTTTCTAACAAGAATCCAATAACATTGTAATTTGTGAATTCCACCAATTGTTTTATGATCATTATCTAATCTAACAGATCCATAACTCTGATTAAATAATATAAAATTAATCCAACCTTTTTGTAATCATCAATCAATTTTAAGATCATCTAAGCAATAATTTAATATTCAATAATCCACCAACATCAATCTCTTGATAATCATCATTTCAGTTTCACCAAATTTGAATGAATTCAAGTACCTCAATTAATTTTTATCGGACAATCTCTCAATTAATTTTGATCGAACAATCTATCTCCCATAATTAATTTAAATCCCCCAGATTATTCATTTGAACATCCTTAAATAATCTAGTTAATCCCATTCGTTAAAATCGAATTATCTAGCAATAATCTATTAAATCCACCAAATTGAAATTGACATATCAACGTCCACTTTACAATGATAAAATTAATCCACCAAGATATCCATGTGTATTATCTTCTAGAATTCCACTAGTATCCACTCATCATCAAAAGGTCCACCAAGCTCTAATAATCAATTAACTCCACAAAATTTATCCATTCTTCATGATTCAACCAAATCACCCAAAATTGTTATCACGAATTGTTTATGATAATTCAACTTCTTAATCCTTTAATCTCTCCCTTTACTAAATCAATCTCTTAATACTAATTCTCCAACGATCACAAATAATCCCTTCAACAAAAATCGTGTTTTACATCCAATTGCTCCTTTCAATCCTAGATAATAAATCCAAGGCAAAGTTTAAACTTTTTCCATAATCTAATTAGCTCCCCCAAGTTCAACTTTGTACTTAATCTCTAGTCAATCCACAAAGATGACACTCTTTAGATTTATTTATAATCAATTGGTATCCATAAATATATTTTTTATCTCAATCCTCTCTAATATTATTCAATCTTGCCAATTCTACATCCAAATATATCACACTAGCAAAAATTCTCCAAATTACCTAAATTGATATCCACTGATTATGACGGCTTTCTCGACAAGGGTACTTTCCATAAATTTGTTGTCTTCCATATACTCTTGGTCTCCAAAAATTTTCCAAACTTGGATTGCAGTGAAGGAATTGGAGCTTCCACTCCTGCGGTAACTGGGGTTAGCAAAAGATAAGAGGGAAGTAGCGTAGATAAGAGATCAAGGGAACGACTAAACAACATCCCAAACAAACACACAAGAGAGAAACAAACAACTTAGAAGAAACTTAACTTGAAATCAAAATAGTTTTTAAGGATGGTTGTACTACAAGTATACAAAGATTTGGTACAGTCCATCTAGCACACAACCAAGTAATATATAAGCGTTCTAAAATCGTAAGACTTTACTTGGGTACTACAACTAAAGAACTACTCCTCGCTCCTTCATGATGACGCGCTTCTCCAAGTACTTCTCAGACGCAACCTCACTGAGCCATCTATAGAAATTACGAAGGAAAGTGGATCTAATTACCATTCCAAAAGGTGAATAAGCAGATAGAGAAGGAAGAATACCATGACGAAGGTAAGGATAGAAAGACAAGAAAAGTCAAGGGTAGCACATTATTAAAATTTTATTTTATAAAATAAATTTTGAAGCTCTTCTCCTAACGACCATTCTAACTAGGTCACGTCCTACAGTCAAATTGACTCTGATACCATCTCTGTCGGGACCCCGGATTTCCGAATCCGGACCCTCTGTGTATTACAGCACTAGTCCTAGATCAAAGCTAGTGCACACAGTCAAACAGTGATGATTACACAACCAACAACGCTTTATTACAATAGTAAAGAGTACAGACAGGAAGGTCTCTTTATTACAACCCAGGTTTCAAGACCTCACAAAACACAAAGCACAGCGGAAGCAAAAGTAAATCCGACTAAGACCCATCAATACGCCACAGGCAATTGACTGGGGAAGCGGAACCTAATACTCTGGGAAGCCTTCCTCGAATCCATACGCGCTGTAGTCGTAATCTCCCTCTTGAGTTTCATATTCCTCTGAGTTGATTTTTAGTGCAGCATGTGAGTACAAAAAGTACTCCGCAAGTCTTGCAAAATGCAGTAGATGCAAGGCTTAACAAGGAAGGTTATATGGTTCTTTTGCACAAAGCAATATTTTATTTCCAATACCATTAAATATTTTTGAAGGCATTTATTTAAAAATTGTTCTACTGAAATTAACAAGAATAATTCAATGAAGGTTATATCCACCAACACTAGCAAAACAGCTCTAACCGCTAAGGTTCATGATAACGGGTTACATCCAACCACACTGGCTCCATCCGCCAGGACAACCCCGAGAGTTCCATCCACTCTCGGGTTCCCAAAACTTTTTATTTGAAAGCCAAAACTAAAGATCTACCATGTGAATGCATTCCTTGCCCGCCCTTGACCGTGGGCACGGCTATTCGAATAGTTTTACACTCTGCAGAGGTTGTACAACTTTACCCACAAGAGATAAGTCATCTTAATAGCCAACATGCTTCCTTAGGCATGAGACCCAGATAAAATATCACAAAGATTTTACCTTACTCTAGTCTAGCTAGTCACCACCCGCTGAGGTTTCACCGCTGAAGGGTTAAACCACCCAGTCAGAAGCCCCTCTTGCGCCGTATGAGTACAGTAAACCCTGTCCCTCACTGTGAATAACCAGTACACCCTGGCACCCACTTTCCACTTGTGGTACCTAAGCTAAACTATCGTAAGTTAGTCAGCTAGGTCGTACCCACATAGACTTGTGGTTGTACGGTAGTGCTTAGTCTGGATAAACACAAGCGTCGGTCCTTAATTAACTAGGACGGAACATACACTATACAAGTTCTCGTGCTAAACCGCACCAATCCAATCCAACCATCCGCCCCGGTCTAAAACCACTTTCACATTTTATTTAGTTTTAACAGAACAGTGGCAACACCTATCGCCACTAATTTCCGAATACAAAGACTAGTTCAATAAAACATGATTTCTCATTCCAAGGTTACCAAAGTTATATAGCACGACTAAGCATTTTACTACCGTTCTAACATTTAGCAATGAATTAATAATCTCAATACTGAGACAAGAGAAACCTATGGTGTCAAAGGTACATGGTTGTCAGTGTCAATTGAGGGCATAATAATTATCAGTTTAACTATTATCCTTACAACAGAAATTATCATTTTATGTAACACAGCAAATACATTTAAATTTAAAATAATAAAAAAAATTTGGTAAACATAAGTTCAAGATGATCGAAGGAGACTTGCCTTCTTACACGCTGTCTGGATCTTCTTGCTGCTGTTCGGGAAAGTCTTCGGCAACGACGGGTTTTATGCGCGAAAAGACAGAACAAACAAAGCAAATAAATGCACATAAATTCAAATAAATTTATTTTGATTTATTTTGTTGCCTGTAGTACTTTCTATATTTTCTGTAAGTGCAATGTATGTGTTATTTCATGTTGTCAGTGCATGACGCCTTCTTATTATGTGGTCTCTATGCGTGAGGCTGGCCCCCACTGAGCCTATAAGAGGGAGCCATTCCTCACCTAGTCCCCTGCATTGTTCTCTGTCACCTCCTGAATTAGTTGTTTCCAATCTGTGTACCTTTCTTTCGTGCTCACTCCACCGGACAACGATATGAATCAACTCACCACCTCTTCATCGACACCCACGGTGATTTGCCCAAAATGCAAGACGGTTGTTAGACGTAAGACCTCACACACGGCCACGAATCCTGAGCGGCACCACTACAAGTGCCCCTTTCACTCGGTGAGTAAGATTGTTTCGGGTTCGTTCAAATCGTGCAGGTATGTTACAAAATTTTCTTCTCATGAAATCGCAGGAAGCCCCCGACGGTTGCCGATTCTGGGTGTGGGAGGATGAAATGGGCACTAGGACCGACATCGTTTGGCATGAGAAAGTTGTCCTAGGGGGTAGCGACCCCGTCGAGATGCGGCATCATTTCAATAGACTGGAGTGGAAGATTAATTTAATGTTGTGTGCTATTTTTTCTTATGTTTATTGTTATCGTCAAGTTGTATTACTGAAGGTTGTTCTTTTCTATGTTGGTAATGTTTTATGCTATGTTCTATCTTGTGTTTATTATTAATGTGTGTTGTAGTGCTAGAGGGTTGATCTATGTATGTGTAATGGAATGATGCCTTAATTGTAGGTAAAAAAATTTCAGAAGCACATTGCATAAATGATTGCAGCAAACCATGCCATGTTATAAAATCTGAATTACAAAAACTCATTGTGCATCTCGTCGTTGCCTCCTCTGACGGCGTATGTGATCCTCCGAGAAGATGAACCTGCTAGGCGAGTGCGGTGCATTTCGAAGGTCGTACTACGAGGCCTATGTCCGAGGTGGTGGTGCATACGACTCCGTGGGGAGTTGCGTTGGATGGCCGAAAGTAGAGCTCAGCCATTTCGGTCGAGGTGGGGTCTATGTCCTGCTCAGATGGTAAAGCTGAATTAGGCCATGGGCAGCGATGTTTGTAATGAATAGTAATATCACAAGGCATTTACCTGGGTAGTCTGAAATGAGGATGACCCACCGTGAACTTCATGGCCCTGTTGCTCCGTGTAAACCTGCATTTTTTTGGCAATGCGATGAGATGGCTTTGAAATAGACATGTTTTGTTTACTATGTTAGTGCATACCGGTGTATGCGGCTGTCCAAATGACGATGCCGTAGGGAAATCGCGCATGTACTCCTGCGCTGTGTATCCTTGGTAGGTCTACCCGAACCACCCGTGCCGCTCTTGCAGGCTGGACTGAACGCCATGCGAGAATACCAAGTGGCAGGTCGTCAACCAGTACATGTGATCCTAGTTGCACTGAGATGACAATCCGTGGGGGCCGTGTCCATAATTGTCGGGACCAGGAGCAACAACTCTGAAACCCTCTATGTTAATCGCACTATCCCAGGAAAACTTAGTGCACACAGTGAAACAAAGACATTTATCATGCAAAATGACAAATTTTATTTAACTAAATATGAGCCTGAAGGCCAAAGTTTGCAATAGCAGCGGAAGATAACAACGGAAGAAAAACAATAAGCAGCAGCCCATCCAGCCTTCCCACAAGGCGAATGACTGTAAGACGTGGCCTAGTCGTAATCCTCACCGAAGTCGTCGAAGGCTTCCTCTGAAAGAGTTAGATAGAGCAACATGAGTACAAACGTACTCCACAAGTTACACTAGGAGTTTTAACAGAGTTAATGCATGCATATGGATATCAAAGGGAGGCATAATATGGTTAGTTTGCATATAAGGCATCATTGAAGTAAATATCATAAGGTAAGTGTGAAAGCTGAATTTGATACAATAATTAAAACAACATTGTAATCAACATAAGTAACGTTAGTGCAGGCTCCAACCAAACACTAACCTATTCACGGGCATCCCACCCGGACCAATTTTTCCAAAACCAACTCGTACAGATTCCATCCATCCATACGTTTTTTTTCAAAATTCTCTCATGGATTCCATCCATCCACAAGGTTTTCCAAAATCTCTTATGGATTCCATCCATCCACAAGGTTTCATAAAGTGTTTTCAAAATCAAAATCTAATCCGTGAAAAACTTTACTCAGCTTGCCCATGACCGTGGGCACGGCTATCCAGGATAGGTTATACACTCCGCAGAGGTTGTACAGCTTTACCCACAAGATATGATAATCTCATTTTGTCGGCCATTACACGCTTCCGAAGGCGTGCGACTGAGAAAATCATAACAAAGCATTTACAATGATCCGTTGCCAACATAATAACGCCGCCTCTAAGGTTTCACCACAGCATGAATCCACATGCTGGAGCCCCCTCTTATGCCATGTGAGACTTCTCACGGACTACGCCGCACCCACATTCAGCCTATAGCGAGATTAAGTTGGAACTTCACAAATTAGTTGGCTAGGTCCGTCCCATACCGGACTTGTGGTAGTACGAAAAGGGCTTTGCAATAGTAGCTCACAGACCGGTCCTTTATTGATTTAGGCACTAACCACATACCCCTTGTGCCTGGCAATCAACATTGCGTCACCAAACGACAATGCATGCCAGCAAGCACCCACCACCCTAACCATTTGCCTAAGTCTAAACCAAGTTTATATTTTGTTTGGAAATAATTTTATAAACTTTTCTGACTCACCAAGGTCAGGAATACAAGATAAAAGTTTATCATTTTATGTGAAAGATTGTCCCAAATCATAATATTCTCAGCATGGCTAAGCAATTTTATGAAATTTCTAGTTAGTGCTATTATACTAACTAGGTTTTATCTAGGTTTGACAAGGTACAATGGCAAATGATGTCAAATCTGGCTGTCCAAAGAATTTGGATATAACTATAGTTTAAAACAGAATTTAAGCTAGACATTGAATAAAAGTAAGCATGCATATTAATTTAAAAACAATATAAATAATTTTAAATAGTGGGGTCAACATGATCAAAGGTGTAACTTGCCTGGTTGCTCTGCGACGAACGCGCTTTTGAAATCGATCTCTCCGAAATCGTCGAAACCTAAATGCGAAGATCCAAACAAACAGAGTTCAAATAAAATTCAAAAATTAAAAATAAGTACATATTTGAATAGTTTAGGATTTTAGAAAAAATTAGAAATTTGAACGGCTCAAATCGGAGTTAAAATGAATAAGATATGGCTTCCGGAAGTTTAAAAAGAGGGAAAAAGAAAAAGAGAAAATTTTCTGATTTATTTTTGTACTGAAAATGCTGATTTATGACGTCAGCAGGGGAATTTAATTTTCAGCCGAATTATTTTTATAAAGGAAAAGGGAATTTTGACGTCATGATGACGTCGACATTTTGAAATCCTTGGGCGGAAAATAGGTGGGCGACGGGTGGGCCGGGTTAACGGAGGACCGGGTCCATGGACCGGCGACCTAGATGACGTGGCACGACACACCACCACGGCGGCGGCGGCGGCCACGACAGGCCGGCGATGTGGCGGCCACGTGGCGGCACCGGAAGCTCGGCCGGTGAGGCTCGGCCACGGCCGTGGCGGCGGGAGGAGGAGGTGGGAGTCCGGTCCCACCGGCGGGGCCGGGTGGCCGGAGGCAGCGGCGAGGAGAGAAGGCGGCGGCGGGGTGCTCGGCGGAAGGAGAGGCCGAGGTGGGAGGAGGAGGTGGAGGAGAGGATGCCAAATGAGGCCTCGGTTGGGGTTTTATAGGGAAGGAGGGCGGCGCGGCTCGCTGGATTTTCCGGAGAAGAAACCCGTTCGGCCGGCGGGGGGCGGTGGGAACGCGCGAGCGATGGGCGGCGCAATGAAGGCGGTGCGGCGGCCGAGGAGGAAGGGAGCCGAGGCGGCGGCTTTGGGAAGCAGTGGCGCCGAACGAAACTCGAGGCGATGCATTAATGGCGGCGGCACGGAGGCACGCGGAGGCGAGGCGACGCCGACGACCGTTGGCGGTGCGGCGGTGAGGTGGGGCTACCGAGGGGAGGGCGGCGGGGATGGCCGGAGACAGGGGCGGGCGGCAATGGGGCGTCAAGGTGGGAAGAGAGAAAGGAGGAGGAAGAAGAAGAAGTGAGGAGGAAGAAGCTCATGAGAAGTGGGTCCCGCATGTAAGTGAGATAGAGAGAGAGAAATGGAGGGTGGCTAGATGCATGACATGTGTCCAAGGGTGGATCTGGGCCGTTGGGGGTTAAGTGGCAACGGACGGCCCGGATTAAATCAAGAAAAAAAAATCCGGATTTAACCAGATTGTGCCACGTGTCAGCACGAGGAAAAATCGGATTTAAAATTCGGATTTTAATTTCAGAAAATAGGAGGAATATTTATAAATACTTAGAAAATAGCAAATAATGTTTAAAAATTCCAGAAACTTTATAGAAAATTCCTGGAGATATTTTATACTTAGGACAAATATTTTTAATTTATTTTGGCCTTTCTAAAATTATATAAAATATCTTTTTAACTTCAAAAATTGATTTTTAATTCCAAAAAATTCCCAAAAATTCTATAAAACATTTTTAGACTTTCTAAAATATTTTGGACTCAAAATTATACTTTTAGCTTTTACAAAAACACCCTTTGGCTTTAAAATTGATTTTAAAATCTCAGAAAATCTCAGAAATTTGTATTAAATTTTGGGAAGCTTGAAAAGGCTAAATAAATTCTTTTTAGCTTTAAGCAAATATTAAAAATATATTTTCTTGCTTTTAGGCTTTGAAATAAAATCCAGATAACTCCAAATAAATCCAAAAAATTACAGAAATTCCAAATAAAAGCCAAATGCTTTTAAATACTTAATTTGAAATAATTTCTTTACAAATTTATCAATACCTTTTATTTGCCAATAGTTTTATGTTTTTAGCAAAATTACTTTTAACGAAACCCTTTTTTTTGAAAAGGCTAAAAACGGGCAAAACAAACTCTCAAATTCAAGCAACGAAAGAACACTTATTTTTATTTTAAATTGAATTAATTTTTAATTATTTATTTTTTTATTACTGAAATTTTGAAAATAACAACGGGGTTGTTACAATAATGAACAAGGGAGTCTATGGCCACTAGACTATCTCGGCCATGGAGAGTCTTGAACCATGGAACCGCCACAGGACTCCTCTCCTTGCCCACCGTGACCATGTGTCCAGTTAATTGTGGGCCCATGAACGGGTCGTCGCCATCAACATGGTCGATGGTGAACTCATAAGGGTGCACAACACTACCAAAATAAGGCCTACCCTATGACCACAACTAAAGGAGAATGTAGTAGCGGCTAGGATGCAATATCACACAAGTCTCGGTATGTGATGCTAAGAATAGCGATCCACACCTCACCTCCTCATCCGCCAAGGACTCCACTAGGTGTATGTAGTTAAGTTGAACGGAGTCTCCAGTGATGGTAGGAAACAAGACCCACCCGAACAGAAATAGCAGGTACGCAATAAAGTGCGTCCACACCACCTCCTCATGTGCATGTCAAAGGCAGGTCATGTACCGACGAAGCCATCCATGTGGCACACCAGCTACGTTGTCTGGGATCGGATGACCGAACCGGTGACCCAGACGGACATTCCAATCTGCTGCCTTTGGGGGTGGCACTACGGCAGCACCACGTAGGGGTAGACCTGTAAGCATCGCCACATCCTGAAGAGTAACCGTCATCTCGCCCCACCAGAAGTGGAAGGTATGAGTTTCTGGCCTCCAACGATCAACAAGTGCGGATAGTAACACCGCATCAATGAGACCATACAATGGGCAGCAGCCTGGTGTCCCGCAATAATGGGATGTACCGCTAGTCGAGAGGCCAGTGTTCTCGGGTGCTCATAAGGATCAAGCTCGGAGGCCCAGCTCCTGGCGACCACGCCAGGCATCAGTGCCGCTCCTCCCCACGGGGGTCTAGCAACTCGTACACCATCTCCTGGCAAAGAAGAAAAACAAGTTAGTCTAGATTGATAATACAATGTGCAACAAATGAGAACATAATTAACAACAAACGTAAGGACAGGGAAACATACGGAATGTACAGAGCAAACCCAAAAAAACACGAACAAGTCTTGAATGTCACCCATGGCGTACCTAACATAAGTGCATAATCAACCATCTTAGTACACAGCATGCAACAATCGCACCATCAAATACTCACTACCGCACTTTAAGATTTACATGTTAATTTCGTATCTCTTCCTATCAACTACAATATCGATTAATAATATTTTTATTTCTCAATCTATATTTTAGTTTTTATTTTTACTACTACTTTGTATTGCATGTTTTTTCAATTAATGCAAAAATCAAATTACTAATTTTTCTACATTTCTTTTCTAACTTTTACTTAATGCGGGCTTTCACTTACAGATTCATACATAAATAGAAAAATATTTCTAATTTCATGTTCTCACTTTATTTAATTCTACTATAACTTTGTATTACTGTTATTGTATTTTAATTCTAATGTACCAAATTTATTTCCAATTTAGTTTTACCACCACACGCATTGTATCCAGTGCTTCCCTAAGCATACTAATTGTATGTTTCTAATCCTGCTATTATTGTTATCACCTACAGATACTCTAACATAAATATGTACTTTCTCAACGTTTACACATCTATAAGTTCATATTTTCACACAAATGAAACTACATTACAATACGTACGTTCACAAAAAACAAAGTACAACATTACGTACACTACAATACATCATGCGAGACATATGGAAGTTTTGCTATAAATACATAGCGTATCAAAGATTGATATAAAATAGCATTAACAAAAGACGGTTTACTTAATTATGGACTAATGACATACATAAAAATATAGTTGCACGGGCACAAGACTTACCTCTTCTTGGAGCTCACGAGGCGATCTGCAACTTTTGTGCTTGCCAATTCCGCTGATTCCAAACGAAAACAACTCAAAACTTCGTGTTTTCACTCCTCACTTCCCTTCACTTCCTCCCTCGCTCTGTCTTCACTCCAACTGCAAATGAGCTTCTTGGCTTGCTATGACACTATACGCGCTGTTGTTCAAGCTCTTTAAATGTGCATTCATCACTCACGGAGAGGGGCCATGGGAATGTGCCGCGGACGCATGTGCGAGCAGCCGTGAAAAAGCCAGGTCGCGGTGCTTTCGGCGGAACAATTTGACAGTAGAGGAGACGTGCGGTCGGATGGCTCAGACGTGCGGTCGGTAGCCCATTCATGCGGTTGGACACCGCACCACTGCCGCTGCTACAGTTGAGTCGTGCGGTCCCGGACCGCACGACCTAGCTACAGTATAGTCGTGCGGTACCGGACCGCACGACCAGCCACGCGTCGCCTCCACGCGGTCCCGCGGTCGGAATGGAGGTCAGAAATGGAATTACCAGGCACAGGGGGCTAGAATTAGAATTTGTGGTTCAAACAGTGCTAGATATGTCTAAAATTCGTCGTTGGCCTCCCCCCTCCCTTCTGGATATTCGCAAAATCGCTGACATGTTAGAAGCTTTGCTATAAAAACTGAAAACCTGTACACAAAATCGAAAAACCGAAAAGCTTTTTTGCAAGTTTGCCCTGTGTGGCAATACTCACGTGGAGCAATCCCCCAGGAATAATATAGATAGTACATGTCAAAGTCTTTGTAATTTAAAATCCCTAAGTGTGTGACCGTCATGGACTTTTGGGTGGTATACCCTATGCAAAACGGGTGCGGCTCGGTCTTTGAGGCACTGAAGACTTAGTGCGTCTTGGGTGCCCCAAAGACGCGCCACGTGTCCCCAAAAACGCAAAAAAATTCTGAAAAATTCAAAAAAAATACTTACAAAATCCGAAAATTTGTAAAAAGTACTTTTTTAAGTATAAAAAGTATTTTTTTACAAATTTTATACTTAAAAAATAATTTTTACAAAATCCAAAAAATTTACAAATCCGAAATATTTTGTAAAAAAATACTTTTTATACTTAAAAAGTACTTTTTACAAATTTTCGGATTTTGTAAGTATTTTTTTGAATTTTTCGAAATTTTTTGCGTTTTTGAGGACACGTGGCAGGTGCTGAGGGCACCCCCACACGCACTAAGTGCTGTGCCCCCAGCACCCGAGCCGCACCCATGCAAAACACGGCCTTCCAATGCGTCATCTTTTGGAGCAAATTTCTAGTTCCACAGATTTCTAGTCAAAAAGCAATTCTCGCAGGAGCATTTTATAGGTGCTGGAGCATTGCAATTATCCAGTGTGCCAATTGCTCCTCGTCCTACGGTGGTCTATTTGCCTTAAACTTCTTACTTCTAATTTGCTATTTCTTAATTTTATTTTTTCTATTTTTGGTACTTTTTATCTTTTGTTTTTTCCGTATTCCTTTGTACCATCAGCAACTGCAGTAGAAAATAGTGAAAAAAGCAATATTATTGATTATTTTTCATTGTTTTCTATCAAAAAGCAATACTATGGCCAGTGACGGTAGCCTTTTAGACTTGGAAGCCATCAAGTCGTGCAGACTTTGAACAAGTGTTATGAGATTCGAAGTTATGCCCTGCCGTTATGCACTTTCTTCGCAATAACCGTTGAGCCCTTCCGTCATATGCGCCCGCGTTTTCTGCACCACTAGTGGTACACACCTTTTCACGCAGGAATCGAAGAGGGAATATTAGGTGGTGTTCATTACGGCTTATTTTTGGTGGTTTATGGATGAAAAGCATTGTAGTTGGCTGAAAAAACACTGTAGCTGACAGAGGTTTATTTAACATAATTAAATTTAAAAAAATTAAAAAATATAAAAAATATGGACAACGCAAACGAATACAGAAAAAAAGAACCGACAAAAAAGCTAAAAAAACCAAAAGTTCAGAAAAAGACAAAATTATGAATAGTGAAAAATAAGTCAGAAGCTGAAGCCGAAACGAGCAGGGCTTAATAGCCGGACGTTGGCCTCTCTCCCCTCCCCTCTGGATATTCGCGAATTAGAAACTTTGCTATAAAAACTGAAATCCTGTACACAAAATCGAAAAATCGAAGAGCTTTTTCAAGTTTGTCCCATGTGGCAACACTCAACATGGAGTAATCCCCGAGGAATAATATAGATAGTACATGTCAAAGTCTTTGTAATTTAAAATCCCTAAGTGTGTGACCGTCATGGACTTTTGGGTCGTATGCCCTATGTAAAACACGGCCTACCAATGCGTCATCTTTTGGAGCAAATTTCCAGTTCTACAGATTTCTAGTCAAAAAGCAATTCTCACGGGAGCATTTTGTAGGTGCTGGAGTATTGCGATTATGCAGTGTGCCAATTGCTGCTCGTCCTACGGTGGTCCTGCTCTATTCGCCTTCAACTTGTTACTTCTAATTCGTTATTTCTTAATTTTATTTTTCTAATTTTTTTAATTTTTTTAAACTTTTTATCTCTTTTTTTATATTCCTTTGTATTATTCTTGATGTGTTAATATTTTTTATTTTAATTTTTTTTAAATTTAATTACGATAAAAAACTATTAGTAACTGCAGTGTAAAATAGTGAAAAAAGCTATAAGTAAAAAAAATCAAGTTAAGCACCCCTGTTTTTTTCTCGGTGGCAGCCTCGATGCCGGTGGTCCAGGTTCATCATGCTGTAAGTTCTCATGTTTCTAAATGTGAGGTCTTTGACTTTGTACATCTCTCTAAACCCACTCGCAATATAGGTAGTTTTTTTTCTAGTAATCATACAGTTATTACACATTATTTGTTCGTGGCCTGATATTTTCACCATCCTCACAGCTGACCCGGCCGGCTGCCCCCCAAAACTGCCCGATCCGCGTTGTCGAGGCTGTGGATAGGGAGCTCATTCTATTTTCTAGACAACGGAACGTGAGAAGATCCTCCAATTCGTTGATCGGAGGATAGAGCAGGGATCATCCGATTCCGAGGCATCTGTTGCTCCAGTTGGACGAGCTGGATGGTTTTTTCACGACCCATTGCATAGTATGTTTCCTACGTACAAACGAAATGTTTACCCTTCTACAGGAGCTATTTACTTTCTGCAAGTGTAACCCCTTGAAATAAATGATAATTGTGGTAACTGAGGAAGAGGATTAAACAAACATGTGCCATTCGTTTGTCTATAGTCGTTATTAAAGGAAGCTAGCTTTAAAAGCTGTTCTATATTTGCTGGTTTTTTTAGGGGAAGCATTAGGAAAAAAGATACTACTGTGTACACATATCAATAATTGAAAGGAAATAATATGCACATCTAAATAGTACCTTGGTTGGAAGCAGGCCCGGCCGGGGCGGCGGCCCGCCTGGCCCCAAAACCCGGGGCCCCATAGGCCATACATCGATATACATTATACATAATACATTGTATATGCATACGTATAGTAATACTATCCGGATCCGCTCGACTTCTCATCTTCGAATCAGATCTTCTTTTCGTGATTTCGTCTAGGGCCTCCGCCTCAAATGATTGGCTCGCCCGCACCGCCGTGCCCGTAACTCTCTAGAGGCGGCCGCGGCCGCTAGAATACGTGATTAACGTCCCCTGTGCCCCAGCCGTAAGCTCTGCAAACCGCTCATCTCGCTGCATTGCATGGTCTCGATGGCTCGCATGCGGTGCGAAGATGAATCATGTCATCATGAATGATTATACGTTTTGCAATCTTGCATATTAGGAATTTTTAATCAATAATTAGTACTTTGTTAATTGTTATTTGTAGTTACTAATTATACTATTGTTCTTTAAATTTTCAAGACCATGTCATCTAGAAAATATGCATCCGGCGGTGAAAAAAGAAAAAGAGGAAACAAATAGATGAGTTGATTGAATCACGAGGGATCCATTGACAAATTTTTAAAAGTAATACTAAATCTCGATGAATTGGCGATAGTTGTTTGTGGAGGAAGATGCTAATGTGAATCTAGAAGATGAGGGCCCTACTGAAGACCATGTCAACATCAACACGATGATAACAATGTGAGTGATCATGAGCACATATTTAATTCATCCTGAGCAAGAAGTTGCAATCACCATCCATGTGCATTGAGTCTACCTTGCAACAAATAGAAGGCATGGTTAAATACTTTAATACTTATAGAAATGAAGGGTTTGCTTGAGTATGATCATTGCCAAAGATATTGCAGCTCAAATGAATGTAGAGCCATCATTTCCGCTTAAGCGGCGTGTTCTTAGGAAGAAACAGTTTGATGAAATTGATTGTGATGAAGCGCTTTTGCAAGTCGAGAAGGAATTTGAAGTTAATTATTTTTTGTTATGGTTGATATGGCAATCAATTCATTGAAAAGTAGATTTCAAGAACTCCAAACATTCGATATATTTGAATTTTAATGAGTTCAACAACATTGAAGTCATTGGATCGAATCGAATTAAAAGAATGTTGTACAAAATTTGCGTAAACTTTCTCTCTAGATGGTTCATCTGTTGAGTTAAATGATCTAATTTCGAGTTAAGTGTTATGCAATTGACTTTATCGTAAACCAATGTCTCATGGAGATCTTTGAGTTTGTCGAATTGTTATCCTAATATTTCTATTGCTTATCGTTTTATTTACTATGCTTATCATCGCTTTTCAAAGTTGAAATTGTTGAAGAATCATTTAAGGTCAACAATGTCTCAAGAGAGGTTAAACGGTTTGGCAACTTTATGTATTGAGAAGAAATTATTGGATGAGATTGATATCAATACCATCATCAATGACTTCGCATCTAGAAATGTCGAAGAAAATTTTAAGGTAATATCTATAAACTCTTTGATATGAATTTTCTTTAATACATAAGTATTTTAAGTGTTTGTTGGTAAAAGATAGTTATATATATATATATATATATATATATATATGTGTTGTGTGTGTGTGTGTGTGTGTATAGATTTATATTTAGATATTTATACTAGGGCCTCTATTCCTAGTTTCTCACCGGGCCCCTAAAATCCCGGGACCGCCACTGTTGGAAGGGCACTGTACCTACATCCCACCGGGAACAAGCCCCGGATTTGTTCCGGAATATTCTTCACGTGAATACAATTCTCTCACTGACAATTACCAATAAGAACCGCCTCCTCCTATCAGACGTGTTGCTTCTTCTCAACGGTTAACTGATGTCTCTTCACACATATTTAATGCAAGATCTGCAAAAAGATTAGAGAGATCAATTAGAGAATCAGAAAAGGGCCGATAGATCGATCTGAAGAACAATTCCAGAGAAATTAGTCAAATAGATTCACCTCTGTGTAATAGGGCTAGTCTTCCGCCTTGCCTAAGGGCACCCTTTGTAATCAGTTCATTGCAATAAAGAGTATCTCTGATCTCTTTCAAAGACTTTAGCCATTTTTCTCTTTTATTTCATAAGATCGGCAACTTGATCGTCCACAGATATATTTTCACATGTGACAGTAAGCTAGAACATACAAGGAATTGAGGTAAAAACATCTGGATCAAGGAATCACTCAAAAAGACCAAATCAAGCAAAATCCTAGCAATTTCAAGAATTTGCCATACCTGACGCCTAGATAGATGGGGATTAATTTTTAAGGTATGTCTCCATCACTTACTCATCCTTGAATAAAGTTAATATATTGTTACTTGAGGATGAAGGTTTTACAACCACTCCACCAGGAGGATAAGAGCACATCACAACACTCACACTTCTCAAACCTTAGCCCTAGAATACTTAGCTTTAATGAGTAAAGATAGCATGGTTGGATGATTAACTAGTAAGTCTCAATCCCAACCAATTAAATAGACAAGTCAACTAGCCCCATCTAACCCTAACGTACTATCCACTTAGTACAAATGGGGGAACCCATTAATCCCACACAACATGGGTTTACTCGCACACTACACTTATGCACATTTTTCAACGTACATAAGTCTGAATCCACTAAGTTCTTAGCCTTTGATCCACTTGATCATCTCAGGTCCTCCTTAAATTAAACCATCTTCCCAAATGCTGCTCAAGCGCCATGGTTTCGATCCAAAATAGTTTCCGGTATTTTGCCCAATTTACCAAAATATTCTTTCTTGACCCGATCTTCATCTTCTCTTACAGGCAATCGTCACGCTTGCCATGTGTAGATGCACCACTAGTGATATAGGGACATGCCTGATCTTCACAACGTAGCATCGAGGATAACTTTGGATCTGTATAATCTGACGAACCGATGGCGCCAACCACTATTTCAATACAGCAACTGGTGATAAAAAATTTCGCCCAACCACACGCTCATGACCCCGTCTACCTGACCACACAAATAGACGTGTCGTCGCTCCTGCAAATCCCAAGGAACCACAAGAACAACGGTGTTGAGAATTCCCAATTCTCCTCTAGGTTGCAATCATATGTTAACTCTAGAAAGAATAAGCATATAGCTCTCTCTTGGAAAATAATAGATTCAATCGTGGTCCCCATGTGTTTCTCCTCCATTGTTGCAACTTCAAAAGCTTCACATCGTTCAAACCTAAGAATGCACAAAATATTCGCATGAGGTAGTATCTAGTTATCATGTAAATTAAAACCAAATTTAACTAGAAACGAATTCACTTATTGATTATTCTTTTTAGCTCGTGTTCGAGTAATTGGTCCAGTTGGTAGCTCAGGGTGTATCTTCATAATGTCCTCATCATCCTCCCCTCTTGGAAATGTGTCATCCTCAACTCCCATTCTTCCGGGCCAAAGAATGGTGACAAATTAGCAATATTGAATATAGAACTCACAGCATAATCATCACCCAGAAGCCCGATTTTATATGCATTATCATTGATCCTTTCAAGCATTTTGAATGGACCATCTCCTCGAGGCATTAGCTTGGACTTGCATTTGTCTAGAAAATGTTCTTTACGTAGTTGCGCCCAAACTACATCTCCTGGTTCAAATAACATATTCTTTCTTGACTTGTTCACTTTCTCAGCATAGTATCGTGCCTTCTTTTCAAATTTTTCTTTAGTCCTGACATGAATCTTCTTCACATATTCAACTCATTTTGACGCTTCCATGTTAACATGTTCAGGTAGCATCAGTGGCAGCAAATCAAGTGGCGTGATTGGTTTAAAACCATACACTACCTCGAACGGGCACAATTGAGTAGTAGAATATACCGCACTATTATATACAAACTTCACATGCAATAAATAATCTTCTCACTCTTTGAGATTCTTCTTGATCATTGTTCGTAGTAGCATCTAAAGTGTCCTATTCACCACATCCGTTTGTCCATGTAACACCCCAGGATTCACAATACCTTGGGATGCTACTAAAACTACTCCACAACTAGCTAATTTACAAGATAAATTAAACTGGCAACATTTACTAAACAAGATAGTATAAGCGGAAGCATAAACAACTAAGGAATAACAGGATAGTGATAGCATTTCACTATTTAAAACATTCTTCAATATTTTAATCTAAAATATAGTTCACAAATTTAACATTATTAAGATAATGTAAACAAAACTATGCAAAGGTCTAGAATTCTTTCAACTTATTACAACATTAAACTATGATCCAAGTGCATCAGTGTGGTGTCGTCTACCCTTCCCATGCATGCTCAATGTCCACCTGTAGGGAGGGGGGAAACAAGGGTGAGATAAAATCTCAGCAAGCAAACTGTTTAACAGGCTATTCAAACTACAAACAATTATACATCATCATTTATAATTTCATACAACTACAACCACAATTCATGTCCACAATTATTAAACCACGACGAATCTTCCATGGATCATACCTCTTCAATTTCAGTTTTAATTGGCATATAAATGCTATCATTTTAAATATCAATTAAATGCATATGAAACATTTAGTCTTCCACAACTACAATAGATTAATCATCAATATTTAATCTTCCACAAATAACAATGTTATATCCTCAACTTCAAATCACCATCAAAGACAATAAAACATATGTAATTATCATCTCACTACTTTAATAATTCTCATGTCCACAATTACTATCAACAATTACTACATGAGGAAAGAATCTCATGCCACAATCACAACCCTTATCATACACAATTACTATCAACAATTACTACATGAGGAAAGAATCTCATGCCACAAATAGCTCACACGAGCCAATTCCTCATTACAACTAGAAAGTTGTATATTCCACAAAATAACATCACCACAATATATTACATATGTATGCAAACGAATCTTTCCACAATGCAATGCATATGAATGCTTTCATGCTATGCTCCACATCACTCTTGCCAAGGCAGGAATTGTAGTTCATCGTATAACGACAATATACGATGCTTCATGGGCGAAGAGGTGCATCGACACGGTAATATACGATGTTGTACCGGTACGGTCGCGGCTAAGTGCGGCGACATCCACATATGCAAATGACGTGATATGACATGAATGATATGATAATTCATGAATCACAGTAATTCATCCACAAGGAGCATTATCATGCTCTCAACATATCCACATCCACCACATGTTATTTTCCATGTCCACATTATAACATTAAACAAGAATTCCACATGTCTACCAGCATAATATCAACATATCAATGGATAAATATTTGCTATCATCTTCACAATTAAAATATCATGCAATCATGGCATCATGTATCAAATTAAGATAATAATATAAATTGCAAGTAGAAGGAATAACAAGTTAAACGGTAGCAACCACCGCTACATTCACTTGCCTCAATCCGATGAAGCGAAGTAAAAATTAAGAGCGCTCAGGGACAAGACCACCTGTCCAAAAGACAACTCTCAGCACACAACCACAGCATACAAACACGACTAAAATAATTAAGATGTCGCTAGAACCCCGAACCCGCACAAACTCTTCTCCGCTCAACAATTCAACAAATTACCCTCTGCAGCAGCGCTGCTTCATAATTTTGTATATTTTAAACTAATGATCCAGATACATCAAATGATACCTCTATGGATTCATGACTTAAAAACCTACAATTTTCAAGTAGAGCACATATTTTTATTTCGATCATAGCTAGGGGTTATTTAATGCCCAAAACAGAGGAAACTCTCTGATCTGGCAGACTGGACAGCGAAACTAAATCGTGTCCATGGTCTAAAAATTCTGAAAATTATACAGAAACTAGATCTCTAAATTATTTACAACTTTCTCAATTATGTCCATGACCTTAAAAATCATCTACTATTTTTAAAATCCGTATTACAGTCGGACTGTACCAATCTATCCGTCTGACGGACAGCGGTGTTACCGACTCTGTATCTCCCAGATCCGACGGCCAAACATTACGAACAAATTACAGGAAATGCATCTGAAGTCCTCTACAACTGTCCTTTTGGGAGAGTCCACAGGAAAATTTGTTTACTAGGTCAAATCCGCGAGGACAGACGCGCTGCGCGAATCAATCTACAGGCAGACAACAGCTAATCTCTAATCGGACAATTAATCTATTAACTACCATCAAAATCCGTGCTAAGAACCCTAATTAATCTGAAAAACAGAGGGTTTGGAATGGGGAAAATTACCACGATGGAGAATTTCCCCACTTTTTTCCTCCTCTTCTTCTTCTTCTTTCTTCTCCTCTCCTTCTCCTTCCTTCTTCTCCTTCCTTCTCTTTTCTTCTCCTCCAATGGCAGCAGCACTTGGAGCACCAATGGTAGCAATAGGGGAGGGGAGGCGCCAAGGGGTGGGGGCGCGCCAAGGGGTGGGGAGGGTGGAGGGGCCAATGGAGGGGCTTTATAAAGGGGGTGTTAGGGTTTGGGAGGGGGTACGGGCCCCCATTTGGGCTGGCTGGCCCAAAGCGGCTGGCCCACCCCTCCGGACAGCCCAAAACATCCAAATTAATTATTTTAATTTACTTAATTCATTTTACAATGTTCTACAATTCATATTTTTCCCTTCCCGCGATTTACCGAAAAATCGGCGACTCCGCGATTGTTTTAAAAACTTACGCCGTAACGACGTTCGAGATATTACACATCTATTTGTGGATGACAAGTTGTTGAGAATAACAACTTTGTCCTGAGCTTGGCCCATAAAGTCTTCCAAAAATAACTCATGAGCTTGACGTCTCCATCTGAAACAATCGTCCTTAGCATGCCACGTAATCGTACAATCTCCCTAAAAACAAGTCAGCTACATGTGATGCATCGTCGCTTTTGTGACAGGGAATAAAATACGTTGTTTTAGAGAACTTATCTACAACTACAAAAAACTGAATCCCTCCCCCTCTTACTCGTAGGCAATCCTAAAATAAAGTCCATTCTAATATCTTCCCAAAGTACACTAGGAACAGGAAGTAGAGTATATAAACCGTGTGGATTAAGTTTAGATTTCATTTTGTGACATGTCACACATCGCTGTACAAACATTTTGACGTCACGCCTCATTTTAGGCCAATAAAATTAATCGTTCAACATCAAAAAGGTGTTTTCTCTCCCAAAGTGTCCCATAAATCCACCTGCATGAGATTCCTGCAATAAAAGCAAACACACTGACGAATCTGGAATACATAATTTGTTAGCACGAAATAAGAATCCATCATAAACATAGAACTTATGCCATCCTTTCCCATCTTTACATTTAGAACATGATTCTAAAAATTCATGATCAGAAGTATGTAAATCTTTCAAGCTCTCTAATCCGGGTGCATTTACTTCCAATTGTGTTAAAAGCACATTCTTTCTCGATAAAGCATCAACTATCACATTCTCTTTTTCCTTCTTGTACTTAACAACATATGGAAAGTTTTCAATAAATTCTACCCATTTAGCATGTCTATGGTTCAGTTTAGATTGGCTTTTCAAATATTTCAAAGTTTTATAATCAGAGTGGATATCAAATTCTTTAGGCCAAAGGTAATGTTACCAAGTTTCAAGCATACGCACTAAAGCAAATAATTTTTTTATCATACATATGACAGTTCAATTGAGCACCTCTTATTTTCTTACTAAAATATGATACCGGTTTTCCTTTTTGCATTAAAACACCACCAATACCTATTCCACTAGCATCACATTCAATTTCAAAAGTGTTTAGCGAAATTAGGTGAAGTAAGCAATGATGCTTCAATTAATCATTTCTTTAGTTCTTGAAAAGTTTTTTCTTGTGATGTACCCCATTAAAATATAATACCTTATTTAGTTAATTCATTGAATGAGGCAACAATGGTGCTGAAATCTTTACCAAAATGACAATAAAATCTAGCAAGACCATGAAAGCTTCTGATCTGACTAACATTCATATGTGTAGGCCAATTCTTAATCGCTTTAGTTTTAGATTCATATATCTCAATGCTTTATTCAAAAACAACATAGCCTAAGAACACAACTTTTCGGTATAAAAAGTGCATTTGTCAAGATTAGCAAATAAGTTCTCACTTCTAAGTACTTCTAGCACTTGTCTAATATGATCAATGTGTTCATCCGTCATTTTGCTATAGATCAATATATCATCAAAGTATACCACAATAAATTTGCTAATGAATACTCTTAAAACATGATTCATCAATCGCATGAAAGTACTAGGTATATTAGTTAACCCAAAAGGTATTACTAACCACTCATACAATCCTAATATGATGGCAGCCACTTTTCAAAATCAGTCTTCCATTCATCACCAAGTTTCATCCTAATATGATGGCAGCCACTTTTCAAATCAATTTTGGTGAAAATAGTTGCACCGCTAAGGTTCATCTATCATATCATCTAACCTAGGAATATGATAACGATATCTAACATTAATGTTGTTAATGGCACAACAATCAACACACATTCTACATGTACCATCTTTCTTAGGAACAAAAATTACAGGAATAGCACAAGGACTAAGATTTTCGTGTACATACCATTTCTCAAGTAGCTCTTGCACTTAGCATTGAATTTTTTTGGTTTCTTCCGGATTGCTACGGTATGGTGGACGGTTTGGAAGTGATGCACCGGGAACTAGATCAATTTGATGCTCTATTCTGCGCAATGGTGGTAGTCCTGTCGGTATCTTCTCTAGAAACATGTCATCAATTGCCTGCAAAATAGAGGAAACATCACTAGGAAGAGAGGTCAAATCGTTAGTTGAAAGTAACACAAATGCATCTTTGTACACAAGCACAAAGTGCATCTTTGATGGGTCATTGCTCACATCTCTCAAAGCTGATTTTGTGGCTAACACAACCATCCCTTCCTCATTCTTACTTTTTCCTATCATATTTGGCTTGTGGCTCTCACTCACAGATGTGTGAAAGTCTCTCTGGCTCTCCCTCACTGATGTGTGAAAGTCTCTCTTTTATTTCTTTTTACTCTCAATTTCAGTAAGCTTCTTTTGTTGAAATTCAGCATGTATTTCACTAGGAGTCATTAGATTAAACTCCTTTGCCTTTCCCTTTCACTTAAAAGCATATTTATTGGAACAACCATCATGGTGCACACTTCTATCATATTGCCATGGCCTTCCTAACAGCAGATGACACACTATCATAGACACCACATCACACTCAACAGTATCCTCATATTCACCAATCTTGAAAGTAACATGTACCACAATCTAAACCTTCACATCTCCACATTCACTAAACCATTGCACATGATATGGACGTGGATGTTTTAGCATCTTTAAACCAAGCTTCTACCTTGTTGTTAACTTTGGCTTGTGTTTGAAACAGGTTAAATTGCTATGGATGTGCATCTCCTTCTTGTACAAGCATGCCTAAATTCTTGGTGACTACTAGTGACTCTCCTGTTTCATAACTTAACACATCAACATTTTCATTGTCATCCAAGGCATCCTTATATATCTCTTTTTCACGACTGAGCTCAATCTCTTCTTCACTTGCAGATTCATACTCTCCATCTTCCGACACAAGTATGACTTGGTTGTTGGAACACTTCCTAGAAATGTGACCACGCCCCAAACACTTGAAACATTGAATTTTCCTACTCTTTGTTGTAGCACCAATTGATGATGTGGGAGATGGAGTAGTTTTCTTCTCACTTGATGTAGGTGCTGATTTTACATTGGAGGATGAACGAGTATTAGCATTTGAATTTGAACTAGCTGAAAATGTTCCTCGTCCTAAATTGAATTGCGCTTTGGTGGCAATAGAGGATGATGATGGAGCTTTCAAATTGAAGGATATTGTCCTTGGTGCTGGTTTTATATCTTATGTTGCTTCTCCGCCTTCATCGTTTAATGCACCAAGTGTTTGCTCTTCATCTTCATGCACATGTGCTCTGATCATGGCTTGCTCCATATTCCTGTAGTATTCCTCCATTGAGCGACCTCCCTATCTCAAATTCTGCAATTTATAAAAAAAGATCACGTTTATAATTATTAGGAACGAAACGTGCTCTCAGCTCTCACTTCATTTCAGCCCATGATGTAATTGGAGGTTCCCTATTTGCCTCTCTTTAGTTCAACACTTGCTCCCACAAAATCAGAGCATATCCATCAAACTCAAGTGACACCATATGTAGCTCTTTTCCTTTGAATAATTGTGCATCCGAAAGATCTCATCTACCTTGAGCTCCCATGTGAGATATGCATCCGGATCGGAAGCACCTTCAAATTTGGGAGTAGTTGCAGTGTAGCCAAAAGTCGCCGCTGAAGTCCTCAATGTGGGCATCACCATCGCATCCACGGCCATGATCTCTCCCTTGGCCATAGTCAGCGCCAAAAACTCCTTCCCTATGCCTGGGAAAAGGTGGTTGAACTGCATTAGTAGCGGCTCGATCTGCTTGAGCTTCTCTAGTAATTCATGTAGCCATCTCCTCATCGGTTTTATCAAGCTCAACACCTCATTCATGGATGCCAACTGGGCCTCGCTCTTTGCGAAGCTCCTCTAGTATTTCTCTCCTCAAGACACTCGTGTTGTCATTCAATTGAGTGTTGAAATCATTCGTGAGCTTTTCAAGATCAGCATGTGTAACATATGCTTGTTCTCCTTCTTTTCCTACCACGGTTAGTGCAAACAACAAGAAAGGCTACGTATGTGGATGCGAAAAGTTTATCTGTAGAATTCACTCAACCTCACCTTGTCTTACCACTTGAAATTCTTATGTGTCATTGATGGAATTGGAGGCTGGATGCACTTTGGGTAACGGTAGACGACACAAGGTGATAGATTAAGCGAATTCAATTGCCCAAGAACTATTAAATAATGGCTTATCTGGAGAGCTTGGATGGAAAAGTATTTTTCTATGCAATCCGAAATTCTAGCTATTGTCAACTTAAGTAATATTTCAAGCTAGAATACTTTGCCTAAGTGTTGATCTAAACGATTTAAGTGAAGTGTATGAATGCACACGCAAAGATCAATGTGACTCAATGCAAACAAAGGAATGAGCTAAATAGAAGCAATTTGAAATTGAAGATTAAATCGCTTATTTTGCACCAAGTACTAGGAGAGATGCTAGCCAATTGCAAAGATTTGAATATAAAGGCACAAGATTGATCAAAGGGACTAAGTACATAAACTGGAAATTATAAGATGGAATTAGCTAACCACAATTCGGCCAAAGCCCACTTTTCTTTTCTTTTCTTTTTGCCGAGGCTCTTTCTTTTTATCGGCTGCCTTCTTTGCTCTTTTTTTGGACTTGTAGCTGGCACTAAGGTTTTTAGCTGTTCTTTATGCAAAAATCCAAATTTTAGCAAGTGTAATTATTATCAAGAGCAGCCCTTAATGCAATGTCAAAAGCTAGTCTCAAAGATGAAAGGAAATATTATAAGTAAAACTCATTGGGATTAATGCTTTAGGATGAAACAAAGGAAACAACACAACAATTAAGCAACGTAAAGGAACTCAACGATCAGCACTTAAACAAAAATTCTAATGGATGAAAACTTAACAAAACTCATGAAAATAATAGATGCAAAAACTAGGGTTTGGAATAATTTTTTGGTGGCAATTCTCGGTTTATGGACTCTAGGTAACAAGAACAGTAAGAAATTGATCTAAAAGCTAGGGTAAATAATCCTACCGTGGTAGCCTGGAACTCTGATACCAAGATGATACGGGGAGATGCCCGATCTTCATGACATAGGATCAAGGATAACTTTGAATCCGTGTAACCTGATGAACCGATAGCTCCAACCACTGTTTCAATACAGCAATCTGCAATAAAAAATTTCGCCCAACCCTGTCTACTTGACCACACAAGTAGACATGTCGCCGCTCCTGCAAATCACAAGGAATAACAAGAACAATGGTGTTGAGAATGCCCAATTCCTCTCTAGGTTGCAATCATATGTGAAACCCTAGGAAAATAAGTGTATAGCTCTCTCTTGGAAAATAATAGATTCAATGGTGGTCCCCTTGCATTTCTCCTCCATTGTTGTAACTTCAAAAGCTTCACATCGTTCAAACCTGAGAATGCACAAAATATTTGCATGAGATAGTATCCAGTTCTCATGCAAATAAAAACCAAATTTAACTAGGAGCAAATTCACCTGTTAATTAATCTTTTTAGCTCGTGTTCGAGTAATTGGTCCAGTTGGCAGCTCAGGGTGTATCTTTGGAATGTCCTCATCAACTAGCTTGTCACGCGTTAGTAAGTCTCTCCTGTTTCGATTCCATCGGATCATGCCTCACTTAGACCAATCAAGCCACATAGTGCAACCCGTTGCTCGAACTTCCCTTCAACATTTTCACTTTCCTTATGCCATGCTTGAGATTAGCCATCTCACATGGCATTCTTAATCATTTTGGGCCTTAGCTCCTCCATAAGCGTAGCCCCGATCTTTGCTGTTGACTATGATTGACTCTAAACGACCCTACACATCCAAAGACCAAAATATTATTTTCAAGCACAAGTTCTTTATAACTTGAACCACGTTAGCTGAAACATGCATCATGCCACATATATGTACTGAACTAGGTCAAACCAAATCATCCCATGACTCAAATTTTCTATAATTATCCACTTCGGCCGAAGCAACACAAGTTGATCGGTCAGACCGCCGTCTCTGCAATCTGCCTAGAAATATTTGCAAATTTACAAATTTTAAATTTTTACACCTCCAAAATGACAATGGTTCATCACAACAAAACCCTGAATCTTCTTATATGGTCATTCAATCTCTTCCTTGATGAACCCATTGGAAATTCCTCAAAAATACAAGTAGGAGGTATTTTAGAATTTAGAGAAAGAATTTTACAAATAGAAGCTCAAAATGGTCACACAAGTATTATAAAGACTGAAAATGACTATATAAGCTATAAATGGAGTAAAGCTACTAAAAATGACAAGATTTTCACAAAAAAACTTCAAATCCACCAAACAAAATAGGAAATCTTACTCTATATCCACATGAAAGAACAATTATTCTATTTTACTTTAATACGGTGAGAGAAGATTAAAAGATGAAGAGAATCATGACAAAACATTAAAACTCTAACTTAGCAAGAATTCGCATAAAAACTCCAAATAATGCTCTAGATATTCATTTTTACTTATATTTCTCCCCTTTGATAATAGAATTATCAAAATGAATGGAAGAAGATAGAGTATAAATGAAATGAAGTGGCTATATTTTATTCATTTTTAGCTTAAGGAGCTATGAAAATTATCCAAAATAACTATACTAGTGTTACTTCAAGCCATATTTTGTGAAGTAGCTATGTAGATCATGCAAAACATATATAGCAACGTTAAACCATTAAGTAAAAATATAAAATTAAATAGACCTTTACCATGTCAAGTTGCTTAATATCATAGTTTTGCGAAAGGTATAAAAAAATGAGCAAAACCATGTCAATAAACTAAATAGAACCAAGAAACAACAATTGAGTTTATTTAGAGTGCTACAAGTTCAGAATTGAATTATTTTATTTAAGCACTATCTTCATCGAACATAATACATATGTAACACACAATTCATAATATATATAATACATCAAAAGTGTTCTGTAACTTCTCCTCTATATAGTGATTTCGTCGATTGTGCGTCTATAGTTTTTTTTCCGCAAGAGTTTCACGTTAAATTTTTTTCTCATATTCTTAATTACTCTTTATTCACTACTACAAAATTACCGTATTACAGACGGTTCAGAAACGTCATCACAGACGGTTTTTTAGACGAATAATCTATTTTTTTTTGAAATTATAGAAATATACCCGCGGAAATTTTTTTTACAAAAATAGGCTCCAGTCACCTAATAAGGGGGCGACTAGAGCCTATCGCCCAACCAGGGGCCGACACAATCCCTGTCGCCCTACCCTGGAGCGACTGCATCCATTCGCCCTCCCGTTCGGTGACTTTCATGCAGTCGCCCAATGGGGCGGCGACTGGATGCAGTCCCCCGTTAATGTTTTAAATTTTATCAATTTTGTAGTTTTAAACTGGTAAAAAATCTACTTAAGTTGTAATAAAAGTTTATGTTCATTGTATGTTGTAGGTGCGTAAATAATTTTGGAAATTTTTTTATGAACGATTGACCGTAAAACGATTGATACATACGATGGTAAGTGATATTTTGATGTTACTAAGAATCTTTGTGTGGTTGCCATTATTGAAGTTCACTATTCGTTTGAAGCGTGCATCGAGTAGGTAATGAGGAGTATAAGTAAGCACGACACAGTACTAAAAAGTTCACATCGTAAATAAAAAACGTAAGTATATGAAACAATGGTGTACAATCAGGTGCCATCCTGGCCTACCCGTCTCCACGCCCGTGTTATCCCGTAAGGCTCCGCTTGGCCGTCCTCCGCTGCAACAAGTTACGATGATCCGAGAATGTAAAACAATCAGGAGCGTGTCGCACCCGCCTCTGAGCTGGTGGAGTCAGCTACACCTCTGGCTGTGTGCCCTCTAGTGCACCAGGAGGGCACTGCCGGAGAGAAACTCTGGTGCTGTGTCAGGAGGTGCAAACCCAGACGGCTGCCTGACCCACTCGGAGAAGTACTGGTCCACATCATTCGGGCTCACGGAGGGGCCGTACCAGTACTCGGACGTGAAAAGACCTGCAAAAGTAATATCGTTAGTTTCAGATGTAAATCATTGCGATAAAACGGAGATCGTACGATATGTACCCTCAGTTGGCGCCATCGTGCCTGGAGGAGGGGCGTATGATGTCGAGTACACCCCCTATGTGGGTAAGCCAGGGATGTACGGAGGATGCGGTGTACGAGGCCATCCCCAGACAAATCCTCCAGCCTCGTCCGGGTGAGGTGCTGTAGGACATGCCCACATAGAGCCTCCAGAGTAGTGCCACGCCGGTCGGGGCAGCACCGGTGGCCGAGCCGTTCGTATACTGGGCGTGGGTGTGGAGGCCGCTGGTAGCCTCGTGAAGGACAGTAGATGCACGACACATGTACCCCACTCCTTGAAATGACGGTACGCACTGATGTGCTCCTCATGGCCCACCTCGGCACCAGCGATGAGCCTATGCAGCATACTCTCGGCCTCCATGACAATCGAAAGACCCACGTCAGACTGAAGGAAAAGACATAAAATGGTTAATTATCAAGGTAGCATTGACATTAGCGAATGTTCAAAAATACGTGTAACGTACCGCGATGTGCGCGTCCCACGCGAGGTGCGTGGGATACGTGTCTGTCGGAGCGGTGAGGTGTGCGGGGGCAGGTCCACGACATGTACGAGCCTCGTACGTGTCCGGCTCTGGTACCAGAGCAGGTACTCCGTGTACTCTGTGCTGTCGTAGGGGTGGTCCTCATCAACCATGTCGTCAAGTGCACCGTCCCACTGCGCAATCCACCCCTGCATCTTCGTCGTCCAATCCGTGCCGCGTTTCACTCCCTTTCTAGAGTGCCTGCTTGTAGGACCACTTCGTTAGTAATTTCCAATGGAATAGTAAGTGTGTACAATTTTATAAGATGCGGGCACTCACGTGTGCACAAGAAGCGGTAGTGCAGGTCCGACAGGTACCAGGACAGCCTGGCATAGACCAAACTGCCGCATCACTCGTTGAGGCGAGTAGTCCTCTATGAAGATGTCGTAGATGAGCTTTTGCTGCCACATCACTTGCTCCTTCAACCATTGGTTGAATCGACTGTTGTGTTGCCTCATGATCCAAACATCCGACCGCTTCGGATTCTGTTGCCGAAGCACATCCTTGTGCTGGTCGACATAAGGCGCCACTTCAGTCATGTCTTGCAAGACCGTGAAATGAGTTTGAGCATACGCGGCCATATCTGGAGTGATTGCTTTCCTTCCGATAGTTCCGATACCCTTGAGCCTCCCTCATGACGAGATTGAGGCACACCTATCGGTTGAATCTAAGCCATATAATCAACACAAAACTCAATGACCTCTTCGCTTGCATAACCTTCGACGATGCTGCTCTCCGGCCGAGATCGATTCCGTACATAGGACTTGAGAATTCCCATGAACCTCTCAAATGGGTACATGCTACATAGGAATACGGGCCCGCACATTTTTATCTCCCACATAACGTGAACAATGAGATGGATCATGATATCGAAAAACGAAGGAGGGAAATACATCTCAAGATGACATAGAGTCATCACCACCTCGTCCTGCAGAGCATCTAGTCCTTCGGGATCGATGACCTTCTGAGCAATTGTGTTAAAGAAATAACATAGCCTCATGATTGTCTCTCGGACTTTGATCGACAAAATATTTCTAATTGCAATAGGGAGCATCTATGTCATTAGCACATGACAATCATGAGATTTCATGTCATTTAACTTCAAATCTTGCATCGAAGCAAGTTTCTTCATGTTGCTGGAGTAACCAGACGGAACTTTGAGACCATGCAAGCACTGGCATAATTCTGTTTTCTTGGCCTTGGACAGAGTGTAACACGCAGGGGGAAGGTACGTTCTACCATTATCTGTTTTTGTCGGTGCTAACTCAGGCCTGATGTCCATATTAGCCAAGTCAAGCCGTGCGTTGATGCTGTCCTTTGTTTTATCACGAATGTTCAGTAAGAGACCAATCAAGCTGTCACATACATTCTTTTCTACATGCATGACGTCCATGCAGTGTCAAACATCTAGGTACTCCCAATAAGGTAAGTCCCAAAATATTGATCTCTTCTTCCAGATTCTTCTCATGAGCCCTCAATTTACGTCCCTTTCCGAGGACAACATCTAAATCCTTAATCAAATTATAAACCTCTTTTCCGCTTAAATGCCTTGGAGCTGAACCGTCCTCCTTCTCTCCGTCAAATTGTTTCTTCATCTTGCGGTATGGGTGAGCCCTCCGAAGTAACCGGCGGTGACGCATGTACACGGTTTTGCGTGAGTGTTTCAGCCACACACATACTCGGTACCATCTAAATAGTGAGTACAAGATTTGGCACCTTTTGTACTCTGACCCGACAAGTTAGCAAGGGCAGGATAATCATTTATGGTGCAGAACAATAAGAAGCGCAAAGTGCAATTCTCTCGTTTGTATGCATCCCATACCTGTATCCCTTCGTTCCACAGTACTTTTAGATCTTCCACCAAGGGTGCTAGGTACACATCAATATCATTCCCAGATTGCTTTGGCCCTTGGATAAGTATCGACAGCAAAATATACTTTCGCTTCATACACAACCAAGGAGGAAGGTTATAGATGCAGAGAGTCACGGGCCAAGTGCTATGTCGGCTGCTCAAGCTACTGAAAGGATTCGTTCCATCTATGCTCAGTCCAAACCTTATATTCCTTAGTACTGCATCAAGTCTGCAAAACTCCTATCGATGTTTCTCCACTAGGTGGAATCAGCAAGGTACCTTAGCATTCTATCCCTCTTGCGCTCATCCGACTTTTCACTCACACGTTGCCAACGCAGCCACATGCATTGAGGCTTTGCTTGCTCTTTCATATTATAATAAAAATTTCCCGTCGATAACCACTTATAACGACAAATTTGGTCTCTCACATGACGGAACTTTTAATGCAAAACAAATAACGTCATGATATTTCATGACTATCTAGGGCAACCAGAACGGTTCATCTCTCCCGCCTTCTCCCACCAAAGAACCGCCTCCTGTGATACTCGTTTATTCGACGGCGCAACAAATATATAGTTAGATTATCACGGTGTTTAAATTAAAACCGTCTTTGATTTAGCGTCTACTAATAGTATTTCTATAGTAATAATTGTTTCGTATCTTGCCTAGTGTTTGCCTAACAAAAAGCGATATTATGACCAGTGACGGTAGCCTTTTAGACTTGGAAGTCATCAGTCATGCAGGGACTTTGAATAAGTGTTATAAAATTCGAAGTTGCTAAGCACTTTCTTTGCAATAACCGTTACGCCCTTCCGTCATTATGCCCCACATTTTCTGCACCATTGTCAAAAGTCCTTGTAATTTAAAACCACCTATATATGTCAATCTCAGGTGTGACAGTCATGGACTCATGGATCGTGTGCCCCGTGCAAGACGCGGCCAACCGGATGCGTCATCTCTTGGAGCAAGTTTCCAGTTCCACAGATTTCCAGTCAAAAAGCAATTCTCTCTGGAGCTTTTTTTAGGTGCTGGAGCATTGTGATTTTCCAGTGTGCCAATTGTTCCATATCTGCCTCTTCGACGCACCGAACGCACCGCGAATCAGGAAGAACAATGCTACCTAACGATTGCCATTTTCTGAATCGGTTGGTTCTTACTCTCCTCGTCTTACTATTGTTTCTCAGTTGCAGCCTCGTGTAGTCTTTGAACACAATATCAAAAAAAAACATGATATTATCATTCACTTACAATTCTCTTGAATATTTTAGTAAAATCGGATCTTTGCCATATATAAAAATTTAGTGCTAAAAAATTACCTAGCATCTAATCCTTATATGCGCACTCTGCTCTGAATGAGCATGCTTGTTTGTTTTGTTGCTTGGTTTTTCTCCATACTTACTTCCGATGGTTTATATAGTCTCTTCTAGACCTTCTCTAAAATAAAGTCAAAATCATACTTTGAAATAAAGTAGAAATCCTAATCTTAGTAAGATTTATCTAGAATTCCTGGTAATACACATTTTCAAATCTAAAAAACTAAAATGTAAGTCACGCCCTTCCTCACCAGTCCTGAACCGCAGGATGCCGCCTGTCCTACCCCCGATTTGGTTGTGGCGCGATCCGACTCTCGATCGACAATAGTTCTGCTGCTTCTAATTTATGGTCACCGGCAGCCTGCTCTTCCTCCCACGCGGCCACCGGCGCGCGCGGTGAGCAGCTAGCGCCGTGCGAAAGGAGTACCTGTGTTTCGGATTTGGAATTGCAACGCAGCCGTGCTATAGAATAGTGGCGGACCTATAATTAAAATTTAGAAAGAGCTGGTGGAACTTGTCCACCGATTTGCCGAGTTACCGGTCTACAATAGTCTACCGTATTGCCTCCTTTTCGTCGCACGTAGGAATCTGAGCGAGCACGTTATTGATTAAAATTTTTAGCACTCTATGGTACACTACTCATCAAACATGATCAGCACTAATGCTCCTAAAAGAAGATAGCATCAGCTTAAATGCTTGACAAGCCACTATCAGTTGGTTATTGCAAATAATTAAACTAAATGGACTCATCCGGTCATCCCTAAGTGTTCTTTTGTAAAATGAAGACTACAGTGCTCATTTAATGTGATCAGACTAAACGCAAAGTAAAAAAATTCAAAGCACAACTTGTACCGAACCATATGGCAGGAGATATAAGAGAAATAACACATGATGAAAAGCAACTAGTTATTTGTTACCATGATCACATTCTTGTGATACAGGTGAGATATATATCTCACTGTTATACTGCTTTTCAAGTTTTGCAGCCATCTTCCCATTGTCGTCCGCATCAGGTTGGTGGATAAATTTAACGGCAACTGGTTTATCATCATAGACCCCTTTGTACAGCCGGCTATAAGCTCCGCAAGCAAACCTATGCCCAACGAGCAGCTTGGATGGATCGAGTGTCCAATCAACTGTCGTTTCCACCGCCTGAGCCATGCTAATCCTCTGGCCCCTCCTGCGATCATCAGTAGTGTCCACTGCACTAACCCTCCTCCTTCCACTATTGTCAAAGTATCTCCTTGTCCATGAGCTGTCCTTCTGAGACTTGTGCTTATCAGAGACCACTGGAGTAGAACACCAATTAGGGCTTTGACCCATATCAGACACTTCCCTACCAAACGATTTGCCATAGATGTTCTTTTCAGATCCTCTTTGCTTTGGGGGAGGTCTTGCAAACCTCTGGCCACTAGCCCTCGCTTCCCTGAACACATCTGAAGGCACTGTACTGGGAAGCGGAGACTTTGATCTAGGTTTGTGCTGAGGTCCATCAGCCTTTTGTAATCTAGACTCTTGATTTGGGTGCGCCTTGTTTTACGTAGCTACGCTGGGAAGCTGGAGCTCGCCTTCGGGCGCCGCCGGCGGGGGGCGGGGGTAGTGCCCTTCTATAGAAATTGGACCTTTAGTTATCGTGGGCTATTTCGTATTCGAGTTGATACCGAACAAACTGAGTTAAACTTGTCAATCTAGGGCCCATTCAAATGGACTAGATGCTGCGGCACGCCTTGGTGCTCATGTTCCTGCATTGCCGGAATTTATCCGGTTATAGCCCAAAGGTTAGAGGAAACTGTGAGGATGCTTTTCAAGAACAATGAACGGGAACTCAATCGTGAATTTCTTATTGTTACTTAATCAGTCTTAGACCTGTTTATTTAGGCTGAGCCTTTTGGTTTTAGCAGCTTAAAAGCAGTTCACTTTTAAGCCAAGTCAAGTTATTTGGCAGTCTATCTTTGCTTGGCTTTCGAGCTATGACTTACTGTTGAAATGTCTGAAATATCCTTAGTCCTAATGTCACAATGAGTTCCATTACATCCAACAATTTCAATGTTCATGGCCTCATGAGACTTGACCAACAACAACACAAATCATTAAAAAAATCGCTAGAATCACAATAATAATTGGTACAACGCACAACAAGTAGTGGTAATTTAATTCATGACGATGAACATGGTAATCACAATTTATTCAAAAAAAGAAATGAAAATGAAAAAACAAAAAATCACACCTTCACCGGTGTCGCTAGCTCTGGAATGGGCCAAACCCTACAGACGACGGTGGCAACGTCGAGAGAGGAGGGAGGCATTGGCGTCAGGCGTCAAGGGAGGAGGCGACATCAACGTCGGGGAGGAGGCAGGGCGATGGCGGGGAGGAGGGAGGCGCCAAAGTCGGGTCGGGAGAGGAGGGAGCCATCGGCATCAAGGGAAGAGGGAGGTGGCAGTGTGTACGTCGAGGGAAGAGGAGAGCAGTGCTCTCATGTTCGAAGCACGTGATTTACTAAAAGATTCGATTGTCACTGAGATCAAAGGAGATGTAAATGGTACTCAGCGATTGCGCACCAAAGCTTCCAATAGGTGGGTGCATGTTGCTGCCTTACAACTACCTGCTCCGGTTGTTGACCTAAAATTGGTTAAGCTGACAATGCAATGCACCAAAGTCGAACTACTGTAGTCTCTGGATGCAGTCTCACAAAATCTTCGATGTCGATGGCCAACGCTTGTCAAGCATGTAGCCCTCATCCCCTCCATAACTACAGGAGGAAGTATCGGAAGGTGCAGCGACTTCAACTTCAACAGTGATTAGCTCCCGTATCGTGCATAGCATTGTCCCCGATGAAGAATGGTCTCTTAGCATGAGGGACCTCACAAATAGGGTGTTCACTTATTGAAGCACTTTAACTCCACCATATGACTTGTTTCTGGACGACTAGGCATATGAGCCATCAAAGATCAAAGAAATAGTAAGGAAGGCAATTATGAAGGAGTAATAAAAACGATGATCGTATGCAAAGCTTGTGCTACCTGGGCCAACAGGCTCATTCATTAATAGCAAGGGTCCTGTCGGACAAGGTGTTTTAGCACCGCCTGCATCTCTCCGCAAAAGGAGATCCATCCTTTCTCCGTGCTAGCAACATGTTTGTTGTACTCGCAAATGAGGCTCTGGCACCTCGTGATGAGGATTTGCGATAAGAGCTTTGACAACTCCAAGATCAAATGAGCCAATTGCGAAGGCAGCTCCAGGATCGCGATCTACCAGCTGGGTCGTCAGCAACACGAGCCCATGGAGGATCGAGGTACTCACCAGCAAGCCGTCGTCCGCAGCTTGAGCGCCAAACTTGGGCGCCCCGGCATAGGTCCCCACCTGCTCCAATTGCCCATCCAAGACACACAACCAGTGGCGGAGACAAGGGGGGCTAGGAGGGGCCTGGCACCCCCCAATCTTCTACTAATCCTTCATTATGTAGTTAATTACATGTGTTTAATTAGTGGTTTGGCCCCTCCAAAAAAATGCAAAGTACATTTCACCTAATAATCCTGCTGATTTCTCAAGTCAAGAATATTATCCTACCAAAGTGAAGTGAAAAAATATTATCTTACTGATTTCTCAAGTCAAGAAAGAGCTCAATTGGAGTGTCAATTGCCATATTTTCAACTTGATGTATGCAATCATCTAGACCTAAGTGCATTACCATCACTTGCTAATCTAACAAGTGGACCAGTTAAGACTGGTAAAGATTCATCTTATCCTATTGTAGACAGGTTGTTAAGATTAGTCTTAACTCTTCCGGTTTCAACTGTAACCACCGAGAGATGTTTTTCAGCTATAAAACTTGCGAAGACGCGACTTCGAAGTACAATGGGAGATGGATTTCTACGAGATTGTTTGGTAATTTATATTGAAAAGGAATTGGCCGCAAAGATTAGTCATAAACTCAGGATGATATTATTAAGGCCTATGATCTTGCTGGTAGTCGTAGAGCTAAGTTTAAGTTAATAGAGATGTAATTTTCTTTACATTGTAATTTACGAAATATATTACTGTGATATGTGACTATTGGATCGATAAATCCGGCATGGTTCATTGGCTACTCTACTTGTTGTCCATGTTGCCCCCTCTATATCCAATTCATGGCTCCGCCCCTGCACACAACATTGCCATCTCGGTGGAATCAATGGTCGAGATTTCAAGATCCAGTGATGCCCGCTCATGCCAAGCAGCAGTGGCAAGTTCGAAATCCTTCTCAACTACGAGCACCTCTAGTGCATGAACCTTGGATGCAAGCACCACTCCAACAAAAAGTTCCGGCAGCTCACCACTCCAACAAAAAGTTCCGGCAGCTCACCACTGCAACAAAAAGTTCCCGCAGCTCAGATGGCTCGACAATTCGCGCAGTCACCCCATGTAGCGTCACCTTTGCCCTAAGGCCTAATTACATGCCAACGACCAATCAACGTAGGCTTCGGAGACGTCGGAGGAGTCGTCACGCATTGCACCATGTAGGACCGAAATGGCGACAGAGGGGGGTGAATGTCGTTCTCTTAAAAAATCGCACCCGAGAATTCAAAACATTAATTCTGCTGAAAACTGGAACGCATGCGAGACTAAAAAAATTCAGCATAAATTAGAGAGTAATCAGTAAAAATTTCAGCTGAAATTAATGCCGTTTGATCTGCATGCAAAATGTTCAAAGATTTGGAAAAGAAATAAAAGAAAAAAACCAAAGGCTAAGATTGCAGCTCCTGCCGAAGATACAAAAGAAAATCAAACTGACTACTACTTTTGCCAAGAAAAGAAAGCAAGAGAGACTGCCAAAGAGAGCACTGCTGCCAACTGAAAGAAACTGAGAAGGAATTGTCGGTACAGAAGAACAAGAGTAATACCGAAAAGAGAAAGGAGATTGAAGAGTTCCTAAGAAACCGAAAGTAGATGGGCCCGAGAACAGATACGTAAAAGGAACACAAAAGAAAAGAAAACAAAACTCAAAGAAACCAGCTCGAACCAAAAGAACATCAAGAGGACGAAAAGGCAGAGAATTTTTGAACTAATGTCGCTCCTTTACGATTTTAGGAGAGAACATACGTAACATTTCAACAGATATAGAGCAGGAAAATATTTTGACCGAGAAAACATAACTCTAAAATTGAAGTAAGTCAAAAGATACAATGAATACGAGTCAGCAGAGATAGAAGGCAGAAAATGACTACTGATCTCTTCTCTTCTCAATAGAAATGGTCAGAGTTTTTACTAGCAGGATAGTCCTCAAGAATGAGAGAGTCCAAATAGGAGAGAAGTTCTACCGAAAGAAAACATCCGAGCAAGGACCCGAAAACCGAAATGAAGAAAGAAATGCGAATGAGAGAAGAGGATTCAGACTACTTGAAAACAACTCAAGAGATAAAAGAGCAAGGGAGACCGAAGGAAGAAGGAGCAAATGCCGATCACAAAAAAAAGATTTTCTCAACAGAGACATGAATGATTCTATAAGCAAATAATCCTCTCCAACTCATAACAAACCTTACAGATCAACACATGCAAAGAAGAAAAGAGAGACATCCCCATACACATGAACATTAGAACAAAAGGAATGGTTACAAGACTCTCAATCCATCCTCTCCCTCTCTATCCTCAAGAACACCAAGAGCCTCACATGCTTCTTGGGAGGAACACACACAAGAAGTGAATAAACTCTCAAAACCCTTGTGATACACCTTGTGATCCTAAGGGGTATGCAGCCCCTCACCTCTATTTATAGCCCTTGGCTAATGGGTCTCCAACCCGTTCGCCGGCTAAACCCTAACGGAGCAATCTCCGCTTGTGCCCTTGCGAAATTCCCGTTTCGCCCTCCCCGCACCTTCCGGAAGCTTCCGCCCTTGCCTCGCACGCCGCAACCACCTCGAGTCCACGCCGTCTTTGACACATCCCGACCGCTTCGACCTCGGCGCCACCGCGCCTAGTCCGTCCACCGTGTCTCGCCACGACTGCCTCGACGCCCCGCAGACCACACGCACAAGAAACACATCAAATAGCACCGCCGATACATGAAGGCATAATAACATCGACAAACATGTCGAAACATCGAATATGCATCATAATCCCATTTGACCAGGTTTGACCAAGTCCGACCGAGCCCGTTACACCACGTAACGTCAAGGTCCGAACCAACCAACTCAAACTCGACTTCCCTAAGCCGATGTCAATTACTCATCATACATACGGGATGACCACCACATGGTCTCTCAATCTCCCCCTTGATGAGTATATTGACAAACCTAGAAAAAGCATGAAGTAGAGTTTGAAGAGTCCAACATGGTCCAAGGAAAAAGAATGAAGCTAATGACCATGTCAACAGAAGGAGCAAAAGAAAGAACAAGTTTTCCTCAAAGCTCCCAAAGTGGCTTTTTCTACCACTATTCTCCCCCTTTTGGCAATAAACGCATCAAGAATGCAAGAAGGAGAAAAAATCATGATGATGGATGAAATGGCTGATTTGATTAATCTAAGCATTTAGAGCCATGAGAATTATCCAAAATGACTATAATGTATTACACCAAGCCATAACTTAATAGAGTGCTATCTAGATCATGACAGAATATGTATAAGCTAGCTAGCACAAAGAGATGACGATCTGAAGTGTAGTGCATCTTGTTATCATGTCAAGTCATCAATAAACAAAGTCTTAGCTAGAGACATCCAAGGATGATGCAGGCCATGTCAATAAGCTAAGCGGAACCAAGAATCTAAAATTGAGTCCAAATAGAGTGCTATGCGCTCAAGAATGACACATTGGTTCAAGTACTTGGTTTTGTTGTGACTTAAGCAAATTGAGCACAAATGACATATTTTTCTTTTGAAACTTATGGTCGTGTCCAACCAGATTTTAGTTAAGTCTTGTGCTAGATCTCAAGCCTTATGCGATCATTCCAAGCGAAAAGCTTAAGGAAATGATCTTGGTCATCCAAAACTCCCCCTGAGTTCATGCCTAATGCAATGGCAAGCCGTCTCATGAGAAAGAATTGGTGAGATCAGTTTTTTCGCACAAAAGAGATCTTTTTGCTTTTTAAACGATTGTACTAGCCTATGCATCATCAAGAGACTAAAACAGCTCAATCTAAGGCTCAATAGAGATTCAACGCTCAACTCAGCCTACTTGACATGGCATGAATCATAAAAGGATAGCTCAAGAAAGACTAATCTCAATTGCTAATCATGACAAGTTTTTAGTTCAATTTGAGCAAGTTTAATTAATTCATCATGGCAAAAACTAGTCTACACATATGAAGTCATGATAAATCTAGCAATTAAGCATAAATCATGGCAAGATGTAAATCATCATAAGCATGTCATAACCGGATAATAATCAAGGCTCAATGTATTTATATTATAATGCAGAAAGACATGCATAAAAATCCAGCTCCCCCTCAACATAAAATGCAACTTTTAGTTCAAGTTGAGTTAGGTCAACATTAAGATCTAGAATTTCCCAAATGAACTCCCCATGAACCAAAGCAATAAAAATGAGAAGCTGGCAAAGAAAGATAAACAGGCAGTCCTTAAAGCATAGATAAGATGTAGAGGATACTAATGGCTCAGATCGACTCTTATCTACCCCATATGACTCTGTGACTAACAAATTGTCGAGAAAAACACACACTAGAGAGCAAACACGCACCTGCTCACCCGAGGGTGGCCCAACCTCGCTAGAACCTACAAGAAGTGAGTGAGCTCAACCTAGTGAGATAAGAAACAGCTATCCTGAAAGCACAAGATAAGAGTAAGAAGTCTAAGCAACTCAGTAAGAGACACACTCTAACATATGCTGGAAGGACTAAACCCAATGCACCCATAGATGCAATGCAACAGTAAGGGGACAGAAGCATAATTAATATGATAAAGCAGTAAAGCCCAAAGCTCCCCCTCACAACAGTCCATAAGGACAAACCACCCCAAGCTCTCCCCGCAGAGCTAAAAAGCTCGTGCTATCCAAAGGCTTGGTGAAGATATCAGCCAACTGGTGGTCACTCTCCACAAACTGAAGCACGATGTCACCCTTCTCTACATGGTCTCGAAGAAAATGATATCTGATATCGATGTGCTTGGTCCGAGAGTGTTGCACTGGGTTCTTAGCAATGCTAATCGCAGACGTGTTATCGCAAAAGAGCGGAACACGATCGATAGCAACCCAAAGTCCCGCAGTCGAGACCATCCAAAGCACTTGGCTACAAAGAACTAGTTGCAACAACGCACTCGGCCTCTGCGGTGGATCTGGTAACACCGGATGCTTCCTCAAGACCAGAAACGAGAGAAGTGCCAATGAACCGGCAGGTGCCGAAGTGCTCTTCCTATCTATCCTACAACCAAAGAAAGTCTCGCATCCAAAAGGCTCTAAGGGATAGACAGGAGGAGGATGAGTACTAGATACCATAGTCAATGGTAGCTCGAAGGTACCGAAATATGCGCTTCACCGCCTGGCGGTGAGACATGCGAGGAGAAGCCTGAAACCGAGCACAAAGACACACGGAGAAGTGTATGTCCGGTCTCGAGGCAGTGAGGTACAAGAGAGAGCCAATTATACTCCTGAATTCCTTTTGATCAACTAGCTCGCCGTCCTCATCTAGGTCAAGTGCGGCTGTAGAAGCCATCGGAGTTGACACCGGCTTTCCATCACTCATGTCAAAGCGTCTCAGGAGGTCTCGAGTGTACTTGCCTTGATGCAAAAAGGTACCCTCCCGAGTCTGCTTGATTTGGAAGCCAAGAAAGAAGGTCAACTCACCCATCATGCTCATCTCAAACTCGGTGCTCATGACATCCGAGAACTGTGAAACTAGAGCATGAGAAGAGCCGCCAAAGATAATGTCATCGAGGTCATTGCCAAGCCGGCGAATGAATAAGGTCTTGTCAACTTTACCCATCTCGAAATCATGTCTCAAAAGATAGGACTTAAGCCTCTCATACCAAGCTCTAGGGGCCTGCTTAAGTCCATACAACGCTTTGGAAAGCTTGAAGACATGATTAGGGTATTTGGGGTTCTCGTAACCTGGAGGCTGTCTCACATAGACTTCTTCCTCAATAAACCCATTGAGAAAGGCACTCTTGACATCCATCTGGTAAAGCTTGAAACCCTTAGAAGCTGCAAAAGCAAGCAGGATTCTAATGGCCTCAAGTCTAGCTACAGGGGCAAAGGTGTCCTCGAAATCTAGACCCTCAACCTGGGAGTACCCCTGAGCAACCAGTCTAGCCTTGTATCGAATGACTACCCCATCCTCACTTTGCTTGTTCTTGAATACCCACTTGGTCCCAATGATATTGTGACCTCGAGGGGGCTCAACAAGCGTCCAGACCTTGTTTCTCTCGAAACTCTCTAGCTCCTCATGCATGGCATTGACCCAAGACTCATCAGATAAAGCATGACAAACGTCTTTGGGCTCAAAGGAAGCTACGAAGGCAGAGTGGAGACAGAAAGGTGACACGCCAGACTTGGAGCGTGTGACTCGTTCAAAGAGGTCTCCAATCATCTACTCTGAAGGATGAGATTTTTGGATATGTCTTGGAGGTCCAGGATGAGATGAAGAAGTGGCCTCTACCTCGTGACCTGACGGGGTAGGAACAGAGCCACTAGCTCCAGAGGAAGTCAGAGGCATGGTCGATCACCTTGAGGTGCGGTGAAGAAGGCACCTCAAGGGGTGGATGAGGGACTGGATCAGGTAGACAACCCTCGTCTCCATCATCCTCATCATCCACAAAGATGGTCTCGGACTGCTCTAGAGAACCTGAGATATCGGGCCTAGTCCCCGGACTAGCCTCATCGAAAGTCACCTCACGTGTTTCTACCATTTTGCTAGACTCAGCCTGCACCCTATAGGACCGCCAAGAAGTCGAGTAGCCTAGAAAGATCCCATCACAAGAACGTGACTCGAACTTATCTAGGTTCCCTGACTTGAATAAAGCACTTGCAACCAAACACACGAAAGTGAGAAACACTGGGCTTTCGCCCATATCTCAACTCGTAAGAAGTGCGGTGCAAGTGTGCCCGAAGAAAAACTCGATTAGAAACATGGCACGCGGTGGCTATAGCCTCAGCCCAAAACTTCCGCGGTGTAGAGTACTCATTAAGCATCGTCCTGACCATCTCGACCAAGGTACGGTTCTTCCTCTCCACGGCGCCATTCTGCTGAGGGACGTGCGGAGAAGAGAACTGGTGCTCTACACCTGTCTCATCACAGAAACTCTCAAAGTAGGAATTCTTGAACTCCGTGCCATTGTCACTACGGATCGCTCGTAAGGCACCTGGAAGCTCAACAGAAAGCCTACTGAAAAGACCTCGAAAATGTGTAAACGTCTCATCCTTCGAGGCTAAGAAAAACACCCAAGAATACCTCGAGAAGTCATCGACCACGACAAGAACATACCACTTCCCTCCTGCTGACTGCACTCGAGCTAGTCCAACCGTGTCCATATGGAGCAGCTGTCTCGGTGCATCGGTCATAGTAACTGTGACCGGAGGATGAGAGGCGGTAACCATCTTGCCGTGCCGGCATGGAGCACAAACCAGATCTTTGACCATCTTGAGTTTCGGCAGACCACGAATGAGATCGTGGCCGCTAACTCGGGTCAAATGGTCAAATCCAATATGACCAAGTCTCCTATGCCAGAAGGAAAGGTCGCGGGACTCAGAAGCAACTAAACAACGGAGAGGATCACCAGAAGACTCAGAAAAATCAGCACGAAAGATCCTCCCAAAACGAGAAATCCAGCAAACCAGACTACCCGAAGAATCAAGAATTTTGCAATTGTTTTCTTAAAGCTCACCTCGAAATCGTCATCGGTGGTCGAGAGACTAAAAGCAGATTATACTGCAGCTTACTCACCAAGGCAACATCTTTCAAAATAAAAGAATTATTAATGCAAGACAGACCTTTGGCGATGACTCGCCCAGAAGAGGCGTCTCCGAAGGTGATCGTCTCATCACCTGAAGCTCGGGCTAGGGAAGAAAACCAACGTGAATCTCCGGTCATGTGTCGTGAACACCCGAGTCTCACGAGCCAAACCTTTCCTTCCCCGCCCGCGAACCCGAGTCAAACAGAGTAAAGTCTCGATCTTGGGGTAAATCAACATGATTTTGGCACCCAATCGAGTAACACATCGAGCGATGAAGTAGTCAAGCACGATCGACCTCTATCTACCCTCGCCTCCGTCGCTCAAAGAAGCGTAAAGTCCGTGCGCGGACACAAGTCATTCTTGGGTCCAATTGCTACGGAAGAGCGAGTCGGCGCACCAACAGCAAGCTGATCACGCCGTGGGTAGGCATCTCGATGGGAAAAGTGAGATCTACCCTCAGAACGGCGGAAGTCACGACCAGAGGGAGCATGAGAATGAAAAACAGAAAACTCGGAAGAACCAAGTCCTCGATGCTGCCCAAAGCTACCAACAGTAGCAAGCCTAGACCTCGTGTTGGTCTTAGGTGCACTCAAAGTCCGGGGTCGACCACGAATACGCCTAAGTCTTTGCAACACGGTCTCTACGCGATCTTGGCGCTTGAAGCAATGGTCAAATAAATGCCCATCCTTCTGACAGAAGGTGCAATGATACTTCGCCTTCTGAGGGGCTGAAGTAGCATGAGATGGCTTCGCCGAGAGGCAAGCTGCAGTGAAATCACTTTGTCGTCGAAACCCTTGGACAAAGCCCGCTGATTTAAATTGAACTCTCTTGTTCTTGGGCTTGACCTCAATCACACCTGCGGCTACGGGTCTGAGCACTACAGGTGGATGCTTCCTCACATCCTCAAGAAAATCATACCCTAGACCTTGATTAAACTTGCAAATCTTGGACTTGTCTAGAATGAGATTCAGCTTTTTCTTGCCTCCAACGAATCTTTCAAGAGTGTTCATAAGGTACTGGCACTCCTGAAAGAGAGAGGTGCAAGAGGAGCAAGGGGAAGGAGAAGAGACAGCAGGAGGAGAGGAAGAAGAACCAACCGCAGAAGAGCGAATGGCACGTGCGTATCTCTCCTTATGCACGGCCGCCTCAACCTTGAGGGCTTCACAGGACACACAGGGGGCAGTCCTAATCCTAGCCATTTGGTCTTCGTAACTCTTCCTAAACGTCTCTATCATGTCCTTATCCTTTTCCAACACCTCAGCACAGAAGGCACAAGCAGGACGTGATTTTTCTAGAAGGTCCTTAGTTAGCTTCACACATTTTTCATCCAATGCAATCAAGTTAGATTTTAGTTTACCACAATTTTTGCATGGTGAGCTAACAGGGTCCTTAGAAGCATACTGAGCCATTTTCTTATTGTAGTCAATCATTTCTTGAAACTGTTTTGAGACAGATTCAAGTTCAGCAGTTAACTTAGGACAGTTTGTGCAAGAAACAACAGGCTCAAGTAAAAGGTTTGTAGTTCAAGAATTTTATGATCGCCCTTTTAAGTTCATTTTCAAATTATTGCAATTTTCACATGTTTGGGCAGATCAAGAAGCATAGTGTAAAGACCTCTAAAGGCATTTTCCTTATCCTCACATGAGGTGCAGAAGGTAGTCTCAATAGCAGATGAAGGAACATCAATCTTAGTCATTTCTAGTTCAGCTAACAGACTAACATTCTCCACCTTAAGAATATCTAGCTCAGAGGTCACACTATCATAGGAAGTCCTTAACTTCTCCATATCACCAATCAAAGCGGGCATGTATCACATTCGTCACGGAGGGAGCGAGATATAAGTGAAGTAAGCTCCGTGACAATCTAGCTACTTCCTTCTCTAACTCAAGACACCTAGCCTTAGCTCTAGCATGAAATCCACCTAGCTTAAGAAAAGCATGATTGAGCTGGTCATAGGTGGGGCATACCTCGTCCGAGTCGAGTACACCGTTGTCGCTCGATTACCGAGGGCCATGAAGCACATGCCGGAGAAGTCGTCGCCGCTTTTGGGGTCTTGATCACCCGTCCCGTCGTCGTCGCTCCATCCCTCCACCTCGCTGAGGTCGAGGTCGTCGAACGCGGTGAGGACACGGTGAAACAACTTCTTGGCCTTCCCGAAGTCGCGGAACTTCTTCTTGCCTTGTGGGTGTACTGGAGTCTTTTTGTTGCGGTTCTTATCGGTGTAGTCGTTCTTGCTTGAACCGTCAAGTCGCCTTTCCCTTCTCCGCTTAGGGCGGTTGCTCGAATGTGGTTGGGGCCACCACACTCGAAGCAGATGACTGGTCCGCCTCTCTTTCTGTCCCTCCTCCTCTTGTAAGCATGGGAGAACTTCCGAACTAGGAGGGCCAGCTGTTCATCCTCTAGCTATTCTAACTGATCATCAGTTACGTCACAGAGAGCAGCTAGGGAGAACCCACCAAGTGAATCAGAAGAGGGGCCCGAAGAAGAAACGGGATCGGTGACCAAGGCCATCGACTGTGACTTCGACCTCACGAGACAACGTCAATCTCGTGAGTCTTGAGGCGCGAGTACAGCGCGTCAAGAGTCAGGGTCGAGAGGTCTGTCGTGTCTTTGATGGTGGTCACTTTCATCTCCCAAACACGCAGATCGAGTGCAGTGAGCATCTGACGAGCGTTGTCCGAGTCGGGGTACGTGAGACCGACCGCTCGGAGGTTGCTCAAGATCTTGTGAAAACGCGCAAAACACTCATCAAGGGACTCGCCAGCGAGCATTTCAAACTTGTTGTAATCTCGCTTGAACTGGTCCTGTCGCACGGTTTTTATTTGGGTGGTGCCCTCATGGTAAGCATTGAGGGTCGCCCAAATATCGAACGCGGACGGAAGATGAGATATGCGGTCAAACTCACTACGACTCAGGCCCTGGGTTATGATGTTCCTTGCCTTAGCGTTTGCCTCAACGTCAGCCATGTTTCCAACATTGACGTCCTCATCGGCAGGAACAACAAACCGAACCTTGACCTTTCGCCAGATGGCGTAGCCCTGAGCCTGGATGTAGGTCTCCATCCGACTCTTCCAGAAGGGATAGTCCATCCCATCGAAGATCGGGGCTTGGTCGAGTACTTGTCCGTCGCCATGGCTCTTGAGACCGGTTAAGATCTATAAGGAAGAGCTAACCGGCTCTGATACCAATTGTAGGACCGAAATGGCGACAGAGGGGGTGAATGTCGTTCTCTTAAAAAATCGCACCCGAGAATTCAGAAAATTAATTCTGCTGAAAACTGGAACGCATGCGAGACTAAAAAATTCAGCATAAATCAGAGAGTAATCAGTAAAAATTTCAGCTGAAATTAATGCCGTTTGATCTGCATGCAAAATGTTCAACGATTTGGAAAAGAAATAAAAGAAAAAAAACCAAAGGCTAAGATTGCAGCTCCTGCCGAAGATACAAAAGAAAATCAAACTGACTACTACTTTTGCCAAGAAAAGAAAGCAAGAGAGACTGCCAAAGAGAGCACTGCTGCCAACTGAAAGAAACTGAGAAGGAATTGTCGGTACAGAAGAACAAGAGTAGTACCGAAAAGAGAAAGGAGATTGAAGAGTTCCCAGAAGAAACTGAAAGTAGATGGGCCTGAGAACAGATACAGAAAAGGAACACAAAAAGAAAAGAAAACAAAACTCAAAGAAACCAGGCCTGAACCAAAAGAACACTGAAGAGGACAGAAAAGGCAGAGAAATTTTTGAACTAATGCTGCTCCTTTACAGATTTTAGGGAGAGAACATACAGAACATTTCAACAGATATAGAGCAGGGAAAATATTTTGACTGAGAAAACATAACTCTAAAAATTGAAGTAAGCTGCCGAAAAAGATACAGTGAATACGGAGCTGCAGAGATAGAAGGCAGAAAATGACTACTGATCTCTTCTCTTCTCAATAGAAATGGTCAGAGTTTTTACTAGCAGGATAGTCCTCAAGAATGAGAGAGTCCAAATAGGAGAGAAGTTCGGCTGAAAGAAAAACATCTGAGCAAGGACCTGAAAACTGAAATGAAGAAAGAAATGCAGAACAGAGAGAAGAGGATTCAGCAGCTACTTGAAAAACAACTCAAGAGATAAAAGAGCAAGGGAGACCAGAAGGAAGAAGGAGCAAACGCCGATCACAAAAAAAAAGATTTTCTCAACAGAGACATGAATGATTCTATAAGCAAATAATCCTCTCCAACTCATAACAAACCTTACAGATCAACACATGCAAAGAAGAAAAGAGAGACATCCCCATACACATGAACATTAGAACAAAAGGAATGGTTACAAGACTCTCAATCCATCCTCTCCCTCTCTATCCTCAAGAACACCAAGAGTCTCACATGCTTCTTGGGAGGAACACACACAAGAAGTGAATAAACTCTCAAAACCCTTGTGATACACCTTGTGATCCTAAGGGGTATGCAGCCCCTCATCTCTATTTATAGCCCTTGGCTAATGGGTCTCCAACCCGTTACGCTGGCTAAACCCTAACGAAGCCATCTCCCGCTTGTGCAGCCTTGCGAAATTCCCGTTTCGCCCCTCCTGCACCTTCCGAAGCTTCGCGCTCCTTGCCTCGCACGCCTCGCAACCACCTCGAGTCCACGCCGCCTTTGACACATCCCGACCGTTCGACCTCGCGCCACCGCGCCTAGTCCGGTCCACCGTGTCTCGCCACGACTCTGTCTCGACGTCCTGCAGCCACACAGACAAGAAACACATCAAATAGCACCGCTCGATACATGAAGGCATAATAACATCAGCAAACATGTCGAAACATCAGAATATGCATCATAATCCCATTTGACCAGGTTTGACCAAGTCCGACCGAGCCCGTTACACCACGTAACGTCAAGGTCCGAACCAACCAACTCAAACTCGACTTCCCTAAGCCGATGTCAATTACTCATCATACATACGGGATGACCACCACATGGTCTCTCACACCAAGAGTCTGTCACGGTAGCCTTAAAGACTTGGGAAGTCATTAGGTCATGCAGATATTTTGAGTATCATGCGATTCGACGTTGCTAAGCACTTTCTTTGCAATAACCGTTAAGCCCTTCCGTCATTATGCCCCACGTACGTTTTCTGCACCCTATGTCAAAATCCTTGTAATTTAAAACCCCTATGTCAATCTCAGTTGTGACAGTGTCATGGACTCATGGGTCATGTGCCCCGTGCAAAACACGGCCAACCAGATGCGTCGTCTCCAGTCAAAAAGCAATTATCGCTGGAGCTTTTTATAGGTGCTGGAGCATTGCGATTTTCCAGCGTGCCAATTGTTTCATTTCTGCCTCTGCGACGCACGGAACGCACCGCGAATCAGGAAGAACAATGCAATCCAACGCTTGTCATTTTCTGAATCGGTTGCTTCTTCTTACTCTCCTCGTCGTACTGTTTTTCACCAGTGGCAACCTCGTTGCCGGTGGTCAAAGTTCACCATGCGGCTGTAAGTTCTCATGTTTCTAAATGTGAGGTCTTTGTACATCTTTCTAAACCCACTCGCAATATAGGTAGTTTTCTGTCTGGCAATCGTACAGTTATTACACATTATTTGTTCATGGCCTGATTTTTTTCACCATCCTCACAGATGGCCCGGTCGGCTGCCCAAAACTGCCCAATCCAGGTTGTCCAGGCTGTGGATAGGGAGCTCATTCTATTTTCTAGACTACAGAACGTGAGAAGATACTCCAAATCGTTGATCTGAGGATAGAAGCAGGGATCATCCGATTCCGAGGCATCTGTTGCTCCAGTTGGACGAGCTGGATGGTTTTTTCACGACCCATTGCATAGGATGTTTCCTACGTACAAACGAAATGTTTATCCTTCTACAGGAACTATTTTCTTCTTGCAAGTGTAACCCCTTGAAATAATGATAACTGTGGTAATTTAGGAAGAGGATTAAACAAGCGTGTGCCATTTGTTTGTCTATATATAGTCGATATTAAAGGAAGCTAGCTTTAAAAAGCTGTTCTATATTTGCTGGGTTTTTTTTAGGGGAATCGTTAGGAAAAGTGCTACTACTGTGTACACATATCAATAATTGAAAGGAAAAATATGCACAGGGGAAGAAAAGAAAATAAAGGCATTTAGCTGTTAAGTTATACTGCTGGCGTTGAGTGCTGTGTTAGCATTCTCACTTTAGGCTGCACCACTCCAGAGGGTAAATTTTCATCGATAGCAGAAAAAGATCTGTAAGAGCATGTGAAGGTCGCGTTGTAGTTATAATGAGTAATTGATATTTAGTTTAGAGAGTTTGCAGAATTTAAGTTTGATTTTTGAGAGATAATAATTTTGAGCTTGCATTTTGTTGGACTAGTAGTATATTAGAAATGAGTTGAGAAATGACTGCTGTGTCTAACCATACATAAGATGTTGTGATCTGACGAGCCTGCTCAACTTGGCTTTTTTGTGGCTTATTGTCTTTTACCATATCTGTCTTATTTTATATTGTAACTGCTATTAGTTTTTTGACATAATTAAATTTAAAATTTTAAAAATAAAAAATATGTTAGCCTATTACGGACTACGGAATACAATAATCATAAAAAGATAAAATTAAAAAATAGTGAACTAGAAATTAGAAGTTGAAATCGAAAATGGACAAAAAATCACCTTGGAAAACTCCTCTAAAACCCAGAGGGAAAAATATGAGGAGAACCGATAGAGTAGATATGTCATGAAAACTCCTTTGAAAACCCAATGGAAAAATTTAAGGAGAAAATGATATGACCCTACAAAGCTAAATAATCATAAAAGATAAAATTAAAAAATAGTGAACTAGAAATTAGAAGTTGAAACAATATGGCTTAAGCTTATGGCTTAAGCTTATTTTGCACTATTCATAATTTTGTTTTTTCTGAATTTTGACTTTTTGAGCTTTTTGTCGGTTTTTTGCTCAAGTTGTATACCTAAGCAAAATTTGGTTTTACCCAAATCCTTCATTTCAATTCCGCCTCGTCTTTTGACGAAGACGCATGGGCAATCATCATTATCCCTTTAGCTTGTACCACATTCTACCCGTTGTCTGTGATGGGAGAATATGTTTCTAACATATTTTTGATATTTTCAATTTTTAAATTTAATTATGTTAAATAATGCTTGGGAAATTTAAATATGATCGCAATGCATATTGTAAATAAATTGCAATAAAATAATAATCTACATATGTAAAAATTATATAAATGTGAATGCACATTTATTTAAATATTTACATATTTTTCAGGTCCTGTAGGGACTGAAATGCTAATTTATAACAGTACAAGTACAATTATAAATAAGCAGAGGGACTATACTGCAAATTATACAACAGGAAATTATTTAAAATATAAATTCTGCATTTTCCCGGAAATACAGGGGGAAAAACGCAAAATTACGACAACCTGGGCTGAAGCTCATTTGACCTTTTGGCCCATGTGGGGAGGTGGGGTTTATTTGGGCCCAAAAGCCCATTTTAGAAGTTAAATAAATATAAGTGGGGAGGATTTAGGGTTCCCCCCAAACCCTGCAGCCGCCACATGCTTTTGGCCGCCGCCCGGCCTGCCCGGGCCGGCCAGGCCTTCGCTACGGGTCTTGCCTCTTCGCCGGCTTGCGCCATGCCAGGCGCCATCAGGCGCGCCGGCCGTGGCTGCGTCCGCCGCGCTTGAGGACGCCGCCGATCGCCGGTCTTGGTCGTGCCCCACCCACCGCGCCGCCGGCTCCCGCCATCTGCCGGCCGCCGGCCGCCATGCACCATGCCGGCCGCGCCGCCGCGCCGGTTATGCATCCATCGGCGGCGCCGGCCCCTTTTTTTCAATTTTATGGATGAAAATGCATCCTCCGGGAGGATGCATGTGGGGTTAGGGGTGCAGATCCGAGGCCGGACGGCGATTAGCACGCGAGGCGTGCTTGACCGTAAGGTCCATAGCGTGAGTTTTCGCGGTGCAAAACTCCGTCGCGCCCATGGACGACGACGAACCGGCCGTGAGCCATGGCCGGTGGCGATGACGGTGGTCGCCGGACGTGGTGGTGGTGGTGGCTTCTCATGGAGAGGAGCAAGGAGAACATGCAACTTGTTGTGCAGGGAATCAAACAAAGCAAGGATCTCCAGAAATGCCTTTTTGTGATTCTCACAAAGGGCCATTACCTCTTTTTGCTTTCTCTGTTTCACTTGTGTGAGAACAGCGTGCTGATAACGTGTTGCAAGAATATTGACAAGTGATTGAGAGAATGATTGTGTGCTTTATTGCTTTAATGTCTGTACAATTTATAGATAATGAGGGGGTGGCAGAATAAAGTAAAAGGTGTAAGTTAATACAGCAGTTATGCAGTTAGAACATTGGACAGTTATTACAATGGACAGTTTTGTATTACAACAAATTGTCTGCATGCCGATGGCCATAACATGGACTGCTAACTGATAAACCATGCATGCAAACGTGAGAAATGAATTAGTAGATTAATTAACGTGATGCTATCACACTCATTAATTGCCCGTGATGCCATACAGAATCAATGAGCAGCATGTGAGTTCACCTGTTCTGCCATGCTTGCATGCAATTAATGAGGTAGCCTCTGCAGATTTAAATCAGCGGTTGATCTAGTCTCCAGAGGTTGAACCGGTGATGGTTTCCGGTTCAAACTGGGTGATGGCAGCGGCCTGACCGAAAGTGAGCTCCGGTCAGACTAGTTAGGCACCGGCTAGGCAGAGAAGTTTCAGGCATATTTTGATCTTTTTGAGTAATAGGTTGAGTTTGAGTGGTCTAGCTAGTTGGTTATGTGCATATGAGTTTATTGTTTTGTTCTAATTTTAGGATCAGTGGTTTGATTGCATATATTTTGCATGGTGTATTGTATGGATAAATTGTGTCACTCGATGATTTTGTGTATTGTGTGGTTCTATGTGACGGTTTGCTTGTTTATATTAGTTGCAGGACTCCGAAGCTATGTCATGGCGAAGCGGATGGGACCAGAACTAAGTTAGGAGTGTTTAGGTCCAAAATGGTAAAGGGATTGGGACTACGCTCAGAAGGAGCCGAGGTCCAAACGAATCAAGGAGCCGCCAAAGATGACCAAGATTTGTGGGATAATTGCAAGCTAGGATGACGAGGAACTGAGGTGGGAGCTACTGGTAGTCGACATGATGAGCAACGACAAGGTGGACCGAGACTAGGCTCGAGAGGAACCGAGCTCCTATGCGGTCAAAGAAGTCAAATGCCGTCATGTGCGAGGAGAGGCATGTAGTACGCTAAGTGACTTGGGTTGTTTGTAAGTGAGGACGGTTCAGTAGGATCCGGTCGCATGAGAGGCTTAGCGGCAACTCATTGGGGCCACATGGCAGATGACGAAGCACAGGCGATGCTTCGTGGCAAAGGAAGAGGAAACTTCGTGTAAGGCGATAGAAGGGTATTTTGGTAAATTGCCTAATATCGAAAAAGTGGCGGTGTGTGAACCGCGGCGTTGACCTAAGTGGGTCTTGTGTCGATTCACTAATAGGTTAATAGGTGTGAGCGCTTTGAGAAGCATGCATGTGTAACCCGATATGGTGTTGGGTTAATGAGTTAATCCATGTAAGTGGATGAAATCCAATTAGAGGTGCTAGTTAGAGTTTTCCTTGTGAGCATACATATATAAGGAGGGAGAGCGGTGGCTATGTTAAGCTTTTGGGGGGAGTTTATGCCTAGCATTAAGAGGAGTTTGGGTTCTTAGAGAGGACTTTGTAGGAGATGTGAGAGACACTTGTGGCAGAGCTTTTTGTCATCCTTAGCCTTTGTGTGTCGCTAAGGAATGGTTATAAATATTTATCTCTAAGTATCAATAGAGATCAAAATTTGTCTAAATATTTTCCTCTTGTGTTCAAATGATGAAATCTTGATTTGGCTTGATTTTGGAATTTTCTCTTGTCCTCTTGATCTTACTGTGTGCTAAGAATGTGTAAGTGATGAAGATGTGTCTTGAAGACTAGATTTCATCCATCTATGTACTTGTATTTGCCCGATTTTGGCTCAAAAGGGTGATTTCGGGGTTTTGGTGCTGTGAGCTATTTGGCTTGAATTCTTGTTATGGTCTAGCTTACTATGACATATGATAAAACATTAAAAGTCATCTAGATCATGAAGAACTTACGAGTAAGAGCAGATCGAGATTTCTCTCTTTTGACCAGTTTTGGTGCACCCTTCCTTCGAATGGAAAAAGGACAAAACTTTGGCAACAATTGTTTTGATTGTTGATTGGAATAGGTTCTTAACATCCTAGGGAAGGTACATGCAAAGTTCTATAGCGCTAAAAATATTGTTCATCCTAAAAATACTGTAGCAGGCTGAACAACACGGTAGCAAAGTTACTGTAGCTTGCCTGATTTTACTGTTCATAGTGGTCAAACTGCTAGAACAATGGTCAGACCGCCCAGAGAGATGTCAGACCACCTCTTTTATGAAGGTCAGACCGGCGGGGGTTTTTAGAGTGTGTTTTGCTCGGTTTTGATCGGTTCTTTCTTTGTGTTTATTTGTATCTGATTTTTATAACTTCTATAGCTACCGGAGTTAAGAGTTTTATTTCCGTTCAAAGAAAAAGATTTTGGAAAACTCGGAATTAATTTAGACTCCTATTCATCCCCTCTAGTCGCTGTACTCGATCTACACCATCCTTTTGTTCAATTGATGGATGTTGTTGCTTTCAAGGAGCAAAGAGTAAATTTGTAAGTACAGGTATACTAGCATAACTATCAAGGAACTACCAATATAAAACACATTTCGAGTAACTACAAATAGGGTGGATATTGAGCCGGCTCGGCTCGTGAAGGCTCGTTAGAGAAGAGGCTCGGCTTGTTAAACTAACGAGCTAAAATAGAAGCTTGGCTCGGCCTGTTGAAAAGCTCGAGCTCGGCTCGTTAGGTGGAATATGCAAATTGACTTTTCTGAAAATCTTGAGCTCGGCTCGTTAGGCTCGTTTTGACTTTTGAGTGTTAATCTTTCTTTTTATGTTTTAGATTTGTTTTTCTGAATGATAAGTTATATGGTTTTCTTTCCATAGGTGAAATTAACAGAGAAAAGAGTAATATGTACTTTAATAATACCTCTCAGTGACAAAAGAGGTGCGAAAATTGGCATACATACATACATACTACTACTGCCGTACTGAGCCGTTCACGTCATGATTAGGGGTGGATATCGAGCCGGCTCGGCTCGGCTCGGTAAAGCTCATTAAAGAATCGGCTCGGCTTGGCTCGTTAGAGTAACGAGCTAACAGAAAGACTCGGTTCGGCTCGGTGGAAAGCTTGGGTTCGGCTCGTTAGGCTCGTTAATACAAATGACATAATTTGATTGCAATTATGCAAGCAGTGGTTGTGTATAAATTACAAAATATGGTAGTACCAACTATGCTACATCCAAATAGTAGTTCACAAGTGATTCATAAAGTGGTAACGAGAACAACAAACAAAAGGTCTTCTATTTGAAGATTTCAACCGTTGACAATTTGGTGCGAAACAAAAGGTCTTGAACTCTTGATTTCAACATTGCTACGAAATAAAAGGTCTTGACTTTAACATTTTGTGAACGCAAAACGGACATCTGCCTAACTGCCTTTCAAAAATCTGTGAAGAAATGGACAAATGGTAAATATTATTCTTAAGAAATGGACAAATGGCATATATGATACAGAGCATATATGATTCTTTTACAATTTGTAGCAAGTTAACATTTGCACAAGCACGTTGACATGAAGAATGATACATACAATGTGAACCTTCACTGTCATTTGACAAATTAAGCGTGTCCGACGAGACAGGCTGCTCCAACTGCTCACCCAACAACTGTACAAAATTAGAAACTTCAATTAAAAAATCATAGCCATATGTCATCTGTCAACTGTTGCTAATGCAGTATCAAGTTACTTAAGTGTTCTGCAATGCCTATTTGATATTTATTCAGACAAGCATCCCACAAGTGCCTAAAGCACACCTATCTCCAAATTCCAATCACAGATAATGGCCAAAACAAAAAATCATATAATATGGATTACCATGACAACTTTGTCAAATTTAAAAGATGGATGGATCACAAAATTGGACGACATGCAATTTGTTTCTCTCCAAGACTCCCAACTGTGATGTGCTTTGCAAGTAAACATACACAGTCAACAATCAAAATCCAAGATACACTCTCCAATCTCCATTAATCTCTCAAGAACATGGGTTAAGGAGCTACTTTACTGAGGTTGTCGGGGTCGGAGCTGCTTTGGCACTGCAAGGTGGCCGTGGATAGGGGTTAGGGAGGCGGTTCACCACTGGGGTCGATGCGGAGGCGGACCCGGACCCGGACCCGGAGGACCTCCTCTCTCCGCGGTTCTTCGACTCCATGCTGGCCCGCGCATGCCGCTCCATGCGCCAGACGTCGACAAGAGGCTGACGGTGAGGGGAGGTGTGGCACTACGGCGGCGGTGCTGTGCGGTCGGTGCCGGCGTTTCTCTGTTGAGACTTGAGCGAAGGCGATGGCCGATGGGAAGGAAGTGGAGGCTGAGACGAGGAGGAGGAGGAGGAGGAGAGGGCCGACGCCGGCGGACGGTGAGGATGCGGTGCGGCACTGTGGCGGCGGCACTTGATCTGGGGTTGACACTTGAGGGAAGGCGATGGCCGATGGGAAGGGGTGGAGGCTGAGGCGAGGAGGAGGGGAGGGGCCGACGCCGGCGGACGGTGAGGGTGCGGTGCGACACCGTCGCAGCGGCGCTGGATCTAGGGCTGAGACGAGAAGGGGATTTTCTAGCGCCAGGACTTGGGAGTGCGTCGGGTGATCGAGAGACGGAGTGTGCCGGCTGAGTCAAGACCGGGCGTCGGACGAGGGGATAGGGGTGGTCGGGTGGATGGGCCGAGCGTCAGACGTGGGATGGGCCGAGCCAACCGCCCGAGCGAGCCAGACAAGCCAGCCGAGCGGCTCGTGAGCCAGCTCGGGCTCGGCTCGTTAAGAAGCCGAGCTCAACCCCGGCTCGGCTCGGCTCGTAAATGCCACGAGCCCACCGAGCCTATATCGAGCCCAGCCGAGCCGCAAGCCACGAGCTTTCTGTCCACCCCTAGTTGTGATGGGTCAAGATGTTGCCGAGCTGGGCCGACCGAGCCTATCGAGCCTAGCGACCGGCTTGCGAGCCGGCTCGGCTCGGCTCGTTAACGCACTGCTAAAACCCTGGCTCGGCTCTGCTCGTTTGTGCCACGAGCCGAGCCGAGCCAAGCTGAGCCTTCAACGAGCCGAGCTAGGTCACGAGCCTTGAGCTTTTTTGCCACCCCTAACTACAGACCTACATGTATTTTGTTTTACAGAGCAACACATTTAAGAGCTTAGACAGACTTGGCCCACCTGACAGGCTCAAGTACATCTCAATGCCCGCCCTAGCCCACTTGATCCTCGTATACACTCATTGCACGATGGCTAGGGTTTCACACTCCATGGACACCTCGTGTTTCTTCTAGGTGTGGCGCGATGAGAAGCGCCATCGGGCCTATTTTAGCTGCTCTGCAAGCACAAAATTCGATCCCATGTGTATAGCTCAACGTCAACAGGCTGCCACGCATGTGTGAAATCCAATGTGTCCAACGTTTGGACGGCTTAGTGACAATCGAGAAGCTTTCAAGTAGGCATTATCGGCCAAGACCTATTGCATGTGACAGGAATTCTTAAATATGTAATTTTATGCAAAACTGTACATCTAAACCAGTAGTTCCATGATATTTATTCTTAAATCTTTAGTTCCTTGATAGTTATGTCGATATACTTGTTTTTTTTGTAAAGTTTACTTGAGAACAAATGATCAAGACGGTGATTATTTATTCCATTTTGCTAATACTCAGTTGCCTGAAATTTTCTTATTTCTCAGTCACATAAAATTGCAGAGTACTAATTGTAACACTGTAGTACTAAGTAATGTGCAATTTTATCATAGCTTTATTGTAATTTTTAGTTATAGTTATTTTGTATTCACCTAGATTTATTTTATTTTTGTCTAGGCTACCAATTTTTTTGTGTTTGAATTTTGTAGGGATTTACTAAACTTAATTTTTTTATTTTTGTCTAGGTTAGAATAATTCTTCATCCTAAGGTGAGGGGGTGGGTTATATAAAAAGTGAGGGCAGTGATGAAAGTGGTTAGATCTTCATCCAAGTGTTGAGAAAAGTTATTGAAATTTAGCAAAAACAAAGTCACTTGATGAATAGACAATTTATTTATTTTAACAGTCAACAAATTTTTCTAGTGTTCTATTAGTTTTTTGTAAATAAGGGAAGTGCCTGCCGATTTCAATTAAGAGTGAGATGAGTTATATGTAATAGCACAGCCGAGCATGGGCCCTTCTTTTTAGCTTCTAAAAGTTACTTTTCGGCTTTTCTACAGTAACTAGCTTTCAAACGGAGTGCCTTTTAAGGCATGGTCTATAACTTGATTGTAGTACATATTATAGCAACTTTATTTATATCGGCCAAAACCACATACGAGTTTCTGTTACTCCGTACTCTTTCATATAAACAGCCTAAAAGCTATAAGTCGAAGCTAAAAACAGCAGGCCCCATAGCCAGAACTGGGCAAGGCATACTTGCTAGTGGAGGAAAGCTAATTTGGCTCTCCCACAAAGTTAAGTATTCCTTGTTTACCTTGCCCAAAAATAAGGCTAAACAAAGAAACCAAGCATGTATCCCTTCTCAGTAACCTTGCTACACAAGGCTAAGCATAGGTGAGCAAGGGAACCAAACGTGCCCGGAACTCTAAACTCTAAACTATAACTAGAATGGACATAGGAACGTAAATATAGGATTGTAAATAAAAGTACTGTAGAACTAGTCACCCAATTGCACGGACCACTCTCCTGGTTAAGAAAACAGGGCAACAATTGTCGTGGAAAGTAGGGACATAAGCCAGTCAGCAACTGTGGGAAGGAAAACCCAGTGGGCATGCAACATACAGATATTTTTACCTTCACCCGTGCGGAGACCGCTAAGCAACTGAGGTACACATAGGAGCCGTTTAAATGGTAGCCAACGAAAATCTTATAAAATTTTAGTGACGTCAAAATCTAGGTAAAGCTAAATATTGACAAAAGAGAATATTATTTGGATCATGTCCAGATCAAATTTTGGTGGCCAATTTGTTCACCCTCGATTGTCCAAGAGTGACATTGGTTTTCATTAACGTTACCAAATTTTCGTAGGTATTACTAAATTTTGATAACAAACCAAATAACAACTAATTTTTATTAGCGTTACTAAATATTGGTAACGTATTCGTTGAGAGCGTTCTTTTGTATTGTAGCTATATGTTTTAACTGTGATTTATTAGTCTAATAAATAATAATTTCTAAGAAAAGGCTGAAGATAAAAAAGAAACAGCCCCTTAATTGTCGGCACTTCTGACAATGAAGAGAACTTAGAATTGACAGTAAGAGAACAATAGTTTACTGAGAAGCCGGAAATGTCAAAGTTATTCTGGCAACTGTCTGCCTCTAGGGCATGAGAATACAGTGGTCCGGAGGCACATGGGAAGAAAACGCGATAAGCGTGGTCTACACTCCACAGGTGTCTTTTTCTCGACCAGTGCAAAACCTGAGGAGCTTGGTGGACAGCTAAGGCACCAACAGAAATTTTTCATTCAACTTGTCCAGCGCAAATTTTTCATGAAGCCACCGACCACTAAAACCTGTCCAAAGATCCATTTCTAATTTCTGATGGGAGAGTTGGCGTTAAATGCAGAAGTTGACGTGTACCTGTATTTGGGGATTTGCAATTGCAAGGCAGCCGTGCTATAGAAATTGGACTTTTAGGTATCGTGATCTGTTTCGTATTTGAGTTGATACCGAACAAACTGTGTTAAACTTGTCAATCTAGGGCCCAATCAAACGGACTAGATGCTGCGGCACGCCTTGGCGCTCATGTTCCCGCATTGCCGGAATTTGTCCGGTTATTGCTCGGAGGTTAAAGGAAATTGTAAGGATGATTTTCAAGAACAATGAACGGGAACTCAATCGTGAATTTCTTATTGATAATTAGTCAGTCTTAATTAGAGCATACGGACTTTATTGGTGAGATCATTACAAAGCAAATACAAACATGGCAAAAACAAAATGAAGCAAAATAAACCCTGTCGGTATTACAAACAGAGCATGAGAGGTTTGGACTTTCAAAACGCCAGCACGAAACAGCTTAGAAGAGAACGAAAGGCAAAATCACAATGCTTTGACCAAACGCAGCATGTTGGAAACGAAACAAGCAAGAAATGTAACAATGCTTTAACCAAACAAGTATTTTCTCATACAAAGCTAGTGGAAATAAGCAAGAATGCTTCATCTTCACATGAGTGCGACGATAACACCTCGGCCCATTAGTACTTCATTAGGGTCCGGAGTGGCCCGTGTGTGTTGTGGAGGTCGTTTAGTCCCATAAATGTTTCAAGTGAATAGTATTAGCATATAATTAATGCTTGAGGGCTCAAAATGTAGTAAGTTTATGGGCATATTCGTATTAGCTTATAAAAACTGATTTCTGTAATAAATGACTTTTCTACAGTATCTAACTTTTAAACAGAGTGTCTTTACAAGACAGTCTACTAGTCGATTGTAGTACACACTATAGTGACTTTATTTATATTGATCAAAATCGTACGTAAATATATATCTCTATAAATTTCTCTGTAAACTATTATTATTTATAATCCAAAACCAAAAACTAATATGAACGGACCTAATCCTTATGGATGAAGAGATGTGTTCTTTTGGTACGTGGTTTATAGTTTTTTGCTTGAATTTTTGAATTATGGCTATCATGAAAAAGATTATGGAGAGAGACACTTGTGTATGATTTTAACCGATGTAGATAAAGTTGATACAGTATCTACTACAATCAACTTGCATACCCCACCTTAAAAAGACATTCCGTTTAAAAACTAATTATTGTAGAAAGCTAAGTCATAGCTCAAAAGAAACAAAGCTCAAGCAAGTTGCTACATGTGTGTAAGCCTGCCTGGCGTGGAGTCTAGGCTTTTAACGAATTTTGGAGCCTAGGTTGTTACATGAACGATCTATTATGTAAATTTAACTGTCAGCCTACAAATCATTAGGGAAATGTCGAAGAATTTTAGATCAGTGGCCACAACAATTGATGAATCCAAATGACAGACTCTGATCCAGGACTTTAGATACAGAGAATAACACAGTATCTATAAAAAGTTCAGATAAGTTGGTAAATGAATGATGCTCTTGCTAAAATTGCACCAACAAGCAAGAGCCTTCTCAGTAAAATAGATAATACAGAATTTTGACAAGCCCACAGAAATAGAGTATTCGACATACACATGGCCACATAGAAATTGCTAAATTAGATTAACATACCCAGGCAGGTGGCATTTTTCATAATAAAATAATACTTGTCAAACAGAACCAGCATTACAACTATCTTCAATATAAAGTGCGCCAACATGCATGAGAACATTTGAGAAATTTAACTTGCCAAAAACAACAGCCAGTCTCAAGCATCACACCAGAGATTTTACATAGCCCTATCAATCTTACAACTTTTAATTAGCATTAAGGACTAAGGTTGCTCCAACACTAGTATAGCCATATAGGTATGGTACTAATACTTTTCCAAAAAAACAACATAGCTACACACTACAGTCATGACATAATATTTTTTTACTTCACTTCAGCTATTCTAATTCCTAACGTTTAATTCGACAAATCAAACATATAAGAATCAGAAGTGCCAGTGCAACCAAGATTTAAATTCAAAATGCTGCACAGCACAAGACATCAGCTCTACATGGATGTCTTTGTGTAACATCCCAATTTGGGAATTTGCATTTGGACTTAAAGAGAATTTTCAAACCAATTTTGAATTTGAAGCCATTTGATCATTTTCAGCCGAATTTCAAATTCCACCGCAAATTGTCAAAATCCTTTTTGTCCATGGGCTTGGCCCAGCCCAACCTCACAGCCCTCTCATCAAACAAGACTACACACATACGCAAGAAAATCAAACAACTAAGAGTCTCACGCAGGAGATTATGATTCTACTGCCCCATACATGATTGCATAGACTCAAGAAACCAACACACACAAAGAAAGACACAAACATAGAGCACTCACACACATGGAGAGCAAATGCACAAAAACCCTCAAGTGGCTCTAGAGAACAACCTCTCTATTTATAGCCTTTCACTAATGGGTTTCCTTTTTGCTTTATCCATTAGCTCTCAACAACTCTGCGCTTTATCCATTAGCGCCAACCGAATCCGCTTCCGCTTTTGCAGTCTTGCGTATTTCCCAAAACGCCCCTGCTGCACCTTCCGGGAAGCTTCCTCGTTTCTTGCCGATCACGCACGACCGCACCTGACTCCGACTGACTGGACCTCCGACTCCTCCTGAGTCTAGTCCTGGTCCGTTCCGTTGCACACGACCGCAACCGGCATCCGACCGTCTGGACCTCCGACTCCTCCCTAAGCCTAGTCCAGATCCACCTTGCCGCTGCCCATCGTGTCCACATCCGGTAGCTCCAGCTCCGGTTCCTCGTCTCCCGGCTCACAACCACCTCAGCAACCTCGATCATCCTCGACGTCTCCGACCGTCTGGACCTCAACACCTCTTGTGCCTAGTCCCAGTCCTCCCACGTCTCACCACGACCTAGCTCCGAAGTCCTGCATCCACATAGACAAGCAACACATCAAATAGCACCGCTCGACACATGAAAGCATAATAACATCAACAAATCGTACTTACGCATAATAGAGTCCAAACCTGTCGAATCATCAGAATATGCATCCTAATCCCATACGACCAAGTTTGACCAAGTCCGACCGAGCCCGTTACACCACGCAACGTCAAGGTCCGAACCAACCAACTCAAACTCGACTTTCCTAAACCGATGTCAATTACTCATCATACACATGGAATGACCTCCACATGGTCTCTCATATACATAAATGCAAATTCACATATACATCACATACATACATTGTTATATACATAAATGCAAATTCCCACACATATATCGCACATTCTCATTCCACTTGCTTATTTCCTTTAAAAATTAGCCCTTCATGATGATCAATGCGTATGTAACTAGTTTCGTCACGTTGTTCATCGTCGACCCTTATGCCATTTCCAAAAGGAGGTAACTCGTCAAATTGATTGTATCCGTACTCGTCCACTACATTCTCTACTCCGACAATTCTCCTTTTTCCATGAAGAACTACATTGCACTTCTTATTTGCCAGATCGGTTACATAGAAAACTTGAACAACTTGGTTAGCGAGTAGAATGGTTCGTCTTTGTATCCGACACGTTGGAGGTCCACGATAGTGACACCGTACTTATTAACCTTCACCTGTGGGAGATGCACCCAACGGCACCGAAATAAGGGATCTTAAAAACCACATAGTCGAGCTCCCAAATCTCTTCTATGAACCCATAGTACAAGTTTCTCAACCCATCGGTACTGAGCGCATCTATACGGACACCGTTGTTCTAATTAGTGCTATTTATATCCTAAGCCTGTATATAGAATATGTACCCATTTATGTCATATCCTTAGCATGTCACACCTGTAAATATTGGCCCTTTTGCCAACCATGTCAATATCTCACTTGGCAAGCTCCTAGCGATTTGCTCCTTCAACCATTGGTTGAACCGACTGTTGTGTTGCCTCATGATCCAAACATCCGGCCGCCCCGGATTCTGTTGCCGAAGCACATCCTTGTGCTGGTCGACATAAGGCACCACTTCAATTATGTGTTGCAAGACCGTGAAATGGGTTTGAGCATACGCGGTCATATCTGGAGTGATTGCTTTCCTTCCGATAGTTCTGATACCCTTGAGCCTCCCCTCATGACGAGATTGAGACACACCTATCAGTTGAATCTGAGCCATATAATCGACACAAAACTCAATGACCTCTTCGCTTGCATAACCTTCGACAATGCTGCTCTCCAGCCGAGATCGATTCCATACATCGGACTTGAGAATTCCCATGAACCTCTCAAATGGGTGCATGCTACGTAGGAATACGGGCCCACATATTTTTATCTCCCACACAACGTAAACAATGAGATGGATCATGATATCGAAAAACAAAGGAGGGAAATACATCTCAAGATGACATGGAGTCATCACCACCTCGTCCTGCAGAGCATCTAGTCCTTCGGGATCGATGACCTTCTGAGCAATTGTGTTAAAGAAATAACATAGCCTCATGATTGTCTCTCGGACTTTGATCGATAAAATATTTCTAATTGCAATAGGGAGCATCTGTGTCATCAGCACATGACAATCATGAGACTTCATACCATTTAAATTCAAATCTTGCATCGAAACAAGTTTCTTCATGTTGCCGGAGTAACCAGACGGAACTTTGACACTATGCAAGCACTGGCACAGTTCTGTTTTCTCGGCCTTGGATAGAGTGTAACACACAGGGGGAAGGTACATTCTTCCATTATCTGTTTTTGTCGGTGCTAACTTAGGCCTGATGTCCATATCAGCCAAGTCAAGCCGTGCGTTGACGTTGTTCTTTGTTTTATCATGAATGTTCAGTAAGAGACCAATCAAGATGTCATATACATTTTTTTCTACATGCATGACGTCTATGCAGTGTCGAACATCTAGGTACTCCCAATAAGGTAAGTCCCAAAATATTGATATCTTCTTCCATATGTTCTTCTCATGAGCCCTCAATATACGTCCCTTTTCGAGGACAACATCTAAATCCTTAACCATATTATAAACCTCTTTTCCGCTTAAATGCCTTGGAACTGAACCGTCATCCTTCTCTCTATCAAATTGTTTCTTCATCTTGCAATATGGGTGATCCCTCCGAAGGAACCGGCGGTAACGCATGTACACGGTTTTGCGTGAGTGTTTCAGCCACACACACTCTCGGTACTATCTAAACAGTGAGTACAAGCTTTGGCACCTTTTGTACTCTGGCCTGACAGGTTAGCAAGGGCGGGATAATCATTTATGGTGCAGAACAATAAGGAGCGCAAAGTGAAGTTCTCTCGTTTGTATGCATCCCATACATGTACCCCTTCGTTCTACAATACTTTTAGATCTTCCACCAAGGGTGCTAGGTACACATCAATATCATTCCTAGGTTGCTTTGGCCCTTAGATAAATATCGACAGCAAAATATACTTCCGCTTCATACACAACCAAGGAGGAAGGTTATAGATGCAGAGAGTCACGGGCTAAGTGCTATGTCGACTTCTCAAGCTACTGAAAGGATTCATTCCATCTGTACTCAGTCCAAACCTTATATTCCTTGGTTCTGCATCGAAGTCCGCAAAACTTCTATCGATGTTTCTCCACTGGGTGGAATCAGCAAGGTATCTTAGCATTCCATCTTTCTTGCGCTCCTCCGAGTGTCAACGCAACAGTTTTGCCTCCTTTGGATTTGCAAAAAACCTTTTCAAACGGGGAATTATAGGAAAATACCATGCCACCTTAGTAGGAGGTCCTTTCTTCACCTCTGTTCCCTCGCCGTCATCTGATTGATTGCTACGTTTGTATCGGGATGCGTTGCACACCGGACATACATGCATGTTTGCATACTCTTTATGGTAGAGGATACAGTCATTCGGACATGCATGTATTCTTTCTACTTCCATTCCCAATGGACAAAGAACCTTCTTGGCTATATACGTGGTTTTAGGCAACTCATTTCCACTAAAAGACCTAGCAGCCCGTGAAACTCTTGTCGGACCAACCGTTGCTTGACGACCATGGTGGTCGTGGTCGGAAGGTTATACGACCACGTTGAACTCAATCGGTGGTCTACGACCACGCGTGGCGCCCCGCGAATCAACGTGATCGGAAGTCTACCGGTAGCGTCGACCACGCTGGTGGTAATCGGTTCCACCAGCAACGACGAGTACTTTGGCCGTGGTCGGAAGGGTTTACGACCACGCTGGCAATTGGGAGCGTTCGATCACGCTGTAGCGCCGAGCTTCACCACGCTATGGAGCCCTCGAAGATTTGACCGTGGTCGGCGATCGGCGCTAGGGTTTACGACCACCGCGAGCAAATTGAACGTAGTCGGAAGAGTTTAAGACCACCTTGACAGTGGTCAGGTGGCGTACAACCACGTTGAAGGTAATCGGAGCCAGCCGGGGAGTCTACGACTACGTTGGTCGTAGTCGGTAGTCGTGGTCGGGTTTACGACTATGTGGTCATGGTCGGTAGTCGGTGCTTCGGTAAGTCGACCACGCCAGGCGCCAAGCTCGACCACGATTGTGACATTCGACTTCGACCACGCCAGAGTACGACCATGTTGTGGGTACTTAGTGGATCGACCACGTGTCGCGATTGGCGGATCGAGCATCGACCACATTAGCGAGAACCGAAGTGGTCGAAACCGCGTTCGACCACGTTATCGGCAGAATGACCGTGGTCGGCTGAGTTCATTCAAACTGGTCGTATGAGCCCATGTAATGTCCGATTATGTTGGGACTTGATCGTATGGGTTCCTGGTGATGTTGTGGACCTTGTGGACTAGTCTGTTCATCATTTTGACAAGTCTAATTTCTGTGCAAAAGACTTGAGCTCGGGTTGAGCGGTGCAGAGTTTGGTTTCTCTGTGTGAGCGGTGATTGTGCACTGAGATCTTGTTGAACGTGACCATTGATGGTCTGTGTGTTTTGGTGCGGTGCTATGTGACGGTTTGCTTGTCTGTGTGGCTGCAGGACTTCGGAGCTATTTCATGGTGAGGCGTGGGAGGACCGGGACTAGGCACGGGGCGTGTTGAGGTCCGACGGCCGGAGACGCCAAGATGATCGAGGTCGGTGAGGTGGTTGCAGCCGAGACGAGGAACTGAGCTGAACGCAGAGCTGAGCACGACGGGCAACAACGAGGAGGACCGGACTAGGCTCGGGGAGGAGCCGAGGTCCAGACGGTCAGAAGGTTGAGTGCGGTCGTGTGCGGTGGAATAGACCGAGACTAGACTCTGGAGGAGTCGAAGGTCTGATCGGTCGGTTGCATGATCCTGGAGACAAGTCTTGGTGAGGCTCAGGAGGTCGGGACTAGACAAGGGAGTTGTTGAGGTCCAGAACGACGTGGAAAAGCCAAGAGGACGTGTCGTGCGTGTGGGTCGACAAGATGGATAGCAAAGCGGTGGAGGAAGCTTCTGGAAGGCGCGGAGGGGCATTTTGGAGAAATGTCAAAGCCTGGGAAGCCGCCCACCGGGAAAGCACTGTGACCACCGGAGAGGCTCTGTGAGAGCTCTGTGGAGTTGGTGGCGCTAACGGCAAAGCAAAGGAGCCGTTGCACGAGAGGAACGGTAAAGCATCAAGGCCCCGCAAAGCTTAACCACTCGGTTAGCGGGTTGTCTCGTGTGGAGACCCGTTAGTGAGACTATAAATAGAGAGGTTAGGTCTCGTGAGCAAAGTGAGGTTGCCCCGAGTGCTCGAGTGTTCCTCTCTATCTTGTGTGAGTTGTCTCGGGTAGAGCATGGATGCTCGTACCTCCGATGGAGTGGTCAGAGAAACCTCCATGTGCAATAGAAAAGATTGGATTCATCTCTCCGTATCTTTCTCGCTTTTGTTCTTGAGATGATTTGTTTGATCCATTTGCCTTCTCTTTGTTGTTACTGCTATATGTGTTCTCTTTGAGAGTTGGCTCGGATTTCTTTGCTCGAACTGAGATTCATTTTCTAAGACATCTTGGTCGGGTTTATTCTAAGACCAAGAATCAAAAGAGAAACTTCGTGTTTTTCTGCCGCCACATCTATTTGCCTTGATCTGTGTTCGACCGCATCGTTCTCTCCTTCCTTAGCAAAGACTCTTGATATTCTTGGTAATTTCACTTTTAAATATCTTGCTCTTGCTAAGTTTCAAGTTTCTTGCGGTTTCGACTCTTGTGCAAAAGTTATCTCATTTTTCCGTTTACCGTCGTAGCTTGTAGAAAATGAGTAACTACAGCTCATCATCCGATTTTCGGTTCTTACGACCACGGCTGCTTCGCTGGTTGGTTCCGATAGTTTTCGACCACGACCACTTCCATTGGTTGGCGATCGATCACGGTGTATCTATTTCTCTGAGGGTGCTTCTCGGGTGTGTCTTCGACCACGGCAGAAGATCTTTCGACCACAGTATTTGTCTCGATCACTTGCATTCCGTTGTCCAGTTACGATCACAGTGGTAGATTTCACGACTTCCTTTTTCAGCTGTGTTTTCGGTTGTCTTTCTTGAGGCTGTTTCTTTGACTTCATAGCTCTCTAGCTATAGGAGGAAAAGAATAGGTTGAATACTTAGGAGGAATTTTAAGGCACCATTCACCCCCTCTGCTGCCATTTCGGTCCTTCAATTGGTATCGAGCAGGTTAGCTCTTCTTCATAGATCTTAACCGGTCTCAAGAGCCATGGCAACAGACAAGTATTCCACCAAGCCACCTATTTTCGATGGCCTGGATTACCCCTTCTGGAAGAGCCGAATGGAAACATATATCCAGGCTCAGGGGTATGCTATTTGGCGGAAGGTGAAAATACAATTTGTTGTTCCTGCCGATGAGAACATCAATGCCGGAATATGGTCGATGTTGAGGCAAATGCAAAGGCAAGGAACATCATCATACGTGGATTGAGCGAAGCGAATTTGATCGCATCTCTCACCGTCGTCCGCCACGACATCCGGGTGACCTCGATGCATACCATGAGGGCACCTCCCGGATCAAGACGGTTCGACAGATCGCCTCAGCGAATACAAGAAATTCGAGATGCTTGCCGGAGAGTCCCTTGACGAGTGCTTTTCACGCTTTCACAAGATTTTGAGCAATCTCCGAGCGGTCGGTCTCACATACTCCGACTCGGACAACGCCGACAGATGCTTTCGCACTCGATCTTCGGGTTTGGGAGATGAAGGTGACTACCATCAAGGACACCACGGACCTCTCGACCTTGACTCTTGATGCGCTTTACTCGCTACTCAAGACTCACGAGATTGACATAGTCTCGTCGGTCAAGTCACAATCGATGGCTCTAGTCACGGATCCCACTTCGCTTCGGTTCTTCTCGCCGATTCTCTTTGCGGGTTCTCCCTAGCGCTCTCGTGACGAATCGATGATCGCTAGAGCAGCCTAGAGGACGAATACCGCCCTCCTCGCACGGAGATTCTCCCATGCTTACAAAGGGAGGAGGGACGGAAGGAAAAGAGGACCCGTGATTTGTTTCGAGTGTGGTGGCCCCAACCACATCCGAGCAAACCGTCCCAAGCTTGGGAAGGGCAAAGTCGACTACGGCGGTTCCAGAAGAACGACTACTCCGACAAGAACCGCAACAAGAAGGCCCCAACTCCGACGCAGGAAAGAAGCTGCCCAACTTTGGGAAGGCCAAGAAGCTCTTCCACCGCGTCCTCGCCGCCTTCGACGACCTCGACCTCGACGAGGTGGAGGGATGGAGCGACGACGACGGACGGGTGATCAAGAACCCAAGAGCGGCGACGACTTCTCCAAGATGTGCTTCATGGCCCTCGAGGCGAGATCACGACGGCGATCTCTATTCCGACTCCGACGAGGTATGTCCCTCTTATGACCAACTCGAATGCGCTTTTCTTAAGCTAGAGGTTTTCATGCTAGATCTAGAGCTAGATGTAGCGAGTTGGAGAAGGAAGTAGATCGTTTGTCACGGAGCTTACTTCACTTATATCTCGCTCCCTCCGTGACGATCGTGATACATGCCGTGCTTTGATCGGTGATATGGAGAAGCTAAGGACCTCACATGATAGTCCGCCTCCGAGCTTGATGCAATTAAGGTGGAGAATGTTAGTCCGCTTGTCGATTTAGAATTGAGTAGGATGGTCATACCCTACTTACTACCGATGAGACTATTGCTCCCACCTCATGTGAGGATAAGGACTTTGATGCTAGAGGACCTTATGCCATGCTTCGGATCCGCCCGAGTCTTGTGTAAATTGTGATAACTTGAATATGAAACTAAAACGGCAGATCATAAAATTGCGAATTTCAAACATTCTTACTTGAGCCTATTGCTTCTTGTGAATTGTCCCAAGCTTATCTTGAACTTGAAGTCGCTCCAAACAGCTTCAAGAATTAGTTGATGACAATAACAAATTGGCCAAGTTTGCTTCTAAGGACCCCGTTAGCTCACCATGCAATTGTTGTAACAAACTAAAATCTAAATTGGTTGCATTAGATGAAAATGTGTGAAGCTAACTAAGGATCTTATAGAAAAGCAACCATCTGCTTGCATTGTGTGTGCCGGGAAGAAGCATGAGGGTTTGATAGAGACGCCAGCGACGTGAACCAATTGGCTAGCGTGAGGACTGTCCTTCCCGAGCCGGTGTGCGTGCACAAGCCAATCTTTCCTCTCGCTGCTGGTTCTTCTTCTACCCCTTACCTCCTGCCGTCTCTTCTTCCCCGCACTTCTTGCGCCTCTCTTTTCGGGAGTGTCGATCTTATGAACACTCTTGAGAAATTTGTAGGAGGCAAGAAGAAGCTTAATCTTATCCTTGACCACCCAAGATTTGTAAGTTCAATCAAGGTCTAGGGTATGATTGTCTAAAAGACATGAGGAAGCATCCGCTCGCCGTGTTTCGGATCCATAGCACCAAAGCGATCGAGACTAAGCCTAGGACCGAGAAAGTCAAATTTAAGTCTCATGGTTTTGTCCAAATGATATCCGACAAGAGGGTGAGTCCTCCTGCAGCCTTGACCTCTCGTATATGGCCATCTCATGCTACTCCCGCCCCGCCAAAGGCGGTATCATTGCACCTTCATCGGAAGGATGGACATTCAATCGATCGATGCTTCAAGCGCCGAGATCGCGGAGAGACCATGTTGAGTCTTTTAGGCGATTCGTGGTCGCCCTGCACCTTGAGTGCACCTAAGACCAACAGGAGGTCTAGAGTTGTTTCTTCTATTGGTGTTGGGCAAGATCGAGGACTTGGTTTTACCAAGTTTTCTGTTTTTCATTCTCATGCTCCCTCATGTCGTGACTCCGCCGTCCCGAGGGTAGATCTCGCTTTCTCCATCGAGATAGCTACCCGCAGCGTGATCGGCGTCTTTGGGTGCTCAGACTCGCTCTCCGTGGCAGCCGGACCCGGAATGCCTTGTCCGCACATAGACCTTCCGCTTTTGAGCGACGGAGAGCGAGGGTAGTTAGAGGTCACCGTGTGTGACTACTTCTTCGCCGACGTGTGACTCAAGATTGGGTGCCAAAATCTATGTTGATTTATCCCAGTACTGAGACTTTGCTCTCTTGTTGACTCAGGTTCGCCGGGCAGGGAAGGGAAAGGTTTGGCTTGTAGACTCCGGGTGTTCACGACACATGACCGGAGATTCCCGTTGGTTTTCTTCCCTTGCCCGCGCTCCAGGTGATGAGACGATCACCTTTGGAGATGCTTCTTCTGGGCGCGTCATTGCCAAAGTTTCCCGCCCACCGATGACGATTTCTTTGGCGGCTCTTCTCATGCTCTAGTTTCACAGCCTCGAATGTCATGAGCACCGAGTTTGAGATGAGCATGATGGGTGAGTTGACTTTCTTCCTTGGCTTCCAAATCAAGCAAACTCGGAGGGTACCTTCTTGCATCAAGGCAAGTACACCCGTGATCTCCCGAGACGCTTCGACATGAGTGATGGAAAGCGGTGTCGACTCGATGGCTTCTACTGCCACACTTGATCCGTATGAGGACGGCGAGCCGCTTGATCAAAAGAGTTCGAAGTATGATTGGCTCTCTCTTGTACCTCACCGCCTCGAGACCGACATACACTTTCTCGTGTGTCTTGTGTGCGGTTTCGAGCTTCTCCTCACAGATCTCACCGCCAGCGGTGAAGCGCATCTTCGGTACCTTCGAGCTACCATTGACTATGGTATCTGGTACTCTTCCTCATTCTCTATCCCTTAGAGCCTATTCGGATGCGACTTTGCCTTACCGAGGATAGATAGGAAGAGCACTGGACACCGCCACTTCATTGGCACTTCTCTCGCTTGGTCTTCGAGGAAGTAGTCCTGTTGCACACCACCGCAGAGGTCGAGTATGTTGTCGCAGCCCGCTTCTCAGTAGCCAAGTCCTTTGGATGGTCTCGACTCATGGACTTTGGTTAGCTATCGATCGTGTTCCGCTTTTGCGATAACACGCCTGCGATTAGCATTGCTAAGAACCCAAGCAGCACTCTCGGACCAAGCACATCGATATCGATATCATTCTCTTGAGACCATGTAGAGAAGGGTGACATCGTGCTCCGCCAGGAGAGTGACCACCGCTTGGTGATATCTTCACCAAGCCTTTGGATAGCACGAGGTTTTCACTCTGGGAGAGCTTGGGTGGTTTGTCCTTACGGACTATTGTGAGGGGAGCTTTGGGCTTTACCGCTTTATCTTATTAATTGTGCTTCAGATCCTTCATGTTGCATCGCATTTTGGTGCATTGGGTTTAATCCTTCTAGCATAGGTTAGAGTGTGTCTCTTCTCGAGTTGCTTAGACTTCTTGCTCTTATCTTATGCTTTCGTGATAGTCTGTTTCTTATCTCACCAGGTTGAGCTCACTCACTTCTTTTAGGTTCTAGCGAGGTTGGGCCACCCTGCAGACAGTGGTTCGTGTTTGCTCTCTAGTGTGCTTTTCTCGACACTGTTGTCCCGAGACATATAGGGTAGATGAGAGTCAGTCTGAGCCATAGTATCCTCTATATCTTATCTATGCTTTAAGGACTGCCTGTTTTCCTGATTTATTTGCCAGCTCTTGATTTTTATTGCTTTGGTTCAGGGGGAGTTCATTTGGGAACTTCTAGATTTTAATTTTGACTTAAACTCAACTTGAACTAAAAGCTGCATCACATGTTGAGGGGGAGCTGGATTTTCTGCATTGCATTCTGCATTGTAATATAACCACATTGAGCCTTGATTATTATCCGTTATGACATGCTTTCAATGCTTTACACATTGCCATGATTTGTGCTCCATTGCTAATCTGATCATGACGTTATATGTGTGGTCAAGTCTTGCCATGATAGGTTAATTAAAATGCCAAATTTGACCTAATTCATGTCTTGTTCATATTTGAGACTAGTCAGCCTTGTGTTATCCTTTTATGATTCTCGCCATGTCAAATAGGCTGAGTTGAGTCTTGAATCTTAGTTGAGCAATAGATTGAGCTATACAGCTTCTTGATGACACATAAGTTAGTACAATCTATTAAAAGCAAAAAGATCTCTTTTGTGCGAAAAAACTGATCTCACCAATTCCTTCTCATGAGACGGCTTGCCATTGCACAAGGCATGAACTCGGGGAGTTTTGATGACCAAGATCATTTCCTTAAGCTTCTCGCTTGAATGATCGCATAAGGCTTGAGGTCTAGCACATGACAAAATATGATTGAAAACAATCATGAGATCTCAAAAGAAAAATGTCAAAAGTGCTCAATTAAAAAAAAATCAAAGTACTTCAACAATTGTATCATTCTTGAACGAACATCACTCTAATTGGCTCAACACTAGCTTCTTGATTCCATTTAGCTCATTGGCATGGCTTGCATCATTTGTGGATATCATTAGCTAGACTAAAATCTTGTTTGACTTGACTTGCTAAGCACTTCAAATTAAAAAAAAATCAGATTATACCATCTGTTAGCTTAGCTTCTCTTTACATACATAGTCATGATCTTAGTAGCATACTTGTATGTTATGGCTTGGTGTAATACATTTGGTCATTTTGGATAATTCTCATGGCTCGCATACTTTGAATAATAAAATCAGCCATTCCATCCATCATTTTGACTTATTCTCTCTGCATACTTGATGTGTTTATTGCCAAAAGGGGGAGAATAGATTGGAGAAAAAGAAAATTTCTCAACTTCTGGGAACTTGCTAGAGCTTTGGAGATCAATTTGCTCTTTATGTATTGCTCTAGTATTCCTTCTGTCGACATGGTCATAATTTCATTTTCCTTCCTTGACCATGTCGGCTTCTACAAACTCAACTTCATATTTTTTCGGTGTTTGTCAATATACTCATCAAGGGGAGATTGAGAGATCATGTGGAGATGATCCCATCTTTATGATGAGTAATTGACCCTTGGTTGAAGGTAAATTGAGTTTGTTTTGGGCTTTATTGCAAAGTCTTAACTCGACGAAATGAAGTCGGTACGACTTGTCCTCGTCTGCACGACCACGCTTGGTCGTGGTCGAAACTCTTCCGAGTGCAGTCGACCATGGTGGTCGGGTCGGAAGGTTATACGACCACGCTGAACTCAATCGGTGGTCTACGACACGCCGTGGCGCCCCGGCGAATCAACGTGATCGGAAGTCTACCGGTAGCGACGACCACGCTGGTGGTAATCGGTTCCACCGAGCAACGCATTTAGTACTTTGGCCGTGGTCGGAAGGGTTTACGACCACGCTGGCAATTGGGAGCGCTCGATCACGCTGTAGCGCCGAGCTTCACCACGCTATGAGCCCTCGAAGATTTGACCGTGGTCGGCAATCGGCGCTAGGGTTTACGACCACCGCAGAGCAAATTGAACGTAGTCGGAAGAGTTTAAGACCACCTTGACAAAGGTCGTGTGGCGTACAACCACGCTGAAGGTAATCGGAGCCACCGGGAGTCTACGACCACGCTGGTCGTAGTCGGTAGTCGTGGGCCGGGTTTACGACTATGTGGTCATGGTCGGTAGTCGATTGCTCGGAAGTCGACCACGCCAGGCGCCAAGCTCGACCACCATTGTGACATTCGACTTCGACCACGCCAGAGTACGACCATGTTGTGGGTACTTAGTGGATCGACCACGTGTCGCGATTGGCGGATCGAGCATCACCACATTAGCGCGAGAACCGAAAGTGGTCGAAACCGCTCGACCACGCTATCGGCAATGACCGTGGTCGGCCGAGTTCATTCAAACTGGTCGTATGAGCCCATGTAATGTCCGATTATGTTGGGACTTGATCGTATGGGTTCCTGGTGATGTTGTGGACCTTGTGGACTAGTCTGTTCATCATTTTGACAAGTCTAATTTCTGTGCAAAAGACTTGAGCTCGGGTTGAGCGGTGCGAGTTTGGTTTCTCGTGTGAGCGGTGATTGTGCACCGAGATCTTGTTGAACGTGACCATTGATGGTCTCGTGTTTTGGTGCGGTGCTATGTGACGGTTTGCTTGTCCGTGGTCAGCAGGACTTGAGCTATTTCATGGTGAGGCGGGAGGACCGGGACTAGGCATGGGACGTGTTGAGGTCCGACGGTCGGAGACGCCAAGATGATCGAGGCCGTGAGGTGGTTGCGAGCCGAGACGAGGAACCGGAGCTGAACTGCCAGAGCCGAGCACGACGGCAACAACCAGGAGGACCGGACTAGGCTCGTGGAGGAGCCGAGGTCCGCGGTCGGCCGAGGTTGAGTGCGGTCGGTGTGCGGTGGAATAGACCGAGACTAGACTCGAGGAGTCAAGGTCCGATCGGTCGGTTGCATGATCCTCGAGACAAGTCTTGGTGAGGCTCGTGAGGTCGGGACTAGACAAGGGAGTTGTTGAGGTCCGTAACGACGTGGAAAAGTCAAGAGGACGTGTCGTGCAAAGTGGGCCGACAAAGATGGATAGCAAAGCGGTGGAGGAAGCTTCTGGAAGGCAATGAGGGGCATTTTGGAGAAATGTCAAGTCCGGGAAGCTGTCCCACCGGGAAAGCACTGTGACCACTGGAGAGGCTCTGTGAGAGCTCAGGAGTTGGTGGCGCTAACGGGCAAAGCAAAGGGAGCCGCTGCACGAGAGGAACGGGTAAAGCAATCAAGGCCCGCAAAGCTTAACCACTCGGTTAGCGGGTTGTCTCTGTGGAGACCCGTTAGTGAGACTATAAATAGAGAGGTTAGGTCTCGTGGAGCAAAGTGAGGTTGCCCCCGAGTGCTCCGAGTGTTCCTCTCATCTTGTGTGAGTTGTCTCGGTAAGAGCATGGATGTCGTGTACCTCCGATGGAGTGGTGAGAAACCTCCATGTGCAATAGAAAAGATTGATTCATCTCTCGTATCTTCTCGCTTTTGTTCTTGAGATGATTTGTTTGATCCATTTGCCTTCTCTTTGTTGTTACTGCTATATGTGTTCTCTTTGAGAGTTGGCTCGTATTTCTTTGCTCTGAACTGGGATTCATTTTCTAAGACATCTTGGTCAGTTTATTCTAAGACCAAGAATCAAAACAGAGAAACTTCTGTGTTTTTCGGTCTGCCACATCTATTTGCCTTGATCTGTGTTCGACCGCATCGTTCTCTCCTTCCTTAGCAAAGACTCTTGATATTCTTGGTAATTTCACTTTAAATATCTTGCTCTTGCTAAGTTTCAAGTTTCTTCGGTTTCGACTCTTGTGCAAAAGTTATCTCATTTTTCCGCTTTCACCGTCGTGCTACCGAAACAGAGTAACTACAGCTCATCATCCGATTTTCGGTTCTTACGACCACCACGTCACGGTTGGTTCCGATAGTTTTCGACCACCACCACTTCCATTGGTTGGCGATCGATCACGGTGTATCTATTTCTCGAGGGTGCTTCTCGGTGTGTCTTCGACCACGGCAGAAGATCTTTCACCACGATTTGTCTCGATCACTTGCATTCCGCTGTCCGCCATTTATCACAAAGGGTAGATTTCACGACTTCCTTTTCACCGTGTTTTCGCTGTCTTTCTTGAGGCCTTTCTTTGACTTCATAGCTCTCTAGCTATAGGAGGAAAAGAATAGGTTGAATACTTAGGAGGAATTTTTAAGGCACCATTCACCCCCCCTCTGTTGCCATTTCGGTCCTTCACCGTTGCTTGCCATCAATTTCAACAGTTCAAGCACAGCCGACAACCTCGTGTACTTTGACCTGTAGCACGTGAACAAATATTTCTCCGAGTCCTTCATCAAGCCCCAGAATTTAACATACTCACTCATCATAGTTCTCCTCTACATCGCGAAGCATCTGATCCAGATTGTCATCGTGCAACCTATCCGAATCCGAATAACAATCGACATCATCCGGCGGCATATCATTCACTTCATCTGCGATATCATCCGGTGGCATATCATTGACTTCTCCATGACTGGTCCAACACGTATAACCCTTTTTGAAATCCCTCCGAATCAAGTGCGCTTCAATCTGCTCTTGGTTCTTAAACATCTATAAATTCTCGCAGTCAATGTATGGACAGTACATATATTCCACCCCCTTATTCAACATATCCACCTCGGCAGCTCTTGTAAAAGCAGACACATCATTAATGTACTCTTCACTCACACGGTTTGCGGCATACATCCAACTTCGGTCCTACATTATGCATATATATAACAACTTACTATTAAAAATTAAATTAATTAATTATTACTACATATATACCACATGCATTGAGGCTTTGCTAACTTAATTCATATTATAAACACAACAGCTATTTCCCCAACGATCGATGAACCACTTATAACCAACAATTTTGACAAATTTGGTCTCCCACATGACGGGAACTGATCATGTATGCTCAAGTAGATGCAAATCATCTTCAATAACACTCACCAAAACTTATATCTAAATTGTAATGCAAAAATAAATAAATTTCATGATTAACCATATCTAAGGCAACCAGGAACGTATGAATCTTCAAAACTCTCTTGCCTTCTCTCACCAAATTAACTGGCCTGAAAGCCTTGTCTCCTCGCCTCTTACAGGTGTAGCACCGGCGCTTGATCTGGATCGAAATGAAGACAGATGCGGTTCTGAGCGGCGTAATAAATATATAGCTGGATTATCACAAACGGTTTGTAATAAAAATCATCTGTGATAATTCTCGATTATCACGGATGGTTTTTAATAAAACCGTCTGTGATATTCCAGTATCACAGACGGTTCATCGGTAAGAACCGTCTGTGATACTCGTTTATTCCGACGCTAACAACACAGACGGTGTTTAAATTAAAATCGACTATGATTTAACGTCTACTAATAGTATTTGTATAGTAGTGATTGTTTCTATCTTGCCTAGTGTTTCGTATCCTAGCAAAAAGCGATATTATGACCAGTGACGGTAGCCTTTTAGACTTGGAAGTCATCAGTCATGCAGGGACTTTGAATAAGTGTTATAAGATTCGAAGTTGCTAAGTTAACCGTTACGCCCTTCCGTCATTATGCCCCACATTTTCTGCACCATATGTCAAAAGTCCTTGTAATTTAAAACCACCTATATATGTCAATCTCAGGTGTGACAGTCATGGACTCATGGATCGTGTGCCCCGTGCAAGACGCGGCCAACCGGATGCGTCATCTCTTGGAGCAAGTTTCCAGTTCCACAGATTTCCAGTCAAAAAGCAATTCTCTCTGGAGCTTTTTTTAGGTGCTGGAGCATTGTGATTTTCCAGTGTGCCAATTGTTCCATATCTGCCTCTTCGACGCACCGAACGCACCGCGAATCAGGAAGAACAATGCTACCTAACGATTGCCATTTTCTGAATCGGTTGGTTCTTACTCTCCTCGTCTTACTATTATTTCTCAGTTGCAGCCTCGTGTAGTCTTTGAACACAATATCAAAAAAAAACATGATATTATCATTCACTTACAATTCTCTTGAATATTTTAGTAAAATCGGATCTTTGCCATATATAAAAATTTAGACCTAAAAAATTACCTAGCATCTAATCCTTATATGCGCACTCTGCTCTGAATGAGCATGCTTGTTTGTTTTGTTGCTTGGTTTTTCTCCATACTCACTTCCTATGGTTTATATAGTCTCTTCTAGACCTTCTCTAAAATAGAGTCAAAATCATACTTTGAAATAAAGTAGAAATCCTAATCTTAGTAAGATTTATCTAGAACTCCTGGTAATACTCATTTTCAAATCTAAAAAACTAAAATGTAAGTCACGCCCTTCCTCACCAGTCCTGAACCGCAGGATGCCGCCTGTCCTACCCCCGATTTGGTTGTGGCGCGATCCGACTCTCGATCGACAATAGTTCTGCTGCTTCTAATTTATGGTCACCGGCAGCCTGCTCTTCCTCCCACGCGGCCGCTAAAAAATGGTAGCACCGGCGCGCGCGGTGAGCAGCTAGCGCCGTGCGAAAGGAGTACCTGTGTTTCGGATTTGGAATTGCAACGCAGCCGTGCTATAGAACAGTGGCGGACCAGAATTAAACTAAATGGAATTTTTTAGTGTTTTTCCCGTATTAGTTTGCGTTGTCTGTGATGGGCTAACAAATTTTGTATATTTTTCAATTTTTTAAAATTTAATTATGTTTGATAACGGAAGCATGCACACCGGGGATTCAGGATCATGGGGCGGCCAAGACGCAGTCCTGTATGCGCGCAGAGCGCGCTCGCCCACAGGATGCATACGCGCAGAGCGCGGCCACTAACTCAGAGCCGGCCTGGTCTTCCATGTATTTAGGCTTAGAGAGACCACGAGCTGAGTGCAAGCCCTCAGTATAAATATTCATACCAGTGAATCAATACAGTGGGTTGCCGTCCATGGCGAGCAGCGGAGGACGAAGATGGACACTGGGTTACAGGGGTTCAAACCGAGCTAATAGATACCATAAAGAAGAATAGACTCAAGCCACACCTGTATTGATTCACTGGTATGAATATTTATATAGGTGTGGCTTGAGTCTATTCTTCTTTAATGTTGAATAAGTCTCTGTCAGCTACAGTGTTTTTTTTAGCCAGCTACAGTGTTTTCAGCCATAAGCCACCAAAAATAAGCCTAAAATTTAGGAAGAGCTATGGAACTTGTCTACCGATTTGTCAAGTTACCGGTCTACAATAGTCTACCGTATTGCCTCCTTTTCGTCGCACGTAGGAATCTGAGCGAGCACGTTATTGATTAAAATTTTTAGCACTCTATGGTACACTACTCATCAAACATGATCAGCACTAATGCTCCTAAAAGAAGATAGCATCAGCTTAAATGCTTGACAAGCCACTATCAGTTGGTTATTGCAAATAATTAAACTAAATGGACTCATCCGGTCATCCCTAAGTGTTCTTTTGTAAAATGAAGACTACAGTGCTCATTTAATGTGATCAGACTAAACGCAAAGTAAAAAAATTCAAAGCACAACTTGTACCGAACCATATGGCAGGAGATATAAGAGAAATAACACATGATGAAAAACAACTAGTTATTTGTTACCATGATCACATTCTTGTGATACAGGTGAGATATATATCTCACTGTTATACTGCTTTTCAAGTTTTGCAGCCATCTTCCCATTGTCGTCCGCATCAGGTTGGTGGATAAATTTAACGGCAACTGGTTTATCATCATAGACGCCTTTGTACAGCCGGCTATAAGCTCCGCAAGCAAACCTATGCCCAACGAGCAGCTTGGATGGATCGAGTGTCCAATCAACTGTCGTTTCCACCGCCTGAGCCATGTTAATCGTCAGCCTCCTGCGATCATCAGTAGTGTCCACTGCACTAACGACCCTCCTCCTTCCACTATTGTCAAAGTATCTCCTTGTCCATGAGCTGTCCTTCTTAGACTTGTGCTTATCAGAGACCACTGGAGTAGAACACCAATTAGGGCTTTGACCCATATCAGACACTTCCCTACCAAACGATTTGCCATAGACAGGGGCGAAGCTACGTTGTGGCGGGTGGTTGCGGCCGCACCCAGAGAAAAATCGTAACACAGTTATTAACCATGATTTTTCACCTTATTTGCACCCCCCAAAACTAAAGTGGCGCACCCAAGCCCAAACAAATCCATTCTGTAGCTAGCCCAGCACTAGAAGCCTGCAGCCCGGTAGCCCAACACCCTTTAGCCGCACCCCCTTCATTTTTCTCTAGCTCCGCCCCTAGCCATAGATGTTCTTTTCAGATCCTCTTTGCTTTGGGGGAGGTCTTGCAAACCTCTGGCCACTAGCCCTCGCTTCGCTGAACACATCTGAAGGCACTGTACTGGGAAGCGGAGACTTTGATCTAGGTTTGTGCTGAGGTCCATCCGCCTTTTGTAATCTAGACTCTTGATTTGGGTGCGCCTTGTTTTACGTAGCTACGCTGGGATCCTTCGGGCGCCGCCCCTGCTATAGAAATTGGACCTTTGGTTATCGTGGGCTATTTCGTATTCGAGTTGATACCGAACAAACTGAGTTAAACTTGTCAATCTAGGGCCCATTCAAATGGACTAGATGCTGCGGCACGCCTTGATGCTCATGTTCCTGCATTGCCGGAATTTATCCGGTTATAGCCCAAAGGTTAGAGGAAACTGTAAGGATGCTTTTCAAGAACAATGAACGGGAACTCAATCGTGAATTTCTTATTGTTACTTAATCAGTCTTAGCCCTGTTTATTTAGGCTGAGCCTTTTGGTTTTACCAGCTTAAAAGCAGTTCGCTTTTAAGCCAAGTCAGGTTATTTGTCAGTCTATCTTTGCTTGGCTTTCGAGCTATGGCTTACTATTGAAATGTCTAAAATATCCTTAGTCCTAATGTCACAATGAGTTCCATTACATCCAACAATTTCAATGTTCATGGCCTCATGAGACTTGACCAACAACAACACAAATCATTAAAAAATCGCTAGAATCACAATAATAATTGGTACAACGCACAACAAGTAGTGGTAATTTAATTCATGACGATGAACATGGTAATCACAATTTATTCAAAAAAAGAAATGAAAATGAAAAAACAAAAAATCACACCTTCACCGGTGTCGCTAGCTCTGGAATGGGCCAAACCCTACAGACGACGGTGGCAACGTCGAGAGAGGAGGGAGGCATTGGCGTCAGGCGTCAAGGGAGGAGGCGACATCAACGTCGGGGGAGGAGGCAGTGGCAGTGGCGGGGGAGGAGGGAGGCGTCAAAGTCGGGGTCGGGAGAGGAGGGAGCCATCGGCATCAAGGGAAGAGGGAGGTGGCAGTGTCGACGTCGAGGGAAGAGGAGAGCAGTGCTCTCATGTTCGAAGCACGTGATTTACTAAAAGATTCAATTGTCACTGAGATCAAAGGAGATGTAAATGGTACTCAGCGATTGCGCACCAAAGCTTCCAATAGGTGGGTGCATGTTGCTGCCTTACAACTACCTGCTCCGGTTGTTGACCTAAAATTGGTTAAGCTGACAATGCAATGCACCAAAGTCGAACTACTGTAGTCTCTGGATGCAGTCTCACAAAATCTTCAGATGCTGATGGCCAACGCTTGTCAAGCATGTAGCCCTCATCCCCTCCATAACTACAGGAGGAAGTATCGGAAGGTGCAGCGACTTCAACTTCAACAGTTGATTAGCTCCCGTATCGCGCATAGCATTGTCCCTGATGAAGAATGGTCTCTTAGCATGAGGGACCTCACAAATAGGGTGTTCACTTATTGAAGCACTTTAACTCCACCATATGACTTGTTTCTGGACGACTAGGCACATGAGCCTTCAAAGATCAAAGAAATAGTAAGGAAGGCAATTGTGAAGGAGTAATAAAAACGATGATCGTATACAAAGCTTGTGCTACCTGGGCCAACGGGCTCATTCATTAATAGCAAGGGTCCTGTCGGACAAGGTGTTTTAGCACCCTGCCTGCATCTCTCCGCAAAAGGAGATCCATCCTTTCTCCGTGCTAGCAACATGTTTGTTGTACTCACAAATGAGGCTCTGGCACCTCGTGATGAGGATTTTCGATAAGAGCTTTGACAACTCCAAGATCAAATGAGCCAATTGCGAAGGCAGCTCCAGGATCGCGATCTACCAGCTGGGTCGTCAGCAACACGAGCCCATGGAGGATCGAGGTACTCACCAGCAAGCCGTCGTCCGCAGCTTGAGCCCCAAACTTGGGCGCCCCGGCATAGGTCCCCACCTGCTCCAATTGCCCATCCAAGACACACAACATTGCCATCTCGGTGGAATCAATGGTCGAGATTTCAAGATCCAGTGATGCCCGCTCATGCCAAGCAGCAGTGGCAAGTTCGAAATCCTTCTCAACTACGAGCACCTCTAGTGCATGAACCTTGGATGCAAGCACCACTCCAACAAAAAGTTCCAGCAGCTCACCACTCCAACAAAAAGTTTCGGCAGCTCAGATGGCTCGATAATTCGTGCAGTCACCCCATGTAGCGTCACCTTTGCCCCTAAGGCCTAATTACATGCCAACGACCAATCAACGTAGGCTTCAGAGACGTCGGAGGAGTCGTCACGCATTGCACCAAGAGTCTGTCACGGTAGCCTTAAAGACTTGGGAAGTCATTAGGTCATGCAGATATTTTGAGTATCATGCGATTCGACGTTGCTAAGCACTTTCTTTGCAATAACCGTTAAGCCCTTCCGTCATTATGCCCCACGTACGTTTTCTGCACCATATGTCAAAATCCTTGTAATTTAAAACCCCTATGTCAATCTCAGTTGTGACAGTGTCATGCACTCATGGGTCATGTCACTACTACAGAAAAGGTCATCACAGACGGTTCAAAAACGTCATCACAGACGGTTTTATGAACCGTCTGAATTTATGGATCAGTGATAATCGAAGGTTATCACAGACGGTTGTTCGATATTGAAATATCACAGACGGTTTGTAGCTACAAACCGCTCAGGATATTTCAACATCACTGCACGGTTTGTAGCTACAAACCGCTCTATGATGTTCCTTTCACCCTAAATCTACTTGCTTATTGGCTAGCCTCAGAAATGCTAGCCATGCCCTCTCAAACAAGCAGATGAACAGTATATGTATACATACAATTCAGATCTCAATTCATTTGACAAACATATCACACTTCATTCACATCACATTTCATTCACAAACATAAAGCATCCATTTCGCAAATGAATTAATTGAAATGATATTAATATCCATTAACAAATTCACAATTACAAGCGCATGGAACTCTCCATTGATTTGATGACCTGTACTCCACAAAACCAAGCGAACTCTCCTCGAATTTTTGCAAAGTCCAATTGTTTCAATGCACATGTAGGGATGGGCGCACTGTCGATAGGAAAATCAACGCTTACATATATAACGTTACAAGTATGAAATGAATGTGGGAAGATTGACAAACCTTAGAATTACCGATCTTCGAGGAATCGAGGAGTAGTCTCATATGGTGGCACACGTAGTATCCACACGTGTTGCCCTACCGCCGGTGGCACCGCAAAAATAGAATGTGTTAAATCAAAAGGCATTACCGCTAAGTGTTGTATAGGATTAATTAATGTAGCTAGTGAATACCGAAAATTGCGAGAATGTTTCAACGGCTTGGCCCCCGCCGTCGAGCCACGTGTTTGTTGAATGTATGAGGCGAACGACCTTCGTTATTCGAAAAAGTTAGATTAGTCATTCGAAGGAAAAAGAGTACAATGTACAATGTACTTACCTATCGAGTATTTCGCGATAGCTGTGTACTTGGATTTGTTCTTACTTAAAGAATCAAGGTATATAGCCTTGTTCCATTTTGGTATAATTACAATTAAAATATACCACGAAGACACAATCCTGAACTTCGTGCCCGAAATGTTCCCGCTTGAATTTGACAAAGGATACCGAGCACCGCTCGCCTCGCCTATTGGATCGCTGCATATACCAATTGTGTAATGTTTGGCGCCCAAGTCCTAGGGTTACGAGTTGCTCTTGGGAATATCATCGGCTCGCTTAGCACGAATTTGCGGGCCAATGGCATGTACGGGATCGCCATCATCCTTCATCTTTGATTTGCCCTTGCCATCGCCTCGATTGTAGGTCGACTTTATGGTAGACGCACCGTAATGGTTCGACGCCGCAAGTTGCTTTGGCGAGAATAGCACCGTGGAGATAGCACCGCGCTAGCTCGGTTCGATCGCCGTTGTGGAGATAGCACCATCGCTAGCTCGTTCGTCTTCTGCCAGGAGATAACACCGCGCTTGTAGCTCGGGTTCGTCTTTGCCTTCCGGTTCGCCACCAGGTGAAGAAGCCTCCGGGAGATGTCGATTTGGGCCATCGGATGAATGTTCCAATGGCTCGCCCTAGAGTCACGATCTCGCTGTTGGGGCCTTCTGAGGCGGGACGACCTCAAAATTGGCATGCACACCATCCACATTAACTTTGCGTAGCTGGCGCTAAGGTTGACTGCACCCCGCCCCGATACCGTTTGATATGTCCGCCCCAAGCAACAGATAAGGAACGGAGGCACATCTCACTTGAAGCCTCGCACTGTAGGCTCCTACATAACGATACAAAACTAGCTACTCCAATAAGTCTATGAATGGGCAAGCATTGAGAGATAATAATTTTACCGGATGTTGTCCACGGAAATTTTGCCACGCTTCCGTCGGATTGACGCGCAACTACTCGGATGGTTATGCGGGCTAGCTACCACGGGAGCAAGGGTCCGACTTTCTGCTTTGTTTCGCACCTCATCTCGATTACATCAGCCACTCACCCATTATCTCCTCTCTAAGAGTTGCCTTGAACTCTTCTCGTAGCTCGGCTTTGGTTCTCTTCCTCTGCCGATACATTTTGAGTCATCTTGAAACCATGTTTCCAAGGAACGTAAGCCCAAGGACTCTCGACGGCCGGGTGCTCCTTGTTTCCCTGTACACGGAGAGCATATCATTCTCCCTTGTTCCATGGAATGATCCCACGGTAGATTCAAAACTCGCTCTTCCCCGCAAGAGCACGACATGTCATTTCAATTCGTATGAAGTTCGGAGTAATTACAAGCTACGCGCTTGATTGATATCTTACCGTACAATCGGACACTTGCTGGTCTGCAGAGTTTCGAAGGAGACGTCCCATTGTCGTTGTAGATGACCTTGTCTAATCCAATTTCGAGCGCTCATCCGGATATTGGAAAATGGCGGGCGATGTCCTGTTGGGCTGCCAAGTCATCCTCCGTCCTCCATCATGGGATTTTACCCGCATACAGTATGTCAAGTCTGTGAGGGTGTGTGTTTTTGCTTGAGGGCCTTATGCGCCACACTTGTACTTTTGAAATCTTGATTGTCTTCATCGCTTGAACTCTTCCCAATGTGGTTCTAGGAATGGGTATTTATGAATAGGCGTTTCGTCCGCCTCCACGTATTTCTTGACAAGCGTGCTCTTGAAGTTCTTCCATGCTTTGCACGCCGCTAGGTAGGTTTGTCGCTTGCACGCGCCTTGGTGTTCTTCGGGATCTCGAACGATGCCAAAATTTTGGTCCACTCACGCTTCCGAGTCTCGAGAACGTTCTTCCACGAATTGAATGTGATCTCAATTCGCTCGTGCAACTATTCCGATCAATGTTCGAATGCGCCATCGCTTTGTGAGGAAGGAAAGGGACCCCGATGCATCGATCACGTGATGGTAAATCGGCCCTCAAGCTTCTTTGATAGCCCTCTTTCTTGGCGTCTTGATGTTGGAGCGGACTCCTCCGGCGATGGTGTTGAAGAATGCGCGGATGACATGTTGCTCAATTGGTGGGTCTATAAGGATAAAATAAGTGATCATATTGAATTGGAAGAGAGGAGAGGAATAGAGGGGAGGGAGGCGGTCATGAGGGCTATGATGCAAATGGCACAAACCAGTGTATCAAGTTCATTGAACTGATACACCGGAGTGTACCACTTGCTTCATGCCCTTTGAAGGTCTATCGGCATATATTATTACTATAATGTCTCTAAACAAAGTTTTATGTGACCATACAGGGAAACACCTTGCTTTTAGTCATGAGCAAATCATAGTATCATATGAGCAAGCCATGTACTCATCAGCACGGGTGAGTAGTTCCTAGTGTGTTTTCTAACATTTGCAGGGATTTGGAGTTCTAACATGAAGCAAATCATAGCATCACAAGGTTACCTTAGTCCTTATGCGTCGGGGAGGCGACGGCAGCGAGGGCTCGGGAGGCGGCGGCCCGCGAGGGGTCGGGAGGCGACGGCCGGCGCGAGGGCTCGGGAGGCGACGGCCGCGAGGGGTCGGGAGGCGGCCGAGGGCTCGGGAGGCGGGCGGCGAGGCGCCAGCGTGGAGGCGAGCCGAGTCGGTCTTCGAATGCGAGGGCTCGGGAGGCGGGGCGAGGGCTCGTGGTGGCGGAGGCGACGAGACAGATCGGGATTTAGATGTAGAATATAACCGCAGATACAACATGGAAACCGTAGCCGGAATTATTATAGGGAGGATTATCGCAGACGGTTCTACACGTAGAACCGACTGTGATATCAATATCACAGACGGTTATAAATTGCAACCGTTTGCGATATTATATTATCACAGACGGTTATAAGTGTATAACCGTCTGCGATATTATATTATCACAGACGGTTATAAATTGCAACCATCTGCGATATTATATTATCACAGACGGTTATAAGTGTAGAACCGTCGTGATATTTATCTCACATCGTCGGTGCTAACTCGTGCCCGATGTCCATATCGCCCAAGTCAAGCCGCATGCTGACACCGCCCTTTGTTTTGTCACGAATGTTCAGTAAGAGACCAATCAAGCTATCACATACATTCTTTTCTACGTGTATGACATCGATGCAGTGTCGAACATCTAGGTACTTCCAATAAAGTAAGTCCCAAAATATTGATCTCTTCTTCCAGGTGTTCTTCTCATGAGCCCTCATTTTACGTCCCTTTCCGAGGACAACATCTAAATCCTTAACCATATCATAAACCTCGTGTCCCCTTAAATGCCTTGGAGCTGAACTGTCTTCCTTCTCTCCGTCAAATTGTTTCTTCATCTTGCGGTATGGGTGAGCCCTCAAGGAACCGGCGGTGACGCATGTAGACTGCTTTATGAGTGTCTCACCACACACTCTGGTATCATCTAAACAAGTGGGTACAAGCTTTGGCACCTTTTGTACTCGCCCGATAGGTTAGCAAGGGTAGGATAATCGTTTATGGTGCGAAACAATAAGGAGCGCAAAGTGAAATTCTCTCGCTTGTATGCATACCATACCGCACCCCTTCGCTCCACGAGACTTTTAGATCTTCTACCAACGGTGCTAGGTACACATCGATATCATTCCCTGGTTGCTTTGGCCCTTGGATAAGTATCGACAGCAAAATATACTTTCGCTTCATACACAACCAAGGAGGAAGGTTATAGATGCAGAGTCACGGGCGGTGCTATGTCGGCCGCTCATGCTATCGAAAGGATTTATTCCATCTGTACTCATCCAAACCTTATATTCCTTGGTTCTCGCACCAAAGTCTGCGAAACTCCTATCGATGTTTCTCCACCGGACGGAATCAGCAATGTGTCTTACCATTCCATCCTTCTTGCGCCTCCGAAAAGCAACGCAGCAGCTTTTGCCTCCTTTGGATTTGCAAAAACCTATTCAAACGGGAATTATAGGAAAATACCATGCCACCTTAGCAGAGGTCATTTCTTCGCCTCTGTTCCTCGCCGTCATCCGATTGATTGTTACGCTTGTATCGGCATACGTTGCACATCGGACATACATGCATGTTTGCATACTCTTTACGGTATAAGATACAATGTTCGGACATGCATGTATTCTTTCTACTTCCATTCCCAACGGACAAAGAACCTTCTTGGCTTTATATGTGGTTTTAGGCAGCTCATTTCCCTCCGGAAGCATGTCCGCTAAAAGACCTAGCAACGCCGTGAAACTCTTGTCGGACCAACCGTTGCATGCCTTCAATTTCAACAGTTCAAGCACGGCCGACAACCTCGTGTACTTGCAGCACGTGAACAAAGGTTTCTCCGCGTCCTCCATCAAGCTTAAGTTTTTGGGAGGAGGCACTTCATTATCTCCAATTGTTGTAAAATAACTCAAAGCTAGCTAAACAATCTTAATATTTTACCCTTTGTATTCGCCAGAGAAATGAGTTAGGAATCTTTACCTAAACTCACATTTAAACCAGAATAGTAACCACATTAATCAGACATCATGCATGCATGTTCAAAAATATTACAACTTCTAAAAGAACCAATGAACTTAGTTTAATTTGCAGGAATTTAAGTTGATTAAAAGGACAGATTAATATAAAATGCTACCAATGCACACATTAAATTGTGCATCATTATTTGCGGTTTTTAGCTTTTGTTACAGTACTTCAGAGAAGTATACTACTAACACATGAGACATCAAACTAGCTGAATGAATTTAGATTGTCACTGTGATTTCAGACTTGACAAAGTTCCTCATTGAGCAATCACAACACCCACAAACTATCATGCAAAGCCCCCAATGCTAGCACTTACAAGTTTCAGAGATAATAGAACTAAGATTAACTAGCACGGCAAACTAAGCACGATAGTAAATATCAAAGTATAGAGGAAAACTGACAGCCGCAATGGCATTCTAAGCCACTAAGTGGACGATGCGGGGGGAGGAGGGCCGCCAGAGTCAAGGGAGGAGGGCCGCCAGAGTCAGGGGAGGTGATGCCGTGCTCGGGGGAGACGGCGATGGCCTCAGGGGAGGTAGCGACGGGCTCGGGAGGAGAAGGAGGGCGACAGCCTCAGGGGAGGAAGGCTGCTGAAGTTGGGGGAGGAGGCAGCGATGACCTTAGGGGAGGCGGCAATGGGCTCGGAAGAGGAGGAAGGCAACGGCCTTGGGTGAGGAGTGTCGTCGGAGTTGGGGGAGGAGGAGGAGGGTGACGGGCTGGCTAGAGAGGAGGAGGAGGAGGGTGATGGGCTCGGGGTGAGGTGGCAGTGTTAGTGGGGACAAACCCTAGTGCACAATATATATAAGAGAATAATCATAGATTGTTCTATTTAAGAACCGTATGTGATAAGAAAACATCACAGACGGTTCTTAACTAGAACCATCTGTAATAACAAAACATCACAGACAGTTTTAATTTAGAATCGTCTTTGAAGATATATATCACAGACGATTTTACTTTAAAACCATCTGTGATGTTCCCTACTCACATTCACATATATACCATATATTCTCATATACATTAATGCAAATTCACATATATATTGTACATTCTCATATACATTAATGCAAATTCACATATATATTGTACATTCTCATATACATAAATGCAAATTCACACACACGCACATGCACACACACACACACACACATATATATAGGACACTGAAATGGGGCACCATGGTGTCTGGGCACCAAGCCTCCTTGCATTTGGATTGCTTTTAGATGCATGCAAGTGTAATGATTTAGCATCAATTTAGAAAGGAAGTTATTGGTTTAGCATGCTGAATCAATCAAAGATGGAAAGTCTTGATCATGTATGGAAAGTCTCAATCATGGAGCCTGGGCATCATAGTGCCCCTGTTATTTATAGTGTGTGTGTGTGTATATATATATATATATATATATATATATATATATCACACATTCCCAAATACATAAATGCAAATTCATATATATATCACACATTCTCATATACATATATAAATACAAATATAGAACATATGACACATAAACATTTTATTCATCATTCCGCTTGCTCATTTCCTCTAAAAATTAGCCCTTCATGATGATCGATGTGTATGTAGCTAGTTTCATCACGTTCTTGCTCTACCCTTATCCCATTTTCGAACGGAGGCAACTCATCAAATTGATTGTATTCTTCCTCATCCACTACATCTCAACTCCGACAATCCTTCTTCTTCCATGAAGAACTACGTGGCGCTTCTTATTTGCCTGGTTGGTTACGTAAAAAACTTGAACAACTTGGTTAGCGAGTACGAATAGTTCGTCTTTGCATCCAACACACTTGAGGTCTACGTTAGTGATACCGTACTTGTCAACCTTCACCTGTGGGAGATGGACCCAACAGCATTGAAACAAGGGAATATTGAAAAGTACTTAGTCGAGCTTCCAAATCTCCTCTATGAACCCATAGTAGGAGTTCCTTAACCCATCGGTACTAAATGCATCTATACGGACACCATTGTTTTAGTTAGTGCCCTTTACATCCTGAGCCTGCATATAGAATGTGTACCCATTTATATCATAACCTTGCCATATCATAACTACAAATATTGGCCATTTCGCCAACCACGTTAGCATATCACTTGATAAGCTCCTAGCGAGTCGCCCCTTCAACCATTGGTTGAACCGACTGTTGTACTGTCTCGTGATCTAAACATTCGACCGCTCTGGATTCTGTTTCCAAAGCACGCCCTTGTGCTGGTCGATATACGGGGACACTTCAGTCATGTGTTGCAAGACCGTGAAATGGGCTTGAGCATATATATCTATATCTTGAGTGATTGCTTTCCTTTCAATGTTCTTGATACCCTTGAGCCTCCCCTCATGGCAAGATCGAGGCATACCTATTGGTTTGATCTGAGCCATGTAATGGACATAGAACTCAATAACATGTTTAGTTGCATAACCTTTGACGATGCTGCCATTTGGCCAAGATTGATTTCGTACATAGGACTTGAGAATTCCATGAACCTCTCAAACGGGTACATGGTACGTAGGAACACGGGACTGCATATTTTTATCTCTCATACAATGTGAACAATGAGATAGACCATGATATCGATAAACGATGGAGAAAAATACATCTCAAGATGACATAGAGTCGTCACCACCACGTCCTACAGAGCATCTAGTCTTTCAAGATCAATGACCTTCTGAGCAATTGTGTTAAAGAAATAACACAACCTCATGGTTATCTCTCAGACCTTAATCGATTAAATACTTCTAATTGCAATAGGGAGCATATGTGTCATCAGCACATGACAATCATGAGACTTCATACCAATTAACTTTAAATCATCCATTGAAACAAGTTTCTTCATGTTGGCGGAGTAACCAGATGGAACTTTCACACCATGCAAGAACTGGCACAGGTCAGTTCTCTCGACCTTGGACAGAGTATAATAAGCAGGGGGAAGGCAAGTTCATCCTTTATCGATCTTTGTCGATGCAAACTTAGGCCTTATGTACATATAAACCAAGTCAAGCTGTGCGTTGACACCATCCTTTCTTTTATCACGAATGTTCAGTAAAAGACTAATCAAGCTGTCACATACATTCTTCTCTACATGCGTGACGTCGATGTAGTGGTGAACTTCTAGGTGCTCCCAATAAGGTAAGTCCCAAAATGTTGATCTCATCTTCCAGTCGTTTTTCACATGAATCATCGATTTACATTCCTTTCCGAGCACAACATCTAAATCTTAACCATATCATAGATCTCTTCCGTTTAAATGCCTTAGAGCTAAATTGTCCTCATTCTCTTCGTCGAATTGTTTCTTCATCCTGCGGTATGGGTGAGGCCTCCGAAGGAACCTACGGTGATGTATGTACTTCGGACCATGGATAAGTATCGACACACATCAATATCATTCCTAAGACCAATATATACTTCCGCTCATACACAACCAAGAAGGAAGGTTGTAGATGTAGAGAGTCATGAGCCAAGTGCTATGTAGGCTAATCATGTTACCGAAAGGATTAATTCCATATGTACTCAATCCGAACCTTATATTCCTCAGTTCTGCATTGAAGTTTGCAAACTTCCTATCGATGTTTCTCCACTTGGCAGAATCAGCAGAATGTCTTGGCATTCCATTCTTCTTACGCTTCTGCAAGTGCCAACGCAACAGTTTTGCCTCCTTTGGGTTCGCAAAAAACTATTTCAAATAGGGAATTACAGGAAAATACCATGATACCTTAGCAGGAGATCCTCTCTTCACCTCTATTCTCTCGCCGACATTTGATTGATTTTTACGCTTGTATCAGGATGTGTTGCACACCAGATATACATGCATATTTGCATACTCTTTATGGTAGAGGATACAGTCGTTCAAACATGCATGTATTCTTTCTACTTCTATTCTTAATGGACAAAAATCTTCTTGGCTTTGTAAGTGGTTTTGGGCAACTCGTTTCTCTACGAAAGTATGTCCGCTAAAAGACCAAACAGTGCCGCGAAACTCTTGTCGGACCAATCATTGCTTGCCTTTAATTTTAGCAATTCAAGCACGGCTGACAACCTCATGTACTTTGACTTGAAGTACGTGAATAAAGATTTCTCTAAGTCCTCTATCAAGCCCCAGAATTTAACATACTTTCTCTCATCACAGTTCCATTCTTCATCGCGAAACATCTGATCTAGATTGTCATCATGCAGCCTATCCGAATCAGAGTCACAATCAACATGATCATTTGATGGCATATCATTAACTTCGTCGGCGATGTCATTATTACTATCTTCCTGTGTAATCTGCCTTTACTATGACCGGTCCAATGTGCATACCCCATTTTGATTCTCGCAGTCAATATATGGACAGTACATATATTCTACCCCCTTATTCAACATATCCTCCTTGGCGGCTCTAGTAAAAGTAGAAATGCCATTAATGTACTTTTTACTCACACGGTTCGTAACGTACAACCAGCTTCAGTCCTATGTTACGCATATAACAATTTAATATTACATATTGTATTAATTAATTACTATACTATATATGTACGATCTAAATTAAGTAGCTATATATAGAAAGAATAATTAATTACATTGAATTAAGTAGAAATTGATTAAACCCTAAACTATAGGAATTGACTAAACCCTAAACTATACTAGTTGTAAATAATCTTCTCTTTACATCAAGCTAGCTAGATCTAAACTATCTTCAATTCTTCTTTCACCAAAAGCTAGATCTAAATTATAATGCAATTAAGAACAAATTACTAACTATAGCTAGCAAATAACTTAGTGGATCTATCCTCAAAGCCCGCCTCCAGCTCAAAGTAGCATCGTAGATCTGGAATTTGAGACAGATGGTCATCGATGGGTTTGCGCGCAATTAATATAATAGAATTATCATAGACGGTTTTTAATATAAACAGTCTGTGATAAACTACTTATCATAGATGGTTTTTAATAGAAATTGTCTGTGAATTATCACAGGCAATTCAAAGAAAAAACTATCTGTTATATTTTATAATATCACATATGGTTCTGTTAATAACCATCTATGATACTTTACAGATGGTTTAAGCATGAACCACCTGTGATATTTCACTTTTACAGATAGTTTTTAACACTGGCAGTAACATAGACGGTCTCTAAATTAAAACCGTCTGTGATTATATTAAATACTGACGGTTTAGGGTAACCACCTGTGATGTGTTGTCTAGTATTAGGTTTTCTGTAGTAATGCCTAAAGATGAACCATAGCAATCATTGGATGTTAGTACTTAAAGATATATGTTACTTTGTAATTTGAAAACTAATCCTTACTCGGAGAGAAAAATTGCTATGGAAAAAAGGAACGTGGCATCTACTTGTGCATGAGGTGTTCATGTTGCCACTAGTTTCCCGAAATTTGTGTTCAAGTTTTTTTCTGTACCTTTTGCCTCTGACTTAAAACTATTTTGGTCTTTTTTCCAATAAGTGTTTTATTATTTGCTATATAAATTGGTTAGACCAGTTATAGCAAGCCATTTAAAATGATAAACAATTTAAGTTTCATTATAAGAACCAATGATATTGAACCTATTTCCTTAGCTTGGAAGGCTATAAATTCCCAGTTAGAGATGGCATGAAACACAAAAATGAAAGAAAAAGGACGTGCATGGTGCCTCGACGTATCGGACCAGTGATACATAACAATAAGGAACCGAAAAAACTACGAGGTGCATGTGCACATTGAACATAAATATACAAAAAAAAAATATATATTATTTCTAGGAAATAAAAAAGTTTAACCGTACTATGCCCACAATAAGAAGAATTTGTACTCTTCTCATGATAAGAAGAATCTACTATCGAAAGGAACAATAGTATCCTTCAAATGATGTGCATACACATAATTGATTGTCATATAGAAAGAAAAAAACATCTTGACTAAACAGATGAATATCCAAACTCTAAACTATAACTGGAATGGATATAGGAACGTAAATATAGGATCGTTATAGTAGTAGCTACTACGAAGAGGCGTCGATCTTGGTCGTCGCATGAGATTTTCATTCATTGCCAAGATTTTGGCCGAGTTTCCCATTCTTGCCATAACCACCTTAGTCTAAGTGCCTTGGCAAAGCGTTCGAGGTCCAGGATGCCAAGGCCACCCAGGTCTGTGGGTCTGCAGACTCTGTTCCAACTGACCTTACATTTACCTTCCATTAATTGTTGTTCGAAAAAATCGTGTCATCCTTTTATTCAAGTACTATAGAAAAAGTCACGCAATTGCACGGACTACTCTCCTGGTTAAGAAAACAGGGCAACAATATTCGTGGAAAGTAGGGACATCAAGTCACTCAGGCAACTGTCTGTGTGCACAGGCCTCTATGACATCAAAGGTATATATTAAAGTGGCCCTGACCCTAAAGGCGTGTGGGAAGGAAAACACAGAGATATTTTTACCTTCACCCGTGCGAAGCCCGCTAAGCAACTGAGGTACACTTAGCAGCCGTATAGATGGTAGCCAACGAAAATCTTATAAAAATTTAGTGACGTCAAAATCTAGGTAAAACTAAATATTGACAAAAAATATTGTTTAGATCATGTCCAAATCAAATTTTGGTGGCCAATTTGCTCACCCTCGATTGTCCACAAGTGACATTGATTTCTATTAACGTTGCTAAATTTTTCTAGGTGTTACTAAATTTTGATAACAAACCAAATAACAACTAATTTTCATTAGAGTTACTAAATTTTGATAAGGTATTCGTTGAGAGCGTTCTTTTGTATTGTAGCTATAGATTTTGACTATGACTTATTAGTCTAATAAACAATATTTTTTAAGAAAAGGCTGAAGATAAAAAAGAAACAGCCCCTTAATTGTCGCTGACAATGAAGAGAACTTAGAATTGACAGTAAGAGAACAATAGTTTACTGAGAAACCGGAAATGTCGAACTGACTCTGGCAACTGTCTGGCTCTAGGGCACGAGAATACGGTCCTGTTTTTTTCAGTTTTTAAAAACTGTTTTTTGATTTTTCTATAGTAAATAGTTTTTAAACGGAGTATTTTTTGAAGATAAGATTTACTAGTTAATTGTAGTACATACTTTATTGACTTCATTTATATTGACAAAAACCACATGTGAGTTTTAGAACTGTAATCTCTTATACAGGCAAAATGTCAAAACCATAAATCACTGCCTGCCTCCATGGCATGAGCCAAAACTCACATAAAAAGAAAACGCGATGAGCGTGTAGTCTACACTACAGGTGTCTTTTCCTCAACCAGTGCGCGCAAAACCTGAGTTGGTGGACAGCTAAGGCACCAACAGAAATTTTCCATTCAACTTGTCCATCGCAAATTTTTCATGAAGCCACCAACCACTAAAACCTGTTCAAAGATCCATTTCTAAATTCTGATGGAAGAGTTGGCGTTAAATGCAGAAGTTGACGCCCAGGGCTGATTGTGTTACTCCCGCAGTACCTGACTGTTTAGCAACCGATCTCAGCCGGACTACGCCGAAGTTAAGCACTCTTGTTACACTTTCATACTTTTTTATGCGTAACAGTCTTCAGTTCGAATCAAAATTTATGAGCAACAGTCTTCATATCTCTACTACTTAAAAATTAGAGTTGGTGGCAGTCCGTCCGTTCTCCCTAAACCCTCACAGACATATCTGCCGACATGTGACCTCGTTCTCCCACCGATTCTCTCCCACGTTCTCCGCCCACCCCGCTGACGGTTCTTCTCCCACCTCCCCGCCTCCCCATTCCGCATCTCCCGCCTCCTCCTTCCCCCGCCCGCCGCCTCCTCCTCCCCACCCGCGCCGCCGCCTCCTCCCCACCCGCGCCGCGACCTCCTCCTCCCTCCCACCCTGCTGCCGCCTGCCTCGGGCTCCGGCCGGATGCCGCGCACCACAACGCCTCCTCGAGGGCCTCCTCTCCAGGCGCACCTCCGCCTCGCCGATCGCCTCCCTCTCGCAGATGGCCGACGACGGCGTCGCGGAACCTCGCGAACTTACATGCTCTGCTGGACACGTGCGCCTGCGGCCGCCTCGAGGACTCGTGGTGGGTGCTCGGTGAGATGAAGCGCCGGGGATTCAGGTCGGCGCTGCGGGCCAAGCTTCTTCAAGATGTAGTATTTGACATTCAGTCTTCTGTTAAGATCAAGTAATTTTCCTTGCTCACTACTGTATAGGTTCATAATGCTTTGTCAGTTTAGTTGCTTTTTCCTTGAGAAGAAGCTTAATTGGTCCGGAAAACATCAACATCTGCCTTTCCCTATGCATATCTGCCTGTGTGGATCATACTGGTCTATCTCTTTTCAGGGTTTGCGTGAACAAACTATAAATGTTCTTCGATTGATGGAGGCAAAAGGAATTGAGCCAAATCTTGTTATGCTGAATTTGTTAATCAATGCTTTTGGTACTGCTGGAAGGCATTTGGAGGCCCTAGCTGTATTCCAGCATATCAAGGATAGTGTATGTACTTTCTCCTGAAATGAGATATTTCAATTATTTTATTTTTTTCTGGATTCTTGTTTGGGTCTCATGATTTGACTTTATTTGCGCTATCTCTTCCTATCATTACTTTTTTTATCAGGGTATAAGCCCAGATGTTGGGACTTACACTACACTTATGAAAGCTTTCATGAGAGCAAAAAAATTTGATAAGGTTTGTCCATTGTATTTCTACTCTTTAGTACTTTAGTAACTAAAATATTTGTGCATTGTAGAAAACACACAAACTTAATTGTTGGTAAAACATACGAAAAGCTCTTGTTTTCAGCTCTTGACTGTAACTGTTTAAAAGGGTTCTTCCTTATAACATGCAACTCCTTCCTTATGGAATCAAGATTTGAATGTCTTGATAAAGACGGTGCTAAAAAATTATCTGTGTAATTGAGATTGTGAAACATTATAAAAACCTATGTACATGAATAATTTGAGAAGCTCGAAATAATTCTGCTCACTGACTTGAATAGATATCAGGAGTATATAAGGAAATGGAGCGTGCTGGATGTACCCCGGATAGAAAAGCTAGAGAAATGCTGCATGATGCCTCTGTTATACTGGAACAAAGGGGGCGTAAGTGTTTTGTTGCGCTACAAAAAAATTGTTTTATTTGCAGCTGTCCTATTGCTTCTTAAGGATGTATTGGATGATGCATGATTTTGGCAGTTTTTTTGAAGTTGGAACACCTACAAGTCTGAAGTTGCTTCTACAGTTCTCCCTCTCATAGCACTAAGATGTCCTTTTTCATGAAGTTGCTCCAACTAAGTTTTTCGATTTGCTTGTAATGTAGGTACTGCTGAATCTGATGAAAAAAAACTGAAAATAGTATCTTGATTATAATAAGAAAGGATAGACCTCAACTTCTATGAAACGAAACAAGGTGTTGTGTAAATGTTCTTTTATCACATGTTCATTTCAAATTTGATGGCGTACTTGGTTTATCCTCAACATAATAGTTGATATTTTGTCTCTCTTTTAAGTGGCAGAACATCAGACAACAGTCACTTTGCACAAAGAAAGTTCCAATCCACATGGTGTTGTTTGTGGCACATTTCATTTGACAAATTCATGGAATCCAAAGAATCCCGCTCTGGTATTTTATCCATTGGATTCTCTCTGTTGTTGAAAAATACTGGGCTGACAAATCATAGATTGAGATGACGACAGCAATTGCTCCTGGTCTGGTTTGCCAGACTCTGGAGTTTTGAGGTTGTACAGAAGGTTGAAAATGATAATAACGTATGCATGTCTGGTTCCATAATGCAGGTATGCACACAAACAGTCCGGCACTATTACATTCATTTACAGCGTAGGATCAACCGGTATACGCTTGTCTTTGTACTTGAGTGCAGATTTCGCAGTCAAGGAAACAGTTAAACTACTTTCGGGCATCAAGATGAGGAATAATAAAAAAGGGACCTTCAAATCATGGATAATGAGATAGGGATATAAACAATTGTGGAGATGGTGAAATACATCAAAAGTTTGGAAGTTCCTTACATTGCTTTCTTTCTGAATCATATCGATAAAGAAATGTTGAAAAATATTAGGTGTGCTGAGTATTGACTTGTGTGCCACTTGATTCAGCTAAGTACAAGATAGCTTATGCAATCATACTGTGATATAGACAACTAAGGCTTAAGTGTTATTACTGCTTCTGTGTGATAATTAGGAGCTATAATTTATGTCTTAAGTGTTACTGCTTCTGTGTTTGTTTGTGTATATATGTGATGTACTATATTACAATTTGAATTATCAAGCATCTTGGTGCTGTTCTTTTGAGTACCGAATAGCTTGCGCACCCAACTATCACTGAATTCATAAGCTGCATCGTGCACGGTGGCATGGGCAATGGTTTGTAAATTTATAGAACAAAAGATCAAACCTTCACAGAAGTAGGTTCTTCATTCCTGCAACTCATCACCTCATTACATATTCAATTCATACATATTTCTTCGTCTATGTCATACAAAAAACAGCAGAATTTGTATCATTTTCTCTGATATAACTCTTTTGTTGTAACTTAAAACATTTTCGTAGTCTGTTAAAGCAAGAGGAAGTAAAGTAGAAGCTATGGAAGGCAGGCAAAGCAATTGAAGTATTGAACATCTAGCAATCATTGAATGGAATATAACTGAAGGTCTGCTTCACTTCCAGGGTTATTTCACAACGCTTGGTCAAACTGCAGAAGTCATCTTTCTACCAGTTCTTTGTTATCACAAATAAAATGTTAGAGGGTATCACAAAATTAACAAAGGAGGATTGTTTGATTTGTTTCCTAATCTTGCATGCAGTCTATATTTGCCAAGGAGACCATAAATGTGAATTCAATACATTATATTAGCAATCTAACATGCCATATATTGCCTGCTCCTATGATTCAATCTCTTGAAACAGCATCCTGTCTGTTCTTTTAAAGTCAAACTCTAATGTAGGCTTGCTTTGTAAAGAGTGCAAAGTACCATGAGTGAACAGAAACAAAAATATTATTTGATGCAAAACTCCGCTTTTGTTCATTGCAGATTTTATTTTCCGTAGCAGCGCAAGGACACTCAACTAGTCAAATCAAAATTTATGAGAAACACACGACCATTCATTATATCAAGAACAAAAAATAAATTTTATAGAGAGAACCAAAATAACAATATTAAAGCAACCATGATAAAAGAGTTTTATCATGATTTGATGAAACTAACTGTAAATTCCTTAAGTATAATATGAAAAAGTACAAGGGATTATCGCTCACTCATAATCTTCTCGATTCTTTTGGAAAAATTGGATCCTTGCCATAGTGCTAAAGAATTATCTATCATCTAATCCTCTGGTGCATCCGTCATTTTGGATGAGCATCCTATTGAAGAGTTGAAGAAATAAGAGGAAGAAATTAGGCAACCGAGGGGGAAGAAGGTGAAGCGGACGGGAGGCCGAGGAGGTAGTGATGTCGCTGGTGATGTCGATGAAGTGGTGGCGGCCGGTGGCGGCGCTGCAGGGGAAGCAGTGGAGAGGTCGCCGTCGGTTGATGTGGCGATGGAGATCGGCGGCCCAGCGCTTGGTGGAGGTCGGCGGTGCTACGGTCGCGGTAGAGGTGAGGTGGATGGAACAGTGGCACGCTTGGTGGAGGGAGCAGATGAGGCGATTCGGTGGAGCGGCACAGGAGAGGAGAAGGACGGCGGTGCACGGGAGGAGGCGTGGCGGCCGGAGAAGAGGGGCGGCGGCGCCGAGGTGGGGCAAAGAGGAGAAGCGGCGGCGCACGGGTGGAGAAGAAATAGGTGGCACGGTATAGGAGAAGGAGCGGCCGGATGTGGAGAAGAAGGGAAGAAGGAGGTGCGGTGGAAGGTGGCGCGGAGGAGGAAGTAGATGGAGAAGCGGCGGCGGAGATGGGAGAGGCGCGATGAGGAGAGGGTGGCGCGGTGGCTAGCCGGAGAGGAGTAGGAAGATGGCCGAAGGTGGCAAGATGGCGGATGGAGAAGGGCACAGTACAGGAGAGCAGAGGGGCGGCCGGAAGTGAGGAGGTGGCGGCGCTTGGTGGCAGCGCTGGACTCGGTAGAGCAGTGGGGAACGGCGAGTGGAGAAGGAGAGGAAAGGGATGGCGCGGTGGCGAGCGGCGGGCGAAGATAGGCGGAGAAGGGAGGTGCGCCGACGAGCTGCGGCCCGGCGCTCGCCGACGGCCGGATCTGGAGAAGGAGGGGGGAGAGCAAGGGGAGGCGAAGGGCAGAAAGAAAAGCCGGGCTCGATCTGGTCTGAATTGCGGCTAGGGTTTTGAGGAGTTGGGGATTTGGCAATTTTGCATTTTAGCCCTCCAGATTTTCAGAATTTGCAATCAAGTCCTTACCCATTAGATTTCTTCTGTTCTGGCCCTCTGGAAATCCGATTTCATCGCGGTTTGATCCTACGCATCCGTGACGACACGCACATCACTACGGAGCAGTTCTGAAAGTCCAGATTTGTCGTTTATGCGCCTCGATCGCGCCGGCCTACAGAAAAATATAGAAAAATGTAAAATAGTCCATTTCGAGCAATTAAATATGGAAAAGTATGTACATGATGATAAATGGTCTTAAATTGTGAAGAATATGAGGGTAAAATGACGGCTAAATATATGCAAAAATGACACATGTCACCTATATAAAAATTTTGTGCTAAAAAATTACCTACCTTTCAATTCTAGCATACGCATTTTGTTTTAGATGAGTAGGCTTGGTTGTTTTGTTACTGGTTTTTTCTGCATAATCACTTCTATGGTTTATATAGTTCCTCCTAGCCTTTCTCTAAAATAGAGTAGAAATCATACTCTAAAAAAAGTAAAAATCCTAATCCTTATAAGATTTATCTAGAATTCTTTGTAGCACATCTTCTCATATCCTTAAAAAACTAGGTTATAAGTCAGGCCATGCCACACCACTCCTGAACCGCGGGATGCCGCCGGTCCGACCCCCGATCTGGTTGTAGCGCGATCCGACTCTCGATCGACAATCATTCTGCTGGTTCTAATTTATGGCCACCGGCAGCCAGCTCTTCCTCCCCCGCGGCCGCTAAAACTGGAAGCACCGGCGCGCGCGGTCAGCAGCTAGCGCCGTGCAAAAGGAGTACCTGTATTTGGGGATTTGCAATTGCAAGGCAGCCGTGCTATAGAAATTGGACTTTTAGGTATCGTGATCTGTTTCGTATTTGAGTTCATACCGAACAAACTGTGTTAAACTTGTCAATCTAGGGCCCAATCAAACGGACTAGACGCTGCGGCACGCCTTGGCGCTCATGTTCCCGCATTGCCGGAATTTGTCCGGTTATTGCCCGAAGGTTAAAGGAAATTGTAAGGATGCTTTTCAAGAACAATGAACGGGAACACAATCGTGAGTTTCTTCTTCATACAGAAGCAGTCTTAACCACCCTGTTGCGACGATAACACCACGGCCCATTAGTACTTTATTAGGGTCCGGAGTGGCCCGTGTGTGTCGTGGAGGTCGTTTAGTCCCATAAATGTTTCAAGTGAATAGTATTAGCATATAATTAATGCTTGAGGGCTCAAAATGTAGTAAGTTATGGACATGTTCGTATTAGCTTATAAAAACTGATTTCTGTAATAAATGACTTTTCTACAGTATCTAACTTTTAAACAGAGTGCCTTTACAAGACAATCTACTAGTCGATTGTAGTACACACTATAATGACTTTATTTATATTGACCAAAATCGTGCGTAAATATATCTCTCTATAAATTTCTCTGTAAACTATTATTATTTATAATCCATAACCAAAAACTAATATGAACGGACCTAATCCTTATGGATGAAGAGATGGGTTCTTTTGGTACGTGGTTTATAGTTTTTTGCTTGAATTTTTGAATTATAGCTATCATGAAAAAGATTATAGAGAGAGATACTTGTGTATAATTTTAACCGATGTAGATAAAGTTGATATAGTATCTACTACAGTCAACTTGCATACCCCACCTTAAAAAGACATTCCGTTTAAAAACTAATTATTGTAGAAAGCTAAGTCATAGCTCAAAAGAAACAAAGCTCAAGCAAGTTGCTACATGTGTGTAAGCCTGCCTGGCGTGGAGTCTAGGCCTTTAACGAATTTTGGAGCCTAGGTTGTTACATGAACGATCTATTATGTAAATTTAACTGTCAGCCTACAAATCATTAGGGAAATGTCGAAGAATTTTAGATCAGTTGCCACAACAATTGATGAATCCAAATGACAGACTCTGATCCAGGACTTTAGATACAATTGACGAATATGACATTGACATTACAGATCAAATGACTGGGCATGTTTGTTGAAAACACCAACTGAACCAATTGGTTATAACTTTCTTCAGAAATAATATGGAAATGATGCAAGGAGCATTCATGGTGCATTGTTTAAGAACAAGGGTTGGAAACAGTGTGGCAACTAGTTGTGTAAATTGACTTCACTAATGCATTTTAGTCCATGTACACTCTGCCCTAGCTTAGAATGTACAAGCTACCCTACGTAATAAACAAAACTCTCTTTCTTGTAAATAAAAATAAACAAAGCACTCTTTTTCCTGAAAAAATGGGAAAATAATTGACAGCCATTGTGACTACAACATCTGATAGTACATTGGCTAAGGCTCAAAAGATAGTAAAAAATTTTACAACTTTAACCATCAATGTATATAGAAGTATTTAGAATGGCCACATGAATTTTAGTGTGATTAAGAGATGAAGCGTAGAAGCACCTCCCTTTCATCAATTAGAACATTTTCACAGGGGCGAAATAAGTCAGTAAGTCACAATCCATCAATAACCTTGCATTGTGAAAACAATGTTTTCTGACAAAATAGACTACCGCAGATAAGTATTCCTAAGCAGCCACGAGACTACCCACCTAAACGAAGCCTTCCTGAGCTATACATTACAAAGTCACATGCGCCTGCGTAGAGAGCATTGCTTGATAGGTCCAGAATGTATTGCACTACTACATCAGTTCCTGAAGCTGGGGTTGAATTAAGGCTAAAAATGCCATGAAGAATCCACCATCATTTGTGTCGAAATCACAAATGTAGTGTGCCAAACACCACCAGCTCCAAATGTGTCCAACAGATTGTTTGAGCTCTCTGCTTCAGCTTCGATACTTTCCTGGCTTATCCAGTAGAATTACTAAGCTACAGATGGCATCGGTTACTAAGTAAATGTAGGTGATCATGGTTTCTGATGCATCGTTGGTTGGTCCTGCAATTTGTTTGAGCTCTCTGGTTCAACTTTCGGGGCACCTGACTCGTCTATGTCCATCGAATTTGCATCATTAGGCTATAGACGACAATCACCGAACAAGAAAAGGCAGCTTTGGTTAGCGTATGGCCTAGGACAGTACTATGTGCATGTCTACTGGAGTTCTTGCAAGATTCCATGATCACATAAACAAAAGAACACTTACAAGGGTTTGTTTCGAGGAGCCAACTCCAGACACAGGTACTGTGCCCCTCACATGTTCCGCGGATACTTTATTACCATCCTGCAGCATACAAATAAGGGGCAAGAATATTACCAACAGAGAATAACACAGTATCTATAAAAAGTTCAGATAAGTTGGTAAATGAATGATGCTCTTACTAAAATTGCACCAACAAGCAAGAGCCTTCTCAGTAAAATAGATAATACAGAATTTTGACAAGCCCACAGAAATAGAGTATTCGACATACACATGGCCACATAGAAATTGCTAAATTAGATTAACATACCCAGGCAGGTGGCAATTTTCATAATAAAATAATACTTGTCAAACAGAACCACCATTACAACTATCTTCAATATAAAGTGTGCCAACATGCACGAGAACATTCGAGAAATTTAACTTGCCAAAAACAACAGCCAGTCTCAAGCATCACACCAGAGATTTTACATAGCCCTATCAATCTTACAACTTTTAATTGGCATTAAGGACTAAGGTTGCTCCAAGCCTCCAACACTAGTATAGCCATATAGGTATGGTACTAATACTTTTCCAAAAAAACAACATAGCTAGACACTACAGTCATGACATAATATTTTTTTACTTCACTTCAGCTATTCTAATTCCTAACGTTTAATTCGACAAATCAAACATATAAGAATCAGAAGTGCCAGTGCAACCAAGATTTAAAATCAAAATGCTGCACAGCACAAGACATCAGCTCTACATGGATGTCTTTGTGTAACATCCCAATTTGGGAATTTGTATTTGGACTTAAAGAGAATTTTCAAACCAATTTTGAATTTGAAGCCATTTGATCATTTTCAGCCGAATTTCAAATTCCACCGCAAATTGTCAAAATCTTTTTTGTCCATGGGCTTGGCCCAGCCCAACCTCACCTTTTTCTCTCTTGGGCTAGGCCTAGAGCCCACACAGCCCGATCGGGAACGGACCACGATGGCTGGCGCGCCAGAGTGCGCCCAGGCTGCGCACCGCACGCCTCTCTACCACGCCGTGCGCGCAACACCTGCCCTGCCTGCATGCCACCCAAGCCCCTGCGCCACTCGGCCCCTGCAGTCCCCGAAATCCCGGCTTTGTGCCAGCACCCCGTCGCCCTATCCCGCCACCACCCTGTTGCGCCAATGCTGCCCACTCCCTTCTCCTTTTTCCCCACCGCATCTGTTAAGGGTATTAGAGATAGAACAGCGTCATCACAGACCGAGGCCACCTCGCTCCATCGCATCAAGCCAAGCTAGTCAACTCTCTTGAAGCATGTGCCCACGACTGCCACCGGAAAATCACTGCACCAACCCTGAGCAGCTCCATCCCCTTTAACCACCAGCACCACTACCACGACTGCTTGAACACCATCATGGCTCTACGGCACCACGCCTCCCCTCCACCACTATAAAGCCACTCCCCCGCCTCCTGGCACCACCACACAGCTTCCATCGCCACCAATTGACCCGAGAGCCTCCGAGTCCCTCCATCGTCCCCACCTCTGGTCATCTCGCCGCCGAAACAGTTTTCGAGGTCCATTGCGCCAGTGATCAATTGAGCATGAGTGAAGCTCCACCCGAAAGTCCTAAGCCCGCCCCGACCACCGCTAAGCTTCCCCGTCCCCTCCAGCAAGCTCCCCACATACGCACCCCGCCACCGTTCAGCTTCGTCATTGCCAGGTCACCCGCCTCACCCTCAGTCTTCGTCTCCGCTTCAGTTGAGCTCCTAACCACCCATGGATGCTCCCCTCGCCTTGAATTGGAATCTAATAGCTTGCAGCGCCACTTCGCCGAGCTCCCTGTTTCCACCACCGGAGACCCAAAGGTCTATCTTAGCCCGCACCAACTCGCATGGGGTCTACGCAAGACCGTAGGTCCCATTTTGATCATGTTGCCGACCCACGGCCCGTTGTCGGCGACAAGCCGTGTTTGCTTGGAGACAATGGCAGGCACCGTAGCAAGATCATTAACTTAACACATGGATTATTTTGAGCTAATGACGTTCATTAGCATCCGTTAAGTAGTCTATGCCAGGTGGGCCCTCCCCTTTTAATCGCGTCACGTTCCACCGATAGATGGACCCCTACGACTGCTTAGGTTAGCCTTTAACCAGGTCTAAAAGCCGATGCCACTTATAGGTGGGCCCAAACTACTATTGAAGTACTGATACAGTAACCAGACCCCACCTATCGGTGTCCCAATCAATTAAGAAAATAATTTTCTTTTCATGAGACGCACATGTCAGCCTCTGCAACTTCTTTTCAATATAAATTTAATTTGGAATTTAAAATAAAATCGTGGGCCCCATTATCAGTGAAAGTAACTTCTCTTTCATTTTTTCGAATTAAATTCTACTTCAAACTTCAAATGGCTCATACTTACTCAATTTAGCTCCAAATTTAATGAAACTTGTTTCCAAATATTTCTAAAATTGAGATCTTTCTAATGGTACTGTTTGTATTCAATTTGGAGTTCAATTGAATTTTTGCTTGTATTTATTTGTTGTTCTCTCATGCACGTTATTCGATGCAACCACCTAAATAGAGTACAACGACACCGAGGAACCCCAGTTCGACCAAGCTCAAGAATTTCAAGACCCTATTGCCTACGAACCAGGCAAGTCATCAATTTGATCATTCTGCTCCTACATTTCGATGCAAAGTATTTTGATTTGAATTATTAAAATGCATGCTTAAATTTTACTATGCAAATTATATTCACAAATAAATCCTAGTTAACACCTTATGTAAGAATGATTATCTCACTCCTTGACTTTGGACTTAATACCTTGTCACCCTAGGACTAATAACTTACCTACCAATATTAAGTCCCTACTTATAGCAACATGCTTAGGCCCTGTTTGGATACGCTTAAAATCTGATTCTAGGTAGAATTAAGCGAAAATCCCACCCAAACGCTTTGATTATTTTCCGATTATTTGAATCGCGGTGGAAAAGATCCGTTTTGCACTTTGTCTGTAAATCTGTCTGCAAGCCCCAACGGCGTTTCTTCCACCATGAGGCCTTTTTCCCGGATACCCTCAAACCGAGCGTAACGCTTTTTTCATGCCAGCGCTCGCGACGCCGCCCGTCCGCCGCCGCCTTCGCTCCCTCGACGCCGCTGCTCGTCGCCGCGCTCTCGCGACTCCGCCAGCCGCCGCGTCCACCGCCGCCTCTCGCCTCCTCCAGCCGCAGCTCGTCGCCGCTGCCCTCTCGCGACTCCGCCAAAGCCGCCCGTCCGCCGCCGCTGTCTCGCGACTCAGCCAGCCGCCCGTCCCGCCGCCTCTCGCTCCTCCGCCAAAGCTCGTCGTCAAGACCGACGCCCGGATCGACGCCAGATCGGCCGCCACGGCTCTTTCTCGATAGAAATCTTCCTTCAACCTTCCAATTTGTGATTACTTGTATAGATGGATTTATGGCGGTGTTTAGCTTTCAACCAATGTAGCATCACGCTTGCTTCTACATATGTCCCAAAATTGGTCACATCTTTTCCCTCATCATCATGCACCGCTATCCTGTTGTATGACAATGATGTATTGATCATCGGAAGAGAATAATTAAACCTATCGCATACCCATCTATATTTGACCAATTTGCTACAGAAACCTTGTGCATTCTTACGCTTCTCTTGTCCGGTAGATAATTACTATCACGTGATTCGTGCATGCGATTAGGGTTATTTTGCATACAGAGTGAGGCTAAAGCGTAGTTGTGTGCATGTATTCCGTTTGTCAATCCAAATTTCCATCCGCATTTGGTTAACACTGCGTTTGACTTGAAGAAATAGAAGAAGCCAGTCTCTTTCTACCAATCAAGCTATTAAAGGCTTAACTTGACACAACCACAACATTATAGATGGAAAAGGTTCCAACGGAAAAGGGTGCAAAGATGCGAGCTAAATGGGATGCTTATCTTGCCAAGGTTTTCAATGACATTTGCGTTGAAGAAGTCCTTGCCCACAATAGGCCGCAAAATTGCTTGAATAGTGTGGGCTATGCAAATCTTATTAGGAAGTTTTTTGAACGAACTAAGAGGCCTTACAATGAAGGGCAAATGAAGAACAGGTGGGATACAATGAAAAAGAAATATACCCAGTGGAAGACTTTGAACATAAGAGCTAGTGGATTAGGAAGAGATCCTATCTTGGGTGCATTGTTGCTCTTGACGAGTGGTGGGCAGAACAAAATGCGGTGAGTACACAATTTGTTACTAATTTGACAGTTGTATTGTGTTTCTAAAATTTATATAACTAATTTATTCATATATTTTTACGAGCTATGCAAGGTTGTATAACTTTCAAAGATGTACCACTTGAGCATGAGGACCAGCAGCGTATCATGTTTGAAGCAATCAGTGTGACAAATGAGACTTCGTTTGTTCCTACAGGTGGTGCTTCTTTTGTAGATATTCAGAGTGAGGGGGATCCTAATGCTGAGGGAAATATTGATGGAGAAAATATTGAGGGATATGGAACTCCCACTTCTCAGAGGCGGGCAGCAAAAAGGCCAGCTAATTATTCCCCTAAGGGAAAGAAAAAGAAAACTTTTAGAGACCAATGCATGAAGCGTTTAGTGGATGCATATGAGATGAAGCAACAAAGTAGCAAACATTCAGCCACCTCACAAGTTGTAGACCATGTTAGAGATGAGATGTCTAATATGATGGATCAAGTCATTAAGGATGGGGCCGAAGAAGGGACCGATGAGCACTACTATGCCACACAACTTCTTATGAAGAAGCAGTACCGTGACATGTTCAGTACTTTGAAGACACCAAATGGGAGGTTAAGTTGGCTCAGGAGGGCATGGGAAGATCGAAAGAAGAATTAGTGTTGTGTAGTATTATTATTCCTGTATTAAATAATGCTACTTTATTTGCCTACTTCATGTATGAGACAAATGTGTGAGACTATTTATTTCTATGTTGCTATGTGAGACTATGCTATTTATTTCCAAGGTCCTGTGTGAGGCTATGCTCTTTTATTTGCCAAGTGTTGTATGAGAAAAATCTCTAATTCATGGATGTTTTGTTGTGACAGATATTAATGAGTACCTCTAGTGTTTCTAGTGAGAACCAAGATCTTGATGATGATGATGACTTTATGGTGGCATACATTGCTTTGGAGTGCATGGGCTCTAATGGTAGCAAGAGAAATGAAATTCCTAGGACAATCTGGGTCATGACCGGAATCCAATGGGTTGAGGTCCAACTACAAAATCCAGGTTGAATGTTATAATATGTTCGAATGAGAAGGTCGGTTTCCTCGCCTTCACGACACCTTGGTACAAAATTATGGCTTGAAATCAAGTAGAGTAATGTGTACCAAGGAAGCCTTAGGAATGTTTTGTGGACATGTGGTGCACCTCAATCATTAAGGCAAGTAAAGAACAAGTTTGGCCACTCTTTAGAGACTCGTTAGTAGGAAATTCACGAGGTGCTAGAATCATTATGGGCTTGGCTTTTGACATTGTTAGGCCTAAAGATCCACAATTTGGTACAATACATCCTAAGCTACAAGAAGCTAGGTTTGGCCCCATTTCAAAGATTGCATTGGTGCAATTGATGGCACTCATATCTGGTAATCGTTCCATTAAATGAACAACCTAAATATATTGGTCGCCATGGGTATGCTTCACAAAATGTTTTGGCGGTTTGCGACTTTGATATCACGGTTCACATTTGTTGTCACCGGTTGGCACGGATCATGCATGACACTCGTGTATTATTAGATACTCTGCTCACATACAAGGAACAATTCCCACACCCTCTTCAAGGTATGTATCACTATAAAGTTCCACTTGTGTATTATTGTTGAAGTACACTTTGTACTATATAACTTAGTCATCTAATTAACATGTAGGAAAATATTATCTTGTCGATTCGGATATCCTAACAGAAAGGATATCTTGCACCATACAAGGACAAAGGTACCACGTTTAGAATGGCAACATGGTCGTGTCCGGTGGGATTGAAGGAAGTGTTCAATTATGCACATTCGAGTTTGAGGAATGTGATTGAACGTTCATTTGGAGTCCTCAAGATGAAATGGCGTATTCTCTTGAACTTGCCTCAATATCCGGTTAACAAGCAATCAAAATTATAGTTGCTTGTATGGCCCTTCACAATTTCATTAGGGACGAGAACATAAATGATGTTGATTTGAGTCAAATATCCTATATGATAGTACGCATGGGCCGAATCTAGCACGGATGAAGGAGTTCTTGAGGAGATGACATGGATATGGGTACTGCGTGATGCTATAGCCACGACTATGGTTGGGTGATTGGTCGTATCCATCTAGATTTCAATGTATTTTAGAGAATGAGAATGCTGAACTCGTTATTCATTTCATTTTCCTATGGATTAGTTATTAATGTAACGAAATTCCATATTAAAGAAACCGAAAAATTAGTACCATCATTGCATTCAAGACGTATTCATTCAATAAATGAGCTATCATCGACCTCAAGGGCATATAGGTCATTTTACACTCGAGACGAGACAATACGTGGGAAAAAAATCGAGGATTGCCAAACGCCTAGATTATTCGATTGCGATTCTTGGACCACGACTTATCAAAAATCACGATCAAATTAAAATCGATTCTCAGATAAGCGTATCCAAACAGGGCCTTAGTCTGGCTTAGACACTCGGGGCAATAAATTGCCCTGGCATCATTTTTCACACATGAAATCTCGATTTGGGCAATTACTATTGGGAAGTGACTGATATGTTGAAGACTATTATTTTATGTTCCCAAAAATCCCAACTTGCTTTAAAATCTAGGCGGATGGTACAAGGGACTGGTGCAGTGGACGCCGAGGGGGTTCAAATGTGGTAGAACAACCCAGATAATTTTAAGGATTAAATCCTGTGATGACCTCCTAATGTAAAACACTACAAGCACAAGTCTATAATGGGTATGACCTGGCCAGCTAATTTACATCTATTATGAATAGCGCTTGTATTCATCATGAGACCAATGGACCAATATATATACACGTACAGGCATAGCATATATGCAGGAAACTCATCACACAACAGGGTAAATACACAGCTATATAATACATATCTAACATCCCCCTTAAACTTATGGTGGATCAACAACATGAAGTTTAGAGAGTAGAAGCTATGCTGAGCTCTCGTCTGTGCCTTTGTGAGGAAGTCTACCAACCGAAGCTCTGAAGGCACATACTGAAGAGCAACAACCTTCTTATGCACCTGTGTCTGCATGTAGGAAGCATCAACACCAATATATTTTGTAAGTTCATACTTCACCGGATCTTTAGCAATGCTAATAGCACATGTACTGTCAGACAAAAGAAGAGTCGGTGCAGAAACAGAAACACCAAAATCATCAACCACTGTAGCCAAGTAACATCCGCAGTCAACAAAACCATAGCTCGCAACTAAACTTAAGCACTCGAACGAGAAACTGTTGGCAGCTTCTTAGTCTTCCAAGTGATGAGAGAAGCACCAAGAAAAACACAATAAGCAGAGAGAGACTGGCAATCAGAGGAATCACTGGCTCAGGTGGCATCACAATATACCTGGAGCTGTAAAAAGCTAGAGCAAGGGAAAAAAAGACGACGAGAGATAGTTCTACGAAGGTATTGCAGAACAAGATGACTATAGTGGAGCTGAGTAGGAGCAGAAACAGACTCAAGATATGCACAGGGTACGAAATGTCAGGACGAGTGGCACCAAGATAAACAAGACTCCCAACAAGATGACGATAGCGAGTAGGATCGGTAAGAGGCTCACCATCAGTGGGATGAAAATGAACATTAAGCTCCATAGGAGTCTCAGTTGTGCGCTAATCAGTAAGAGAGGCACGATCAAGAAGATCCTGGGTATATTTTTCTTGGGACAGATAGAAACCCTCAGAAGTAGAAATAACCTCAATCCCAAGAAAGTAGCGAAGAGGACTAAGATTAGACATGAGAAAGTGCTCATGAATACACTCCTTGATAAAAGTGATGTACTGAGAATCATCTCCAGTAATGATCATATTATCAACATACAAAAGGAGAAGTGTCCGACCACGAGGCGAAGTGTGAATAAAAAGAACAGGATCATGAGCACTAGTAGAGAAACCAGCTGCAGTGACAACAGAAGAGAAACGATAGAACCAAACACGACAAGCTTTCTTGAGGCCATAGCGAGATCGGCGAATACGATAAACCTACCCTCAAGAACAGAATACCCTGGGGTGGCTGCATGTAAACCTCACGCAACTCGCCATTAAGAAAGGCATTCTTGACATCCAGTTAAGAGATAGACCACTGTCAAACAGAGGCCACAGCAAGAAGAGTGAACGGTGGTCATGTGAGTGACAGAAGCAAATGTCTTATCGTAGTCACGATCATGCTCCTACTGAAAACCACACGCTATAAGAGCCTTGTAGCGCTCAAGAGAACCATCAGAGCGAGTCTTAACCTTATAGACCCACTTGCACGTGATAGGAGTAACACGCGCAGAAAGAGGAACAAGATCCCACGTACTAGTACGCTCAAGGGCAGCAATCTCCTCTGCCATCGCATGCTACCACTCCTAATAAGCAATGATCATCACGGTGAAATCGGTTCATAAAAGCGTGAAGAAACCCAAACGCTCAAGAGACCGAATAGGCTGGCGATCGCGAAGAGCATAGCGAGAGGCCGAAGAGGATGACCCATCAGAAGGAGAGGGCACATCGGAAGAATCTTCAACTCACAGACGAGTATAGTAGAGAGAATAAGAAGGAACAAGGTTAGGAGTAACCTCGGGAGAGGGTGTCGGTAGTGGAGAAGGTGTTGACTGGGAAGGAGGCACTGAAGAGATCAAAGGATGTGGTGGAGTGGTGACTATCGAGGTGGAAGGAAAAGTCAGGAAAGAAAGTGGTTTGACAAAAGATGCTGAAGTAGAGGAAGGAGAAGGACGAGGATAGAAAGGACAAGACTCATCAAAAGTAACATCCCGAGAAATCCGCATCCGTCGGCCAACAAGATCCCAACAACAGTGCTCAGCACTATATCCCACAAAAATGCACTCAACAGACTCAGCGGTCAACTTGGTGCGCTCACGAGATGCAAGAAAAACAAAGCACACACCCAAAGAGGCGAAGACTGGAATAATTAGGAGTCTTACCACAAAGACGCTCAACTGGGATCCCACCCTGATGAGGAGAGAAGAGTTGAATGTTCATCAGACAAGTGGCAGTAGAAATAGCCTCGGTCCAGAAGTGTGGTGGAACAGCAAAAGAAAGTATGAGAGCACGAGTTATCTCAAGAAGATGACGATGCTCGCGTTCAGCCACACCATTCTCAGCATGAGCACAGAGACAAGAAAATTGAGAGTGCCCTGCTCAGCAAGAAAACCACGAAGAATTCCCGACAAGTACTACCCAGCGGAATCAGCGCGAAAACACGAATAGGAGTCAAACTGAGTACGGACATAGTGGCATAAGTCTTGTAGATGGATAGAACCTCACTACGAGATCACATAAAGTATATCCACGTATGCCGAAAAAATCATCAATAAAAATTATATAATATCGATGACCTCCTTTCGAAACGAAAGGAGCTAGTCCCCATTCATCAGAATGAACAAGATCAAAAGGACGTTGAGACACTGATTCACTGGAAGGATAAGGGTGTTGGAGCTGTTTTCCAAGCTTACAACCCTGATAATTAAGAGAAGCATCACCAGATACAGACCCTAAAAAACCACGACAAAGTAATGAAGACATACGTGACCCACAAAGATATCCTAAATGATGATGCCACTGAGCAAAAGCGGTGGAGGTTGCAGCAGATGAGGAGGCAATGGCGGAGGCGACAAGACTGACAGGGGCAGCGGAAGGAAGATGAAGCTAGTCAAGCTCTCAGAGCCATCGTGTGTCACGGCAGCAAGCGCCAGTACAAACCAGAGTTCCCGTGCGGCAATCTTGAACAAAACAAGAATCAGAATCGAGAATAACATAACAACCATGATCAGTGAGTTGGCCAGTAGATATGAGCTGCATGGTTAGTTTTGGAACATGAGAAACAACAGAAACATGAAAGGATGAATTTGAAAGAATGCCTTGTCCTGCGACAGAAAGAGAGGTATCATTTGTTGTTTGAACAATGATAGGAGCAGCCAAAGGACTAAGTGAGACTGGTGGAATCATATGTCATATGAAAAGAAATCAAGAATCCAAGATAATATACCTAAGGAGAAGTAGAAGGTGGTCTCTCACCGGAAGACTGAGTAGCAGAACCGGACGATGCAGAAACAACCATGCGACCTAATAGTGTGAGAAACTGCTGAGTCAAAGGCACCAGGTCACCAGGACTCCACTGAGAGGAGGAACCTCCAGTACCCATCGAAAGACGAGTACCACGACGAAAATCCTTCTTCCTGTAGCAAAACTGTTCCACATGTCCATCCTTGTTGCAATAGGTACAATGGAATCCCCTACCAACAGCAGCTGTCCCTGGTGGAGGCGCAACTAGTGAAGGAGTACCCAGAGGCGCGGCAGGTGTAGAAGCTGACGGAGCCACCAAAACCGACGAAACGGCGGTGGTGACAGCAGACCCGCACTACGAAGGCGAATCTCCTCAGTACGAATAGTTGCAAAAGCTTCCAACAAAGTCACACGAGGATGACGAGCCAACAACTGAGCACAAGTCTGCTCAAACTCAAACCAGCAACATGTTAAAAAGTCGTAAATGCGGCAAAGCTCTCGATGAGATTGTTGAATGTTGACGCTGACAACACTGACAGGTGCGGCAAACATCTGGCCCCAAAGAGTTAATCTGACTCCATACCGCGGACAGCTAAGCATAGAACTCATACATAGTGGCATCTCCCTGCTGTAGGACTGCTCCTAACGCACAACAGCAAGGTACAAAGAATCATCAGATCGCTCATAGCGGTTGCGTAGATGCGCCCACATCACCTGTGCGAAAGCCAAACCAACATCAGTGAGATGCATATCCATGCTAGCAACTAGAATAGCAGAAGCACAAGCATCCTCGTCGATCCATGTCTTGAAAGAAGCATATTAAGTCTGAAAAGTCTCCATGGCATCCTCAAAAGCCTCAGATGCCTTTATACGAGCGTCTTCGGAAGCATCTTTCGGGAGCACAGGCTGAGCAAGGGGAGTAGGGCGAGACGGACAAGGCAACTTGCCAGTAAGAAATTCCCAAAGAAGCTGACCACGCATGTGGAGGCGTATGTGTTGAAACCAGTCCTGATAATTAGACCATCGAAGATCATGGGACAGCGAGGAACGGGAAACGGTGCCTGAAAAGGATGACATTTTTTCTCTTTTTTCCTTCCTTTTTTTCTTTTTTTTCTTTTTCTTTTTTCCTTTCTTTCTTTATTTATTTTTACCTTTACCTTTACTTAACCAACCGGCCGAGCCACCAGCGCGTCACAACGCACAAGGCGTCGGTCGTGAGGAGAGAAGGCGACCTGGTGGCGTCGGTTGTCGGGCCCCGACGACCACAGCTCCGGCAACAGCAGCTCCGGCTCCGGCAAGGCCCTGGCGACAGCAACTCCAGCTCCTGCAAAGCCGAAGGAGTGGCGTCGAGTGGCAGAGAAGAATCCCAAGCGGCCGGCGGTAGAGGAAACCCGAGCGGCAGCGGCGGCGAAGAAGCAACCCGAGTAGCGTCGGGCAACGGAGGCCTAGCCCGAGTGGAGAAGAAGCCAAGCAACCCGAGTAATGGCGGCCGACGGCGGAGGAAACTCGAGCGACCCGATCGGCGGTGGCGGCGGAAGAAGCCTGGATTCGGGCACGAAGACGGCGATCGGAAGGCGGAAATCGACGGAGGTCTTGGGCTGAGCGGCGATCAAAAGTCTTGGCCGGAGATCGGGCGTGACCAATATAAACATCAACAACTCCAAATTGGACTCGTTTCCCCTCAACAAATAAAGGCTTGGGCTAACAAAAACCTACCTAATGGGAAAGTCGGCGGCGACTGAGCAAAAGATACCCCAGCGAGGAAAAGCCACCGACGGCGCCGACTAAGGATGGTAGCCACAAACAAGCACGATGGATGGCAAAGCCAAGCGGCAGCTGGAGGATGAACCAGCGACGGTCTGACGAGAAAACCCTAGATACGCTCTGATACCATGTTATGAATAGCGCTTGTATTCATCATGAGACCAATGGACCAATATATATACACGTACAGGTATGGCATATATGCAGAAAACCCCTCACACAACATGGTAAATACATAGCTATATAATACATACCTAACAACATCGACCCAGTGTGGGATGCTACATAGGTGTGCACACGTGCAGAAGTAAAGGCCTTTGACGTGACGACGCAAGAAGGGGCTTCTGAAGGGATTGTTGTACGCCACAACGGTGAAAACCTTAGCAGGTGTAGCCTCACTAGGGAGATGCATTGTAAAGACCTTATGGTGACTTTCTTGGCCCACATATCTAAGGAAGCATGTGAAATATAACAAAATTGTTGTCTCTTGTGGATAAAGTATACAGCCTCTACAGAGTGTAAACAGTCCGAACAGTCGTGCCCACGGTCATGGGCGGGCATGGGAACTTACTTGAGTTAGTGTTTATTTCTAAAAACAACTTTGTGGGTGAAATGAAAAGTGATGGGCAATCAATGCCGTGAATTGTGTTGTTCAGGATGTCGTCCCAGTGGTGATAAGCGGTTGTAACATTGGAAACCTAGCATACGGTACAGGTGGCATGTAATGGTGGATGGAATGTGTACTACTATTATTGCAATCTCTCGCACAACTTAGAAAATCTGTTTTAGTTAAAATGCTAAGTCATAGGGATTTTCTAATTATTCATAGTCTTAAAATATTAGCTTTAATAAATAAAAGAACCAGAGCCCTCGTTGACAAACCTTGCATGTACAGTTAATGGCTTAATGCATTCTGTGTGTTGGCTCGCTGAGCACTATTGCTTGTGCTCACACTCGCTTACAAAATCATCAGAACCCAAGGACCAAGGGCAGTACGTCTATTACGACGACCAAGGAGCAGACTGATTAGGATGGTGGAGCTTAGAGTAGTATATATTTAGATGAGGTCTCTCTAGTCTAGCTAGGGTGGTGTCTGCATGCACTTTTATTCTCCAAGTCCTTGGATAATAATGGTCCCACTCAAACCTTTTCCAGTTGCTTGCCTGTGGCAGGATATGTCTCCACTTGCCTCCGCTACGTTTTCCGCATGTTATGTAATATTCGGCCTAGTCGATTTATTGTAAACCTGACCCGTTGTGGTCCATTGTACTCCGATATGTAATATTATCGTATGATATGTTTCGCGATCTGTATGAAATGATTCAGCAATGTATCTGTAAGTATTATCTACTAATCCAGAGAATAGTGCAAATGGTAATCACAGGAGATTCTAAATTGGCCAAATCCAGGGTCTGACACTTTGACAGCCCAAAACTATATAATATATGCTCTCTGAAGAACGCATAAGATATAAATATAATGGCCATTCAGCAAGAGACAAACAGCAGCATGTATTAGGTAAGTATCGCTGCTTGCATGCCTTCTAGCATATATTATATACCAAAACAATCGTAACTTGGTGCATATATCATCACATCAATATGAATTAAAATAGAAAAGTACCTGATCTGTGGCCTCAGTTTCACCAAATTCTCTCTTAACTCTCATACTCTGAATACTGCTCCTCCTACAAGAGAATGGCATATGTTACATAATATAAACAGCTGAAGTGATTGCTATAATCACCTAAATGATTTGAGGAACTAAATAGAAACAAATACCTTCCCGAGTCCTCCAAAGGCTTGACATCATCCATTTCCATATCAGAATCAGCATGGTGCCTCTCATCAGGATCCTCTTGATCTTCATCTTGCTGTAGCGTAAACATAAATACAACTTAGCGAAAATATGATGAATTATTGCCTTGTCTTAGGCTCTTTGCCAAAATATGATGAATTCTTGCTTTCTCACTTCCAAATCTACAACTATAGTCAATAAGCATTGGTGATCGCATCTAAAGCTAGTACTTCCTAAACATCGATATGTTGGATGATGGCTTGACTGTTTTCCTAAGATTAACATGGTAGCAAGACAAAAATACCATGCTCTTAGCTGTGTATCCGTTGATCTTTAGCCGACCCAACAAGTGAACAGAGATAGTCTTGATTATGGATATTTGACAAGATACTAAGTTTTAATTATGAAGTACATCAGACAATTCACAAATGATTCCTCTGTAAGGAATTTATTTAAATGAATATACATTCAACTTGACAAATTCAAAAGTTGATTTGAACATTATGGAGAGAATGCAAAGTGTTAGTATACAGTATAAAAGATGGATTACTTCAAACATGATCCAACCAAACAAAACAAGAAAGGACAAACTCTGCATAGAGATTTCATACCATAACGCCTATCAAGCTTTAGCTGGTTTCGTGAAATTGTCTTGAAATGGGCAAAAAAACATTTTTGAATTCTCACATGTGCATAACTAATGACTTATTATTCCCTGACATACCAATGAACCTAAGACAGACCATATACACAACAAACTGAAAGGAAATAAGCAGATAGGAACTGAAAGGAAATAAGCAGAGAGTGCAAGAACAAAGTGCAATTCACTACTTTCAAGGTGCACCCATGCCACATTGAGAATGCATGAGCAGGCAAAGATTAGCAGCAGTATTTTGGTCATTTTCAAAAAAAGGCCGTGGGCAGTATTAAATCTCCAGCTACTTTCAGCTTTGTAACGTACTGGTGTTATATAGCAGTCACAACTTTCAAGTCCATTTCTAATATTACCAGTTTTTTTGGGTCTCTACTCTAATCACCCCAAACAAAGGACATCAAATTCCATCACCCTTCCAGCTTCTCTTATCAGAACATAGTATGAAATAATTAGACCATCTACTAGCTTTTACTAACAACTATACTTATATTTATAACAGAAAGTTGCACCTGTGTTCTTGCTGTTCCCAATGAAGAACAATTACCATAACCAGAGACAGCATAGAGCGAACTTCTTGCTTATAATAGAATGCTCACCTCAGGTAACTCTGCCTCAGGAGGTCGCTCTTGAAATTGGACACTGGGAGCATGTCGGAGTTTTGAAAGATTATCGAGAAGTTTCGATCTTATATCATCCAATTGCTGGTGTGTGTTTTTGTTCTCCATGTTACTTGGTGCAACATGAAGAGTATAATCTGGACCAAAATACTCATAATACTCATTTGGAGGCATCTTGTCAGTGAGCTCATGACCAAGTGCAACTCCTGTCTGCTCAAACACAGGGGGAAAAAGACAGTAAAAAACAACAAAAAGGTCATAATTAATTGAATTGGTGAAGACTAAAAAAACATATCTATAAAAGCAACAGAAGCCCCAAGCCCTTAAAAAAATTATGGGATAATCATAAATTATATATTACTTGTTCAATTTAAGTGATTAAAAGTATAATACGTTGTCCACAGTAATAGCTTGAGTCTTGCCTAATATGATGGCGAGATCAGTCGGAAAATGCAAAGAAGCTAATCTTTGAAGTTAAAAAAACATTATTTGCTTCATACAAAACAAAAAATAAGAAGAGCCTATTTATTGTCCCAATAATGAACAGCAATAATTAAAGTTTGTCTGGCATCTAATAAACTCAAAACACATTATGAGCATTTATCCCATATTAGAAACACCTAAACAAACAGAAGTAACTACAGGGCCTGTTCTTTTTGGCTGCGGCTTGTGGCTTTTGGCTGCGGCTTGTGACTTTTGGGCTGTTTGTACGAGAGATTACAAAGTAATAGAAATTCACGTGCGGTTTTTAATGATATAAATGAAGTCAGTAAAGTATGTACTACAATTAACTAGTAGACCCTATCTTGAAAAAAATATTCTATTTAGAAACTAGTTACTGTAGAAAAGCCGAAAAGTAGCTTTTAGAAGCTGAAAAGAACAGGGCCACAATCTACAAACCTAGACAGCAACACGGTACTAACGAATTCTTATATCATGGTTATTGTGGCAATGTGGCAGCAGAAAAAAAAACTATTCTAATTGGTTGTTCAGTTTAATATTTTCGGTTCTATTATTTAAAATATTTCTTTGAAATAACATGAATTCAATAACAAATTAATAAATCAAAACATAGTTATGTTATGTCAGGATTTCAATTACATTACAATGTTAATACACACAGTTCATACAATGGAATTCAAATTTTTTGAGTTTTGAAGAGCAGCCTGGGTAGAAGAACTTTGAAGGTTTACAAGTGATTTTTCTTTACTCTTAGCTTGGTTATGATGGCTTTGAATTAGTGATCAAGCCAAAACAGTAATGATGTGTAGCAACTGCTATTTCCATTGCAGCAGGCAGCTATCACACCTATGGCAGTTGTAGACTAAGAAGCACCGATACTCCGCTGAACTGTCGTTCCCGTATTCGATACGTATCCGATACGGCAATACGTGGTGATACGGCGTGATACGGTATCAGGAAGTATCGGCAGAATTTAATTTTCGAAATAAATAAAATTAATCGTGGTACTCTATCGATACTTCTCGATACTTGTTGGCCCAAAACCATTCAAACAAAAGCCCATTACCAGCCGGGCCCAATTGTAACCCCGGCAAACCTATCCGGCTATCCATGCTCCTATCGCTTCTCCACTCACTCGCCAGCCGCCCCTATCCCTGCTCCTCTCCCTGCTGCTCTCGCTAGTCACCAGCCACCCCTCTCCCTACTGGCCTCCCACCGCCGCCGTCCCCTAGATCTCCCATGCCGCAGTCCCACAGTCCCGCCGTTCAACAGCCAGCCCGCCGTCTTGGCAAGTGGAGGTACTCGTCGTTCAGCCGCAATCCCATCATTCAGTCATGGTCCCGCCTTCTCCCTTCTCCGGTGCCGAGGTCAATCACACTTCTAATTAGGGATGGCAAGTGGAAGACAAGTATTATATAGCATTCATCAAGGTAATCTTAGCTTCTTCTTTTCCTCGGCCGTGCTTTTGGCTCTCTAACTTTTTAAAGACGGGTCTTGTTAAATATCTACGTAAATACATTGCTAAATCGACGTGTCCTTATTTTCAAAATTTCATCCATATCGCTTCTCGCTCTCTCGTAGCCTCTCTAATTTTTTAATTGTTAAATACATATATACTTGCTATATCGACGTGTCCTTATTTTTACAAAATATCATATCGCAGTATCACCATATCCATGTCGTTGTACCCGTATCGCGTGTGGGGGTATCTTAGGCTTTAGCTGTATAGCATGCAATTTTGTATAATGTACCATGTGGAGGGGTGAAACGACGATAGTGCCACACTGCCACTATAGCCCACAATTTAAAACATGGGTACCAATCAAAGAAATGTGATTTACAGATAGAAGTATAAGTTTGGAGCAAAGAAGCATTATTGGGTGCAGGGTGAAGGTGGTGTGGCAACAAAAAGGGACAACCAGTGTTAGCTAGAAAGAACTAATGTTCCAAACGAATGCCATTCTTGTGCCCAACATGTCATGGTGGTGGGTATAGCATAAGTAACTGATGTTTTAAGAGTTTGGTTTCAAACACAGATGTAGGCAATTTAGCTGGTAGTTTAGAAAAAAACAAAAAGGAGACATATAGCGACAACATGTATGTATTTGAATGGATATGAATAGGACATTAGCCATTTCTTAACATAACAATAGTTGTGGCTTGTGAAGAATATCCATATGTAAACAAAAAAATAACGTACTTTCTTTGCACTAGTAGCGTATAGAAGAAAAGGCGAGTGTACATAATGTATTATTTTTACATAAGTGCTCATAAATGTCAATCACTTTGCCAAGCAAGTGTATCCGTGGTGAATCTTATACATGTTATATGCAAAGAATAAGAATCTTTTCATTTTTGAATTGATAAGCGCAATAGCCATAGCCGTAGGGTCAATCCCCAGACCAGGCCATAACCATAAATGGCGATGAGAGAAAAGCTATTTCTTTCTGCTAGCCTACTTCCCAAGGGTGGGAAGAATCCTGTTCACGACAACGACTCCGCTCTTTGTTGAGTGGGTAATTTCCATACAGTGCCTGGCAGGCGGTGGACTCATTTTTGGATTAGGGAAGGGAAGAAGGGGTCTCGATTTTTGATCGGATTTGGCAGCATGGCCAAGCGGTAAGGCAGGGGACTGCAAATCCTTCATCCCCAGTTCAAATCTGGGTGTCGCCTGACCCAAAAAATACTTAGGATTTCTTATTGTACTGATTGAACTCGACAAATTCTTGCCCTGCATAAGCAAAGGAAGGCATATTTTTGGTGCTACAGGATGCTATAGGAACTTCCTTTTTATACAGTCAGATTCTTTCAACCTAATTAATTAGGCAAGGCTATTAGAATAAACAGAATAATGCACAACAGAAGTGCAAAAAACTAGGTATGCTAATGTGGGTCACCACATATCCTAATTTAATCTGGTCCTGCTGGGTCTCGTGGCACAATGAACTAATTTTGTATAATGCACCATGTGGAGGGGTGAAACAGCGATAGTGCCACATTGCCACTATAGCCCACAATTTAAAACATGGGTACAAATCAAAGAAATGTGCTTTACATATAGAAGGTACGAGTTTGGAGCCAAGAAGAATTATCAGATGCAGCATGAGGGTGATGCGGCAACAAAAGGGTCAACACGTGCTAGCTAGACAGAACTGATGTTCCTAATAATTGCCATTCTTGTGCCCAACATGTCATGGTAGTGGGCATGCCATAAATAACTGATGTTTTAAGGGTTTGGTTTCAAACACAGCTGTAGGCCATTTAGCTGATAGTTTAAAAAACGAAAACGAGACCTATAGTGGCAACATATATGTACATGAATGGGTATGAATGGGACATTAGACATTTCTTAACATAACAACAGTTGTGAAGAATATACATATGTAAACAAACTAACAACGTACTTTCTTTGCACTAGTCGCATATGTAGAAGAAATGGCAAGTGTACATGATGAATTATTTTTACATAAGTACTCATAAATGTCAATCACTTTGCCAAGCCAGTGTGTCCATGGTGAATCATATACATGTTAGGCATAGATTTGGTACTACAGACGATGCTAGAGGAACTTCCTTATTTTATATAGTCAGATGCTTTCGATCTAATTAATTAGGCAAGGCTATTAGAATAAACAAAATGATGCACAACAGAGTGAAAAGTCCCTACAAAATGTGCTTTTTTCCATAAAATTACCCTGTTACATACCTCATAGCACCAACATCGTGCAACGTTTCTTATGGTATACCCACCACCACCAAGCAGCAACAGCGGGACATTGAAAGACCTCATGAATCTCACACACTCCGCGTGCCCCCTAATCGATAAGTTGAAGCAGCCCAACCTGTCGCCCGACAAGGAATCTGCACCGCACTGGAGCACCACCGCACCAGGGCGGAAAACCTCCATCACCTTGCCCATGATGGGCTTGAACAACGACTGGTAGCTCTCGTCATCAATACCATCATCCAATGGGACATTCAGGGAGTAATATTTCCCCTTGGAGTGACCAACATCACCAATGTCCCCCGTCCCCGGGAAATAATCCCCAAACTTGTGGAATGAGACTGTCATCACCCTGTCCGTAATGTAAAACGCCTCCTCCACGCCGTCCCCATGGTGGATATCGATATCCACATAAAGAACACGCTGCCATGGCGAAACAGTACCAGATTAGAAAAACAGAATTTTGCAAAATTGAAGCAAACAAGGGTGACAGATAACACGATACAGCACGTACCTGGTGGTATTTGAGGAGTTCGAGGATGGCGAGGACGATGTCGTTGACGTAGCAGAAGCCAGAGGCCTCGCACTTCTTGGCGTGGTGGAGGCCGCCAGCCCAGTTGATGGCGATGTCGTGGCCGTGGTTGAGCTTGACGGCGCCCCCGACGGAGCCCCCAGCGTAGGTCTGGCAGAAGTTGTAGAGGCCGTCGAAGACGGGGCAGTCCTCGCCGACGTTGAAGCGCTTGAGCGCGCGGATCTGGTCCTGCTGCGTCTCGGGGGTGACGCAGCGGAGGAAGGCGACGTAGTCGTCGGCGTGGAAGCGGCAGAGGTCGCGGTCGCGGGCGGGGTGCGGCTTGAGCACCTGCATCTGGTCAAGGAGGCCGTAGTGGGCGAGCAGCGCGTGGGTCATGCGGATGCGGTGCGGCTTCATCGGGTGGCCCTGCCCGTAGTAGTAGTTGCCCACCTCCGCGTCGTAGAAGTAGCAGACGCGGCGCTTCGCACCGTCCGCGCCGGAGGTGGGCAGGGAGTTGCCGCCGCCGCCGGCCGAGGCGTCCATCGCAGCGGAGCGGAGGCGCTTTTTCTTCTCTCTCTCCTCCGGGTGTTTGGTTTTCGGCTCGCGGCTGCGTTTGAGTTGGGAGCGGAGAGGCGAGGGGGTCGAGATGGGGAGGGGTCAGACTGGGAGAAAGGTTTTTTACACACCGTTTGGGGGAACATTTAATTATATGACACTCTTATAAGTAAAGTGGCAACAGATTTGCCACTCTGCCCCGCTTTCAGTGACTCAGATGGGTCCACATGTAAGTGACAGAGTTAATTGGTCAATCTTAAGAGTGGTAAAAAGTTGAAATCCCCCGTTTGGGTGCCTAAAATTGGATTCCAAATTCTATTCTAATTGACTTTAAATTTGATTCAAACCAACTAAAATTCCAATTTTTTTGTTTGGTGTCATTTAAAATTCTATAAGACTATAGGCCCACTGTACACCTAGGTTCGACAATGTGTATAAAGTAACTATTCTACATGTTAAATAATTTTTAATAAATTTCAGATAATTTTATGAAAAAAAAAATTATAGTATGAATACGAGAAATTCCAAATAGCGAACTTTTATGAAATCGTTCTCTACAAAGCTATAGGGGCCACCTATACACAAATTAGCTTCTCTATATACTAAATCATCTCCAATAAATTTTAGCCACTTTCGTGAAAAATTTCTACTGTGAACACAAGGTTGAAATTCTAAATAGCAAACTTTTACTTAAGTCTATAGACTGAATTCTAGATAAGTACAGGGTGTAAATTAAGAATTGCTTCTAGCTCTATCATGCCCTTTGGAATTGGCTTTGGAATTAACAATACAATTCAATTCTAGGTGGCAGCCAAACTGTTTTGAGTGGGCATTCAATTTTTACAGTTTCTATGAGTCAATTCATGCTATTCAATTTTCAGTGCAGTTTTTATGCCATGAAAACCGAATTAACCGAAATACCAAAATATAATTTTTCCCTTATGTGAATTTGTAGTAAACAAAAGCTATTCTCATTTAATTTTGTAGGTATTTTTCAACATCTCAAAAGGAAGAACATTGGTACCTTCTAGAGATATCATTCGCTCAAAAATAAATCGGTTATGATAACACAAGACTAAAGAATGTTATTATACATTAAAGCGTTATGCGTATTTCAGTTAATCGAAAAATCGAATTAACCAAACCAAAATAATCCAATTAATTAGGTTCGGTTTTCTATTTTATTAGTTAATTCAGTTGTCAACTTTCAAAAACCAAAATATTTTTTACCGAATAAACTGAATGCCCACCCCTAACAGCAGCACATACTCAAAAGTCTCAAATATTGAAATTCTTGAAGTTAAACACTTGTTTAAAAAATCTTGAAAGATAAATAGGAAACCAAAATGACCACATAGTTTCATACTCATACATGACCAACAGATTTACAGATCCCAGACACTCACCATTGAAGTCACCACCTAAATACCATATCTATTCGCAGCTTCAAACTTGGGAAGCCTGCAGCCACCATCCACCGTCGCCCATCGTCGGCCACTACCCCTCGCCAGCTCCCTCCCTCCTCCCATTCCACTCATTGCCGCTAGAGGTGGCCAAATGGGTGGCCCAGCAAGACATGGCATAAGCCCATGTAGGCACGACCCATTTAGGCATAAGCTCGTTTGGTCCATTACTTAGATAGGTCATATCATGCCACTGTTGGCACTGATCTAAGCACGGCCTAATAGCCTCATGGGCATGTAATAGCATAGCTGTGTAGGGGTGAGTTACCTTGTTGCTAGGGGTGGTCATTTTTATATTGAAACCAAAATACTGAACTGAATCGAAAAAATCAAAATTTGTGGTTTATTCGGTGCGGTTTATATTTTCATGCTATTTGATTTTCGGTGTGGTTTTTAAGTCATGAAAACCGAATTAACCGAAATACGAAAATATTATTTTTCCCTTATGTGAATTTGTAGTAAACAAAGCCTATTCTCATTTAATTTTGTAGGTACTTTTCAACATCTCAAAAGAAAGAACATTAGTAGTTTCTAGGGATATCATTTGCTCAAAAAATATGGTATGATAACACTAGACTAAAGAATGTTATTATAGTTAAAGCGTTGTGCATATGTCGGTTAACCGAAGAACCAAATTAACTGAACTGAAATAATTAGGTTTGGTTTTCTATTTTAGTTTAGTTAATTCGGTTGTCAAGTTTCAAAAACCGAAATATTTTTTTACCGAATAAACCTAAAGCCCACCCCTACTTGTTGCTAATAGATAGGGGTGGGTATTCGGTTTATTCAGTTCGGTTTATTTGGTAAAAAATTTTGATTTTTGAAAGTTGACAACCGAATTAACTAAACTAAAATAGAAAACCAAACTCAATTAATTGAATTATGTCGGTTTGGTTAATTCGATTTTTTGGTTAACCAAAATATGCACAGCGATTTAACGTATAATAACATTCTTTAGTCAGTGTTATCATACCGGATTTACTTTTGAACGAATGATATCTCTAGAAGCTACTAATGTTCTTCGTTTTGAGATATTGAAAATACCCACAAAATTAAATGAGAATAGACTTTGTTTACTACAAATTCACACAACGGAAAAAATAATATTTTGGTATTTTGGTTAATGCGGTTTTCATGACTTAAAAACCGCACTGAAAACCGAATAGCATGAAAATATAAACCGCACCGAATACCATACATTGAATTTGTTTTTTTTTGTTTGGTTCACTTCGGTATTTCGATTTCGATATAAAAATGCTCACCCTACTAATGGAGTTGTTTTTCGGTCTCGTCGGTTTTGGAGAAGCAAAAACCAAACACCGAATGGTCTGAAAGTAAAAAACCGAGACGATTACCAAAACCAAAGAAACCGAACACCGAATGGATTGAAAGTAAAAACCGAGACGATTACCAAAACCAAAGAAACCGAGAATTTTACTTAATACAGTTTGGTTCCGTTCAGTGTAAAAATGCCCATCCCTAGCTAAACAACTACTCCTTGGAATTGAATTGCAATCCTACAGTTCCAAGGCCAATACCTAGAAGCCAAACATGGTGTTAGATTTTTGGTGAGTCCTTTTGGGCTGTAGTTTGTGATTTTTGATTTAAATTTTGAAATTCTAATTGTTCATGAGAGAGAGTATAAAGAGAGATACTCACATGTAATTTTGGCCGATACACATAAAATCAAGACAATATCTATTATAATCGATTGTAGATCCTATTTTAAAAATCACTCTGTTTAAAAATTAATTACTATAAAAACCAAGCCATAAATCCAAAACAACCCACCCTTCGCTATTGTGCGGCATGTATGAGCCGTTAGACCATGGAGAGACTCAACACAAGCCATGCGTGTGTGGTATGCGTACCTAGTGGTGTGTACATGTGTATGCCTTTCATGTAATCAGAAAAGAGGACCATGCCAGTCCACTACTTTGGCATCATGAGCACGCTACGAATGCTCTCCCGATACGTAAATGTGCCGGCCCCCTACCGCTACCCGTTCTCACCACAACTCCGACTCTCCGACCACCGCCTCTACCGCGTCAGGCATCCGCCGCCTCGTCGCTATAATCGTGAATGGTCGGCCCCTACCTGAAGAAAACTCCCAGTAACCTGATAGAAACCTCTCAAATTCCAAGTCAGGTTCAAATTTTCTATCGAGAGTTCAAATTCCCAGTCGGAGGTTTCAATCTCCAACTTAAAAAGGTTCTAATTTTGGAGATAATGGTGCTCGTTTTCATTCCATCTCCAAGTTGAAAGCGAGTGCTAATGGGAAAAATCTGATATGCGATACCATGATGCTCCAGGTCCGCTTTTACTCGCGAGCATGTTGATATGCAGACGTGGCCTACCCCACCAGTGGATATATTTCGAGGAATCGGCTCAACGAAGAGACAAGTTACCATTAGCGGCTGACATGGCTATGGATCGCAGAGATATCATGTGCTAAGGGTAATGCTTCATTATGTTGGGCTAATGGGAAAATCTAGCAACAGTTGGGCCACTTCACCAGGCAGTCCAATATGGCTGTGTACAGCAACACGGAGAGTGTGAGAGATGCAATACACGGGCTGACATGAACTATCAGGAATTCGGAATATCCAATGGACAACAGTGATAGCTATATTTTTAAAGGTAATTTGCATTCAATGCATCCCATTGGCACATATTGGTCATTTGTTTGTGGACTCTCTGAGGAAAAGTTTCATGTGTGATAACTCGTGTTCTTTTTGAAAGAAGGTATCTCACGTTCGATCTATACTGAGAGACCATGAGAACTCATCCCGTGTGTATGATGAGTAATTGACATCGGCTTAGGGAAGTCGAGTTTGAGTTGGTTGGTTCGGATCATGTCGTTGAGCGGTGCAACGGGCTAGGTCGGACTTTGTCAAACCTGGTCAAACGGGATTATTCTGATAATTCGACATGTTTATTGATGTTATTATGCTTTCATGTATCGAGCGGTGCTATTTGATGTGTTTCTTATGCATGTTGGTGCGGGGCGTCGAGGCGGAGTTGTGGCGAGACACGAGGTGACCGGACTAGACGCAGGTGGCGTTGAGGTCAGAACGGTCGGATGTGTCGAAGACGGCGGAGATTCGATGTGGTTGCGGGCGTACGACAAGGCGCGGAATCTTCCGGAAGGTGCGGGAGGGCGAATCGGTAAATTCGCAAGGCTGCACAAGCGGGAGACGGTTCCGTTAGGGTTTAGCCGGCGTAACGGGTTGGAGACCCGTTAGCCAAGAGCTATAAATAGGTGTTGGGGGCTGCATACCCCTTTGAGGATCACAAGTGTTTTTAGTGCTCATTCATCACTTTGTGTGTGTTCCTCCCAAGAAGCATGTGAGGCTCTTGGTGTTTTGAGGATTGAGAGAGAGAGGATGGATTGAAAATCTTGTAATCTTTTTGTTCTAATGTTCATGCGTATCGGGACTCCTTGTAATTTTTGTTGGAATAAAATCTGAAGTTTTTCTTGTTCTTGATTTATCTTTCTTTGGTCTGCTCTCAATCAAGAACTGAGCCACTATTTCAGTTGTCTCTGTAGACAAGATTTCAGTTAGTTTTATCTTGTTTTCTTGTTAGATCTTGCTGTTTTTGGTTGTGCTAGTAAAATGGTCAGCAGCAGTTTTTATTGATTGATCTCAACATCTTTCGGCCAGCAATTTCGGCTGGTTATTTTCAGTGGAGCTTCTGTGGTTTTCGGACAGTTTTCAGCTTTCAGCTGTCTTCGGGTTGCTTGCATGTCTTCCTAATTCGGTTTAGCTTTTCTCCTTGGCCTGTGCTTTTCTTTTGCTGCTGCAGTCAGTCTGTTTTCTTTTTGTTCTTGCAGCCGAACGCTCTCTCCTGTCCAGTCTTTGTTTCTTTCTTGTTTGCTTTCTTCCTGCTGCCTTCTAGTTTCTCCTTTGCTTTCTATTTTACTTTCTTTTTGCAGTCTGCAGGCACTTGCTCGTTCTCTGCATATTTTCTCCTCCATTTTCAGTCTCTGCAGGTCTCAGTTGTCGGTTCGGCACTGTGCTGTTTCAGTTTTCTTTTGTGCCTTCGGATGGTTGTTTTGGCTATTTTCTTTAGCCTTTGCTGTTGGCTTCTGCTGTTTTTGGGACAGCAAAAAGATTGCTTTTCCTGTTTTTAGCATCTGAGTTTTCAGTTTGTGTTTCTTCAGTGATCTTCTTCATTTGAGTCTGTTCACCTCAGTTTTTGTCTTTGTCCTAAGAACATCTAGTATCTTCTGTTTGTTGGTCTCAGAAACGAAAATTGAACTGAGCTGGTTCAGGTTGCTATTGCTATGTTGGATGGCTCTTTACTGCAGTGTGTAAAACTTCTCCATTTAGTGTTTTTTTCTCACTACTGATCTTTGACGATTTTGCATGCAGATCAAACAGCGGTTTTTTCAGTTGACTTTTTTACTGGCTGGTCTCTGATTTATGCTGAATGTTTCAGTGTCGCATGCGTTCCAAATTTCAGTAAGATTAATTTTAATTTTCTGCGAGGTGCTTTGTTTTGCTTCTTTTTGAAAAACAGTGTACGAATTCTCGGGGGCGATTTTTCAAGAGAACGACATTCACCCCTCTCTGTCGCCATTTCGGTCCTACATATATTGATACACCAATCCAAGGAAAACCATTTCCTAGGGAAGAACGGCTCTGGTTCCAGAAGACCAGATTAAGGGACATTCACTTTGGTGATGGTTTATGATTTTTCTCAATACAATCGGCTTATTTTTTACTATAGTCAAGGTACCTTATTTAATGTAATTAAGTTTAAAAAAAAAACCCCATCACGGTCCGCACACATGCCGATTAAGATTGAACCATGGGGCGCGTTTGCGCACTGGAAAAGGAGGAAACAGGAGACTCAAAAGACATATACCCTTCTTAGAGCAGCTAACATGTAAACTCCATGTGAGCCGTCTGAGCAACGTGAGATATGGCCCACTCAGATCAGATTCAGCTTCTGACTTCTAACTTTAATTCACTATATTTTATTTTGTCTTTTTCTGACTTTTAACTTTTGTTGAGCTTTTTTATCTTTTCTTTTCTCTCGTATTCATTCGCATTATCCGTAATAAGTTAACATTTTTCATTTTTAATTTTTTAAATTTTAATTACGCCAAATAAGACATTATTAGATACAGTAAAAAATAAACCAACTACAATAAAATAAGCTATAAGTAATCGTCAAATTAAGCAGCAGATGTAATGTTCTTTCAATTGATCTTGGGACGCTATTGCTGCTAACAGTACCATCATCCCTAGGGATGATAGCACTGCTAACTCCTTCAGATCGAACAGTAATTCCTGATTGAATGGCTCACAGTGGAACGCTTACATGTTACAGTGAGCAAAGAGCTAATACATTCTCAATTCTCAAGTTGTATGTAGTAAGTAACAAAACGGTGCCTTGAGTAACTTTGTAAGCAATGTTTTTTCCGGTAGCTAGTCTACCTTTCAACCAGTAGTCAAGTTCTTTCATCTGCCGAAATAGAACATTTGCCAGTGACTCCGCTCTAAACGGTTTGAGATTCTGGTTTTTTTGGCTTCCAACTTATTTAAGATAGAAGACACATCAGTTTTTAATTTTGGTTTTTTTACTTTTTGGGCTTTTTGTTTTTGCTTTTTTATTACTGTTGTCCGTAGATATATAACGATCTTTTTATTTTTTTCCTTATTTTTTTAATTTAATAACTTAGAAAAAGTTAATGCTACTTAATTTCAATCTTAATCTAAAAGCTGCAGCTGGGTATGTTCTTTTTTGCTGCAGCTTGTGGTTTTTAACTGCGGCTTGTGACTTTTGAGCTGTTCGTACGAGAGATTTTAGAGTAAAGCTTGTGACTTTTGAGCTGTTCGGACGAGAGATTTTAGAGTAACAGAAACTCACGTGGGATTTTTACTGATATAAATGAAGTCGATACAATATATACTATAATTAACTAGTAGACTCTATCTTAAAAAATACTTTATTTAAAAACTAGTTACTATAAAAAATCGAAAACTAATTTTTAAAAATTGAAAAGAATATGACATAAGTTGAAATTTTCAGCCGGTTGGAGCGGCTCCTAAAAAGTGGTCATAGGGGCAGGAGACTAACATCAATAATGGTTCCCATGGGAACATCCCATTTCAAGACTCTCCATTCCTTGTATCAAGCAAACGCTACGTATGGCTCCACCCGACAGTTGATTGACAACCTGCAGGTAGCTTCCGGAGTAATGCTCAAATAGTACGCCCATGTCTTAAGGCCCCGCTCGTTTGAAGTTTCGACTTCTGCTTATTTTTCACTATTCATAATTTCGCCTTTTCGAACTTTTGGCTTTTGAGCTTTTGCGGTTCTTTTTTGCCGTATTCGTTTGCGTTGTTTGTGATGGGCTAACATATTTTTCTATTTTTAATTTTTAAATTTAATTATGTTAAATAAGGCTCACATCATTCTGTTTTTTCAATATCATTCTGATGCTTTTCATAATAAGCCACCAAAAATAAGCCAAAATGATCACCACCTAACTCTTTACGTCAAGTCACTAGAATTTGGACATAATTGTACAAAATATTGTGCTCCAGTGTACATTATGGACTACTTAAAAAAGAGCAGTCTGGCCAGTATAATGGCATGGAAAAAAGATAAATTACTGCAGTACACAATAATCAAGTTATTAAGTTAGGATATGGGATCGATTTGAATTTCTGTCTTCTAGTTTATTTTTTATTATTTCTAAATTTTATTTTTTCTGATTTTAAAGTTTTTTGCTGGTTTTTTTCATATTCATTTGTGTTGTCCATGATCAATTAATCTGTTTTTCTATTTTATTTTTTAAAATTTAGTTACGCCAAATAAACCACCATCAATTATAGTGTAATTTTAACTATAAATCAGTTTATTTCAATCCAACCAAATGGCACCATAGTAACTCACAATTTAATAGCAAATACTGAAGAGTTGTTGCGTGAAGCAGCCGACATCACATATATATAATTTTCTAATAAAAAGCAAATAATTCGGAAAATATATCAAATGCTGGCTGAGATTTGTATGCACTTCGAATTGAACTGAAAAAAATAGACGTTCTTCTTGTCCCTGTCTTATTTGACGGTGAGTCTAAGGTGGCCATCTCTCTTCCAGTGCCATTTGCCCTGTCAGTCATTCAGGTCCAAAGCATGCAAGAGGATCCTCGAACCATGTTATTCAACAAAGCATCAAACGAAACAATTGGGCGTGGTCTACGCGATTGTCCTGTGACTGGTTCAGTCCTATCCTTGTTTTTCTTCACACGACTTGGAGTTGACTAAGGCTCCGCTTATTTTGATTTGAGCTTCTGATTTTTTTTGATTTATTTTATATTATTTATAAATTTTGTCTTTTTCTATACTTTTGATTTTTTTTGAGTTTTTCTGTCGGTTCTTTTTTCTCGTATTTGTTTGCATTATTCGTGATGGGCTAACATGTGTTTTTCTATTTTTAATTTTTTAAAATTTAATTATGTCAAATAAGCCTCCATCAGCTACATTGTTTTTTCAGTAGCTACAATAGTTTTCAGCCATAAGCCACCCAAAAAAAGCTCATTTGAGCAGCTACTATGCTGCCATGGTGGCGCCCTGTGCTGTGGTTGCTAGGATTACCAGGAATGATTTATGGCTTCACTGGTTGCTATGTGGTCTTGGTTGGTTCCCTGGAGCTTTAGGGCTTGGGCATGGTTTAGGGTGCCTTTGGTTGAGCTTTTGGGAGCTGCTTTTGCTTCCAAAAAGCCAAAAGCCAACCAAAGGGTGCAAACCGTGTCGTTTTTCGAGCGACTACTTTTGGGTAGTCTGATTTGAAAGCACATTGGACCACGCTTTTGGCTTTTGGCTTTCGCTTTTGAAATGGTGAAAATAGAGAGTTTTCACGATTATTTCAAGGAAAATAGAGATAGGATGTAAGTTTTATACTTGTTTGAACCAAGCGACTTCTGACTTTTCCATGACCCACAACCTCTGACTTTTCCCACCTGACTCACACAGACTTTTGAAGCCACAGCTCAACCAAACACACCCTTAGTCTAGTCGTGCTTCCCTGGATCTAGCTATAACATTCTCATTACTAGTGGTTATAGCTACTCTATTGTTTAACTACGTCACTTACGAGGTTTGAAATAAGTACTTGGGATGGGGTTCTTGGCATAGCCTACCTCTATCTGTTGTTTGTCTGGTTGATTTGGGAAAGAGGGAGAAAATGGTCTTGGCGTCGCCTCCTCCCTTGTCAGCTAGCTAGGTGTAGGGGCCTCGTGGTCGTGGTGGTCGTCTCCTATTGGGGCCTCCTACTCTTGGCTCCTGGTTGGCTAGCCGTGTGCCCTCCTGGCTCATTCTTGCTCCTAGATCTGGTTGGCTTGGTCTTGATGGCCTCCTCTGGTGCTTGCTATGGCAATGTGACTAGAAGGGTGGTGGATCGGGAGTTGGGAGTGGGGATGAATTGGAGGGGGAATGGATGGTGGTCTGGGGCTGGCTGGAATACTTTGTGGTGGTGGCTCTCGGTCCCTCGGCTTTGCTATGATTTCTCCCTACCACTCGGTTGCTCTCTCGGCTGCCTGGCCGAATGTTGCCTCTCTCCTCCCCTTGGCCGAGTCTCCACCCTTATCCCTTGCCTGTGTTGCCTGTTGGTCTAAGGCACTATGCCGTGGGGAGGCTAGAGATATTTTGGTGGTTTCTTATACAATGGTTCTTCGGGATTTCAGTAAATACATGTTAGTTTTTATTGCCGAATGATGACCCTATGGTTATGAGAGATTCTGACTGGCCTCCGGACGGTATGGTATCTTCGTAAACGGAATGCCTTGCCCAAAACTAACCTCTAGGGCTCTACGGTGATTCTCTCCCATCTTCTTTTCATTGTTTTTGTTTGTGTTCTTTTGTTTGATCTTTTTTGGCATTTTAATACTAGGTTATTCACATTTGAAATAACGGTGGTGGTTCGAAGGTGGCTTCTACTATAAGAAATGCTATATATGTCGGCTTGCGCTCCGGAGCTGCCCGGGGCACCAGTGCGAGGGGCTTCAACGTCGGTGACGAGGCCGTCGTTGCCGCCGGAGCCGCTTGTCGTTTCCACGCCAGGTGCGAGGGTAGTGGCCATGCCGACGCGACATCAGCGGGGCCACTCCAGCGACCCGATCAACACTACCCGTGACGACCGCCACGCTAGCCGGGGTACGAGCCTCGACGTCGGCAGCCTCAGCGCCGGCGTCGTCGTCTGCGCCAGCAATTGGTGCAGCAGCCATGGCGTCGACGAGCGTTGTCGTCGTGCTTCACTTCTTCCTTACCGTCGATGATGAGGCCCTCTCGGGTGCCATCCCTCTTCAGATCTTGAGGCTTGCTCAGTCTTCCCCACGGACGGCGCCAGCTGTTGTGGTTATAGGCCAAATAGTACAGAGTGGTAGTGGAGATGTTAGGTGAACAATGCTTGGGGTCTTCCCATGGCCTGGATGGCCTTATATATATTCACATGGGGAGTGTTTCACGATTGTGTCCTTACATCCAAGTATCCCTCTCGGGGCATTTATGTCCTTATACATGTCCCATTTCGGGCTTTACAACCTTTTAACAAGCCGGCTGAGTTTAGGTGGGGGCCACCCCTACAACAATAATCATAATAATAATAATAAGGGAAGAATGATTTAAAACAATGAGTTGTGAATACCAACTCTAAATATTTAAATTCACGTTTAAGTCCGTAAAACAAAAATCGGTTTTAAGTTAGCAAAACAAAACTAATTTTAAAATAAGAATTTAAAGGAATGAATTATGGTAAGGAAGTTAAATCGGAAAGAAAATTCAAAAAAATATAAATTATAAACTAACTTCAAATTAAAATTGAGCTCCAATCTAAGTCCAAACTTAAACTCGTGAAATGCAAGATCTTAAGGTAGCCAAAATTCAAAGGGAGAAGATTTTTACCGAAATATTTAATTTAATAAATAAGCCTAAAAAGGCTAAATGATGGCAAGCAAAAATTTAAATACAAAACCAAAGTTTAGTCCCAAAAATCTAAAACTTGAAGTGCAAATTCAACTTTTGGCATTAGACATTCAAGATTGAAAATTTAAAATTCGAATTTCCACTTTCCTTCTCCCTTCTCCCTTTCTCTTCCATGTGGGCCAGCCTTTTTTCTTTCTTTCTTCCTTTTCTTCTCTTTGTCCCCCTGCTTTTCTTCTATGGCAGCGCCCCTTGCTTCCTTTCTCTCTGGCGCCCGGTCGGTCAACCCTACCAAGACCACGTTGTGGTTGTCCACTCACCTAGCAAGGCCATCCCCTACCATGGCCTTCATGTCGCGCCGGAGCCACGCCTTACATCAACCAATCACCATCACCATGACACCATCGATCGATTAACGCCAATAGCCGCTACAGAGCTCCCCTGTGCAGCACGTCGCCCGGCCTCGTCTCTCATGCGACTGATAGCACATCACTTCACCATGCCCTACAGTCGGTCACCTCGTCGCGCAAGCCACAAAGCTGCGCCAACCCATGTCTCGCCCTGTCGTGACCATGTTAGAGCCACGCCTCGGCCATCCCAAGCTCTATTGGCCGGTTGACGACTACAGAACCTCCACAACACTCTCTCCATTCTATAAATGGCCTTCCCCGGCTCACCTTGCTCCCCTGCGCCTCCCCTTCCTTCTCCTTTGTTTTCTTCTAGCTCGGCCGAGCTCAGTTGCCATTCCCGCTTAATCCATGCGTCGGCCACCGCATGCTCTCAGCACTCTGGCCGCCTTTGGCGAGCTCCCCCTCGACGGAGCACGTCATCCTGTGTTCCAGGCTCCCTACGACACTACCCCTTAGCCAATTTTGGAATCTAGCCAAGCGCACTGGTCTCCCTTTATTTTGGTGGAAATGGCCATCGTCACCGCCGTTGCCTCCCTAGCGAACCGCAGACCGATTCTTCACCATGGAGGCATCCCCACATCACCCTCTACCACCCCCAAGCGTCGGCTGACATTCTCCTTCACCCGAGCAAGCCGCCCACGGTGGCCTTCTCCGCGCCACCGCCCGCACACATCGCCGGAGCTCCTTGTTGACTCCCCACCTCTATGGCCCGCACGGTGAGCTTCCCCTACCTTACTCATGCTCATGCCCCTACCTTCGTGCTCTTTCCCCACATCGTCGCCCCACCACCATCGACCCTAGCCGTCGGCTGCCATGGGCAGCCTCAAAGCCCCTGCCTCACCTCGGCACAAGCTGCCGCCTCCCATGGCTTGCCTGCCTCCTACTATCCATTTTACTAGTCAGCTTTGCCCTACCGTGGCCAAGACGCCGCCGACGAGCTCATCCCCATGGTGTCGTCACTCCCCCTGCTCTGTTTCAAGCCGAATGCACCATCTCTCTCTCCTCTCCATGACATGTGGGGCACTCCCCTTTTCAGTTGAAGATAATTCCATTGGTTAGTGGTGAGTATTGTAAGGCAAAAATTTATAATTCACAAATGCCATGAACTAGTTCTTTTACTAGAACATAATTATTTGAGATTTAAGTAATTAGCGTAAATTTAGTTAAAAATAAAATAATAATTTAATTATGGAAATGGAATAAAGTATTGTGCAAAGTAAGATTATTAAGGATTTAATCTTGGATTAATTATCGTATATGAGTAACTAATGTGCCTTGATTATTTATTTTACATCTAATTGCTAATTAAAGACATTAATAAAAGATGGCTTTGGTTAAATGTCCAAGAACCATAGAGGTCTTAATTGAAATAGCGATTAAATTAAAAAATAAGGAAAGTAGCCAATATGACCTTGCCACTCAAACTAAAATAAAGGCGATAACAAAAGTATCAATGCTCCTATGGTGGATAATGATCAAGGTTATTTAAAATAGATAATGACCAAAGTGAGGTGAACGAATTAATTTTGGTGCTACTAGAATTTAGATTGAAATGTCCACATTATCTGGCAATCTTCTTGGAAAGATAGGTTAGGTAGGATTGAAGATTATATAAGAAGCCAACCAATATTTGTACAAGAAACTCACATGGCCATTATAAGCTCTATTAAAACCTAATCCTTACCATTAACATGTCGCCAATAATCGAATCCTAACGATAGATGTAATTAATAATGTTGTTAAAATATAATGGTATAATTCCTAGATAGGCCCTTTGGACTTAAATTGTTAAACCAATTCACACATGAAATAATAAGGTCAACAACAACTATAAATAATTGTGCTTCTTCATTAAATTCGACAACTAATACCCAGTATCCCAGCTAAGCTCATCTATCTGTCCATAAGTGTAACCTGACTCATAGAACTTTCTTAATAAATATAAAATAATAAAAAAGTTATTAAATTAAAAGATCAGGCAGTGCTATTCCACCGTCAGCTACGCATGGCCATCTTCAAACCCAAAGCGGAATATTCCCGTGACTATTCCCTTACCATAAACCTCCTTTGTCATCCATCTTGGCGGATTTCCCCCATCATTCCTCACCTCACTCAAATCTTATTTGACTCTAGAAATAACCTGCACCTAATAAACTTTGTCTCAAATGATTCGTGTAATCACAATAAAACTAAATTGAATTCATTTGGATTTATTTGGGCCTTTTGAGTTATTTGTAGTTATTTGAATTTAGTTGTTTAGTGCATAATTAGAAATTGGGGTCCTAAAGAACAATGGATCAAGTGAGACCAAGATCCAGATGAAGATGAAGACTGAGAGCTCAAGATCATTGAATGAGAAAGCTTTTTATGAGCTCAAGACCATCGAATGAGAAAACTTTGAGTGAGCTTAAGATCGCAGTAAACCGTGCAAGGCGAGTCAATACTTTAATCATGTTGAACCTACATTTTATGCAATCTATTTCTGTTTAAATTATCAAATTACATGCCGTTATTTCATATGCAAATCTATGATTGTTTTAAGAATCTAGTTACATGCCTATTATTTATCTGGTGAGTATTACATTCCCTTGGAACATTTGAGCCTTCGAGCTTTGTCACCCTAGGAAAATTATAAAGATAACCTTTTGAAAGTAAGTCTACAATTACATGCCATACTTAGTACTGCTTAGATATTCGGGGTACCAAAGTGCCCCAAGCATCACTTTTAATCATGAGAACTGATTAGGGAGAATGGCTAGTTTTGACATGGTATATTATGTTTCCAAAATCCCCAACATGCATATTTATCTAGGCAGATGGTAAGAGGGCTAGCGCAATAGATGCACGAGAACATGTGGTTTGGGGTAGAACCGCTCAGATAACCCTAACTACTGAATCTTGTCATGACCTTCTATGCAAAACAAGTACACACACAAATATGCAAAGTACAACTTGGCTTAGTAAACTTACCGGACCCTGGAAGTTATCTCATCGGTGGGGAAGTGTGGTAGTACAAGTGCAAAATTCGTTTGGCTTGATGGGACACCGAGGGGATGGTAAGGTTTATCAGTTGCGCTAACCGTTAGGGAACATTGTAGTCCTATTGCGGCTAGTCGTTGTGTAGGCATCCCAAACAACTTATGGGACCACTTCGTGTGGGAGCAGCCTATATGGGTGAGATGATGGAAGGAGCGAGATATTTTGAAAGGATATTGTGACGATCTCCTCATCTGCATGACCAATGAATCGTGTGGGTAAAATGGGATGGTTGTCTCTTGTGGGATAAAGTGTACAAACTCTGCAGAGTAAAATTGTTCGAACAGCTGTGCCTATGGTCATGGGCGGGCATGGGAACTTAATTAGATATAGTTCTATTTCAAATCTTTGTGGGTGGGATTGAAAAAGTGGCGGATCGTAAAAGCCCTGATTTGTGTTACCCTAGGTGTCACCCTAGTGATAAAGTTAGGTAGATATGACGCCGAAAGATTAGTATGAGGTGCAGAAACCATATAACGGTTGATGAAACCTGGATCGCTATTATTATTGCATTCTTTCACACATTAAAAAAATGCTTTAGTTAAATCTGCTAAGTCTTAGGAATTTCTAATTATTGTAAATTTTAAGGCATTTGGCAAATAAAAATATCCCGAGCCTTCCTTTGACAAACAATGCATCTGCCTAATTACATATTGTGTGTTGGCTTGCGAAGCACGATGGTTTGTACGTACTCTCGCTCACTTAATTAATTCAGAATTAGGAGTCAGATCGCTACGCTTCAGCAATACACTCGGTCATGATGGTAAAAAATGAAGAGTCCAAGAACTAGGCCGCGAACCATAGTTGGCTGCTTGTGGGCATGTCCTGAGGATCCCACCTATGTGGTCTATTTTCGCTGCTGCTTTTATTGATTTCGGTCCGATCGGCCCTTGAGTAAGTTTACTATTATATTTACGCTTCCGCATGATATGTATTTTGATGTTGAGTAATATATATGTGAGCACTATCTACTGATTCAGGGAATAGTATAGTGGAATCACAGAGAATTCTAGATTATTAAATCTAGGTCCGACAAGAGCTCAACCGAGAGATGCTTCACCCCCAAGCTCCACATCACCCATTCGTACACTAAGAGGTGGACGAAGGAACCCAGATTGAGGTAGGAGACCTCAATATCGAATGTATCGAGCACATCCTTCAGTAGCCCAATCAGGGGAATGCGGAGGCTAGCTTTGAATTGAGTAGCGAAGACGGTGATCATCCCCGGCCCTAGGTTGGGGCGGACCTCATCAAGCTCGGGCAAGATGGCCATGTCGACGCTCACGATCTTGCTCTCCTCCTTCAATTGCTCTAGAAAGCTCCTCTTCATGTTGGAAGAGCCCAAGTAATGAGAAAACTGGACGGCCTTCTCGGGGGTTTCCTCCCCATCGGTCGCTGCCTTCACCGTCCCACATTTCTTGGCGGAGGGACTGGCGGACACCGCCTTCTTCTTAGAAGTCATAGCAAGGTTCAAGCGACACTGAGCTGCTCGAAGGACACTCGTGGCGACAAGCAAGGGGCGACCCGCCCGTTCCAGAGCTTAGCAAGGAAGAGGACCCCTGGAGGGGGTTCGGGTGGCAACAAAGGAAGCCCCCGAAGGGGGTCCGAGGCCTCAAAGCAGCGCTGTTCGGGAGGGGTCCGGGCCCCCAAGGATGAAACTCCCTGGGGCGGTCCGGAAGCTAAGACGGTGATGCCAAAAGTGGAGTCCGACCGCTGGCAAGGCGACGCCGGAAGTGGAGCCCAGCCGCAGGTGAGGCGGCATCGAAAATGGAGTCTGATCAAAGACTCGTCGCTCTGGAGTCGGCTCGAACGTGGTCGAACGCCTGGGACCCAAAGGCAACCTCGACGGTGGTCTAAGGGAGCTAAGAGGCTGCCCAGGTGGGGCGCCCATGGGGAAGCCGATAGCCTTGGTCACCGGAGGAGGATATGGGCCAGCTGAGCAGGGAGCCGGGTTGGCTAGAAGGGGATTTGGGGAGTGAGTGCTAGTGGAGCCCTGAGGTGCGCCGGCTGGCAAGGTTATTTATAGACCGAGAGCGGTCCTCGGTGAATCGAATCCACCCAACTCCTCAGGACTAGGAATGCAAACGGATCGAATACGGACAGATAATGTCAGTGACTGACTTTGATCAATAATGATTCTCATTGGAACATCCCATTTCAAGGATAAGACTCTCCATTCCTGGTGTAAGGCTGTAAGCAAGCACTACATATGGCTCCACTCGACAGTTGATTGACGAACCTCCAGGTAGCTTCCGGAGTTATGCTTAAATAGTATGTTACAGTCTCAAGTCAACTCATCAGAATTTGGACGCAATTGTGCAAAGCCTATGTACTCCAGCGTACATCATGGACTACTTAAAAGTAGCACTCTGACCAGTAAAAAAGTTTGGAAAAATAGGGAATATACTGCAAGAAGTACGCAAGAATCAAGTTATTGAGATAGGATATAAAAAATTACAACCCAAAAAAATCCCCCAAAAAGAAAATGCATGCATCAGAAAACACCAGATGATTCTCTAAAAAAACAAGGCAAATAGTTCGGAAAATGTAGCAAATGCTAGCAGAGATTCATATGTACCAAAGATCTCTTAACAAATACTTGGAATTGAACTTATATATAAACAAAATTCTTCTTGTCCCTGCCTTGTTTGACGGTGGCTCTGTCTGTTCCAGTGCCATCTGCCGTGTCAAGTCATTCAGCTTCAAATCACGCAAGAGGATCCTCGAATCATGTTATTCAACAAAGCATCAAAGGAAACAATTGGCCGTGGTCTACGCGGTGTACTCCTGTCCTTCTCTTTCTTGAGACGACTTGGAGTTGATTACAGCCTGCAAACACGTTACGCATTTGAAACTTGAAGCTATTTAAGAAGGTGTGTTCGGCTTACCTGAGATGCAATACAATGCATTACACATCTTGTCTGTTGATCATTTTGGTTCAATGGAGCTAAGGCCTTGCAACTGCACCACAGGTGCATCGCGGGCAGTATGCTTTCTGCTTGCAGTTGCTTTGCTGTCTAACATCCCATGCTTCACCTCGTCCATGCTCAAATCTCCACCTCCTACCACTGCCTCCAACAACTCAGACCGCTCTGTGCTCCTCTCATTCAAGTCACTCATAGCTCAGGACCCCTCTGGAGCGCTCACCTCATGGGGCAACAGGTCACTCCACTGCTGCAGATGGCAAGGCGTGACGTGCGGGAAGCGTGGCCGCCGCCGTGGCCGTGTCGTCGGCCTCGACCTCAACTCGCTCGGGCTGGTTGGTAGAATCTCTCCTTCCATTTCCAACCTCACGTACCTCAGGAAGCTCCATTTGCCACAGAACCAGTTCGGTGGGCACATACCACATGAACTCGGTCTTCTCAACGATCTAAAGCATCTGAACCTGAGTATCAACTCTCTCGAGGGAGAAATTCCGACTTCTCTATCTCGCTGCTCGCACCTCCAAACCATCAGTCTGTGGTACAATAACCTCCAAGGCAGCATTCCATCCAACCTCAGCCTCTGTTCAGACCTCAGGACCATCGAAGTCTTTGCTAACTATCTTGAGGGAGAGATACCCAGTGAGCTCGGTTCACTCCAGAATCTTCAGCTCCTGAACTTTTTCGACAATAACCTCACTGGAAGCATCCCACCTGACATGGGAAACTTGAAAAACTTATACTGGGTTGATATAAGCAATAATGGCCTTACTGGCTCCATCCCTCCTGCAATTGGCAACCTTCAGACTTTGCAGTACATGGACTTTGGAAACAACAAGCTTTCAGGATCCATTCCAGCGTCTTTAGGCAACATCTCCTCACTGAGTTGGTTGGTTCTAGAAAACAACAGTCTCACTGGAACCATCCCGCCGTCGCTTGGTGGCCTCCCTCATCTTAGCATTTTTAGTTTAGCAGGGAACAACCTTGTAGGGGACATCCCTCCATCATTAGGGAACCTTTCTTTACTCGCCCAACTAAACTTTGCAAGAAATAGTCTTACTGGCACCATCCCTCATTCCTTAGGAAATCTTTATGGTCTGAATCTTCTCGCTCTTACGGAGAACATGCTCACAGGCACCATTTCTCCATCCTTGGGCAATCTTCTTAATCTTGTTTATCTCGGTTTGCAATTCAACAACATTACGGGGGTGATCCCTCCATCATTATTCAACCTTTCCTCTCTTCAAAAGTTGGATCTGCAAAACAACAGGTTTGGTGGCAGTTTGCCAAATTATTTTGGAGACAAGTTTCCTCAACTACAGGGTCTTGCTTTGAACGGGAACAAGTTTCATGGTCCCATTCCTCTATCTCTTTCCAACTGTTCGATGCTTGAACTAATTCAACTAGATAATAACTCATTCTCTGGTACAATTCCCTCAAGTCTAGGAAACCTCAAGAGCTTGTCCAAATTGCGCCTCGACTACAATAAATTAGAGGCAAACCTGGCTGCTGACTGGGGCTTCTTGAATGCTTTGACAAACTGCAGCCAACTACAAGTTTTGCAATTAAGTTTCAACAGGCTTAGAGGTGTGCTACCAAACTCACTTTCTAATCTTTCTACCAGTTTAGAACGCCTTGAGATTCTCAACAATGAGATAGGAGGAAATATACCTGAAGGAATTGGGAGACTTGCCAATTTGACGGCACTTTACATGGGTCCTAACCTCCTCACTGGTGCCATACCTGCTTCTCTGGGTACACTACCGAAGTTGAATGTGCTATCACTAGATGAAAATAGACTATCAGGAGAGATCCCACCAACTCTTGGAAATCTCACTCAATTGAGCGAACTCTATCTAAGTGATAATGGACTTACTGGGCAAATACCTTCAACCCTTGGAAAATGCCCTTTAGGTATATTAAGCCTTGGTTACAACAAACTTACCGGTAAAATACCAAAGGAAGTTTTCTTATCCAGCACATTAAGAATTTTAAGCTTCCCGAACAACATATTAACAGGGCAAATACCTTCAGAGCTTGGTCTCTTGAGAAATTTGCAAGTTCTTGATTTCTCAGGTAACAAGCTAACCGGTGAAATTCCCATCTCCATTGGAGGATGCCAGAGCTTGGAATCTCTTTATGTTACACAGAATACCCTTCATGGTTCAATTCCCTCTTCAATGAACAAGTTGAGAGGCCTACAAGATCTAGACCTTTCATGCAACAACTTCTCCGGGACCATTCCAGATTTTCTTGGCAGTTTTAATGGTCTCATACATCTGAACCTCTCTTTCAACAACTTGGTAGGTGAAGTTCCGGTTGATGGGGTATTTCATAATACAAGTGCATACTCAATTGTTGGAAACGATGGCCTGTGTGGGGGCGTTCCTAAGTTAAGTTTGCCGCCATGTCCAATCCAACAAGCAAGCAAGGAACATAAATTCTCAAGGCTAGCAGTAGTCATGTCAGTGTCCATAACATTTTTGTCTATTATCTTTATCATATCTTTACTCGCCATTCGATACCAAAAACATAGATCCAACAGAGGACAATCAGATCCCACAGCTGGAAGGAATCAACTACCAAGAGTTTCTTATACTGAGCTGGCTAGAGCAACAAATGGGTTCTCTTCTTCAAATCTTATTGGTGAGGGAAGATTTGGTTCAGTGTACTTGGGAAATATGAGCGTCGATCAATATAGTGTGGTTGCTGTCAAGATCCTCAAGCTCCAGGAGAGGGGAGCATCACACAGTTTTCTTGCAGAATGTGACGCCTTAAGATATCTCCGGCATCGGAATCTTGTGAAGATCTTAACAGCCTGCTCAACTATTGATCCTAGAGGCCATGATTTTAAAGCTCTAATTTTTGAGTTTCTACCGAATGGCAGCCTGGACAAATGGTTGCATACTCACATAGATGAGCGCAGTGATCAAGGAGCCCTAGACCTTTACCAAAGGCTAAGCATTGCCATTGATGTAGGATCTGCACTGGAGTATCTTCATGATTACAAGCCGACACCAATAGTTCATTGCGATCTTAAGCCCGGCAATATCCTTCTAGACAGTGACATGGTGGCTCATGTGGGCGATTTTGGACTAGCGAGGTCCATAAATCAAGAAGAAAGCAATTCACCTCAAGTATCATCCAGCTGGGCCGCATTTAGAGGGACCCTTGGATATGCCGCTCCAGGTGCACATTTATCACTTGACAATTTATACTTCACTTCATGTACTCAATTGTACACGATTGCATCATCATTTGTCATCTGCTACGAGTATTTGCAAACTTCCGTATCACCTTTTCTTGTTCTTCTGTTACAAAATAATATATTTCACATCAATCCTCATATTGTGCCCTTGTGAAATATATGAGTCGTTTGTGATAATTTGCAAATGACCTACTCTGACATTAACATTTGTGATATTTTGTGATCTGTATATGATCTGCTCTGACAGTAACACACTGAGTTATGCCTGTGCTGCAATCGCATTTTCAGAATACGGAATTGGCAATGAAGTTACTACTCAGGGAGATGTTTATAGCTATGGGATACTTGTACAAGAAATGTTTACTGGAAGAATGCCTACAGAAAAAAATTTTGGGGAGGATTTCGACCTTCACAAGTTTATCGAGGCAGCATTGCCTGATCGTGTCGAGGACATTGTGGACCAGCATCTCATATCACCAAGGGAGGACACACAGAGGAATCAAAATTCACTCCTGAACAAGGAAGCAACGCTTTCATGCCTAACTTCCATTCTGAGGGTTGGTATCCTCTGTTCAAAACAAATACCTGCAGAACGGATGCAAATACGAGATGCAGTGAAAGAACTTTACAAAGTCAAAGAAAAATTCTATCCATCAAGAATCAATACAGGGAGAAGGGAAAGTCAAATACCAGAAATAGAACGGGAGCAAGCAGAGTAAACTAGCAAAGTAATAATTTTATAAATAAATGGGCTAAGAATGAAGTTGCCAACTCATTATTCAGTCTTATCTCTTTGTTCAACGAGATTTTGTACACGCTTTAATATATAATCGCATGTGGAAAATATACACACGTACAACTTCAAATACTTGTGTGTGCATTCAAGAGGCAAGAAATGCATATGTAGATTACAACTAGTCTTGTGCGGGGCATATGCATGTATAGATCATGGATTAGTGCATGCATGGCATAATTCGAAAGATGCAGCCGCTGCGGCCGTTCAAGATAAGAATGGCAGTTCAAATCTTAATCCGTATCTACAAAGGAGTTGAACTACTAAACTCTATCCAGGAGATCTTACCGGGCGAGCCACGGAACAAAGCCACAGACGCAACACACGCACGCGGGGGCCAAGCTTCGGAGGTCCATCCAGGCGCTGAAGCAAGAAGGCACTCGAGCGTGAACACCTAGAGACCATAAGAAAGAAAGAAGGCAAGGAAGTAATCAGGAAGGGAGGAGGAGCGAACGCAATCTACATACCATGGCGTGCTCCCGCGAAGAACCAGAGGCACTGCTCATTATACTGATTCTTTTCCTTGGGTTGTTGGGCGTGGGGTGGATGCCATCAATCATGGATGACATCAATCCAAATACTTCCCGGTCTTCATGACAACGACCACAGATTCCGCATGCGGGCAGCGCGCTTGCGACCACCGCGCAGTGCGTCAAGAACCTTTCTTGCATTAGCATCTGAACCATACCCTAGTGGTACGCGCAGCAAACTCGGGGCTCCGGGTGCTGCAAGAGTCCGGCAATGGGTCTTCGGTATTTCGTCGAACACCTTGCGTGCGTCCTCAAAACAGCCATAGTTTACGGTGCCACGGGCGAGCGCAGCAGCCGCGTAGCGATCCTTCGCGAGGTTGGTATTGTCTGTCGGTATGGTGGACGCCTGGATGGCGATGGTGGCGCTGACATTGCCTCTTGAGCGGAACTGGAGGAGACAGGGGAAGCGACGGTGACCCTGGCTACCGGTATGAAAGTTCACCGAGTCTGGCCTAGAACACAAAAGTAATTCTTTTTTTGTATTTACTTTAGTCCGCTCGTATCGTAATGGCCTGGCCCAAATGAAGTCCTTCATGTAAGATACAGACGCTCGTATAGAGAACAATAGGGTCGGCACTAACTAGTGTTCTTTTTCTGACTTGTAGCTAACTTTTAATTTTTCTATAGTAACTAGCTTTTAAATAAAATATCTTTTCAAGATAGAGTCTACTAGTTAATTATAGTATATACTGTACCGACTTCATTTATATCGGCAAAAGTCACACGTAAATTTCAGTTACTCTATAATCTCTTACACGAACAACCAAAAGATATAAACCACAGCTAAAAACCATAAACTGCAATCACAAAAGAACATGCCATTAGAACCCTGGCCCAAGCATTTTCCTTAGGTTTTTTTTTTTGAGTAAACGGTGTGAAGGGCTATGGGCTATGTTTATCTATGGATGAGAATCTTTACACAATGCACCACTTGAGAAATTTACTAACAGAGGCATTTCTAATTGGGCCTACCTTTCGCTCACATAGTCACATGTACACTATATATGGTGAGCCGAAGGAGCCATAGTGGGGGCCAATCCCCAACGTTGATGTTACCTTCATGCACGTCACTTAATCGCATTTGATGATCCAAATATGCATTTACCGGACGGTAACAAGTTCTGTGACCCTACAGTGCAGTTTTCTCTTTAGTTTGGGATTGACTATAGAATACCTAGGTGCTTAGTCTTACAGAGCACTCATTTTTTCCTTTTCTTTTATGAAATAATCTTAAAAATATTTGGTATTCTATTTATAACAATTACTACTAAATTATATCATATAACTAAAGAAATTAAAAAATACAACAAAAAATAAAACTTATCATCTAGATTTTTAATAAATTACTAGACGAAAGTCACATAAATTACCATTCATTAAACCCTAAGTTACCACCGATAGCTTAACAAATCACTAACATAAGTTTCAAAATTACCATCAATTTATGAATTTAAGAAAATTAGGAATTGCCATCATTCAAACCCAAAGTTATTATTATAGTTTTAAGAAATTATCACCCTAAGTTCTAAATTATCACCATTTCTATAAGTCCGAAACATTTTAAAACTTACCATCAATTGCGTTAAAGTTACCATCAGTCGCATCCGAAGTTATCATCCGCATTTTCAATAAATTATCACCCTAATTTCTGAATTTACCATTATTTTATATCATCGCTTTTAACCTAAATATATATGGCCGAGATGCAGCCACCTCCACATTTACACACTTTATCCTAAGCTACCTTCTGTAGTTTTAATAAATTATCATCTTAAGTTTAAAATTATCATCAGTTTTTTAATTTAAAATAAAGTTCAAAAGATTACCATCAGTTGCATCATAAATTATCATATACATTTTTAACAAATTATCGGCCTAAGTTCTAAAATTACCATTGGTTTTGGGAATTTCAAAAGTTCAAAAAATTACCATCAGCTACACCCTAAGTTACCATATGCAAATCTAAAATATTATCAACCTAAGCTCAAAAACTATCATTTAAAAGAATCTAACAAATTACCATGGAACACTTAGTGAAATGGAAAGCAAAGAGATACGGTCAAAAAGAGCTGGTCCCCTTTGACATGCGATGCAAGATGGTGCTTGGCTTGAATTGTGGGCCCACATGAAAGTAGCACAACAAAAGCATGCTTTGCATATCCGTGTACACATATATGTAGGTTTGCTTGTGCACATAGCAGTGTATCATAAATGTAGTATCAATTGCATTTAAGTTACCATGTGATGTACCTAAATGTTACCATCAGGTGCACCTAAAATTATCATCTATATTTTTAACAAATTACCACACTAAGTGGAATATTACCATTAGTTTATGAGTTTGTAAAAAGCTCAAAACTATAACAGTATGTACAATTTTAATAACCATCATTTTTTAAATTTGAAAAGCTTAAAAAATCATTATCAATTAGTTCATAAGTTACCATTTGTAGTTTTAGCAAATTACCATCCTAAGTCTGACACACGAGGTATGCTTATTTATTAGTCTATCGCTGTAAGTTGGATCACAAGGTATTCATTTTTCTTGGTCCATTGACACGAGGTGTTGTGTTAGCTCGAATAATTCATTAGGGCTTAATTCGAGCTTGAATATTACTGCATATTAACTTTTACTAGGCTTATTCGAGTTAAGCTCGAGTTAGAGCTTTTCTTATAGTTGTATTTTGTGATTCAAATTTGGTTGGGTCCGATAACTTCTAGTTGGGTCGAACCACTGTTGGTCTCTCCGATCGTTTGAAGAGTTCAATCAATATTCGCTCAAAGCAATGAGAAATGGTCAGAGGTTATGATTATGATCATCTTCGTGTTTGTGATGGACTGTACATCAACTGGAGTAAAACGTGGCTACTCAAGGCATTTTCCTACTAAAACTCTACATCGTTACCTTCTCAAACTCTCTGAGCGGAGTGCTATTCTTGTCAAGGTTCTAAAAACAGGTTTACTCGGCCGAGTAATCGCTTGAGTACTCGTACCAAGTCCTCTCACCGAGTACGAGTAGGCCAAAACGAGTAGCTAATCGGTTTAACCGGTATAACCGATCGAATATTCAAAATAGTCACCTACCAGGCTGTATACTCGCCGTGTGGCAGCCCAATGCAATTCAGCCCACAGCCCACGGTCAGCGGAGTCCACAGCAATCCCGAAGACTCGAAGCCGCCCACACCCCACAGTAGTGCATCACACAGTCGCGATGACGAAAATTGCTGGAGAGGAAACCTCGATCTGGAGGTGGTAGCTGCTGATGCATCTTTTCTGTGCTGCGTTACCTCCGGTAACAGTGTCCCATGCTGTGGTTCATCCCTCTGACGGCGGCATCCCCTACTACATCTCCTCCTTCTAGTGGCGGTGTCCCCTACTACGTCTCCTCTACCCGGCGGTGCCCACTCCTCCTGCGGTTCCTCCCTCTGATGGCAACTGCCCTAATGTCGTGATGTGTCTCCTCCATCCGACGACGACCTCCCCTGTTACAACTCATCCCTCTAACGTCCACTACCAGCACCGACATACATTAGCGGTTAGCCACCCCCTCCCTCCCTCCTTGGCTCCTTCCTTGCCTTGATTCTACACCCCTAGCACTTCTTACTTCTTCCTGTGCCAGCCTCTTGCCACCGCCGCTGCTAGCTGCTATATGCCACCGCCACCACTAGCTACCGGCTTCCTGTGTGAATGGGAGACGCATTGTTTTTAGGATTTGGTGCTTTTATTCAGTGCTATTAAGCATTTAAGCTTATCATCTTTTCGTATGTTTTACAATTTTGCTACTCATGCTTAGTTGTCCAGTTAATTCCACGTCATGTATTCTACATGTTGTAAATATTTCTTTTTGTTCAGTATTGCTAGGCTGCTATTGAGGTTAAAAGGATGAAGATCAAAGGACAAAGTTTCTAATTTTCTATGGTGCTATTGAGGTTGTTCACTTATTCTTCCTATTCTGCATTTGTTGTAGATACCAGACTAGTGGCTATGTATGATTGAATCCAATGGCAAATGGAAGTCAAGCTCAAGAGCCTTAGCAACAGCCTTAGCCTGAGCCGTATGCACCCAGTATAGAAGACCCTGGTTGGAAATATGGGTACCTCCCCAATAAGCATGAAGCAGGAAAAGTAAAGTGTAGGTTATGCCAAAAACTTGTATCTGGTGGGATAAACCACTTCAAGAGGCATATTGCACATATTAGAGGAGATGTTGCTCCATGCCCCAATTATGATGTTGAGGCAAAGAAGCTTTGCAAGAAGCACCTTAGGGCATCAAAAAGAAGGAAGATGTTGCAAAGGTGGAGGAGGAGGAGAGAGCTAAGGTAGACATCTACGGTGAAAAAGAAGATGATGAGATTTTGGAAATTGGATCCAAAAGAAAGCAAACAAGAGGCCCAATGGATAAGTATAAGCTTGTTAGACTTGACCCCAAGACAACCAAGGAACTTAAAGAGGGAGACTGTACACAGAAAGGCATCAAGGATGCTTTTGCCAAGAAAGAGAGGGAAATGTGAATGATCATGTGGCATATTGGGCATACAAATGTGGTATCTCTTTTAATGCTCGACTGATAAGCCATTCCACAAGGTTTGTGAGGCAATTGGTCAATATGAATAAACTATAAACTTTACTTTATTTTCAATTTGCTTTACACTTGCTGATTTCTAATGTGTGCCAATGCTTTAAACTTTATGATGTTGAACTTGACCAAAGAGGTCGAGAACTATATATCTGTAATAATAGAAAGTTTTGAACTGAGCTTGCAAATTTCTGGTGATGGAGAAGAATCATCTTAAGGTGAATACTTACTTGTAGATAGTTTTTCCTTTATCCTTCTCATTCTGATAATATACAATTTTTGAACCATATTGAACCATTTTTTGTAGATCATATTGCAATTTAAAATAACACATCATATTGAACCATTTTTTATACATTGTCTACTGCTTGTCCACAGGTTATTGATGCAAAAACCTTCAGGTTGCAAGTTGATGAGCACAAAAACTCCTATTCCTTCCCTAAAGCAATTCATTAAATTGCATTTGCGATAACTTCTCCTCAGTGTTCTCCAATTTCTTTCATTTCATGTTTTCCTTTTTTCGGGTCTTTGCTTCAGAATTTGGAATTCCTTGTTTTGATCCTAGTGAGGCTGAAATTTAACATGTTTGGTGAAGTCCAAATTCCAAACAACTATAACAAAGTTATAAAATCCTGTGTAACAGGATAATGTGATATTGAAATAAATTGACTTAGTAAAAGACGATCTTGAGGATTTGGAAAGGCAGATTCATGAGGTCAATGCTCTTTTGTAGGATAGGCAAGAACAATTGAAGTCCATGCAAGAGCAGTATGCCAGCAAGTTAAGGAGCAACAACATTGGAGCTTAAGATGTATCGGAAGTCTTTCTAGAAGATGCTGGGGTATATGCAAATAAAAATCCTGAGATGTCTTTTTTACCTTGCTTTTGTATTTTTTGCTTTTCAAATGGTTAACGCTCTTTACATGTGATTGTTCGTTAGGTGCTTTCTTGTCATTCCCACATCAGCCATGACTTGAAGTCTTGAACCCATACTGATTACTACAAGTCTACAACTACCTCATTTTGTTCACAAAGTGAGGTACCTGCACCTTGTTTCTTTCAAGGTTAAAATCTTTACAAACTAATCACTTCTTGAGGCAAAGTTACATACATAAGCTTTTTTGTACATTGCCAACTTAAATGTCATGACTTCTCATCATTTGAAGGAATGGATAATGGACCAATGGGAGAGGAACTACTATATAACTACACTTGTTGAGCAAACAATGGGAGTTCCTTCGTAGTAATGTCCAAAGGTAACTAGCTAAACCTTTCAGTTCCGTAGTTTTGATCCACTTGCTTCCAGCTGAAAATTTACATCATAAATCTCCAATTATCCATTTCTTCATTTGTGATTTCCCTTTTCATTCTTCTAGCAGTAGCAGCCAATGTTGGGAATTGATTTTTTCCAACCACCTATATACATCAAAACAATAGCATCGAATGTCACTTTGGTTTTATATGAAATTATGAATATATATATATAAATCTATTATTAAAAATAGAAAAATTGGTTACTTTCCGTTATTAAAAAAACCGGTTACAAGGCTGTGCATAGGGCCAATTCCCGTATAATCACTGCAAGGTGAGGTGACCGAGCGAAGTACTGGTTACCGAGTTTTAGACCCTTGATTCTTGTCTTCGAGAAGGTTACTGTTCTATTTCTGATAAGTCTTTGTTTTATTGTCGATTAGGACTCTGTTCTTTTCTTCGTTAGGGACTCTAATCCCTAGCGTATATGTGTACCCTATAGTCACACGGTTTACATACATCGAAGTTACTCGTGCATGTAATTCTCCTCATATGGTGAATTCCATATTCGTGTGTCTGTGGTTTTTTTCAAGAGTTTTCATATTAAATTCTTGTCTCTCGTTCTTTCCATCATCTATTTCAGCCGTGCATTTTATAACACTTATTGTTGAAAATTAGCGTATGTTGAATTATTCACTACTACAGAAAGACTCATCACAGATGGTTCAGAATTGTTATCACAGATGGTTTCTAAATCTTCTGAATTTATGTGTCTATAATAATAGGAGGTTATCACAGACGGCTCTCAAACTGTCTGTAATAATTACAACACAAACTATTTTTTTCAAAAAAAACCATCTATGATATATCAAGTATTATGGATAGTTCTTTAATATAGTTGTCTGTCATATATCAAGTATCATAGACATCTAATACCAAAAATCGTCTGTGATATGTCATATATCACAGATGGCTAATACTAAAATCTTCTATGATAGCTACATAAATACCTATATTATTTCCTATTTTTCAGCTAGCCTCAGAAAATACAAGCAATGTCTTCAGAAAATAAGCAAACATATCATATATATAGCACATGACAATCATTACATAGATCTCAACTAAATGATATACATTTGAATAAATTATTTGATTAAGCACAGTTGAATGATTACAATTGTATCAAATGTTTCAACATCTAATCATCACCGGGGTAGAACTCTCTAATCTTTTTTATGACCTCCGCTATCAAGAATTGGGAGAACTTTCCTCGAATTTCGGTGAGTTTGTCAAGATTGATAGCACTTTTGTCGAATTCCACGCGTTGTCGTTAGGTGTAGTGTTAAGTCATTAGCATATATATATATATATATATATATATATATATATATATATATATATATATATATATATATATATATATATATATATATATATATATATATATATATGTATATATATATATATATATATATATATATATTGATAATCACAAAATAATTATTGGCAGGTTGACAAACATCTGGATCATTCGTCTTAGCGTATATGATTTCCTCCATATGGCGGCAAACGTAGAAGGCACATACGTTGCCCTGTAGCTGCTGGTGGCACTGCGAAAATAGAATTACATACATAGGTATTATCGGTTCTAGAGGCATTATAACGAAGTATGATATATGATTGTTGTGTTATAGCGGGTACCAGAAATCGCGTCCTGTGTCGCAGTGTGCTGGATTCCTTGTGTCTCCCACCTTAGGAAACGTAAGCGCTGAATGACCAACGTGATTCCAAAAAGTTAGCCTCGGCCATTACAAACGAATGAAAGACTACAATAGAGTTATGTATGGAGGAAATGAATTTACCTGTTAATTGTTTGTTGCACATGGGTGAAGTCGTGGTTGCTCCTAAGTAGATAATCAAGGTATATTACCTTGCTCTAATTTGATACAATCACAATCAGAATCCAGTGACCCCTAGTCATGTATGTCTCTATAGTGATTAATTCTAAGTTTATGTTGCGTATAAAGTACAAATGAAACTTGTTTGGCAACTAGTGAAGCACCTACCCCTGGTTAAGGGGTACTATGATGTAGTCCTTATCATTGTGAGCAAGCAATCCTTTCATTATGTAATCTTAGATGAAGGATCTATTATCGTTGATGGATTGCTTAGAGACCAAGTGTGGGTCGAGGAAACCCGCCGGTTCTCATCGTCACCGGACTTGTTGGATCATGGATCTATATACAAGAAATGAGTTATAACATTTATCGGTGTTACGTGAATGTAGAACTTGATTGTACACTACACTTACAGTGTCTAGCATCGTAGAAGTGAGATGTCGAGTTTGTCAAGGTTGAATAGTAAGAATAAGTCTTAATCTTCTTCGATTCGAGCTTGGCGCCTCGCTTGCGATACATTTTCGACGTCACCTTCACGGGTACATGGTCACACTTGTAAAACCATCTGTGATAATTACAGCACATGCGGTTCTCTATAAACTGTCTGTGATGTAGTCATCCAGTATAGCCTCTTTTGTAGTAATGATTAACTATTATTGAGCTTACTCGAACCGAGTTTGAGTCTTGGTCCAGACTCAAACCCCAACATAGGCTTGGTTGAGCTCGACTTGAGCTTCTACTACACTCGAGCATGGAAGGTTAGGCTCGCTCGAGCTCGGTTCATTTCCCGCCCTACCTGTATTGGCATGTGGTTGCTAAGATTGTGCCAGCAGAACATCTGAACTGCACTAAACCTCCACAGTGATGTAATAGAAATGGGTCATTTTGTGAGATGAATGACACGATCGAACTGTTAAATCGTCATGTTGTACAAAGCATAAACACGTACTCGTACACATCATTGTACAAAGGTACCGTGGGATAGAAACTGTATCTAAATGGAATGTCAGACAAAACAAGAGACCGATGAAAGAAAAAAGAAAAAAAACTTAGAACGCAACTACAACGAGCGCTCGATCAAAGCAACGCTTCAACTCAACCGACGGCTGACAAATCGACACACTCAAGCACTATCGCACTGGTAGTAGCGCGATAGACTTCACGTTTAGGTTTATAGGTATCAGTAACAAACACCCAAGTTCTTCCCAGTTCCACTTGACTCACTTGAGATTCATGTAGGCATTGACGATGATGTCTCTAGCAGCAGCTCTAGCGATCGAAGGGAGCGAGACACTGGTGACCAATTGGCAATGCGGCAAGGCGGCGGCAGAGCAACCGGAATTGACGACGCCTAAGTGTTCAACACTGATTAGCTAGGTTGATGTTGTTTAACCATCCTCCGACCATAGTTTTCAGCAGGCGAGTGGTGGCGATGTGGTGAGGCCTACAGTGGCGTCACTAATCATGCATTTCAAGAGGGCAGTGAGCGGTGGAAGATGACATCCATAGGATCTTTTTTCTAGCAAACATCCACAGATCGAAGGGCTGCGAAGTTGAAGTGTTGAACACTCATATGTTGCATACACACCACTTTTTTCTACATGTGGAGACTGTCTGCGCTGACCCACTTCCAATAGCGGTATCGCGCTATTTATAAGTTGTCTGGTTTTTCTGTTTACTCTTAAGGTGATTCCCCTTACTTTTAGATTAGCTTTGAGATATCTGCCTGATTTTGATTTTGATTCAACGGTTAAAAATATGGGAGATGTCTAGGGAATATATGAGTGTTTTTTTCTGTTAAATTTTGAGTTGTTGGACCTAGATTTAAAGGATCTTGTCCCTCTCCCAAATCATATATATTCCTCCTTTTCTCTCTCCAAAACCTAGCCGCCAGCCCTCCCAACTGCAGCCATCACCGCCGGCGAGCTTTTGCCTCCCACCTCCCGCCCTCCCGCGTCGTCTTTGTTCCTCCTCTCTGGCAAGGAACCCCGTACCCCCACCTTCTTCCTATCTAACGAAATCCCCCGCGTCACCCTCCTTCCATGTCTCTAGGGGCTACCGCTGTTGGATCTGTCACCGCCTCAAACCACTCGTCCTTGTCATGCCCGCCAACTTCCACTGCCACCACCCTCTTCTAGACAATGGCCATGGCGTCGTCTCCGCCGCCTCGCTACCCCACCGCCGGTTTGCCACCACCCTGGCCTTCCTCTAAATCCGAGAGGCTCCGGTGAACTCAACTTGAACCCTAACCCTAACTCGTCAGAGCTACTGCTAAAGCTCTCGCCTGAGTCGGAAAGGGAGGTGAAACACTAATCTAGAGGCAAAATCTTATGGCAAGAAATCCGAGTGTTCAATCCAAAAAGTACTCGAGTACAAGTTAGCAATTTCCAAAAATATGACCTATATACTTAAGAAAAGCATAAGTCATCTTATAAATAGATATCCCCTTCAATAATACAATCAGGTTTGCTATTTGCATGTGCCTAACTTTTTGTTAACTCTAAGTTGGTTTTCTTGGCTTTTAGATTAGTTATAAGATACGTGTTTGTCTGATTCTAGATTGACCTAATGGTTCAGAAATATGACTTACGTTCAAAAAATCATTAGTCACCTTAGAAAATAGACCCGTAATACAACAAGTCCCTTTCAGTTTACCTGGAAATCAATTTGTCTCCATGCATGCACAAATCCTTTCCTCCCTTCTCTCTCCTGTGTAATCCATTGTCCAAGTGTCAAGTACTGCATCTTCATGCATGCCGACCAAGAATAGCAAGAGGCTCTAAACACCGGCGAGGCACAAGCCAAGCACCTGCATTTACCCTTGCGCTCTCCATCCAGAAAGAATTGAAGTACGCGCGTGTGGCTCACCTCTCTCATCGCTTCACCACTCACCAAATTATACCACCCTCCCCTCGCCACGCCCCCGTTATATAATCATCTCCACTCCTCGTCTCTACGACCGTGCAATGGAGCTCACCGTCCTATCTTCGTATACCTAAAAAGTTCATCACACAAAAGATAAAGGTAGGATCAGGAGGAGCTAGTAGCGGTGTAGGAGAGGGGATCTAGCTAGCTAGAATTAAGCTTAACCATGGAGGGGTTCCAGTGGAGCAAGCCGGCCGGCTCCTTCGTCCTGTACGCCGTCTTCTTCTTGTTGGCGGCGGTCGCGTCCGGGGACACCACCCGCGACTTCGACGAGCACTGGCAGCAGCGCAAGCTTATAGCCGACGCTGCCGCGGAGGCCACCTACAAGAACGACCCCATCGAGGTCGTCAACCGCCTCAACCGCGCTGTCCACAGGCACGTCGACTCCATGCATGATCGACGCACGACGTCGTCACACGTACTTATGTAACGCACGCATGTGAGATGTGTTGCACTAATCGAGGTGAAGTGCGTGTGAATGTGCAGATCGACTACGAAGGAGAGCGTGAGGAGGCAGATGCTGGCCAGGAAGAAGAAGTTCGGGGGGCCGTGCATAGCGACAAACCCGATCGACCGGTGCTGGCGATGTCGCAAGGACTGGGCAACGGACCGGAAGCGGCTGGCGCGGTGCGCGCAGGGGTTCGGGCGGAACACCACCGGCGGGCTGGCCGGCAAGATCTACGTCGTCACGGACGGCACCGACGACGACGTGATCAACCCGCGGCCCGGCACTCTCCGGTGGGGCGTCATCCAGAAGGAGCCGCTCTGGATCATCTTCGCCAAGACCATGATCATCAAGCTCAAGGAGGAGCTCCTCATCGGTAGCGACAAGACCATCGACGGCCGCGGCGTGCAGGTGCGCATCGCCAACGGCGCGCAGCTCACCGTGCAGCACGTCAACAACGTCATCATCCACAACATCCACATCAACGACATCATCCTCAGCAAGGGCGGCATGATCCGGGACTCGCCGGAACACTTCGGCTTCCGTACCCAGTCCGACGGCGACGGCGTCACCGTCTTCGGCTCCACCAACGTCTGGCTCGACCACCTCTCCCTCTCCAACTGCCAGGACGGCCTCATCGACGTCATCGCCAAGTCCAACGGCATCACCATCTCCAACTGCCACCTCACCAACCACAACGACGTCATGCTCTTCGGCTCCAGCGACTCCTTCCCCGACGACCAGATCATGCAGATCACCGTGGCCTTCAACCACTTCGGAAGAGGGCTCGTGCAGAGAATGCCAAGGTCTTCACCTGCATGCATGTCTCAGTCTAGTTCTCCATACATGTACTGCATCAATTGATCTGTACACACTAATGCGTATATGCATTGCCTTAATTTCGTGTAGATGCCGGTGGGGATTCTTCCACGTCGTCAACAACGACTACACGCACTGGCTCATGTACGCCATCGGCGGCAGCAAGAACCCGACGATCATCAGCCAGGGCAACCGCTACATCGCGCCGCCCAACCTCGCGGCAAAGCAGATCACGAAGCAGCTGGGAGCGTATGAGTCGGAGTGGAAGAACTGGGTGTGGCACTCGCAGGACGACCTTTTCATGGAGGGCGCCTTCTTCACCACGTCCGGCGGCGACATCCAGAGGAAGTTCAACAAGAAGGACCTGATCAAGCCAAAGCCCGGGTCATACGTCACGAGGCTCACCCGCTTCGCCGGCGCCATCCCGTGCAGGCCCGGCAGGCCGTGCTAGAGCGGCGGGCGCGGCGGCCGCCCGGAAAGCCGATTCCATCCAAATCTGTTTAATTGTTTTGTAAGATTCATTCTACTTAAATTCGTATATGCATGAGGCTTTTTCAAGAAATCCGTGGGGTTCAAATCAAGTGACCCTATAGGTTGTACATGTACATGCATTCGCCATGCCAGAAGCCGGTGAACCTGCGCATTGCTAGGCGTTGCAAAGAGGACGATGGAAAGAGAGAACATGTTTTGTGCGTAAGTCTTTTGCTTGGAGATATGGAGAGTCCTTGTCGCGAGAGAGAACATGCACATATGCAAGAGGGCCGAAATTAATTTGTTGTCAATCATTTTCAAAAAATATCTTTGAAATTAATGTTGTTTAATTATGGTTTGCTATGTTTTATATAAAAAATACTTGTCTGTTTCCTTTTTAAATTGTATATGTAAGTTGTTTCAAAAGTTATCTTTCAGCCTGTATTTTTTGCCCTTTTGTAAATGAAATGGATGCTGTTGACGTACAAACTTCTCCCGGCAACCCTTCCCCTGCAACTCACGTCTAAAAGTTCATAAGCCGACTGTCCTAAACACGTTGGCAGAAGCCGCATGACCGCCGCCGCCCTGAGACGGAGAATGTTTGGCATTCTTTTCTTAGCGGAGTAAATGGGCACGATATACGTGTTGAGAAACCGACGCTGGCGACCAGTCCGATCGGGATCTCTGCTTAGAATAAGAACGAATCAATCACAGAATCACAGAATAATAGATGAATACAGAGAGAGGTAGAGAGAACTCCTGGTCTGCTTTATTGCTTTCATGCGTGTGTATACAATGGGGGGGTTGGCTCTCTATTTATACTAGGTGGTGGGGTGCCCAATATGTCAGGACTCTCGACCTACCAGGACTCTGAGTCTGCCAGGGCTCTATCTGTAGGCCGGTTTCCTAACACTCCCCCTTGGGCACTCACCCAACATGCTCATGCCTCATCAAAACTCCATAAAACCCAGTGGGAAAAATTTGGAGAAAGAGTACATAATACATGTGTTGCTGCGATGCACGAATTGCCTCATTAAAACCTTGGTCGAGAAACTTGAGAAAACTCGTCAAGGGAAAAAGAGTACAATCCACCCAACTTCATTCGGTCTTCGGGACCTTGTTCCTTTGGGTACTCAATCTTCATGATCGAGATTTACTAACGGGCTTGAGAGAATTCTCCCCCTGAATTCTGCACTTCTCTAAGTCTCATCATTCTAATCCCTCACACGCATCTTTCAAAGTTAGATGCGGGGTGACTTAGTGAACAAATCATCGATTTTCACAAGACTTAGTATCAAGATACCTTTATCTCGTCCATCTTTTGCAATTCATGAGCATAGAAGGACTTGGGGTTGATATGCTTTGTGAGATGACTCTTCACATAGCCCGTTTGCATTTGTACAACATAGTGAATTATCTTCATGGATAATTGTGGGGTTTACACAACGTTCATCCCACATGACTGCGCCGGATGTGGTGAACTATTCGGCGAGCCAAGCGCACTCTGCGACTTCATACAATTCTATAATTTCGAGTGGTTCATCGAAGTAGCTACAAGACTTTGCTTAGGCGATTTTCGGGAATTGCGGTTCCACCACACATGAATGCATAGCATATTTGTGACCTTGCGGTATGCGGGTTAGACAAGTACCCGAAGATCTGCATAGCCAATCAAGTTCAAGTCTTGATTCTTTCTATAGAACAATCCAAGGTGCTTACTTCCTTGGAGATATCGGAAGGTGTCCTTTATGCCCTACCAATGTCTTTTGGTGGTCTCTGCACCTGCCTTGCTAACAAGTACACGACAATTGCAATGTCCGTTCTAGTGCGGTTTACTAAGTACATGGGTGCTACCATCGCACTCAAGTATGGGAATTCGGTCCCGAACTTCCTCCCCTCTTTCCTAGGTCGGTAAGGATCTTTTTCTTCAGTAAGACCTTCCGATCATCGGTACTTCGATGGGTATGCCTTCTCAAGCCAAACCTTTCTAGCACCTTCGGGTGTAGGTCGATGATATACCAAGATTCCTTCGGGACATGCTCAAGCTGCAGTGCGAGCGTAACTTGGTATTGTTCAAATCTTTCATTTGAACTCGACTCCAAGTAGGAGCTTGCTTCTTATATCTTCTCTGTCCCGATGATATTCGGATCATCTACATACAAAGAGATTATCTGAGAATCCATTCGGGATCACCGTATAAATACACAAGGACGGTCTTCATTGTTTGTGTAGCCTTTCTTGCGAGAAAGTAGTTCAGCGATTATACCACATTCTTCCGAATGCTTCAATACATCTGATGACTTTCGAGTTTCACACTGCATGATTTCTATTTGCTCTGTCTTGGTTCGGAGAGGTATTCCTTGAGGATTTTCATATAAATCTCGAATCCAAGTTACCGTAAAGGTATCTGATCACAACATCCATCAATTTCATTTCCAAATTCAAGTTCACTGCCATTGAGATCAATATATCTAAAGGTAATTCCACTCATGACTGGGGAGTAGGTTTCTTCATAATCAACTCCAAGACGTTGAGTGAAACCTTGTGCTACTAGCCTTGTTTTGTATCTCACTACTTCGTTTCTTTCATTTCTCTTTCGAACAAATACCCACTTGTGCCCTCTACGGGGTGCACATGGGGAGGTGTCTTGACATCGGAACCCAAAACCTCTCTTTGTTCGGAGATAGCAATTCAGTTGCTATTGCCTTTTTCAATCTTCCTAATCGATCTTTTCTTACATTCGTGACGATGCGGGCTCGGGATCAAGATCGATGATTGTGGCAATTTTCTTTGCGAAGTATATATCGATATTGGCTGTTGTCCTGTTCATGGACTCTCCCGTGTGCACATAGTTTATAGCTATTTCTTCATGAGTCGCTTCTTCTGGAGCGGTTGCTTCTTCTGGAGCTTCACCTTGCACATCGCTTCTTCCAATTGCGGTGGCAAGTCCCTTTAGTTTTTCGACTCCGATGTGTGCGCACACATCCATGCCGATGGGGATATTCAGATCCGGTATGCCCTTTTCTGAAGGTGTCATACTTGTGCGGTCTCAACGGCTCCCCTTCTCGATTCGGGGACTTTAATGATCGGTGTGGTAAGTCCTTCTTATCCTTTTCACCAGCGTCCCGGTTACTTAGGATTCGAGGCCGGGTTCTCGTCCTCTTTTTTATTTTCCGAGGCCTCGGGCGAGATTAGGATACCTACGCTTTCTTTGGTATTTCAACCCTCTCCGGTGCGGTGCGTGCGAGCATATGCGACTTAGTCACGCTTTCAAATCACTAAAGTGATCGAGCGGTGATTTGCTAATGCTTGCAAATCAATTGTCTTCTGGACTTCTATTGTCTCCTGGACTTCTCTTGTCTTCTGGACTTCTATTTGCTTCACTAGTGCACGGGTCATATGCATGTATTTCCGACATTTTTCATCAAAGGGTTGATTTCCTCCCCTAATGTTGGGAAATTTTCGATCTCGACCCTTGCGCTAGTTTCATAGATGGATGGATGTTGTAGGATGCGTGTCCCAACATGTAGTAGTAAATTCAATTCTATAAAGGGGTAGGGCAATAATTTTAATTTTCTTAATTAAAGCCTCCGCCAAACCATTACGGTATGGACATGCGATGCAGGGTGCTCAACTGCAATCGCCATGCAATAATCATCAAATGCCTCAAGTAAATTCTCGGCATTGTCCATTCGGTGGACTTGATATGATGATTTAGGAATACATTTACGATGCGAATGATCTGCGAGATCAATTTTGCAAAGGCGTGGTTTCTTGTGGGCAACAAACCCACATATGATCACCGAGGAAGCGTCAATGAGCACTATGAAAGACTTAAATGGCCACGAGATGGACCGAATGGGACCGCAAATGTTTTCTGGATGCGTTCCAAGAATGCGGTACTTCATCCTTCACTTTCGAGTGGAGGGTCTAGTAATTAATTTCGATGGCACATGCAGGGGCACACAAAATCTTCATGATTCGGAAATATTTTACATTAATATTATGCCCTATGGAATTGTTGATTATATTTCTCATCATTCTACGACTGGGTGGCCTAATCATCATGCCGAGACGGATGAGTTCGAGCTTCTAAATCTTGTCTTCGAGGCGGTCAGTGCAGTGCCTTGGTGTTGGTATAATATAGCCCATTTTCTAGTAATGGAAGTTTTCTAATACCCTTTTTCCATGCTCTTGGCGCTTCGTAATGAGCGGTATTCCTCTGTACTCTTCTTGATCTCATCGTGGAAACATTTGCGCGAATATCCTTGAAACTTAGGAGAGTTCTAGTCGATTTTGGGTACAATAAGGCTTCTTTAATGACCAAAATTATGCCCATAGGGAGTATAATTGTGGCTCTTCTGAACCAATTATACAAGCATCGCTCGCGATTTGACGTAAGGTCGCTAGTGCTCTTACGAATCGATCGAAAACTTAGTCTCTCTTAAGATGGTATTCGTTGTCACTGCTGGCTAAGCACACTTCCTTCATAGGGCGCTACACATGTTCTAATATAGGGTATTTTATTCATATGCATGAGAAGGCAATCAACGCATAAATAAAATACTTCAATATCATAACATATCATGCCATCATAAACTGAATGAATGAATTCTTCAAATATCATCCAACCATCACGAGAAAATAAATGCTAAAGTACCATCCATGCAAATTCTAACTTGTGTTTTTAACACAAAATAAATGACATTGAAAATCTAAATGCATTCTGTGCATCAGACTTCTTCTGCTATTTTCTCGGGATTGACATTCTCTTCAGGATTACCGAGACCTTTCTGCAAAATCTGGGACTAAAATGTAAATTTTCGGGGCCTTTCTGTAATTTTCAAGAACCTCAGGGGTTCTCGCAAAATTGAATCCCTTTTCTCCCGGCCCACCAGCCGAATATCCCCCTCTCCCGGCCCACTTGCCCACCCTCACGGCTAAACAAGGCGGTGGGGTTTCCCCCCCGCATTCACTGGCGGCGGCCACCGAGCGGGCGAGGCGGGGCGCGGCCGGCGGCGGCCAAGGCGGCGGGAGTTGCCGGCCGGGCGGCACGGCGGGAGGTGCCATGCGCGTCAGGCGCTAGGAAGGCGGTCTGGCGCACTTTCGGCGAGCCGAGGTGAGGTGACCGGCAAGTGGCGGCGGCCGAGTCGGGTGGCCGGCGGCGGCGGCGGCGGGCGGCCGCGGCGGCGGCGGCCGGCAGGCGGAGGCGGTCGAGCGGCGCGGCGCGGGCGGCCGAGGCGCGGCGATCGAGCGAAGGCGGCCGGCCGCAGCCGGTGAGCCGGAGGCGGCCGAACGGCGGCGGCCGGCGAGAAAGCCCGAGCGTGGCGCGTGACGGTGCGAAAGCCGAGCGGCGGCGCGCTGCGAGCATGGGCCGGAGTGGTGGTCGGCGCGCGGCGGGCGCGAAACCGAACCGGCGGCCGGCGGTGCTCGTGTGCTCGGGAACGAGACATCGATCGGCCGGAAGCGCACATGCGGGCGCGGGTGGTGGCCGGCGGTGGCGCGAACGGCGGCGCTTCGTTCGTGGCCGGCGTCGGCATCGGCGGCGCGGAACGTCTGGCGGCAGGCGCTAGTCGGCTTCCTCGGGCGGAGCGGCGGCTCGCGAGCGCTCGCTACGGCCGGGCCATCACGGCGTCTGCGCGGGGATGCGGGCGGCGGCGGCCGGCTTGTGAACCGATGGCCAGTGCGGTGGCGGCCGGCGAGCCGCCGCTTGTTTTTTTTTTTTTTCTGTGATGCCGTGCAGAGCAAAGAAATAGGAAAAATGATGCCAAATTTTTCCGTACAGCGATCATGCAAGAGCGTACAAAATTTGTTTCAATCTACGATGCAATCAACATCTACCCGTTTCGCAATCTACCGATCGACATTGTGCCGGCGATTTCAGATCTGCTCGCGGTAGATTTGGGCGGTTGCATCGTTCTAATCCACGATGCAATCAACATCTACCTTGTTTCACAATCTACCGATCGGCATTGTGCGGCGATTTCAGATCTGCTCGCGGTAGATTGGGCGGATTTGCACCGTGAAAATCAATCTAGAACGCGAAAGAAAATACATTCAAAAGCGATCTAGAAAACAATTCATGCCGATGATTACCTCCGTTCACGGGCGTAGTCGTCGCGATAACGTGTTGAGAAACCGACGGCGACCGGTCCGATCGGGATCTCGCTTAGAATAAGAACGAATCAATCACGTAATCACGAATAATAGATGAACACGAGAGAGGTAGAGAGAACTCTCAGTCCGCTTTATTGCTTTCATGCGTGTGTATACAATGGGGGTTGGCTCTCTATTTATACTAGGTGGTGGGGTGCCCAATATGTCGGGACTCTCGGCCTACCGGGACTCGAGTCCGCCAGACTCTATCTCAGAGGCGGTTTCCTAACAATACGGACAATTTAGACTGAGCCTTTGGAAGGTCGAAGCGGTACAGGGCCCACAGCCACAAGAACTAGCTAGGCGAGGAACACAGAGAATCTAGAGGCCTATTCATGTTAGTTCGGGCTGTTCTTTTTCTCCGAAACTAATGATTTTTTAATTTTGTTACGGTACCTAACTTTTAAACGAAATATTTTTTTAAGACGGAATCTACAAGTTAAATGATATCCACGTTAAAAACCCAACATTTGTACCATCCAAAATCGTAAGTGAGTATCTCTCTCGTAATCAGACTCAGAATGTACCAAAATTCAAAAATTTCAGCCAAAAGCTATAAGCTACAGCCGTTGCCAAATAGGCCCTACAGCCATTGACTTTTAGCAGACAATCTAGAAGCATATTCATATTAGCTACGGTTGATATTTTTTTGTTGAAAATAAATAAAAGTGGCTAAAAGGAGTGGCTTTTGGAATAAGTGGACAAGCGGTGGAGAAAGTTAGGAAGAGATACGTGCGTGAGACAGGAGTGAGAAGAGTATGATGCGTGATACGCCCATGATCCCTATCTTATCCCCGAGCGAGAGGAGTAGGGAAGCCACTTTTAGAAGTCAGGTGTTTATATTAACTTCTAACTTTTCTAAGGAGAAGCTAATATGAATAGGCCCCTAAAAACACAAGCATGGACTAGGAGGCCGGCCTAGGGTCTGTCACACCCTAAACATAGGCCTATACCATAGATGCCATTGAACACAAGCCTATTGGCTACGATGGTAATTTTTGGTAGACAATCTAGGGGCCTATCCATATTAGCTACGGTTGATGATTTTTTGCTAAAAATAAATAGTAGTGGTTGAAAAAAAATGGCTTTTAGAATAAGCCACTACTACAAAAGGGTCATCACAGACGGTTCAAAACTGTTATCACAGACGGTTTTTTGAACCATCTGAATTTATGCGCAGTGATAATCAGAGGTTATCATAGACAGTTTGTGAGCCATCTGTGATAAATACATCACATACGGTTTATAACTAGAACCATCTGTGAACAACACTATCATAGACAGTTCTAGCTACCAACCGTCTGTGATACTTCCCCATCACAGACGGTTTCTGGTTCGAACCATCTGTGATAATTCTTCACGGACGGATTATAACACAAAACCGTCTCGATAGTTCATTCTATACCTAATTTTTCTATTTTTCGGCTAGCTTCAGGAAATGCTAACTATATCATCTGAAAATAAGCAGATACATCAACACATTCTATTTTCATTAATATTAGAATCCACCATTACAACATCACAAAATATCGAGTAGCTTACCATAGCACTGTATACACAAGAGGACACTTACAATTTTATATAGATAAGCTTCACAGCTGCAAATTCAGAAAAATGCTTACACTACAAGAAACTTCATGCTAATGCACGCTAGACTTATACATCCTTTATTAAACTACAATCTAAAACAAATGGTGCGGGAAAATTTTCAAGTAACATAAACAAAAAGGCAACGAACACCATTTTCAGCTTCTATAACAAAATCAATAGCTTCTATGCCGGCGACTTAGAATAGTGCAGATTTGCCATTGCTTTCTTCCTTTCCATCTTGCTTCAAGCGAAATTTTAGTCACCCTTGCCGAATCCCTTCCCACCCTTGCCGCGCACAAACGAGTTGGAGTAGTACTGGTGGTATTGGTTCTTCGAGTAGGGGAGGGTTAATAAGGGGCGAGAGGTGGGGAGGAGAACGGTGACTGCCGTTCGATGCGAGAGAATGGACGGGTGAGATCGGGATCCTAGGGGATATGCCGCAGATCGGTGATGTGGCGAGACATCACAGACGGTTCGGATTACAAACCATCTAAGATAGAGACATCACAGACGGTTCATAATAAAAAAATATCTATGATAATAGGAGATATCACAGACGGTTCATAACAAAAACAGTCGGTGAAAATGGCGTCACAAAGACAATATATCGGTACAATATAAATAGCTAGTCTTAAAAGATAAAATAGCAAAATTTTATATGCCTTATATATACTCATTTGGAAGGTTTCGACGAGATATACAACTTTGCAGTTGAGGTGGAATCCAAATTCCGAAAGAAAGATAATTTTTTTTGGCAAAAACAGAAACTCAAAACTCAAAACACAAATTTAGGGCTAAAGATGGCCGATTTTGAGGGTCTTAAAGGTCGACTGATGTAAGTGGGTCATTTTTTCAAGTGAACTCTTCGTTAGCTCTCCAACAAGTACAAGAACGTCGAAAACGGACACCGTATGCAAAAATTATGCCCGTTTTACTAAAGGTGTCTCAAAACTGATTCTTACTGGCTCAGGCAGGAGATCATGAAATTTTGGGGATTGCGAGGCGGGAAACATATCACAGATGGTTTTTAATACAAACCATCTGTGAAGTATCACAGACTGTTTAAATAAAAAATCATCTGTGATACTTACAGCACAAACAGTTCCTAGGAGCTATTTATGATGTAAGCGTCTAATTTAACCTCTTTTGTAGTATTGAGCGGACAAGCGGTGGAGAAAGTGAGAAAGATATACGTGCGTGAGATGAGAGTGGAAAGAGTGTGGTGCGTGATACGCTCATGACTTCTGCGTTATCTCTGAGTAAGAGGAATGAGAAAGTCGCTTCTAGAAATTAATTGTTTATATTAGCTTCTGATTTCTTTAAACATAAATCAATATTAACAACTCCTAAAGACACATGCATACACTAAGAGGCTAGCCTAGGGACTGACACCCTAAGCATAGGCCTGTACCATAGCTACCACTAAACATAGGCCTATACACAGTTGCCACATAATTGTAGATTAGAAAACTATAACCCTGTTAGGCTATATGTACAATTTGTACATTTTGCATCAAAAGCTTTATTTTATTTTAAAAGGCATAATTTACCTCAATTGCTTACTTTCAAACAAGCCAAAATAAAATATTATATCTAGTAATGCCACCTAAAATTCCAGCATATATCTCCTGTTTGTCGATGTCCTGATCCTGACTTCCAGACTGTGTGACCCAAGGCAAGTAAATGCGACGCAAATTCCCGCGGGTATCTCCTTTCGTTCGATGTCATGATATTGACTTTCAGACTCTGCGTTTAACATCCAATGCAAGCATGGAGTGTAAAAATATTCAACAAGAAAACAAGGATTTAACTTATAAATTATCAAATAATAACTATCGCATAAATAATCGGTTGAAATACTTATGTCTGGTTCAAAAAAATAACATTGTTTTCAAGACAGAACATAAATTTACGCTATTCTTTTATTTAACTCTGCAGAGGCAATCAAGTCACTAATCGCGCATTGCGACCACTTCGTAATGGAGCAGAGTGATGTGGCCCAAATTGTTACATCAAATTTGGTTGTTGATTCTCTTGCACAAACCGAAGATATATCTCAAGTTGGTGCTGTTTTCAGAAAGGAAAAGAAGATAGAACAAAAGGCCATGGGGTAGAGAGAGGCGTGGAAGGCCATGGGAGAAAAGCCCTCGCACATAGAGAGGTTGGAGTGCATGTGGTGTATGGAAGTTATGTCTGAAAGGAAAAAAAGGGAACTCATGGTGATCGAGCGTGTGAAATATTAGTGCGTGGAAAGATTGGTGCGCCTGAGGGAGCCTAGCTACAGACCAAGACGGAGCATCTGGTATACATTGCAGATGATACGGTTAGAAGTGGCGTACAGCTAGATGATACAAGGCTCTAACTGATCAGTAGGCATAGCAGCACAGTTTCTACTACTAGTTGTTAAAGACTACAAATAAATTTATATTGTAAACTGTATTTTGTTAGTTGGCACTTTTGGCGTGCGTAATGTCGTACTGAATGTATCGTACATCACATATACCATTTATACAATTACTAACTTACTTCCCCTTTTTCAGTAATGTAGTTGGTGTTGTGCTGGTAGCCTAGTATTGTTTTATTTGTTTACTTACAAGTTGTATTTGGTGTTGCTTTACATGCGATGTTTTCTGGTTCCGTATAAATGCTAACTTCAATTCTTTTTGCAGGTATGGCTCGTGATCTTCGCAGATCAGACTGGCCTTACGGTCTGTTGGAGGAGCATGTTGATCGGTTGCATCGCGCTTCCCGTCGTGTCCCGCCTACAGGGAGCGCGGATGAGCCAGCGGACTTGGGAGTGGTCCGGACACGCACACCTCGAGTCGCTTAGAGACTAGACCCTCGCTGGATAGCCAGGCGTGTACTCTGCCAGCGTTGTACTGTTGCCGTAAGTAGGTTCTGTGCTGACCTTTACTTGCTTCACAGGCTGCGGGATGTCTGGCTACTCCCTCTCACCCGGATGGTGCATGCCACCGATGAGGATGGACCGGCCTTGGGCTGACAGCGGCGGAACATCTTGATAGATGGCGGTGGCGGCGGAGCGATCGCGACCCATTCGCGCCTACTCCATGATGTGTCCTGCTACTTGGCCTTTCTATCGCAGGAGCTGTTGCCTTCCTACCGGAGGCCCCGGCTAGGTGGCGCGCGGACCTGCTTGTCAGATTCGAGGGGGTCCTTCCGCCTAGTGCCGCAGAGGAGTACCGCGTCTTCCCGTCGGCTCAAACACACGGGCTGTCGCTGAGGTGGCTTTCACAGTTCCGGGTACGCACCCTTTCTGTTTGATCCTGTATGATCTCATTTCTGCTATTGCGTACTAATAACTTGTTGGGTTGCATTCAGGTGGAGCGGATGGATCCAAAGGCGAACGAGCAACAGGTCTCACGACATTTGGAGGCATACTTGCTGTGGTTGTTTGGTTGAATGCTTTTCACCACCAGCCACAACAAACCATCGGCGCACACCTCATCGCTCACGCTAGGGCGATCACCGACGACGAGGCCCCAGATCAGTTGGGGTTCGGCCGTACTTGTCGCGACCTATCACGGCTTGTGCGACGCGTGCGCCAGGACCAAGGTGAACTCGGTCGTAGCGGGGTGTCCGCTGCTACTACAGCTGTGGTCGTTTGAGCTTTTAACCTTGGATGACCCATGCTCGAGGATATGAGTCCGTACGGGGAAGAGATGTACCCTAGGAACGACGTTGACCGGCCTATGATGGTTTCTCTCTAGTATCGTCAACGGGTAAGTAGTATGACAATTAGCTATTTCCTTCGTGTTAACGATGATCGTACGTAACAGCTGTTGTTCCTTGAAGGTACAATTCGAGCACGTCCAGGTCACGTGGGCATATCTGCCCTTTGTGGAGCAGTTCGACCGGCTCACAGATGACGACGTGTGATGAAATCCATACTCACCCACGTCACTGTAGAGCCGCGCTCCTGACGGACTGTCCTCGCTCTACTGGCGTGATCGAGCTTTCTGGCTGACGCGCTAGAAGCTTGTGTACGACGTCTTCGTCGAGGACTACGCACCACAACGTGTGATGCACCAATTTGGCCTATGTCAAGTCATTCTGGTACCAGTCGGACCACCGGTGCCCTAGAGCGTCCACGTGTGAGTGACCACCTCTCAGAAATCTCCTTGTACTTACTATTTGTTTGATGACTACTAACGATATGGTCCTATAAGCAGGCACTCTAGGAAGGGTGTGAAGCGCGGCACGGACTGGACGGCGAAGATGAAGGGGTGGACTACGCAGTGGGAGGGCGCGCTTGATGACTGTGTAGAGCAGGAACACCCCTACGACAACAGCGCGTACGTAGAGTACCTGCACTGGTACCAGCCTCAAACACGTACCAGGCTCGTACATGTCATTGACCAGCCCACAGCACACGTTGTCGCACCGACAGACATGTACCCCACGCACCTCGTATGTCACGCTCATATCGCGGTACGTTACATCAAATTTTTAAATATTCCCTAATGGCAATGTCACTGAGATGATTGACCATTTCATGTTTTACCTGCAGGCTGACATTGGTGCTGCGATTTAGAGAGTCTCGCACCATGGCGGATAGGATCGCCAGTGGTGCGGAGGTGACACAGGAGGAGTTGGTGAGCGCTTGACGTCGTGTGGAGGCCTAGGGTGCACGTGTCATAGCCATGTTGTCTTGCACGAGGCTATCGAGGTCTTCACGCCCACGCTCGGTGCACACATGGTCTGTCCACCGAGATCACCCGACCGGCATGGTACCACGCGGGGGTTCTATTTGGGCATGTCCTACACCACCTCAGCCTGACGAGGGGGGGGTCAGCCTGGGGATGGCCTCGTGCACCGCCAGGGCAGCTGTTTGCACGTCATCCATACATCTCTGGCTTTCCCACGCAGGGGGCGTATTCCGTGTTGTACATCCCTCCAGACGCCATGGCGCCAGCTGAGGGTACACTTCACCTCTTGTTGGTTTTATCCCATTGCTTTATCTGACGAACTAACGATATTTGTATTGCAGGTCTTGTCTTCCCCGACCAGGGATGAGGGATCTCCGGGCCAGGACGAAATAGACCAGTACTTTTCGGACTGGTCCGGCCAAGCGATGGGCTCTGCACCTCGGGCCACACCCCTAGAGGTTCTTTCTCGGAGTGCCCTCACCGGTGCACCGGTGGCCACAGGCGGCGGTATAGTCGACTCCACCAGCTCAGGGCGTGTGCGATAGCCTCCTGATCATCTTACCTTGTCAGGGCGCCGTCACCTAACCCCGTGGAAGATGGTCAAGCGGGGTCGTATGGGAAGACGCGGACGCGGAGATGGAGGGGCCAAGGTGGTGACGGAGGGGGCTGGGGATGCTGTTGGGAGTGGTTAGTGCTGACTGTACACTTGTTCATGTATTGCTTACATTTCTTGTTTACGTAGTGTTGTTTATAATATTGTGGCGAGCTTAATTGTACTTCTCTTTATGTTGTCCACGCCGTACCAATGAATTGATGACAATCACACCGAGGACCGCACCAATCGAATAGTGATTTTCATTGATAGCAACTACACCAACGTACGAACCATTCGATTACATGTTAACAACATTGCAAAATATTTCGAACAACAGTCGAGTGTACAACGGTACAACCATATACATCATTGCCTATAGGTGGAAGAAGCATCGTGATACCCACATGGAGTGTTGCTACGAGGGCCGCCTCGTACATGGCTGGCCATCGTTGTAGTGGCAAACACATACACAACTAGGGTTCACGCAGCAGCATGTTGGGTCGTACGAACTCCCTATGTTGATGACCTCCTCGTTGCCCCTCTCGTGCTCCATCTGCTGATGGAGGTCATTGTTCTGCGCTTCAAGACTTTCAACCCGTTCCTCGAAATCAGCGATTCACTCCCATAACGTATCCATATACCTCACAACATACCGTTCATGGGGGGAGAATCAATCCATTGCACGAAGTCACATTTATTCATCTGCTACAAAGGTACATTAACATCGAAACTCTATTAGTAGTACTACAAAATAGACGATGAGTACCTACTTGTATCGCCAAGCATTTGCATCGGAAGAAACGTCGCCCGCCATCCGTATGCCCTTCTGCCACCTACACCACCGCGTCCTGCATGTGTTTGCATTTTGGCAACAATGGTTGAGCTCGCCTGTTTGGCAACAAGCGATACATAACGCTAAAGTCCTCCTTCCATTAGAGCGAAAGGTCCCCCTTTGGTGACCCATATTCGACTGGCCCATCGGTGTTTGTCATAGTGGCTTATTTTATGATGGAGAAGATAATTGTTCCTACCATCAATGCCTCGGCCATCCATTTTATAGCGTAATTGTGTTGTTGCGGTGACATGACATGATGGACCAGCTTTTAGCAGCGACAGGACTACATACACCAGCATTACGCAGTGACATGATCGCACAGGCCAGATTTGCTCAATGACATGACGTGACGGCCCAGCTTTCATAGTGACATGATGGCATGCACCAACTTTGAGCAGTGAGAAGATCGCACGCGCCAGCTTTGCGTAGCGACATGACCATACGGGCCAACTTTGCGTAATGACATGACATGACATGACGGGCCAACTTTCAGCAGCGACAAGACCACACATGCCAACTTTGTGTAGTGACATGACCGCACAGGCTAGCTTTGCTCAGTGACATGACATGATGGCCCAGCTTTCGCAGTGACATGACGACACGCACCAGCTTTGAGCAGTGAGAAGATCACACGCGTCAGCTTTGCGCAGCGACATGACCACATGGGCCAACTTTGCGCAGCGACATGACATGATGGGCCAGCTTTGAGCAGCGACAAGACTACACATGCCATCTTTGCATAGTGACATGACCGTATGGGCTAGCTTTGCTCAGTGACATGACATGACGACCTAGTTTTTCATAGTGATATGACCGTACGCACCAGCTTTAAGTAGTGATAAGTCTACACGCCCGACTTTGCGATGACATGACCGCATGGGCGCGCAATGACTTTAGGCGCTTTGCGCGGTGTACACAGACGAGACACCTTAGCGCAGCGACAAGACCACACGGCTCAGCTTTGCGCAGCGACAAGACTAAAGGGTGCGACTTTTGTAGTTGAAAACACGATCAGGCGGTTTGCGTGCCCACAATACCACACTTGGTAGCTTCACGCAGTGACGCGACAACACGTGCATCTTCATGTAGCAAGAACACCACTAGGGGCCCTATAAGAGGAGGTCAACTAGATATCTGAGAGAACACTACACAACTAAACCCTACACTACTCCGGAGTTTGCTTCACCACACCGGGATGGACAATAGGCAGAAGAAGTAATGGGACAAGATGATGAAGCAATGGGAGGAGACCCGCGACCTAGCAAGGTCAGCTGTTGCTAGCGATGAGAAAGTAAGGGCTGTTGTGGCCAGGGCAGAATAAGCCCAGCGTGCTACGAGGTCAGCTCCTCGCAATTACACGACCTGTAGCAACAACCACATCCCAAACGTTCCTACCGCGTTCGCAACACCCACCGAGAGGAGACGCCCCCTTTGTTGGTGCGGGACCGTGCAAGTTCTTCAAGTCTAAGCATCCCTCAGCCTATGTATACGCTACTGGGGTTGCGCAAACTACTCCAATGACTATCCCGACCGTCGTCCAGACACCACGACCTATCGGTAGCAGGTAAGGACCAGGTGTACCGTTTCCCCCTACTTTTTCTCCTTCAAACTACGCACTAACAACCTCTCCCGTGTATTCACAGTTCCTAGAACCCCTATGTGACTACCGCAAATGAGTCGATCTTGAGATCCACCTAAATGACCAATGAGCCATCGACTTTGACGAGTGGAATGTCACAAGGTCCTCCGAGATCCGGGAGGAGGAGCGCCGCAAGGACGAACAAACCGAGGGTATACAACGGAGATGAAGGCTCATCTCGAGGCGTGCATGCATAGGGAGCGCGAGGCTTGTGAGAGGGAGTGGGAGAAAAAGAAGGAAATGGCGACCAAGGCAAAAGAGGCCACCGAGGAGTTCAACGTCGAGCTCGCAAGGAAGGGAAAATGGTCCCGTCCACGCAGTAGGTCGTATGAGCAGTTGGGTTGGTTAGTCGTACATGATGCTCTATGTTATGCATGTAATCAAACCCTACGCGACATGTTACTCCTAACTGTATTATAAAATCTATTTTATTTCAGACAAGCTTATTTCCTCGTCTTTTCACATTCAATTATTACCATAGCAAGTCATCCAACAATAGTCCCTTCGTAGCACAATGGGCCTTTGGCATCCACTTTTGCTACAATACCTAACTTTAAAGCGGAGTATTTTCTCAAGACGGGTTTTACTTAAAAGCCGACATCTGTACCGAAAATCGTTCGGTCTCTCAATTTGTACCGTAAATGTACCAAAATTCAAAATTTCAACAAAAGCCATATCACTTAGAACACCCCTAATATCACTTACTATCGTATCGTCGTTTAAGTTCAATCGTTCTTAAAAAAAGTTTCACAAATTTTTTAGCCTACAACAACATACGATGATCATAAACTTTTATTACGAATCCAACAAATTATCTTCCAGTCATAATCTACAAAATTCACAAAGGGTAGTTTGCAGTCACCCTGTGGCTAGGCGACTGTAGTTGCTATCGCCCAGCCACTAGGCTATAGGTTCCAGTTGCCCAACTGTCGGGCGACTAGAACCTGTCGCCCAATGGTTTCCAAAGACCTTTGTTGTCACTTTTCCGTTGGTCGATAGGCTCCAGTCGCCCGACGGTTAGGCGACTGGAGCCTATTTCTGTAAAAAATATTAGTGCGGATATATTTCTATTATTCACAATAAAAATAGATTATTCGTAAAAAAATTCCGCCCCTTGGGGGTATGTTATGCTACTTTTGTGTTGAAAAATATGCAGAAAAGCCATGAGCGTTTCTGTGGCACCAAGTTGTGCATGGCATTTTGAGGCTTTCTTACTTAGGGTTTGCATTGATTATGTGGATTGAGAGCTGCTTTGCTAGTTCCTCAAGCTACCAATCAAACCTACAGGGTTCAACTTTTCGATTCATGACCAATCTATTTCTCACGGCTTGGGAAGACTTAGTTAGTTGCTTCTATTTTGCTCCTTACTAAAGTAGTACAACTAATCAATCTTCGAGCATTGATGCTACTAAGTTCTTTAGGCCGAAGCAAGCTTCCACAACTGAGGTGTTGATTCAGCGCATAGGAAGAACAAGGATTTTATTATTATCTGTACCGTGAAGACCGGACCACCCTTGCACATCAGTTAGCCTACTAGTTGATCCGTATCACAAAGCTTTCCTACAGACAACCCTAGATACTTTCAATGCACAGACTCCACCTTGCAGGTTCCATTAAATTGAGTGTCGACAATCTCTATCCAGACGCCCTACCCAACTACTCAAAGGAGCGATGACTAGTCCATACTAGTCATCCTGGTCCAGGAGCAATGACAACCATCTACATGACTAGCCACCCCAGGTCTAAACAACTGTATCAACTGTCCACATAACTGGTATACATTCTGGTGGTAAAGCTACCATTTTCAATGTGCCAATACCATAATTATAATTCCAAAAATATGTGCTGATACATAATAGTTCAAGTATATGTATTACAACTATTAGAAAAAATGGACAACATTTATGATAGAATAGCTTGATACACATAAAACGGGGTGTGAACGAAGCTTGTCTTTTATTAATAAAACCAATATTCTTTTGTCAACCAACACTTCAAACGGTGTTTCAATTGTGAAGATTTGGCCTAGTCAATTTCTTGAAAACTAAAGTATGGCGTGATTGCGGACTCACACTGTAGCCTAACTTTTAACTATATTAGTGTAGTAGGGCATGTTCTTTTTGGCTTTTGGCTGCGGTTTATGATTTTTGGCTATTTGTACGAGAGATTACAGAGTAACAGAAACTCATATGTGGTTTTTGTCAATATAAATGAAGTCAGTAAAGTATGTACTACAATTAACTAGTAGATCCTATCTTGAAAAAATACTCCATTTATAAGCTAGTTACTGTAGAAAAGCCGAAAAGCAGCTTTTAGAAGCTGAAAAGAACAGGACCTATGATGTGGGCTAGTGGTAGAAGTGTTGGATATGTTTTGGAAGGGTGCAGCAGCAAGAAAAATAAACTACAACTGTTAGTCACTCATGGACTTCAAGGACATTTTTGGAGGATTTGGGTAGATATTAAAATTATCATGTTTCTATAGACACACATGTTTAAAATCAAGAATTGAATGTTGCTCGGTTGGTGAAGAGTTTCGCTGAACATCCCATCCAAAAGGGCTTGAACCTAAAAACCCACATCTTTAATTGAATGTTAAAACTCGTAATATTTTTTTCTAAACAACATATTTTTAAAATCTAGTACACACAATCTATTCAGTGCAATCGCAATCGTGGAAAGACACATGCCATCCTCCACAGACATGTAACAGAAGATCCTCGTCCGAGACGGAGCTGCCGAGCTTCAGTCAGTCAGTCTCGTTCCCCATCTCAGATCGATCGGAAGTCCTCGACTGAACCCGAACACCCACCTCTCGCCTCCGCTCTCCGGCCACCATGGATCGAGTCCCGCCCCTCCCCCTCCTCTTCCTCCTCCTCTTGTTCGCGCCCGCCGGTACCGCGGCCGCGTTCGCCGGCCTCGACGCCTTCCTGGCGGCGGCGGCCGCCCGCGATCCCTCCGCCGCCAACGACACCTTCGGCACCCTCCCCGCCAGCATCCGCCGCCCACTCTCAGTCCCGTCATCGCTGCGCTCCTCCCGCCTCCTCTCCCTCTCCGCCGACGTCCCCGTCAACGTCCGCCTCGCCGGCGCCTCCTTCCCGGCCTCCTCCAGGAGCGTCCTCCACTCCCTCGTATCCTCCGCCGTCTCCTCCTCCCGCTTCCTCTCCAGCCGCCGTCCCCACCGCCTCGCGCTCTCCCACAGCATCCATCTCGACGTCGCTGCCCCCACCGCGTCGTCCCAGCTCGCGTCCCGCGCCGCGGCCGCCGTCCGCGCCCACCTCGACGCCTCCCCCGCGCCCTTCCACTCCAACGCCCTCTCCTCCGTCCCCTACTCACTCGTCAACGACCTCGTCGCGGAAGACTACCATGCGCTCGCCGGCTCCGGCTCCGCCCCGGCCATCTACATCTACTTGCTCGACCTAGGCCAGCAGCCGCGCCCCTACGCCTACACCGCGGCCTCCTCCTCCGCCGATGCCCACTCGCCTGGGTTCTCCCGCTGCCTCGGCCCTGTCTGGGCTGGCAAGGAGCGTTACATTTGGATCGACCTCAGTGCAGGCCCGGTGGACTACGGGCCAGCGCTCTCCGGCGACGGCGTGCTCCCCCGTGGTGAGTTTCACCCACTCGCTGCCCTCCACGGTAGGCCCAAGTCGGAGAAAGCACTCCTCGCCGATCTTGCTTCACTGGTTCTCAGTGCTTACAAGTCTTTGCTAGTGCCTTCGCTCAGAATTCCAGTGCATTTTGAGAGCTCGTTGCTTATCCGTTTTGTTCACATCCATGGGGAGGAGAAAGATCCAGCTGGGCTTGATTGGGGCTCAATTGAACAGTCCATCCGTGATGGGGATCTGCCGTATGGTGGGCAGAGTTTGAAGTTTGATTTGCATAGGGTCAAGTACTCCGAATGTCCAATTTGCTCATTTGCAATTGCCCGGTCGACACACTCATTTACATCCAGGTTCTTGTTTGATAACTACACGCTGATAGTGAATGAGTACTTGGACTCCAAGCGGATGAGGCAGGTCCTGTCTGACTCATCGGAGGAGATGCACCGTGTGGCTGGGGTTCGTGATAATTATGAGCATGATAAGGTTGTTTCAGTGTTTGTGTTCGATTTGGATTATGATAAGCTTCTGTTGCTAGATAGGTACCACCAGGCTGTGGCTTTCGGTGATATGGTGGTTGCTGTGAGGACAAGGAGCTCGCAGACAGTCAGTGACTACAGCTGTAATGGTCGACATGTGATTACAATGACTCGGAATCTTGAGCGCCCGATCATCGGCTCAGTTCTGCAGAGCATGTGGGGTGTGTCACCAACGCACCTGTCGTGGAGCCCGGAGCACAATGCCACCGTCGTCGATTACACTTGGAGCACCGGGCATACACCATTTGGCCCATTCTCAGAGACCAAATCACTGTCTTTTGTGCAGAAAGATGCAGTCCGTAGGAATGTTCTTCTTACTACTCTGAACTACACAATCACTAGTACAATTGATATTTTGGAGTCAATGGCTGCCCATGGTGGGGAGAATATACTCCGTAGAAAGAAAAGACGTGTTGAATTCATTCAAAGGTGGAATCTGCTCACTTATAAGTTGGAGAAGGTGGTCTCAGCCATGTCCCACCTGGATTATGAGAAGGCAATGTACTTTTTGAGATCTTCAGACCATGATATGTATGCCATTCACACATTGGTGTATCAGGCTTCCCAGGAGCTGGAGGCTTCACTGGTTTGCTTCAAAGATCCACCATTCCCGTGGTTATCAATTTCCATGTCTGGCATTTTTGTTGTTGGATTCTTTTACGTGTACTCGAAGAGGGATAAATTGTTTAGGAGCAAAAGGAAACAGTTTTGACTGCACTTTAGTTCATGGAACTGGGTACTATTTGAATGTTTCAGCCTGATACCGTAGAGATGACAGTGCTTGGGATGTTTCATCCTTGCATATTACATGGAGCTGTAACTAGACACCAGGTGCATCTTGTTTCAACCAGATGAATTTACTTGTACGAGATATACTGGGTTTTTTCGAGGGAACTGATGCTTCCACTATTTCTTGTAAGTTTCATGTGCCTGAATTGTCCTTGATATACATACTGTTGAATTAGATTTTGCAGACATACATGTATGTTTTGTATTGTTGACTTGACTAGCTTGTTTCCCATCATATTCGCTGAATGGATAACCTTGGTGGATGCTACGCTTATGCTTAGTTTGAAAGATGGGAATTTCTACAGTAACAGTAGATGCTACAGCCTACATCATGTCTTTTAATCGCAGTCTACGTTCTTTGTTCTAGTCAAGTTTTCACTTAACATACTTGATTTACTGATCATGTGAGCTCTCAAATTATGAGAGGGGTAAGATATTTTGTATAGCTATTGCCTTCTAAGGATTTGTGCTACATAGGGAGGGAACCCTTCAAGCCTCTGTAAATCTGGTGTCCATAAGAAGCTTAAGCTGTAGCTCCACAGTTAGTTGTAGAACTAATTTGTTTGAAATTGTGATTACTGCTCACTATGCAGAGCTTTTCCAGTCCAGTTCTTTAGTTGCTCTTCCTGTTTTGCCTGTTCTGCAACCCTCCATTCTGTGCTAATATTTGAGTATAATCATCGTCTGTTACTCCTATAAGAAGTTTCCATCACATTTGGAATAGCTGCTCCGGCGACTCAGAATCGCGTGGGATTTGGAATGGCAGGTGATGACTGAATTTCCAGTTACTCTTACAAGAAGTTTCCATCAATTCAACTTGGAATGGCAGTCCCATGCATTAGGATGATACTCTCGTCTCTACGAGTGCCATGCTATCTCTGTAATCTCCTTGCATGATATGTGTCGCTACTTTTGCTAGCAGCTAGAAGTAATCGGTTGAATGTGTCAGACTAAATTTTGTTTTAGCCGGTTTTAATTCGTAGAAAATATGTTACATAGCATTTTTTCTTATACAAGCTTGGCGAGCACTATATACAATTATACATACCAGTCGCCAAACCGTGCGAATGCACGGCTATCGTATTTACCTCATTATGACAATGTTAACCATTAGTTGCAAATTTGGATACATTTGGGTATTTGTAATTTGGAAGCAACTAGCCAATGGTATATTAGCGGAAGCACTTCCAACGGTATAGCAAAATTTCGTGATGTTTTAACATATTGCAGTAAGTTTTAGCAAGTTTCGTCAAGTTTCAGGAAGTTTTATTAAAAATATTTGGAAAAGTTTCAAGGTCCAGTGAGTTTTACATATTTTTAGAAGTTTTTAGAAGATTCAAGAAAAATTTCAAGACTAAGTTTTAACAAATTTCAGATTTTCAAACTCAAGCTTAAAGTTTTAACAGGTTTCATCAAATTTCAATTGAAGAGTTTCCTAAGGTTCCAGTAAGCTTCAATAGGTATCATTAAGTTTCAATAAAGAATTTCATGAGGTTTCAGTAAGTTTCAATAGGTTTTATTAAGTTTCATGATGTTTTAAGTGCGGTTAATGAAAAGCTCCAAAGAAGTTTCTTTTTGGTTTTGAACTTGATGTTTTAAGTAGGTTTCAACATGTTTCGTGAAAAATTCCATGTAAGTTTTGACATATTTTAAAAAAGTTTCAGAAAAATGTTTGAAGTTTCAAGTTTTTAGCGTGTTTCAAGAAGTTTTAGAAAAAAAGTTTGAAGTAAGTTTTAACATATTTTAAAGAAGTTTTAATAAGTTTCAGAAAGGTTTCTTAGCAAAAATTCCATAAAAAAGTTTCAACAATCCAACAAAATTAAAATGTAATTTCATGTTTTTGAGTAGGTTCAACACAAACTCAAACAAAATACACTGGATTTCAACCAAAAAACCATAAAAATCACACAAACTTCTATGATACACCTGGGCTCAACAGGGACTCCTTGCTGCTCTTCACCCATGCTGTTATATATGCGAATACATCTAGATTCATCTTGGCCATTATCCACCTACGAGCAAGTTATATTCATCTTTTTGGTTTTTACTTGATTTTGGTGTAATATTCTTTCAAACGAAAAAGGTCAAACATTTGACAACAATTTTCTTGATTGTTAATTGGAATAGGTTTCTGATATTCTAAAGAAGGTGCTTACCAAAATTTGAAGTGATTTAGAGTTTTAGTTTGAGAGTTAGCTTAATTTTAGATTTTGGCTCAATTTTGATGTAACAGAGTTATACAAACCAAAAGATCCTAATTCTTTTAAATTCTTTTAAAATATTTAGTTGGGATATGTTCTTAAAGTCATGATGTAGCATTGATTAAAGTTTCAATTATTTTGAACCCATGAATCAAAAGTTTCATAGATTTTTTGAATTTGAAATGGTACTGTTTTTTACTGTTTACGGGGCTTAAATTACTGTAGTACCAAGATTTTTCAAAATTTTAGGTTCTTGATCTTCATAGCTTCTTCTTGTTATTAGAGTACAAAATTAGTAAATACTCAAAGAAAAAAATTGAAGGTAACATACATCCTCATCTGGCACCATATCGGTCCTACGTAACCCTACTCGCAACATCGAGGTGGATCGGAACAAGGTTACAGAATCCGCGGCGTACATCACGGGGGCTCGTCGTGCACGTAGCGTTTAGATGGCCGGCGTTTCAGTCTTCTAGCGGAAGAGTATGATCCTTACAGTTCTTCACTTCGTCTTGTGGGTGGCCGGCGATGTCTTCCTTCTCCGTGCAGTGGTGATACTGGGACGTTAGCCTGGACGATCTTTAATGGGGTGGTTTGGATCGTCGAAAATGTGCATGTCGTGGCTTGGAGCAACCGGTGCAGCTGCAACGCCCAAGAGGCATAGTTAGATGGGAAATCAACCAAAGAAACACACAGAAGCAATTGTGCTGTTCAGTTAACAGCCAAGAATTAACGATTTTAATGGTGCAATAAGGTTGCCGTCGTGAGGCAACCAAGCAGCACTCACTAGCTCTAGCCCTACGTACCTTCTGGAGCATGTGGACAATCGCCATGGGGTGGAGCTGCTGGAGGGTCAACGGACGGATCAACCGGAGGATAGCTGCCTGCGGCGGCTGGAGGCTGAACTGCCGGAGCAGCCGGAGGATCGCTGCCTGGAGCAGGCGGCGGATTGGCGGCGAGGGAGCTGCAGCTGTTAACAAGTGCCATTTGCTATAGACTGAGCACAAGCCGATGAGTGATGAGTCGCTTGTACGGGTATTTATGCGTTTTGCTATCAGAAATGTCGCCGAGCTACCTATCCCGGCGACTTGACGAAGCATGTGCGTTCATATCTTTTATAGAGGAAGGCGTGCGTTCATATCATGCGAATATCGTAGTCAAAGGTTTTGCTAAATGCTGTGCTGCTGGCCGGATCAATGCAATGCACGCAGAGGCTGGTGGCATCTCAATATCTCAGTGTGAACATTGAAGTGTCAAATATCTTAGCGCCAGCAAGTTGCAGGTTCAGAGTACTGAAACGAACATTCAGCGGTCCTTTTGACTCGTTGTTTTTGTTAATCGATTTTGTGAAAAATTATTTTTGTTGAAGTCTGATGTGAATTCGTTCCGAGTCTACGTAGGATACTACATTGTCTCTAGACATGGTATGACCGGTGCCAAGATAAGTATGGGCTATATCAGATATGATGTCAACTCGCCACAACTAAATCTAATTTGGTTTTTTCTCCGTTTAGGACTCATATATCTCACCTTATATATGTATCTATATAGTCCATAAGAAGATAAAAAAACTTCATTGTAAATATCTTCTTATATAGTGATTTGTCTTTGTACATCGGTAGTTTTTTCTCGTAATAGTTTTTTACGTAAAAATTCGTGTCTTCTGTTCTTATATTTTTGTGCATTATTTGCAATAATTTTTTTGTAAGTTTTAGCAATATGAGTTAAGACTGTTTTTCAGTTAGGATATGCACCAGGTAAAAGGTTGTTTGGCGCAACGGCGCCTGAAAGAGAGCCATTTCAACGCTATCCTCTCACGCGTCTCCACATGCCGAAAAAGTGGTAGAAACTAGCAGCCCTTTCATTTTCATAAGAGACGTCCAGTCTAGTTGCACTTCATTTGCACAACCTTCCAAGCAACTCCCATTGCTAGGCACCTTGCTGACAACAACTTGTACAAGTGGACTCCGACAACTACTTCCAAATAATTCAAGGGAGTGTCTATACAATATGTGACTGTTTTTAGATGCAAAAACAGTTAGATTTTAGGACGTTGGATGGTGATCCAACGCTCCAGATCTTTTTGGAGGGTGCTTATATTAGATTTTTTTTTGGAGAGGGTGCTTATATGAGTGGATCGTTAGATAGAGATCCAACGTCCCTTGATCATCTGACTGTTTTGGACTTCAAAAACAGTCAAATGTTCTATAGCATTTCTCATAATTCAAGCAGTAGTACCAATTTAGGGAGCGGCTAGAAAATCCCAAAGCATGCATTTCCATGCATCTTTCTAACTCCCACCATATCTTGAACTGCAAGTACGTGTGGCATTTAGAGCTACATATATACATCCTCTTGCAAAGGAGAGCTTTGATCTCCGTAGCTGCAACGACTAACAGCAATGGCCTCTTTGGCTGTCATGTCTCCAGCTCTTGTTTGGCTTCTGTATCTCTTCACCTTCTTTTTCTGCCTACCATTGGCCATCGGCGATGAAACCGAAAACGATCGACAAGCCCTCCTTTGCTTCAAGTCCCAGCTCTCAGGTCCAGCAGGAATTTTAGCCTCATGGGGCAGCACATCCCTGGAGCTCTGCAACTGGCATGGGGTCACATGCAGCGCGGAGACTCCCCGCCGTGTCGTTGCGCTGGACCTCCCATCGGAAGGTATCACAGGCACCGTACCACCTTGCATTGCCAACCTCACCTCTCTTACAAGGCTCCAACTGTCGAACAATAGCTTCCATGGCGGCATACCATCCGAGCTCGGCCTCCTGAGCCGCCTCAACATCCTCAACCTCAGCATGAACTCCTTCGAAGGTAACATCCCATCTGAACTCTCTTCATGTTCCCGACTTCAAATCCTAGGCCTGTGGAGCAATTCCCTGCAAGGCGAAATTCCACCAAGCCTAAGCCAATGCACACACCTTCGAGAGGTTGACCTTAGCAACAACAAGCTCCAAGGAAGCATCCCTTCTGCTTTTGGGAACCTTCCTGAGCTGCAAATACTAGTCCTCGCCGGTAACAGCCTCGCCGGCGACATCCCACCGTCTTTGGGCAGCAGCCTTTCTCTCACACATGTCGATCTCGGGAGAAATGCTCTCACAGGGGGGATCCCAAAGTCCTTGGTGAGCAGTTCATCTCTCCAAACACTTAGGCTCATGAGCAACAGACTCAGTGGAGAGCTCCCAGAGGCTCTCTTCAACACCTCATCACTTACTGCCATTTGCCTCCAGCAGAACAGCTTTGTCGGTTCGATACCACCTATTACTGCCACCTCTCCGCAAGTTAAATTTCTTGATTTAGGGTATAACAATCTTATAGGAACAATACCTTCCTCACTAGGGAACCTTTCCTCCCTATTTTACCTTCGTCTTACACAGAACAATTTGGTTGGGAGCATCCCAGAGAGCTTAGGTCATGTTCCAACGCTACAGATATTGAGCTTGAATGTAAACAACTTGTCTGGGCCAGTTCCGCAGTCTCTCTTCAACATGTCATCCCTGACATTTCTTGCTGTGGCAAATAACTCGCTCACTGGAAGATTGCCTTCCGATATCGGCTACACGCTCCCAAACATTGAGTACTTAATCCTCTCAACAAACAAGATCGAGGGCCCAATCCCGGCTTCTCTTCTCAAGGCTTACCACCTACAGATACTTTACCTGTATAACAACAGTCTAACTGGATTCGTGCCGTTCTTCGGATCATTGCCAAACTTGGAGGAAATTGGTGTGTCATACAACATGCTAGAAGCAGGCGACTGGGGCTTTGTCTCATCGCTCTCAAATTGCTCCAAATTGACTAAGTTGATGCTGGATGGGAACAACCTCCAAGGGAACCTGCCAGGTTCTATCGGCAATCTTTCCACTAGTCTTGAGTGGCTGTTCCTAAGAAACAACAGAATTTCTGGGCCTATACCACCAGAGATAGGCAATCTTAAGAGCCTCACCAAGTTGTACATGGATTACAATCATTTTACAGGTAATATACCACCAACAATTGGAAATTTGCATAACTTGGTCGTTCTAGCCTTTGCACAAAACAGACTCTCAGGTCAAATCCCGGATACTGTCGGCAACCTTGTTAAGCTGACTGATCTGAAACTCGATGGGAACAACTTGAGTGGAAGCATACCTGCGAGTATAGGGCACTGTACTCAACTCGAAATACTCAACCTTGCTCACAACTTACTAGATGGGAGTATACCGAGTAAAATCTTCAGAATTTCTTCGCTTTCTAAAGTTTTGGATTTGTCACACAACTACTTGTCTGGAGGACTACCAGAGGAAGTCGGCATCCTCATTAATCTGAATAAACTTAGCATCTCAAGCAACAGGTTGTCTGGCAACATCCCATCCACTCTCGGTAAATGTGTGCTTCTAGAGTCACTTGAGATGCAAAGCAACTTTTTTGTAGGAAGCATTCCACAATCTTTTGTGAACTTGGTAGGGACCAAGAAGATGGATATTTCTCAGAACAATTTGTCCGGAAAAATACCAGAGTTCCTCACATCCTTCCGTTCTCTATATGATCTCAATTTATCCTTCAACAATTTTGATGGAGCAGTTCCGAGGGGCGGCATTTTTGGCAATGCTAGTGTGGTATCAATTGAAGGAAATGATCGTTTGTGTACACGTGCTCCAACGGAAGGTATGCCTCTTTGTTCAGCATTGGTTGAGAGGAAAAGGAAAAACAAGTCCTTGGTTCTAGTCCTAAAGATAGTAATACCAATTGTTGCTATCGCTACCACTTCGTTATGTCTTGCGGCAATTCTTTGGAGGAAGAGAATGCAAGCAAAGCCACATTTACAACAATCCAATGAGCAAATCAAGAAGATAACATATGAAGACGTTGTGAAGGCCACAAATAGGTTCTCTTCTGCTAACTTAATTGGTTCAGGATCATTTGGAATGGTTTATAAGGGTAATCTGGAGCTTCAGGAAGATCAAGTTGCCATCAAGATTTTTAATCTAGACACATATGGAGCACATAGGAGCTTCGTTGCAGAGTGCGAAGCCCTACGAAATGTCCGCCACCGAAATCTTGTAAAAATCATTACTTTATGCTCTTCAGTGGATTCTACTGGGGCTGACTTCAAGGCCCTGGTGTTCCAGTACATGCAGAATGGGAACCTAGAATTGTGGCTACATTCGAAAGCCCATGAACATAGTCAAAGAAAGGTTCTGACTCTAAGCCAAAGAATTAATATAGCCTTGGATGTAGCGTTTGCTTTGGATTATCTTCATAACCAATGTGCAGCTCCGCTGATACATTGTGACTTGAAGCCAAGCAATATTCTTTTGGATCTTGACATGGCTGCGTATGTCAGCGACTTTGGCCTAGCAAGATTTCTATACACTACATCAAATGCACATCAAGATAGTTCGACAAGTTTGGCTCACCTAAAAGGATCCATCGGATACATCCCACCAGGTGAGATAAGCTTATTTGTAAGATGTTGATTCTGTTTGTTCTTTATAGAATTGTACAAATAGTGTCTATTGTCTAATTTTATCACGTTTATAAATGTAAATGCAGAGTATGGCATGAGTGAGGAGATATCAACCAAGGGCGATGTCTACAGTTTTGGAGTGCTTCTGTTACAAGTGATAACTGGGTGTAGTCCAACTGATGAAAACTTTAGTGATGGTACAAGCCTGCATGAATTTGTTGATAGAGCATTTCCAGAGAATATTTATGAGGTTGTTGATCCCACAATGCTACAAGATGACATCAATGCAACTGACGTGATGGAAAACTGTGTCATTCCATTGGTTAGAGTAGGTCTCTCTTGCTCCATCACATCGCCCAAAGAGCGACCGGAAATGGGACAAGTTTCTACCGAGATCCTCAAAATCAAGCATGCGGCCTCAAAGATGCAGGTCAGATGAAGCAAACATTTGGAAGGATGGTAGCTAGTGACAGAGATACACATGCATAGAAGAATACTAATGTACATCTATGGTTTTCCGCTTTCCCCTTTTGAATTCAGTTAAGTGGCATTAGCAGAAAGTAACATTCTTTTTGGCATTAGTATTTCGTGTCATTTTTCTTTAAATTTTCCAAATTGAATATTTCTACAAGCACAATTCTAGCGACTAGAGCTCAATCGATTTGCGCAATTGGTGTCCATTCAACGCTAATTAGATGTTTGTCGAAGCTGATTTTGGATTAGGTTGGGGATTAAACCTCTGATTCGGGCGTGACTCCAACACAAAATTCGCCTAATTGTACTAGAGCGAAGTCGAGAATGGAGCCTACTATTCGATCTCACCAAATCCGCACAGAAGAACACCACAGATCAAGCAGATAAGACATGCATACTCGTGTACCTGGTCGTCGCATAACACTAGTTTGCCGCACCGCTCCACTTCCTCCCGAGCGCCGCCGCGTGCTGCCGCTGCTTGGGCCTCGCCGCCCGTATGGGCGTATCCGTGCAAGCCTCCATAAGGCGCCACCGCGCCTCTCCTACTCCGCCGCTGGTCGTGCCGCGTCGCGTCTCGGGTTGCACCAGGACCGTTGCTCGCCGCACGGTTGTCACGATAGCCGGGTCTTCGGAGGAAGAAGAGAACAGAGGATCCGTTCGAGGTAGCAGAGTTGCTGCCATGTGGGGACCCAGTTCGTACGTAACTGAGGTGTGAGTCCGACTTGTAAGGGCCCCGGAGGGGGGCATTTTACTTCCAATTTTCTAGAGAGAGCACGTGCCCTCTTCTTTTCTACATAGCTAATTTTCATATCGAGTATTTTTTTTAAATAGAATCTATAAATTAATTATTTTACATACTGTAACGACTTCACTTATATCGATTAAAACTGCATACGAGTTTTTATTACTCTACACTCTTTTTCACGAACAACTATAAGACATAAGGAGAAACTAAAAAGAACAGGCCATATAGACACTCTACTAATGCTACTCATGCACACTACACACATACGAACATGTACACACGTGCATTACATGCTAGAAAATTTGCAAATGCTTTTAGGTCCTCACAGAGCACAGATATGTTAAAGGAACTAGTCTCTCTATTACGTATTAAAGGTGATTTTTGTGGTTAATGATAACTAGGTTTGTGGGACTAATTTTTTTATGAATTTGTGAAAATATGTTACATCCTATAATGATAAATATTTTGAATGATATCATATAACGATGGTAAGTCAAGATCTCGACATGATAGATGGCATCATATGTTGATGCATAATAAGAAAAAGACCCAATGAGAGACCATGTGGAGGTATCCCTATATTTGTGACGAGTAATTGACTCACGTTCTGGAAAGTTTGAGTTTGATTTGGTTAGCTCGCGCCAAGTCGGTGCATGACGCAGTCTAGTTCGGTTGGACTTGGTCGATCGCGATCGGGAGTGCTTAGGACGCTTGATCTTCTTTTCGATCGGTTGTTCGGGCCTTTTCGTGTTTGAGTATGTTTTACTGATGCTAATGTTGTTTATACTGTTTCGAGCGGTGCTATGTGACGGTTTGTTTGTCTGTGTGACTGCAAGACTTCGGAGCTAAATCATGGTGAGGCGTGGGAGGACCGGGACTAGGCACAGGAGGTGTTGAGGTTCAGACGATCGGAGACGTCAAAGATGATCGAGGTTGCTGAGGTGGTTGCGAGTCGAGAGACGAGGAACTGGAGCCAGAGCTACTGGAGGTGGATACGACGGGCAACGGCGAGGTGGTCCGGGATTAGGCTTAGGGAGGAGTTGAGGTCCAGACGGTCAGGATGCCGAGTGCGGTCGTGCGAGGACAGAAAGCATCCAAGAAGTTGCAGCAGGGGCATTTTGGTAAAATGCGCAAGGCTGCAAATTGAAAGCGGATTCGGTTGAAGATAATGCGTTGAAGATCCGTTAGTGGAAGGCAAAATAGCGAGGTTTTAGGTTTTGGAGGTGGCATGCTTTCCCTCCATCCTGATGAGAGCCCTTTGACCTCTTGCCTTATTTGTGTGTGAAGCAAGGAGGTGGAGTATGGTCTGCACTTCTTGAATTTTCTTTTGAGGGTGTGAGCTTCTCTATTTAGGGAATGGGAGAAGGCAGTGCATGGGTAAGCATGTGTGAGCCTGGAAAGCCTTGGAGAGGTGGCTGCATGAGAAGACACTGCAGCCAAGTGCACCCAACCAGAAGAGGAGCTCTAGATGTAGCTTTTGCTCTTGATTACCTTCACAGTCAATGTGTGTGTCCATTGGTTCACTGCGACCTCAAGCCACAAAATGTTCTATTGAACTATGATATGACCGCATGTGTCAGCGACTTTGGGCTTGCAAGATTTATATGCGCTAATTCCATTAGTGCGACTAATAGTTCTACAAGCTTGGCTGGACTTAAAGGATCCATTGGATATATTGCACCAGGTGAAGCAAACTGTTCTTAGTTCTCTTCTCCTCGATATTTCTCTTATAGTCTTATGAGATTAGTGAATTAAGTCCCCTACTGTGAAACTCTCTTCAATGCAGAGTATGGAATGGGTGGCCAGATCTCAACAGAAGGCGACGTCTACAGCTTTGGAGTGCTACTGTTAGAAATGCTTACCGGGAAGCAACCTACCGATGAAACATTCAAGAATGGCATGAACCTTCACAATTTTGTGAACTCAGCATTTCCAGATAGGATTGGCGAGATCTTGGATCCCGTCATAATGCAAGAGGGTACAGAACATGAAGATCGAGCAGTCATTACCATGGATGGTTGCATCATCCCTCTGATTAAGATAGGCCTTTTGTGCTCCATGGAATCGCCGAAAGACCGACCAGGAATGGGGCATGTCTCGACAGAAATCCAAGCAATCAACACTTCCTTTTCAAACCTAAATGGCTGGTGATGAAAAGCGAGCATTCGGTACAAGTAATAGTCACATTTTGAGCGAGCATTCGGTATAAGTAATAGTCACATTTTGTGCTTGTGTTAAGTACTACCACACTCCTGTACATTATAAATGTAACTGTGAATTGTTTACTTGGATAAGTATGTACCTGAAGTTAAAGTGAAATGAACTCTTTTTTAAGTGTTCCCTGCCTCTCCCAGGTCCAAAGATCCAGGTCGAACTGATAAAGATTTTGGAAGCCGTGCAATCACCGGTCAGAAACACTGCAATACTTATTACTGTTAGTGGATTCACCAGATCATAACAATTAACAAGAAAAACTCACCATACCTCCACTGCCGCAGCTGTGATGTATTTTACACACGAATTTAAGAATGTTATAGAAGAAGTAAATCAAAAGATGCTCACTTACATGTTCAGTAATGCAAGGAGATCAACCTTAACAGTGTTGATGTGGCACATCGGTACCGAAACCTAAACTGCTCCACATGACTCCTGATACATTCTGGAAGGGGTTTGCAGCCATTCCCGTCAAAAGAAGGGGTTTGCAGCCAAACTGATGGCAACGCTCATCCCAGCACAGTCATGAAGGTATACTGCAATTCAAACTGCACAGAGAAGACAATATGGGGATGAATATCGGTGCCTCTCAGGAATAACTTTGTTGTATTATATACTACTTATTTTGAATTGGATAGTAGCAATATCGCAAAAGTTTTAAGATTATGTCACTTGTCAGACTCAGACACCACAAAGTCGAATTAGTGTTGCTTTACGAACCCTGTATACTTCGAATCATTAATCGGATACGTATTCATCCCCTTCAATTGAATCCCCTAGTCAGTAATATCACAGGTAAACTAAACCTGGCCGCTCGCCGCCCATACCGGAGCGCCTTTTGCAGTCGCGCCGCCGCTCACATCCCGACCGCCGCCCTTCAATCGCCAGCCGCCGCCACTTCATCGCACCGTGCTTAGGCATACCACCTCAACGACGCGTCAGTGATCGAGTAGGCGCCGCCACGCCGGGTAGCTGCGCGAGCCAAGCTGCCGGCCACGGCCCACGGGCCACCCCGCCCTCGAACCTCGTGGTAACGCAGCCCCGACGGCGCCTTGTGGCTGCAGTGGGAGGAGAATCTCAAACGGCCGCCGCGCGGCCAAACCCGTAACACCGGACGCCTCCGGCATGAGGACCTGCTTGCCCGCGCGCCCACACGGCCACACTGCTCCTAGCTAGTGCCGTAGTGCGTTCAGGGCGGTCCTGGGATTTTAGGGCCCGGGGCGAAACTAGGAATAGAGATCCTAGTATAAATATCTAAATATAAATCTATATATATATATATATATATATCTAGTTTTACTAATAAACACTTAAAATACGTTATGTATTAAAGAAAATTCATATCAAAGAGTTTATAGATATTACCTTAAAATTTATAGATATCAAAGAAAATTCATATCAACCGGGGACGTTAGGCGTATCACGTATTCACGCACGTAGCGCCAGTAGCGATGGCGGCGGCGGCGGAGGCCGAGAGACGACGAGGCGTCCAGAGACGGCGGACGGGCGGCGGCCAGGTGCGGCGAGCCAACCTCGGCGGCTCGGCGGCGGCGTGGCGTGATGGTGTTGTGAGGCGGAGGCCCTAGGCGAAATCACGAAAAGAAGATCTGAATTACGAAGATGAGAAGTCGACTTAGTCGAGCACGTCGGCCGGATCCGGATAGTATTATTATACGCATGCATATACAATGTATTATGTATAATGTATATCAGTGTATGGCCTGAAAACGTTTGCCAAAACGCACTGATCCTCTTGGGATCAACTTTCATTTATATGCTGAACTAACAGCTTCCTACAAACAAGGATCTCGATGCAACTGTACATCGCAAGACTTTAACAAGATAATCGAACTCTAATGAATGAGAATAACTAGCTAACTACACGCTAACTACTCTAACTACTCTCTGTTGACTAGAACCATATACTCAACGCAAACACACTCTGCATGATTTCTAACATGGCCTATGAGGGCCCCTGGTTTTGGGGCCTAGGGCCGCCCCGCCGCCCCCACAGGCCGGGCCCGAGTGCGTTGCGAGCACGGAGAGGGCAACCATGGAGATGGAGGAGCTAGGAGCAATTGCGCAGAGTTGGCGGTGATCCGATCACATCGATCGATGGACCCGGCCCTACTTATTGGTGGACCGTTTTGGATTTAACCGATGTATTGGCAGGTAGCACGGCACAGGCCATGTCGGTATGATCCATTTAGGCACAGGCTTATGTCGGTGTTGCCCATTTAGGTATGGACCGATTTGATCTTTTAGTTAGACGGGCCGTGGTGTACTGGCATATGAACTGAGATACCAATCCATACATGGTGTGATATTTTCACAGGCCATGTCGGATCACCCGACCATGATTGTACTGGCCCATTTAGCATAAAATTTTGAAAAAAAATATAAAAAATTCTAGAAAATATATATAATACAAAAAATTATATATACTTATAGCGTGAACTATATAAATCCAAAAAACTACAAAATAAAATCATATAAAATTAAAAATTAACAGGCCTAATAGGCCATGCTAGGGCCAATACTATATGTACTAGGGCGGACCGGCCTGCTGGGCCAAGGTCTCGACTTAAGCACGGCACAGATTATAGAACCACACTAGCACAGCCCGTTTTGGTGGTGGGCCATGTTGTGCTTGAATCAGATGTGCGGTACCATACTTTGAGCCAGTTCAACTAGCACAACCTATTTGGCCATCTCTACGTGTAGCTATGTAAGTTAAGGTTTGCACCAATTTAAAAAAATTCCGGCGTTCTGCACAAGCCCTGATATTATTCTAAAGAAACACACGACGCAACGGAGAAACACGCCTTCACTAGATAAGAATCCAGATCTGCTGTGATAGCACACCGCCAACGTTTGTTTTACGTCAATGTAGTACTAAACCCCCCAATTCCTTTTTCAGAAATTGGAGCAGAGTAACCAGAACAAGCAGTCAACATCAGTAGTGATAGGTTTAGTTGAGGCCAACTGATGATCAAGGTGATGCTGTACAGAAAAAACACCAAAATACTCTTCGGTATAAACATTGAATCAAATATCAGATTCCTGATAGTGTATTCATGATCTATTGCCTAATATGATGGCTCTGCCTCTAAGCTTACAAGAGTAGCAAAATAAATATTGGTAACTGCGACAAATCAATAGAACCATACCCATATCTCTAAATGAAACTGACTGCGGATATGTAAACAGATCAATCCAAATCAAGAAAACACAGGCACCAGCTCTGCTCCCTACAAAGGGAAATTAAACAATACAGCATACCACCATACAATCCAAACCATTCAGGCCTCTCGTTGAGCTTCCTGCATAATTACCTGTTTAGTAGAAACAGTAAGTTTCCGATCTGTTTCCTTGTTCTTTTAACCAGAGAAGGCTGAGGAACCGCGGGGGGGAGTAAAATAAGAAGAATTCAACCTAGAGTTAAAACCAAAGCTATATGATCATATTAAACAGGCCTCTTTCTTTCTTCCCCGTATCTGAAAATAGACCAAGACACATTAGTCTCCGAAAATAATTAGCAAAAGTTTGCATGGTTTTATCTTCACAGACAAGCAAGGTCCAATTTAATGAAAAACGAATTTTGAGGGATACAAATGCCACATGCAAGATTTAGTTGATGCTATCAGTAGTCCAATGTCAGAAAAGATCAGCATAACATCAAGAATATCTTCTCCGGCTTATGTTGCTGCATGTATTGGAACGCATGTTATCCTTCCGTGACCTGGTGAGGACTTCTTGAATGCAATTGGTGCCCCCACCGCCCTATTGTTAAAAAAAAGCATAGAAGAAGATTCATCAAATAACACATATATCTCAAGAGTAACAAAATCAATGTAGGATACCTGGACTCAATCTACATTGTCTTGTTAGGATTGACACATCTAAAAATTAATACATGAGCAATCACAACCCTTTCTTGTTTCTAGTTCTGATTCCCTTCAAGAGTCTTTCAGGTATTTGATAAACTAACCACATGAATTAAGAAGCTAAGCCAATAGTGGTAACTTGTGCCATGGCCAGATAAATGTGCAGTTTCATTTGGCAAAACACTAAAACCAACACACCCCTTGACAGCAAAACATTTTGTTACCAACCCAGACCGCCAGAAGGCCCAGAACGTCCAGCGACACTTATTGTTGTGTTCAGTAATCTCAGATATTTGAACAACAGACTGGAATTTGCAACTGTACAGATTAACATCCAGATAGCACTGAAGGATTCTTTAAACATACAGGATTATATTACAGGCAAGTTATTGGATGGGCGCAACAGAAACATGAAGAAACACGTGTATAAACAGATTTGAGCAGGGAAAAGATCAGCATTTAGAAATGGAGCTGCTTGCACTGTGAAGCAGCAGCCTCTGAGGGGCAGTATGGGCACTTGAAAGGTCTGGAGCTGCTCTTTGATAGCTTCATTATCGATTGCTTCGATACAACATGGCCGCAAGGCATCAGCATGGGAGGGTTCTCATCACTTGACTGCTCTCTGAGCACTGGGCATACAAAGACAGAGTGGTACTGGAACTCTGGTCCGATATCTATGGGGACTGGAAGCTGCTTCATTGCCTGCCACTCCTGCTTTTTGGCAGCCATTACCGTGGTTAGCTTCAGCAAGGTCGGTAGTCCTTGAAAACCAGCTGATATTGCTACACCAAGTGGGCTCTCGCTAGCCTGTCCCAAAAGGTTGCAGAATTGATGGGTGAGCTCCTCAGCTAGCTTCTCCCAATGCGTCGATGACATGAACTCAGCGTATGGGGACTGATCGAGCCGGCCAGCCCAGAGAAGGCAGGCCATTAGCTTCTGGATCTCTGCCTGGTGCAAGTTTGCAAAGGGCACCAAGTGAGCCCTTGCATACTTTAAAGCCTCGTCTCTACTTCCTTTAGTGAGTATCTCGACAAACTGAAGCTGATGAAGCTTCAACTCAAGCATTGACCCATTCTGCAACAGTTGATCATGGTTCTTGGCAGCCCAACTGAGGGCAGGCTCGAGGTTTCTAGCTTGCATCGCTTCAAGTATTCCATACATCTCCTGGAATTGTAATTTCAAGTAAGTCCCATCTGATTCACCACACTCACGGACGAAGGAATCTCCAAGATCAAAGAGCCCTTGGCGGTAGAAATGATTCGCTATTATGCTATTTATTGTATGGACCTCAAAATCCACATTTCTGTATGCCTTCGATATGTCTGGACTGAAAGACTTCTCCAGGAGCTTGAGACATTTGCTTAGGGCAACATTCAATTCCTTTTGACAGCCTTCGAGTTGGTTTAATGGTGCCATTTCGTTCAGCTTGGCCTTCAGCTCTGCAAGGATGGATGAATGGTCAACACTGCCCGAATCTGTCTTCATCATCTGCATCTTCACAATTGCCCGCTCAACTTCATTCACTATCTGATCAATAGCTTCCTGAGCCTTAGCAGAAGATAATGAATGTTTTTCAACAACTCGGTCAAACACCTCTCTTAGACTGTCAAGTTCCATTGTATGACTGTAATGCACCCAACTAAGCAGCACAGCTTTGCCACGGCCCTGTACATGTTAAAAACAACATATATATAAGTAATTCATTGAAAAAACTACCACAAAGCAAAAATTTGAAAGATGAAATACAAAGTCCAAATATTAATAAATCAGTCCATGCTGAATGCAGCAATCATAATATAGGTTCAACTGTTGTGATTGAATAAACAATGGCTAAACCTATAGTGATCAAGAAGCCACAAAGAAAAGTACAATAGTACAGCATACAAGACTAAGGTATTTAACATTTCTTTTTTTCTAACTCATTCATGTTGTACTACACCAAAAGAGTAACATGTTGGCTAAATGCTAGGAGTAATCGAAGTATGTTAGGAACACGATAATTCTTACGGGAAAGTTAATGATCACACATTATCATGAAGCTGGAGGACTAAAAACAAATAGAGTGCAACACCATGTTATTATGTAAGCCTGATCTCACAATTCACCACTCATGCCCTGTGTTCCCACTCCAGAGTGGCATGTATCTCATCACTAGTAGCCCATTTCAAACTTTCCATCCATGTTGCTCACAGTAAGTCAGTAGTTCCCTGCAATCAACTCATTAAGATGCCACATGCATAGGGGTGGCAATTTTCCCCACAGGGGCAGGGCCCTGCGGAGAATTTCCCCGGCAGGGGCGGGGGCCGATCTCTCCCCACAGGGGAACGGGGCCGGGGGCAGCTACGCTAGTAGGGTGGAGACGAGGGGTCGGTGGCAGGGCGGGGATGACGGGTCACCCTCCCTCCGCGGGGACCAGAAAATTATATTAAAACTATATATATATATATATATATATATATATATATATATATAAATATATATATATATATATAGTTTTAATATGAGAGATTGTATTCTTTTCTTGTATATTTGGACTAAAATTTGAATCTATATTTCGAAGCTATATTTTGAAAACAAATATGCCTAAATAATTATAAATTAATAAACAAAATCGCATTATTATTTTTTAAAAAATAACTTAGCCTTTTTCTAATCCCCTGTGGGGGTCAAGTCCCTGCGGGGACCGGGGAGGGGGCGATCTCCCCCCGTTTAGCCTTACGGGGCGGGGGCGGGGCCGGGCTAGCAGGGTCACGAGGGCCTCACCTGGGACCCCCTAGCCCCATTGCCACCACTACACATGCATACCAAATGTATATCTTAAGGGCATGATTGCAAATACACTTAAGACCTTCAAAGTTCAAATCCCTACAATAAACATGGAGCCTTGCCTTCTCTCTCTATAAATATATCAGTGACTGTGAATTGGGAAAGTACTTATCGAATTCATTTTATGCTTCATCATCTAAAACTAATCACGGTAGCTTATAGTGATGTAAGCTTGTAGGAGATGCATGTGCAGCTCAAAACATATAGCCCAATGAAGAAACAATCTACTTCACTAGTCTAATAGTATAGAGTATGACACAAGACTTTATCCGTTAAATCCCATCAAACATACGAGCCTTATTTATAGTTCAGAGAGCTGATTTACTTCACAACTGCACTGAATTGGTACAGAAAGCCAACATCCCATCGAAATCCCAATCCAGGACCTCCAGTAGTCCATCCACGAAGTGAACATACATGCAAGGCATACACACAGGATAGGACAGTGGCAGGCAGCACTGCTCATTACAGATTTTTGCTCCATGAGTTCATTCATTCATTCATAGCACGCAGTCAGCACAGCGCACGCTTGTGTGCGGGGCTGCGAGTTCGATCTAAAGAGGGGCCCTGCCTCTCTCTCTCTCTCTCTCTCTCTCTCTCTCTACCCAGCCCAGCGTGTACGGGCAGAGAGAAGAACCCTAGGGCCTCTACAGTCAGCAGCGAGGAATCGATTTTGGGCAAGCAAGCAACGATCCTATCTAACCACGACGCATCCAACAATCGCATCGAACAGCACGCGGGGAGATCAGGCCGGTCGCGAATCAGATTGGGGGGAAAGCGACGTAAAGGAAGGAAGGAATCGAACGAGGCGCACCGAGAAATACCAGCCGGGGTCCCCGATCGGAGGAAGGGCTGGCGCCGCGGCGGCTCTGGGGGAGATCGAGCTCGGCTCCGGTGCCCCGGTGGGTGGCGGCGACGAGAGGAGGGCGCCGAGGAGAGATGGAGGCGGCGGTGGCTGGGGAGGAGACGCAACGGTGAGAGAGAAATGGGTTTGGGGTAATTGGGTAATTTGGCCGTGTTGGGCTGCTACGCAAAAAGGATAGGGACGGAGCGTGACGCGTGCGCCCTAGGCGACAACGGGGTGGGGCCGAGGAGAGAGAGAATGGAGTGATGAATGAAATTTGGGAGTGCCCATTTAATATAACATTCGTACGGGTTTTGAGTCAAAATCAGTCAAATTTTTTTATGTATATGTAATATTTTTGTTCATATTTATAATATTTTTGTCTATTTATGCAATATTTTAACATGTCTATAATATTTTTTCTGATGACTACAATATTTTTCTGGAGATAAATGTCACAAACATGGTGAAATGTTGCATATATGGATGAAAAATGTTGTAAATATGAACGAAAAATATTGCATACATAAAAAAAATTTGACTGATGTTGGCTCAAAAATTAGTCACATATGTTGTAGCACTTCCGATGAAATTATATGGAAACGAGCCTCGAAACGAAGTGTAAGGGGTCATACGGATTAATGACACATGGTGAGCAGGAATCTCCGCGAATCACAAATCCCACTCTTCCTCCTTAGCGAACTGGACACTGTTTGGGAACTAAATCCATCTCGATCCAAATCGAAGAGAAGAAGGGAAGGAGCAGTGCACGGACAGAAACCTCGGCTCCGTTGCCGAGGCCTACCATCGACCGCCCCGTGGTGCCATCGCCATCTTCGGTGGGCAGACACCACCAGGCCCTCCGCAGGGTGGGGTGGGGGCATTGCTGGTCCACGACGAAGCGGCGCGAGCCCTCTGAGGTCCCTCGCTGTAGCCCCTCCGCCGTCGCCACCTCCTTCGATCGCTCCCTCTACTCCCTCCACCGCTACCTCCTGAAGTTCTTCGGCCGCCTCGCCATGTGTCATCTACTGCTGCCCCGAAGCGAAATTGAGCCCAACAAGATTGTTGTATATGCTATGCATTAAGTGAGAATGAGAAGTGTGATAAGCAAAATTGTTCTATTGAGCGATCCAGTCAGCAAACAGTGTCCGATTCGCTGAAGAGGAAGAGTGGGATTTGTCGTTCGTTGAGATCCGTGCTCGTCGCGTGTCACCAATCCGCATGGGGCCTAACACTTGCGTTTCGAGGTCAGTTCCCATAGAAGTTTTATTCCGTGATGAATCCGCATGTTGTAAATGCATTTACAGCTCTGCAAATTTGCTGCATCGACACCTTCGATCGATGATACTAGAAAAATTGAATGTTGTTCAAATTAGATTCGGTTATGGATTGGTGGTTAATTAGATGACATAGATCAATTTTCATCCATTCGGATTGCATATTTGCATTCTTACCATCAGTTTGTTAAGTATCTTTAATTTGAAAAAGAATGGTAGCTAATTTTTTTAGCATCAAGTATGCAAAAAAAATTCCTGTCACCAGAGCGCTTACATGGAACCAACGAGTAGTTATCTAATGATTGGACCAAGAAGCATTACACAAATGTAGAACTGCTCCAGGCCATTCAACAAAAGCATATGCTGCATCGTGTTGAATGAAGTACACATGAAAGCAACAGCACAACATGAAAGCAACAGCACAACAAGAGCGACAATGTACGATCGAGGGAGTGAAATGATTGCCTCTATTTTTTAGAATCTTTTAGTGTTTGTTGAACGTTTTGACCGCTCGGCGCTCAATTATTAGATAACGTAAACTCTTACCGGTCGTAAACTTTAAAGATGGTTTCGACCGTTCAGCGTTCAATCACTCACTAGATCTCTCTGCCGATGCTATTGATGGCAATCGAGTGAATGACTCGGCGAGCGATCAAATCGACAGAGATACGCTATCTCGCCATGTACTACTCTGCTCATAATGAGAACAAATCAAAGACGATGCCCAAAAACACACCGCAGACGCCGACTAACTTTTTTGAAATAGATCTGATCTTTTATTCCTGAATCGTGTTTTGTGACTATAAAGTACCCTCACAGCACCCATCAAACCCTAGCACAAAAATTGTCAAAGCTTTTTCTCCAAAGCCGTGTGAAAGCGTAGGAGCCGTGCCTCAACACTTAGCCTCTCCCTCCTTTTTATATGCTAGAGCCCCAAATCATACCCTCATCAACACGGATACGAAATCCTAACCTATTCCGAAAATCAAGGGACACGAAACCCTTCCAAACACAGATTTTCTAAATCTCTAAACCTTTCTAGTTATAAACTCCCTCCATAACACTTTTCAACTCACCACGTGTCGAAGCCTTTAGGACCGCACCTCCGTAGCTTCTCCACGCATCATCCACATTTGATATTCACGTGCTCTAGTGTGAGTCAATCACCTCGTGAAATTCTCGACCGCCTGAACCTCGAAATTTCCCATCATAGTTCTGGTCCTCCTTGTCATCGACCATGACTGTCTCCACTCCCAACCTACACATGCAAAGACCAAAGAATGTTTTTTCGGCACAAGTTCTCTCCAACTTGACCAACATTAGTCCACACACGTATAACACACCCTTGTCCATCCATAAACACAAACCAAATCATCCACAACCTCAATTTCCACGATTTTCATAAATCAACCTTAGACCACTCAGTAAGACCGGTCTGATCGCCGAGCGCATGCCAATCATACCACTGGTCCAACACGGGAGATTACAAGTGCTCGGGGTACTCGAAAGCCACAAGTAGCGATGACCAACAACCAAACCCTATAGCTATGACAACCGACCAAGTACTGTAACTATCGACCACCGACCAGGTACTACAGCTACCAACCATCGACTAGGTAATGTAGCTATCGCCCTATAATACCCCAAAAGCGATTCGAGAGTTAATCAATTAATTGGAGCGAGGGACCTTATAGAAAAGAATTAAACAAGAACTTTTAGAGGGGATTAAAAATCCGGAACTGGCTCGGGCCTTGGCCCAAGTGGAGACCGGACAAAATGGGGGAGGCACCCCTCCCCCCAAACCCTAGCCGCCACCCCCTACTCCCCCTCCTCTCCTCCTGGCCTCTACCCATGCGCCTCCACCTCTCCCCCATTGTTGTCCCTTGGTGCTAGGATAAAGCGAGAAGGAAAGAAGAAGAAGGGAGGGAAGGAGAGGAACGGAAGGAGGAGGAAGAAGGGGAAGAAGAGGGGTGATCCCAAGGAGATCCCCTAGGTAACTCTCTCTTATCCTAAATCCCTCTAATTTTGCTGTAATCAGGGTTTTTAGCCTAAGAATTGATGGGGATTAGCAATTAGATTCTCCGATTAGGAATTCTGCTGTCTGTCTGTAGATCAATCCGCGCAGCATGACTGTTTGCGCAGTTTAGACCTATGAAACGATTTTTTCTACGGGTCTTCCCAAAAGGAAAATTGTAGAGGACGTCGAGACCCACCTATTGTATTTTTTTAGAATTTTTAACGGTATTTGGGGGTAGCAGGGTCGGGAAACTCACTGTCTGTCAGGGGTGCAGATTGGGGCAGATTGTTGTTCAGGTGTGATTTAGGAGTAGTAGATGATTTTTATATTTTTGGTCACAATGGAGAAAAATGTAGGGAATTCAGTAATCTAACTACTGTATAAAAATTATAATTGTTAAAGCCTTACACTGTGGTTGGGATGCGTTGGAATCTGGCTGCCCAGATTGTTAGAACAGAGAACATCCTCTGTTTTGTGTGTTAAGTTACACCTTGATAGTAACGAAATAAAAATAAGTGATCTACATGAAAAGTGAAGGAATTTAAGTGAGGAATCCAGAAATATATGTGCCTTTGTAAATGGTTTAATAATCTTAAAGATACATAAAATTAAGTAGTGCTGCTGCAGCAGGCAGAGTGTAGAACCGTTAAGCGGAGAGGGAATTGCGGGTTTTGGGCGTAGAGGCATTTACTTCTCAATTGTGAATATTATATTATGGTTTTGTGCTGAGTGGTGCCTTGTGAATAGGTCTCCACCTCAGCAAGGCTGGTCTGACCGCCGACCGGTCTGATCACATGAAAAATGCTGGTATGACCACTGAGCGGTTGACCGCCTCTGTAAGGCTAGTCTGACTGTCGACTAGTCTGATCATGTGAAAAACGCTGGTCTGACCACTGGGCAGTTTTACCACCTTTGTAAGGCTGTTATGACTGCCGACAAGTCTGATCATGTGGAAAACGTTGGTGTGACCGTCCTATTGCAAAAGCTACCGAACCAGCAGAAGATTGATTAGAGAGAGCAAAGCGATGATAAGGAGCTTGCACAGACTCCACTCGAGAACCCTTTCTTAACCTATCTTTATGTTCTTTCTTCGCTTTTTGAAAGCAAAATTAAACAAAATGACCATCTCTACCATAATGAGTGCATTGATACTTAACTTGATGAGAAGTCGTATCAATCGACATCACAACACCCGTTTTGGTAGATGAATCATTCACAATACCAACAAATTTAAAGATAATTTGTTTTGGCTCATATTTTTCTTCAAAGTTTTAGGTTCAAGAAGCTTAACAATCTTAGAAGATTACTCTTTGTATACTTAACAAAATTAAATCCTAGACCACTATTTTTTGCACTTGTTTTTGACTTGTCTAGAATCATATTTAAATTGTTCTTGATAAAAGAAAATCTCTCTAAAATGTCCATAAATTACTTATTTTCTTTAGCTAGTGTGGAACAAGATGTACACTTAACAAATTCATTTGCAAGATTCTTAGAATCACTAGACCGAGCCAATCTATTTTTTTAGCAAAATCATTAAGTTATCTAGTCAATACTTCTATTTCAATGTTAAGCTTAGGACAGTAAAAGTAAGAAAGTATCTCATGATAAAACATTTGTTAAATTGATTTCTGAGATGAATTAAGTCTAGCTTCTAGCAATTCACACTTAAAGCAAGCTTTAGTTTGAGAATTTGAAATACTTGATTCTAAATATGTAGAAGAGCTAGACTTGAGATTTTCAGCTTCATCATTTGCAAGTTTTAACTTTTCATCACAATAGTCATGTTCCAATTTTAATTCATCAAGTTTAGCAGTTACATCACTAAGTTGAACCATATTTGATGTATTAATTGACCTAGCAGTCTCCAACTCAGAATGTAAAAACTTAACAAGACTCACAAGATTTATTATCAGGAATAGAAGATCTAAGTTTATTAATATCAGAATTTAAACTTTCAACAATGCAATTACTTTCTTTCAATTTCTTTTTTGTCCTTTTCAATTCAATAGCAAGTTTAATTAAACCATCTTCAAGCTCATCATATGATGGCCTTACCTCGTCAAGATCACTGTCATCGTCATCACTTCTTGCCATGAAGCACATGCCCATGAAATCATCGTTCTTCTTTTTACCTTTAGAATCACCATCATCGTCGATGTCATCGTCGCAGCTCGCAAAGTCCCCATCACTTAGATCAAGACGCTCGATAGCCGATAGGACCTTTTTAGCAAATTTACGATGGAAATTGCCACCCTTGGTGTTGTTCTTGGATGACCGACGATGATAGTTCTTGTCTTCCTTGATCACTTTCCTCTTGAGCTTGGGGCAGTCCATCTTAATGTGGTCTGGCTCATCACACTCATAGTATTTGATCGATCTTGAAGCACCTTCTCACTTCCCCATCCTTATGTTGTTGAGTGCCTTATATGCATGTGAGGACATCAACGCCAAGTCCTCTTCAGGTAGCTGCTCGAACTGTCCTCTAAAAGGAAGACAAAGTAGGCAAAGAAACACAAGACAAAAAACTTGATGAAGCAGTTTGCACGGGGTTAGTCATGAGTGGTAAGGATAAAGATTTATCGATCTTAGATGGCAAAGTTTTCATCTCATAGGTTTTCAATCTAGAATAAAGATCATCCATGGTTAATATATCTAGATTGACAGTTTGATTAATAGTTGTGACAACCATCAACTACCTAGAAACTAAAGATCTCAATATTTTAGTTGCTTTATCTTCATCAACAAAAATAACACTGACAACACGCAAATTACTCAATATCTTCTCAAACCTAGCAAAAAGATCATCAACTGATTCACCAGGCTTCATACCAAAATTACAATATTTTTTTATAAAGATTTTTACGCACTTTCTTAATTTTGGTGGTTCCTTCATGATAATCATAAAGAGTTTTCTATATTAAGTGGGCAGAATTAATATGAGCTACATGATCAAATTATTTGCAAAAAAATCTCTTGAAACAACAAGTTACGAGCTTGATCATTTAAATCAACATCTATTTTATTTAGATTCATAACAGTAACAGGAACCTCATAAGGTCTAGAAATTTTATTCCGAACATCACTATCTTGAGCATCAATGTAAACTTGCATATGACACTTTCAAAAAGCAAAATCAGTACCATTTAGCATAAGTGGACGGTTCACATACCTCTCTGACGCCATAGCAACCTGCTCTGATAGCACTTGTAGGATCGAATACCACAATCAGAGAGGGGGTGAATAATTGCCTCCACTTTTGGAATTTCTTAGTGCTCGATAAAGGTTTTGACCGCTCGACGCTTAACCGCTCAGCTGTCATAAACTCTTACCAGTCGTAAACTTTGACAATGGTTTCGACCGCTCGCTTGATGTCCCTGCCGATGTTGTTGACGGCGATTGAGTGAACGACTCGTCGAACGGTCAAGTTTACGAAGGAACGCTATCTCACCACACACTACTCTGCTTGTAACAAGAACAAGTCAAATACGACGCGCAAAAAACACACCATCGACACTGACTAACTTTTCGGAATAGATCCGATCTTTTATTCCTGAATCATATTCTATGACTACAAAATGCCCTCACAGCACCCTTTAAACCCTAGCACAAAAACTCTCAAAGTTTTTATCCAAAGCCGTAAGAGCCATGCCTCAACACTTAGCCTCTCCCTCTTTTTTATATGCTAGAGCTCCAAACCATGTCATCATCAACATGAACACGAAATCCAAACCGATTCCAAAATCAAGGGACCCAAAACTCTTCCAAACACGGATTTTCTAAAATCTCTAAACCTTCCAGTTATGGACTCCTTCCATAACACTTTTCAACTTATCACGTGTCAAAGCCTCTAGGACCGTACCTCCCGTAGCTTCTCCATGCATCATCCACCTTTGATCTCCACGTGACCTAGCGTAAGCCAATCACCTCGTGGTATCCTCGACCACCTGAACATCGGAATTCCCCATTCCAGTCCCGGTCCTCCTCGTCATCAACCATGACTATCTCCACGACCAACCTGCACATACAAAGATCAAAGAACATTTTCTCGGCACAAGTTCTCTCTAACTTGATAAACATCAGTCCACACACACATAACACACCCTTGTCTATTCATAAACACCTACCAAATTATCCACGACCTCAATTTCCACGATTTCCATAAATCAACCTCAAACCACTCAGTAAGATCGGTCTGACCGCCGAGCGCACGTCAATCATACCGCTGGCCCAACACGGGTACTCGAAGATTACAAGTATTCGAGGTACTCGAAAGCCATAAGTAGCAACAATCAATGACCAAACCCTATAGCCACCAATCACGGACCAAGTACTGTAGCAACCGATCACCGACCAAGTACTGTAGCCACCGATCACCGACCAAGTACTATAGTTGCCGACTATCGACTACTGAGTACCGATCAGGTCCGTAGCACCGACTACTGACTACCGAGTAACGACCAGATACTATAGTTTACGATCGGTTCACTGTAGCTTACAACCGGTTCATTGTAGCTTACGGTCGGTTCATTGTAGCTTCCAAAGGGTCTCCGACTGCTATAGTACTCTGGAGTCTCCGACTGCTCTCCGACTCCAGGGTCAGCGACTGCTCTCCGACTCTGGGGTCTCCGACTGCTATAGTACTCTGAAGTCTTCGACTACTCTCTGACTGGGTCTCCAACTGTTCTTCGATACAAAGGTACATCGACCGAAACTTTCACAAACGTAAATTTCAACGGAATCCAAACGTCAATTATTTATCATCACTATATTCATGATCTATATATGGTCTAAGAGAGAATGATGCCAAAATATAAGGAAGAAATAATCATGTAGTATTGCATAAAGAATATGGGCAGTGTAGCTGCAAGCTAACATACACACATTTACAGCATAATGATCAATATACACAATTACACATACACCACCTAGAGAAAAGAATGGGTAAAAACATACAAGTTGACTAAAATGATGCTTACGGATAGAGTTAGCAAACAATTAACTTGACGAAAGAATCTCCTACATAGTGTACAAGAAAACATCACAAGCAGGACCTTGCGCCAGCCTATGAGAGTTCCTCGTTCGACTGCGCCATTCTGGCGACTTTGACGAACACATCTTCCATGGTGGTGTCCGCGAGGCCCCATGCTTGCACTTCCACTCTCTCCTTGAATTCTCCACGGCCATGAAGACATCTGCGATCCTCACTTCTTGCTTCGACAGCTCGTATTTCTGCGTTCCTGACAAATGATACACCTTCCTTGCGCTTGGTGAGAGCTTGAGCACCAGATTCTCAACATCCCGTTCGAACTTCAACGACGTCGTCATTGTCAGCACGTAGTACCCTCCGTATCTAGCTATGAGCTGCCATATGAACTTTCATGTAAACAACACTGTCACAATTGATCTTAAGTTATGAAGTAGATTGTGACGTGCTAATACCTCTTTAGGCCTTCCTATGCACTGGAGCCTGCCGTCTACCATAATGCACAGTCGATCACAGAGAGCCTCAGCTTCTTCCATGGAATGGGCTGCAAAGATGCCAAAAAGAACCGGTGGATTAATACTACCAGGGAAGAGGAAACTATGGCCAAGCGCAAGTGGGCAAATGGTTGTAGTTCGAAGATTACTGGTAAGAATGATTGCTCTGCTTGCTTTGCTTGCTTCACAGCACTCCAGAGGCTTTTCCTTGAAGCTGGATCTAATCCAGTACTGGGCTCATCCATGTACACAACCTGAGGCGCGTTTATGAAAGTTTAAGCGGGGATTTAACTGATGACCCAAGAAAATGGAGGATGATGTAGAAAGCTATACTTTAGCATCTCCAATCAGCGAAATGGCGACACTAAGCCGCCTCTTCATGCCACCACTGTACTTCCTGACTTGCTTATCAGCAGCACCACCATGAAGTAAATTTACACTTCTTAAAGATTCTTCAACAGCCTACAAACATTGTCATTTCAGTAAATTTATCTTTCAGGTTTCTTTGGAACTCCATAGAACAAAGAAGTACTTTTACATACCCTACTAGGTGAATTCAAAGTACAGAGATTTTAAGACATGCAAGCAAGAACATATATTGGTTTCACCTTAAAGGTTATGCCACTGCACTATGAAATTAGTGAACTGGTATACATGATAAAACTTACATGGTCCAAAGCAGAGCCATTGAGGCTCTTCAGTCGTCCATAAAACTGGAGATGTTCTCTGCCAGTCAGCACCTCCCAAAGCATACTGCATTCCAACATGGAGACAATAGAAGGTGAAAATCAGAAGACGTCTTTCACGAACAATTACTGTTCTAGGTCAAAATTACAGAGAACAAATCTTTAACGAAGAGGTTTATATCCTACTCATTCTGTGGGCAAACCCCCATGCTGTTGTATATCTTTTTCATGTCAGTCTGTATGCTGAAATTCCGTACAAATGCATTTCCTGATGTTGGCTTTGCAAGCCCAATCATCTGTCAGGCACCAGCAGGAAGGATGAATACCACAATAGGATTAAAAAAATCACAATTCATACAATTGGGAACTTTGAAAAGGAGTTCATCTAGTGATTTAGTTGTTTGATCATCAAGAAAGCATGGTTAAATTGCCCAGCAATATATATGACATTAATGAATAAAAAGAGAAGATTGCAAAGGAAAAATTAATCAGCATGGACAAAATCCTAAACTTTTAATTAATGTGTTTAAGCAAAAAAAAAGAGGAAGATCGGATAGGAAGGTTTAGTGTCTAATAGAGTTTGGATAAAGCATGTCATGTAAGGGGATTCAATGACAAACCATGCCAATAAAAGAGCTCTTGCCAGCTCCATTAGGACCAAGAATGCCCAAACACTCTCCGTAAGGCAAAGCAAGCGATAGACCTCGAACAGCAAACTTATCAGGGTTACCATCCTTTCCATCATATACTTTCTTGAGATCATCACAGACAACAGCATAGCCACTATTCTGTTGCTGTAGTACTTGATCAACAGTCTCCCTCTGTAATTCGACCATACCATAGTAATTTGTCAGCACATAATCAAGTAGTAGATGACATCTGATATGCATATTTATTCATACATCAAAAGCAATCTGATCCCCAAAGAAACGATTGAAAATCATGGTAAAATTAACTTCAGAAGGACAATGTAGGTAATTATAGAGTAGTTTGGTAGGAAAAAAACATTGCAGCCTTACAGGTAATTCCAAAATTTCGAAGTACACATTAAACAATGCTGGGAGGTGGGAAACTGAACTGTGTGCAAGAGTGATTTACTGTAATATAAGAAACTTACTTCTTTGATGATGTCTAGCTTCTCCATTTCTACATGAACATCACTATCGACTACTTCATTAATAGTTATCCTTCTCCAAGTGGGGTTCTTCTTCAGGAGACGTTTGGTTATAGAAAGGGGACTAGATCTGTGTCCAACTGAAGCAGCATGGTCGAAATAATATGCAACAGGAAGCAAAACCAACCATTCTAGAACAATAATAATCAGCACATCTCTCATTCCATTTGTGTGGTCATTTAGATCACTCCATCGCATGCCAGGGTTTCCCGTTTCTGAAGCCCTAATAGCATATTGGCTAAGCTCATATAGTCCTCGATACAAAGAAAATGTAGGTATTATCTCCAGAACTGTAATCCAGTGTCCTGTAGTAACACAAGAGGAAAATATAATGCAATGATTTCAGCCTGATTTATCAAAAGAACTGCCCCGAAAAAATATAAGTGAAGGACTAGGAGTAGAAAAGGCAGCACCCCAAATGGACGGTTTATTTTCATTAAAAAATGGCAATTCCTTGCTATGACAAGGCTGAAACTGTAATTAATATTATGAAAACAAAAAATGCTAATGTGATGTGAATTTTGAACAAATAGAAACTGAAATATTGGTTTAAAATGAATGCTAAACTTACTTGGGAATTTTCCACCTTCAATAAAATTGAGAATTAGAGATCCTGCCATTAACCCTGATCCAAATGTGTACAGGTATGCAATTGCTGGTAGAAAGAAGATAACAAGCAAGAAGCATCACATATCTTGCAGCACTGAACAATAGGTCATAAAATGCGGAGATAAAATGGCACGATTTTGTTATACCTTGAGCAGTGTTAACTTTCGAAAAGAATGTTGCAGATAGGAATGATAATACAATCTGCAGGTTAATGAAACTGAAAAAGAAAACAAACTGGACACTGTAGTCGTTTATCTTGAAAAAATTCAGACCTGCAAAGTAACAACTGAATTAGGTAAATGGCTTGAGTCAAAATACTATTTTGTTAAGATAAACATTGTTGGATAGCTTGCTACCTATAAGGGATCCAAAAATAACAAATAGAACCAGATACACTGTTGACAAGATAAGGAAGTACGCATAGTAGATAATCCAGTAAGGGCCATCCCCAAGCCCGTGCATTTTCATCATTGTTCGCAGCTTGTGTTGCTTCTCATATACAAGGTATGTCAGCATAACCTAACATAAGAGGTCGAAATTGTAATCATGCATTAACATAAGATATTCTTAAGCAACCCTGAGAGGGCCTAGTTAACAATGATTTATTATGTATAACATTTTACTGTATGCCAGATATATTAATCATGTGTATATTCCTACATTCAACCAAATTCCTAGCTATAACAAAAGACAAAATTATTGTCAACTATGCCACCACTTACTGGGAAAAGCAACTCAACAACCCATACAAAAAAGAGAGGACCAACAGAAGAAGAAAAATCAAACGTCCGACGAGTCGCTTGCTTAGGCATTTCTTTTGTGAACTCGAGCAACATTTTTACGCCTGAACCTTGCAGGATTTGGAGATAGGCATTTGAGACCTACACAGATGTCAAGTAATATGTTATTGGGGGGAATGAGCTGTATAGATTCCTGACTGCATTGACAAAAGATTAATATTGCCATGTTAGAGTAATATTTTGAAAATATATGAGATTATTGTGATGATATTGGGATAATTTTTTATCATTCAACATTATAAACAAATAGAAAATTATAAAGTAAAGAGGATGTGAAAGGAAATGTCCTTAACTTAATCTGTGATACGTTAATAGCAAAGCAAGTTGAAAATGTATGTTATGCATGCTCATCAATTTTATCCTCTTTTGGATTACAATTTCCAACTATTATAACTGTTCTGGTCCACTTCATATGTCGTGCTTCCATGGATCTTGTTGTGAATTTGTTACGGGATCATAAAAGCTATTGAGTTGCATGCACCAACCAGTTCACCTAAAAGCTTAAGCTGATGAGGAAAGGTGGGCAATTCACTTATACTTCAACACTTCCCCTCACGTGCAGGCTCCCTTAGACCTAATACGTGGAATAGAAGTGGACTGCAATTAATTTTTTTTAATTGCGTCAGTCAGGTCTTGAACTCGGGACCTCTTGGCTCTGATACCATATTGAGTTGCATGCACCAACCAATTCATCCAAAAGCTTAAGCTGATGAGGAAAGGTGGGCAACTCACTTATAATTCAACAAAAGCATCTAGTAGTTCGGAGTTTAGCACAGTAAAATATATACAGGACTCAAATCTTTTCAGTGGGTTTGTCATATCAGTGAAATAAATGACACCCACCGCATTCAATGAGCGTGAAATGCGCAGAAGTCCAAATGGCCTTGGAACATAAGAGACATTCTGATAAGTCGAGTTATAAAAAGCAAGGACATTGAAACGCTTCTCATTTGAGTCTTGGAAATCATAGGCTGTAAAAAAAGTAGTTAAGAGTTACTCGTGTCTTTAACGCCCACCTGTAATGCAATAGCACTATCGGCATAGATAAGGAAAGGTGACATACCCATTGCAATTTCATTTATCTCTTCCACTGTTTTCCCTTTCCTGTAACCCTTGAAGGTCTCCTCATTTATTGTTTTTGAACTGTTCCGCCACAAGGGTAATCCTTGAACACATTTTATCCCTGCTAAAGAAAAGTTGGAAGTTCAGATATGAAATCCTTTTCAACCAAACACTTCGGACAAGAGAATAGGCACATAAATGATAATACATGGAATATCATTTTGGGAATGCACAAAAGTTGATGATTCTTAGATAGAACAAATAATGAAAATTTCTTGGCTGTAAAGAAGTCAGGTTAGCAGTCTCATCTGTTTACCCACATTATTATTTCAGATTATTGTACTCAGAAACAGAAGAAGCAATACATGACACGAACTTTACCTTTCTGAACATTAATAGCACCAGTGGTAATGGGGACTGTAACTGAATCACTGGATTTGCATTGAGGTCGAAGAACATATATGGGTCGATCTGAGACAAAAGCAGGTTCAATGAAGTCCGTAGAAGTACCCGCTACATCTGTCCCCTGGAATTTACATGGTAAGAAAGCAAGTTTCTTCTGACTTTTATCCTTGAAAAAACATACATACAAGTAGTAGTCTTGTTATTCAACTCACAAGGAGAAGACTAGATATGCTCGCATAATCAGAAATATTTGTAAGTGATGAGCTTGCGAACAAGTTCTGCATGACATCTGTCAAACAAACGGACAAAGTTAATGGCTTAAGGAATATGTTGAATACCCTACAGCTTACTTACAGTTAGATAGAGAGTTTACTTACTATTAGATAGAGTTTCGTTTGCTCCAGTGAAGGGTATACTTGCAGGGCAGGATCTTGATTTTCTGCATGATGCATCTGGGAGGCCTGTGAGCAAATTGGACGTATCCTGCACTGCACGGTACTCGGGGCTCGGTACTTGCAAGAGAGCAGGCCATCGAGGAGGATTTGGTATGGGGCAGCTGCCAGCCTGATCCAATGTAGAGTGCTGAACTCCACACACATTTTGGCAAGAACCTGTGCCGTTGACATCAACACACTTGCAACCACATCTGAACTTCGGCTTATCTAGGCTACTGTTGATGACTCTTTGAAGAACACTGATTAAGATACATAGGTATATCGGAACTATGATTAGCCGAATGGTTGCCTTCCTGTTACGTTTCTGCAAGGTTAGGAAACATGGATGGCCACCTGTTAGCTTGACTGAAACTACCGGTAGTGTATAATTAAAGAAACTAATGGCAATCGTGCAATGAAGAAATGCGTCCTTGCCGTAAAGAAGACTAAAAAAGTAGCATCCGCTTGACATGTATAGGCTACAAATTGAAAACAGTTGGCAGTGTGAAATTTGCAGCACATATGAGATCATGTGTATGTTTTGTTGGGAGATTTATATCTGAACCTAGGTTCATATGAACCCATGTTTTGGGTTTTGTGTGTTAGAGATATATATACAGATCGCATTGTATTAGGATAGTTTGGATTCTTTTCATACATGTACTCTTTCCTTATATGTATTCTTTCCATATTTACCATCATGTACTTGTGTCTATATACCGGCCCTTTGGCCTCATATGAATACAAGCGCTATTCATAACATGGTATCGAGCCTACCTAGGGTTTTCGTCGCCGCTTGTCGTGCCGCACGTCGGCCTCCTCTGCGCCGCACGTCGGCCTCCTCCCGTGGTCGCGACTCCCACGCCGCCGCCGACTCCGCCTTGGCCGCCGCCATCGCTTGGTCGTCGCCGCCGCCTGCGCCTCGGCCGCGCCGCCCTCTGGTCCGGCCCGGCCGCCGCCCCCCGCCGAGGCGGTCGCCGCGCCTGGGTCCGCCCTACCACCACTGGTCGCCGCGCCTCCGGCCCGGCCCGCCGCCGGTCACCGCGCCTCCGATCCGGCTCCTCCGCCGATCCGGAGCTCCTCCCGTCGCCGACCTCCGGACCGCCGCCGCCGACTCCACGGCCGTCGTCGCCGTCGCCGCCATCGACCCCGCCGCCGCCGCCTCCTACTACACTCGCCGACCCCGCCGCCGCCCGCCTCCCGCCCGCTTGTTCGCCCTAGCGCGTGAGTGGACTCGATCTGATCGGTCGGTCGATCGGTTTATAAACCGACCAAGAAAAACGTCGCTCTAACCGCCGCCGTCCGCCCGCCACTGTTAGACTTCGTTCCCTTGGTCGCCGTGTTGCTCAAAGACCGCCTACCAATGGGTACTGTTGCTCTCCCTCGTTGCCCGGTGATCTTCGATGGTGTTAATTACAGCGACTTCGTGTCTCACATGCGCATCCATATGCGTGGTCTTCGTCTCTGGGGCATCCTCTCTGGCGATGTCATCTGTCCGCCTTGCCCTACTCCTCCGACGGAACCTCCGCTTGTCACGCTGGCCCCGACACGGTAGATAAGGATACTACTGATGTTAATGATAAGGCGCCTCGTCTCTGTGCTCGGATTTATACAGAGGATCGATGGCGCCTATACTCGATGTACGACGACGACGCTTCACCGCTGTTGTCCTCATTGCGATATCCGACCTCGGTTCTCTTCGAGGTTGTGGGACTCTCCTCGGCTTTCGAGATATGGACTCACCTTCGCCGCCACGAGTCCTCCGTGACGCCTTGTACCGTCCATGGTCCGTCAGAGCATTCTCTTCAGCGGTGATGCTATCGTTGACGCCTTTTACACTCGAGCTCTGCCGTTCGGCGTCGCTTGGACTCTCTCCGCTTCTTTGGTTGTCGCTCTTGTCCGTGCTGCCTAGCTGCACGGGCTGACCTGGAGTTTCAGCGGGTCTATGAGTTCCTTACTCGCCTTCGTCCTGAGTTCGAGCAACGGCGTGCCCAGCTACTTGCACGTCACCGTCGTGTCACTCTCCTGGAGGCTCTTACTGAGATACGTGCGGAGGAGACTCGCCTAAGTGGTGCTGGTCTGATGCCACTCCCCTCTGTGCTCGCTGCTCGTTCACCTGCTACATCGTCTGCTCCACGCTTCAGTACACTGCCTCCTCCAGCGCCCTCCATCCGGAGGTGGCCGTCCTCATCGCTCCCATCTGCGACAAGGTCCACATTGAGTCTCGGTGCTATAAGAAGCGGCATCTTTCACGCTGTTCTTCTACTAGCACTGACATCGGTACTTCTGCATTGACGCCTGCATCGACTACTCCAGCAGTTTCTCTCTCCGAGGTGAGATAGCCCGACTTCGACGCCTACTTGCCGCCTCAGGTTCTCCCTCGACAGGTTCTGCAGGTTACGCTCGACTCTTGAACGCGAGAAACCACTCTCTACACAGTCAGGTACCTCCCCATGGATTCTTAATTCTGGAGCATCTTTTCACATGACTTTTGATGCTTCCACTTTGTCCCTTATTACACCTCTTGATTCTCCTGTTAGTGTTCTTACTGCTGATGGTACCTCTCTTTCTGTCTCTGGCCGAGGATCTCTTAGCAACTCATCTTTTCGTGTTCCTTCTGTTGCTCATGTTTCTCGCCTTACCATGCTTCTTCTGTTGGGCGATTCATCGATCTTGGTTGTCGGGTCATTCTCGATTCGACTCTTGTTGTGTTCGGGGCTCACACGGGAGCTCGGTTGGTTCTGCCTCGGCGCCTTGACTCCAGCGTCCTATGGGAGCTTGACCGGCTTCACCTTCCTTCCGCCCACTGTTGCCGCCAGCCTCTCCACCTCGCCACTCAGCTCACCCTCTTTCCAGCGGGGCATCACCGCCTTGGCCATATGTGTGCTCTCGTGCGCCGTCTTTAGTTCGTCGTGGTCTTCGGGTCCATCTCAAGAGACGTGTCTTTAGATTGTCGTATGTAAGTTAGGTAAATGACTTGACTTCCTTATCCTTATAGTGAGTCAAGATCTCGGCGTCCATTTGATCTTGTTCATTCGGATGTTTGGGGTCCCTCCCTTCGTTTGAAAGGGGTCATCGATATTATATCATATTTATAGATGATTTCTCTCGCCACACTTGGATATATTTCATGTCTTCTCGTAGTGAGGTCTTGTCTATCTATAAACAATTTGCCACTATGGTTCGCACGCGAGCTTCTCCACTCCTATTCATGTTTTTCGTGATGACTCACCGGCGTAGTACCTCTCTCATCACTGCCAGACTTCCTTGGCCGAAAGGAGGAACTCTTCTCGATTCTCTTGTCCGGTGCTCATGCTCGAATGGTGTTGCTTGAGCAAGCATCGTCACCTTCTTGAGTCACTCGTGCCACGATGATTGCCGCCTCTATTCCACCTCACTTTTGGGCCGAGGTCGTTTCCACCGCCACTTATCTCGTTAACATCCGACCTTCTTCTGCTCTTTAGGGTGTAATCCCTTTTGAGCATCTCTGTGGTCTCCTTCACGACTACTCGCTCTTGATATGTTTGGTCTGCGTTTGCTCGTTCTCCTCGCCCTCGAGAACGCACCAAACCGACCGATCTGTTGAGTGTGTTTTTACGGATACGATGCATCGAGCACAAGGGCTATCGGTCTTTGGGATCTGTTGGTCGACGGATGCGGATTTCTGGATGTGACTTTTGATGAGTCCTGTCCCTTCTACCCACGTTCGTCTCTTCTTGACTTCCTCTGTGGAGTCTCTGTCCTTTGACCTTTCCATACACCTATATCTGCTTACCCGCCCACCCGTCCCACCGAGTCTCCTCATACTCCTTCCGTGGCCTCTCGCCATTGTCGTCTCCAGGCTCCTCGTGCTCCCCCACTACACTCGTCTACACTCGTCGACCTCGTGTTGAGGATATTCCAGATGAGCCATCTTCTTCTGATGATTCATCTTCTGATGCACCATCTTCCCCTGATGGGTCATCTTCTCTCGCTACGCTCTCCGCGATCGCCCGATCGCTTGACCCCTGCCTGCTTTGCCTTTGCCGGCGCACTACTCGTGAGCATGTTTCTTCTGGGATGTTGCTACTCACCCCGTGTGGCGCATGCCATGGCCGAGGAGATTGTTGCCCTTGAGCGCATCGGGTACTTGGGATATTGTTCCTTTCCATCTCACTCTCGTCCCATCACGTGTAAGTGGGTCTATAAGGTTAAGACTCGCTCTGATGGTTCTCTTGAGCGCTATAAAGCGTGTCTTGTTGCCCGTGGCTTCCAGCAGGAGCATGGTCGTGACTATGACGAGACTTTTGCTCCTGTGGCTCACATGACCACTGTCCGCACTCTCCTTTCAGTGGCGTCATGCGTCACCGGGTCTGCATTTCACCGATGTCAAGAATGCCTTTCTTAATGGCGAGTTGCGTGAGGAGGTCTACATGCATCCGCCGCTGGGTATTCATTCACGAGGGCATGGTCTGTCACCTTCGCCGCTCTCTCTATGGCCTTAAGCAAGCTCCTCGTGCTTGGTTTGAGCGCTTTCCTCGTGGTTACTGCTGCTGGTTTTTCGCAAGTGATCATGATCCTGCGCTCTTTGTCCACACTTCGCCTCGTGGTGGACTCTTCTTCTTACGTATGTTGATGATATGATCATTACGGAGATGATTCGAGTACATTGCCTTTGTCAAGGCTCGTCTTAGTGAGCGATTTCTTATGTCGGATCTTGGCCTCTTCATTACTTTCTTGGGATTGAGGTTACTTCCACTCCAGTTGTTTCTTTATGTCCCAAGAAAAGTATATTCAGATCTTCTTGATCGCGCTTCTCTCACCGATCGACAGTCTTGTTGAGACTCCCATGGAGCTCAATGTTCACCTCCGACCTTCCGATGGCGAGCCTCTTTCGATCCGGCTACGCTATCGCCATCTTGTTGGGAGTCTTGTCTACCTTGTCATACTCATCCGGATATCACTTATCCGGTTCACATTACGAGTCGATTCGTTTACGCTCCCACTCGGGTCCACTCTGCCCACCTTCTTGAGTTTTGCGATACCTTCGTGGGACTATCTCTCCTCTTCTTTCCACGCTCCACTCGTTCTGACTTGAGCTTATTCGGATGCTACTTGGGCGGCGATCCTCCGATCGTTGATCTATCTCTGCTTCTGTGTTTTTCTTGGTGGTTCTCTCATTGCACGGAAGGCGAAGAAAGCAGATGCAGTGTCCTGCTCGAGTGCAGAGGTCGAGTTGCGAGCTATGGCACTCTTGACAGAGAGATTACTTGGCTACGGTGGTTACTTGAGGATTTTGGTGTTTCTGTCACTACACCGACTCCTCTTTTGTCGACAAGACATGTGCTATCAAGATACCGTGATCCCGTGAAGCATGAGCTCACCAAGCATATTGGTGTTGATGCTTCCTTCATGAGGTCTTGTGTGCAGATCGGTGGTCGCTCTTGATTATGTACCTTGAGCTTCAGATAGCGGATTTCTTCACGAAGGCCCAGACCCGAGCACACCACGGCTTCTACCTCTCCAAACTCAGTGTTGTTGATTCACCATGAGTTTGAGGGGGGTGTTAGAGATATATATACAGATCGCATTGTATTAGGATAGTTTGGATTCTTTCCATACATGTACTCTTTCCTTCTATGTATTCTTTCCATATTTACCATCATGTACTTGTGTATATATACCGGCTCTTTGGCCTCATATGAATACAAGCGCTATTCATAACATTGTGCACTTCAAAAAACTTCTAATAAAATTCATAGATGTAAACATGCGCACATACAAAAAATTGTGCAAAAATATGATCGTATGTGCACCATACAAAAAAGGACAAAAAGAGTGTGCTCATCTTTTGTAATATAAGTCCATTTATGTTGTCCTTTTAGAGTGCACGTATGATCATATTTTTGCACAAATTTTTTCATGTGATTTATTTTAGAATTTTATGAAATGCACAAACCAGAATGGGTTTATATGAACCTAAGTTCATAAAATACGCTCCGATGTTTTGGCGTTTAAACATCTAAACACACACCATCAAGAAAATTCCTCTACGCTGATGGTTGTGTGTGTCGGTCCCCAAATTCTTTACATTTTGACGTATAATAAATCCCAATTTATACTCAACTGACCAAAACTAAACTGACCAAAATCATACCCAAATTCAACAACAACAACAATAACGACGACGACGACAACAGAAAATATGGAGAATTAGTAGCACTCGAACCCACGAATTCCTGCAAATACGCAAAATTTGATCGAAGTAGCAGTACATGGTGGCAACATCACCAGAAGAAACATGGTATTTATAAAACCGAATTTCTGTGACCATCTTGTAGTTGCACAAGAAAATAAACCTCCCTTTGATTCTCTTTAGCCTACGGCATCAGATCAGAAGACACGCTCCAAACCCAATTATTAAAATCAAAAGAACAACCGAAAAACTCGTCCGAGTATTCCGCCCTACTAACCCCAAAAAAATCAGAAAAAAAAACTGAAGAAAATGGCAGAATGGCCACGGATTAGACCTGGAAGATGAGATTTTTGCGCAGGAGAGCATTGGTCTGCGAGGCGAAGCTCGGCGGCCTCGATGCACCACCACCACCAGCAGACGCCGCCGAGGGCTCCATCACGCGGCGGCAGTTCTTGGGTTTGCAGTGTCGTCTCTGCCCCTCTCTCTCTTCCCCTTTGACCGGATTGGAGGTGCAAAAGGCCGGAGTTATTAGCCGTTAACATATGAAGAGGGGAATTTATAGAGGCAACCGGAGAAGAGATGCTTCCCGCCACGTAGAATATTTACACGTTTTCGGTCAACTCTTTTGGTTTTCTTTTCCTCCCTCTCCTGCTGCTGTAGAATTGTCGTATCTTTTAGGCGTGTTTTTAGCATATATGATACTATTTAGATCTATATTTACAAAAATATAAATATACACATGATATTAGCAAAAATAATATTTGACCGTCCGATCACCGGACGACGAAGCCATAGAGTTGACACGTGACCAAGAACCCAGTGATCGTGTGGCAGGCAACCTGCCACCTGGCTACCGTGCGGTCAAGGCCGCCACTCGGCCACTGGACTTCAGGTGGTCTGCCACCTCGTCACTGGACGGCAGTGATTAAGTCGGCTAATTAGCCGGATTAATTACTTGTCTGAATTAGTATTTTGTATTACTACTTGTTTGAATTTTTAAATATAGTAAATGAGCTTAAAAAATTAAAAATTTATGTCTATCCTTTTAACATAATGCACTTCATTGTGTAATTTTTTATAATTTTATTCACTATGAATATTGCTAAAAAAATTCATAACATTATGATATTTATAAGAGTTATTATATATGGAAAACGAGTTCTAAAAATTACAAAACTTTATATGCAACATCCCCACATATTCCACATAATTATCTAATTTTTTGGAAATTTTATATGCTATGAATTTGTCATGTTAATTCATGTTACTTTAAGCATAATTGTAATTAACATGGCAAACTCATAGCATATAAAATTCTCAAAAAATTAAAAATTATGTTGATTATATAGCAAGTTTGCACATAAAATTTTATAATTTTTAGAGCTCATTTACTATATGTAACAATTCCTACAATTATCATAATCGTATGAATCTTTGAACAATATTCACAATGGATAAAATTGTTAAAAAAATTATACAATGAAGTACGTTGTGTCAAAAGGCTGGACATAAAATTTTGTAATTATTTAAGCATATTTATTATATTTAAAAATTTGAACAACTAGTAATACAAAATACAAATTCTGGCAGGTAATCACCTGCCATCCGGTGGTGGGGCGGCAGGCCACCTAGAGCCCGGTGGCCAAGCGGCAGGCATTGGCCGCACGATGGTGGAGCGGCAGGTTGCCTGCCACATGGCCACGGGCTTCAGGTCACACATGTCAGCTCCACGGCTTCGTCGCCTGGTGACCGGACGGCAAAAATGTTATTTTTGTTAATACCACGTGTATACTGATATTTTTAGAAATACGGGTCTAAATAATGTCATATGTGCGATAAACTCCTTTTGAGGTAGACGTATAACTTTTTTAGCTACAATTTATAGTATAATAAATAGTAATCATTAAGAAAAAATACAGACCAAAAGTCACTTAAAAGTTAAAAAAAGCCTGTTATCGAGAGTTTATTTGGAACACAGAAAATTTCGTAAGGAGTACAAGAAATTTTGCAGAAAGTAGTGTATTTTTGTGGGAGTCTTACGAATTCTCGATGGTCCATTGAGAACTAAATACTGTACGAGTCTCAATTAAATATCATTGAGCTGTTGGTCATTCGCATCCGGTCCTCAAAGAAACACCAATTTTGATCCAGGTATATTCAAAGTAAGCAGTAAAAGAGATTTGTGATTTGGGTCTTGTTCTTTTCATTCGCATAACCGGTATTTTTCAAGATAGGGTCAAATTGTAGTACATACTTTCACTTCATTTATATCAGATCCAGTGTATACTCTTTAATCTCTCGTAAAGTAAAAAGTTACAAGTAAAAAGATTTGTGATTTGCATGATTGAGTTTGACTTCGATACTTTTCTCGCGTTTGAAACTTTTTGTGTTGGAGGCCTTGTCTGGAAATTTCCGATATCTTGATTTACGCGGTTAGTTGATTTTTCAGGTAGCATACATTGCACGTGCACACTGCTAATTGCCAAGAAATACCACAGTGCATTTGACTACTATGCATGATTACGGATTAGTACTTCCTTCAAGCAACGTACATGATTAGCATTCCTTCGGGCGGTCACAATTCCCAGGAACCAAATAAAGATGGGATTTTGAGCTAGATGAAAAAGAAGTGTGGGTTGTTCTGTTCATACCTTCATTTGAAACAAACATTGCTTACATGTGCAATCTGATTAGAGTGTTGTCAGCTCTCTTGAGAACAAATTGTGTCCTGGTCTACAAACCCAAGGAAAAGATCGAGAACACACTGTCTCCACTTTCCAGGAAGCAGCTTGTGGCTGCGGCTTGTGTCTTTTAGACTATTTGTACGAAAGATTATAGAGTAATAGAAACTCACGTGTAGTTTTTGCCAATATAAATGATGTCAGTAAAGTATGTACTACAATTAACTAGTAGACTCTATTTTGAAAAAAATACTTCGTTTAAAAGCTAGTTACTATAGAAAACCAAAAAGCAATTTTTAGAAACTAAAAAGAACAGGACCATAGCTGTTTTCTGCTAGCTTGTTACTCAACTGTTAATACTTGATGGGTTCTCTTCTACTTATCGTTTTAGGACGCTCGAATAACATTTAAGACTTTGCCTACAAATATAGATAAAAGTATTTAAATTTATCGCATAAAAATCATAGTAGTAGATTTATCATCAAAAGTACTCATATACTACCATGTTTTATGTAATTTTTGCTAACATATAATTAGAAAAGGCAAGTCAAATATGTGTATATGTCCAAAGCGATCAGTAAAAAAAAACTGTGGCAGTAATTTGCAAGCCTGGAAATTCACTAGCACGTGCTCCAGATTAGCTGCGGTCATGCTGCTATTTTTCCGCTCAGTTGGGTTGAAAAATTATGGCTTGTAGTTAAAATTATATTGTAGCGGTTGAAATTTTACTGTAGCTAAAGGTGACTTATTTGACGTAATTAAATTTTAAAAAATTAAAAATATACTAGCTCATCAGGGACAACGCAAACGAATACGAAAAAAATCGGCAAAAAAGCTCAGAAAAACTAAAAGTTCAGAAAAAGACGAAATTTATAAATAGTGAAAAATAAGTCAGAAATCAGAAGTTGAAGTCGAAATGAGTGGGACTTAATTAGCGTTGAGATTGGATTTGCAGTGAAGCAACAGAGTGAGTTTTTTTATTATAAGTAATCAGTTCCTTTCACTTCAACGGTCGACGGTCGTCGCGTTGCTCCCAGATAGATGGGATCCGCACGCTTTCTTCTCGTTGGAGAGGGAACGCGTTATGCGTCTAAGTCAAAACGATGATCCGTGCATGATTCCGCGGCCTTCCGTTCGTGTACTATTTCTTTTTAACCTGCATGGCTGCATGTCACAGCAGCTTGACGACGTATTTTCCTCCCACCACGGACGGTCAAGCAGGAGGCGAACGTGTAGCATAACAGCGTGGCACAGCCGCACAGATGGAGGCAGCCGAGTCACTTGATTGTGCAAGTTTGAGTGATTTGTGCGTTCCCAAAATACTAGGATGCAAGTTACGTCCACTACTAAAGACAGCCCTATCACAGACGGTTCGGAACCGTCATCACGCACAGTTCCTGAACCGTCAGTGTTTAGGTGTCAGTGATAGTTGGTGTTATCACGAGCGGTTCTGAGCCGTCGTGATAACTCACATTACGAGCGGTATTGACTACTAACCGTGCGTGATAGTGCGATATCACGAGCGGTTTTTATAAACAACCGTCGTGATACCGCACTATCACGCACGGTTAGTAGTCAAGACCGTCGTGATACGAGACTATCACGAGCGGTTTTGTTTAAACAACCGTCTGTGATACTCGTCTATCACAGACGGTTAATAATCAAGACCATCTGTGATATACACAATATCACTGATATTGTGTATATCACAGACGGCCAGTTGTAAAGGCCGTCTGTGATATCATTCACACCACAGACGGCACTCTTTGAAACCGTCTGTGATATTGTACCACAGACGGTTTGTAACAACGAACCGTCTGTGATACCATGTGCATCATCCATTTTATTTGCTGCTTTTTGGCTAGCCTCAGGATATGCTAGCCATGCCCTCTGAAAGCAGCAAGCAGGCAGATTACAGATAAATGACAGATATAAGTTAATTGCAACTCATAGTAAATTACAACAAAATTCGATACACAGATGAATGTAACAAACGGCCAGCAGATCACATACATATATATATATAGAATGAAAATCGTTACACAACATCTGACAAATGAATTCAATTGAAGGAGAATTGTTTGATTATGCAGTTGAATCCAATGTTTCAACATCTAATTATCACCATTGCCGTGGAACTCTCCATTCTTATTTATGACCTCTAGCAAGAATTGGGAGATGATTCCACGAATATCGACGAGATTGTCAAGATCATATGCATTTTAAATCGAAGTTCACCCTACCGTCGCTAGGAGCAATGTTAAGTCATTAATTAGCATGTGTGTGTAATATAAATACATATATATAATCGAAAATAATAATTATTGGAAGGACACGACAAACCTCGGATCATTGATCTTAGTACCCATGATTTCCTTCATATGGCGGCAAGCGTAGAATCCACATACGTTGCCACAGTAGCTCTTGGTGGCACCGCAAAAATAGAATTACATACATCGGTATTGTCAATTCTAGAGGCATTATAACAAAGTATGATATAGGATTGTTGTGTTGTAGCGGTCCGGAAATCGCGTGTTGTGTCGTGGCGTGTCATCGGATTTTTGTCGTGTGTTCCTCCTTGGGCAACATAATCGCAAACGCCCTACGTGATTCAAAAACTTAGCCTCGGCCGTGGCAAACAAAAGAAATATTACAATAGAGTTATGTATGGAGGAAATGAGTTTACTGTTAGTACTTCTTGCACACGATCAAGTCGTGGTAGCTCTAAGGAGGAATCAAGGTATATTACATTGCTCCACTTTGGTACAATCACAATCAAAATCCGGTGATGCCTAGTTATGTGTGTCGCCACGTTGATTAATCCTAAGTTCATGCTTGCATGTAAAGTATAAATGAAACATATGTGTGGCAACTAGTGAAGCACTTACCCTTGGTTGAAGGGTACCATGATGTACTCCTTGTCGGTGTGAGCAATCAATCCCTCGTTATGTAACCTTGCACGAAGGATGCATCCAGATTGATAGATTGCTCGGAGACCAACCGAGGGTCGAGGAAACCCACCGGTCGTCGCGATTGCTGGACTTGTTGGATCATGTATCTATACATAAAGAAAGAGTAATGACATTTATCTATATAACGTGAATGTAGAACTTCATTGTACAGTACACTTACAGTGTCCAGCATCGTAGAAGTGAGGCGTCGAGTTCGTCGAGATTGAATAGTAAGAATAAATCTTCGAATGTCACGACGATGTAGCCCGGGTCGTGGAGGAAATGTGTCTCGTTATATTTCAGAGTGAATGCACTCTGCCGGTTTGGCTTCATATTGGACTTCTCCATGTACCGTGCATGCAATCTATTGCAAATCATACCAAGTCGGCGTAATTGTGAGTTGGGCACCAACGACACTCCTAGAGTAAACGTCCATGGCACGGACGCGCTTAATTTTCTTCGCATGAGCCTTGGAGGCCTTGGAGCCTCGCTTGTGATATGTTCTCGGTGGCGTCTCGGCGGGAGCCGATGCAACAAACTTTTCTGGATTTGGAGGTGGAGGTGGAGCCACCGGAGCCGATGTGCCAGTCGAGGCGACGTCCTCTTGGGCCACTAGATGTGAAGATTGTGGCACGGACATGTCGAGGACGATGTCCTCTTGGGCCAGAATGAATGTGTGGACGACATCCCTAATGTCTTAATCTCTTCGTCTGGGGCTTCTCAAGAGGGACGGAATTAAAATATCATTAATCATGTCCACTGGACCTTTATGAAACCGGTGTCTACTTGTACACGTGCACCGGCGTCCACGGCAAAGAATGGATACACCATGCCTCGCCCAATATCAACGGAATAGAGCCAACAAGCGACTTTGAGGCTGCAAGGCATGGGCTCCTACATAACGATACAAGAGATGAGTTAAGGCGTCCACCAGAGAGATCTATGTACCATTCTAAAGAGGTACATTACCGAATATCATCAATACGTGGCGGTCGTCGCTATGTTCGAGAATTGGTGTGACGCCACCATCGCGACGTTGAGTGGGACTGGGTACCGCGAGACTAGGAGTGGGTTGCGATTGGTTGCGGACTTGTCTCGCTTCTTCCCGCAGCGAATCTATCTCTCCTCGGTGAGCGATCGCTCTTGAAGTGAGGCGATAGTTGTTCCTCAAGTTGAGCATGAAGCTCCTATTTTATTTGTTCATTGCATGCGCCTTGGATCTCGTCCTACTCCTATATGTCTCGGAGTAACTGGAAATCCGTGCCTCCAAGGTACATAAACCCCATGCCTCGTGTGCGACACAGGTGCTCCTTGTTTCCCAAGGCTGTGATAGTAAATCTATCTCCTATATTCTTCAAAGGAGCCACAAGAAGATTCGGTAGTCAATGATTCTTTGTAAGAGGCAATTAATCATGTTATTTTGAACCCATGAAGTTCAAGAGGTGTTAACAACTATGTTTGTTTAACATATTTTACCGGCGTTGGGACACTTCCTCATATGCGGGGTTTTGAAAGAGACACCAAGATGTGGTTGATGACCTCGCTCTAAACAGCTTCGGCCTTCTTTGCGATCCCGGCAAATGGCGGAGAGGCCTCCGATTGATTGCGACCTCATCCCGCATCCTCCATTACGGATTTTACTCGCTTACCAAGAAGGTCTTAGTCCGTGAGGGTGCATGTTTTTGACCGGAGGTCCTTGCGCCGCACTTTGTTGTTCAAATTCGGTCGTCGTCTTCATCTCGCACAAAGGCCTCCCATATTTCCGCGACACGAAAGGATACTTCGTGAAGGGCGTGACATCCTCGCCACGTGCCGTCACAAGAGTGCTCTTAAAATTCTTCCATGCTTTTCCCATCGCGAGGAGCGCTGGTTGCACGAGTCCACGTGCTTCTTGGGAACTCGAGCAATTTGTAAGTTCCTCCCATAGCTGATTTTGTGATCCTTTGTCAAATCTTTCCGACTTGCTATGGTGATGGGGACCCGTTGCCTTCAATTATCCCGCAGTAGTCCGAAATGATGACGCTTTCGGCGGTTCGAGAGGGACCCCATCCCGAGAGACCACCGTGATGGTCATTCGGACTGTGGCCATTTCGATACTCCTCGGCCACGTTTAGATTTCGCGCCTTGGGAGCGTGAGACCCGGATGACGACGGCGAAGACCGTGGCCGCCATCTCTTCTAAGAAAAACTAATCAAGTGAGCTATGGACCCGACTTGTCAAAGTTCTATGAATCAAGTGACACAAACCAATTGCATCAAGTACATGTGAAGCATATAACATGTGAAGCATATATATGTCAAGTTCTAACAAGTGCGAGATATATTATATGCTACATAAAATACATGTGAAGCATATATCATAAAGCTAACATGTGAAGCATATAACATAAAATACATGTGAAGCATATAACATGTGAAGCATATAAGAGAAAATACATGTGAAGCATATATATATCATAAAGCTAACATGTGAAGCATATAACATAAAATACATGTGAAGCATATAACATAAAATACATGTGAAGCATATAACATGTGAAGCATATATATATCATAAAGCTAACATGTGAAGCACGAGGAGGGACCGGCGTCGGGAGGGGCGGCGTCGGGAGGAGGGACCGGCGTCGGGGACCGCCGGCCGGAGGAGCGGCGTCGGGAGGGACCGGGCGTCGGGAGGGACCGGCGGTGGGAGGAGCAAAACCTAGCTAGCGAGGCGCTGCAGAGTGGAGACAAGAGATGCGGCGAGCGGACTCCATGAGACCTAGTCTGCGGGTATTTAAAGATGATATATCACGACGGTTCTATCAATATAACCGTCGTGATATGATATCACGAGCGGTTCTATATATAACCGTCGTGATATCCATATTATCACGACGGTTCTATATATATAACCGCCTCGTGATATCCATATTATCGCGCAGCGGTTATATCGATAGAACCGCTGCAGGATAGTTTATCCTGAGCGGTTTCTTTTTATAAACCGCTGTGATAGTTCACTATAAATACCGCAGACTAGCTAGGTTCCTATGTCATTTCACAATTACAATATGGAACATAGATACATTTATGAAAAACATAAGCATAACCATAAATATAACTATTTCATAGTTCCTTAGTCATTTACAATTACAATGCATGGGTTCCTTAGTCATTTTACAATTACAATGGAACATACATACATTTATGAAAACACAAGCATAACCTATATCATTTATTACACTTTGGCTATATCATTTTAAATAAAGCCCTTCACGATGATCGATACGCATATAGCTTGCTTCATCGCCTTGTTCTTCATCGAGCCTGATGCTGTCTCCGAATGGAGGCAAATCATCAAATTGATTGTACTCTTCCTCATCCACAACATTCTCAACCCGACAATCCTTCTTTTTCCTCGAAGAACTACATGGCGCTTCTTATTTGCCGGTCGGTTACATAAAATACTTGAACAACTTGCCTCATGATACGAATGGTTCGTCTTTGTATCCTACGCATTCGAGGTCCACGGTAGTGACGCCTGCTTGTCAACCTTTACACCCGTGGGAGTTGGACCCAACGACACGAAATAGAGGAATTTTGAAAATTACGTAGTCAAGCTCCCAAATCTCCTCTACAAGCCCGTAGTACGAGCTTGGGCCGTGATCTTGCCGTGCGAATCATAGGCATCTATGCGGACACCGAGTTCTCGCACTGTGATCTTTCTATCTTGATCATTGTATAAAATGTGTAGCCATTAATGTCGTATCCTTGCCATGTCACAATTGTAAATTTTGGCCCTTTGCCAACCATTGTAGTGTTTCATTTGACGACCTCCTAGTTAATTGCGCCTTCAACCATTCGTTGAACTCGCGGTTGTGTTGTCTCGTGATCCAAACTTCGACCGGCCTGCATTCTCCGACGTAGCATGTCCTTGTGCTCTTCAATATATGGGGTCACTTCACCATGTGTTGTAAAACCATGAAATGGGCTTGAGCATACGTATTTTGATCCGAGTTATTGCTTTCCTCCCGATAGTCCCTATACCTCTAACCTCCCTCGTGACGAGATATAGGTACACCTATCGGCTCTACACGAGCCATGTAGCCGATCGTAATTCAATGACCTCTTCGTTGTATAACCTTGATGATGCTACCTCCGGTCGAGATCGATTGCGTACATAGGACTTGAAATTCCATGTACCTCTCGAAAGGGTACATATGACGTAAATACGGGGCCACATATTTTATCTCTTTCACAAGGTGGACAATGAGATGGACCATGATATCAAAAATGATGGAGGAAATACATCTCTAGATGACATAGAGTTGTCACCACCTCGGTTTGCGAGCATCTAGTCCATCCGGATCAATGGCCTTCGAGCAATTGCGTTGAAGAAATAACATAGCCTTATGATTGTCACTCGAACCTTGTTCGGTAAAATACTTCTAATTGCAACAGGTAGCATTTGAGTCATTAGCACATGACAGTCGTGAGACTTAATTTCAAATGTTCCATGGAAACAAGTTTCTTCATGCTTGTGGAGTGACCGGATGGAACTTTCACACCATTTAAGGACCGACACAATTCAGTTCTCTCGAGACTTAGACAGTGTAACATCTTTGGGGAAGGTACGTCCGCCTTTATCGGTCTCTATCGGTGCTAACTCGGTCACGATGTTCATAGCGACCAAGTCACGCCTTGCGTTAACACCATCCTTTGTTTTATCGGGAATGTTCGATGAGAGACCAATCAAACTGTCACATACATTCTTCTCTACGCATGACATCGATGCAATTACGAACTTCTAAGTGCTCCCAATAAGGCAAGTCCCAAAATATTGACCTCTTTTTCCACATGTTCTTCCTCAATTTACGTCCCTTGCCAAACACAACATTTATATCCTTGACCATATCAAACACCTCTTTCCGCTAAAAGGTCTTGATCTTGAGTCATCCTCTTTTTCCGTCAAATTGTTTCTTCCTCTTGCGGTATGGGTGATACTTTGGAAGGAACCTACGGTGGCGCATGTACACGTTTTAGCGAGTTGTTCAACCACACACTCTCGGTATAATCTAAGCGGTGTGGACACGCTTTGGCTCCTTTATACTCAACCTGACGGGTTACCAAGGCGGGAAAATCATTAATGGTGCGAGAACAACATGGCGTGTAGAGTGAAGTTCTCTCGTTTGTCGCATCCCATACATGTACCCTTCATTCCACAGATTGCAAGATCTTCCACCAATGGGGCTAGGAACACATCAATATCGTTGCCGGTTGCTTGACCCTTGGATAAGTAGTGACATCAAAATATATTTCCGCTTCATACACGACCAAGGAGAAAGGTTGTACATGCACGAGTCACGGGCGAGTGCTATGTCACGCTCATGTTACCAAAAGGATTCATTCCATCATACTCAACCCAAACCTTATATTTCTCGGTTCCACACGAAATCTACAAACATCCTATCGATGTTCCTCCACCGGCGAATCGACAACATGTCTTATCATTCCGTCTTTCTTACGCCGCTTTCGCGGTTAACGCATCAATCTTGCATCCTTGCGGTTTGCAAATAAGCGCTTCAAGCGGGGATTATAGGAAGATACCACATCACCTTAGCGAGAGGTCCTTGCTTCACCTCGATGCCCTTCCCATCATCAGAGTCATTTTTACGCTTGTATCGGGATGCTTTGCACACCGGACAAACATGTAAGCTAGCATACTCTTTACGGTACAGGATACAATCATTCCGACATGCATGTATTCTTTCTACTTTCATTCCTAATGGACAAAGAATCTTCTTGGCTTGGTAGGTGGTTCTCGGCAACACATTTCCCGTTGGAAGCATGTCCACTAGGAGACCTAATAATGCCGTGAAACTCTTGTCGGACTAACCATTGCTTGCCTTCAATTTTAGCGGTTCTAGAACCGATGACAACCTCGTGTATTAAACTTGCGGCCGGGAACAAAGGTTTCTCAGAGTCCTCCATCAAGCCCTCGAATTTACCAAACTCTCTCACTATAGTTCCCTTCGCATCACGTAACATCGATCCAGTTGTCATCCTGCGACCTATTCTCATGATCCAGTTGTCATCCTGCGACCTATCCTCATGATCCAGTTGTCATCCTGCGACCTTTCCTCATGATCGAAAGAACGATCCACAACGGCATATCGTTGTCTCCCTCGACTATGTCATAACTACCTTCTTGTGTACTCTTCTCTTCACCGTGGTGGTCCAACATTTGTACCCTTTTCGAAACCCCTTGAATCAAGTGAGCTTCAATCTGCTACTGAGTTGCTAAACATCTTGAGATTATCACAATCAATACATGGGCAATACATATATTTCATCCCTTCTTCAACATATCCATTTCTCGTAGCCCTTCTAAGCGCGACACGCCAATAATGTACTCTTCACTCACACGGTTCTCAATATACATCCAGCTTCGGTCCATCTACGCTACACAAGTGACAAATGGGTGTCAAAATGATTATTACCCTACTACTAACCTCGATCGGATCACTAAGAATGTTAAGTAATTGAGTACTAATCTCGATCGGATCACTAAGAATGTTAAGTAATTAAGTATACTAACCTCCGATCGGATCACTAAGAAGGCGGTGATATTTTTCGCCCCAACTCCCTAAAGCCGCCGCCTTGCTCCACCGATGCGGCGCAATGAAGGCAGATCGGTGTCGACATCCTTCAAGCAAGTACTCCAAGCAATTAATACTATGCGAGAATATCACGACGGTTCCAACCACAAGCGGTGCATGAAAATGATATATCACAGACGGTTCGTATTAATAACCGTCGTGAATTATCACCGATGGTTATTAATATGAACCGTTTGTGATACAAGCAATATCACGAGCGGTTCAACTTAATAACCGTCGGTGATTGTTACTATCATAGGCGGTTCACATAAATAACCGTGCGTGATAGTCTACATATCACGAGCGATTCTTAACACGAACCGTCTGCGGATGCATACTATCACGAGCGGTTCGTGTTAATAACCGTGCGTGATTGTTTATCCGAGCGGTTCGTTAATACAACCGTCGTGATGCCAATTCTTCGGCGGCCGATATTGCCGACTTCTTGAAGCGACTATCCATCTGCTTCTTCCCACTTCTTTTCTTCATCCGAGGCTGCTGCTGTATCTTGAGGAATGCCACATCGAAGACCGGTTCTTGACCGACTCTGGCGTCGTGATCCGAGACCGAGATGAAGAAAAGAAGGGAAGAAACAGATGGATAATCGCCACCAAAAGTCGGGTATGTCACCGCTCACCAAGAATGGAAATATCTTTTGAACTTTTGTAATAAAATTGCCTTGAATTTTGCGGGAAAAGAAGGATTGTCGGAGTGGACATCACATCTCGACGGTGAGTCGGCATCGTCGAGGAACATGCAAATCTGAGGCAAGCACAAAACTCAACAACACATTCGGATCGATCTATTACGGGATAACAAGCTAACAAACCCTTCGTGGCACGGCGGTCACACTAAACAAGACACACTTACGACACTTACGGCAAGAGTGTGTTCTTTAGTATGAACCGTTCGTGCGCGATGAAGGTGCTAGCTCACGGCGGAGGGAGATGCATACGGAAGCTAGCTAGTGGATGAACTCACGCGTGACTAGTACCGGTGGAAAGGTTGATGGGGAGTTATTAATAAGGGCTGGCCGTGGAGGAGGCGGTGCCAACCATTCGATGTGGAGAGAATAGACGGGTGAGATCGAAATCACGTATACGCCAATTATTGGTGACATGTGATTATTACACACCAATTATCGGTGACATGTGATTATTACGAGCGGTTCTTACGAGGAACCGCTCGTTATCTCTAACTTTTCACGAGGCGGTTTGTGTTAATAACCGCTCAGGAACTTCCTGACGGTTCTTAACGGACCCGTCGTGTTATCTCGATGGTATAGGCGGTTCGTATTAAACCGTGCAGAAAAGTTCCTGACGGTTATTAACAAAACCGTCTGTGATGTCTCAATTATCACGACGGTTCATGTTAATAACCGTCTATGAAAATATCACAGACGGTTGCCAGTAAAACCGTCTGTGATGTACCCGTCCAGTATAGCCTCTTCTGTAGCAGTGCGTCTAAGAATATGTTGTGAAGCAAGAATTTGGTGTGAAGCTGCCAAGGATTATGCTAAATATTTGTCATCGTGTCAAATTAATGGATAGATGTAGCTAGTAGTTTTCTTTCAGTTTTTAGAAATTGTATTGTAATATTACGTGATTTTGGATAAGTGAGGTGTTATTGCATCACTCCAATGTACTAGCTTGTGTAGATTTCTCATTTGTTAACCTGAAGCCTGGATAGCTTCAAATTGTCTGAAATGCAAAATGTTGTGCGAGGTGCCATTCGTTAAATGCAAAAGTGTTGTTTGAAAAGAAGTCCTATGCATTATACTTGATGAAGAAATGACAAGCCTTTATTACTTCCTATTGCTTCTAGTTGATAAGGGAAACCGCATCTTGCTGTTATATAACGATCGTTAAAGAAAATGTATGATTCTTGCTTTCTATTGCTCCTAGGTGATATTATGTATTCTTTTATCACCATGTCACCTCGACTGGGACCAATCACATGTTTTCGGAAAATATTGCACCATATTTGCGAACAATTCATGAATACAAATGAAAAGTTACAAATTCAAGAGGCAAAAAAAAAGGAGACATACAATTTCAGCCTTGGAACATTTAGGCTTTATTATTGTTGGCTCACAACACATGAACATCGACGAACACTGCAACACGAGAATTTGTAAATTCTAGTTCATATCATATCAGATTGTTGAATGGTTTTGCCTGGCTAGTATGTTCTTTCGACTCTTGCCCCCCTTTTGCTTTTTTTTGTTGTATTTTTAGATTGTAATAGGTACTAGAATCTCATCAGAATCCCTTGTTGATATGTACATAAAAGAAGACATAAAATACTGGACATGACCTAGTTCTTGCTTGCCAATGTTGCGAGGTGCCAAAATAATTTTTTGTCAGCATGTCCTCTCAACATGGCTGTCAAATGTCATCTAAATTTCTATCATCTGTTCAGAGGACTAGTTAGAGATCCGTGCATTGTAATGGAGTCATAAAAATAATGAGACGGAACTTATTGCCTGACCAACTTCATACATCAAATATTGGAGAGCAAGCGACAGAGAGAAGGGTGGCCAGAATGCGCGAGGAGATGGGGAAAGTGGAGGGGGTGGACAGTTGTATCCTGAGATAGAGAGAGGAGGAGAGAGACGAATTGTTTAGATCAAATCGGATGGTTAAGAAGAAAGGATGGAGAATGGATCAACCACCAACTCACACTTTTATCTGTTTAGAGGATATTCTACACAAAATTTCTATCACAAAGAACATTGCAAGCTTTTAGGAATCTGCATTTGTTAATTACATTCCAGTGAACAAAATTACATTAAGAAACCAAAAGCACTTCACCTCAAAACAAAATCACATACTTCAGCTATCACATTTCCTTAATGGCTTGTAGAGTAATAACTTACAACTAGAGCATTTTCAGTTGCAAATACATGTCATAGAACATACACTTTGCCATCATGCACACAATGACACAAATTACCGGAGTCTTGGAAGAAGAATTCTCACGACGGCACCACCTATCGGTGTTTTAATACCGATCTTACATATGATTTATTTAGATTCAAAGATTTTCTCAGAAGACTAAGCTATGGTCTTGCGGAACAGGGACACCGAATTTTTATCCAGGTTCGGGCCTTCTCCTAGGAGAATAATAATCCTACATCCTGCGTGATTACTAATCAAAGAAAAATGATTACAAGAGTCTAATGCGAAAAAAGTCTGCACTCTCTCTAATCTGGCTTGGCACCCCTTCTTCCCCTGATGTTAACCTTTAAATAGCTGACGAAGCGATGACCGTTGTCCCACGCTAGAAAACGTCTTAACGCTTCGGGTGATAACCGTTTGGCTGAAGTTATTGTCAGAGAGACGTAGTGGTCTATTCGTCATTCAGTGGTTGTTGTCAGAGAGAGATCGTGTGCGTTATTAGATAAACGCGTGTTCTAACCGCCTTATCAGATGCCCCCACGATGTAATAAGCCGTCATTTGATAAGTCAATTGGGGACATAAAAACCGCAGAATAGTCTACGATCACAAGATGATCGTAGGACTGCTTACGACTATGTGGTCGTAAAAGAGCTTACGACTTGATGATCGTAGAAGAGCTTGCGACCATGCAATAGTCATATAAGAACTTACGACTTCATAGTTATAGAAGAGGTTACAACCACGAAGTAGTCATAGAAGGTTTTACGACTTCATGGTCGTAGAAGAGCTTGCGACCACAGAGTAGTCGTAGAAGGACTTACGACTTCGTGGTCATAGAAGAACTTACGACCACAGAGTAGTCGTAGAAGGACTTACGACTTCGTGGTTGTAGAAGAGCTTACGACTATGGAGTAGTCACAGAAGGACTTACGACTTCATGGTTGTAAAGAGCTTGCGACCATGGAATAGCCAAAGGAGGACTTACGACTACTTTGTGAATCTTCTCCCTGATCCATAAAAGGTATATCCGGTCAATATAGTGACGTAATAATTTAAGGATTATTCTACCCTCGTTAGCTATAAAATATTATCAAAGAGATTGTTGCCAAAAGAAACTAGGTATATGAGAATTGAGTTGCTAAGGATGCTTGAGGCTATGGACATGTTCATATTAGGTGCGGCTGATAGCTTTTGGCTAAAAATGAATAATAGTGGCTAAAAGAAGTGACTTTTAAAAGGAGAGGCACAAGTGTTGGGGAAAGTGAGGGAGAAATGGGTGTGTGAGATGGGAGCTAGAGGAGTGGGTGTGTGTTGCGTCTATCTTATCCCTAGAGTGAGATATGAGCGAGAGGAGTAGAGAAGCCACTTTGAGAAGCCGGATGTTCATATTATCTTTTGACTTCTTTAAGCAGAAGTCATTATGAACATGCCCTGTATCTCTACTAATATAAAAGGGGAGTTTGCCTGTTCACTCCTACATCCCTTCTCTAATCCACGTGTCGACGAGTGAGCCATGATGTCAGTACCTCCCTCTTTCTCTACGATCACAGTTCAATCGCTCGCTTGCACACCTTGGTAGTCAAACACCATCTCCAATCATCGTCTCCCTCGAGTCCTAAATTGCCTTTCTCAACTTCTCACCACCCTCTCATATTCAACGGCAATCCATAGCCTTCTCCCTCCCCCCAATTCCAATCTCTACCACCACTCACATGTGTGCCCCTTCTCAGATCGGATGAGCCCCCCAGAACCAGATGTGCGCCACTGCCAATACTGACTTCGTGATGCTTTCCGCCATGCTCACACAACCAATGTCAACCAGCACGACGCGCACCACTCACTACTGCCCAATCACGAGTTCACGACCTACACCACTCACTGCGGGTTGGGCGGTGGGTTCTCCTCGTCGGAGGCAGGGGACCGCGTTGTGGAGGAGGAGCAATATGGGAGCTTGAGGTCATGGAACGGGTCTTCGGTAGTGGCTGGCCATCGGGAAGCATGAAACCGGTGGTCGCGATAGAGAGCCAGGGAGGGAGCCAAGGATGGAGACACATAGGACGAGACTTGGATCTACTAATCTAAGGAGGGGAGAGAGGGGTCAACCGGTCGGTCGAGCCGTTGAGAGGAGGGAGAGGCGAAGAGCAGCAGTTAGCAGAGGAGACTAGGAGAGAGAGAGAGGAGGAAAGCTAAGGAGGTGAGGCCAGTGAGCCGGTGAGGGACGACAACGCAAGATTTGTGATTATTGGGTCCTAGAGAGAAATTCCTGGATTCGATACGATGCGAGGATTGCGGAGGAAGAAGACGTTGGAGAGCGGAGGAGAAGCGGAAGAGGAGAAGGAAGGAGTCTACGGCCGTGGTCGGGAGACATTGATGTCAATGAAGCCTTTTTTATTATTTCTCTTATTCTTTATTTTTCTTTATTTTCAAAATTAATTAATTATTGATGATTCTGTGAGTGATAGAAGATACAATCTCAAGCTGGATCTGGATGCTTTGCAATGACATGCTCGGAGGCTGGTGGTGGAAACCATAATATGTATCACTCTCTTTTGATGCTCCGTCACAACGTGCGAGCACTTTACTAATCTTCACTAATATTCATGTTTGTATGAATTAGAAAAATGACAACGTTCTGCTTCTGCCTTCACTCACAGTATGTAGTTACTGATACATACATTTGTATTTGGTACACTGTTTACAATTATAAGCAAAATAACAGACGCAACCGTAGTGCTAAACGAAGCCTAGGTTAGCATTGTTTGCAATGGTTCGATCCAAACAAACTTGATCCACTCAGCCTCTCTCCAAAGTTGCATAGCACACCATAAACCTACGCACTATCTCAAAGAAACAAAAATGGAACCACGCACATTACCACGTGGACCTGAAAATAGACTAAGGACATCCGGAGTGTATGAAAATAGAGGATCATAAGTCACCTAAGGTCGACCTTATATATTACAGGGTTGACCTTAAGTAGGCCATAAGCAAAAAAGACTTGAGGCCGGTCCTTAAGCTAAAGACTTGACCATAAGCATTAAAATATAATTTTCTTTCAATCCTGTTGTTCTCTCTTCCCCACAAGCCAACCACCAACTACCACATTCAATAGCAATGGCAGCACCACATTCAAAATATAATTTTTTACTACCGAGTGGGACCCTTGTTATAGCCGAGCGGTGGCCTCAAACATAACGAGTCGATCTTAACAATTAGGTGGAGCCCACCTTAAGGCCCATTGTGATATATACACTCCTGATGCCCTAACAGCTTTGGGGGTTCAGAAACTCGAACTTGCACCGCCGATTGGGCCACACCATCAGGTGAGCCATAACAAAGGGGCCTGTTCTTTTTATCTGAGACTTATAGTTTTTGGTTGCAGTTTGTGGTTTTTGGGTTGTTCGTACGAGAGATTACAGAGTAACAGAAACTCACGTGCGGTTTTTATCGATATAAATGGAGTCGGTACAATATGTACTATAATTTACTAATAAACCCTATCTTAAAAACACTTTATTTAAAGTAAGTTATTATAGGAAAGCTAACAACAGAAGTTAAAAACTGAAAAGATTAGGACCGAAGACACATAAAATCCTCCCCAGGTGAGCGAGTGGGCCCAAGTCGTGTACCAACCAGGCCACCAGCGAATCAAACGGGCCCACGGCCCGTTAAACCCCGCGTCGCCAGCCTCTCTGCTGCATCCCACTAATGACGCCATTTACGCAGGCAGCTCAGCTCCCATTCATTCGAAATTTCCCCGATTCCGCCGACGCGACGCCAACGGCCGCCTGCGCTTTTTTTTCCCGCCCCGCGATTCAAAAATCGCACGCGGGCGCCGACCCCCCGCTCCCCCTCGAGCCCCAAACCACGCAGCCCCAGCAACCCCCTCTCACTGACACGCCGACCCACGAAACCAGCGGGCCCGCGCGGCGCGCGTGGGTACGCCTCGCGGCTGTGCCGCAAGCCCGCGGGGCCGTTTCTATTTATGCGCTCGCTCCCCTTGCAAATCCCAAACCGAAACATCTCTCGATTCTCCGCTCCAAGGCTCCGTCTCGCGTCGCCGGTTTCGGTCTGCGTCGGAGGCTTGCGGCTCGAGCTCTGTCGCGCGGCGGATTCGTCATTCGAGCTCATGGCGACCTCGGGCGATCATTCGGCCGAATGCGGTAGGGGAATATATTTTTTTCTCTGCTGGGGAATATATTTTTTTCTCTGCTGGGGAATATATTTTTTTCTCTGCTGGTTTGGGCAGGGTTTTGTTTAGGTGAAATGGGTGTGCTGATCTTGGTTTTGGTTGTGCACTGCAGGGTCTGCGGCGATGGGGGCGTCCAAGCTGCGCTACCCGCTGCGGTCGGCAAGCCGGGGGAAGGTGGCTCCGCGGGCGGTGGATGCTCCCCGTACCGGCTCCGTTTCGAGGAGGTACTGTCTGAACCGGCTTCGTTTCCTTCTCTCTCGATGTCGCCATTAGATTCTTTCGTACTTGGATCTACGCTCCTTGTGAGCGGCTGGAAGTGTCAGGCGATGTTTATGTCAATCTTTGTCCTCACATGTATCTGAGTTTCCCTAGTAGAAGTTAGAGTAAATTTTAGAAGCCTTAGGTTTTGGGGCCAAGTTAATACAAAAGTACAAAACCCTAGGTTTTACTTTTTTTAAAGAAACCGTACGTTTTAGGAAAAACATATTTTAGAGAACACCATGTATAGTTGTACACCACCTGGGTGGTTCAATACGTAGTATTTTTGAGTATATACACATATTGACATGTGTAGCCGGTCACTGCACCACCGTCTCCTTGGTCGACGGTGTCGCTGCCGCCACCTCTACCGTCACGGGTTGGGGAGAGATAGAGGGGAGAGAGGCGTATAGGTGTAATGTGGGGCCTACCCTATGTGTATATTAAAAAATACCATGTATTTTTATTACGTGTTGGTATGCTGAAATGTGTACTACAAAATGGACAGCCACGTGGTATAGCGCTGGTTTTTTTGAAACTTTTGCCCCAAAACATGGGGTTCCTTGAAAAAGAAATGTAAAACCTTGGGTTTATGTTACATTTGCCTCAAAATCTCGGGTTTTGCGAAATTTACTCTAGAAATTATACTCTGACATTAGGTAGTATCTTTCCCGGTAGATAGTTTGTTCCGGAGGTTTAGCCATGACAAGGCTGGGTAATCAATATTTCAACAAGTTTCTGTGGGGAAACAATAGGCCAGCGTACAAATGTGTATACGTCCAGTTTATTGCTTCAAAACTAAGCATCTGGCTGTTTGGTGGTATGTCCATGCAGAATTGACTATAAACCTACATTGGAAGCCTCTCAGATTCCAACTTTAAAATTGCTGCGAACTAACTTTGTTTCACTTCTAATTGTGTTCCTTATATAGGGCAAGACCATCTTCAGATCTCAGCAAGAGCATGTGTGTTCTCGATCTTCCTTCCGTGAAGGATAAATCAGCCAAACCTCCACGGAGGCACTCAATACAAACCAAGCCAGGTGCTAGCCCGAGGCCAATTTCTACTGGAACTATCACACCGGTGTCAGGGGTTCGGTCAAGGAGGCCGGACAGCCTGGGGAAGTTTGATACTCCGACATCAGAAGTGTCCATGTCCACAGCAAGGCGCAAGTTCAGCACACTGTCCTCAATCTCATATTGGATGACACAGATCAGGCTTGCAGAGGCTGCTTCCAAGCACTCTGTCTCTCTGGGCTTCTTCAAGCTTGCCCTTGAATCAGAGTGTGAGGTGGGCATCAATGGATCATTTGTCATTTCTGATTAGTTCAGTTTCTTTCATTGATCGTATTATTGTGATGTGTGCTTTTTTTCCCACAGCCTATGGATCGGATGAGAGAAGAACTCAAGGCTTATGTTGTCCGGCATGGCCTTGCCGCAGAATTGGAGGAACCAGTGAAGGACATTCTTCAGGTTTATGATATCACGGAAGATTTTGAGAAGCTGAAGATCTCTGTAGACTCCTCACAGCAACCAAACAAGTCTGATAAGGCCGCTCGTAGTGCCACCAATGTGTCACCAAAGGGTAATCTGAAGCCAAGGTCACTGAATTCTGTTGCAACTCAAAACAAGGAAGCTGCCAAGAAAGAGAACATTCAGAAGGAGAAGCCTGATGCAAGGGTCAGAGGTTCCTATAACCGGAATCCAGCCAAAAATGCTCCTGGAAAGGAAGTTGCCAAAAATACTGGTAAGAAAACCAAGAAGCAGGCCAAGGAGCAGCAGGAAGATTGCAATGGAGGTAGTGAGGCTTTGCCAGTTGGTCTGGATCAGGAATCTGGTAAGTGTCATCGTGTATTTCATGAATTCCGAATGTAAATATCACCTATGGGCTTGCTAATGGCAACTCTATTTTTCAGTTGATGTGAAGGAGATTACACATGAAGATAAGGAGAACATGGTAAGAATGTATTCTGCGTAATAGTAATTGAGAACTTTACTACATTACGTAGGTTTCATGTTACTGTTTTGTTCTTGCTAATCGAAACATTTGTGCTTGCAGGGGGATACTGAAATGCCAATGGATGTTGACATAGCCCAAGAAGTCTAGAATTGCCGGGCCGACTTCAGATTCAAAGCTTTTGTTGCTGAATATGAAGTATGAGTGTGTGCGTGTTGCTTGTTTTCTTCTGCCATTGTTGATATGTTCGTGGAGCTTGTCTTTCTGATTCTCAAACCGTAAAGAGGTCTTGGAGTGTATTATGGTTTGCTGGTTGGTTGATTGCTTGTAATTCCTTGTTTAGTTTGCAACTCTGCATGTACGAGTCTTGCATCTGAAGATAGTTGAATTCTTTATTTGTGTGATACTTCGGGATAGGAAATCCTTCCTGATCTTTGTGTTCTTCTCGTGTATTATGCTGCAAGTGCATGGTATAATTCCTCAAGTTCGTTTTTAATAGATTGTGATCCGAGATTCCGAGCTTGATTCTATGTACGTGTGTGCACGTTCTATGCTGCATGGGCGTAGAGGATTGTACTGTGTGATCATGTGGTTTTCCTTGTAGTATTGGATCTATCACAGAAACCGGACCAGACGCGATGTTGATTTTTTTTTAATTACAAGTTGTAAACCACATTTCTTTTGCTGTCTAATTATTTTGCCTGAGTTCTTGCTTTCATGCTCGAGTTGTCTTTTTTTTAATCTGTATCTTTTCACATGTTTAGTATTTTTCTGCGATTATTGATATTTGAATTTACAGCTAGAAAATTCTGATATGATATTTGGTTTGGTCCAGTATTTAATTTTTAAATAAAATATCTTTTAAAGATAAGATTTAATAGTTAATTATAGTATATATTATAATAATTTTATTTATATCAGCTAAAATTATTTATAAATTTTTTTAATAATTTTTTAAAAACTATTATTATTTATAAGCCAAAATTAAAAACTACGGCGACGCGACGGTGCTGCAGCCGAACAATTTGCTGAAAAGATGCCCATCACCACATGGAAGGCCAAACGTACGTTGGAATCAGTTGTAACGTCACACCCCCGGACAGACCTACACCAAGTAGAGAACTTGTGTAAGATATATGATAAGTACACAGGTAAGGTAGAGAAGCTACAAAAATATACAGGTAGTATAAATTCTGACAATTGTACAAGACAGGCCATGCCAAGGAGAATAGGTGTACTTTGCTACACAGAATGGCACATTTGATAATAGGGGGCCGCATAGAAACAGGTGCAGCAGTGCAATGTTGAAGAGGACAATTTGAAGTTTAGAGTCTGAAGAGTAACGTTAATTTGGCAAACGCCGTAAAGGGAAAGCAACTGGTGATATCTAGTGTAGGTCTGATCTTAATTTGCCAGTTGATCTTGTTGTACTGAATTCAGGCTATCTTTGCTGTTATTTCTTTGCTTTTTTTTCTTCCATTATGTTCAGTTGTTTATGGGTGAGTTTAAAAGGGTTTTTGTTCTATGTTACAGTAATTAGCTTTCAACAATATGTTTTTTAAGATAAGGTATACAAGTTAATTATAGTAGACATTATACCAACTTCAGCTACATCGACCAAAATCACATACTCTCTTTTCATACTCTCTCGCAAATAGCTAGAATTTAAAAGGTATAAATCATAGCCTAAAAGAACACACTATATATAGTTTTTCTATTTTTCCAATTTGATCTGCACCTAGTACAGTACTGCAGTGCTGGGACATGGGAAGCTCACCATATTGACACCAGAGATGCTGCAGATGGATGAGAGTCACATCGATGGCATGTTGGGAGCCTTTTGCCAATCTGTCCAAAATTACGTGTGTGTCTCTCCTCATATCTCCTTAATTTTAGTAGCATTAAACCATCACTGACTTACTCCTGAGCCCAGAGGTTTTGCCACTTCTGTAGTTCAACTAGTACGGCTAATGCAATCCATTTTTACTGCTCAGTTTAGTTTAAATTGTCCACACTCCAAAGACATCGCATAGATAAACACATTACAGAGGGGCATCACATAGATAATTAAACACAGCATCATCACCACTACGTCAGCCCATCTCCTGAGCTTCCTGTAGCATAGCCAAGAAGGAATTAAGAGCATTGCTAATTAATTAATTAAGTATAGTTGTTTTGGAGAGTGGCATATATGGCATCCAGTGCATACCTGAATTATGAGCCTGGAGACGAGAGGAAGAATCCATCCATGTGAGCCCCGTCAGTCCGTCACCGTACCAACTAAAGCCATGTTTCACTTAAGATTATTATAATCTGACCTATACATCATAAGTGGAAACAAGCAGACAGATTATAAGCTAGCTTATTATAATCTAATAGCCAGATTATTATAATCTAATAAGCTCAAAAAGGAGCTTATTTCACTTATTTCAACTTATAGATCACCTTTATCTAAATGACCATAAAACTTGAAAAATTACCCACCTTTGCCATTCATTAACTCCCCAACCTTTAAACATTATAAGCTCAAGGGCATTGTAGTATTTAAACATTCGAATACAACAATTCATAACTCTGATAATCCAGGTTGCCAAACACCTGACAGCTTATTTCCCACCAGCTTATTATAAGCTAGCTTATATAATCTGCAACTATAAGCTAGATTATAATAGGGAGATTGGAGCATTTGCCCCATACATAAACATGAAATTTGATGATTTGCCCTATTTGTCTCATTGACATGTGGGCCTTGGACCCACATGTCAATGAGACATCATAGGGCAAATCATCAAATGCAATGAAAGGTGTGGCAAAAGATCAATTACCTCATTATAATAATCTTAAGTGGAAACAAACAGGGCCTAAAGCCATGGCACGATGAGATCGATGCGTTTACTGTACGCGTGGGCTCCACTAGATGAGGATCCAACGGGATGCAGAAGGCCCGAAGCCATGGATGGGCCTTAGCAGTTCAATCTTCGTCTTGAGCTTGGTAATCGCCTCCACCACTTGATGTCGATCTTTCTCCTTTACCAGCACCTTCCATCGCCGCAAGAAGAAGATGATTTTGAACAAGATGTCGGTGGGATGATGCACCAGTTTCTTCTCGAAAATCATTTTGTTTCTTGCCGGCCACAGCGTCCAGCACATTGCCACCGGACCAATCCAAGCTATTGTAACATCCTGATTTTCAGAGTCTTTTTGAAGATTCTAAAATAAAATTAACTATTTAGATTTTTCTTGAATTAATTAAAACTTAGAATGAATTTTTTAGAGATTAAAACAATTTAATGTGAATAAATAAATTTCAATTAATTCAAAACCTATTTTATTTAAGTTCCTTGTGTTACATGAACATTTCCTGTATTTCCTTGGATTTTCTGAATTTATTTACTATTTTCTAGAGCTCAATTATCTGTTTCCTATTTCATACATTAATTCAATTCACCATATTTACAAACATAAAATGTGGTATTAATTGCGAGAAAAATAAATCTGAAGATACCAAAAAGATATAACAAAAGAAGAAATTAAGAGCCAGCTTGCAGTTAGAACCCTAGTTAGTTATCAAAATGGACGTTCGCTCATTGAGATACCAGACCACCCGGGGCTAGTCAGCACCTCTCGTAGCCGTAGGATTTCATCATCCGACGTTAAAAACCAACCTGAATCTATTCCAAAATTCCATTTCACAACCATTCACCCAATAGCCAAATCCAACCACACTTGCACAGTGAAAACACTAGCTGCACAAGAGAGCATAGGAGAGCACAGGGAGGAGATAAGGCCAAGTCCAAGCCATGCAAGAAAGAGAGAGAAAGAATTTACATCACCGACTAGAGAGCCAACAGCAGCAGCCAAACCCCAACACCATCTTCCCAATCCCTCCCAGATCCATTCCACCACCCCCAAATCCACCAAGCCAACCGAGAGGAAGGAGGCAAGGAGGAGCATGATAACAATACCAGATAGAGAGGACCATGGAGGAAAGGAGGCATCTAGAGGAGTTAGGGAAGGCCGAAGGAGGGAGGACCACGACGGCCTAGGGACCAAGGATCACTGATAACCGCCCAGAACCGGATAGGGCTAACGAGGGGTAGAAGGGAAACAAGGGCACCAGGAGGAGGAGCAGCACCAAGGAGGTCACAAGCACTATGAGGAGGTGACAACTGAGCCACCCTAATCCGACCACCACACAGTCAAACCAAGCAACGATTGGGAAAATCGAGCTTCGGTTCTTTCCCAAATCAAGGTTACCAACATCCTATTTTCAATTTTGCCATCATGGGACCACACCTCGGGCTAGAGAGTAGTCGGCCAGGAGAGCAAGATAGGGAAGAGAAGAAATGGGGAAAAGAAATGGAGAGAAGAAGAAAGCACACACAGAGAGAGAGAGGCGGAGAGAGGGATAGGCAGGGTTTTGGACCGAATGGTTGGAGGAGGAGAGAGATTAAGCACGTAAAATTTGTATTCATCTACTGTCATCTAGGTCACTCCGTTGCATGTTTAAATACCCAGATAATTCTGTTAGACGTATTTAAATTACAGAAACCCATTAATAATTATTCATGATTATTAGAATAAATTAATTGCTGTCAGTAGACTAAAAATTATACGTGACGATTTAAATAGCATTTAAGTTATAAAAATATACAATCAGTTAAATTAATTTAGGGGATCACGCGGGAACACCTTAGTGTAATTTATTTATTTATTCTATATCCATAAATTGAACCGTAGCGTACATACTAACTATAGGAAAAGAATCGGCACCAAAGGGAGAAATTCACCTTAGTGATTAGGTTATCTTCAGTAAAACAAGTATTTACCTACTAAATTATTATCACCTTGAAAAATTTGAAATCATGTGTCAAGTGAATGCAATGAGAAAGACATGAAAGAGATATCACAGTCTCAACTGTTGGAGCAATTGACCTGCAGTATAAGAAAAGAGTAGGCAGTTGGAGAAGCCACTATCGTACTGATAAATAAGAGGTGGGTGGAGGGTCCATGGATTAAAAAGGGGGCAAATTTGGACATTCTATATATGGATATTATCATACAAACTTCAATTGTGTAATGGACCGTATAAGTCGTATCAACCATTGTTCCGTTGGAAGATGGGCAAAACCAATAATTCTATCAAAGTTATTATGCACTCCACAACTGGGTAAGTTGATTTATCTAGGAGAAATGGGCAAGGTCTCAATTGGACTTTGGGTCATAGAGGATATACCCAACGTATATATTTAATGATGTAGAGTGTCAGGTGAGGTCTCCATTGGACGTTGGGTCAGAAGGAACAAGTACAACCAATGACTATCTTATAATTGAGAGGGTGCTGGGTGAGGGTGAGAAACCGCCTCAGGTCAATAATTATAAGTCGGGTGGAGGTATAATATATTGAGATAGAGGTAAAAGTTATGTGCTTTGATTTGAGCATCGTATCTAAGTAAATGCAAAGATTCACTCACTACAAGAATCGTGGTGACTGTGGGTAAAGTGGTATAAGCCTTCATAGTGCTATATAAATAATGAATTCATGCCTGTCTTCTGGACTAGAGGCTAGGGAATCGGTGGAGGTTCTTATCCACTTATATGAGTGTTCAGTATATTTCTAAATTGATAATCCAAAACTCTTTCTCAACCTAACAAAATATTTATTTTCTATATGTTGTGAAAATGAGAGTGAGACTGGATGTTCTAGGAAATGTTATATTATGAGCATGCAATGTATTTTGTTAAATTAGCTTGTTGAGTACTCGTACTCAAGCTTACTATTATATTTCTTTGTTTAGAGGATAGCCATCCTAGGATCTCACTTTGGGTGGATGAGACCTACAAAGGAACTCTATCTCGAGTGGGAAGAAGATGGTTTTGAGAACGAACCGTATGAGGTGGACACCTTATATGAGACCTAGGATGACTAGAGGGTTCCTAGTAGCACGGGCACGACCCCAATGGTATCTATAAAATTAATGTGTTATTTTTATATTTAGTACTTCTTGTATAACTAGGAGTTGAATTAGAACTGTTTAATTTTGGTATTATAATATTCAAGCCCTTGTGGCTTTGTATCAGACTTAGCCATGTGTGGCTATATTTATGTAATATTATGTTCTATATCTAATTATTGTTCTGCGCAACACTCTGATAAGTTTATTATTTGTTGGAGTAGTGTTTTACCGCATAAACGAATAATAATCCATTGACTAGTATTATTACCCCTCAATAATAATATGGGTTGTCACACATGTGAAGATGCTTTGAGGTGAAGGTGAAGACGGAGTCAAGGGAAGATGCCCAGAAGCTTCGTTAAGGGTATTTTGGTAGTTGGCCAAAACTGGGTTAGTGCCTTGATCAAAACCGTGACGCGAAAAGGCACAAAGGTGAAGTGGTTTAGGTTAAGGAAAGCTAAAATTATTAAGTGGATGAATCGCTCAAGAGTTAGTAGGTTGAGTCTTGTAAACGCTTTGAGAAACGTATGTGAGTGTATAAAACCCGTGTTAGTGAGGTTGATGAGTTCCCCAATAGGCTTAATGTGTTGGACCTATTAAGATTGTTGCTAGTTATTAAATGGGAGTAGAGGAGGTAGTAGATGGAGATTTCTAGGGTTTAGGTTTTTGTCTACCAACTTCTCTCCTTATATGATTGTGAGAGAACTTGAGAGAGAAGAGTGATGCTTTGGCTGCACCTTGTAATCATCCGTAAGTATGTAAACTTCATCTTCCACTGAAAATAGATCAAAACTTTATATCAATCATGTTTTTATTTGTGTTTTGCTTGGTTTTGCTTGTTCTTGAGGTAGATCTATGATTTCATGTTCTGGGTGTTCTAGTCTGAACTTTTGCTTAAATTACCTGGCTAGGACATATCAGAATATATCTAAAAGACCTTATGCCTTAGATACTCACAAGCAAAAAGCTAATTTGAGTTTTATGGTTTTTGGTGTTCTCGTGACCTAGATTCGATTCTCTTCAATTCGGTGAACTCGAGCCCAAAAATCTTGTGATTCTTTATTGGTTTAACTTTTAATGCCTTGAACGAGTCTCATGTAAAAATTGAAAGTATTTGGCTGAGAATTGATCAAGTTCTTGATATTTGAATTTTGTCCTAAGAGGTTTTCTGGTCTAGGAATAGGGGTCCAATCAGACCGGCCTTGGACCGATTGTTAGACCGGCCCATTCATGGCGGACTGACCGGCCTTGGGCTGATGGGTGTTGATTTTCCTAGATTAAGTGTCTAGCCTTGTATTGGTAAAACATAGCTAGTGCAATATGAATTTGGTGGTTCTCATAGTCACTTGAGTGAAGATTTTGAATACTGTTGGGGAAAAAAGTTTGAACAATCATTCATCTCCCTTTGATTACCGGCATCGATCCTACAACATCAATTGTCAAAATATGATCAGAAATGGGTAAGCCCAAATATAAGATAGGCAGAACTCCCAATTTGCAATTCAGCATGTTTGCAATTCTAATCATTTCCTCCTGCTCACAACCCAGAACAAAGACTTCACTCTGATGATAGTTTATCTTTAAACCAGACATGGACTCAAAGCAACTAGCCTCGTAGGCGCGGCGCCACGCCGCGCCAGGCACTGTAAGCGCGAGGAATTATTTTAAAAAATCCAAGGGCATATCGCATTTTCGAAAAGGTAAAGGGTTTTTGCAAAAACGAGAACCATCGTACGTAATAAAAAACGCGGGGTACACATGCGTAAATAAACGAGGACCAGCGTAATTTTAAAACCGCGGGGCATCACGCAAAGGGAGGGCTAAAAATCCGGGACCTTTTCGTGAGAACTAAGAACTGTCGCAATTCGGAAAAACACAGATTTTGCCACACCGACCGTCTGCGTTTTCGGTGACACGCGCGCGGAATTTCAAATGTAGTATATTTGAATCTGACTTGGAGACCATCAAAACTTTATCATCTGCATATTGTACGTGAGTTACTCCAGCAGGCATCGGATGGTCCACCAAACCAGTAATGATTCCAGCCTTTTTAGCAGAATAAAAAATGACAGCTAAATCATCAGCAACCAGATTGAACAAAAATGGCGACAGAGACCCCTTGTCTATCTCCCTTGTGACTTCTAAAATAAGGGCCTTGTTCCCCATTAATATTAACTAGCCTCATAGGCGCGGCGCCACGCCGCGCCAGCCACCGTACGTACCAAAATAAAAGAGGCGATAACCCGTGAGGAGTTTTATAAAAAAAAACGAAGGCAAAATGCGTATTTTCGAAAAAGGTAAAGGACTTTTTCGTTAAAAATAAAGACCTATACGTAAATAAACAGGGACCTGTGCGCAATTTTTGAAACCGCGAGGGGCTATCCTGCAAATTGGAGGGGGCAAAAAAACTGGCAGGGGCTTTTTTGCGAAAACCCAGGACCTGTACGTAATTGCGGAAAAACAGAGGGACTTTTTCGTAAAACACCTCACCAGACCGTACCAAAATTCCTTCGGCACGCGGCGGGCGGAGCGAGCTCGCGGGGTGACGTGGGGGAGCCTCGGCGCGGCGTTTCCCCCGCTCGTAACAGGGGGTGATGCTCAAGTTTCCTCCCTCAAGTTAATCCACTGATGACAGAAACCTTTTCTTACCATTACTTCCCTAAGAAACTCCCAGTTCACTTTGTCATATGCTTTCTCATAATCAATTTTCAGAATCACTCCTTATTTTAGAAGCCAAATCGATTATATAAGCGGAAATTGAAGCCAAATGTCAGGGTTTCTAAGCTCGCTTTAGCTTAGCTTAGTTAGATTTAGTGAATTCAATTGTTGTTGCAAGGCATCTAAGGACCAGAAAATGGACCTTATAGTTGTATTCAGGATTTCAATAACCATCTTGGTGTAGAAAACCTGAACTTGACCAACCCTGGTTTTGGCCTGGAACTTGCCTTCATGAATTTGAATTATTTTTGAAAACCTGATCGTTGGCAGTTGCAAATGAAGTCAAATGTACACATTTGAACAGAATAATGAACAAGTGGGCCGAGGTGTATAGGGTGAACCGGTCAATGGTTCAGTTCTTCCGGTTTTCGGAACCCTGGTTGTAGTATGATGGTGTTCTTCGCTGGTACTAAACGAAAGGTTGCATGACCTTTTGAAAAGCTAATTAAGTACATCTAGACCAGAATACTTGTAGTGCATTGATTAAGCTAAACTGTAATGCTTGAGACAGAATCAGAGGTTATTTTATGGTAGGTTCAGTGCATTAATTAAGCTAAACTGTAATGCTTGAGACAGAATCAAAAGTTATTTTATGGTAGGTTCAGAAGTCTATTTTTTTTTAAAAAAAATAAGCAGAGATTCAGAGGTTCAAACGCCGACCAGACGTACAGTGCTAATTAATTATGAGTATAAAACACTAAAACAGCGATGGGTTGACGGATGATGTCCCATTAAGTGCTTAGGCACTCTCAGTATAGCTTGAACGGCCTGAAAGGCTGAAACTACAGGAGCAGCGTATATTCATTCAGTGCTTAGGCACTTTTAGTATAGCTAACTACTGCATACACTCCATATTTGAAGTTAAGGTACAGAAATGGATTAAATACGGTCGCTGCGCTCTTCCAAAGGAGTAAGGACTAGAACAATTCGGAACGCGTGTTGTTCGCCCGATCAAAATCTACTGCTCCGAGTCAAGTGCTACAGGTTGTATCAAAATTTTTGTTTCTTTAGCGCTATGTCATTTGGCTTATAGTTTTTAAATTCTGGTTGTTCGTAAGAGATAGTACGAAGAGGAAAAAAAGTCACATACGATTTTAACCGATATAACTGAACTCGATATAGTGTGTATTATAATATATCTATAGACTCTATATTAAAAAGATGTATCCTTTAAGAATTAATACTATTACAAGGAAAACTAAAGTCAAAGCGAAAAGAATCCACCCTTTGACGAGGGTAGTACAAATTACTATCATTAGTTGGTCTACAAGCTTCACATCAGATCCAGCCAAACCAGCCTAATCCATCTGATACATACTCTACTGATATTAGCCATTCCCCGATGCGTAACGAACACATGCGTTCTGACCAAATCCACTCAAAAACTTTTCGCTTGTCTTCACACCCAATGGCCGATTAGTCGTGCCGTTTTGCTGCGAACGTTTGGACTGGATCGATCCGGCTAGTGTGGTCGTGCATCGAAAGTTGGAACAGACTACTCAACTGGTTTGGCCCCAGCACCGAGCGCGCGTGCGTTGCGGTACTCCACTGGCCTAACTTTTCTGGTAAAAGGTGGCGACGAGAGATCAGCCCAACTCCGAGCTAGCTGCTTGATTGACTCGTAGCATGAAGTTAGCTACACTGCAAGCCGATCGAGGAGTACAATGAGCGATGAGTTGTGGGACACTTGTGGCTGCGGGACACTTGTGGCTGCGGTATCTTGAAGGTGGTTTATTTAACGTAATTAAATTTAAAATAATTTAAAAATAGAAAAATATGCTAGCTTATAACGGATAACGTAAATAAATAAGAAAAAAAATCCGACAAAAAAACTCAAAAAAAAATTAAAAGTTCAGAAAAAGACGAAACCTATTAATGGTGAAAAATAAGTCAGAAGTTAGAAGCTGAAACCAAAACAAGCGGGAGTTTCAAAGATTGGAAGTGCATGTAGATTGTCGCAATGTAACATGACCAAAACAGCATTTGCATTTTTTTTCTTTTTAAAGGAACAACAATTTGCAAATCGCATTGGAGCAGCAAGAGTAGAAATAAGTGGATCACGTAGTGTGGTAGAGTAGGCGTACGATTCTACACATCAAAATTTAAATCTTAGTGACACATGTGAATATACTTCAGACATGTGACTAGGAAGCGTATAATCACTATATTAAAGTTGGGGAGCTCCCGGCCTCCCACTCATATCATATCAGATTTCTTGCAAAAAGATCTCTGTATTTTTTAAAATCATGTAAAGATTCTCGGTTCTCGTAAAAGGTCACTGCCAGGTTTTTTCCCGAAAACCTCCCTCCACTTCACCGAAATTAAGTATCCTTTTGTAGGATAGCACCATGCGGTTTTCTAAAATTACGTACGTGTTCTCGTTTAGTTACGTACAGCTTCTTATAGGTCCTCGATTTTTAAAAAAAGATCTTTAGTTTTTTTGAAATTATGTACTTGTTTTTAATTTTTTTAAAAAAAATTTCGTAAATTATCGTATCGTCATGCTTATGCAGCTAATTCTTAGTACATGGTGGTGTGTGCCTGTTTTCATGGTGCTCGCGATAATAAAACGAAGCGAGGGTACAAACCAATACTGGCTGTATGCCGCCCGGCCCGACACGGCGCGTCGTCCCTCCTGCCAGTGTTCCGCGCCGCCTCCGGCGCCTGCCGCTTAACCGCATCCATCGCCATCACATCAGCATCACTCCTCCTGCGTACGGACACGTGCTCCGTTTCCCAAGGACTCGTCTTGGAGTTTCACGACGATTACTCCGCGCAGACAGGGCTCGCGGCGGCAGTTAACTCCGGCCAGGTTTAATTCCGCGTACAATACGAGTACCACTACAGCCACAGCCACCTGGCGCAGACCTGTGGGGCCACCGTGCGATCCCGGCCCCACGCGCCGGTCACACACATGCCGCTTCGATCGAGCGGGCCTTTCCGCGGTCAGAAAGCACGGATGGGATCGACGCCGCCGTATCACCGCCACGCCACGTGCGCCGGGGTCCAGACCGCCACGCCACGCGTCCGCTCCGCTGACACGGGTGCCCCACCAGAAAGGACCCACGTGTCAGGGGAATACTCGTGGCAATAAGAGCATATATAATACAAATATTTAGAGAAATACATAGCAATTAAAAACTATATTCTCCCTTTAAATATTTGTGTATAAATATCCTGTATTAGTGCTAGGAGCGCCCACCCCTGCAAGTTTGGCTGGCGAGCACTCGCACTCCTCGTCCATGGCCACTTGCCTCCCTCACGCGCTCACGCCTTTCTTCCTCCTCCCCCTAATGACCAACTAAATTCTCTCTCTCTCTCTCAAGCTTCGCCATTGCGCCGTACCTGCCTCGCTTCTCGGCTATCGGCGCTACACTGCATGCAATGGCTTCCTCCTACTATCACAAGTGCACCACTCTGCTTCTCCTGCTGCTGCTCTGTATTTCCAGCGTGGTGACCTCCCAGCCGCTCGCGTCTTCGCAGGCCAAGACGCTCCTCCGGGTGCGCCGCCTGCTCGGCTACCCGGCAGCGCTCGCAGCGCTCCCCATGGCCCCCGACCCCTGCGTGCTTCCGCCCACGCCGGCGCTCACCGTCGCCTGCACCGGGGGCCAGGTCACGGCGCTCTCCGTGCTCGGCGACCGCGAGCCCGACCCGGCGTGGCGCACCGCGCTGCCCTCCAACTTCTCCGCCGACGCGTTCTTCACCACGCTCACCAGATTCCCGGCGCTGTCGCGCCTCTCGCTCGTCGCGCTCGGCGTCTGGGGTCCGCTCCCGGGGGCCAAGCTCCGCCGGCTCCAGGCGCTACAGGCGCTCAACCTCAGCTCCAACTACCTCTACGGCTCCGTCCCCAAGCAGGTCTCGCGCATGTACTCGCTCCAGAGCCTCGTGCTGTCCAGGAACTACCTCAACGGCAACGTGCCGTCCCTCTCCGGGCTCACGTTCCTCGAGGAGCTCGACGTGGCGTGGAACAGGCTCGGCCCGGAGTTCCCGGAGGTGGGGAAGGCGGTGGTGAGGCTGGTCTTGACCGACAACAACTTCACCGGAGCCATGCCGGCGGAGGTGACCTCGCTGGGCCAGCTCCAGTTCTTAGACGTGTCCGGGAACCGGCTCCAGGGGTGGATCCCGTCGTCCATCTTCGCGCTTCCCGCTCTGCGGTACATCAACCTGTCGCACAACCAGCTCGCCGGGCAGCTGCCGGCGAGCACGGCCTGCGCGGAGGCGCTGGAGTTCGTCGACGTCTCGGCCAACCTGCTCACCGGGGCGCACCCCGCGTGCATGAGGTCCAACTCGTCGGCGCGCACGGTTCTCGACGCGGGAAATTGCTTCGCCGACGCGAAGCTGCAGCAGCCGAGCACGTACTGTAACCCCGGTGCGCTGCCCGCCGTGCTCCCGCCGCCGCAGGGGAACGGAGACGAGCAGGGCAGGGGAAAGGGCGGTGAGGTGGGGATGGTTCTTGGCATTGTCGGTGGCGTTGTGGGAGGCGCATTGCTTATTGCGCTTGTGATGGTGGTGGTGCTGAGGAGGGCGATGAGGCAGCATCCGGAGGTGAGCGTCTTGCCCAAGTCGCTGGTGGTGACGCCGGCGAAGAAGGCGGACGGCGCCAAGGCTCTGGCTAAGGTGACCCAGAGGATTATTGCTCCTGCCGATAAGAGTAAGAGGATAGATGCATTTGCATAATTTCATTGCTTGCTTCATTTCATTTCTTTCGGTTATGTGCTTAAATTGGCAGCATGTTCTTAGTTCATTAAAGAAGGGAACTCAATATTATGGGCATCTTAGAAATGAATGAGTAATCTATGATTGTACAAAAGGGCAATAGAGAATTGAAGGCATTTTCTTTTGTTGTTTTTGAAGGCATGTTGCATTAATTTCCTCTTGCCTATTTCTTTTGTGAATAAAGCCTACTCACTTTAGTCAAATAATTGGGAAGCTTTGCTTGAGTTTACTCTGGATCTTAGTTTTGAAACATGGGATGGATCTTTGTTCCTTACTTCAAAGAAGACTTTGAGAAAGTAAAAGCTCCGAAGTCAATCAACCAAAAAGGGAAAATAAAAACAATGAGCAAAATGGCCTAGTGATATGTAAACAATTAGCAAGACATCCTTTTGAGATGATGTTTCTCTTGCCTAACATGATCTCCATTTTCACAGGGCGTGCATCACAATCTGCAAGGGTGAATACACTGGAAGTACCAGCGTACCGTGTGTACACAATGGAGGAGCTCCAAGAAGCAACCAACAACTTTGGTTCGTCCAACTTGATCAGGAATAGTCCTCTTGCACAGGTATGCAGATGCAGTAATGGAATCATGGAACCCTTTTAGTTTCAATGGGAAAAGGGAGAACAATAAATATACACAAATGGATACTGTTCATAGTAAAGGATTTACTTCATTTGAAGTTCATCATACAGATAGTACGTCACGCATTTCTCTTCCTTCAGTTTCTCTTTGTAAAGTTTATTATTGAGCTCCGCTAGTATTCAGATGGGAACTTGTCAAATGGTCCACTGAAGCATCTCCACTCATGGTAGAGTAAAACTGTGGACTGGCAAATGCCAATTATTGTCATGTTATGTTAGACTGTTAGTCGCATTTGGTTCACCACTTTATACATTTGTTAAATAAAGGCTCTGCATCTCAAAAAAAAAAAAAACAAAGGCTTTGTATTATTGGGGGACTGAACAACCATAAGAACAAAACAACCTTGCAATTGGGGACTTTCATATCCCTAATTACTTTCCATAATGGAGCAATTGCTTTCATACTGTAACTAACAGTATAGGATAAATATTCAAATGGAAGCAACTTGATTCATTATAATTAGGATTAAATAATCATTTTCCTTGATATTTAGGAGAAATTATCAGCCTCTAAATGAACTTGAGCTTCTGTCACACCTTAGGCATCTTTTTCAATCATGTGAAGTTGCAACTTCAGTGATTTATGGCTGTTTTGTTCATTCTCTTTTTGAGTACTATACTGATTTTCTCTCTAGAATTTTTCAACCCTATAGCCTTACTTTCAGTACAGCTTTCTTCTAGAAAATTTTGTTGAGACTAATTTAGTCCTTTGTTTGTGCCTCATTGTCCTTCCTGCTTATAGCATTACAATGGTCAGCTTCAAGACGGTTCTAGAGGCTTGGTGAGGCATCTGAGACTAAAGCCGAAGTATTCTCCTCAGTGCCTGGCCCAATACATGGGAATAATTTCTAAATTTCGTCACCGCCATTTGGTTAGCATCATTGGTCATTGCATTGTCAATGATCAGGAGAATCCTAATATTGCTAGCTCGGTATACCTCATTTCTGAATGCGTAACAAATGGATCCCTAAGAAGTCATCTTACCGGTAATTATAGTTGCTGACATCACACATTACCATTCTGTAACTAAATATCTGCAAGATATCTGATTTTATCCTTTTCACTGGCTTTACAGAGTGGAGGAAGCGCGAAATGCTGAAATGGCCACAACGGGTTTCTGCTGCCATCGGTGTCGCGAGAGGGATCCAGTTCTTGCACAATGTGACTGCTCCAGGCATTGTACAGAATGATCTCGACATAGAAAAAGTTCTGCTGGACAAGACCCTCACTTCGAAAATCAGCGACTTTAATCTCCCAATGATATCGACTAGCAAGAATGGCAAGGTAAGTTCAAATGTTTAGTGAAGTTCCTCACTTGCCTACCTGACAGCTAAGTTGCAACCGCTCTTATCTTTCAGATATTCTCAGAAATCCCTTTCGCTGTCAACGCAGAAAACGCTCTTGGAAGGTATGGTGTCCTTGCAGAAAGGATGTGACATTTCCACTTAATCAACTAGAACTGGATCTAGTTAATGGACATCTAAACGGATACGAATCTAATGATTGGGCGTTGGAACTCAGAGATGCCAACCAACAATCCTTTCAGAATGAATGAGAATCTGATTAATCTTCTTACCTTGTAAACTAAAATGATTATGGTTCTTTCTGCCCCCAGTGCTCGAAGTGCAGAACAAAGGGACAAGGATGACATATACCACTTCGGCCTAATTCTTCTGGAAGTGATCACGGGCAAACCAACAGAATCCCAAAGAGAACTGGACTCTCTGAAATCTCAGGTAAATCTCAAGCTTCATATTCAAATCACAATTAAATACGCCAGCAAAAACTTAGACCTTGTACTTCTCAGCAAGATTATTCTGATTCTAAGTTTTCTTCGTCGCGTCGGTTCGCAGCTAAGCGAGGCCCTGGCTGAAGACCCAGACATGCTGAAAGACATGGCCGACCCGACGATCCGTGGCACGTTTGCGGTGGACTCTCTGAGTACGGTGACCGAGATAGCCCTCAACTGCACGGCCAGCAACCCGAGCGACCGTCCCTCCATTGACGACGTCCTCTGGAACCTGCAGTACTCCATGCAGGTGCAGGACGGGTGGGCGAGCAGCGAGAGCCTAAGCTTGAGCATCAAATCGCAGGCTTGAACACAAGGATGCAATGCTTTTGTACTGATGCATCTTCACCCTGTGTCTGTGTTCTAGTTGGATTGGCTTTTGTTGTGGAAAAGAGGTAAATGTTGTTCGCCCCGGTGTTGTTGGAATAGACCCACATTAGTTGTGAAAGGGCAAAAGACCTAACTTAAAAGTAAGAAAATTTCTCACCTTATTGGCTAGTTTTTGAGATGAGAAGACACTTACGATCCAACAAGTGGTATCAGAGTCTGGTTCTAACATGTCTGGCCCAATGGACACTAGTGTTGGACTGTGACCCTGAGAGACTGTCGATGTACGGCGAAGGGACCCTGAGGGACCGTCGATTACAGTGAAGAGGCGGTAAAGGGCTGAGAGACACCAATGTGTGTAGGGGGAGATTCTTGGAATAGTCACACATTGGTTGTGGAAGGGCAAAATATCTAACTTAAAAGTGGAGGAGTTTCTCACCTATTGGCTAGGTTTTAGGGTGAGAAAGCCCTTACGATCCAACAATTTCCCCAGATTTTGTTGCAGAATGCTGTAAAGCACCAGCACTACTAAGAAACAATTAGACCATTAGCTTATGCTGATCTGGAACAAATCTACAGCTCTGCCAAACGAAAGAAGCTGCTGAGCCAAGTGTGCCTAGAGGGCTAGAAGAGGTTTGGATGATCGAAAGGCCTTCTAAGTTTTGTCCAAAATTGCAGCTTAAATATTGGGGGAAATGCATTTGCAATGAAATATGGCTTTAAGAAGAAATAACCAGCCATGGCAAGAATAACACAAGAAAATAAACCTTGACAGAAAATATCTTGAAAAACCAAGGATCCATTTAAAACATGTCCTGACCATCAATATTGTAACATCCCATTTTGGGAAAAATTTAAACCTTGTGTTTTGAAATTTTCAAATCAAAATTCAATTCAAACCATTTGAGCAATTTCAGCCGGATTTCGAATTATGCAGAAAATTCTCCAAATACAAACTTATCTTGGGCTTAGCCCAACCCACCCTGGCCCTTTTCTCTCTTGGGCCCAGCCCAGAATCCACCTGGCCTAGCCCAAAACGGCCCACGCAAGCCCACGCCACGCGGACGAATCTACGCCACGCCACGCGTGTACAGGGTCTGCTTTGCCTACACCTCTCGTCTCCCCTGCCACCCTGGAATCCCGACTATGTGTCAGCACTACACCACCCAACTGCCTTACTGCTCCACCACCAATGCTCGGCCACCTCCTCCCCTTTTTCCCTCTTTCTTGCCGTGCTACTGCAGCCGTTGAACCGTGCCACCCCATCACAAGCCATGATGCGGCGTCAAGCTTGGCATGTGTAATAGGCTTCTTAAATTCCTTTAACTTCCTAACGTCTTCCAACAAAAGATCTAAGCAATGTGCAGCACAAGGACTCCAGAACAGTGTAGGAATCCTGTCCATTAGAAGCTTGCCCGCTGCCTTATAGTTAGCACCATTATCAGTGACAACTTGAATAACCTTGTCTTTTCTAATGGCCTTAATTCTCTCCTCTAGCAAATTAGCTAGCATAGTTGCATCATGTTGTTCACCTGATGCACCAATAGACTCCAAGAAGTCCCCTCCACGCTGTTGACAAGGAAGTTGATCAAGTGACACCCCCTCCTATCGGACCATCCATCCGACATAAGTGTGCAACCATATTGCTTCCATGCCCGTTCGTGCTGCTCCCTCAAGGCACTTACGCCCTTAACGCAATCCTGAAGCAATGGCTCCCTCAACTCATGCAAACTAGGAGGCTTATACCTAGAACTGTACTGCACACTGGCCTCACAAACAATCTCAAACTGCTTTGAGTTTGCGGCATTAAAAGATACGCCACACTCATAGAACCACAAGGCCCATTGCTTATTCACATAATGTCTGTCATCCTTGGTCCTTGTGCTGGCCTCCATGATCCCTTAAAAAGACCCAAAACATCTTTGATCTACAATAAATCCGGGTGTTCTTCGAAGCATAGCAGCAACTGACTTGGTCTCCTTTGTCTTGGCTTTGCTTGTTGCTGCAACCTTAAATGAAAAGGCAACATGCCTTCTTTTAGCGGCTGTCCCCCTTCATCATCATCATCTAGGAAGATTGGTCTACTCCTCTTGTTTTTTTTCAAATAATCTCCCATCTCTTTTCTAATTTCTGTGGTAGTATTAGGACACATAACCACATCTGAATAGTCACCCGCAAGATGCTTCTTAGCTTTGTAATTCCTCATGTACTTAGGGTGTTACAAAGGATACACATCACCTTATCTCGGTTGCCAATTTCTGGCCAATAGCCATATTTCTATCCTTGATCATTAGACTTCGCCTTCCGTTTTGGATCGGTCTTTGGATCATATACGACCTCGGAGGATGCAATACTTGTACTTGCATTTGTATTTATCATTTTTTCTATTTCTGCATTACAAATAAAAGAAATATTAGGTGACAGTTAACTAGCAGGGAGCACTGCAGCAGAGTGAACCAACGAGCAGCACAACACAACACATAGCGGGCAGTGACGGTGAGCAGCGAGCCAGCGACCGCTAACAGCGAGCAGCAAATAAAAAACACTGGCCGACAACGCACTCACGGGCTCATCACTCAGCTCTCACTTCGCTCGCTCCCCCCTCCGAGCATATGCGGAGGCGGCAGCGACGTCCCCAGCGGCGTCGACGACCCTCCCCTCCTCTCTCCCATCCAAGCAGGGGCGTCGACGACCCTTCCCTCCTCTCCCCTCCCTCCCCCCTCATCACCGACGCTGGAGAGACACGGATCTGTCTCATTGCCCAGCAGTAGCGCCGGCGCTGGAGAGACGTGGACCAAATCCACGCCTCTTTAGCGCCGGCACTGCTGTTGGGCGATTGGAGAGGAGGGGGAGGGAGGAGGAGGGGGAGTACCTTGCTGGGCGACGGGGAGGGAGACACCGTCGAGACGGGATCTGCGAGATGAAGGCGCCGCTGAGTGATCGGAGTAGCGAGATGGAAGCGTCGCCGGCCGCCGCCAAGGTTCTAGGTACTTCGCCACCTAGAGTTTCTTTCTCGAGATCTCTTTTCTTTGGTTCAACTACCGGCCCACCGCCTAGGGTTCGCTCGGGTTCACACCTTTATTTGGGCGCGGCCGTCACCTCAATGCGTATGGCGTCGCCTTGAGCCTTCCCACCGCCATACGCCGCCTAATTGTCGCCACAGCGACGCCTTGGTACTGAGGCGGACGCCATACATGCGCAGGGCAAGGCGGTGGCTCCGCCTTGCCGGCCGGAGGTGCCTTACCGCTTAGGCGACGCTTAAGCGGCGCCTTAATAAGCATGGATCGGACAGTAAACTTAGAAGCACCTTGGTCGGATGTGAAGACCGCTGAGGATACGGACGGACTCAGCACACGAATGACCAAGTGTATTCAATATGAGGGTCTATGGTTATCAATGGCCTTCCCCTCCCTATTTACAGGAGATCCTATTTATAGAATGGGAGGAGAATGAGTGAAGTTACAAGTTACCCTTAGGGCCTAATCTACTCGTAAGGGTATTTTCGTCCTTCCCGCCAAGTGGGTCCTGTTGCTTCCAAGGGACTCCGGGGCAGGTCCACGGACCTCACTCGAGGTTTCCTCTCGGACCCCGTCCGAGGTTGACCTCTGGACCCACTTGGGGTTAGCCTCAGGGTCGACTACTGCACTACGTCGAGGTTGGCCTCTAGATTTCGTCTTGAGTCAACCCCGAGACCTCGTACGGGGTGGCATAGACCTCGTCTAGGGTGAACTCCAGACACCCTCTAGGGTAGACTTCAGATCTCGGCCAAGGTCTGTCTTTGTGTTCCATCTTGGTTTCCCATACCTTGTTCGGGGTGACACGGACTTCGGACTCCGTCCGGGGTTAGATTCTCCAATATGTGTTGTCACACCGAGGTTATCATGGGTCTAAGGTAGCGCAGGGACTCTCCCTGAATTTTTTTTAAAAAATAATCTATTTTTTATTTCGAATTACAGTAATATACACGTGTTTTTTATTTTACAAAAATGGCCATCTATCGCCCAACTGTTGGGCGACACGTGGCCAAGTCGCCTGGGGCGACAGATGGCCATTTTTGAAAAATAAAAAACACAAGTATATTATTGTAATTCAAAATAAAAAATAGATTATTTAAAAAATTCGACTCTCCCTCAACAGAAACAAAAAAAGGAACGTAAGAGGCTCAGCACACAACCAACAGAAATACCTACTGTTGTTGATGCATTTCTCTGAGTCACCAGGATGTCTTGTCTCTGCATGTTGTACGGCATCATCATGTTGGGCCTCAGGGCTTGTTTGGCAACGGCTGCGGCTTATGGCTTTTGACCTAAATTTTGAATTTTGGCCGTTTACAGATCTGATTCGAGAGATATTCACTAGCGATTTTGGATGGTACAGATGTTGGGCTTTTAACGTGGACATCGTTTAACTTGTAGATCCCGTCTTGAGAAAATACTTCGTTTGAAAGTTAGGTACTGTAGCAAAAGCCAAAAGCCACTAGCTTCGGAGGAAAAGAACAGGCCCTCATTCCTGTAATGAAATGTTGTTAATACCCAAAGCCTGCAGCTTGTAGTGGGACTAGGTCAGACGCCCCCGGCCGAAGTAAATTGATGGGGAGCAATACTTGGTGGTATTGTGGGTGTTATAGCTCCTAGGCTATTAATACGAGCAAAATGTGCCTAGCAAAAAAGAGGTCAACATCAAGCCTGTGCTATGCATGCTTATTAAGGCATCACCTAAGCGATGAGGCACCCCCGTCCGGCAAGGCGTCGCCACCGCCTTGCCCTGTGCATGTATGGCGTCCGCCTCAGCACCAAGGCGTCGTTGAGGCGACGATTAGGCGGAGTATGGTGGTGGGAAGGCTCAAGGCAACGCCATACGTATGGAGGTGACGCCGCGCCCAAATAAAGAAGGTAAACCCGAGCGAAAACAGATTGGTGGGCCAGTGGCTAAACCAGAGAGAAGAGATCGCGAGAAACTGATAAAGAAACCCTAGGCGACGAATGGGCGAAGTACCTGGAACCTTGGCGACGGCCGGCGGCGCCTCCATCTGGCCGCTGCGGTCTCTCGGCGGCGCCTCCATCTCGCCACTTCGGTCTCTTGGCGGCGCCTCCATCTCGCAGAACCCGTCTCGGTGGCGCCTCCCTCCCCGTCGCCCAACAAGGTACTCCCCCTCCCCTCCTCGCAATCGCCCGATGGCGGCCGCCGCCGAGACGCGGATCTGGTCCTAAGCGATGAGAGAGGAGGGTCGCCGCCATCGCTGCTTGGTTGGGAGGAAGGGGAGAGGAGGGAGGGGTTGCCGACGCCGCTGCTTGGTTGGGAGAAAGGAGAGGAGAGGCTCACCAACGCTGCTGGGGACGTCGCCGCCGTGCACTCACGCTCGGAGGAGGGCGGCGGCGAGATTGGAGGCGAGGCGACCGGCGAGTGTGGTGCGGCATCTTGCGAGCCGAGTCAAGCGAGCGATGATTTTATTTTGCGCCGCCGCTTCGCTTCGCTTGTTGCGCGCATCGCCGCCACGCCGCTCGCCACGCCGCCGCGTCTTGCCACTGCCGTCTTTGCTCGCTCTGTCTTTGCACTTGCTCGCTCTCTTGCCATGCTCACTGCTCAGTTAACTACTTAATTGTCATCTAATACTTTTTTTATTCTATATAATACAGAAACAGAGAAATGGCAAATACAAATGCAAGTACAAGTATTGCATCCTCCGAGGCCATGTATGATCCAAAGACCGATCCAAAACGAAAGGCGAAGTCTAATGATTCAGGATGGAAATATGGCTATTGGCCAGAAATTGGCAACCGAGATAAGGTAATATGTATCCTTTGTAAAACCCCAAGTACATGAGGAATTAAAAGGTGAAGGAGCATCTTGCGGTGGCTATTCAGATGTAGTTGTGTCCCAATACTACCACAGAAATTAGAAAAGAGATGAGAGATTATTTGAAAAAAAAAACAAGAGTAGACCAATCTTCCCTAATGATGATGATGAAGAGGGAGGTCAAGATGTGGAGGTGGCAACACATAGCATCAAGTCCCAATACTCCTTCTGAAGCCAGTTCGAGGACGTACCGCTAAAGAAGGCATGTTGTCTTTTCATTTAAGGTTGCAGCATCAACAAACCTAAGGCAAAGGAGACCAAGTCAGTTGCTGCTATGCTTCGAAGAACACCCGAAGATATTGTAGATCAAAGACGTTCTGGGTCTTTTCAAGGGGCCATGGAGGTCAACACAATGACCAAGGATGATAGGTATTATGTGAATAAGCAATGGGCCTTATGGTTCTATGAGTGTGGCATACCTTTTAATGCCGCAAACTCAAGGCAATTTGAGATTGCTTGTGAGGCCAGTGTGCAGTACGGTTCTGGGTATAAGCCTCCTAGTTTCCATGAGTTGAGAGAGCTATTGCTTCATGATTGTGTCAAGGACATAAGTGCCTTGAGTGAGGAGCACGAACAGGCGTGGAAGCAATATGGTTGCACACTTATGTCGGATAGATGGTCCGATAGGACGGGGCGCCACTTGATCAACTTTCTTATCAACAGCCCAGAGGTGACTTACTTCTTGGAGTCTGTTGATGCATCAGGTGAACAACATGATGCAATTATGCTAGCTAATTTGCTATATGAGAGAATTGAGGCCATTGGAAAAGACAAGGTTATTCAAGTTGTCACCGACAATGGTGCTAACTACAAGGCAGCGGGCAAACTTCTAATGGATAGGATTTCTACACTGTTTTGGAGTCCTTGTGTTGCACATTGCTTAGATCTTATGTTGGAAGACATTGGGAAGTTAAAGGAATTTAAGAAGTCTATTGCACGTGCCAAACGTGTCACCAAATTTATTTATTAACATGGGAGTCTTCTTAGTGCAATGAGGGAAAAGACATGTGGGATGGATCTTGTGAGATCCGTAGCCACTCGGTTTGCCACAGCCTTCCTTACTTTGAAGAGCATGCACAAGCACAAGGATGCTTTGAAGTGTCTATTTGTGAGTGAGGCATGGACTAGCATCAAATTGTCAAAGACAGAGGCCAGCATGCATGTGACAGACATTGTGCTCTCTAAGGAGTTCTGGAATTCAATTGAAGAGCGCCTTAGAGCCCGGAGGTGCTCTACGCAAGCGACGCTTAGCGCGCCTTAATAAGCATGGATCGGAACGAACTTAGAAGCACCTTGGTGGGATGTGAAGACCGCGAGGATACTGGACGGACTCGGACACGAATGACCAAGTGTATTCAATATGAGGGTCTATGGTTATCAATGGCCTTCCCTCCCTATTACTGGAGATCCTATTTATAGAATGGGAGGAGAATGAGTGAAGTTACAAGTTACCCTTAGGGCCTAATCTACTCGTAAGGGTATTTTCGTCCTTCCCGCCAAGTGGGTCCTGTTGCTTCCAAGGGACTCCGGGGCAGGTCCACGGACCTCACTCGAGGTTTCCTCTCGGACCCCGTCCGAGGTTGACCTCTGGACCCCGCCCGAGGTTAGCCTCCGGGGTCAGACTCTGCACTACGTACGAGGTTGGCCTCTAGATTTCGTCTTGAGTCAACCCCGAGACCTCGTACGGGGTGGCATAGACCTCGTCTAGGGTGAACTCCAGACACCCTCTAGGGTAGACTTCAGATCTCGGCCAAGGTCTGTCTTTGTGTTCCATCTTGGTTTCCCATACCTTGTTCGGGGTGACACGGACTTGGACTCGTCCGGGTTAGATTCTCAATATGTGTTGTCACACGAGGTTATCATGGGTCTAAGGTAGCGCAGGACTCTCCCGAATTTTTTAAAATAATCTATTTTTTATTTCGAATTACAGTAATATACACGTGTTTTTTATTTTACAAAAATGGCCATCTATCGCCCAACTGTTGGGCGACACGTGGCCAAGTCGCTAGGCGACGATGGCCATTTTGAAAATAAAAAACACAAGTATATTATTGTAATTCAAAATAAAAAATAGATTATTTAAAAAATTCGACTCTCCCTCAACAGAAACAAAAAAAGGAACGTAAGAGGCTCAGCACACAACCAACAGAAATACCTACTGTTGTTGATGCATTTCTCTGAGTCACCAGGATGTCTTGTCTCTGCATGTTGTACGGCATCATCATGTTGGGCCTCAGGGCTTGTTTGGCAACGGCTGCGGCTTATGGCTTTTGACTGAAATTTTTGAATTTTGGCCGTTTACGGTACAGATTACGAAGAGAGATATTCACTAGCGATTTTGGATGGTACAGATGTTGGGCTTTTAACGTGGACATCGTTTAACTTGTAGATCCGTCTTGAGAAAATACTGTTTGAAAGTTAGGAACTGTAGCAAAAGCCAAAAGCCACTAGCTTCGGAGGAAAAGAACAGGCCCTCATTCCTGTAATGAAATGTTGTTAATACCCAAAGCCTGCAGCTTGTAGTGGGACTAGGTCAGACGCCCCCGGCCGAAGTAAATTGATGGGGAGCAATACTTGGTGGTATTGTGGGTGTTATAGCTCCTAGGCTATTGTCTGAGCAAAATGTGCCTAGCAAAAGAGGTCAACATCAAGCCTGTGCTATGCATGCTTATTAAGGCATCACCTAGCGATGAGGCACCCCGTCCGCAAGGCGTCGCCACCGCCTTGCCACTGCATGTATGGCGTCCGCCTCGGACCAAGGCGTCGTTGAGGCGACGATTAGGCGGAGTATGGTGGTGGGAAGGCTCAAGGCAACGCCATACGTATGGAGGTGACGCGCCCAAATAAAGAAGGTAAACCCGAGCGAAAACAGATTGGTGGGCGAGTGGCTAAACCAGAGAGAAGAGATCGCGGACCGATAAAGAAACCCTAGGCGACGAATGGGCGAGTACGGAACCTTGCGACGGCCGTGCGCCTCCATCGCAGCTGCGGTCTCTCGGCGCCTCCATCGCCACTGGTCTCTTGGCGGCGCCCATCTCGCAGAACCCGTCTCGGTGGCGCCTCCTCCGTCGCCCAGCAGGTACTCCTCCTCCCTCTCGCAATCGCCCGATGGCGGCCGACGCCGAGCGCGGATCCGGTCCTAGCGATGAGAGAGGGTCGCCCCATCGCGCTTGGTTGGGAGGAAGGAGAGGAGGAGGGTTGCACGCCGCTTGGTTGGGAGAAAGGAGAGAGGGCTCATCAACGCGCGGACGCGCCGCCTGCACACGCTCGGAGGAGCGGCGGCGGCGAGGATTGGAGCGAGCGACCGAGCGAGTGTGGTGCGGCATCTTGAGCCGAGTCAAGCGAAGCGATGATTTTTATTTTGCGCCGCCGCTCACTTCGCTTCGCTGTCGCGCATCGCCGCACGCCGCCTGCTCGCTTGCCAGCCGCTGTGCCGCCGTCTTGTCGCACACTTGCTCGCTCTACTGCCATGCTCACTGCTCAGTTAACTACTTAATTGTCATCTAATACTTTTTTTATTCTATATAATACAGAAACAGAGAAATGGCAAATACAAATGCAAGTACAAGTATTGCATCCTCGAGGCCATGTATGATCCAAAGACCGATCCAAAAGCGAAGGCTAAGTCTAATGATTCGGGATGGAAATATGGCTATTGGCGAAATGGCAAGAGATAAGGTAATATGTATCCTTTGTAAAACCCCAAGTACATGAGGAATTAAAAGGTGAAGGAGCATCTTGCGGTGGCTATTCAGATGTAGTTGTGTCCCAATACTACCACAGAAATTAGAAAAGAGATGAGAGATTATTTGAAAAAAAAAACAAGAGTAGACCAATCTTCCCTAATGATGATGATGAAGAGGGAGGTCAAGATGTGGAGGTGGCAACACATAGCATCAAGTCCCAATACTCCACTGCGAAGCCCAGTTCAGGGACAGCCGCTAAAAGAAGGCATGTTGTCTTTTCATTTAAGGTTGCAGCATCAACAAACCTAAGGCAAAGGAGACCAAGTCAGTTGCTGCTATGCTTCGAAGAACACCCGAAGATATTGTAGATCAAAGACGTTCTGGGTCTTTTCAAGGGGCCATGGAGGTCAACACAATGACCAAGGATGATAGGTATTATGTGAATAAGCAATGGGCCTTATGGTTCTATGAGTGTGGCATACCTTTAATGCGAAACTCAAGGCAATTTGAGATTGCTTGTGAGGCCGAGTGTCAGATGCGGTTACGGGTATAAGCCTCCTAGTTTCCATGAGTTGAGAGAGCTATTGCTTCATGATTGTGTCAAGGACATAAGTGCCTTGAGTGAGGAGCACGACAGCGTGGAAGCAATATGGTTGCACACTTATGTCGGATAGATGGTCCGATGGACGGGCGCCACTTGATCAACTTTCTTATCAACGACCCGAGGTGACTTACTTCTTGGAGTCTGTGATGCATCGGTGAACAACATGATGCAATTATGCTAGCTAATTTGCTATATGAGAGAATTGAGGCCATTGGAAAAGACAAGGTTATTCAAGTTGTCACAATGATGGTGCTAACTACAAAATGAACAAACTTCTAATGGATAGGATTTCTACTTGTTTTGGAGTCCTTGTGTTGCACATTGCTTAGATCTTATGTTGGAAGACATTGGGAAGTTAAAGGAATTTAAGTCTATTGCACGTGACGTGTCACCAAATTTATTTATTAACATGGGAGTCTTCTTAGTGCAATGAGGGAAAAGACATGTGGGATGGATCTTGTGAGATCAGTAGCCTCGGTTTGCCACTGACCTTCCTTACTTTGAAGAGCATGCACAAGCACAAGGATGCTTTGAAGTGTCTATTGTGAGTGAGGCATGGACTAGCATCAAATTGTCAAAGGCCAGAGACCGGCATGCATGTGGCGAGACATTGTGCTCTAAGGAGTTGGAATTCAATTGAAGGCGCCTTAGAGCTTACACTATTATCGTGCTTAGGGTGGTTGATGGTGATGAGAGGCCCGCAATGCCAGAGGTTGCACCATTAAGGGCTCATGCAAAGGAGAAGATCAAGCTTAGCTTTGCTACCCAAAACAAGCAATGTTTGCTCAAAAAGATCATGAACATTATTAAGGGACGTTGGGTGAAACAAATGGATTATCCATTGTATGGGGCTGCACTCTTTTTGAACCCAGGGAAATTTTTTTGCCATCCAAAAGAGTGGAGATGATAATATGTTAGGGAACTAAGGGGTTGCTTCAATGATAAGCTTGCAAGAATAGTCCAAAATGAGAATATTCGGAACAAGATTAATGAATAAGCCATGAATTATGAAGACCAACGAGGAGATGTCTTTTCAAACAAAATGGCAATCCAAAACTTAGAGACAAGGAGCCCTAGTAAGTGTTGTTAAATTATGCAAGTTAAGTTCATCTTCAACATATTTATTTCATTCCTAATTCCTGGTATATGCATGTATTTGCTATTCTAGTTAATTGGTGGCGTTCATATGGTGGCCGAGCCATTGAACTACAAAGATTTGCTAAATGTGTTGTTAGTCTTTGTGCTTCATCATCCGGTTGTGAGCGAAATTGGAGTACCTTTTAATTTGTGAGTTAATTTGTAGCTTACATGTGTTTATTAAATATTAATTTCAGCAAATTATTTATTCATTTCATTTGCTTTGCTTGTCATTTGTGCTTTTGTAGCTCCATACAAAGAAAAGGAACCAGTTACTACACAAGAGATTAAATGATTTGGTCTTTATTGTCTACAACCGGAAGATGAAAACTAGGTTTCAAATGAAGCGGGAGAAGGGCAAAAACTATGATCCTCTGGTCATTGAGGAATTTGATTGGGACAATGAATGAACTGACTCATTAGCTGCACCACCTCAAGGTGCTCGTGGGTGTGACCTTACATGGGATGATGTTGATAAAGCCAACGGCGCATCACGCTCACTTCAAGGTCGCAATCTTCTAAGGCAAGCTAATAGACATAGTCATAGTGAGACTATGACCTACCAATGGCGTGCAAAATCTACAACAATAGTGGTTGAAGAAGATTGCTTAGATGAGCAAGAGCAACACTCGGATTCAGGCAATGAAGAAGATGAGGAAGAAGATCCACATGATGATGCGGATATGAGTGATTGTGACGAAGCTCCTAATGCTACCGAAGATGGTGGACAAAACATGGATTTTACTAGCAATCCCAATGAGTTCGACGATGGATATTGAGAGATAACAGAGTTGAATTATGAAATATGCTACTTTTGTGTTGTGGACTACTATTATTCTATTAGACTACTCTAAGCTTGAAATATGATGATGTGTAAGGCATCGCCTCGCCTCGCGCCTTACCGCTTAAAAGGTATGAGAGGGGTAAGTCGCCTCGCCTTACCGCCTTAATATCCTTGGTGCTATGCCTCAGAGAGAGTTTTCAACACAAAATTATTGGAATATGTCACAGCACCTGTAACTGTTCATGGTCATACAAGGGGGCTAGTAGAAGGCCTGGCCAGCGGCGGCCCAGCTGCAAGTTATCAAGGGAGGAATGGGTCATGTTAATGGGCTCAGTCCATATGTGAAGCCAGTGTGGAGGCTACCTGTCATGCCACTGAACTGAAGTCTTACTTAGGGTAGCGAGTGCATGTGGGAAGGCATTGAACTTGTAGGGACTCATTCGGCTCTGAACTTACCCCAACCTTACTTCTCCTGACTTCCCAGTCTTGTTCTTCCCTTCCCAATCTCCAATTTCTTCCCGATTCGGCTGAATCCTGTAATAGCTACTGGAATCTGAAGGGGCACGTAACAGAATACTGTAAACATTTCTTAACACATAAACATCTGCAAAAATGATTATTCAATACCATGTGAACATCTAACATCTCAGAATATATACCTCGACGCAGTAGCCGATGCAATGTTAAATATAAGCAGCAAGAAATTTATTGTCATTACTCATCAACTTTATGTGCAATATTGAGTATAAGCATTATGTCATCGCTCATCAATTGTTTTATCTGGTCCGTTGTTAATTTATGAAGAGAAAAGGTGACAAGATTAAAGCATTAGGTCATCCTCAAGGACCCATAACAATGTTAAAGCCACACAGTTCAATAAAATGTAAAAGTGACTCGGCCAGAGCCAAGGAAGTGACTAGCTATCAGCAAAAACCACCTATCCTACAAAAACCAAATCACTTACAAAAGAACCGTTAACACTTACCATTAGCATAGCTCTTTTTTCCTCCTTGCGTTGAGCTAAAGCAACATACAACGGTTTTCTGCCAACAATCTTCCCATTCATTCCATTAATCTGCCACAAATTTATTAAAAGAAATTTGAATAATCAGAACTATGCTATTGGAAGCAAAGGGGCACCATCGCAACACATGAATCAAAAGAATGCTTCTTTAACTTACAGCATTGTTGGCAGCTTCAACAGAAGTAAATGACACAAATCCTTAACCCTTGCTCCTTCCTTGTGAATCAAGCATGACCTAAAGAAATGTCAACAGGATGAACAACAATACTAGGCAAATAGATTGAATTGTACTTTTTTATGGGTCCTTTAAATGAAGAGAACCAACAGTAGTGGATTGGCACTAAGCATAATAGAGAGTGAAGTACCTTGCATGATCCTATCTCACCAAAGCCTTCAAACAACTTCCTAAGATGTCCATCATTAATATTATTGTCATCCAAATTTTTCAAGTACAGATTGAGCCCTTGAAGCTTCTCGAGTTTCCCATTTCTCTCATGCTCACATTTTGCTTTGAACTCAGCTAGTCTTTCTGTTCTTTTCTGAGCTCTTCCAACATACAAGACCATATCGTTGATCGACTTCCCATTGAGATTTTCAACTGCTGCTGCAGCACATTCTGGTTTCTCGAAATTCACAAACCCGAAACACATAGATTTGCCACCAGCATCTCTAATGACTGTAACACTAGTAATTTCACCAAATGGTGCAAACTCATGATGTAGCTCATCATCAGTAAATTCTTTAGGCAAGTTCTTTATATACACATTTGTAAATTTGCTAGCTCGGTAGCTCCAGCAATGTGTTCCCTCTCCTGGCAACGCATGAAGAGACCAACGAAAATCTTTTTGCCATTGGCCAACATGCCATTGAGGCCATTGATGGCATGCTTAGAAGATTCCTTGCTTTCAAACTGTACAAAACCATATCCTTTCGATTGGCCATTGAAACCAGTGGCCACCTTGCACGAAAGGATGGCTCCAAAGGAGGAATATCATGTAGACTTTTGTTGTCAATGTTTGGCTCAAGGATTTTTATAAACACATTAGCACTTCCACTCTTCCGGAGGTTTGTATCCCTGTTTGAGAACATAACCTGGATGGACTTCCCATTGACAGGGGCAAAATTCAAAGCCTCCAATGCAAGGTTGGCTGCAAGCAATCGTACATACCACCAAGTTACAACAATTAATAACAATGTCAATCTCAAAATGCAGTGAGGCAATCGAGCATGCATTTTTGTTTTTCAAAAACGCAAGCATGAAAAGAATTCTAGTTCACTATTCCTCGATTTCGTCTTTTTCTGGCTTTTTGGTTTTTTTTCTTTTCTTTTTTTCCCGTATTCATTTGCATTATCCGTGATGGGCTAACCTATTTTTTCTATTTTTACTTTTTTAAATTTAATTACACTAAATAAGCCATCATCGACACAAGATCGATCACCTATAAGCCACTTATTTCGTAGAAGCTGAGCGGCCCCTAAATTGATCATTGTCATGCTGCGTGTAAAATCAATCAAATCGAACAGTGCAAAAGTATATTAATTGACAAAAACTTAGATATATTAGCCTATATAATTCCGCGCTGTTATACAGATAGTCTCTCTCTTAACTTGCTGCATGCTTGGACAATGGACAATTCGGTAGACTTACACACAAGACAAATAGGGCCATGAAGTGATCAACTGATCGCGCAGTGCACTAGTACAAAATAACAAGTTTCCACACCATGATGTGCAATCTGCATTTCCCCTTCTTCTGTTTTAAGTCATCTCTACTTGTTGCACACACTTTGTAAAGCCTAGCACTCAAGGAAGTAGAATTCTTCGCTACCTAAGCCCCAGTCGCCTCAACTCCTAAATCTGACGGTATAAACCAGATAGACAACACCGAAAATAGGAGCATCAACAGGCAAACTTTTTTTTAAGAAAATGAAAAATAGACGGATTAAAACCCCAACAAGCAACAATCGCCACCCACTACAACCGATCGATCAATCATCACATTGCCCATATATATGGACATATCCGCATCACAAGAACCCCAAAACCCTCACCTTGAACTGTCAGAAAAGCCAAAAAAATTACAACCGATCGCCACAACCCGATCAAGACCTAGCGATCGATCAGAACCACCCCAATCCAACACCAAACCGCCACTAAAACCCTGCTTACACGCCACCCCTGATGGAACCCCGAAACCCGAGGGACGAGATAGAGGCGACGAGACGATCGAGACGCTCACCGTCCTCCCGCAAGTGGAGGTTGACGTAGCCGTAGCCGAGCGAATTGCGGCCGGCGACGTCGCGGCAGACTCAACGAGCACGACCGCGCAGAGCTGCTCCTCCGCCACGCTCGCCTCGAGGTCGCCGACGCACGGGGACCCGCCCGAGCCGACCGCTGGTTCAACAGCCGCAGGGGACGCTCCGGGCTGAGGATCGGGAGGAGGCGTCGGCGCGATAGGGGTCGGGGACGTCGCGGGCTCGCCATTTCCTGCCGCGAGGAAGAGGCGGCGGCGACGAGAGGGCTAGGGTTTGCCGTTGTGCTGGCCTCTCGATCGCTCGTCGCGTCGGCTTCCTTGCCTTTTCTAGTCCCGCTCGCCTCTCTAGATTGCCTTCTTTTTTCCTATTCTTTTAATTAATTGCTCCTAAATTTATTTGAGGGGGGGATACATCTATATCTTTATCTTTATCTTTACTATTATAAAAGAAGGACTTGGTGGTTGGTACGACCTCTCCCACCTTTCCCACCTTTCTTGACAAAAAGATATTTTATTTGACGTGGACCACCCACCCTCCCACGCCTGCGCCTGCATCCCCACCCCCACAAACCCGTGCCTTCTCCCCGATTTCTCCCTCCTCCCTCCCTCCGCTACATGTTCTAAAAAATTTTACCACCGTTATCGTAACATATAGTATGATCAAATTTTAAAATCAGTAGAACGCATCGGGTATTCAGCTAGTAATATTAAAAAACACCAGTTTGGTTAAATATTTTTCACCCAACAAACTTAATACCCAGCCCTCCTAACTATAAAATCAACTAAATCCAATGATTACCATTACAAATTGATCCCGCCATTTCTAGATCTACATCATTTATTCACTCCATCCAACGCCCACGATTGCAAGTTGATCCCGCCAATCCGCTACCTCGATGCGTCACCTCTCCGACACCAATGCCTTACGCCGCCCGCCAATCACGCCGAATCCATCGCGCGCCTCATGCCCGCAATCCATCTTCTTGACCCAATGCTCGCCGCTCGCTCCACCCCATGCCGCACTGCTCCATGTCACTCCGCCTCGCCGCCCTCCTCCCCGCCTCCGCCCCGTGCCACCGCTCCTCCCTCCGCTCCCATGCACTGATGCACCCACGTGTCGCTACTCCTTCCCCTCCGCCTCCCACGCGCCTCGCTCCACCGCCCCTGTCACCACCTCCGCCTCCTGCCCCTCGCCCATTGACTATCACACTCCGCTCACCCCACTCGCTCCGCGCACCGCTCCGCCACACTCCACCCCTCCGTCAGTGCTCGGCGCGCCTCCTCCATCCGACGATGTCTCATGTAGTCCACCGCGACCCTACCTCCAGCCACGCGTGTGACCCACTCGCACACAACACATCTATGCCTCGACTAACACAAGGTCGTGATGTCCTCCCCATCTTCTTGATTTTAGTTGATTGTGAAAATAAACTCTATGAGCATTATATAATAAACACCTTATTGCTTTTAGCATGTAATTGCCTTCTATATAGAACTTAAATCGCCCTGCTTTCTTCCAACGACCATTTTATGTAGGCAAAATTGGCTACAATACAGGTCACAATTGACATATATCAGAAATATACGGTTCATGGTACATTTCCTTCGGTTAATTATGTGCTATGTAATATTTTGGGTTCCTAATGATCAATGATGTTATTGATGTCTAAATGAGCATGGTACTTCGACCACGGCATATTAACCACGGCTCTTCGATCACGGCACTTCGACCACAGCGTCTCGACCACGGCTCTTACCATAACTCTGGTCGTACCGCTCACACAAAACCGGTACTACTGGTCTTCGACCACGCAGGTCTTCCGAGCACCGACCGACATCGTAGCTTACAACTGCGATTAGCTACTATAGCTTACGACTATCGCCATTGAAACCAGTGGCCACCTTGCACGAAAGGATGGCTCCAAAGGAGGAATATCATGTAGACTTTTGTTGTCAATGTTTGGCTCAAGGATTTTTATAAACACATTAGCACTTCCACTCTTCCGGAGGTTTGTATCCCTGTTTGAGAACATAACCTGGATGGACTTCCCATTGACAGGGCAAAATTCAAAGCCTCCAATGCAAGGTTGGCTGCAAGCAATCGTACATACCACCAAGTTACAACAATTAATAACAATGTCAATCTCAAAATGCAGTGAGGCAATCGAGCATGCATTTTGTTTTCAAAACGCAAGCATGAAAAGAATTCTAGTTCACTATTCCTCGATTTCGTCTTTTTCTGGCTTTTTGGTTTTTTTTCTTTTCTTTTTTTCCCGTATTCATTTGCATTATCCGTGATGGGCTAACCTATTTTTTCTATTTTTACTTTTTTAAATTTAATTACACTAAATAAGCCATCATCAGCTACAGTACAGTCACCTATAAGCCAGCTTATTTCAGCCGAACTGAGCGGCCCCTAAATTGATCATTGTCATGCTGCGTGTAAAATCAATCAAATCGAACAGTGCAAAAGTATATTAATTGACAAAACTTAGATATATTAGCCTATATAATTCCGCTGTTATACAGATAGTCTCTCTTAACTTGCTGCATGCTTGGACAATGGACAATTCGGTAGACTTACACACAAGACAAATAGGGCCATGAAGTGATCAACTGATCGCGCAGTGCACTAGTACAAAATAGCAAGTTTCCACACCATGATGTGCAATCTGCATTTTCCCCTTCTTCTGTTCAAGTTTTGCCTAATTGCTACACACAATTTGTAAAGCCTAGCACTCAAGGAAGTAGAATTCTTCGCTACCTAAGCCCCAGTCGCCTCAACTCCTAAATCTGACGGTATAAACCAGATAGACAACACCGAAAATAGGAGCATCAACAGGCAAACTTTTTTTTAAGAAAATGAAAAATAGACGGATTAAAACCCCAACAAGCAACAATCGCCACCCACTACAACCGATCGATCAATCATCACATTGCCCATATATATGGACATATCCGCATCACAAGAACCCCAAAACCCTCACCTTGAACTGTCAGAAAAGCCAAAAAAAAAATTACAACCGATCGCCACAACTCCGATCAAGACCTAGCGATCGATCAGAACCACCCCAATCCAACACCAAACCGCCACTAAAACCCTGCTTACACGCCACCCCTGATGGAACCCCGAAACCCGAGGGACGAGAGATAGAGGCGACGAGACGATCGAGACGCTCACCGTCCTCCCGCAAGTGGAGGTTGACGTAGCCGTAGCCGAGCGAATTGCGGCCGGCGACGTCGCGGCAGACTCAACGAGCACGACCGCGCAGAGCTGCTCCTCCGCCACGCTCGCCTCGAGGTCGCCGACGCACGGGGACCCGCCCGAGCCGACCGCTGGTTCAACAGCCGCAGGGGACGCTCCGGGCTGAGGATCGGGAGGAGGCGTCGGCGCGATAGGGGTCGGGGACGTCGCGGGGCTCGCCATTTCCTGCCGCGAGGAAGAGGCGGCGGCGACGAGAGGGCTAGGGTTTGCCGTTGTGCTGGCCTCTCTCGATCGCTCGTCGCGTCGGCTTCCCTTGCCTTTTCTAGTCCCGCTCGCCTCTCTAGATTGCCTTCTTTTTTTTCCTATTCTTTTTAATTAATTGCTCCTAAATTTATTTGAGGGGTGGGGATACATCTATATCTTTATCTTTATCTTTACTATTATAAAGAAGGACTTGGTTGTTGGGTACGACCTCCCACCTTTCCCACCTTTCGACAAAAAGATATTTTATTTGACGTGTGGACCACCCACCCTCCCACGCCTGCGCCTGCATCCCCCACCCCACAAACCCGCATGCGCTTCTCCCCGATTTCTCCCTCGCCTCCCTCCCTCCGCCTACATGTTCTAAAAAATTTTACCACCGTTATCGTAACATATAGTATGATCAAATTTTAAAATCAGAGTAACGCATCGGTATTCACTAGTAATATTAAAAACACCGCTTGGTTAAATATTTTCACCCAACAAACTTAATACCCAGCTCCTAACTATAAAATCAACTAAATCCAATGATTACCATTACAAATTGATCCTGCCATTTCTAGATCTACATCATTTATTCACTCCATCCAACGCCCACGATTGCAAGTTGATCCTGCCAATCCCGCTACCTCGTGCGTTCACCTCTCCGGACACCAATGCCTTACGCCGCGCCCCCGCCAATCACGCTCGCAATCCATCGGCGTCGCCCCTCATGCCCGCAATCCATCTTCTTGACCCAATGCTCCGCCGCTCGCTTCCACCCCATGCCGCACTGCTCCATGTCACTCCGCCTGCCGCCGCTTCCTCCCGCCGCCTCCGCCCCGTGCCACCGCTCCTCCCTCCGCCTCCCATGCATCGATGCACCCACGTGTCGCTACTCCTTCCCTCCGCCCCACGCCCCTCTCCCACCGCCCGCCACCACCACCTCCGCCTCCTGCCGCCTCGCCCATTGTACTATCACACTCCGCGCTTCACCCCACTCAGCTCCCGCGGCACCGCTCCGCCACACTCCACCCCTCCGCCTCAGGCTCGGGCGCGCCTCCTCCAACCGACGATGCTCGCATGTAGTCCACCGCCGACCCTACCCTCCAGCCCGACGCCGCCTGTGACCCACTCTGCCGACACAACACATCTATGCCTCGACTAACACAAGGTCTGTGATGTCCTCCCCCATCTTCTTGATTTTAGTTGATTGTGAAAATAAACTCTATGAGCATTATATAATAAACACCTTATTGCTTTTAGCATGTAATTGCCTTCTATATAGAACTTAAATCGCCCTGCTTTCTTCCAACGACCATTTTATGTAGGCAAATTACACATACAGTCACAATTGACATATATCGAAATATACTTCATGGTACATTTCCTTCGGTTAATTATGTGCTATGTAATATTTTGGGTTCCTAATGATCAATGATGTTATTGATGTCTAAATGAGCATGGTACTTCGACCACGGCATATTAACCACGGCTCTTCGATCACGGCACTTCGACCACAGCGTCTCGACCACGGCTCTTACCATAACTCTGGTCGTACCGCTCACACAAAACCGGTACTACTGGTCTTCGACCACGCAGGTCTTCCGAGCACCGACCAGATACTGTAGCTTACAACTGCTGATTAGCTACTATAGCTTACGACTATCGACCGATTACTGTAGTTACGACTATATTAAGTTCGTTCAGGTGGTATATTATAGGTGGGAGTAATTACAACTAGGAGTAGAATGTATTGTCTCTCTACGCACACACTCTTTCGTACTCCCAAGGGTGCATATTCTTACTTTTAATATACCACTTAAACGAACGTGTTGTACTTATTTATCATTCTGGCAGATTTAAATACTAATTTTAAGTTACTATAATGTAACTTTGTTAAAAAAAATCATCAGATCCCTTTTACTTTTGTTATATACATTTTTTCATATATAAAAGGGGTATATACACAAATCATGCTATAAAAAGTGGTCTTTCATGAAATTTTTTGTGAAACTAACTTTGGAGTATCTTATAATCATTATTAGAATATATTCAAAAAGATAAAGATATATAACAATGTCATTTAAACGGTATATAGAAGTGGGAGTATGTACTCCCAGGAGTATGGAATTATTTGTGTGTGTGTGCGAAGCATTTTTCCGTATACTACTTCAACGAACGTGTTATACTTATTTATCACTTTCAGTATACTTAAATACTAATTATAAAATATTCCAATGCGACTTGGTTGAAAAAAATTTATTGCAGTCTTTTATTTTTTATATACCCTTTTCTATACATAAAAAGAGTATATATACAAATTATACTATAAAAAGTGAACTTTGATGAAATTTTTCATCAATAACTCACTTTAGAGCATCTTATAAGATAAATAGGTTTAACCACACCATTTAAATAGTATATGAGAAGTGGGAGTGTGAAGTGAGTTATAAGATACTCCAAAGTGAGTTCCACAAAAAATTTCATCAAAATCAACTTTTTATAGCGTAATTTATGTATATACCCCTTTTACATATGGAAAAGGGTATGTAGCAAAAATAAAGAGTTCTGCAAAAATTTATTCAACCATGTCACATTGGAATTATCTTCAAATTAGCATTGAAGTATATTAAAAGTGGTAAAAAGGTATAACATATTCGTTTAAGTGGTATATTGAAAGTATGAGTATATACTTTCAGGAGTACGGAAAAAGTTTCACACACACGTGTGTGATGCCGAAATAGGATACTATGGTGTTAGAGAACCATGATTTTAAATGCACGAATTCAACCTAAATTCAGGTATATTTTTTGAAAATTTCAGTTTTAGGGTATACAGTCATCTGTAATAATTCAAATAAAATGCATACTAAAAAGTATATCCAAATTCAAAGATTTTGAACAAATTTAGATGCATGATTTTGATTTTATATAAAATCAATATATATCTACAATCAAACTATCATAAAAAGGCAACTGCAACTCGAATTTTAGTTCAAACTTATTTGAAGTAGTTAGTAATCTAGTTAAACTCAACATCCAAAAAAAATTCTAAATTTTTTGCATGTGATATATATAAAAAATACCTATTTTAGATAATGATGTCCTGACATTATAGCCGAAGAGAGGTAGCAGATGGGCCCACATATTCAGTGGCGTCGGATGTAATAGTGTAGGTTCGGAGTATGGACTCGTAGGATATGGACTGGTAGGATATACTACAGTTCAAGTGAAGGGTCCCGGATGCTGCTTTATGTAGCACCAAGTTGCTGGATGGGCTGCACTCCTTCAGCTCAAGGAGTCCCAGCCCGTTTAAAGTCTAAGAATGTGTTCAAATCGGTTTCGTCTTTTAACTTTTGTTTGGACACAAAACTGATTTGAACACTTTAATTTTTAAAAGCTGTTTTTTTCAAGTTATTTCTAAAAATCACCGGCTGGTCTCCGTTGTCTTCTCCATGTTCGTATCTTTCAAAAGTCGTTTTTCAAATTTTGTTTCAATAACTATTCTTCTAAGCCGAAAGTTTTAATCAAAAGCCAATGGCTTAAGCCAATGAAAAAAAGAGATTTTTTAAGTATATTATAATGGCATTAGAAAGATGGTAATAGAAACAAAATCTAACCGTTGATTTATGAGGGTATTATAGACTTTTGTTTTTCAACTTAATTTTTTTAAGGTAGTAGAAAGTACGCAATACTTTGGAGTATTTTGATCTTGTGTTCAGGTTACTATACCATTGTGGTGCTTTGGGCCAGGCTACGGCAGGCGGCGACAGTGATGCACCTAGTCGGGGCGGATGTCGGCGGGCTCATCTCCATGATCATGCAGGCGACGGTGACAGCCCGCCAGAACAAGGAGTGCGAGCAGCTCACGTGCCACATCTTCATGATCGCCGAGCTGCTGTCGCACCTTCAAGATCCGGAGGTGATGCGGCGTGAGGAGGTCTGGCGGCCGCTGACTGGGCTGGGCGACACGCTGCGAGTTTCGTTTACAAAGGGGTCAAAGGGATAGTTAGAATCAATTGAACTAGCTCAATTGGAGTTTGATTCTGAACATAATAGTCTTTTGTGAAGTACATGCTGGCCTTCGATTCTATTTTTTGCTTTAGCAATCCAGTACGAAAGGAGTACCTCAATCAGTACACAAATCTGCTGGTATATGCAGAATGGATATTCTGTACAAATCTTGTTCTCCACTTGTTCAGCTAAAATGGAGTATCAACTAATTAATACCTTTATACCCCCATCATGTATACAAGTTACAATTCTTGTGTAGTAACTATTACCACGGCGGCGCTGGCCGGAGGTGTCGGTTGATGTATCGTCCGCCCCGCGCCGCAGGTTCCCGTTGGTCACGTGACGAAGTCGTGCAGCAGCTAGGCCGACGAGCCGAACTGCTGCCGATCGTCCAGGCTGTCCACGTACTCGAACGCGCCAGCGTAGACGCTGTCGTCCCGCGCCACCGGCGTCGGTCTTTGCTGCACGGACGTGATGATAGTGACGCCTCCGGCGTTGTCGTGGCTGTAACATCTCTATTTCTGAGAGTATTATGAATTTCTCATAACTGTTCAGCTACAAATACATCTATCGAATGTATAGTATTGCCAACACAAGCTTAAGAGCAAAAGCGAACTTTATAACAATATAAGGGCATTAAAACCAAGTATCACAGCAAGACCAACGACCTTTAGTTACATTACATCAAAAGATGGCACATGCACGTCTGAACGGAGAACGACCCTAATTCCAAGCTCTGTCGATCTCGTAAAGCACCACCTCTTCGTCTTCACCTGCCTCCTCAAAGTTTATTGTTTCTGGTTATATTTTTAGCAAGTATGAGTACAACTACCGTACTCAACAAGTCGCACGGAGCTTAACAATAACTATATGCAAGATATAACAAGTAGAGAGGAAACAAGTATATTATTTATGTGGATGCAATTTTAGTTGGGAACCAAATAAAGATTTTAAAATGTACTTCATTAATGTAAAAGAGGATTTTCAAGCTTGATTATCAACCTTCAATCTTACCAAACCATCCTCAAAACTACTTATGCCTTGTTATTGGATTCACCCATTAAACACAGCTTCATTTACCGGAAGCACGGCGTATTCGAATACCATTTGTCATGACTTTGCAAAGTTGCCATGTTTTACCCACAAGATTTCTTAACTCCGGCCAAAGAGTTAAGAAAACAAAGTTGTTCACTGCTCAACTCTTTATATAGCCTCCACCCAGTAGGTCCTAGATCCCCATAAGCTCGGATGACACCACGGATCTCATCCGACTCATAGCAGTCCTACTGTTGTATGGTTAACCACCTCCCATACGACTCACCCTCTGTCTCCCCCGCCAGTTGCAGAGGTTCAATTAAACTTGAGCATTACTAAACCAGGTTTGACAAAATCAACGCTTGTGGTTGGGCGGATACTATGTTCTTTACTCAGCATAAGGGTCTAGTCCTTATATTTTTTCACTGAGACATCATCCATGCACAAACTCATATTCAGTGCCCGCGGCACTGCCACCAATCCACAACCAAGCCTCCACCATATGATAAGGTCTTCAGATTTACCTATGTGATCCTCGCTTACCCTAGATCTATCTTTTCAAAATTCTAGATAAATACTAAAATTCTTAACAGTGAACAGATTTTGGTGAGTCCCTAAGCTACCATGTTTACTTAGCTATCATATTTATTTTTACTATGTCTTGTCAAGACGAATATGACCATCAATTTAATCTGGGCTTTTTCGGGTGGTAGGACATAACTAATATCATGTCATTCTAAACAGTAATTATACACAAAATATTGAATTAAAAATAACATAATGAAATTACAGATAAATAAATAAATAAATAAAGTAAAGATAGGTTCAACATGATCAAAATATGCGCGACTTGCCTTGCGGGTCTACGATTTCAACTAGCTCGACTTCCTTGGTGGTTTGGGCCTGAACTTGGGCTTCTCCTTCCTACTCCTGCAAAACCTCGACTCCGGAAGCTAGCGCAAAACAATTAAAATAAATTAATCCCATGCTCAAAGGATTGAGCTAGGAATAAAGAAAATAAAAGAATAAAGAAAATCCGAAAAACTCAAATAAATTGGGATTTGGGCTTTTAGGAGGGCTATATGGGGAAATGGGCCTGAGATTTGGGTTGACCGGCTCGAAACGGTTCTAGGGAGTATAAACATGTATTTTTGGGTTCGGGTCGGTTACTGTTCATCGGGCTCGGTCGGCACTATTCATCGTGCTCGGACCCGACGCGGCGAGACAACTTGGTGCGACCGCGTCGGCCTGGCTCGTTCGGAGGAATAGTGTCACAGACCGCTCTTCTTCCCTGCTCGCCCGCCCGCAGAGAAAACAGGGAGGAGGGCGGTGTCGCTTGCGGCGGTAGGATGGGTTGCGGCGGTTTTTGAGGACATGGACGGACTCGTGGAGGTGCGGGGATTTCGTTTTTGGTGGTTGGAGGCCCGACGGAGGCGGCAATCGCCGGCGGCGAGCTCTCCCCTTTTGCGGCCGTTTTTGAAATTGGGGTTTCATGGGAGTTGGTCCGGGCGATTGAGCTGGCAATTGGGCATCTCTGGGATTCAGGTAGGCTTGGGGAAGCGTTGGTTTCAGCTGGGGAAGCCCTGGTTGGGCTGGCCACGGCCAAGGCTTCAATGATGAGGAGGTTCTCACCGGGAAGAGGAGGGACTGGGAGCCGAGGCGACGGTTGGGGAGGTTTTGGGAGCTCAAAGGTGTCAAAGAGAGGAATTGAGAATGAATGGCCGAGGTCTGACATTGGTCTAGGGCTCGGTTTGAGATTTTTGCGATTACCGCACTAGAGGCGCACGATGGGAGCTTTGGGGGGTTCGGTGAGCTTTGGGGAGGCTACTGGCTCCCAATGGATGGTTCGAGGCTCTTAAGTAGGCGGTAAGAGGCGGTTTACAACGGAGAGGGTAAAAACTGATGGCGATGGCGGCGGTTTCGGAAAGGTCGGGATAGCTAGAGGTTTCAGCAGAACACAACTGTGTGGGCGTGCATAGCGGCAACAAGGGTGGCGGCATGGCAGAAGTCGTGTGAGTAGAAATCACGGGGAGCAGAGGTTCGTATCTTTCAAAAGTCGTTTTCAAATTTTGTTTCAATAACTATTCTTCTAAGCGAAAGTTTTAATCAAAAGCCAATGGCTTAAGCCGATGAAAAAGAGATTTTTAAGTATATTATAATGGCATTAGAAAGATGGTAATAGAAATAAAATCTAACCGTTGATTTATGAGGGTATTATAGACTTTTGTTTTTCAACTTAATTTTTTTTAAGTACTAGAAAGTACGCAATACTTTGGAGTATTTTGATCTTGTGTTCAGGTTACTATACCATTGTGGTGCTTTGGACCAGGCTACGGCAGGCGGCGACAGTGATGCACCTAGTCGGGGCGGATGTCGGCGGGCTCATCTCCATGATCATGCAGGCGACGGTGACAGCCCGCCAGAACAAGGAGTGCGAGCAGCTCACGTGCCACATCTTCATGATCGCCGAGCTGCTGTCGCACCTTCAAGATCCGGAGGTGATGCGGCGTGAGGAGGTCTGGCGGCCGCTGACTGGGCTGGGCGACACGCTGCGAGTTTCGTTTACAAAGGGGTCAAAGGGATAGTTAGAATCAATTGAGCTAGCTCAATTGGAGTTTGATTCTGAAAATAATATCCTTTTGTGAAGTACATGCTGGCCTTCGATTCCATTTTTTGCTTTAGTAGTCCAATACAATAGGAGTACCTCAATCAGTACACAAATCTGCTAGTATATGCAGAATGGATATTCTGTACAAATCTTGTTCTCCACTTGTTCAGCTAAAATGGAGTATCAACCAGGGGCGTCCTATGAAAAACTACTGTTTATTACTGTTCATCGGTGGAGGGGACATCATCGTGCAATGAAGGTGACCTCAATGCTCCCGTCATCTGGCTTCGCCCCTGGTATCAACTAATTAATAGCTTTATACCCCCATCATGTATACAAGTTACAATTCTTGTGTAGTAACTATTACCATGGCGGCGGGCGGAGGTGTCGGTTGATGTATCGTCGCCCGCGCAGTTCCCGTTGGTCACGTGACGAAGTCGTGCAGCAGCTGGGCCGACGAGCCAAACTGCTATCGATCGTCCAGGTTGTCCACGTACTTGAACACGCCAGCGTAGACGCTGTCGTCCCGCGCCAACGGCGTCAGTCTTTGCTGCTCAGACGTGATGACAGTGAGGCGTCGTCGTGGCGATATAGGCCCAGTGTCAGGGACACTCTTCCTCCGTCGTAGCCGTCGAGCCCGGCCACGGCACTAGTGAAGTCCAAGAACCTCACGCTGCTGACGCCGTGGTGCCCGAGCACGTTATGGAGGTTGCTGCCTGCGCCGACGCCAGCACTTGACCCGTGGTAGTGGCGCTGGCGTAGGTTGACGCCTGCCATCAAGTATGTGTTGTTCACAACACCGTCATCGAGGCCGGCAATGGCGGCGCCCGACCGGCCATCGCCTCTGACTTGAACGAACTTAGCTGGCTCACGCCATACCTCGTGACAATTTTACCTCTTTGGATATTGTACTACTAATAATATGGATAGTAGTATAACTAAATTATAACTAATCTGAATTATTAGATCGTAAAGATTAGATGGCTTATATTTATTTTTAAGTAAAAGAGCTAAAAAAACTTAAGACTCCATCACAGTTGTTTGGCTCAAGACACGCTGCCGCACCGCTGGCCGCTGGCTATTCGGTGAGTGACAGATCGAATGACAGTAACAAGCCGGTCGGAACGACCACGGGGACGGCGTCTTCTGTCTGCAAACGCAACACGCATGATCGTTTGTAGTGTATAGCTCACACGTACATATACACGGCAGAGTCGACGACAACGAGGCTTCCTTGCCATGATACCATCTGACATTCCATGCTCGTGAAGGAGGACTGGCCGCTGCTGGCACCAGGGGAGCTTAGGGAATGGCATGGGTGATGGGCCTGTCTGCACTCTGTAGTCTCTACTACTGTGCCTTTCTTCTATCCATCGCAGGAAGAGCAGAGCAGACCAGAATGGCGTATCTAGTGATCGTTCAAGCTGCAGGCAGCTTGCAGTTGCTGCCTTCCAATGGGCCCCTGGTACGAATGCACAGGTCCATGCTATCCCATCTCACCTGAGAATGCCATGTGAGCCTGTGAGGTGAGGGGATGCACTAGCAGAGAGACAATACAGTACTTCACCTATACATCATAGGCCATGTGAGAATGCTTACCAGATCATCTGGGCTTTTTTATGATTTATACTTATTTTTTTACTGTTTGACAATGTAATTGATTTATTTTATTATGTAACTGTTAGTTATTTTTCAGCGTAATTAAATTTTAAAATAGAAAAAATATATTAACACACCATAACAATGCAAAGAAATACGAAAAAAAGGTAAAAAAAATCCTGAAAAGTCAAAAAACTAGAAAAAATGAAAAAAAAAGAAGATAAAAGCTAAAAACTGAAATCCATAGGAGCGGGACTGAAGCCGGTTCAGTTCTGGCCCAAATGAACGATCTTTCCATATCAACACACGTGGATTACTTCCAATAAAAAATGTGGATTAGCATTTTCTTTTAAGCTTTCACTTTGGGTCGATCAATTAAGGTGGGTTAGCTGTTTTTGATCAGCACTGGTGCACAGCTTCTGATACTCCGATGCTATACAGCTACTTGCACTTGCAGTCAGAGCATTTTTCACAAGATCAGAAAGAGTGAACTGAAAAGGCACAGGCACAGGTGACGTATTGCGAGAGCAACAAATAACCGAGAAATTTTCCATTCAAGTTCCCCCAAAATGAGCTGCAACGCCATTTGGAACTGTACAAGAACTCCCAAGCCAAAGCTAGCTAGGCACCTTTTATCAAAATCCTACTCCTTACCCCCTCTCATCCATCTCACCGCTGAATTAATCCACTGCAACAATGCTCTGCGCCAACGAAGCGAAATGCAAAGGGAAGCAGGTCCAATGTCCGTGTTCATGTTCATGTCATCCTTGCTGGCTGCCGGGATTGATGAGCGGCTGCTGCGACGTCTTGCCCCACTCCTCCGGCGGGCTCTTCACCTCCTTGAGGAAGGCCACCACCTCCTTCATGGTGGGCCTCTCCGTCGGCGCCGGGTTCACGCAAAAGATGGCGATGCCCAGCGTCTGCAGCATCTCCTGGACCAGCTGGTCCGGCATGCCGCGCAGCTTCGGGTCCAGGATGTTCACCGGCGGCTCGTAGCTCCCCATCTTCTTCTTCGCCCACTCCACGATGTGGAGGCTCTCGCCGACCATCGGCTCGATGGCGCTCCGACCGCTCAGGATCTCCAGGAGCACCACGCCGTAGCTGTACACGTCGCTCTTCTCGGTGATGTTGCTGGTGTAGCCGTACTCTGAAATGACAAAAAATGTCAAACCATTGTGCCCTGAGCCCCTGACATTAATCGTCAGTAGAAAATGCATGACTTGTGTATAAATTGCTACTTCAGCGTTCAATATAATGGTGTGCTACGCATTGGAAGCAACAGTATCAAGTCAGCGTGCTTCAATGGACAAGGATGCTTGTGATGTGGGAAACTAGCGGCTGTTTTACTGTATAAGGACAATGTCAGTTAATAGCTAGTCAGAGCGATCGGTTTCACCTGCTTAAACTACAAGCAATCAACAGGTCATGGTCATGGATGCAGAACCAGGTTAAAGATTACCAGTAGAAACTACAGGTCAAAGATTCTTGCTTAGGTAACAGCATTACCGAAAGAATCATTGAGCTGTCGCATTAACTGATGTTGCTGGTCTTGTACACTACATTCCTAAATGCCGAAGAAACAATAACAGCTAAATGTGGTTTAGCAGTAGAAATCACTTGCCTGGAGCAATGTATCCATAAGAACCGGCGATGTGCGACATGCCATGATGATAGTTCGGGGAGTTCATCAGCTTGGCCAGACCAAAGTCAGCCAAGTAGGCCTCACACTTTGAATCAAGCAGTATGTTGTTGCACTTGACATCCCGGTGTAGAATCGCCGGGACGCAATCATGGTGCAGATAGGCAAGCCCCTGCGCCGCCCCGACAGCGATCTTGTACCGGGTGTCCCAGTCCAAGCTCCTGTTCTCCTTCAGGAGCTGCTGCAGATTGCCATTGGGGATGTAGTTGTAGAGCAATAGCTTGACAGACTTGTTTGAGCAGTAACCAAGCAGCTTAACAATGTTCCGGTGCCTGATGTGCCCCAGAATCTGAATCTCAGCGGCGAACGCGTCGATCGGCTCCTCCTTTGTCGAATTCCATAGCTTCTTCACCGCGATGATATCCCCGTTTGGCATTCCAGCTCTGTACACGACACCTGAGCAACCTTTGCCGATCACATTCTCGTCTCTTAGACATTCCAAGATGCTATCAACGCCGAAGTTCAGCTTCTGGAACGGCGTAAACGTCCACGGGTAGGAGAAATCATCACCCCCCGCGGCCGACAAGCTCATCGCCTTCTCGCCCGCGAGCCTCCTGCTTCTGTTGATCAGGATCCAGACTACGACAAGCAGCAGCGTGATCGAGCCCAGAATGGCGCAGACGAGGATCACGGTCTTGACCGTCTTCAGCGCCGCCCTGCGAAACATGTCCGACGCGCAGGTGTGCCCATCGAAGGACTCGCACAGGTTGGGGTTGTCGACGTAGGAGTTGGTCGACAATGTCTTGAAGAACGGTGTCACCGGGATCGCGCCGGAGAAGTTGTTGTACGAAATGTTGAGCGACGTCAGGCTGGTGAGCGAGCCCAGCACTGAGATGTTGCCGTACAGGCCATTGCTGGAGAGGTCGAGCGACTGCAGCTGCGTCAAGCCGGACATCTCGTCCGGCAGCTCCCCGGCGAACCTGTTCGAGCTGAGGTCCAGGCTGATGCTCAGGCTCGATAGTGCGCCGATCTCCGGCGGTATCGGACCGGATAAGCGGTTCTTGCTCAAGTCCAGCATGGTCAGCTTCTGCAGGTTCCGAATCGACTTCGGCAATGGGCCGGAGAGCATGTTGTTGCTGAGGATGAGCTTGTTGAGGTAGCTGAAGTTGCCGAAGCTCGCCGGTATCTCGCCGGTGAGGTTGTTCATGCTCAGGTCGAGCTGCTCCAGGTTCATGAGCTCCCAGAACTGCGGCGGGATGGCCCCCGTGAAGCTGTTGTTATGCACGTCGAGCAGCTCAAGCACCGTAATGTTGGCGAGCTCGGCGGGGAGCGCGCCGGTGAACCTGTTCGAGTACAGGTCCAGGAACACCAGGTTCTGCAGCTTGCCGATCTCCCGGGGTATATCACCGACGAGCTGGTTCTCGCCGAGCCGGAGCCGGACCAATGACACGCAGTCGGCGACGCTCGGGGGGAGGGGCCCAGACAACGCGTTGCCAAGTAGCAGTAGCTTACTGAGCTTCTGCAGCCCGAACACCTCGTCGGGGATGCCGCCGGCGAGCCTGTTCTTGGACAGGTCCAGCGCGTACAGCTCGGTGCAGTTGCCCAGCGACGGCGGGACAGAGCCGGACAGCGCGTTGCCCCAGAGGAACAACACCTGCAGCGCCTTGAGCTCCCCGAGCTGCGGCGGTATCGCCCCCGAGAGGCCGTTCTTGTCGAGCTGCAGGGCGGTGAGGCTGCTGCAGTTGCTGAGCTCCGGCGGTATGCGCCCCGTGAGCTGGTTGTCCGATAGGTGCAGCTGCTCGAGCGCGCCGAGGCGCCCGAGCGCCCCGGGCACCTCGCCAGTGAGCCGGTTGCCCGACAGGTCGAGCACCACCAATGCGGAGCAGTTGGACAGCTCCGACGGGATCTTCGCGGACAGGGCATTGCCCCAGAGCAGCAGGCTGGTGAGTTTCTGCAGCCTCCCGAGCTCCGGCGGTATCGGGCCGGTGAGCTTGTTCATGTGGAGGTAGAGGTTGCGCAGCTCGACGCACCGGCCGAGCGCGGCGGGAACGGGGCCGGACACGCTGGTGTCGTACAATGCCAGCGTCTGGAGGTTGACGAGGTTGCCGAACTCCTCCGGGATGGGGCCGGACAGCGCGGTGGCCGCGCCGCCGAAGACGGTGAGGTTGGAGAGCGCGCCGATGGAGGCCGGGATGGGCCCCGACAGCGCCGGGTTGCCGCCGACGCGGAACTGCTGGAGCGCGGTGAGCGCGCCCAGGGATGCCGGGATGGTGCCGTTGAGGAGGTTGTCCTGGACGCAGAGCACCTGGAGCGCGGAGAGGTTGGCGAGGGAGCGCGGGATGGCGCCGGTGAGCCGGTTCGAGCTGAGGAGCAGGTACTGGAGCCCCGACAGCGAGCCGAGCTCGGCGGGAATGGCGCCGGAGAGCGCGTTCGACGAGAGGTCCAGCACGCGGAGCGCGGCGAGCGACGCGTAGGACGGCGGGATGGGCCCGGAGATGTTGCAGGTGGAGAGGTTGAGCAGCTGCAGCGACGAGAGCGTGGCGAGCGGCGGCGGGAGGGAGGAGAGGTTGAGGAAGGTGTTGGGCAGCGATAGCGACACCACCCGGCTCTGCGGCGAGCACGTCACCCCCCGCCAGGAGCACGGCGTGGCGGCTGAGGGGTCCCACGACGGCAGCACCGGCGACGGCGCCGCCGGGAGCAGCGACAGCAGCGCCTTCCCGTCCGGGGACAGCGCCTCGCCCGGTCGGACGACCAGCGCGGCCGCCAAGCACACCACCGCGGCGACGACCACAAAGAACGACCGGGTGCGTCGGTGCGCCATTCTTATTCCAGCGATCAAGAAACCGAGCGAAAACGGAAAAGAAACGTTTTTTTATCCTCTTATCAGAAGCGGCACGGCGAGCTCGATCACGGCATTGGGGAAGCTCGCTTGCTTGCTAGTGGGAAGAGGCGAGGCGAGTAGCAACAAGAGGAGAGGAGGATGGCGAGGCAGTATGTGGGAATGGAGTGTGAGGAGGGAGGAGGAGGCGAGGCAGCGAGGCGAAGAAGCTTTGCTTTGAGCTGGCGTTGCTTGAGCCGCACCCAAGACGCATATGGAGGGAGGAGGGAGGAGGCGAGGCAGCGAGGTGAAGAAGTTTTGCTTTGCTTTGCTTTCCTTAAACCCTTGTTTTGGGTTAGTAAAACCACGGTTGCTTTGGTCTTATCTGCTGTTCTCGGGGGCGGAGGAGAGTTACCAGAGTATTTAATGGTGGCTAGCTATGAGTGGTCTTCTGGAGTAGGTCGGGGTCTAGTAATGTCACTAATTACTTGTTTGATTGCACTTTTGTTTTAGTCACTTGCTTGTTTTCTTTTTTGAAGCAATTTCCCTGATTTATATATTAAAGGATAGAACCGTAAAGAGTCCTTTAGGTCCTGTTGTGCTTTCACTACTCTGCAGTCCTTACAACCACGCTAAGTCGATTTACTATCACTTCACAGATGGCTACAACCACGTGAAAGTTATGATTTGATCACAGTAGTCATAACTCGATTACGTCCACGTTAAAGACTCGATCGATGTGGCCGTAAAGCGTTTACGACCATATCTTCAGCTTCATAAACACCTCTGATTTCTTAGAGCCAAACCGCTCCTTCTTCTCTTCTTTATTTCTCTCCCTCTTGTTCGATCACACCGATCGCGTCGTTCCCCTCTCGTTACATTGCTCTGCCTTTTATACCCAACTCTACGACAACGACACAGAGACAACTACGACATCGAGATGGACTTGAAAACTGACTTGTATGCGGAAACAAACTCGTACACGACTCGAACACATATAATACAACAAAACCGATTCAAATACGACTAAACAAGATTACTAACTCTAACAATTACCTCCTTAATCTTGTTTCTCCATCTTGATCATGCCGATCTTCTCTCTTGCTTCCACTTCTTCCTTTACCTGCACTCAGGGGCGGAGATGGGCCTCGGGCCGGTGGGGCAACGGACCAAGGCCCAGAAAAAATAGTAATGGAAAATTTTAGTATATATATCTAAAAAAATATTGTATAGTGGACATGCCTGAGTCTTATTGGCCGGCCCGAGACTATTCCCGGCCCGCCCGAGACTATTCGTAGCCGACCCAATGAGCGAAGCGGAGCTGTGCATGCGGAGCGGCAGCAGGCAGCCTACCCTAGCTGCGCTAATCCCCTCCTGTCTCGCCAGACGCACCGTCTCCAGCCGCCTCTCCGCAAATCCGCCCCCAGCCCCCACCGCATCCTCTCCCATGACGCCGCGCGCCGCCCCTCCTCCCTTCCGCGCGCCCGCCTCCTCTCCGTCTCAACACTATCCCCATGCGGCCACGGGCCATGGCCGCGCCTCCGCCGCAAGCACCGCCTCCCGCCCCCTGCCTCCTCTCCGAGTCCACCGGCTGCAACGCCGCCTCGCCTCCTCGGCTCCTCTCCGGCTCTGCCACGACGCCGCCCACGCCTCTCTCGCCGTGACGCCACCCCACGCCCCTCTTCGCGACGCCCCCACGCTCCTCTCCGCTGCGTCCCAGCGGCAAGCATGACCCCGCCTCCTCTCCGCCAATCTGCGCAAGACCCTCGGTGAGCTCGATCGACGCCTCACGTCCGATCGACTTCCTTGTTCCATGTTTTCTCATGGTTATCCTTCCCAATATCAGTGATGCTATATTTACTTGTTTGTTTGAATCACTTTGTATGATTTACTTTATGTATCACAGTTTAAAACTTGGAAGTTTAGGGTCGAGCGGCTACTGTGCTAATTTACCAACCATGGCTAGAGAAATCGTTGATATATCTAAGTGTTAGAGGTTTTGCTTGATTTTGACACTTTTTGATGGGAAGCTTGGCCTTGAGCATCTTGTGGTTTTAATGTTTTACTAAAGATTAGTGATGTGAATTAGTAAATAAATTTGTGGTTTGCAGTCTGCAGTCTTGGTGTAGGTTTGAGGTAAATTCATTAATTGTTTTTTGGTTCTAAGAGAACCTATGGTCTGTGGATGTACATACAAGAGTGGAGGCTTTCTTGATTTTAGCCTATGTCGATTTCAGCATTTTTTTTGGAAGTAGTTTCTTTGCCATTTGTCAATTAGTGGAGCAAATTTGTTCATGTGTTCTGAAATATGAACAAAATTTCTGCTTTGTTAGTTAGAATGGAAGCAATGGAGAATTGCGGTATTGCCGTATCGTGTATCTGTATCCGTATCAGGGTATCCGGGCAACATAGGTTGTAGACTTATATTTTCCTTAGTTTTGAGCCCGACTGATGAGGACATCACTTCTTCGGATATACACAACACTCCTCCACTTGATATTCAAGGACCAATCACTAGAGCTCGCGCCCGACAATTGAATTTACATGTGAGCTCGTTCCTAAGTACTTCTTTTGGTTCATTTGAGAATCGATTGCTACCTAATGATTTAATTATGATTAGGAACCATGGAGAGGATCAAGAAGTACTTCGAGAAGGGCTACGAGGCGTACAAGTCCAGTAAGGGCGGACGAATCATGTTGGATGTCCAACTCAAACCGACGTCGAATCCAATTCGGAGTCCAGGACCAGGCTGCACTAAAACGGACGCCCAGATCGCATCCGGACTCCGTTTTGGACGTTCCACATATGTATGGAAAGCTGAGAAGATAACCTTTCCAATGGATCTGGTCTCATATCAAAATTCCTTCTGAGTCAACGGAATCGTCGAAACAAGTGGACGTCCAGAATCTGTCAGGTGCTGCGACACCGTCTTTTGGGCCGTTCGGCTTTGTATCGTGTTGGAGTCCATTAAGGATGCGTCCAGGGGTTTTGCACGCCCCTTACTCCTTTATATACAGCCGCCACCCCAACCATTAGGGTTGGGTTTTGCTTAGATTAATTCTGTCTTTGAACAGTTTCGCCGTCATCGGTTTGTGAAACCCCAATTTTCGAGTGCTTCATCAATATATCTGCAATTTGGTTGTGTTCTTCCTTTTTCTTGCTTGTGTTCTTCGATTCGCGAGGATTAGCCTTCTTGGCAAGGTCAACCGGGCAGCGCACGGTTGATAACCCGAGGAGACGTGGTGCTGCGATTGCGGGGTTCGAGCGTGTCGTTCGGAGCCGGATCGATTTGTGTCGCATCCACCAAATCGAACATACCCGAACTTGTTGGAAGATCGGGACCCGTTCCCATCAAGTGGTAATCGAGCTTGGTGTTCCTCCGTGTTCGAGTTACCCTCCTTTGTTATTTTCGGTTTAGTCCTAGAGTCTAAGAAAAGCCCTACAAAAAAAATTGTAGTCATAGGTTGTTTCTGTCCTAGATCTCGTTTAGCCTTTGCACAAGTTGATTCAGAGTCCGTAGTGTTGAGTTTGTGTCCTTAGTCGAGTTGTGTTCTTTGGTTTAGATCGTGTTTTGTTCGAGTTGTTTTCCCACCCGCTACCACCCTTCAAACCCTAGCCGTCACTTGCGTTTCCTCCACCCTCTGTTTTTGTTTTCCCACCCATATCCCACCCTCTGTTAACCCTCTATTTTCGTCATCCATCACGTCTCGTGATCACACCGCATCATCCCCACCTTTCCGAGCTTAGCCACAGTTCCACAAATTCCTCCACCCGATCTTCGTTTGACCTCCACAAGAACCATAACTTGAGGTCCATCTTCAACGGCCATAACTTTCGTAATTTATTTTCCGAAATTCGCCCGAAAGTGTAGTACTCGCTCCGAAATTGAATCGCCGAATTGACAAAGACATTCATTATTTTCGTAGGCCACTCCTTACATCCGATTGAGTTGCAACTTTGTGTGGTTCCTATTTACGTGCTCGCTCTGTAAAAATATAAAAATACAAAAAGAAAAATTTTGGCTATAGTAGAGAGGAGAGAGTGCTATCCTTGGCATAACAAAAAAAAAAAACCAAACAGAGTACGGTTTAGGTGCCAACAATTTATTTGTTTTGTGCTTATGCTAAATTGAGCTTCTCGATGCACGCCATCTTTGTTCTTGTCTTTGCTTACATATTCTATTCTTGACTCCTTGTTCATCATCTCATACTTGTTATAGGACACATTTAGGCCAAAGAACTAGGACCATACTTTGGACATTTATTCACATTACTATCTGTTATTGATTTGTGTTCCATCGACATATTTGGCCTTCTAAACTCCATATATCTACTTACGGATAGCAGTTTTGACCCTTGCAAACGTGCCACGCTCGACAAGGTATCACGAACCGACCAACGGGTTGTACCACCCGCTGCTTTGGTAAGCACACTTGTAAGAGCTTGGTAAGCCACTTCCTTTGCGGGTTCCCACTCCCCTTCCTTTGTAGTTGATAGGGATCATCCTTTTGTTTTCCACGTGTTTCCACTAACCATGGCGAGAAGCGAAGAGGACGGGACACCGGTCGATTTCAACAAGTGTGTTAGTCGCGACCGACTACAAGCTGCGCTCGACAAACAAAACGCTTCACTCACTGATCTCGACGCGAGATTGGACACCATCGTCGCCGCCATTACCCAGTTGAACACCACGGAAGGCATTGAGCGGGTGGAGCGGCGGATGGTGACCTCACCGGTCGGATGGACACATTGAGGCACGCCTACCACCGTCAATGACGGCCATCATCATGATGAAGCCACAGAGTATGATGCAGATGGCAACATTGATCGGCGGGCGACACAAGATGCACGACTACGTCGTCGTCTTGACAAAACCGACATGGTATGGAGCTAATAACCGAACCGTCATGGTAACGATGACCCTTTGCTAAAGTCAAGTTTACCATTCCATCTTTTTCTCGGTCTTTATGATGCTGAAATATATCTTGATTGGGAGATGACGGTGAAACGAGTTTAACTCTCACTTAGTTCCTGAGCAACATAGAGTTAGACAAGCTACTAGTGAGTTTAAGGACTTTGCTATTATCTGGTGGAACGAACTAAGTACCATGCGCTTACAACTTTGATACATGGGAGCGGTTAAAAGAAGCTATGCGTGTATCGTTTTGTTCCCCTCATATAAACTTGAATTGAGAAAAAATTGCAGCGCTTAGAACAAGGTGATAGTTACGTTCAAGACTATTATCTTTGAGCTTCAAAAGGGTATGGTGCGTTGTGGGGTTGTTGAGGACACGGAGGATAAGATTTGTCGTTTCTACGGGGGTTACGGCGTGAAATTCGTGACATTGTTGATTATAAAGAATTTACTCATCACAACCGTTGTTCCACCTTGCTATGCTTGCGTAAAAGAATTGCGAGGGCACGCATGATTCAACTAAGGCACGCACCGGACGACCCTTCTACACCCCGCGACGACTACATCGACGGATCGCCCAAGTCTTCTTGAGTTTCGTTCTCCTCCACCACCAGTGAACAAGATGGCAGCGGCGCCACCAAGCCACCTTCCATGACACGCCTTGCGATTCTTCAAAAATTCTTTGCGTGGTCCGACCAAGAGTTCTTCTTCCGTGGCTTCAACGGGTCGCTCCTCCGGCATTCGGTGCCACATTGTCATGGACTTGGTCATGTGCGGAAGAATTGCCTTAGCCAGCGGGCATACATCGCCACGAAGATGGAGGCTACATCGACTTCGGATGTCGAGGAGGATGATGATGATGTTCTTCGCCTCGGACGACAATGGCGGTGGTGATGGCGACCTCGTCCTGGTGGGCGTCCACAGCGACGCCACGGAGCATCATTGTGCGGCAGCGTCCTCGACGCAGGTACAACAACCCGATAAACTTCAACGCCATAATTTGTTTCAGACCTTCTTTGCAATCAAGAACCGGCGTGCACGTGTCATCATTGATGGAGGAAGTTGCAACAACTTGGTGAGTTCGATTTGGTAAAGAAGCTTGGCTTGACCACGCGACGCATCCACATCCATACCATATTCAATGGTTAAATGACTCGGAAAAGCTAAGGTAGCGGAAACATGCCGAGTCCATTTTCCATTGGTGCTTATGTTGATCATGTTGATTGTGATGTGGTTCCCATGCAAGCATGCTCTCTTTTATTGGGTCGACCTTGGGAATTTGATAATGATGCTTTACACCATGGTAGTAGTAACACATACACTTTTATGCATAAGAAAAGAAAGTTACTTTACGCTTTGACCCCACTGAAATTGTAGAGGCCGATAGGGCGAGCTGTCGCTAATGATCCAAAGGAACATGATAAAACTGAAAAACAGCAAGTACTCCATTTGAAAAATTACATTATGCTTGCCACAAAATCAGACCTTGCTGCAATTGATGATGTTAATGATACATGCTATGCTTTTGTGTGCAAAGATGCTTTATTTTCTCTTGATAATATACCTTGCACTTTGCCTGCCTCCGCCACTAACCTTTGCGTGAGTTTAGAGATGTTTTCCCGATGAGATACCTCCGGACTTCCACCCATTCGAGGATTGAGCACAGTTGATTTGATCCACAGGCGAGCTTGCCAAACCGTGCGTCGGGACCAATCTCGAAGAGACAAGGAGATTCAGCCAAGTCCAAGACCTTTTGGACCGTGGGTACGTCGTGAGAGCCTTAGTCCTTGTCTTGTTCTCTTTTTGGTTCCCAAAAAGATGGTTCTTGGCGTATGTGTGTAGATTGTAGAGCCATTAACAACATTACTATCTGGTATCGTCATCCTATTCCTAGGCTAGACGGCATACTTGATGAGTTGTGTGGTGCTACAATTTTCACAAAGATTGACTTGCGTAGTGGATACCACCAAATAAGAATGAAACTTGGCGATGAATGGAAAACTGCTTTTAAAACAAAGTTCGGCTTGTATGAGTGGTTAGTCATGCCTTTTGGTTTAACTAATGCACCTAGCACTTTCATGAGATTAATGAACGAGGTTTTACGTCCTTTCATTGGCAAATTTGTGGTCGTTTACTTTGATGATATCTTGATTTATAGCAAGTCCATGGATGAACATTCGACTCACTTACGTGCTTGTTTTAATGCTTTGAGAGATGCACGTTTGTTTGGTAACCTTGAGAAGTGCACCTTTTGCACGGATCGAGTCTCTTTCTTGGCTATGTTGTGACTCCACAGGAATTGAGGTTGATAGAGCCAAGGTGGACGCGATATGGAGTTGGCCCACGCCCAGTCTCCCAAGTGCGCGAGTTTTCTTGGCCTTGCAGGATTTTATCGCCGCTTTGTCAAAGAATTCAGCACCATTGTGACACCGTTGATTGAGTTGACAAAGAAGGGAGTTGTGTTCCATTGGGGGCCATCACAAGAGGAGTCCTTTAATCGTTTGAAGGACAAGCTTACGCACGCACCATTGCTCCAACTTCCGGATTTTGGTAAGACTTTTGAACTCGAATGTGATGCTAGCGGAATTGGTATTGGTGGTGTTTTGATGCAAGAAGGCAAGCTCATTGCCTACTTTAGCGAAAAATTGAATGGTCCTGTTCTTAATTATTCCACGTATGATAAAGAATTGTATGCCCTTGTTCGTTCTTTAGAGGCGTGGCAACACTATTTATGGCCTAAAGAATTTCGCATATGGAGGAGGAGGAGGAGGCGAGGCAGCGAGGTGAAGAAGTTTTGCTTTGCTTTGCTTTCCTTAAACCCTTGTTTTGGGTTAGTAAAACCACGGTTGCTTTGGTCTTATCTGCTGTTCTCGGGGGCGGAGGAGAGTTACCAGAGTATTTAATGGTGGCTAGCTGTGGGTGGTCTTCTGGAGTAGGTCGGGGTCTAGTAATGTCACTAATTACTTGTTTGATTGCACTTTTGTTTTAGTCACTTGCTTGTTTTTTTTTTTGAAGCAATTTCCCTGATTTATATATTAAAGGATAGAACCGTAAAGAGTCCTTTAGGTCCTGTTGTGCTTTCACTACTCTGCAGTCCTTACAACCACGCTAAGTCGGTTTACTATCACTTCACAGATGGCTACAACCACGTGAAAGTTATGATTTGATCACGGTAGTCATAACTCGATTACGACCACGTTAAAGACTCGATCGATGTGGCCGTAGCGCTTACGACCATATCTTCGACTTCATAAACACCTCGATTTCTCGAGCCAAACCGCTCCTTCTTCTCTTCTTTATTTCTCTCCCTCTTGTTCGATCACACCGATCGCGTCGTTCCCCTCTCGTTACATTGCTCTGCCTTTTATACCCAACTCTACGACAACGACACAGAGACAACTACGACTTCGAGATGGACTTGAAAACTGACTTGTATGCGGAAACAAACTCGTACACGACTCGAACACATATAATACAACAAAACCGATTCAAATACGACTAAACAAGATTACTAACTCTAACAATTACCTCCTTAATCTTGTTTCTCCATCTTGATCATGCCGATCTCTCTCTTGCTTCCACTTCTTCCTTTACACCGCACTCAGAGGAGATGGGCCTCGGTCAGGGGGCAACGGACCAAGGCCCGTAAAAAATAGTAATGGAAAATTTTAGTATATATATAAAAAAATATTGTATAGTGGACATGCTCGAGTCTTATTGGCCGCCCGAGACTATTCCCCGCCCGCCGAGACTATTCGTAGCCGACCCAATGAGCGAAGCTGAGTGCAGCATGCGAGCGGCAGCAGTGCCTCACCCTAGCTGCGCTAATCCCTCCTGTCTCGCCAGACGCACTGCCTCCACCGCCTCCGCAACCGCCGCCCCCCCCCACCGCATCCTCTCCCCGCGACGCCAGACGCCGCCCGCCTCCGCCGCGCCCGCCTCCTCTCCGTCTCAACACTATCCCCATGCCACGGGCCATGGCCGCGCCTCCTCTCGCGGCACCGCCTCCGCCCCCTGCCTCCTCTCCGCCGAGTCCACCGGCGCCGCAACGCCGCCCGCCTCGCCTCCTCTCCCGCCGCCACGACGCCCCCACGCCTCTCCGCCGTGACGCCACCCCACGCCTCTTCGCCGCGACGCCCCACGCCTCTCCGCTCGCCCCGCCCCGCGGCAAGACGCAGACCCCGCCTCCTCTCCGCCCGGCCTGCGCAGCACCGCCCCCTCGGTGAGCCTGATCTGACGCCTCCACGTCCGATCTGACTTCCTTGTTCCATGTTTTCTCATGGTTATCCTTCCCAATATCAGTGATGCTATATTTACTTGTTTGTTTGAATCACTTTGTATGATTTACTTTATGTATCACAGTTTAGAACTTGGAAGTTTAGGGTCGAGCGAGCGGCTGTGCTAATTTACCAACCATGGCTAGAGAAATCGTTGATATATCTAAGTGTTAGAGGTTTTTGCTTGATTTTGACACTTTTTGATGGGAAGCTTGGCCTTGAGCATCTTGTGGTTTTAATGTTTTACTAAAGATTAGTGATGTGAATTAGTAAATAAATTTGTGGTTTGCAGTCTGCAGTCTTGGTGTAGGTTTGAGGTAAATTCATTAATTGTTTTTTTGGTTCTAAGAGAACCTATGGTCTGTGGATGTACATACAAGAGTGGAGGCTTTCTTGATTTTAGCCTGAGTCGATTTCAGCATTTTTTTTGGAAGTAGTTTCTTTGCCATTCGTCAATTAGTGGAGCAAATTTGTTCATGTGTTCTGAAATATGAACAAAATTTCTGCTTTGTTAGTTAGAATGGAAGCAATGGAGAATTGCGGTATTGCCGTATCGTGTATCCGTATCCGTATCAGGGTATCCAGGCAACATAGGTTGTAGACTTATATCTTCCTTAGTTTTGAGCCCGACGCTCTGAGAAATCCTAGCTCCGCCACTGCCTGCACTATTGCCTTACCGCCTGCGCTTGCTCCATCCTGAGCCTCGCACAATCTGACGGTTGCCATGTCTCGCACCAGGACTGATCTCATCATTCCTTGCACGCTTGCCTGAGTTGGAGCACCGCTCCCACAGTCACCTTGGCTTCAACGTTACCTGAGCCTCCCGCTCTTCTTTCTTAGACCAAAACTGCCTGCTTTCCCTTGTATATCTTAGCTGAGACTACACCGCCCCTAACTTTTGTCTCCAACGCTTCCTACGGTCCCTTTGCAAAACCACAAAAGACTGCACCAACCTGTACTCTAAGTCTTCCTCTTAGACCTTGTGCACATTTTCCATCGACTTGACTTCCTGTGTTAACCGCACCTGCATATGCGCCGCATGCGCCTCCAGAGCCGCTGCTCCCTTCATGCACACCTGCATGTGCGTGGTCGTGTGGCTTGTTGCCATCTGCGTGCGTGGAGTCCATAGACCTGCCCTTCTCCCCGTGGCTGCTAACGTGATGCTGCCTGCACGCATCGTGTGCCAGCTGCACGTGACGCGCCTGGGTCCTGTCATCTTGGGCTTCTGCATGCGCACATGCATGCCCTGGTTGGCTGCCCCCAGCTACGCCTACTGAGTCTTGCCCCTGGGTCCTGCCACCTCCTGACTCCTCCAAGCTGCTCTTTAGACAAATCGATTTACAAGTTTTCAAAGAAATCTTGTACAACCGATTTGGAGATCTTTTCACCTTCATCAACAAAATCTTTGTTCTTGTCATACACACGGAAGAACTCATCCTGCACCACCACCCTGCACACTCTTTCTATCATCTACCTGAGACTGAGTATGTAGTAAATCCCTGTCAATAACTTCTCATCTCCGTTATTGCATTGCAACATCATTGTCTCGTTGCCTCTTATCTCCACCGTGGAGCCGTCGCCAAATTTGACCTTGCCCCAAATCTTCTCGTCTAGCTCATGAAACACGGAGTAATCTCCCGTCATGTGGTTGCTTGCTCCTTGTCCAAGTACCACTGATCCGTGTAATCGTGACTGCCTTCCTTTGTGCGTAGTTTTGGAACTACATTCTCCTCGTTCAGTATCACCATGACCGGCGCCTTTGCAACATATGAGAAGATAAGTAGTCTCGGTTTTTCATCTTCTTCTTCGTCTTAGGCGAGGTTCACCTCCCCGTTCTTCTTCTTGCTTCGACAATCCGACGTATAGTGCCCGTACTCATTACAGTTGAAACACTTTATGTGGCTACGGCATTCTGACGCGTAGTGCTCGTATTCGTCACATCCAAAGCACTTGACATGTGACTTGACCACTCTGGCCACCTCAACCGCGCCATCTCCCGCGGTTGTTTGATGAGCCATGGCCATCTCTCGGATCTCCTTTTACTAGCAACGCCTGCTCGTTATGAGTCTGGAATCCCTACTCGTTACGTGACTGAAACCCCCTTCAGTAACTCCTCATACGCCTTGAGGGAGCTGGTGATCTCTTCTATCTTCTTCTTGTTCAGATCGGAGGAGTACATAAGTGTAGTGACAACAGGTATGTACTTCTCTGGAAGTACGCGTAGGTACTTCTTCACCGCCACAGATTCCTCCATCTTGTCACCAAGAGAGTTAATCTGATTGTACAACGAAGTCAGCTTGCCGGCGAACTCGTCCACTGACTGGATCTTTCCCATCTTGAGATTCTCGAACTCGCTCCGCAAATTCTGTTGCACCTCCTTCACACGATCAACGCCCTCGTGCATCGTCTGCAGCGTCTCCCCCACCTCTCGTGCCGTCTCCTTGCCGATGAGCTGATGCATTATCGCATCTGGCACCGCCTGATAGATGATAGCCAAAGTTGCTTGATCCACCTTGTTATCCACCTCCTTATCATTCCCTTTTGGATTAGCTGCACCCCAAACTCCCTAGGCACGTATGTTCTCCTTCATGTTCATTGCCCACACCGGGTAATTGTCGGTCATCAGGAGTGGGTACTGGAGGGAGATTAGCCCACTCTGGGCCTTCGCCTTATCGCCCATGATCTTCAGAAATCACCAAGATCAACAAGTTCTGATACTACTTGTTGTGCTTTGACTACTCTGCAGTCGTTACGACCACGCTAAGTCGATTTACGACCACTTCACAGATGGCTACGACTACGTGAAAGTTACGACTTGATCACAGTAGTCGTAACTCGATTACGATCACGTTGAAGACTCGATTGCCATAGTGGTAAAGCGTTTACGACCACGTCTTCAGCTTCATGAACACCTCCAATTTTCCAGAGCTAAAACCGCTCCTTCTTCTCTTCTTTATTTCTCTCCCTCTCATTCGATCACATCGATCGCTTCATTCCTCTCTGGTTACATTGCTCTACCTTTTATACCCAACTCTATGACTACGACACGGAGACAACTATGACTCGAAAACTGACTCGTACGCGGGAAAAAAACTCGTACACGACTCAAACACATATAATACAACAAAACTAACTCGAATACGACTAAATAAGATTACTAACTCTAACAGTTACAGAAAAATCTAAAGGAAAACAAAAATTACAACTAAGCTCAACTGGACCAAACTATAATCTACCAACGCAGCTCTTGGTCACTTGTTTTTTTTTTTTTTTGAGGGAGAGGTGACTTGCTTGTTAATAACTAAAGAATTTCACACTGGACTTAGGTACTGGTTTTTCTGCTAAAGCCTTTTTTTTTGCTACCGGTTGGTGAACATTATCTTCCCAAACACATGAGAATGCAGCTTACTTATGATACAGCGATGGCATGCACTGATTCTTCTTGCTTGCAAAGAGAAAGCATCTGTATCAAAAAAAAGGAGGAAAAGAAAAGGAGCCTAAGTGTTAACTGTGAGTAACTTCTTCGTTAACCATTGTACGGGAGAGAGAGAGGCGGGACAAACACGTGAGAGCCGCTTAGTTTGTGGTTGATAAATTTTAGTTGTGATCGATAGTTTTTATATTTACTTTTTGAGACAGTAACGATGATAAGGATATAGATACGGACAGATAATGTATATAATTTTAAGTTTGAAAAACTATTTAAAGAATACAAAAGGCAAGAAAAATGGTTACATGCATACCTAGACCCACCCCGTTCCTTCTCCAATCCGACGGTTGGATCCACCCGTCAGTTGTCCTCTCCCTCTCTTAGCTCTCTCAAAGAATGGCTTTCCTGCATTTTTTTAAGGCGGAATAATAGAAGTTTTTTTTTGGTCATGAGTCTTGACCAAACTCCCTTTCCATCGCGGCCAACCACTAGCACAGGTCAAAAAATGCGTTGCTTGATTGTCACGAGTTATTATTGGCCATCGTTAGATCACACAAAACATGGCCTACTTATGGTTCTCCTTTTGTTAGAGTGGTAGTGGAGTAGTATCTGTGGAATTTTCTCGCTTTTTCAGCAACATTGTAGCACAAGGGGAACACCGGAATATATGGGTCGTATCTGTCTATCAAGCAGCATTCAGAAAATATTTGATGCTTGCCTGTACAATTGTAGTACAAGAAGCATTGATTCTAAAAGGAAAAAAGATGAGTAGAATGCTGACCAAAAAGGACTTCGATGTTCGAGTTCTTAAATATTTTCGGTGTCAAGACCAATCTAAAAGGCAGCATTGAACAGCGAGAAAACAATGCTCATTCAATACGCATGATAGTAGTACAACATAAAATTAAGATTTTTGATTTTCCCCTCTCACATTTTCTCTTGAAAATTTCCAAAACTAATTACTGGGCCCATTGGGCCTGCATGCATATGGGCCGAATAACCAATCAAAGCCCATCAGCACCCATTGGGATTGGCAACACGCAGCCCATACCCTCCACCCAATGACTTAGCCGCTTATCCCCATCGCTAATCCCAACCGTGCAAATCCCTAAGCACACTCCCCTAAAACACCCACATCTACCCTCCGAACCCTAGGCCACGGTCACCAGCCCCTCCAAAAACCCCAGGGGCATTATCGCCAATTCACACCACCTTGGGTCGGATTCCTTGGGAAGGGCACAAGAAATTTGATGATACTGGGAGCTAGGCAAGCAAGCAAGCAGGGCAGTGCTCATCTCATGGGGGAGTGTGTTTAAAGTAAAAGGGCTTAACGAGAGAGAGAGAGAGAGGCAAGCTGCAAGGCAAGCGCCCATTTCTATGTTTTGGGATTCTTAAACGGCGCTTAAAATGTTAACCCCTCTCTCCTGCTCTCTCTCTCTCGTGAGTCGTGACCCCATTGGCTTGGTCTAAAGTGTCACATTAGGCATGGTGGTGTGGTGGATGCCTTTGTTTTTATTTTACTGTGTCTTTCTTTTTTTTTAATCTCGCTCTATGCTTTTCTTGCATTTTTTTTACCATGGTGTGACTAAGGAGGATGGAAAGAGGCAAGGGTTGGCTCTGGTTTTTTCTAGGCTGCAGTTGATAATTTCTGGTTGTAACTGATGAATTTTGTCTATGTTTTTGAAAGCGGTAATAAATGATACATACAATTTTAGATTTGAAAAATTATTTGGAGGGCTTATCAAGCCCATCAGATTATTTCGGTTTTCTAAGAAGTTGAAACCAAACATCATTAAAAAAAACAGGCCGTTATAATTGGGCACAGGAGACTATGGGGGGTTAAAAACTGTGATGCTGGTCATTTGGTGGGCTTTCCAAGGGGTGGAGGTCGGTGGCTTTGGGGGATTGGGTTAAAGAAAGATAAAATGCAGCAATTTGTACTTGCATGTTGCTGCTCGGTGTTGAAATGCCTCGGGTTTGTTTGAAACAGGTCATAATTACTGGGGAAAACTTGATATGTACAATACTTAATCGTAAGTTGAAAATTGACCAAGTGGCCAGTGCAGGTGTTAAAATATCATCCCAACGGCTGAGAAATCAGTGGCCAAACGAAAAGATGGCTGTGAAAATTATACTTCAAATGTTATGTATTGAGGGAATAACGTACGATTACTACTAACCCCAGTATAATTATGTTTCAACAAACATAATAATGTGCTTAAGCTGGAGGACATGTACTACATGAAGAGAGCATGGCGAAAAAATACTGACCGAATGGACAATGAAAAACCGGTGTTTCTGGCATCCGAGGGAAATATTTTAGTTTGAAATGACTTTTTTAAGGTTGTTTTTATCCTTTTTTGACTGCACCCGCACGAGACAGCATCTCGGGGCACGGGATCAATACTGGGCCGTCCGATCAGTGGGTCTGATCGCTGCATATTAGCGCTACAACATCCGACCCGCCTAGAGCTATCGGGTCCATGTGCCAACGTTCGCCAAATAGACCCGAAGCAAACATTTCTTATTCGGATCATGCCTCCTCCAAAATTAGTCTCCATTTGGAAACGGAGGATCAACAAAGAAATTATTACGTCTTTTGCGAAGTTGTTGTGAAATTATGTGAAAACTGAACGTGCCAAATAGTCTGTTATTGTCGAAATCATATGAGCCAGCGTATAATCTACTTGCATTAATCTTACCTGGTGTTCCAGCTGCTATTTTCATTTACCACTGCTTTTACCTCCATTCCGTTAAAAAATTTGCTTCTACCCTCCATGTTGACATCGTCGTCGTGACAATGGTGTGCTATTATACTAACAAAATGTGAACCGGTTTCCACGATAAGACGTCAGCACTAGTGCAGCAATTTGCTAGGCATCTCCAATCCCCCAACTTGGCATGCGCTTAGAGGTAGTTTTCCTGCCACGTCGAATGGAGAATGTTTCAAAACCTCCACATTGAATTGAAGGCTACAAGATAAAACGATATTAGTCACAATAAATATTCCGATATACAATACGAATCTTATACCTCCCGAATGTGCAGCGAAGATGAAGAACGGAGAGCGGTAGTCTATGCAGTGGTGCGGACGTCAAAAGTGACACATCTCGGCGACGGACCTACGGTGGGAAAATGTCATGATGTTAGTAGAATGCAAGGCCTAATAGAAAAACAAAATGTAGGTTACTACGTAAGTTACCTTCTCGTCGGTAGAATGCACGGATAATCGGCGGCTAGTACTACGACGCCAGGCAGACTCGGTAGATTGCGATGGCCAGCTGGTGAGCATGGTACCCCCACTGGGTGGCTTATGTGCATAGTGTGATCCGTGGAACGACCGCATTTTAGGTTGTGCACTATTTTTTGGTCATCTTTAGGATGTACTTGTAGTATTCTTCAGGGTTGATGGTGTCTCCAAGCTAGTGATGGTGGCCTCAGACGCCCTTGGGATGCGTTGCACCGCAAAAGCTGAAGTGACATACGAAATAGGTTCAGTAATGACCAGTATGAATTCCTTGAATGAAACGATAAGAAATTTGAACTATCTTGCACTGTCATGACGCCACGAAGTGCTGTAGGGATCGATCGAGCGTTGCAGACTTTCCTTGTGCGTGATCTGCTCAGGGCGATCTGGTGGAGGAATGGTGAGTCAGCTGCATGACCGAGGTAAGTACCACTCCAGTTACTTGTCGTACATCTGGACGTCGTACGGCGCTGCTACATGATGACATCGATGTGTGCATTGTACGTCCATGCCGTCATCCAATGTTGCTGCAGTGCCTGCCAGTCCGTACCATGCCGACCAGCCCTTGATTGTCTGTATTTCCAAAATCATCGATGTTACATAGCAAGACATACAAAGTGTACATATTAGTCAGATGTAGTTTGACTCACCGGTGTATGGCTTGCGGTAGGAACCTACCATCCAGAGGGGGCACGACCTGGTGCAAACTGAACTGTCGCATCACGCGCTGTGACACGTAAACCTCTACCATGTGCGAGAACACCAAATGGTGTGTCGTCACTCATAGCTCTGGTCCTCCAGGCATTATAGGGACAGCCTGTGCGGCGATACATGATGCACAAAATCTACAGTCCATGGACCGCATATGATGTCGCTATCACGTAACGACTCGAACTCATTGTGCTACAGCAAGTAACACCTCGATGGTTTGCCCTTCGCCCACCGTTAGATAGGCGCAGTTCACCGGATGCCCATAGTGGGCCCGTCTGTCAGGTCGGTGAACTTGCCAAACGGGTGCACTGGCGTCATGATTGTCGGACGTCCGATAGGGAAGTGCTCCTAACTCCACAGCTGCACGAGCACGTAGCAGATAGCCAAATTGGGGGTACCAGCAGTGGCACACTGGCAAGCGTCATATAACCCCCGATACATGGCACACAGAATCGCTGATCCCCAGCTGTTCCGAGGCATCGCCCCAAACTCTGCATCAACCAAAGACTCGGCGAGGACGATAAACTCAACATTGCAAATATTGTCGTGTGTGGGAAACATGCTCCAACCAAAGAGCTGAATAAGGAATACGACGAGGTGCCTCCTGACGACCTCCGGCGGTGCATCCAGCGAGTACACACTAAAATTATTCAGCCAAGTGTGGGGGACACCACGTGCACTCTCCGAGATAGACCGGCCGAATAGGTCCGCCAGCCTCTCCTTCCAGTTGGCTGGTGCAGGGGCTAGAACAAGTGCATCACCCTAAGAGGGAGACCGGTTAAGAACGCGACGTACTTCAGAGTGACCGTCATTTCACTCCACCGAAACTGAATGTGTGCGTCTCAGGCCTCCATCTGACCACCAGTGCCGCGAGTAGGCTACAATTGATGGTGAACTTATGTCCGGTGGAGACCAGCATCGTAAAGGGCAATAAGCCCGTGGCCCGCAGGATTGGGATGTAGCGCTCGTTTAGTGCCCATGGATCCCTCACCCCCCGAAGCTTGAAGGGTCAGCCGCGTCACCCATCATCCATGAGTGGCAATGGTGTTTCTCATCGTACAAGTGTTCGAGAAGCTTCGGTAAGGCCATACCTTCTAATATATAGGACAGACCAAATATTAGTGCGAAGATTAATAATGACAATAAAACTTACTTCATAATATGAACTACATTAATTATGACTAACTAAATAACAATAATTATGACTACGACTACGGGAATAATGTCGAAAGCATGCTATAAAAAATTATCTGTCTTTCGGGAGAAACAATCAGCACTAACGTGTCCTTAATGAGTTATGTATTGCCTTCTCAAAATAATTAGCTATGCACTCTTAATTTTTAGAGTACCTTGCAATAAATGGGATAGACAAAATATCAGTGCGAAGATTGATAATGACAACAACATACTAAAAATCAGTGATTACATGCATGTAACTACATACGAATACTTCATTAATTACCGATAATTTGATTACTCATCCTAAAAAATGACGAGCCATTTATTACCGTCGTCCTTACCACTCAATTACTTACCACTAAATTATTACTTACCCCTAACTAATTGCCACTACAATAATTACGACTACTTAATTACATATTTCCATTCAATAACAAATTATGGGTACCGTACGTACAGAAAAATAGTAAAAACTATGTCTAATTACTACAACCTATTTACTTCGTAATACAAACTACATTAAGTACGACTAACTAAATAACACTAAGCATACGATAAAAAATTACTTGCCTTTTGGGAGAAGCAATCATCACTGCCAATTTTGAGCTATGCACTAGCTTCTCGAAGTAATGAGCTACACACTCCCAATTTTGAGCGACAATCACGATAATAATCTTCTAAGATGAGCGACTGAGATAAGCAATGATGAATTGTGAAAAGTGAACCTGGCACGCTCACACCGTACATTGAGAACCCATTGTCACGAGCATGGTAATACTGACAAATATGCAAACGAGGGAGTGGACGAGAGGGGGCGACACGGACATAACAACATTAGTGTGAACGAGAGTGCAGGAGGGGGCACGACACACACAGAGTGACAATTGTGCAAACCAAAACCACATAGCAGGAAAGAAAATATAGCATGATTGGCCGATACATGGGTGAAGCATAGAGGTAAGCCACTTGAAAAGATGCTTGAACAACGTTAAATTTATGATTAAATTAACCTAAATAAACATGGCAAATTTAGACTACATAAAATTTCCAAAACATTACACAATGACTATGACTGTGTCGGGAGGCTTTACATAAAATTTCATAATTTTTGGAGCTCGTTTGCTATATGTAAAAACTTGTACAAATATTAAAATTGTATGGATTTTTGAGCAACATTCACAATGGATTAAATTACCCAAAAATTACACTATGAAGTACGTTACGTTGGAAGGCTGTAAATAAATTTTTGTAATTTGTTAAGTTCATTTGATATATTTGAAAATTCAAACAAACAATGAACAGAAAAAAATTAGAGTAAATAATTAAGCCAGCTTAATCACCCGCCGTCCCTAGGCCGGCCGACAGACTGCCTGCCATCTGCCGGCGGGGCGGTAGGCCTGCCGCCGGTGGCCTCGCAACGTGTCTTCTCCCCCGCGCTGCCGCCGCCCACCGAACAACAGAAATGTCATTTCTATAAATACGTTATACATATGGCTAGTTTTATAAAAACCATCGTAACCTGCATCAAATCCACTAAAAACTCCGTTTGCTCAGCGTTGGAAAGCCTTGAAACACACTCGAGAAAATATTTACCATCCAATTGGAAGATCCGAACCCGGAGAGTTTGGGTGCTGCTTGGACCAGGCTGCTGTCGGTGATCAAGTAAAGCTCAAACTGGCCCGTGCGGAAGGGCATAAACATTAGGGCGTAGCCGTACGGTAAAAAACTTGGGAAATACGGAGGCGCACGTGAGGGGTGCGTGCATGTGTCGTCGTGCCTACATGTTGCCACTGCTAGCTAGTCGTCGTCGTCGACGTCGTCGGCAGCGTGGCTCAGATAACAGTAACAGTAACCACCTCTTTAGTTACTGCCAGTTACCGTGCTCCTGCCGGAGGAAAGAGGAACAATGACTCGGCGCTGTACTAGCGCGAGATTTCATGCAAAGTTTTTACCTCGTCGGCGTGGTTATTTTTGTTACTCCACTCTGTGATACGTTTGGGTCAAACGATCAAAGTAATTCTTGCAACCAACTGGAGATTCGGAATGAACTATACAGAAGATCGATTCGTATCTTGCCATCTCAAGTTGTAAGTTGAACAGTGTTGCGCTTCAGCGAGCGTTAACGGTAGCAACGGTGTTAGGAGTGATTGGATTTTTTTAAAAAAGTAATCAATTTTTTATTTTGAATTACAGTATTATATCAGTTTTTATTTTTTATAGTTTTGACCATATGTCACTCTACGGTTAGACGACTTGACCACCTTCGCCCAACGGTTGGACGACAAGACCCTAGTCGGCCGACCTGGTTGAGCGACTAGTCCAAGTCGCCCAACGGTTGAACGATTTAAAATAATAATGTAATTATTGTATTAATCCGATGAAAATAATTGTAGGAGAGTAAATAACAATTTTTTATAGTTAATATATTTAACTAATCTTGTTTGTAAATTGTTTTTTGATACAAAAGGGTAGAAAATATCGGCTGATCCATTTGTGGTTTTCGTAGATTGTGAATCGTACGAAATCTATTTGACTCACAATAACATTTTTTGATCGTTGTACGTTATTGTAGTGAGATAAATTTCTAAAGAATTTTGTGAGAACGATTGAGATAGCAACGATTCGTAAGTAGGAAGGTAAGTGATATTACGATGTAATAAAGAATTTGTAATAAAGAATTTGTACGTAGAGGAAGACAAAGCAAAATACATACACAACCAAAAAAGTACATATAGCAGGAGGAAGATCCACTGCTCACGACCAACTGCACCACCCGCAGCACCTCCTTTGTCATTGCCATGTCCCACCTCCGGTCGGTGGTCGCCCATACGACTCCGTTTGGGCTTCCTTAGCGCGGGGTGTCGGCACCCCGATAGGGTCAGGTGGACAGGAGGCCTGTTGACCTATGCTCCCAACACCTCGGGTCGACTCCACCTATGGCTGCGTGGAAACTAGGGCACTACTGAGTTATGACCCGGAAAGGACCTCCGTTGGGTCGTCCGCAAGGAAGTCGGTCACGTCCCCCGAGAGATCCTCGTGGGGGAGAGGTGAACTCCTGGTCAGTGCGTCATTCCTACAGAACATGTATTATTTATTTCTGCAATATATCAATGTGAAAACATTTTAAGAGACGAAACATACCTTTCACATGGGCCATGCCCTGCAACCAACTGTTGTACCCGTCTTGGCCGAACAACGTGTGCTGCCCTGCCAATGCTAGGTAGAGGTCCACGAATGACAAAGGCACTGGTGTGTAGGCACGTGTCCCTCCTAACCCTCCGGCCTAGCCCGACGATGGTAGTGGCGGTGTCCGGGGATAGACACGTGGCCATACCAATCCTTCCGCCTGGTCAGACGCTAGCAAGGCCTGTGCACGTGGCCCTCTAGAGCTACGGACGGCGCGGCGCTGAGAACCCAACCAATCAAACCCCTATTACTCCGGGAGTCTCCGCGGAGGGACGCCCACGTCGCCCGCGCCCGCGCCATCCGCCTGCGCCAGCGTGGTCATGAATCTGCGTCTGATCGGGTGGGCTATTTTGCGAAAAGCCCCCTGCGTTTTCGAAATTACGTACATGTTCTTGGTTCTCACGAAAAGGTCCCCGCCGGTTTTTAGCTCCTCCACTTTGCGTGACAGCCCCGCGGTTTTTGAAATTGCACGGGTCCTCGTTTGTTTACGTCTGTGTCCTCCTTTTTGCGAAAAGACCTTCACCTTTTTGAAAATATGCATGTGCCTTCGATTTTTTTAAAAAACTCCTCACGAATTATCATCTCTTTTACTTTGATACGTACGGTGGCTGGCGCGGTGTGGCGCCGCGCCTATGAGGCTAGTTAGATCAAAGACAAGTACTCGCCAAGAAAGAGACAGCGACCGCAAGAACCGTATGATGCCGTCGTCGTAGATGGCGAGGGAGTTGCGGCTGCTGGTGAAGACAATGGAGACGATGTACGGATCTAGGGTGGTGGCATAGTGGGCCCTGTAACGCCCCCGTTTCCGAGGGCACGTACGGACACGACAATCCGCAACTATTCACGCATGAACAGTTATGGAGTGTCGCGCAAGAGTATACCATTGCATGCTTACAACAAAAGACCAGCATATATTTCACATATGGATTAACATCCAGAGTTTTGACAGCGGGGCGTGCAAGCCCAAAGTATATTTACATTACAAAAACTCCAGAATCCGCTTGAGCGCGGCGAAGACCTAAAGCCACGGATCCTCGTCGAAGAAGAGACCCTCGGGGACTTCCTCAACGGGGAGACCTTCACCTTCGTCTTGATCTTCTAAAGAGTTGAATTAGCAAGCCGTGAGCCAACAACCAGCTCAGCAAATCGCAAAGGAACCCTAACTTACTACTTGCACGGATTCACAAAGGCATGGAATATACTTGGTTTATTATCTTTGAGTGGATGCAGTTTTGTTTGTAAATCTTTTGTAAAACTTGCCGACAAAACTACTTCTTAATCAACAGGGGTTTTCATGAAGAGTTCATTAACCATCTAACCAGATTAAAACGTTTATAAAACTACTTAAGCTTTGCTGATGGGATCACCCAAGTGGCACAGCTCCATTAACCGGAGCACGTATCCGAATACCATTTATTTGACTCTGCGAGTTTGCTCAACTTTACCCACACGATCCCTTAACTCCCGCGACGAGTTAAGAAAGCCGTGTCGTTTCACCGCTCATTTCTTTATATAGGCTCTACCCGGTAGAATTCACTCGGGTCTGGCACATGGAAACTCCCGTCCGCTTCGAGTGAACCCTACCGTTATTAGGTATCCGCAGCATGTCATACCTAATCCACTTCCCAACCTCCAGACTCCTCAACACCTGTAGAGTTTCAATCGAGTTGAGCAGCTACTAAACCAGTGTTGACAAGTCAACTCCTGTGGTTGAGCGGTCACTATGACAGTTGCTCAGCATAAGGGTTTCGGTCCTTATATTTTCACATGGCCCGCAACCTCTCCAGGTCCGCGACCACAACTTAGGGTAAGCGGTGGGCTAAGACCGACCATGTTTCCCACAACACTCTTACCCTTCCCAGCATAACGACACTCTCCGCCCTAGGGTACGGTGTCCCATACCACCCCACCCTAGGGTCGGGTTTTCAAGTCTAACGGCCCGCAGCCACAACCTTATTAGTGTAAGACTTTGCATGATAATAGTGACCTATAGTTATCTAGATTAACAGATAATTATTCCTAGGGTTACAAGGCATGGCTATAATTTAAACATGACATTTTTCGGTGGTAGGTTTAGCTACATAAAATGTCATTCCAAACATTTTATTTTACTTTAAACTAGCATTTCACAACTAACATAATGCAAATAATGTAATAACATAAATTAATAACATGGGATACAACATGATCAAGGTTTTGCGACTTGCCGTGAACTGGAACGATCTCGGCGATCTCGAACGTAGAAACTCCGGGATCCGGGGACTGCACCTGAGCTTTCAGGAACTCCGACACTAGCGCAAACATATAAAATAATTAAATCCAGCTTGAGACTAATCAAGCAAGGAAAACTAATCTATTTAAAAGAATTAAAAAGAAGTAAAATGCATAAAATAACAACTTGGTGAATTTTGAGAATTTTTCTGGGATGAATTTGGGAAAAAGGATGTCACCACTGGGTTCAGGATATTATTTGGAGCAAAGTGGTGAAATTTGGGAATTTTTAGGATTTTCTGTGATTTTCTAGGATTTATTTGGGTTTTCTAGATTTTTGGAAAAGAATAAACCCTGGAAAAATCGGTGAACATCTTGGCCGCCCATTGGCTACAAGATGGCCCAAGATCACATGCATGCCATGCGGCCAAGGCCAGCCATGCCAAGCCCAGCGCCCGCCATACTGGCCGATGGTCGACGCGTGGCGAGGGCGGCCACCGCGATGGGGCGGGTAGACGGCTCGGATGGAGGCGGTAAGTGGGATCCGCGGCCACGGAAGGGGCGCGGCGGCGGCGCAGCGGGTGGGCGGCCGCGATTAAAGAAGACGGGCGATGGGCGGAGGAGGAGGCCACGTGGCGAGGAGGGTCTTCTTCCTCCTCCGATCGCTTCTGGCCTCCCGAGCGTGGCTGCGGTGGCGGCGGCGATCCGGTGCCAAGGCTCGCCGGCGAGGAGGCATCCGGGTAGGGTTTGCCACGGGGAACCCATTTCGGGGCCTTGAGGGCTACGGGGAGGATCAACGACGGCGCATGGCCGGAGAGGAGGCGGTGAAGACTTTCGGTCACTGGGGCCAACGATGGCTCTCCAGGCAAAAAGGGCGGTAGCTGGAGCATCACTGGGGTGAGGGGGACTCCATGGTGGTGGCAGGTTGGACGGAGGTGCTCCCAGGTGGGCTGGCCACGGTGACCCCTTTTTGGCCGGCGGCGAGCTTCGCCGCCAGGGCGAAGGAGGGGTGCTCTCGGCCGGCGGAGTTCACCAACACGTTCAGGAGGCAGAGAGGAGCAAGTCAGTGCAAAGAATTTGATTTTAATCGAGTGAAGAAGGAGGAAGGCTCGGGAGATCACCGGCGGTGAGGGAGCTGATCGGCGGCGGCACAGGCGATGGGAGTTCGAGTGGATGCTCGGGGAGCTTCAGGGAAGCAAGGGGTTACAATGGGGCTCGGGGTGGCTTTAAAGGGGTGGAGAGGGCCGGCGTGCGGGGCAAGTCGGGCAGGTCGGGGCATGGCGCGCCGGGGTCAACAGAGGTACGAGGGCGGTGGGGAGTGACGCCTCGCGCGCATGGGCGTCGTCCGCCCTGCAGGGAGTAAAGGCGAGGATGGGGAGGGAGCGGTGAGCTTGGGCATGGGAGAGGCCCCGCGGGAAGGGGGAAGAGGGTGGCGGGTGGGGCCGGGGGAAGGAGGGGCGGCGCGTGGCGCGGGTGGTGTCGGCTTGGACCGGGGCGAGGGGGGCGAGGCTGTCCCGAGCTGTGGCGCAGAGGCGGTGCGGCCCATGGGCGCCAGCACTGCAGCGCCTGAGGAGAGCGGGAGGAAAGGCGCCCGAGAGAGAGGGAGGAGCGGCGTCCGCGAGGGAGGAAGCGGGAAGGCGCGCGCCGCCGAGCGAAGGAGGAGGAGGCGCCGGAGAAGGCGGAAAAGGGCGGCGCCAGTGAAGGAGGAAGCGTCCGGCTAGAAAAGGAAAGCGGCAGCGGGGAGGTTTTTCAAATTGGGAAAGTTTTCAAAAATTCACCAAAAATTCAGGAAAAATTTGGTTTGAAAATTTGGGGACTTTCAGGCCCAGTCCTTCTCCTTGTACTCGCCTATGCACAGTTGCCTGTCCTTCCTGGAACCCCTACAAGCCAAGCAAACTAACCAACCCAAGAAGAAATCAAAGCCACATCGTGAGGAACAGGCGCTGCCACAGAGAGCGCGAGCAGGGGAGAAGGCGTCACCATATGAGGACGGTCGTGGGGTGGGATGGGGTGCCATGAGGGGCGGGTTGGAGCAGAGGTCGAAGGTAGCAGGTTGTACACGCAGAGGTAAGGGATAGGTAAAGGGTCCCCCTCCATGTATCGCCGCTGCACCCACCCTTCTCCAACAAAGTCGCGCGTGTGGCCGAGCCCACGCCGAGGCGGCGGAGGCAAATCTTGGAGTGCTGGGCGACGACAGTCGCTGCCGTGGCATCGGCCTCACTGGACCCACGGTGGCGTGAGGGAGGTTCAACGGCTGCTTGCCGGTGAGCCCGCGGTGGATCCGTCCCTGGTAATAGGGATAACTAGTGATCTTTCTTAGATAGTTTGCGGTTCGGTCACTTCCATTCATAAATAGTTCACGGTTCGGTCACTTCCATTCATAAACGACTGAATTGCATCCTAAGACCCTTATTTCAGAATAGAGGATCCTGGGGGAATTTTTTTCTCGTGAAATTCCTACATTTCAAACAGAAGAGTATCAAGCGAACGCCATGCCAGGAGTGGGACTGACTGTAGCTTGAACAGAGAACTACGAACCCATTCTTTTTTGTACATGGAAGGCAACAGATCGTGGGATGAGTTTCCCTTCATCAAATTTGGTCCTGTCCATATTGGTTTTTAAAAGCTATTTTTTATAGTAAATTGTTTTTTATAGTATCTAGTTTTTAAACGGAGTGTTTTTTTAAGACAGAGTCTACTAGTTGATTGTAGTATAAACTGTATCAATTTCATTTATATCGGTCAAAATTGCACACAAGTATCTCTCTTTCTATAAACTTCTATACAAACTGTTATTATTTATAAGACAAAATCAAAAGCTAAAGCTAAAAACCTATATAAACAAACCATGAGCAGCTATGCAAGCTCAAATCTCGAGCTAGTCGTTGATACCTTCGATCCCTTGTGTACCGGACAACGCAGATAGCTCACGAAGACCGTAGTGTTACCACTGGAACACATGGCTACCTTCTACGTTAGGAATATCAATCAAACCAAGTCCACACAATGTAGCAGTACTGGTAAACTAGTATCTTCAGGAACACGAAGCCTTGTTCAAGTCGGTACCCAAGTCGCATGCACTACCCCCAACGGCCCGTTCTAGACGGCTTTAGATTCTATCATTTTTTGCCTTTTAGTTTATTTAAAGTAGAAATCATTTCAAATGTGTTACTCTAATGTTAACTTATTTTGGCTCTTTTTTTCTGTTTTTCTTTGCATTGTCCGTTACGATATAATACTTTTTCATTTATTAATATTACTTTTAAATTTTTATTGAGCGGGAATCTTTGGGGCGAGCCCTTAATTATCTTGCACCTTTTAAGGAAAAACAACCTTCCTACCGCTAAAACGACAGGATCAGTAGACAGCAGTACAGCGCAACGCGGCTCGCACCGGGCTGCAGGCGGCTCGAACGGCGCTAACAATAATTATACGGCCCTAATCGCAAAGGAACAAGCATAATTAATTACACTTTTCCTCCTCGATCGCCTCTACCGAGATGATCAGTACTGTACTGACGTGGCAAAAAAAAACCCTAAGGAGGCCGGGAAGAAACCCATGATGGTTTTCTTATCATAGAAAAGGATTAGCGCGGGTACTTGAGGCATCTGCGGGAGCAAACCAAGAACCCAACCCTAATATAGTAGTATAATGTGATAGAGGCAGATGCTCAGTCATAAATAGATAGTAGTACGCCTAACTAAGGGCCTGTTTGTTTCGACGACAACCGCAGCTACCCTAGAATCTGCAGCTCAAACAAATGGTCAGATTTTCATCCATTCTAAGTAGCCGTAAGCTACGAATCCGGAAAATGAACTAGTAGCGAAACGGGGTTATCCAGCTTCTCCAGATTCTGACTAGCTGGATACTCACCAGCTGAAACAAACAGACCCTAAGCTAGGTTAATTAAGCTAAGAGAGCTGCTTGGGCTCTGTAAGCTAAGCAAGCATCTGCATGTATCCACTTGGCTTTATGTGGAGTAGCTAGCTAGCTTTGGTTGCAATAAGAAATGGGCTTGCATTGCATTGGACAAAGCCATAGGTAGCTATCATTTCGCCATGGCCAGCAGCATGGAGCCCCAAAACCCTCCTGTACGTTTCTTGCCTGTAATTATGCCATCAGTTTGAAACCAGTTATTTGACGCACGTTAAGGCTTTCTTTACCTGAAGTCTATGCATCGAAGTCACAAACAACAGACAGACAACACGTTGGTCGGAGCATGGATGCAGCAAGCGAGCACACACAGGTCACGATCCAGGAAGTACTAACTAGTAGTACTGCTAGTTAGTCTTTCGACGGGGCAGCTCGTTAGGTTTTTGATCGGAACGCCGGTTTAAGTGCTGCTAATTAGTCTGAAAGTCGTAATTAAGCGCTCACAAATGAGATAAAACTTAGGCAAGAACTAAATACACTGATAAAACTGTCCTTATACGTGTATGTATTGCACGATTTTTCCCTGTGTATCTCCCCATCATACAGTCGTGAGGGTGACAGAAAAGTCGTATGTTTTAATGAATTTGTTTTTTTTAAGTTAAGGTTGATGATCTTTAGACTAATTGGTTAGTCTAATACTTTCGTCCCTTGCTATAACATAAGGGTATCGATAATTAATTAGGCCCATACCCATATTGGGCTCACAAGGCCACAACAAAACGGCACTGGGTGCCTAATTAGGCATCATGTATCTTTGGCCCAACCAAAGGTCACGCCAAATTGCTCTACCAAAACTTGTCAAAATTTGTCAGTATTACAGAAGTTTGGTCATTAGTCGGTTGCCTATGAATTAGTTATTTTTAAAAAAAAGGAATTATAAATCTAAAAAAAAAAGATCTCGCCAAATTTTGGTCACAAAACAAGTGGACGCCAAATCTAGTCAAAATGACCATCCTTTTGGCTTCTTGGTTGGGGCATTAGTTTCACCTCATGTGCTGCTTTTCCCCGCCAGCTTTGTTGGCTATACTAAAGTTCATCTTCGAGTTGCAGTCTTATATTCAATGTCGTATATGTACTTCTGATACAATTGCTTACATGTCATGAATGTTCAATTCAATACGCGGTTGTCACTAGTTCAATTGATATGCCCACTCATAAACGCACGATGCTGCAGCCTGAAGATGGATGCATATCCTCTGTGCTCTTAGTTGAAGAAAAAGAACGGAGTTATCAGAATGAGCTTGAAAGAGCAAACTTGAAATGTTTTGAACAGAGTTCAGTGCCCACAATCAATTCTCTCTTACGATAATAAATATTTTTGGACAAAAAGATCACAAACAATAGGTTTCCAAATGCAACAGTCAGAACTGGAGAGTAGAATTAAAAAGTACCCGAGCTACAATCTTTATGTGATCAAGGTCATTTCACTTGTAATGTTCCACCTAAAACTTTAGGATTCGTTGGACAATTTGGACTAAAATGTTAGTGTAACACCCCCATTTCTGGGCGTTATGAATTCCTCGCAATTGCTCAGGACTGTTCAGCTGCGAGTACATCCATCGAGTGTATAACATTGCCAACGCAAGCTCAAGAAACAAAAGTCGACTTTATTACATTATAAGGGCTTAAAGCCAAGATTCACGGTAGGGCCAAAGGCCTTAATTTACATTACAGCAAAAGACACCACAGGCACACTTGAGCGGAGAATGACCCTAATCCCAAGCTTCGTCTACTTCATAGAATATCACCTCTTCGTCTTCGTTTATCTCCTCAAAGTTGGCAGCTTCTATTTATGTTTTTAGCAAGTATGAGTACAACTACCGTACTCAGCAAGTCACACGGAGCTTAACAATAACTATATGCATGGCATAACAAGTAAAAGGGGAACAAGTTTATTACTTTGTGTGGATGCAGTCTTAGTTGAAAACCAATTAAAGGCTTGAAAGTAACTTCATTAAGGTAAAGGGTTTTCAAGCGTGATTATCAACATTCCACCTTACCAAACTATTCTTAAATCTACTTATGCTTTGCTACTGGATTCACCCATTAAACACAGCTTCATTTACCGGAAGCACGGCGTATTCGAATACCATCATTTTATGACTCGCATAGTTGCCTTTACCCACAAGATCTCTCAACTCCATGACGAGTTAAGAAAACAAAGTTATTCACTGCTCAACTCTTTATATAGCCTCCACCCAGTAGGTCCTAGATCCCCATAAACTCGGATGACCCCACGGGTCCCATTCGACTCATAGCAGTCCTATTGTTGTATGGTTAACCACCTCCCATACGACTCACCCTCTGTCTCCCCCCGCCAGTTGCAGAGGTTCAATTGAACTTGAGCGCATTAAACCAGTTTGACAAAATCAACGCTTGTGGTTGGACGAATACTATGTTCTTTACTCAGCATAAGGGTCTAGTCCTTACATTTTTCACTGAGGCACCATCCATGCACAAACCCATATTCAGTGCCCGTGGCACTGCCACCAATCCACAGCTAAGCCTCCACCCTAGGATGAGGTCTTCGGACTCACCTCTGTGATCCTCGCTTACCCTAGATCCATCTTTTCAAAATTCTAGACAAATAATAAAATTCTTAATAGTGAAAAGATTTTGATGAGTCCATAAGCTACCATGTTTACTTAGCTATCATATTTATTTTTACTACGTCTTGTCAAGGCGAATATGGCCATCAAATTAATCTGGACTTTTTCGGGTGGTAGGACATAACTAATATCATGTCATTCTAAACAATGATTATACATAAAATATTGACTTGAAAATAACATAATGAAATTACAGATAAATAAATAAATAAAGTAAAGATAGGTTCAACATGATCAAAATATGAGCAACTTGCCTTGCGGTTCTATGATTTCAACTAGATCGACTTCCTTGGTGGGTTGGGCCTGAACTTGGGCTTCTCCTTTCAGCTCCTGAGAAACTTCGACGTCGGAGGGTAATACAAAAGCAATTTAAAATAAATTAATTCCATGCCCGAAGGTTTGAGCTAGGAATAAAGAAAATATAATAAAGAAAGAAAATCTAAAAAATTCAAATAAATAGGGTTTTGGGCTTATAAGAGGGTCATATGGGGAAATGGGCCTGAGATTTGGGTTGGCGGGCTCGAAACGGTCAAAATGGGTATAAACATGGATTTTTGGTTTCGGATGAACGATAACGGTCGAGTTCATCAGTGCTTATCGGGTTTCTCTTGTTCCTCGGGCTCGGATCCGCTTGACCACCGAAGCAGTGCGGGCGCGGGCGGCTCGCTCACCAAGTCACTGCTCGGGTCGGGTGCAACCAACGGCAGGCGACTTGATCTGGCTCAGCCGAGACAAAGCGGCTCGGTCGGACGGAACAAAGCGCGGCGAAGCGGGTTTGGTGCGATCGCGTCGGCTTGGGCTCGGTTGGTCGAACGGGCACGCAGGCGGCGGGTTCGGCTCGGTAGAGTTTGGCCGGTTCGATCGGATGAATAGTGACGTATTCTACCTCCCGCTCACGCGCCTGACGGTACCAAGCGAAGGAAGACGGCGGTTTGCGAGGTGCTTTGGTGGTTTGCGACGGTAACGAAGGGCATGGATGGGTTCGGGGCACTAAGGGGATTCCATTTTGGGTGGTGGCCAGCTCGGTGAAGGCGGCAATCACTGGCGGCGAGCTTTTCTTTCTGGTGGCTAGTGTGTGCATGATAGGGCTTATGGGGGCTTAATCGGATGAATTGGCTGGTGCTAGAGTATCAGTGGGAGTAGGGGAGGTTAGTGGAGGTGGCGGTTTGGGCTAGGGAAGCCGGAGTTGGGTTGGCCACGGTGGGGGCTTTACCAGTTGGGGTTATCTCGGCCGGGAAGAGGGTTGCTCGGGAGGCTAAGGTGGCGATTGGGGTTTGCTTCTAGGGCTATGGAGAGGCTGTAGGCGAAGGTAATCGGAGAATGGAGGGGCGGACGACCGACATTGAGCTAGGGTTGAGATTTGGGATTTTTGGCCATTACCGGCATGGAGGTGGCGATGGGTCTTTGGGGTGTGTCGATTGGCTTCGGGGAGTTGTCAAATTCACCGTGGAGTCCTTGGTTGCTTAAGTAGGTGAAGTAAGGCGGTGCGGCTTGGGTCGGTTGTGAAAAGGAGTAGGGGCGGTGGCATTGGGCGGCGGTGGTGTGCCATGCCCTTGGGTCGGCTCGGGGTGTCAGGGCGGAAGAGGGCAAGGATGCAAAGGCTCTGCCTTAGCGGTAGAGGTGGCGAAGTCCCAAGAGCGAGGTGGTGGCGCGGCAAGGTGACTAGCGGCAAAAAGCAAGGACACACGGCCACGGTCAGTTGGCGTGGCTCGCCACGGTCTCGAGCGGGTGCACGGCCGACCAGCAATGGAGTCATGGAAAAGCGCAGTGGGGGGCATCACGAAGAGAGTGTGGCGCTAAAATCGTATGGCGGTGGAATTTTCGGACAGGAACAGTGCTGGCAATCGATCTCCCTATTCCGGTTGTGATGGCAAGGGTTAAGGGCTGCTTTGCTTTGAGATTTGTGGGAATTAGGTTGAGGAAGCAAGAGAACAAAACAAAAATGAAAATTCAAGTCAATTTCAAATTTTTGCAAAAATCGGTTTTATTTCAACCTACCCTCCTTAAAAAGGATCTCGACCTCGAGATCAACTCGGGCCAAGGAGTAGGTTGGGAAATTCTCGCTGTAAGTCTGACTCCTTTTCCCAGGTTGCCTCATCTGCTGTGTGATTTCGCCATCGTATCTTGTAAAATCGATATTTTTGCTTCTTAACTGCTCTCTCGCAGTTTCAAGATCTGAATTGGTTCTTCTTCATATGAAAAATCATCTTGTAAGTCTATATCATCAACTGGTATCTGCTCTGTTGGATGGCGGAGACATTTGCGTAGCTGGGACATATGAAATATGTTATGTACTCTGGCCAGATTTGGTGTCAGTTGTAACTTGTAGGCTACTTCTCCTATTCTCTCAAGAATCTCAAATGTGCCAATATATCTCGGGGCTAGCTTCCCATTAACTTGAAATCTTTTTGTTGACTTGAAGGGTGTAACTTTGAGGTATACCAAATCTCCGATTTCAAAACTTAAATCTTTTTGACGATTATCAGCATAACTCTTTTGTCGACTCTGGGCTATTCTCATCTTGTCTCGGACCATCCTGACGTGAGCTTCTGCATCTTGGACGATTTGTGGTCCTAAGAACTGTCGTTCTCCGGTTTCAGTCCAATTTAACAGTGTTCTACATTCTCTCCCATACAGGGCTTCAAACGGTGCCATTTAATCTTGCTCGGTAGCTGTTATTATAAGAGAATTCCGCAAACGGTAAACACGTGTCCCAAGCTGCTCCATAGACCAATGCACATGCCCGAAGCATGTCTTCTAAGATTTGGTTCACTCGTTCTGTTTGTCCTCCGGTTTGTGGGTGGTATGCTGTACTGAAGACTAAGTCTGTCCCCATGGCTTCATGCAGCTTCTCCCAAAATGTAGACGTGAACTGTGCTCCTCTATCAGATACTATTCTCTTTGGAACTCCATGTAATACCACTATTTTTGTTAAGTACAGCTCTGCCAGTTTATTCTTGCCATAGGTTTGTTTGATTGGTATGAAGTGTGCCACTTTGGTTAGTCGGTCTACGATTACCCATATAGCATCATAACCGTCTCGACTTTTTGGGAATCCTGTAATAAAATCCATACCAATGTCATCCCACTTCCATTCTGGGATTGGCAAAGGGTTTAGCAATCCTGAGGGTTTTCGATGATCTATCTTTATTTTCTGATAGGTATCACCGCGTGCAATATACTCTGCTATTTCTTTCTTCATCTTACTCCACCAATATCTCTTTTTCAAGTCTTGGTATATCTTTGTGCCTCCTGGATGAATAGAGAGTTGAGATGAGTGAGCCTCTCGCAGTATCAAATCTTTTAACTCTTTGTCATCGGTATACAGTAACGATCTCTAAACCTTAAAATTCCCTGATCATCTTTAACAAATTCAGTTGAGTTTGCTTCTTCACTTCTCTTTATGAGCTGCTGTATTTTTTCATCTTTTTCTTGTGCTGATTTGATTTGATCCGTTAAAGTCGGCTGGATCTCTAATGCTGCTATTTGACCTTGTTCAACAACACATAGGTTCAACCACTGAATTTCTTCTTGCAATGGACTTGAACATTCCAAAATAGAACCTATATTATGATACTTTTTCTGACTTAGTGCATCTACGACAACATTTGCTTTCCCAGGATGATACTGGAGATCCAGATCATAATCTTTGATTAATTCCAACCATCTTCGTTGTCGAAGATTTAAATCTGGCTGAGTAAATATATATTTCAGACTCTTGTGGTCGGAAAAGATCTCACAATGATTTCCCAGTAGGTAGTGCCTCCAAATTTTTAACGCATGTACCACGGCTGCCAATTCCAAGTCATGCGTTGGATAATTTATCTCATGTGGTCGCAATTGTCTCGAAGCGTATGCTACCACTTTCCCTTCCTGCATTAGCACACAACCTAATCCTTGCTTTGAGGCATCACAATAGATTTAAAAATCTTTCTCGGGGTTGGGAAGTATAAATACTGGGGCTGAAGTCAATCTTGTTTTCAACTCTTGAAAACCTTCCTCACACTTATCTGTCCATTTGTATCGATTGTCTTTCTTAAGAAGCTGGGTGAGGGGTCTTGTTATTTTCGAGAATCCCTCAATAAAACGACGGTAATATCCAGCCAAACCAAGGAAACTTCGGACTTCTGTTATAGTGGTTGGCTGTTTCCATTCCATTACCGCTTTCACTTTCTTCGGATCTACTTTTACTCCTTCTTCTGTGATAATGTGGCCGAGAAAGGCTACTTCTTTCATCCAGAACTCACATTTAGAGAACTTAGCATATAACTGATGTTTTCCTAGCTTACTCAAGGCAATATGCATATGTTGACGATGCTCTTCTTCTGTCTTGGAATATATTAATATATCATCGATGAACACTATCACAAAATGATCTAACTGCTCCATATATACCATATTTATCAGGTTCATAAAATATGCCGGCGCATTTGTCAAACCAAATGGCACTACTGTGAACTCAAATAGCCGGTATCTTATGGTGAAGGCAGTCTTTTCACGGTCTTGCTCTCGGATCTTAAGCTGGTGATATCCGGATCTTAGATCAATTTTTGAGAATACCTTGGCTCCTTTGAGCTGATCAAATAAGTCGTCTATTCTTGGCAAAGGATATTTATTTTTAATATTCACTGCGTTCAATCCTTGATAATCCACGCACATCCTCTGACTCCCATCCTTTTTCTTAACGAACAATACTGGGGCTGACCAAGGGGATATGCTGTGTTGTATAAATTCTTTTTCCATCAACTCATCCATCTGTTTCTTAAGTTCTTTCAACTCTTGAGCTGACATCCGATATTGATGCTTTGTGATGGGTCTAGTTCCTGGTATTAGCTCAATAGCAAGCTCGATGGGTCTATATGGCGGTTTTCCCGGTAGCTCTTTTGGAAAAACATCCGGATATTCTCGGATTATTGGTATTTGGGACACTCCTTCTTCTGCCATTATACTTTGAGTACTTGTTTTCATTTTCTCTACTAGTGTTGGATCTGTCTTTACTACTATCTTTTGTCCTTCTGGACTTACCAGAGTTACTAGCTTGTTCTCACAGTCCACCTTGGCTTTATATTTAGTTAACCAATTCATTCCTAATATAACATCCAATCCCTTCATCTCCAATAATAGCAAGTCTGTCTTAAATTTGACTCCTTGGATTTCCAGATCTAGGTCTTTGCATCCAAAGCGAGATTCCACTTTATTCCCAGCGGTTTGAAAGGAATAAGACTTTTGCAAAGGAGAAAATGACAATTGGTTTTTCACAATAAAAGCCAAGGAGAGAAACGAATGTGTTTCTCGGGATCAAACAAAACCAAAGAAGGCTTTGAGTTAACGGACACGCACCAACGATGGCGTCGTTGGCTCCTCGCTACTATCTACCGGAAATATGATTTATCCTTCCTTGCCGGCTTCGTGATCCCTTTTCCCTTTTCTGCTGCTGGCATCATGGTTGTTGTCTGAGTTCCTGCTGGCTTAAATGTAAACTGTCGAGTATGTCCTCCTTCTTGTTTTGGTATGGTGATGAATTGACGAGGTGAAGATGTCTGTGCTCTAACTTGGGCTTTTGCTACGTCCGAAGGTAATCCTCCTCGTGGGCACTGGTTCCTGTAGTGGCCTGCTTGTCCACAATGATAACATTCAGTATGTAACTACGGACATTGTTTTTGTAAGTGATTTCCTCCGCAGTGATAACACTTCAGATTGGGAATTTGCTTGACGTTCTGTTGAGATGTCATAGGATTTTGACTAGTCTTGAACTGTGGTCTTGGCATGAATACTAATTTCTTTCCTTGTTGTCCTCTAGATTGGGACGTTAACATCATTTGCTTTCGAGGTCTGTCTGATAATGAAGTTCTATGTATTACCTTTCTCTTTCAAGTGTCTTCTAATTCATTCCTTGCTTCTTCAGATATGATGAGTTTATTTACCATTGAAGGTAGGTCTTTATAGTCCACCATTGAAATATGATATTTCAAAGACTTTTGTAATCCCTCTTTGAATCGCTCCATCTTTTTCTCCTCGGTCCTTGCATAATCGCTCCATCTTTTTCTCCTTGGTCCTTGCATCATCGGGGGCATATCTGGCCAATGTATTAAATTGGTGAAGATATTCTGTGACTATTCGTCCCCCTTGTTTTAACGCTAGAAATTCCCGACGCTTGGCTTCAATGACTCCTGTGGGTATATGGGCTTGGCGGAATGAATCTTCAAATTCTTTCTAGGTGATCTCCCGATCCTGACTCATAGTCTGGTAGTTTACCCACCACGCTGCGGCTGGGCCTTGTAGCTGATGAGAGACATATAATACCTTTTCTTTGTCATTGCATTGAATAGTATTTAACTTCCTTTCCACGTCTCTGAACCAATCTTCGACTACCATCGGGTTAGGTGAGGAAGAAAAGACTGAAGGTCGAGTCTTCTGAAAATCTGCCCATTTTGACTGCACGGGCATTCCTTGTTGGTTATTCCCTCCACTTCTTACAGCAATCTGCTCTAACAGCCTGTCATGTTGCTCCATCATGCGCGATTGATTTAATTCTGCTTGGTATCTATTTTCTTCTATCTTGGCTAAAATGTCTGCTAAGCCGAACTGTGGCACTTCCCTTTGACGAGGACTGTCCTGAGATCCTTCTCCACTTCCTGACATCTTGATTATTTTGATGAGATTAGGAGTTCAGATCTGCAGTGAGTTTTTAGAAAGTTAGATAGGTAAGTAAGAATTCAGACTTAGAGTAAGATCAGAATGAAATAGATAAGGATTCCAGAGTGAATTAGAAAGGTTGAAAATTGAGGGGATAGACTAAGGATACTATTAACAAACAAATTATCAATTAAAACAAAGTAGTCTTTATTCATTCATAACACAAGTTGGGTACATACTATTTTACAAGGTCCATACCACAACTCATTTTACAATAACAAAACTTGCTACTACAAAACGGTTCTGACTACTCTATCGCAACCTGACTCAACTCTAAACTTTCTGATCTGGGAGGAGTCACCAGAGGAACACCACTCTTCTTCCTTTGGGTCTTCTTCTTCCTCATCGATCACGGGCTCCTTGTCTTTGGACTCGTCCTTAACTGCATTGGGCTGCTCTGGAGCACGTGATGACGATCCTTTGAAGAATAAATGGCCTTGGGGTGCCATCATCCCTTCAGACTCCTTGAGGACTTTCGCTGAGCCATCTGGTGATTCATCACACCTCAAGGCTTCATCTTGGGCTTTCTGTTGGAAATGCTGCAGAGTCTTCTTTAAAATCCAAATCTCCTGTCGAGCCGCGTAGAGCTGATGGTGCATCTTCCGATTCTCCTCGGTCGTTCGAACATACATGTCCTCCTAAAGTCGTGAGGGTAACAGAAAAGTCGTGAGGGTAACAGAAAAGTCGTATGTTTTAATAACTTTGTTTTTTTTAAGTTATGGTTGATGATCTTTAGACTAATTAGTTAGTCTAATACTTTCGTCCCTTGCTATAACATAAGGGTATCGGATAATTAGTTAGGCCCATACCCATATTGGGCTCCAAAGGCCACAGCAAAACGGCACTGGGTGCCTAATTAGGCATCATGTATCTTTGGCCCAACCAAAGGCCACGCCAAATTGCTCTACCAAAACTTGTCAAAATTTGGCAGTATTACAGAAGTTTGGTCATTAGTCGGTTGCCTATGAATTAGTTATTTTTTTTACAAAAAAGAATTACAAATCTAAAAAAATAAATCTCGCCAAATTTTGGCCACAAAACAAGTGCACGCCAAATCTAGTCAAAATGACCATCCTTTTGGCTTCTTGGTTGGGGCATTAGTTTCACCTCATGTGCTGCTTTTCCCCGCCAGCTTTGTTGGCTATACTAAAGTTCATCTTCGAGTTGCAGTCTTATATTCAATGTCGTATATGTACTTCTGATACAATTGCTTACATGTCATGAATGTTCAATTCAATACGCGGATGTCACTAGTTCAATTGATATGCCCACTCATAAACGCACGATGCTGCAGCCTGAAGATGGATGCATATCCTCTGTGCTCTTAGTCGAAGAAAAAGAACTGAGTTATCAGAATGAGCTTGAAAGAGCAAACTTGAAATGTTTTGAACAGAGTTCAGTGCCCACAATCAATTCTCTCTTACGATAATAAATATTTTTGGACAAAAAGATCACAAACAATAGGTTTCCAAATGCAACAGTCAGAACTGGAGAGTAGAATTAAAAAGTACCCGAGCTACAATCTTTATGTGATCAAGGTCATTTCACTTGTAATGTTCCACCTAAAACTTTAGGATTCGTTGGACAATTTGGAGTAAAATGTTAGGACCAGCACCAGCAGATGGGTCAGCTGTACTATCAAGGAAGCATGATCTGCATAGAGGTCATACCTTCTAAGCATGGAACACTTTTGAAGCAATGAGATCTATGTATGAATAGAGATAAGATGCCCATTAGCCTCCAAGGAAGTAAGCAAAGAAAAAACAAAGAGGCTTGGCATCCATACAAGGATTACTCTATCATCGATCATTGTCTGCTGCTCATTAGAGCTTCAGCTTCTACCTTCTAGCTTCTTAATTTTGTCTTTTTTCTGATTTTTAGACGTTTTTGTATTTTCTTTTTTCTTTATTCTTTTACATTGTCTATGATAATATAACCTATTTTATTTTTAAATTTAATTACGCTGAAAAACTATCAGCAGTTACAATAAAAAATTGTTACAATATAAACAAAGCAATCGGCTGCTATACCGACCTGATTAATGAACATGATGTGTCAGATACTCGGATTGTCCTGCAGAGTTGAACCATACAATTGGGCTCAGGATCATTCGCTAACACATCGCACATCGCGCAGTTGTTGCATGAGCGAGACCCTCATCCAAACCCGGACGTGGAAGCTTCTTTCCCGATGCCTCCTAACCCTAGCGTGTGTTAGGATGTGGCTCATTTAATGGCCCATTTCCTTAATTCCAAAGCATGCTTTGTTTAGTACCATATTGCTAAGGAAAACACCTTTAATTCCCAATCTTGTTTGGTGGAGGAAAAAAGTGTATAACGTTTAGGTTAAGTCAAAGAATCCTTGGTTAAGCTAAGGTATTAATCTAAGAAACTTTTTAAGCAAAATTATTTAAAAGGTTTAGATTTTTAAGAGGAAGATTGAATTAATGTTCCACTGGGGAACATTCTTTAATCCCTTGATGAAAAAAATTGATTGGAGCAATGTTCTTTAATTCTAAATGTAATTTAAAGGGCTAGCCTAGTATTAATGCTTGGAAAGAACTGGGTTATAAAAATAAATTGGATTAAGTGTGGTTCTTGAGTATTCTAATATGAAAGAGCTACTTAGGAGCATTTATTGCTTTGAATTTGACCAATATCAACTGAAACTTCGAAATGATCCCGTGAAGGACAATTATTTGGATAAATTATCTTGCCCGGATCATAGACATAAAGGTTGATAATTGATGTACATTGTCAAATAAATGGTTATTTTGCCTTGGATGGGGTTTTCATTGAGTATTAAGAGCCATCGGACGTATCAATGAAGGAAAGGAGACCATTAAGGGGGTTTCCGGTTTTGGATAGATATTGATTAGGATGACCATTGGTTGGAAAACCATTATGGTGATGGAATTGGTCAGGGTTGGCCAAGTCAATTACAAAAATAATAGTCTTTAACATTAACTTTATACATCGTTCTAACTGGGTGATTGTAAGGATTTCTTAGAGATTGGGCCCCATAAAAGGGACTTTACAGGAGGGAAAGTTTAATGAGTCCTATTTGAATGATGAGTGTTTGTTCTGAGAAGGACCTCTTCTGTTGAAAAGGGCTAGAATGCGAAACCAAGGCGATGTTGCAACAAGGTCCATTTTTTGACCTTCTACATTACTTCTTGGGTTTGGTACAAGCTTAAATAAGTTTATGCAAGGATTATCTTATGGTTGTGAAAAACAATTAAGGTTAATTGTGGATTTTCTAAAACGGGTTATTGAAGATTGAGGATTATTGATTTAAATTGTCCTAGTGGTGGTCTTACACGTCCTTTTAGTGAAATTTGAAGTGGAATTGGCATAGTTTCCCCTTGTTTTCGACCATTCATTGAAGGACCTGGGTTTAGATAAAAGATATTGTTAATTAATTTTAATATGGTCAATATTGTATCTTTCTTGTGGCAAGGATGTGGTTGCCTTAACAAAATTAAATTGGCACTAGTTTCCATTGAAGATTATGGAAAATTTTTGGAAATCTATCTCACGATATGGAAAATGGATTGAGGTTGATCTTGGGACCAGGGCCTTGCCTTTGTGTTTTGGTTTCTAAACGTCTTGACGACAGCAGGTTCATTGGGAGCTTGGCGAACCGCATCCGATTTGGGAAGAAGAGAAATCTCATGGAATTGGACAATGTTAACATATAGGATAAGGTATTAACCAATTCCATACAGCATAATTCAAGTAAAGGCTTAGTTAAATACCTTTCGTTGGCAAAGCGGAAAGCGAGTGTGCTTTTCCTTTAATTGGGAAAAAAACTTACGGGGCACTGATTGTTCACACTCGACCTTTTGGGGGAACGAATTTAATTCATCACTGGGAAAAGGTTTGGAGGTCGTAAGGTTGGGAAAAAATTTGTCTCGTCGACTGAGAGTTATCCAATCTTTTAATGTCAAGGTGTTTTTTCGAGTGTTGGTCTTAGTGGCTTGTCCATGAAGACGTTTTTGTTGGGCCAAGTAAAGAAATCCTTACTTGGACTTCTGTGGGATGTTCATAGTGTTTTAGCAATAAAATTGAATTTAAGTTCGAAGGTTAAGCATGGCGGACCTTTTATGTTAAATTTAATGGTTAATATGAAATGAATTCGAAGGTTTAATAATCGTTGTAAAAATGGTTTGAAAGGTCAATTCCTTTGGGCTAATTTAAAACTATAAATTGATTGAACAAATGCTTTATATCATTGTGGAAAATTTGAAAAGGGAGGATTTGATTTAAGGACTTCATTTTAGAAAGCTTTTTTATCATAGGTTGAAAATGAAAGAAAAATTAAAGGTTATTTAACTTTTGAATTTAATTTTAGGTGGTTATTGGAACACCCATAGCTAATTTTTAAAACATAAAGTTTGTTCCACGATGTCTAAGCGTGGCATCTTGGACAAGTTCCTGAATTTCATTAAGGAAAGGATTTGTTAGGATCGCGTTTGAAATAAGCAAAAAAGGAAAGACCAAAAAACTTTAAATTTGTTAGCCAATTTTGGAAATGAACTCAAAGGGAAAAAAAGTGAATACTCCTTTGTTCTGAAGGCGGTCTTCGGGATTTCCGTTGAATCAAATTGAACCAAAGAAAAGGAACGGACAAAGGTGATTGAGGTTCGGGGAACTAAGTTGCAGCTTCGATTTAGTGTTATGATTCACTTTTGCTAATGCTTGATTTTCTGTTCTTCCTCGAAACTTTCTTGCAATGGGATTGGCTGATTTATGGTGTAATAGTTTGAAATTTTATTATGAATTGATCAAAGGATTGGAATGTTCACAAAAGGAAGTTTAACTATCCCAATGTCAACTCCTGAGGCCTTAATTAGTAATTTTTCAAAAAGCTATTCTTAATGATTCGGAGAAGGTTTGGTAAGTTTTGATCGGACAATGCTTGGTATTGAATTTTATGTATACCCTAATAATGCAGGAATTGGAATTTCTTTTTTGGTGAACAAAATGTGGATTAAGTTAGGGGATTTAATTTTAAATGGAAATTTAAACAAATTGGGAGGAACAAAGAGAAAATTTCTTTAGGTTTGTTAAAACTTGGACAATTTATGACTTTACAAGGATTGGTATGTCCTTATTGACAAATGGATCGAATTTAATTTTAATAAAATCGTTTGTGAAACTAGGTGGTTTAAAAATAATTTGGGATTAAAATTTTAAAAAAAAAGATTAAAGGCCTTGATTGTGACAATAACCATTTACGGATAGGAGCATGAAAGTTTCAATTAAAATTTGGCAAAATTTACATAAGTTAAGAAAACCAATATTTGAAGAAAGCCAAAAGTTTGATCCGCGTCTGGGTTTTCTTGAAAGGATTGGGGAACAGGGAACTAAATTGAAGATTATGAAGAAGGATGGGATGGTTAGAAACAACCTATTTTGGTTGGGTTGGAAATAATTGAAAGAAATCCAAGGGATTGATTGCTAGAATGGTTGAAAAATTCTGTTTCCTTATGTACTGAATGATTTATGCAAGACAAATGCATCTTTGGGTTAGAGAATAATCTTTACTTAAGGATGAGGCTTGGACCAAATGTAAGAACTTGAGTAATCCCTTGGAAACATTTTGGACAATAATTTATTCAAGGTTGGATAATGGACCTTCTGAGGATCAAAGCTAGCAAGTGTTGGAAATTTGGGTCTCTATGTTTGGAGGTTTCAAAGGGCTTTGAGGCAAATGGCATCTGTTTAGCAAAGGCCTGGTATGGTAAATTTATTAACAATGTGAATCAAAGTCTTAGTTGTGTAAGAAAGGTTTGTAAAATTAAGTTAAGGGATTGAAAAACTAGGAATGTGGCCAAATTTACAAAATTCTTTGATTTGGAATTTTGGGAAATGATTTAACCCTTTTATCAAAGTGTTAGTCATTTTTGAATAGGAAAGGTTTAATGACCTTTAACTTAAATAAATGGGTTGAGCTATGATAAAACGTGGGTTGTACAAGTATGTACATTGAACTTTTTCCCAATTAGAAATATCAAAGTTACACTTTAACCAATGTTCTGTTTGAGAAACGGTATAAGGTTAAGGATTGAAGTTACCTCTGTAGGACTATTTATGGGCAAAAAGGTCAAGGGGCAAACTCTTTTCTCTTGGATGAAGGGAGGACATGTTATTCGTGACTTGGTTTTGACAAAAAGGTATTTTGAACCGATATGACGAAAGATACGGTGAGTAACCTTGAATTTAAGTTCCCGGCTTTATCATAAAGCTTAGAATTTTGAATTATCTTAATGTTTCAAATTTTTTTGGGATTGATTTTGGCCAAATGGCATTTCCTACAAAATTTATTCCATTTTAAAAAAGAAAACCTTAGGATTTCAAACATTTGTTGGATAGAGGAGGAAACCAATAAGCATTGAACTTGGAAGTAATAGGAATTGGTTGACACCGGTATTTTGTCGGATAGACAAAGCTCCTTGGATTAACCAACTTATCGATTGGTTAGTAAGGTTAAGTCCCGAGTGGAACCTATCATTTGGGCTTGTTAAAATAGCAATTGATGTGTAAACAGGTGTTGGCTTAAAAGGGAAGGCTCAGAAATTGGAAATCCCAAGTCTTTCGTCCGCAATTTTGGATTTTTAATTTAACCTAAATTCTTGGCACCTTAAACCGGTATACGAGCATTGCCTAGGATGGACAGCAATATTAAAATGAGGTCCTTTAATCAAACGTAGGGCAAGGGAAAAATGGTATTAGGAAAATATTTAACATTAAACTTATGGCTAGAAAATGAATGAGAATTAAAAATTTAATGCATAAGTGTGAATTAGTAAATAATTATTTTGCATGTTCCGATTGGATGCTTTCTAATCAATGACGATGCATTGACGAGGTTTTTACCGGGCTTGGTTGCAGATAGCAATTTTCTGTTTAGGAAATTGGATACGGGATCATTGAATGAATCCCTTTTTAAGGAAAACTTCTGGATTCATTAAAGATGGTCTTACAACTATCGGATTTGTTGAAATATGGACCATTTCTTTTAAAGATGAGTTTTTGGGAAAACATATTGTGGTGGCCCTTGTTTAAAGTGATTAGCGCATTTCAATCGTTTGAGCTTTTAATAAGGTGAGATTTGGGTTGATCCTTTGGCCTGGTGAAAGCAGAATGTTGCCTAGATCAAAATTGAAATTAAAGGGTTTAAAATATTATTGAACAACCTGCTTTAAGAAGGAAAAGTGATTAATTAAATTCCGTGTTGAAAAGGAAGACAAGGGAGTCATCAATTTCGCAATTTTGATTGTCATGGGAGGGGTCTGCTTTGGGAATTTGGGGAAAACGGGGAATTTTACAATTTCGTAAGTTGGCCAACTATGAATGAAAATTTTGTCGTTGGATGGTTTTAGAATTAATTCTGCTATGTTTCCAAATTTAACACTTTGCCAGTGGGTTTCAGAAAGGAACTAGTTTGGTTAAAACTTGAATTAATTGTTCGCATGAAATTATGGAGTTTCATTTATTAAGTAATTACTGGGTTAAGTGGGAAAACTAGAATTTTGTTAGTCTTGGCTTGTGATTATGGAGTAGATTAGCAAAAGCGTAAAGGAAATTGCATTGGAAGCAAAGCGACCCAAATTTGGGAAAAAATTGAATTTGTAATCAATAGACAATTTATTCGTGATTAAACAATGTATTTACTTGTGAGGAAGGTCTCATTGAATTATAGATTCCAAGTTAGAAGTATTTAGGGAATATAGTAGAATTCCAACTGGAGTTAAACTTGGTGATGTTAGCGGGTTGCTTAATTTCTTAGAAATCTAGATCATTAACCCCATTGGGAATCAAAGCGTAAGGAACGGCCAGACTAATCCAGTTGAAACCAAGGGGAAGCAACGAATTAAGGAAAATTTAAGGAATACCGGGGGAAGCTTGAATTCATTTGAGTGAAACCAATTGAAAATTACCACGTTAGAATGATATGTTAGATTTCTAGGTTACAATTTTGTGTATCATCTGTTTATTCATTGGAATTGGGGGTTTTTTGGATTCCCATTAATGGTAAATTTCTTGATTAGATGAAATTTATAGGAATTAATTAAGACTTTGGAAAACCAAATAACAATGGTCTCAATTCCTTGAAAAGTTTTGGAAATAAATTTGGTATGGTTAATTCGGGTTGTGTAAACTTGGGCTTTGCCAATTTCTAGTATTGAAAGCAAATTTTAAGCTGGTTTATTGGAGGATTGGACGGTTCGTCAGTTAAAATTGTGAAGGGAAAATTTTGAATTAATCCAAAATTTAGTTCAAAGCAACCTTGAAACTTTTTGGAATAAAAATTCCAGCTTGATCCAGGATTAAATTTAAAAGAACTTTTTAAAGGAAAACTTGATTAATTTTTGTAAATTGGACGGAAACATAAAGCTTTTTTGACAAAACACCTAACGGGAGTTTTGCTCCTTTTCCTTTTGAATTTGGCTTAAGGCAATCTTTAAAGGATCATACTGGAAACCCGAATTGGAAGGTTGTATTTTGATCAATTGTCTGTGGTGAGAAAACTAGGGAATTAATTTACGGGCCTCTGTGAAGTACCTTTGATCACCATGGAGCTGGAGAAACCAATTAATTTGAATGGTGAAAGTTTAACCTTTGGGAAACTAACAATCGATGTTTTAATAAAAGATTTATTAATCAAGATAAAGGTGCCTAGCATTTGGAGCTAAGTTTATTCTCAGAATTCTTGACTTGGGTTTCCAGAGAATTAAATTTACATTATAAACCTTTCCCTGTTTTAAAATGGTATTCGAGGATAATAACCAGGGTAATTCGAAAAAGGGGTTGGATTGTGGATTTGGATCCTGGGAATTTTAAGCTTCATGATGTTGAAGGTATTTGCTTATTAAGCGTCAATGCGGGTTTTCAGAATAACCTTTGGTAGGTTTCCGGACCGGGGATTCTCTGAAACAACTGTGGCTTAAAAGTACGGTTGTGGCCTAATGTACATTAAGATTCAAGTTTTACAATCGGAAATTAAGATGATTATTTACAAGTAATTTTACCATTCTAATTAACTACTTCCTAGTAATTTAAGTTGTTAATGGCAAATTAGGAAATTTAATATGCTTGGATTGGTTTACAGGGGAGGGGATTAATTGAAATTGTGGTAACAAAATTACCTTAATTGTGGGAAAAATTCATAAAATTCTTTAATCTTAATTGGGTTGGGAGACTTGTTTAAAGTTAATCCTTTCAAAAAGTGATTTGATCTTTCCTTACTCCTTTTGTTGGAATTGGGGGCGATTTTAATCCATTAACATAAAAATCTTTACTTCTTTCTAAGAAAATTAAATATGGTTGAAATAAATTCAAAGATGTTCGGAGCTTACGAACCTGAATTTTAAGGTAATTGGGAATAAGTTGGGGAGGGTCCAAGAGTCTCTTCTAGCAAAATCGGTCTTTGAACCGAATACCTTTGGTACTTGATGAAAGGAAACAACCAACACTTTTGAGATAGATTACAAAACGGCTAGATTAAGGATTAATGCGGTAAGACACTAGTTTGCTAATTTGCTGCTTTGATTTCTGAAGACAATGCTCCAAGGGGCCACTAACTTTGGGTTAGGCATTATCGGCTATTAACTTTACGATGCTTGTGCAAATCGCTCGTTCGAAAACTTGGAAATATAATTTTACATTTAAAAATCGTTTGGGAGTACTGATTATCTGGTTTGAAAATTTGAACAATGTGGTGGACCTTCAGAGTTGAACGATGTGCCTTGACTGATCCCTTTTGGAGTTTCAACTGTGCCCTTATTATCTTGACGGTTTGTTTCCCAATTTGGGAAATTATTAGTGTACAGTAAATTTGATTTAATTTGGCAATTTGTTTACCTTACTTTAAGTGCTTCTGACCTGTAATATATTTCAAATCAAATTATTATGGGATAAACAAATCCATGATTACGGATGTTTAGGGTTTCAAGCTAAGCGGTAAAAGAAGGGAATAGCTTAAACTAATTCTGATCCAAAGCAAATTTTCTAAATTCACTCAGTTGTTAATATATCTTTCCTAGAATAAGCTTTAATCTTGATAAACTTATTATTTAGCGTTTATTAACAAATACTTAATGGAAGGTATTTAAGGAGGGACCTTATCTATTTGTAAAATCAATGAATGTTCTTTATCATATCTAAGAAAAAACAACACTTATAGTGGATCTTCTGAAAGGAAGATTAAAAATGAATAGAGACCCTTTAGATGGTCCATAAGGTGAAATCTTTTAATTTATTACCCATGTTAGATAATAACAACACCTATAGGTCTACTACTTTGAATATATTTATTTATGAAATTTCTTAACAATCCTGTAAAATTAACCGATCCTAAAAGCGGGGAAAAAATTTCAAGAAAGCAATGGTCCTCTTCCGAATTTGTTTGAGGCAAATGGGCGGACCTTATCATTCGGAAGGAAGGTTAAGCCATCTGAAGTTCCCAGGTACCAAGGGATAACTCGGGACAACTGAATTCGATGGCATTCGTGGGGTCGGGGCCTTCATTTGGATAAGGTAATCGTTTAGGCATTCTTTATTAAGAATTATTAATTAATGGGTATCCTTTGTATTTGCTTATTTATTAAGGGCCATTAACTGTAAATGCCATCAACTTTTTCAGGATAACATAATGTCGATACGGGAAAAATACGAAGGATCCCTAGGGACATTGGAGGGTGCATGCTATTTTATTATATTGTGAGAATATACCTTTTTGTAATAATGCTTTTATTTAAAAATCAATACTTAGAAAAATTTCTATAAGATACCATAGGACCATTTAAGAAACATATATTTCCAATTCAAATTAAAAGGATCATATGGTTATTCATGTCAATTCGTCCAACATTTGGGGACAACCTAAACTTTGGGTACAAATGACGCATCTTTTAATTTTTAGAGCAGCTTTAAATTATTTCCACTTGTTTTTGTTTGAAATTTGGTTTTCAACAGGCCTTGGAGCTTATGTGGTCCATCGGGAAAAATTAGGAAACACATAAAACGGACTAAATGAAATTCCAAAATTCAATCGAGAATTGGAAATAAAATTGGAATTTCTTATGTATATTAAACATTCTTCTTTTAATGAAAATTTCTTGGTTTAATTTGATTTTGAGTTTTTGAAAATATTAAATAAAGAATATAAACCTTTAACAAACAACGAACTTACTAAATTATTAATGTTTAATGATTTTATGGAATTTCATAAAGTTTAAAGTTAGTTTCAAATTCCTTCTCCTTTTAAAGATCTCCATTTACAAGGTGTAAACACAGTAGGATGTAAGTGGGTCTTTAAAAAGAAATTAAGGCTGATGGAACTATTGAGAAATACAAGGCAAGACTTGTGGCCAAGGGTTACACCAGAAAGAGAGAAGATTTCTTTGATACCTATTCTCCTGTCGCTAGACTAACTACCATCGAGTGCTCTAAGCGTTAGCATCTTCCTATGGTCTACATGTTCATCAAATGGATGTGAAACGACTTTTCTTAATGGAGAGTTGGAGGAAGAGATCTATATGGATCGACTGATGGTTTTGTGATTCGGACGGGGAAAATAAGGTATGTGAATTATTGAAATCTTTGTATGGCCTAAAACAAGCACCTAAACAATGGCACGAGAAGTTTGACAAAACTTTAACATCCATTGGTTTTGTTGTGAATGAAGCGGATAAATGTGTGTATTATCGTTATGGTGGGGTCAAGGTTATCTTATATGCGTATGTAGATGACATACTTATATTTGGAACAAACAACTTAGTAATTGGCGGTCAAATCTTTCTTATCTCGGTGTTTTGATATGAAAGACTTGGGAGAGCATATGTTATCTGAATATTAAATTGATCAAAAGCAAGGATGGGATCACTTTGAATCAATCCCATTATCTTTGAGAAAATATTGAGTAGGTTCGGCTTTGAAAATTGTAAAGTTTCTCCAACACCCTATGATCACGAGCATTAAGCTTGAAAGAACCATGGGTTAGGAAAAGATCAATTAAGATATTCACAAATTATTGGGTCACTAATGTATTTAGGCTGGTGCCACAACACGACATTTCATTTCTTTGTGAGCAAATTAAGTCGGTTTACTTCTAACCAGGAGATGATCAGCTGGGAGGCACTTGAAAGAGTGTTGCGCTACTTGAGAGGCACAACATCTTTTGGAATACATTATCTTGGACATCATACGTATTAGAAGGATATAGTGACTCTAATTGGATCTCGATGCGGATGAGATCAAAGCTACAAGTGGTTATGTATTCACTTTAGGCGGTCTTTGCGATTTCATGGAGGTCTTGCAAGCAGAGACCATATTGAGGTCAACCATGGGCGAGAACTTGTAGCACTTGACACGACCACGATTGAGTGAATGGTGAGAAGCTTCTATTGGACTTGCCATTGGTTGAGAAACCAATACACGCAATCTGATGTCTTGTGATAATCAAGCGGTGTTGGCCAAAGTCACAAGTACAAAAGATAATATGAAGTCCTCTAGACATGTGAGCGTGAAGCTTAAATCTGTCGGCGAGAAACTCGGGAGTGATTCTTGTGAATTATATTCACCTGAGAAAAATCTGGCGAACCCTTTTACAAAGGGGTTATACGGAAGCGATTTCTGTTGCATCTATGGACATGGGTATGAGGCCCATTTAAGTTACATCACAATGGTAACCCATACCTTCTTGATCGGAGATCCGTGGCGTGAGCAATGGGAAAAACAAATTGATGTTGTAACAAGAGTACATATTTATTTTACCCATGTCCTAATAAACAATGTACTTTCATTGCTAGGAAGGTTGGCATAAAGCCTTAATGTATACATTGTCCAAATGAGGAAAAGGTATTAGCTGCGGGATACCTAGAAAGAATACACCTACTTGAGCTTAGCGTGTGTCGCGAGTTCACGAGGCGGGGCATTCTCTAAAGCTCATGAGCGAGATAAGGGAGCATGACCATATAACGCTCCGTTTAGGCGTGGTTCTTTGTGACCTTGTTAGAATGTGGCCCATTTAATGGCCCATTTCCTTAATTCAAAGCATGCTTTGTTTAGTACCATATTGCTAAGGAAAGGAGAAAACCAATTTATAAGGTGGAGTCCTCTCCACTCCTTGAATATGGATAGAGATGGTATGTGGAGGGTTACGTGTAGTCACACACAGCAGCCTTGCCTTGTGTGTATCTGTGTATTTTAGGCGTGAAAATCGCGTGACTTGTGACTTGTGACTTGTGACTTGCGGCCGTCTTGCCGTGGCGTGGCGCGCCACTTAGCGAGACCAAGTCCATCTCTATTTTCTTGAACCATGCATTACTCTCTGTTTGAATGAGATTCAAGCGTTTGAATAAAGCGATTACAAGGAATTTACTTTGCTTAATTCATCGATTACGATGCATAATTACATTTAAAAGCAGCGATTACTAGTGAATAGCTGCGGCGCCCTAAAAGGACACAGAGGCGTCCGGGAGAAGAGAAGTGCACCTCCTTTTTCTTTCTCCACTGCAATTTTGTCTTTGTGGTAATGTGTTGTCGAACTCGTCGACCTTTCTTCCGTGCACACGGAAGGAGGGCGGTTATCTCGAACCGTTGCCACAGTACCTCCAGGCGGCAATAAGGTTTACAGGCGGCGCATCTGCGACCGCTCGGCCTGCTTGCATCATCTACACTACGCCTGCGTCAAGCTGCGCGATTCTGTTTACCTCGGGCTAACAAGTAAGTCGTTAGATGCGCATGTTCGATTTAATTCTTGTGTTTTATTGAGTATAATCGAAGTATGTTGAGTAACTGCTTTTGTTAGTTGTGAGTTTTGCATCACTAGTGTATTGTATTTGTCTCCTACTAAAACTTGGAATTAAAATATTGCCCACATTTCCAACAATCCGAAACCTTATTGTGAATTTTGTTGCAATCTGAAATGGCTAATGCTTGATGCGATGAAACACGAGAGGTTTTACGGTCGAACTTTCGTAGATGGCGAGACTAGAGCCAAGTTTTGGCTCATGTCTTTAAGGCGTGGTGGGTTATCCACCGCGGTATCCATTCGATTGAAGCGAACCATGCGGTTTGATAATCGAACAATCGCCCTTGGCGCATTCGGCATACAGCGGATCGGCTCTATGATGTGTACATGGACTTCAAGTCCGCCACGAGTTGTGGGATGCACTAGAGAACAAATATGCGAGGCGGGGCGGTCGGTGGCTCTACATATGTGAGCAATTTTCGACTTTAGCATGGATGAGGTAAGTCCGTAGTTGGACAAGCTCATGATCTCCGACTACTAGTCGGTGAGATTGCGCACTTAGGCATGCGTTGCCTCCAAAGTTTGTGGTGCGGGCATCGTTGCTAAACTCCACGCCTCTTGGCGGGATTTTCTACTAACTTAAAACATAAGAGGAAGAGATTTACATTGAGGATCTCATTGCGACCCTCGATGTGGAAGAAAAAGCAAGAGCAAAAGATGCACCTAGCACATGCGCGAAACAATGCAAACATCATCTGAAAAGGGCATTGCTAAAAATACAAATCCAACAAACCGAACAAGACAACTAGCTTTAAGAAAAAGCGAAAAAAGTTTGAAGGACATCACACCTTTGTGTGCGGAAAAGGCGGTCATATGGCGAAGGGCGTCGCTTCGCAAGATCGAAGATGGTGAGCGACCAAAGAAGAAGGCATTAACGTGATCATAAGCGAGCCTCGACTTGAGGAGGTATGGTAATCCACATTGTCTTTTAGCATGTCAATCTCTTGGTGGTGGATTGATCTTGGTGCTAATGTTCACGTATGTTACGATATTTCCTTGTTTTCTTCTTATCGAGCGACGATGGCTTCCTCCATCCTAATGGGAAGCAGGTGCATGCTACATTCTTGGTGTTGTACGGTGGATCGAAGTTTACTTTAGGGAAGGCATCCACTTGAAGAGCGTGCGACATGTTCCCACAATAAAGAAGAACCTTGCTAGTGGTTCTCTCCTATGTAGGGATGGCTATAAGCTAGTTTTGAGTCAAATAAAATTGTAATGTCTAAGTTCGGAAAGTTTGTTGGTAAAGGCTATGAGGCGGAGACTTGTTCGCCTAAGTATTTTAAGTCTTGCTATAATCTGAATATTGCAATGGTTTAAATAAATGTGAGGCAAATATTTGGCATTCTCGTTTACATCATATTGGCTTTGATAGTATTGCTAGAATGTCCAGTTAGATTTAATTCAAAATGTGAAATTGTCAAAGGGTCAAAGTGCCAGTCATGTGTGCAAGCAAAGCAACCTCGAAAACCCTTTAAGAGATTAGAGGATGAAAAGAACTTGGCACCTTTAGACCTTATTCATTCAGATTTGTGTGAAATGAATGGATTATTGACAAAAGGAGGCAAAAGATATTTTCTAACTTTTATTGATGATGCAACACGCTCTTGCTATGTGTATTCTTTGAAAACTAAGGATGAAGCTTTAAATTACTTTAAAACTTATAAGGTTGAGAACCAACTAGAAAAGAAAATAAAAGATTGAGGTTTGATCGTGGAGGAGTATGTCTCTCATGAATTCTCCCAATTACATTACGAGCATGGAATAGTTCACAATTTACACCACCTTATTAGCCCCAATCAAGCGGGGTGGTGAGGAGGAAAAACCGGACACTAACATTTGGTTAATGCCATGTTAGAGAGTCTTGGGTATGCCTAAGGCGTGGTGGGGAAGCTATTCTATGACAACTTTAGTCCTAAGCAGGTAATCACTAAAAGGTGAGATTACTCCGTATGAGGATGGAAGGGAGAAAACCTAATGTTAATTTTCTGCGAACTTGGGGTGTTTGGCAAAGTCAATATACCATTGCGAAAAAGAAAACTTGGACCAAAAGCGATCGATTGCATTTTCTAGGATATGCTCAAAATAGCACGACCTATAGATTTTTAGTAGTTAAATCGAAACTCACGAGATTATTGCTAATACAATAATGGAGTCTAGAGATGCTTCATTCTTTGAGAATATCTTTCCTATGAGACGATGGCGATACTTCACGAGCAGAGAATGTTCATTACGATAATATTGAAAGTGACAATAATCAAACTTGAACTTCCACCATTTACGAACCAATATGTGATATTCACGAGGAGGATAACAATATAGTCATGAAGCTCCTCGCGGGAGCAAGAGACAAAGGTTGAAAACCTTTGGTGACGACTTTATTGTATACCTCGTGGATGATGTGCCAAAGACTCTTTCGGATGCTTATGCATCTCGATCTTGAGTATTGGAAAGAGGCGGTCCGTAGCGAGATGGACTCTATCATGGCTAATGGGACTTGGGAGATCACGAGATCGTCCTATCGGTGTAAACACATGGGATGTAAGTGGGTCTTTAAAAAGAAATTAAGGCTGATGGAACTATTGAGAAATACAAGGCAAGACTTGTGGCCAAGGTTACACCGAGAAGAGGAGAAGATTTCTTTGATACCTATTCTCCATCGCTAGACTAACTACCATCGAGTGCTCCTTGCGTTAGCATCTTCCTATGGTCTACATGTTCATCAAATGGATGTGAAGACGACTTTTCTTAATGGAGAGTTGGAGGAAGAGATCTATATGGATCGACATGATGGTTTTGTGATTTACAGACGGGAAAATAAGGTATGTAGATTATTGAAATCTTTGTATGGCCTAAAACAAGCACCTAAACAATGGCACGAAGTTTGACAAAACTTTAACATCCGGCGGCTTTGTTGTGAATGAAGCGATAAATGTGTGTATTATCGTTATGGTGGGGTCAAGGGTTATCTTATATACGTATGTAGATGACATACTTATATTTGGAACAAACAACTGCTTAGTAATTGGCGAGGTCAAATCTTTCTTATCTCGGTGTTTTGATATGAAAGACTTGGGAGAGCGAGATGTTATTCTGAATATTAAATTGATCAAAAGCAAGGATGGGATCACTTTGAATCAATCCCATTATCTTTGAGAAAATATTGAGCGGTTCGGCTTTGAAAATTGTAAAGTTTCTCCAACACCCTATGATGCGAGCATTAAGCTTGAAAGAACCATGGGTTAGGAAAAGATCAATTAAGATATTCACAAATTATTGGGTCACTAATGTATTTAGGCGGTGCCACAAGACACGACATTTCATTCTTTGTGAGCAAATTAAGTTGGTTACTTCTAACCCGAGGAGATGATCCTTGGGAGGCACTTGAAAGAGTGTTGCGCTACTTGAGAGGCACAACATCTTTTGGAATACATTATCTTGGACATCATACGTATTAGAAGGATATAGTGACTCTAATTGGATCTCGATGCGGATGAGATCAAAGCTACAAGTGGTTATGTATTCACTTTAGGCGGTCTTTGCGGTTTCATGGAGGTCTTGCAAGCAGACCATATTGACGAGGTCAACCATGGGCGAACTTGTAGCACTTGACACGACCACGGTTGAGTGAATGGTGAGAAAGCTTCTATTGGACTTGCCATTGGTTGAGAAACCAATACACCGCAATCTGATGTCTTGTGATAATCAAGCGGTGTTGGCCAAAGTCACAAGTACAAAAGATAATATGAAGTCCTCTAGACATGTGAGCGTGAAGCTTAAATCTGTCGGCGAGAAACTCGGGTGATTCTTGTGAATTATATTCACCTTGAAAAATCTGGCGAACCCTTTTACAAAGGGGTTAGCACGGAAAGCGATTTCTGTTGCATCTATGGACATGGGTATGAGGCCCATTTAAGTTACATCACAATGGTAACCCATACCTTCTTGATCGGAGATCCGTGGCGTGGCAATGGGAAAAACAAATTGATGTTGTAACAAGAGTACATATTTATTTTACCCATGTCCTAATAAACAATGTACTTTCATTGCTAGGAAGGTTGGCATAAAGCCTTAATGTATACATTGTCCAAATGAGGAAAAGGTATTAGCTGCGGGATACCTAGAAAGAATACACCTACTTGAGCTTAGCGTGTGTCGCGAGTTCACGAGGCGGGGCATTCTCTAGAAAGCTCATGAGCAGATAAGTGAACATGACCATATAACGCTCCGTTTAGGCGTGGTTCTTTGACAACCTAGTACTAGTTGAAATTTCAAGTGAAATCTGATCACGAAAAGCTGTGAATTCAAGGCATAGTCCATTCATCAGCTGTGAGAAGATGAATCTTGTCATTCTAGGTGTAAGTTCAACCCGTACGGGACTTACACTAAAGACTAGTATATTAACGATCTTTATGACACAATATCTTTATCATCTGTTTACTTCTTGCTTTGGAATTGGTGGGGATTGTTAGGATGTGGCCCATTTAATGGCCCATTTCCTTAATTCAAAGCATGCTTTGTTTAGTACCATATTGCTAAGGAAAAGAGGAAAACCAATTTATAAGGTGGAGTCCTCTCCACTCCTTGAATATGGATAGAGATGATTTGTGGAGGGTTCTGTGTAGTCACACACGCAGCGCCCTTGCCTTGTGTATCTGCGTATTTTCGCGTGAAAATCGCGTGACTTGTGACTTCTGACGGCCGTCGTGCCGTGGCGTGGCGCGCCACTTGGCGAACCAAGTCCATCTCTATTTTCTTGAACCATACATTACTCTCTGTTTGAATGAGATTCAAGCGTTTGAATAAAGCGATTACAAGGAATTTACCTTGCTTAATTCATCGATTACGATGCATAATTACATTTAAAAGCAGCGGCGATTACTAGTGAATAGCTGCGGCGCCTTAAAGAACTGGACAGAGGCGTCCGGGAGAAGAGGCAATTGCACCTCCTTTTCCTTTCTCCTGCAATTTTGTCTTTGTGATGCTTGTCTTGTCGAACCACGTCGACCTTTCTTCCGTGCACACGGAAGGAGGGCGGCTATCTCGAACCGTTGCTTGAGAGAGTACACGCAGGCGGCAATAAGGTTTACGGGCGGCGCATCTGCTGCGACCGCTCGGCCTGCTTGCATCATCTACGTTACGCCTGCGTCAAGCTGCTGCGACTTCTGTTTACCTCGGACTAACAAGTAAGTCGTTAAATGCGCATGTTCGATTTAATTCTTGTGTTTTATTGAGTATAATCGAAGTATGTTGAGTAACTTCTTTGTTAGTTGTGAGTTTTGCATCACTAGTGTATTGTATTTGTCTCCTACTAAAACTTGGAATTAAAATATTGCCCATTTCCAACAATCCGAAACCTTATTGTGAATTTTGTTGCAATCTGAAATGGCTAATGCTTGATGCGATGAAACACGAGAGGTTTTACGGTCGAACTTTCGTAGATGGCGAGACTAGAGCCAAGTTTTGGCTCATGTCTTTAAGGTTGTGGTGGGTTATTCACCGCGGTATCCATTTATGATTGAGCGAGACCATGCGGTTTGATAATGCGAACAATCGCCCTTGGCGCATTAAAGCTGATACAGCGGATCGGCTCTATGATGTGTACATGGACTTCAAGTCCGCCGAGTTGTGGGATGCACTAGAGAACAAATATGCGAGGCGGCGGTCGGCTCTACATATGTGAGCAATTTTCGACTTTAGCATGGATGAGGTAAGTCCGTAGTTGGACAAGCTCATGATCTCCGACTACTAGTCGGTGAGATTGCGCACTTAGGGCATGCGTTGCCTCCAAAGTTTGTGGCTGCGGGCATCGTTGCTAAACTCCACCCTCTTGGCGGGATTTTGCTACTAACTTAAAACATAAGAGGAAGAGATTTACATTGAGGATCTCATTGCGACCCTCGATGTGGAAGAAAAGCAAGAGCAAAAGATGCACCTAGCACATACGCGAGAACAATGCAAACATCATACGAAAAGGATTGTTGCTAAAAATACAAATCCAACAAACCGAACAAGACAACTAGCTTTAAGAAGAAAACCGAGAAAAAGTTTGAAGGACATCACACCTTTGTGTGCGGAAAAAGCGGTCATATGGCGAAGGGCGTGTCGCTTCATAAAATCGAGAGATGGTGAGCGACCAAGAAGAAGGCATTAACGTGATCATAAGCGAGCCTCGACTTGAGGAGGTATGGTAATCCACATTGTCTTTTAGCATGTCAATCTCTTGAGTGGTGGATTGATCTTGGTGCTAATGTTCACGTATGTTACGATATTTCCTTGTTTTCTTCTTATCGAGCGACGAGGGCTTCCTCCATCCTAATGGGAAGCGGGTTGCATGCTACATTCTTGGTGTTGTACGGTGGATCTGAAGTTTACTTGAGGAAGGCATCCACTTGAAGAGCGTGCGACATGTTCCCACAATAAAGAAGAACCTTGCTAGTGGTTCTCTCCTATGTAGGGATGGCTATAAGCTAGTTTTGAGTCAAATAAAATTGTAATGTCTAAGTTCGGAAAGTTTGTTGGTAAAGGCTATGAGGCGGAGGCTTGTTCGCCTAAGTATTTTAGAGTCTTGCTATAATCTGAATATTGCAAGCGGTTTAAATAAATGTGAGGCAAATATTTGGCATTCTCGTTTACATCATATTGGCTTTGATAGTATTGCTAGAATGTCCAGTTAGATTTAATTCAAAATGTGAAATTGTCAAAGGGTCAAAGTGCAGGTCATGTGTGCAAGCAAAGCAACCTCGAAAACCCTTTAAGAGATTAGAGGATGAAAAGAACTTGGCACCTTTAGACCTTATTCATTCAGATTTGTGTGAAATGAATGGATTATTGACAAAAGGAGGCAAAAGATATTTTCTAACTTTTATTGATGATGCAACACGCTCTTGCTATGTGTATTCTTTGAAAACTAAGGATGAAGCTTTAAATTACTTTAAAACTTATAAGGTAGGGGTTGAGAACCAACTAGAAAAGAAAATAAAAGATTGAGGTGCGATCGTGGAGGAGAGTATGTCTCTCATGAATTCTCCCAATTACATTACGAGCATGGAATAGTTCACAATTTACACCACCTTATTAGCCCCAATCAAGCGGGGTGGGCGAGGAGGAAAAACCGGACACTAACATTTGGTTAATGCCATGTTAGAGAGTCTTGGGGTATGCCTAAGCGTGGTGGGGAAGCTATTCTATGACAACTTTAGTCCTAAGCAGGTAATCACTAAAAGAGTGAGATTACTCCGTATGAGGATGGAAGGGAGAAAACCTAATGTTAATTTTCTGCGAACTTGGGGTGTTTGGCAAAGTCAATATACCATTGCGAGAAAAGAAAACTTGGACCAAAAGCGATCGATTGCATTTTCTAGGATATGCTCAAAATAGCACGGCCTATAGATTTTTAGTAGTTAAATCGAAACTCACGAGATTATTGCTAATACAATAATGGAGTCTAGAGATGCTTCATTCTTTGAGAATATCTTTCCTATGAGAACGATGGCGGTACTTCACGAGCAGAGAATGTTCATTCGATAATATTGAAAGTGACAATAATCAAACTTGAACTTCCCACCATTTACGAACCAATTTGTGATATTCACGAGGAGGATAACAATATAGTCATGAAGCTCCTCGCGGGAGCAAGAGACAAAGGTTGAAAACCTTTGGTGGCGACTTTATTGTATACCTCGTGGATGATGTGCCAAAGACTCTTTCGGATGCTTATGCATCTCGATCTTGAGTATTGGAAAGAAGCGGTCCGTGCGAGATGGACTCTATCATGGCTAATGGGACTTGGGAGGTCACGAGATCGTCCTATCGGTGTAAACACATGGGATGTAAGTGGGTCTTTAAAAAGAAATTAAGGCTGATGGAACTATTGAGAAATACAAGGCAAGACTTGTGGCCAAGGGTTACACCGAAAGAGGAGAAGATTTCTTTGATACCTATTCTCCACATCGCTAGACTAACTACCATCGAGTGCTCCTAGCGTTAGCATCTTCCTATGGTCTACATGTTCATCAAATGGATGTGAAGACGACTTTTCTTAATGGAGAGTTGGAGGAAGAGATCTATATGGATCGACTGATGGTTTTGTGATTCACAGACGGAAAATAAGGTATGTAGATTATTGAAATCTTTGTATGGCCTAAAACAAGCACCTAAACAATGGCACGAAAGTTTGACAAAACTTTAACATCCGGCTTTGTTGTGAATGAAGCGGATAAATGTGTGTATTATCGTTATGGTGGGGTCAAGGAGTTATCTTATGTACGTATGTAGATGACATACTTATATTTGGAACAAACAACTGCTAGTAATTGGCGAGGTCAAATCTTTCTTATCTCGGTGTTTTGATATGAAAGACTTGGGAGGCGGATGTTATTCTGAATATTAAATTGATCAAAAGCAAGGATGGGATCACTTTGAATCAATCCCATTATCTTTGAGAAAATATTGAGCGGTTCGGCTTTGAAAATTGTAAAGTTTCTCCAACACCCTATGATGCGAGCATTAAGCTTGAAAGAACCATGGGTTAGGAAAAGATCAATTAAGATATTCACAAATTATTGGGTCACTAATGTATTTAGGCGGTGCCACAAGACACATTTCATTTCTTTGTGAGCAAATTAAGTCGGTTTACTTCTAACCAGGAGATGATCAGGGAGGCACTTGAAAGAGTGTTGCGCTACTTGAGAGGCACAACATCTTTTGGAATACATTATCTTGGACATCCTTCGTATTAGAAGGATATAGTGACTCTAATTGGATCTCGATGCGGATGAGATCAAAGCTACAAGTGGTTATGTATTCACTTTAGGCGGTCTTTGCGATTTCATGGAGGTCTTGCAAGCAGACCATATTGGCGAGGTCAACCATGGGCGAGAACTTGTAGCACTTGACACGACCACAGTTGAGTGAATGGTGAAGAGCTTCTATTGGACTTGCCATTGGTTGAGAAACCAATACACCCAATCTGATGTCTTGTGATAATCAAGCGGTGTTGGCCAAAGTCACAAGTACAAAAGATAATATGAAGTCCTCTAGACATGTGAGCGTGAAGCTTAAATCTGTCGAGCGAGAAACTCGGAGTGATTCTTTGTGAATTATATTCACTTTGAGAAAAATCTGGGACCCTTTTACAAAGGGTTAGCACGGAAGCGATTTGTTGCATCTATGGACATGGGTATGAGGCCCATTTAAGTTACATCACAATGGTAACCCATACCTTCTTGATCGGAGATCCGTGGCGTAGGCAATGGGAAAAACAAATTGATGTTGTAACAAGAGTACATATTTATTTTACCCATGTCCTAATAAACAATGTACTTTCATTGCTAGGAAGGTTGGCATAAAGCCTTAATGTATTACATTGTCCAAATGAGGAAAAGGTATTAGCTGCGGGATACCTAGAAAGAATACACCTACTTGAGCTTAGCGTGGTCGCGAGTTCACGAGGCGGGGCATTCTCTAAAAGCTCATGAGCGGATAAGGGAGCATGACCATATAACGCTCCGTTTAGGCGTGGTTCTTTGACGACCTAGTACTAGTTGAAATTTCAAGTGAAATCGATCACGAAAATGTGAATTCAAGGCATAGTCCATTCATCGGTGTGAGAAGATGAATCTTGTCATTCTAGGTGTAAGTTCAACCCGTGCGGGACTTACACTAAAGACTAGTATATTAACGATCTTTATGACACAATATCTTTATCATCTGTTTACTTCTTGCTTTGGAATTGGTGGGGATTGTTAGGATGTGGCCCATTTAATGGCTCATTTCCTTAATTCAAAGCATGCTTTGTTTAGTACCATATTGCTAAGGAAAAGAGGAAAACCAATTTATAAGGTGGAGTCCTCTCCACTCCTTGAATATGGATAGAGATGGTATGTGGAGGGTTACGTGTAGTCACACACAGCGCGCGCCTTGCCTTGCAGTGTCTGGCGTATTTTGCGTGAAAATCGTGTGACTTGTGACTTGCTGACCTTGACCGTCTTGCGTGACGTGGCGCGCCACTTAGCGAACCAAGTCCATCTCTATTTTCTTGAACCATACATTACTCTGTTTGAATGAGATTCAAGCGTTTGAATAAAGCGATTACAAGGAATTTACCTTGCTTAATTCATCGATTACCGATGCATAATTACATTTAAAAGCGGCGATTACTAGTGAATAAGCTGCGGCGCCTTAAAAGAACACAGAGGCGTCCGGGAGAAGAGGCAGTGCACCTCCTTTTCCTTTCTCCTGCAATTTTGTCTTTGTGATGCTTGTCTTGTCGAACCACGTCGACCTTTCTTCCGTGCACACGGAAGGAGGGCGGCTATCTCGAACCGTTGCTTGAGAGAGTACACGCAGGCGGCAATAAGGTTCTGGCGGCGCATGTCTGCGCGACCGCTCGCTACACTTGCATCATCTACGTTACGCCTGCGTCAAGCTGCGCGACTTCTGTTTACCTCGGACTAACAAGTAAGTCGTTTGTGCGCATGTTCGATTTAGTTCTTGTGTTTTATTGAGTATAATCTGAAGTATGTTGAGTAACTGCTTTATTGGTTGTGAGTTTTGCATCACTAGTGTATTGTATTGTCTCCTACTAAAACTTGGAATTAAAATATTGCCCACATTTCCAACAAGATGATCGTGGTACAAATTAGAGAGCTTGAACTTAGCGGTGAATCCAACTAAGAATTCTGACTTCACCATCTAATTGTTCGAGATGATTGTTTCTCAAGATATGCAAGCTTTCTAGAGAAGTTTTTGTTCTTATATATCGTCCGTTCCTTATTAACAAGGAAAATAAGGGCCTATTAATACATAGCATGGAACTTTCTTCTTGTGACATGCCATGAAGTTTAGTTCATAACGGGATAAATATCTATCGAAGAGAGGTCGGACGACGATGACTTGATGTAGAACGGCGCTAGGAGAAGGAGGACACCGATTGAGGGAGAGGAATAGATCTAGAGTAGCCGGTCTAGGGGAGAGATCAGGGCTAGGAATTGGAAACTTGGAATACTTCTTTATTATTCATTGCTTGATGATAATGAATACATACTATCCCTTTTATAGGGATAACTTGATTTAACCTTTAAGAAATAATATTTATTTTTAAGAAAACCTATCTCTAATAGATAGAATATATATATATATAAGATAGTAAATCCATCTAATAACGAAACTAACTATTCTTATCATTATCCTAACTAATCTAATTTTACCATGCGCAATTAGCACCGCATGTTACTGTTCACGCGCATAAATAGTGTGCGTGAACAATATTTTCAGCACATAACAGCTTCTCCCCCTTTGGCGATAGCTCATCCTCGAGCTGTGGTGGCGACCATAGTTGCAGCCCTTGGTAGACCCAATCTGATGAGTAATTACGATGCCTTGCGTGGGAGATCAGCAATGTGTTGCTGATGATTGATGGCGAAGGTGCGAGGGTCTTAGCATTGCTCGATGTCGAGGAAGTTACCGCCGACGATGGCAGCTAATGTGGAACAGCAGTGACGCGCTTTATGGTAAGCAGAAGTCTGGGAAGGGATTGACGGCTCTGATACTAATTGTCATGAATCTTAGTTCATAACGGGATAAACATAAATCAGAGAGAGTTCGGATGATGACTTGAGGTAGAACAACACTAAGAGAAGGAGGGTATCGACTGAGGGAGAGGAACAAATCTAGAGTAGCTGGTCTAGGGGAGAGGAACTATCCCTTTTTCATTATTCATTGCTTGACGATAATGGATACATGCTGTCCCTTTTATAGGAATAACTCGACTTAACCTCTAATAAAAAATCTCTATATTTAAGGAAACCTATCTCTAATAGATGAAATATATCTATAAGGTAGTAAACCTATCTAATAAGAAAACTAACTATTCTTATCTCTATCCTAACTAATCTAATCTTACCATGAGCAGCTAGCACCGTGAGTTACTGTTCACGGGTACAGTGTGCGTGATGTTACCATGCCACAAACATATACGACTATAGCACCCAATATTAAGATTGAACAAAAGGTGAATTCGTTTCTATCTATTACTACCAATGTTATTCATGAGAATAAAATACTACCTCATGTCACTACTTTGTTCATTTTTAGGTTTGACAAATGGAATACTTTCAAACCGAAAGGGTGGCCGGCGCCAAAGCGATGGAGAAAAAACAAGGAAGAAGAAGGCCAAGGAGAAGCCACGCAGTGTGAGGGCAAAAGGAGAGAGGTCCAAGAACTTAAATCCCAAGTTTGGATGAGGTTTCCAAGCCCAATTCGGAATTTCCCCAAGCCCAACCAAAATCAAACTCGGAATCAACTCAGAACTCAATTCGGATTCGGTTCGGGACAACCAGACATGCCTGTAATAAAACGGGCATAACTTTCACAAACGAAATCCGATTTAGGTGTCCTTGTGCTTGTTGAAAATATTATTCCAAGGCCCATCCAATGGGTAAGGCCTCAGCTTTAGAAACCTTTTGGTCGCGTCTCAATCGCCAAAACAATCCGACACTGATTCAGCCTGACATGACCTACTTCCAACATGCATAGAATTCGGGAGTCCGTTTTGGATGGGTGAATACTTCATGGAAAGCTTATCAAGTCTAATTTCTAACAGATCTAACCCCATCTTTAAATTCCATCTGAGTCGTCTGCAATCATCAAAAGAGTCCATATTGGTTTCTGAGTCCGAGTCGAAAGGGTGCTGCGCCACCTCCACTTGGGTCCATGGACCTTGTAACCTTATATAAGAGCCACCGCCTTCCTATGGTAGGACTTGGATTTCGTTGAATTTTGGTTTAGCCCTTGTGCAAACTTCTGTTCTTCAGTTGTGTTAGCCATCAAAGGAGGAAATAAAAAATCTAACCATAAGAGAAAAGGAGCCAGCTTAATATTACGGACGCGACTAGACAACAGTATACCATTGTAACAGTGTAGCAGTAGATTTTATGTAGTTTCAGCATGTTTTATGTAAATGTTTAAAAGTTTCATGTTTCAATGAGTTTCACGGGTTTCTAGAAGTTTTCAAAAGATTCCAATAAGGTTCTAAGCTTCAACGAGTATTAGATTTTAGAATTTAAGTTTCAACAAGTTTCAATCAAAGTTGCAACGAGTTTCGAGTAGTTTCAACGAGCTCACCTGGCTGTGATGGAACTACCACGCCACCACAAAACCGAATGACACCATTCACCACTGACGCACCCTCTTCTACAACTCCAGCCCGACTATCACCATCGCTGGATCCGTGCTTGAGCTCTGTGTTGAGCCTTCATCTCTTTCTTCCCTGACTCCAGCCCGAGCTCCGTGCCACATCACGAGCTATGCAGCCGGACCTGGCCGTCCCGAGTTGCGCCACCGCCGCCTGTCGAGGGAGAGTGGGAGCAGTGCAGGGAGGTTGCCAATCCCTACGGAGCTAGCGCCATGGCTAGAAAACACTGAGGTGGATGCGATAACATTTCTGGGTGTCGCCGAGCAGCAGGTGGGGCTACGCGAAAGCATGCGTGTGGGATCTATCAGCGGATGCCAGCCAAGGGGCCTGATACTATGGCGACAGATTTTCAACTGGCAACGTCAGGCGAAGGGAACTGGCAACGTTTTATGGTTTTTGACCCGTTTTTTGTGCAATCTGCATTTAAATGGAAAAATATCAGAAGCTTGGCAACAATTTTCTTAATCGTTGATTGGAATAGATTCTTGACATCCAAAATTTTTTCCCTTTTTATAATTTTTCAAAATTAAATTTTTTTCTTGAAATTTTATTTTCTTTGGGGTTAAAAATTCCCTTGGCCCTTAAATTTGGGATGGGTTTTGGGGGGCTTTGGGTTAAATTTTCTTTTGAAACCCAAACAATTGGGCGTTTTATTTCCCAGGGTTGGTAAAAATTAAAGGGCGGGAAAAGCCCGTGGTTTACGGAATATTTCAAAAAAAGGGGGTTTTCCCCTTTTCCCCTTTAAATTTTTTTTTTTGGGGAAATGTATTTTTCTTGCCCAAAATTCTTCCTTTAAATTTTTTTGGGTTTTTCCCAGTTCCCCCAAAATGTTTATTTTAATCCAGTGGGGTTCTTCTTGAAAAAAAGGTATTTTTTCCCAAAGAGTTTCTTTAAAATTAAAATTTTTTCCTTTATTTTTCCCAAAGGGGTTTCAAAAAAAAAAGATTTAATTTCTTGTTTTTCACCCTTTTGTTAAAATTTTTGTACTTTTACCTAATTTTAGTTTTTTTTTTGTTTATTTTCTTTTTTTTGAGTTTTCCCATTTGTTTTCATGTTTTTAATTTAAGGAATTTAAAAAAACCCTTTTAAAAAATTTTTTTTTCTTTAAGGGGAAAAGGTTTAAAAATAAACCCCTTAAATTTGGTTTTAAAAAAAAGGTAAAATTTTTCCCTTTGTTTAAAAAAAAATTTGGGTTCTTAATTGAAATTTTTTGGTGCAAGGAAAAAATGTTTTGATTTTTTTTTAAAATTTTGTTTTTGAATAAATTTTTTATTTTCCAATTTCCCCAAAAGATTTTTGGGGGAAGGAGGTTTCTTTAAAATTACAGGTTTAACTTTTAAAAAACTTGGGTTGTTTTGGGTTTTTGGCAAAAGGGAAAGGTTTGGGGGAAAAATAAAGATTTCGAAAATTTTTTTTGTTTAATTAATTTAAAATGTTTAAAATTTTTTTTGGTTTAAATTTTAAAAAAAATTTAAATTGGGGCCCGGGGTATTTAAAAACGTTAAAAAAAACTTTTTTTGTTTTTTATTTTTTGGGAAATGTTTATTTCTTTTTACTTTTTCTGAAATTTCAGTGGAAACCTTTTAAATAATTCATTTTAAAATAGTTTAAGAAATCATTATTCGTTTTTTCCAAAAAATTTTTTAAAAAGAGTTTTTTCAAAGGGGAAAATTTTTTAAAATAAAAAATTTTATTTAAAATTTTCCTTTTATCCCCCCAAAAAAAAAATTTTTTTTTTGGGAAAAAATTTAAAGCGTTTTAAAAAAATTGGCCCAAATTTAAATTTGCAGGGTTTATTTCAGATTAAAATTTGATTTTCAATCAATTACTTAAAAGTTTTTGGGTGAACTGCCATGTGGTATATTTTTAATTTTTTTAATTAAATTTTTTTAATTAATATTTGGTGGTTTGTTATTGTATTAAAATGAATTAACAGTTTGCAGAAATTAATTCTTTAACTGATTAATTTGTTTCCAGGTATGCTGTATAAATTGCCTTTAAATTGGTTTTTATTTTCCAAGAATGTTGCTGTTCGAATTTCATGTTCAACATTTTTGGTAATTGGTTTAATCAATTTCATGTTAAATAAAAGGCTTCTATTTTGAATCAATTCATTAAAAACCCCTTTTAAAATTTTAAAAAAATTTTGTTCTATGGATGATAAATGTTGTTACCTATACGCCCTTATGTTCAATTTTAGTCTTTGGTTTTTAATTTCCAAACAATTGGATTCAGGTGAACTTGAGAAACCATTTATGGAACTATTAAGTGAATCAAATGCAGTGGGGTATAAGTTGAAATTTCTATAATGAAATGCCTTTATGTTCGATGATTGAAAGAACGTTTAATAGGGTTAGTTTTTTACCACTTTTATTCTTCAAAATTTGATTCTTGCTCCCAAATTATCATTGTGTAGTGGGATGAAATATGTTGAAATTTCTAATTTGGTTTCATGTGTTTCGACATACATTATTTTTTTCTTTGCCCTATGCATTTCCTATTCACCCATTCTACTTATTTCCTACATTGTTTAACTTGATCAATCGTATTGATAATATTTCTCAACAATTGTTTTCTTTTGGCAGGAATTTTAGGTAAGTGCTATTAATTATTCTTGAGATTAAATTTCCACAATGTTTGATGATGATTTTCTTCATTATTTACTTTAATTTTGGAAGATGTTGTTTTCAATGAATAAATAATTTGTTTTATTTAGAACATTTTCTATTTTGGGGTTTCAATGTCATTACTTTCCCATTCACAAAGGCTACACTTTACTTATTTTCCTTATAATTTTTGGCCTTATTTTAGACAATTACTTGGTTTCAATGAGTTTAAGTTTAAGAAGGTGTGTCATTTTCTCTTTTTTTTATCAATAGTAGATTGGTCCTTGAATTTGCATTTGAATTTTGATTTAATTGGTACATTGTATTGGGTAAAACGGATGGTGGCATTTAAATGAAAAGGTGCATCCAATATAAAGGAACACAGTCTGGCGCATTCGGTCATCCTTCTCTCTCGTCGCTTACTCTCCAATGTTTGATGTGTGAAGTTGGTCGACAAGAAGTTTCGTCTCATTATTTTTATGACTCCGTTGCAACGCACGGGTCTCTAACTAGTATTATAAAAACGAGTTAATGATTGTTCGTTCATTCTCCTCCAACCGCTCTATTCCCTCAACTTCTCACCATTCTCCACTTTTCAACCGATCAGAGCAACTATCTTCTATAGCACGATTCTCTATACATTCAATGAGTTCCGTTGCAACGTACGGATATGTAACTAATACGATAATAATGAGGTAGTCTATTAATGTTACATATAACTTCAAAATTTATGAGTAAATTATTTTGTATAAGACACCCTATATTATTTTAAAATCATTATACTCAAAATAATAGTCACAATGGCTGAAATAAATAAAGAATTAGATACTTGATTTTTTAGTTAGAAACTAAAAAGTTCCTAATAGCTAAATATAATAAAGCACGGAAATCACCTTTTAGTGGCGTGGTAGAGTTGTAGATGTACGACTCAAACCTATTAGGGTTCAAATCCGAGCACTTCAATATGAATTTTATGAGATCGCAGATTTATCCCGACCTATAATTTTATAGACTTGTGCTAAGAGGGCGCACTTGTGTCTGTGTTCATGTGTCTTTCTTGTAATCGAAAAAACAAAATAAAACACTTTTATACTATTCGCATGCCACATAGGCAGGAAAAAATATGTGTAGGGTTGTCTACAAAATTTAAAAGAGATCGTGAATATAATTTGCATATAATTCTCTTGAGTATTATCAAATTACAATAAAGTCTAAATTTAATTAGAATATATATAATAAAAGGGATATATACATTATTTTAAAGATTTTAAGGATATCCGTACATACTGGCACCACCTTTGGCTCCGCCCATGGAGGCTTCCTCTGCAGTCGTGGACCAAGGATTTACATATCCGAAGTTATAACAATTTTGCTCAATATAAAACATAATTGTCCACGTAGCAAAAATCAAAATAATAATTGTTTGTACTATACAACATTTCAAATAATTTAGAGAAACTATAAAATAATTAAGAAAAATTACAATTTAACTTAATGATCTATATATCAAGAAAACACAATTCATTCATAAATCACGGTTCAAAACAACGCTAACAAAATTGATGGATTACGAATTTGGGATGAGACTTCGGTACTTGGAATGGAGTGATGCAATTGTGCCGTGTGCTGGGAATCGTGATGCTGTTGACGTGGACCGGCGTGCGCCGTGCACTAGTCAAAGAGAGAGAGAGAGAGGATGGGGAGGAGTTAGGCTGTATGGGGAGGTCTCATATGGCTGAAATTTGTTGAGTGTTTGATTGGTCTATGGGGTGTGTTTTTTCCGTAGTATTTTATGGCTGTGATTTATACTTTTTAGTTTTTGTGTGAGTATTTGTACAAATAAATCGAATACCGATAAGTCGTTTGAAAAACCAATTATAATAAACCACTTCGAAAAGACGATGAAGAAGCCATCTTATTTGTTTGTTCAGAGGAAAACATGCCATAGTGAGACCAATCTAGGAGTGGGAGGCATTAGGGTGGGCTGAAATTTATTAGAGGGTACAAACACAAAGGATTTGACCTAATTACCACTGTATGTATAACAACGAAATCCTAAAAGAGGATGATATATAAATATAAGATGGACAACCTCAATCTTTATGCTATCTGAAGGAAGTAAAAGAGGAAGTAACAGAAAATAGCAACAACCAGACGATAGAGCTATCTAAAGAACATTCAAAAGGTCCCAACAATTAATGATCCAAAAATGAATTTTCAGAGGGAACAATTGCCAAATTATACCCAAGCAGATACAAGTGAAACAAGCAAGGTTGTGTTCACATACCCTAGGAAGCGTGCACTTGTTGTGCACCATAGGAAAATTTTATTATTATTTTTAAGATTTGAATTTAAATTTTTGGAATTAGAATTTTAATATTTTGTTTTAGAATTACACATAAACACCAAATAAAATCCAAACACTTTTAAATAAATTTGAAATTAATTTTTGAATATGGCAAAATTCGGGATGTTACAGTGTGTTGATCATCGCCTGAAGTTTTCTCGAAAAAAAAGTATCATGGCGTAACTGTAAAATTTGCGATTCAATTACGGGCATGTTCTTCTCCTCCGGCCGTGGCTTTTGACTTTGCTACTGATCTAACTTTTAAGCGGAGTATTTTCTCAAGACGGGGTCTACAGGTTAAACGATCTACACGTTAAAAGCCCAACATCTGTATCTGCTAAAATCACAAGTGAGTATCTATCTCTCCATAATTTGTACCGTAAACAGTCAAAATTCAAAAATTTCAGCCAAAAGCTATAAATCGCAGCCGAAAAGAACAGGTCCTACGTACCAAGCCCACTTTAACGAAGAATTTGGACCTTTTCCACGGAAGGTTATGTTAAAGCCCAGCAGAAAATTCACGGCCCGGCTCGAGCAACCTGACGAACCATCGCGAAGTACAACAAAAAAATGATGAAATAGCGACGTCTGTTACTCCAAGCCTCCAACCACTGGAACCAGTTGGACGAGCTCAGCAATATGATCAACACAAGAGCAAAGCAGGAAAACACATGAACACAAATTCAACAGAGACCACAGCATCGCAGCACGCAGGATCAGATCAAGAACCACTGATACCAAATGGAAAATCGCTTCAAACAGATATCAAATTTGCAACAGATCCACAAGAAATTTCTAGAAATCACTTCACATGCCTTGCATTAGAGCATCGCATCCCAATTAATCTTGCACAGCAAGCCCATAACGACACAATCTACGTACACATTTGATTCGCCACCGATTCACACGCATCAAGGAGTCAAAAAGACTAAGCTGCCACGATTCAAGTTCGCGCGTATCATCACTTGGCTCCGGCGGCCGCGCGCGCGCCGACCGCCTTGCCGCGGAGCTTGACCTCGAGCGCGCGCTCCATCTTGGCGAGCACGGCCTGGACTGGCACGGCCTTGCCGCTCTCGTACTCCTGCACCACCTGCGCGCGCTCGTTGATGCGCTTGGCCAGCTCCGCCTGGCTCCACCCTTTCGCCATGCGCGCCTTCTGGATCGCCGCGCGCACCTCCGTGCCCAACCGCTCCAGCGCCGCCGGCTCCGTCGTCTCGTCCAGCTTCCGCGCGGGCGCCGCCGCGGCCGAGGAATTCTTGTTCGTCCCCGCCGCCGCCTTCCGCATCGTCTCCACCGGCGCGCCCGACCGCAGCGCCTGGTTCACCGCCTTCGTGGACTTGAGGTCGGCCGCCTTCGGCTTCGCCCGCCGCAGCACCACCGGCTCCCAGTCCTGCGTGATGTTGCCGCTCATCCTCCCCGTCGGCATTGCGCTCTCTCTCTCTCTCTCTCTCTTATGGTGCTTATGATTTGGGTGACGGGTTGAGACTTGAGAGGGAGCGGAGGCATATATAGAGGATTAGAGCGTGGCAATGGCGATCGGGAAGGTTCTTGAAGGGGAAGCCCGTGTGCTCTGGAAGGTTCTGGGAGGGCGGTTCGATTGTGTTTGGGCCGTCGATTTAGAGCAGTTGGAGGAACGGGCGGCTGTGGATGGGCTTACAGAGACTTGGGTGCCACGGAAAGCCCTACCGGGTCAAACTGTTGGCGCCAACAGAAAGGACCAGCCAGGAGGGTACTTGATGGTTACGTCCCACTTCAAATGGCTTGACCATTTAACTTTTCTAGTTTTTAATTTGTTTAAATCAAAAACTATTTAAAACACATCGATTTCTAATTTTAATTTTTAGTATTTTAATTTTAATTTTTCTTATTTATTTGCATAGCGGTTTTTAATTTTTCATACAGTGTAATTTTAATAAAAAATCAAAATCCACAGCAAAAATTTAAATCAAAAGCTGGTTAGAACTGGCCCACGTAGCTTTACTTTGCGATTCAATTGCTGTGACTAGAAGAAAATATGACTCCTAGAGTCTAAATCTAGAGATAATTCGTGAGGAAGAACGGGAACTGTGGAACCACGAAGTCCTAATGTGCTCTCAGGGGAAAAATTGTCCAAGTACCATCCGTTGTACGAACATTAGTTAGACCAAGCATCATTTCAGGTGATATAATGATCTTTGGTCACCAATTCATCACAGCTAAGAGATTATATACTCAAAAAAATATTTATATTAATATAAAAAGAACGAGTTTAAAAAGCTCATGTTCACACCTTCACTAGACACATCTGATCTTATCCATCCGTTTGTTGGATCGTACAGTCCTGGTTATCGTTCATTTGCTGATTTTCCCTCTACTCCCAATAGCTACCTTAATTTGCTGTAGTTGCAATCTGTTCTCTACTCTATTCCTTAACTAGTTAGAGATCCGTACGTTACAATAGAATCATAAAAATAATAAGATGGAACTTATTGTCTGGCTAACTTTACACATCAAACATTGGAGAGCAAGCGACAGAGAGAAGGGTGGCCAGAATGCGCGAGGAGATAGGAAAAGTGGAGGAGGTGGACGGTTATATCCTGATAGAGAGAGAGAGGGGAGAAGAGAGACGAATAGTCCAGATCAAATTGGATGGCTGAGGAGATGAGTGAGGATGGACCAACTATCAACTTTTTTTTTTATAATAGTAAAGATACGCATCTACTCTGTTCTACTGCCTCCTGCTCCTGCGGCTTCCCGTGATGCGCCACCGTTAGTCATTCTGCACCAGTACGCACTGAGGTATCATCCTGCACCGGAGGTATCATCCCGACCGTCGTCGCCCTATCTTGCTCGCGTCTTCTTGCACCGGTACTCCCAGCAACCAAAGAGGGGAGGTGGCGTTGGCAGCGACAGGGGAGCCAAGGGCCACGGCAGGGGAGTGTGGTGAGTTTGCGACCAGCGACTACAGCCAGCGGCGACCAGAGAGAGCGGCCAGCGGCTGCGGGAGAAGCCACGCAGTGACGGCCGGTGGTGACCGTTGAGCGGTAGAGGGCATGCGAAGAAAACCATGCGACGCCTACTGACCTCTCTCCAACCGCCGCCCCCGAGAACTCGATGCGTCGTCCTTAATTTGCTTCTTCGCTTAGCCTCCTCCAGCAAGATTTTGATTGCTTTGTTAGGTGCTGGATGAAATAACGCTTCTTTGCTTAGCCTCCTCCAGCAAGATTTTGCATGCTTTGTTAGGTGCTGGATGAAATAACCATGCGATTTGTTTTAGTATGGATTTGCAGGCTTGCAGCTGGTCCTAACTCGGTACAAGGGTTGATGACGAGGTTGGGATGAATTAGTTTTGGGGAGAGGGAGTGTGTAAAATGAATCATCAAGTCCGAGCGAGCGAAAGAGAGAGAGAGAGAATCAACTTTAATTCAGGAATGGACGGCCTTATGTTAATGCAAGGTATATCTGCTACTCTAAATGTCATTGCTAAGATTTCTCATCAACAAAGTCACGCTCTTTCAGCATGTTGCAATAACTGTAATCTTTTGGTTTCGGTAGAACTTTGTAATATGATGGACTGAAAAATTGTATGATTTTGCGTTTCAATCATGAAGAAGCTCACAGTGGATTAGCCGATCTTGACTGTCTTCTATTGAAGCAATAGCATGTTTAGGGGGTGTCCGTGAAGTGAGGTGCCTTTTGACGCAAATTTCCTAATCAGGCCAATATGCTTCGATACGATGGCTCGTTATTAAGGTCTGTCGTAATGGAGATTGGGACAATGGTGGTTTTTTTTCTTCAGTTTTCAACATTATTTCTTTATTTGATCTATCAATATTGATTATGCATTGGCGTCATATATTGATAAATTAATGCCAAGCATACATGGTATGTATGTTAAACACAATATCTGCTGTTTTTTTTTCTTTTGGTGACGCGGATTCCACGTACATGATTCCTAGTAGTGACTAAATACCGAAGAAAGAAGCATAGTCATGTACAATAAAAGCCAATTCAAATCCACTTGAAAACGAAGAATCTATTCATGTTCCAATTCAAACCAAACCCGTGTGCACTAATAAGAGCAAAATCTAGTAGTAATATAAAAGGGCAGTTATGCAAAAGTGAGTACCCCATCTATTGGATATATATCCGGGGATAACACAAGTCGATCATCGCCACCTAAATGAGAAGATGTGATGCCACTTGGAACAAGCATTTTACCATGAATAAGGGCACCATCAGAAAGAGACCAAGATCCATCACATCGCAATTGGTAAAGCGACATAGAAAAGCCGCATCGTGGATGAGATTTTGTTCCAGGTTGCTTAGCCACTCTTGACATGAGGCACTTTGTGATAGGTCCATTATAACACCATTGTCCACATACAAGCTACATTAATATTGAGATCCATCTTACTGCTGTCACAACCTAGTTGAGCGTTTAAGAGCTATTGATTGTTTTGTCGCCAAAGGCAAGCTACATATACCAAGTAACACTTTAGTGGAGATCAAGAACAATTGGAAATTTTTCAAGACTTGTTCTATTGTTGTTCCCAGCTAGGGAATGGGTCAAATTTGACTCTTGGGCCGATCATTCAAAAGTAACAAAATGAATTTGTGTAACTTTTGTATATTTTGGTCCACGTCTAACTCATGCATCTAAGATACAGAATTTTCATAGTTAACAAACCATACTTACTGGAGCTACAAGTCAACCGCACGTACCTTCATTTTGACTATGTAACGTTACAATAATATTTCTATACAAATCACGCATGTATATAGTTTTTGAAGTTTTATGAAGGTATTTTCTCCATTTCTATAGCAGGAATGAAAGTGGGGTGAGGATCGGGGGAGGCCCTTTTGGCCCTCCCCGCTAGGCCCTCTTGAGGGAGATTGCCCATATCTCTGGTCTTTACGGGATCCGACTCTCACGGGGATTAAAAATAGACTAAATATTTTTCTTAAAAATAATATATAACTATGCTTATTAATTTATAATTATTTAAACATTAAAAACAACTTCAAAATATATATTTATATATATATATATATATATATATATATATCAAGTTTTATTTCAAATATACAATAAAAGAATAGAATATTCAATTTTAAAAAACTATAATATATTATCAAAAGAATATTTTTTGTTTCTATTAAGTCCCTGTGAAACCTCTAGGGAAGACGACCCATCCCCACCAGGCACCAGCTAGTGTAGTAGGGCCATTTCGTTTTCCACCCCTACGGGCCCACAGGAGAGGTCAACCCCATCCCTCATGGGATATTCTCTACAGTCCTGTCTTGATATGAAAAATTACCACCTCTAAGGTCTTGTTTGGCAGCCCATAAATCCTAATCCATCTTTAGAAATGGGCGGGGAGACAGTACTAGTGTGGAAAGTAACGAACTAGCAGGTAAACGAGTCTCGGAAAGAGAGCGGGGTTCTGACGAGGATCTTTGGAGACGAATTATTTTTGATTTTTTTGTTGCTTTTGCAACGATGGTTTGACTTTTAGTGACCTAATTGCTAAGTCACCGTTATGTCTTATTTGACAATCCATAAATCCCAACCTACCCCTTAAAATGGGTCAGGATATTAAACTAAATTCCGATACCCGTTTACCCGCTAGTTCGTTACCATCCGCACTAGCACTGTCTCCTTTCTAGGGATGCAAACGGATCGAATTCGGATAGATATTGTTGTTACCATATCCTAACCCATATTTTTTCTTCGAATTCGGTACCAATCGGATTCGGTGTCGGATCGGTCTGGATTAACCGAGCCATTTGCACCCTTACTTGTTTGTAAGAAATACATGCAATACAACAAATGGAGTAGGAGAGCGTAATGTCAAAAATTTGATGTTACTACTTAATAGGCGATGTGAAAGATTTTATTTTACCATTGCAAAAGAAAATAAAACGTCAAATAGTAGCACTAACCTGAAATCAAACTTGAAGACGTATCGGATTCGGATGGATATTGCTGTTACCATATCCAAACCCATATTTTTTCTCCAGATTCGATACTAATCAGATTCGATATCAATCGGATTCGGTGCCAGATCTGTCGGGATTAACCTGACCGTTTGCACCCTACTCCTTCCCTTCCTTCCTTCCTTCCCTCCCTCCGCCCTCCCACTCGCGATCTCGCCTGCCCTCCCTAGTCCCTTCTTCGCGTCCTCCACCTCTCCGGCGAGCCAGTCGCCGCGCGGTCACACCTCCCGCTCCGACCTCCGCGCGGCCACACCTCCCGCTTCCACCTCCGCTCCGTGGTCACCGCCCTCGCCGCCGCCTCTGACGTCGCAATGGTATGCCCCCCTCGCCACCGGCCACCCGCCCACCTTCTCAGTTCGGTCTCGCCGCTTCCGCGGAAATGCTAGATCCGTCTGCGAGGTTGGCCCGTTCGGCTCAGCTGGATCCCGCGACGGCTCGCCGCGCCGAGATCCGCGGCCGAGCTGATCGGTTTCTGCATGGATCTGGGGTTCTGGCGTGTGATGTGCTTGTGTGTATAGTGATTCGTTCGTTTTGTTTGTGTTTTCGGTGGGTTTTCGTTGGTGGCGGGGATGATGCGGCAGCCTCTCCGGTTAGAGATCAAGGTAATTTCGGGATTGCTCGGTTAGATCCGGTTAATTTGCACTGTTTGTGATGTAATAACTGGGGTTGTTTCGCTAATGGTGGTTGGTGTTTGGTTGGATCAGAGGAAGCTCGCGCAGAGGTCGGAGAGGGTCAAGTCCGTGGATCTGCACCCCACGGAGCCATGGTGAGCGGTCTGGTGTTTGTTGTGTTAGCCAAATGCCCGCACCGTGCGGAAGCATGGTGCTTTTGAGCGTGTAGATTGTTGGGATTTGTGACAAATGCGTTATCGTTCAATGCAGGATCATGTCAAGTCTTTATTCCGGGAGCGTTTGCATCTGGAACTACCAGACGCAGGTTGGTAGCCCTTAATTCTTATCAGTGATATTTAGTTGGTCATGTTATTCGGCTAGTTATATAAAGTTTACCACCAACTAGTTGTTTGCAATACGATTTATGTGCTGGTGAATAAAAATGGGACCAGGGTGTGAGGCATGTGTTTCTTGAGAAAATGTATGTGTTGGTTTCCATGAATGAACATTTGCTATTGCCAATTTTGTACTGAAAAGATAAGATTTGTGCAATGCATAGTTAAGAAGCATTATGTTTGAGCTATTTCGCAGCATTGAGATATTTGTAAATACTTCTTAGGAGCCTTTCATATATTTTGATAGTGGAAGATGTTACTTGCACATGCCATTAGATGGAAGCAATGTTCACCTTGACCCTTGAGATGATCGTTACATGCATGCAAGGTCGCTGTTAAAAGGATCCCATCATGGATGGACATATGTATGCACTTTAGATAGTGCAATCATAGGAATATAGGATACAATCTGCGACCTCCAATGGGGTTTATGGAAGTCTCAGCCTCTCAGGAGGTTCATGAGTGACCAGCCAAGTCTGGCAAAGTCCACCAAATACTGGCCAAAGACCTGGTGGCCTCTGACAGTCATCAGCTGACCTCCACTGGTGGCTGACAGAGATATGGTGAATTTTCACAGGCAAAGACTGTGAAGTAAAATAGTAGCCGTAGGTTACTGCATGTGATGTGTGAGGCCATCCACCAATGCAGGGATGGGCTCATCTAGGCAACCAAACAGCCCTGCACATAGTTTCTATTTTCATTATTAGGGGTGAAAATGGATCTGGATTCGGTCGGATAATCCGGATACCGAATCCGGATTTTTCGGATTCGGATAGTAAATATCCAAACCCGAATAAAAAATCGGAGCTAGATTTAGATGTTTGCCTAGCGAAGTTGCGGATTTTGGATGTTAATTCGGAGCCGGATATTTGGATAATATCTGAATCCAGCAGATATAATACCAACAACTAGTTAATACGTTGTTAATACATATCTTTTGCATTTGACCTCCAAATTGGGCATATTATATATGCATTTCGATCATCTCGACGAGCCCGTCGTCATGATAGACTCTAATTTGGCATTTCATGTTTTTCATTTTGGCACATCCCCCAATAAAGGTTTTTGCATGCTCTTTTTTAGCCAAATTCAATATGTTTATAACCGATTTGTTTGCAATATATCTAGAATTAGTTAGGGTTAGTGGCAAAATGGCATCAATGATTGTGATAAACTAGAGGAAAATGGGCATAAATATTACTATAAAATTGTTATCAATTTGCTAAACTTCATTGTGCCATAGTATATTCGCATCCGACCGAATTGAGTAGGTATTCGATTCGTATTCGTTATAATATTCGATTTGTATTCCTTTAAAAATATGAATACAAGTATGGGAAGACCATTATTTGATTCGTATTCAATCCGTTGACGCCCTCTACAAATATGAAGCTATCCTCCGAAGCTGCATTATACAAATACATGAGATGAATGATTCATTTGTTGCTACCAACATTTAATGTGTAGTTATATGTTAGGTTCAGCTATTTATCAATTTAAAATTTTAAAACAATTCGATGCCATGTTTTAAATAGGAGAGGTCACGAATACTTATTGGAATCCAAAAAATATTTGAATCCGATCCGAATTCGTATCTGCTGTTTGTCTAATCCGTATTCGTATCCAACATTTGTCCGATTCGTATTCGAATCCGAGAAAAATATGGATGTGGATATGGTTTAACCATTATCCGCTCCGTTTTCACCCCTATTCATTACGCAAAAAACCAATAGAAAAGGGAGATCCAAAACTGAATTGATGATCTACTTTTCATGCAACCGTCATTTACTATATCTATATATATAGGGCACCATGGTGTCTAGGCACCAAACCTCCCTGATTTTGGATTGCTTTTAGATGCGTGCTAGTGCAATGGTATATAATATATCATGTATGCTAAATCAATCATGAATGGAAAACCTCAATCACACTAGCACGCATCTAAAAGCAATCCAAAGGCAGGGAGATTTGATGTCCAGACACCATGATGCCCTTGTTATTTATACTATATGTGTGTATATGTATATATGTATATATATATGTGTGTGTGTGTGTGTGTGTATATGTATATGTGTGTGTGTGTGTGTGTGTGTGTGTATATATATATATACAAACATTGTTGAATTTGCACTAATTAAGCTATGTTAATTTATTGCCAGACAATGGTCAAATCATTTGAAGTCACTGAGTTACCAGGCATGTTTTCTCACCTTACTGTTTACATTTCGCCTGTATGACATTATGCTAATGTAACCATGTGAGTTGCAGTTCGTTCGGCTAAATTTATTGCGCGGAAGCAATGGGTTGTGGCTGGTGCGGATGACATGTTCATCCGTGTGTACAACTATAATACAATGGATAAGGTCAAGGTTTTCGAAGCTCACACTGATTACATCAGGTGTGTGGCTGTTCACCCAACCCTGCCCTATGTGTTGTCATCGTCTGATGACATGTTGATAAAGCTTTGGGACTGGGATAAGGGCTGGATGTGTACTCAAATCTTTGAGGGGCATTCTCACTATGTCATGCAAGTCACATTTAACCCAAAGGACACCAATACTTTTGCCAGTGCTTCCCTTGATCGTACAACAAAGGTATGCATTTTCTGATTTTTTTTGTACGGAAGTTGTCGATTTTTTTTCACAGGGTTCCTGTTTCCTGAGCCTGAACAGTAGTCCTCTGTACTTGAATTTTTCAGATCTGGAGTCTTGGTTCTTCTGATCCGAACTTCACATTGGATGGTCATTCGAAAGGTGTGAACTGTGTTGATTACTTCACAGGTGGTGATCGGCCATATCTAATTACAGGCTCTGATGATCAAACTGCCAAGGTGGGGTATCTTCATTAAGTGATACACTCCTAAGCTTTAAGAACCTTGTTACAATGCATTATTTTGAATCAGGTTTGGGATTACCAAACAAAGAGCTGTGTTCAAACACTTGAAGGGCATGCACATAATGTCTCTGCTGTATGTTTCCATCCCGAGCTTCCAATAATAATTACAGGTTCAGAGGACGGGACTGTTCGTCTGTGGCACTCCACTACCTACAGGTACTTCTACTGTTGGTTGTATCCTAGTTTGTGGACTTGTAATACTGTGTCTATTTGCTACTTGTTCATACACAATGTGCTCCTGGCTCCTGCATGCATAATCCTATTGAGATGTTGAGGTCAATACCACTAAACAGAATCTCTCCTCATCCCAACCAGCACAGTGCTCTTATTATAAAAAATGCCCAGCTACATGTGTTACTTAAACTCAGAATTTGAAGAAAAAGTCACTCTGTCCCTGTCCAACATTGTATGCAGTTACTAATCTCAGCCAAATTACTAACATATCTTTTCGCTAGTCAGATTTAGTTCAGGCGTGAATGCTGCAATGGAACATTAGAAAAAATATAGCAGGATTAACATTCACATATGATACTAGTTGATCTGTAGTTGCAAGTCTACTTGACATGTTTTGTACTTTTCTTATCTATTTTTTAAGTATGTTATTGTCGTTGTTTCAGTGTATAGTTATCTTTGTTTTATTGTGATGGCATGCGATCTTCGAGCGCCAGTTACGATTTTGCCATGTTATCTGAGATCAGATGCAATGTTAGCAAAACTGTTAGCTCCTGTTTATAATTTTAGCAATGGAACTTTAACTTTTTTATTCTTAGAAAATAGCATTGAGGTTGGTGCTCTTTGCAGGCTTGAGAACACACTTAACTATGGCCTTGAACGAGTTTGGGCATTAGGTTATATGAAGGGCTCAAGAAGGTAGCGAAAGATTTTTTCCCCTCTTCTTGTTTTATCCAAATCAGAGAATTGTGTTCAGAATATCTTCGATTTCTGCAGGGTTGTGATTGGGTACGATGAAGGAACAATAATGATAAAGATTGGCCGTGAAGAACCCGTTGCTAGCATGGACAGTAGTGGCAAAATTATATGGGCGAAGCATAACGAAATTCAAACTGTGAACATCAAGACTGTTGGGGCAGATAGTGAGGTTGTCGTTGCAAAATATACTATGCTGTTGAGAACTGTTAGTAGTTTTCATGTACTGATGTGTGTACTTTTAATTGTTTCATTTGTCAGATCGCAGATGGAGAACGACTGCCATTGGCTGTGAAGGAGTTAGGAGGTTGCGATCTTTACCCACAAGTAGGTTTCTAATTGATATTGAGCGAATGCCTCATTCAAACAGTAATTTTTTTGCCACATGGTACAGTAGACAAAGGAAGGAGCTTCCTATGATTCTGCATGGTGTTGCACTGCATTATGTTTGTAAATACTCTAATGAAGTGAAACGAGTTTATGCCATTGAACATTTTAGTATCTTTTCTGTTTATACCCTGCTTATCTTTGCATAGTTGACAGTGTTATTATCAATGTTCTAATATCATACGGAATGTACATGAACTATCTCAAGCAGTGATGATTCTATTAAGAATGGGAATAGAGTTTACAGATAACTTTAAAATTTAGCTTGATGGGCTAAAAATGTACATAAGGTATTATAACTGGTAACAGATGCTTCTGACCAACATTCAATGTTGTTTCTTTGAATATGTAGACTTTTTTTGTGGCTGCAGCAAAAAGCATGGTTTTGCATGATAGATATATTTGTCTCTAATTTGTATTATCAAAATGTACTCACAACCAATCTTTCCATTCTTTCAGAGTTTACGGCACAATCCAAATGGGAGATTTGTTGTTGTATGTGGAGATGGAGAGTACATAATATACACAGCGCTAGCATGGAGAAATAGATCTTTTGGGTCTGCACTTGAATTTGTCTGGTCAACTGAGGGAGAATATGCTGTCAGGGAAAGCACATCAAAAATAAAGATTTACAGTAAAAATTTTCAGGTTTGTTTTCAATGTAGCATGTCTTCAATGTGGTTATTTTCTCTTCTCTTGGTTATTAATCAATTTTCTTTACATAAAATAATTACTCTGTGATTTTCTGAAGCACTATTAAAATAATTAACCACGCTTAAAGAAGAAACCCCTCCTCCCTTGTATAAACTGTTAAATTAGATATTATAAAACGAGTGCCCTACTGTTCTTAGTACTCCGGCCCCTCGGGATTTAACAGTGCTGAACCTGTTTCATACTTCCTATTATGATCCCATAGATAAGACTGCATTCCCATGTCTGTTTTCAAGTACAACAATTTACTGGTTAAATGAGTCCAATGTTCAAACTAGGAAACAGTGTGATTAACATGGAAGAAGAGGTCAGTCATATTTTTTTAATGCAAACTATAATACCTAAAGAAGAGGCAAACAAGTATTTTTGAATCACCGCTGCAGAAGCTGAATGAAAGCTTGGAACACCATATAGCGCCTCTTATTTCAAATATGTAAATATGCTCGTTATGGTTTCTGAAACATAATCTGACAAGAGCAATTGGTAATTTCAGGAGAGGAAAAGTATAAGACCAACATTCTCTGCGGAACGTATATGTGGTGGAGTATTGCTTGCTATGTGTACGAATGACTTCATTTGTTTCTATGACTGGGCAGAATGCAGGTTAATACGCCGGATTGATGTGAGCGTTAAAGTGAGTTGTTTCTTTGCTTCAGGATCTATGACGTGTTTTTATTCCTTTTCATATCTTATGCCACTAGAAATAATTGCTTTGCCTGTTGCAGAATCTATATTGGGCTGACAGTGGTGATTTGGTAACAATTGCAAGTGATACATCGTTCTACATTTTGAAGTACAATGTGAGTTTCACATGCAGTACATACATCACTGTTTTTCTTTCTGTTGCCCCAGTGCATCTTGTATTGTGACATCTGGGCTTATGTCAATTTTATTCTTGTGTGTAATTTACTAACACAATTCTAACTTGATACCTTCTAGAGGGATGTAGTTTCTTCTCATCTAGATGGAGGGGGTTCAGTTGGCGAGGAAGGTGTGGAAGATGCCTTTGAATTGCTTCATGAGATAAATGAACGTGTCCGTACTGGTTTATGGGTTGGAGACTGTTTTATATACAATAATTCTTCATGGCGGCTAAATTACTGTGTGGGAGGAGAGGTGAACACTTAGTTTTCACCATAATCAACATAATCTTGTGTGTACGTTTTATTAGAACATTTATTGTTAGGTGCTATCTATTTACCATTACATGCCCCATGTGTCACAGGTCACTACCATGTTTCACTTGGATCGTCCAATGTATTTATTAGGCTATCTTACTAACCAAAGTCGTGTCTATCTTATTGACAAGGAATTCAAGTAAGTGGCATATTTTTTTTATTCTTAATAGTTAATATTCCTTCACGGTGCCTTCTCATGACGAACTTCTGTGACTAACAACTTTGATTATTGCAGTGTGGTGGGTTATACTTTGCTACTCAGTTTAATTGAGTACAAAACACTTGTGATGCGTGGGGATTTGGAACGTGCAAATGCTGTTCTACCTTCCATACCAAAGGAACAACACAACAGGTGCCCCATGTTTGGCCAATTAATTTTAGTATATATTACTTGTAAATTCATGTGCTCCGGTTTTAAAATGACTGACTTTTGGTTTGCAGTGTGGCGCATTTCCTTGAATCACGAGGCATGCTAGAGGAAGCCCTTGAAATAGCGACTGACCCTAATTACAGATTTGACCTGGCTGTGCAGCTTGGTAGCCTGGAAGTTGCAAAGGCATAGTGCAATTTTATTGTTTATGTCTATACCTATGAGGACACATTGTCCAAGAAAGTTCACCTTCCGTTGAAATGAACACTCAACAAATAGACGATTTGCAGGAAATTGCTGTTGAGGCACGAAGTGAGTCAAAGTGGAAGCAGTTGGGGGAATTAGCTATGTCAACAGGAAAGGTATGTGTGTGGTGTGTGTAATTTTACATGTCTATAGTGTGCTCAATATGTATTTTTTAACGACTAGAATCTTCTATTTGATATTTGAGTTTTACTAGTTATTTGTGGTGAAGAAAATGACTAGTAGTCAAACACAAAGTAATCATGAGCTTAGCTTGTAGCTTTAAAAAATATTTTTCGTTTCTACAAGCATTTGAAATTGAAATATTGGGATGCAATTTGGATAACTAAACGGTGCTGAGCTTGTTGCAATTACAACAAACCGAAATACCAATATTGACTGTTGAATTAGAAAAGACATTACATGCCGCTTGTCTCTGTCCTTTCTTCCCCTGTAAATGCCATCTTGCGTATAAACTAATATCCTTATCATTTTATGTTTCTGTCTTTCTCCGAAATGCAACCATTTAAACTTAAAGAACTCCATCTCATGTGTTATACACAACAATTGCAGCTCGAGATGGCAGAGGAATGCTTCCTTCAAGCTACAGACCTTAGCGGATTATTGCTTCTATATTCATCTCTTGGAGATGCTGAAGGGATAACAAAGCTGGCATCAATGGCTAAAGAGCAAGGAAAGAACAATGTTGCTTTTCTTTGTTTATTTATGCTTGGCAAATTGGAAGAATGCCTTCAACTGTTGGTTGATAGGTATAGACTTCTGGAACTTCATATTGCCCGATTTAATATTTTCTTGTTTTAGACAAGCCTTTCTTAATTTATGTTGACTACCCGGTCATTCTTTATACAGCAACCGTATTCCAGAAGCAGCATTGATGGCACGATCCTATCTTCCAAGCAAAGTCTCTGAGATTGTATCAATATGGAAAAAGGATCTTCAAAAGGTAACTTCCTATAGAAAGTTTCTTTGCTTGTGTTCCTCCGTACAGTTCCACTCTATGTTTCCCCAGAGTAGTAAATGATTAATACTGTTGCATCATATTTCTATTAAGCATGTTACTTCAATTTGTCATAACTTGTTTCTTCATGGTAATTGATGGTACAGTCTGTTCCACACACTGACTTCCAGCTGGTGATACAGCGCCACTTCCTTTCTTGTATGTACTCATCGTGAAACCTGTGTCAGGGTTTGGGGAATTCAAACCATGGGTGGGAATGGTTTCTGACCAATGACTGCCCTATTCGTTGGGGTGGTAACTGGCTGCTTTGGGATTTTTTAGTATGTTCATTGCAAAGACAAAGCAACATAATGGAAAGAAAGTGCATGCTATGTTGCATTTTATATACTCATAAGTGTATCATACTACCATCAATAACTGACATTTGAAAAGTAAAAAAAGAAAATCATATTTGAATTCAAACTTTAATTTTGCCTAATCCTATGCCGACTAGTTTTTGGAAAACTAGTTTGTGTTATGGGCTGTTCAGTATCCTGGTTTGTTTTCTGCAGAAGGACCTGCCTCAGGTTCATATGCTTCACATCTGACAATCGCGATCGAACATTCGTAATATTGAATTCAGACTGGCATATGCATTGTCTGTGACAACTGTGTTTATATGGAAAAGTGTTGTTTTAGAAGTTCGTTTCTTGTGCCAATGCTTACACTACACTGCCTTATTGTAGCTAAGGCAATTGTTGGTTCATTATTTTTTTATTCCTGCTTGTTTATCAGGTGAACCCCAAAGCTGCAGAGTCTCTGGCAGATCCTGCTGAGTACCCAAACTTGTTTGAAGACTGGCAGATTGCTCTCAATGTAGAAGCTACCGTTGCCCCCAAAAGGTATTTGGTCACCCTTATGGGTAATAGGGCTCAAATCATTGTATCAAGTTTTTTCCTAACCCCTACAATAGACAATAGGCATGGTCCCTCTGTCCAATAGACACAATCCACTAATACCTTCTACTATCACTAAAAGATAAGCTGGCAATTATCCAACCATTCTATCTTCTACTTTTCTGGTGTTTGACTTGATATTCATTTGTGTCTGCTACTACGGGGAATATAGAGAAGAGAATTTACATAAAATCATGCAAGAGTTATGCTTTAAGACTTATAAGTTATAACCCTCATCAAAATCCTCCAGCAATGTTTATCACATTCACTGCCGCTTCCTTTAGTTATTGTATCTCATGTTGGATTGCATTATGTGGAATAGGGTTTTCCACTTTACTGTAGATAACAAATCTTTGTTGAACATTATCTGCATTTTCTGTCCAGCAGAAGATCACGGTACTGAAGTATTAAATTTAATGGTAATCTTTTACATAGAAGAGTGTACCAAAGGCTGATATAATTTGAGTTTTAAGAGCAGACTGTTCGATCTAGGCACATTCAGTTTTAAAGAGATGGCACCTTTTTTTCTTCTTATATTCTTACAATATCTTATTTGAATAGGGGTATCTATCCACCTGCTGAGGAGTACATAACTCATGCTGAAAGGTCCAACGAGAGTCTTGTAGAAGCTTTCAAAAGTATGAATGTACAAGAAGAAGAGCTACCAAGTGAAAATGGAGATCCTGTTCATGTGGTATTACACTTGCAGAATGATTTACCTGTTGATTCTTCCAAATGTTGAGAGCATCATATATGATACATATGTGCAGTTGGATTTATTTATTGATATTTACTTCTGTTTTATGTTCATACTAGTTCTTTGATGTTGTTTTTTGTAAAATAGAAAACAAAATTGTCTTCTGGCCAAGTTGGATATATAGATAAGTCTAGTAAGTACTAAACAGTATTAGATTACCATTGTTCTTGTTGGGAGTTTTTGAGATAGTTTGCGTTTTGGTTCGCATCTTTTGATGTTCCTTCTAGAAAGATATGAATAATAGTTAGCATTTATAGAAACCTCTGTGTAAACTTTCTTTTTGATCTTTTCATTATTTCTACCACTATCAGTTGCTTTTATTGCTTATCTCCTTTTGTTATATTCTTGCATGACACCAAACAAACTTCAACAGGCCATTGAGGATGATGGAGTCGAGGAAGGTCAAGAGGATGCTGTTGAAGTTGAAGTTGATGATTCAACAGATGGCAGTGTTCTTGTGAACGGGAATGATGTTGAGGAACACTGGGGTACGAATAATGAAGGAACTTCATCAGCATAAAAGCAGTAGTTGAGCAAGTGTACTGTCCAAAAACCTTTTAGTCGTATCGTATTGTCCTAAATACACCAAAAATATTCAGGAAAACTAGCTAGAGAATGGGTGCTAGTGTGTCTATTCTGCACACAGTAATATCCTGAGTCACTTCACTTGACCCCTCATCCTTTACTACTAGACTGTACATATTTGGGCATGTATGGGTTAGGGATATCCTATATGTACATGGGGTACCTGATACTGGTATGAATATTCATAAACAACTGTTAAGAACTTGCTACAACTATGACTAGTTTTATCAGCTGGGTTTACTATCAAGTAAGTAGCAATCTAGTTGATCTTGGGAGTTGGTCTAAGGCTCTTTTGAGACTGAGTTGGTCCTAGCTATGAACACTCTTGATGATAGTATGATACTAGCTATGATCTGCATTGTTTTTGCAAGAAAGAACATGATTTCAGTTTGTTCTTTTAAGAGAACTCAAACTCAGTGAGTTTTGTTGAAAACTGATTGTTCTCCATGGTATTGCTGGCTGTTCTCAGTCAACAGTTTTATGCATGATCGAGGACTGGTTACCTGTTACTACGGGTCAATCTTAGAATGCATGAGTATGTTTATGCTTGAGTTGCTTCTAGATGGGAAACTGGATTGGCTTAACTCATTTTGAAAATAAAAAAATGGCTGGTCAAGTCGTCTCACATAATAATCATCCCCAATTAAATTTGTTCACTAGAAGAATTTTTTAACAATGATCAGAGGCTGTAATGGCAGTTTGATTGGAGATGATTTTATTGAAAAGAAGTGCTTCTTATATGCTCAATCACGAGCAGTACACACTAAGTCTGCTGAATGAAACAAACTTAAACATTTACATGATTTTTTTCATGGTTCGAGTTTGACTTCGAGTTGTTGATCTGAATCGTTTGATTCATTTCAAAGCCTCATTTTTACCCAAGGATTACATGACACTGATACAAGAAACCAATATTTCTCAATGTTTCTGATTGTCTTATATCAGCTTTCATGACTCAATACAAAATGTTTCTTACTGCTTTCTTGATTTTTTGCAGTGCTAACTCCTGACCAATAGTAGAGGTATTACGACAGCATACTGCACCAGCAATTTGGTTGTTTTTATGTAAAGGTAAGCATCATCATATATATACAAAGGTCAAAGCAAACTAGAAGTGTAAAGAACATTATGTTCAGTCGTATGTAATGCTGTGCATATATTCCCTTGCTATGCCCTTAATCCTTGTACACAAAAGGGGATATCTACCCACATGCCAGGGCAGACAACTATTATCAGTTTTTCATGGCTGAATTTGCGGAGTTAAGACTGTTCTTATTATGGCAGGTTGCCACCTGTTGTTTGAGACTTGGGACAGTTATGTAAAAGCAATTCCTCTCCATTTGTACAAGGCATTGTGCGTGAACAGTCTTGGATGATTAATTAGCACTTGGTCAAGTGTCAGATAACAAATTTTGCAATTGGATTCTTTTTTCCCGGGTTTTGGAAGCTTTACGGCTTTGTAGATTTGGGGTGTGTTGTAGATTGTACTACCCTTCTATATGTTTACCATATGTTATGATACAGCCATTCTTTGAGATTGGAATTCCTTTCGTGGACGGAGGTGCTGTATTCTGCAGTACGTGTTGTAATTGTGTTTTGGCCCACCGAATAAATTCTCTCATTTCTTCCCCCGTAGTGGCGTAGTCAATCATCTGGACCTTGGTGGCTTGGTGTCAGCTCTGTAGTGAACCAGTTCCAAGTAGTTTTCGTAACTTTGTATGTAAAATAATTTTGCTGTATAGGCTGTCTTCCAAAGAACATTGCAAAACTGTGCCCATTTGCTCATTGATAGTATCATGCAGTGATACTTCTGTTCGTTTGCTCGTTTTTCTGCTGATAGATTGTGAGGTACTGTCGAAAAATGGTATTGCAGTCAAACTGCCTATTGGTGCGTTTTTGTAGTCGTTCAGGATTCGTATTCGATACAATCCAAATTTGTATCTTTATCTCAGGGTATTCCCACGGCTATGGGCCTGTTCTTTTCGATCGAAACTAGCGGTTTTTGATTTTTGTTATAGTACTTAATTTTCAAGCGGGTATTTTCTTAAGATGGGGTTTATAAGTTAATTATAGTAAACGTTAAAAGTCTAATATCTGTATTAACCAAAATCGTAAGCGAGTATCTCTCTCCGTAATTTTTGATGTAAACAGTTAAAATTTAAAAATTTCAGCCATAAACCGCAGCTGCGCTATGCATCCGATAAAATATGCGGGATAGGATTTGGGACAGCCAATATCTGACCGCGTTCGATCCGATTGCACCCTTATAGCCTATTGGCAGTGGTCACGCTGAATCTGAGACGAAACTGGGAACGGGCTAGTTTCGATTGGACCGGAATCTGTTCTAGAAAAACAAGTTCGGACCGGTTTTCAGCCGGGACTCAACCGGTTGCCTTTCTAAAATTTCAGGTGAAAAATACCATAGATTTTTTTTATAAATAATCTAATTTTTAATTGAAATTACAGAAATATACCTGTGGAAATTTTTTTAGAGGAATGACCTTCAGTTGCCGAACCGTTGGGTGATTAGAACCTGTCGCCCAACGGCCGCGCGACACGGAGGCTATTCGTGGGCCGTTGGGCAATATAATTGCAGTCGCCGAGCGGTCAGATGACTGTGATATGTAGCCCAACCGTCGGGCGACTACAGTTCTAGTCGCTCGACTGTTGGGCGACTAAAACTCGCCCATTTTTGCGCAACTAGGCCCCCGACCGCGTATGTGGGTAAATGATAATTGTTGTAGATAGGTAACATTTATCAAATTTTTTGTATGTGCTGTATTTTTCGAAAAAAATAGGAGACAATGTCGGTTAATCCATTTGTAATTTTCGTAGATTATGAATGGTAGAAAATATGTTAGATTGGCAATAACAGTTTGCGATTGTCGTATATTGTTGTAGTGCAAGAAAATTTGTGAAATTTTATTTGAGAACGATTGGGATATCAACGATAGGTAAGTACGAAGATAAGTGATATTATTACGCAACCGAGAATTCATACATGGAGAACTTGTTTTTTCATGTTGTTGGATGCTTTGCTACGTGGAAGAAGAATGGGAAAAGACGAGCACAAGTGCTTTTGCAAATTAAATCAGATTTCATAATAAATCTGGAGGTAACACGACGCATAGGATTTGATTACATGCATAAGAAAGAGTATCATGCATAATGCAACAAACCGAAGTACTCCTACGATACATATGCACCTTTTTAGAATGGAAATAAATTCGACCTTCAATGAATTAGTGCGGAACGCCCCGACCTACTGCGTGGACCGAGGCTATTTTCCTTTCTTATGAGTTCGGCGTTGAACTCCTCAGCGGCCTCTTTGGCTTTGGCCGCCATTTTCCTCTTTTTCTCGCTCTCCCTCTCGCGAGCCTCGCGCTCTCTGCGTGTGCACGTCTCGAGATGAGTTTTCGTCTCTCGACGTATATGGTCGGTTTGCTCGTCGTTGCAGCGCTCCTCCTCTCGGATCTCATAGGCCCTTTTGATATCCCTGAAAGCATCTAGGCCCCTAAAATTGATTTTGGTAATTAATGAATTTATGTGAATATAGGGCTAACGTGTTTATTGAGTGCTTAAAAGATTTAGTCCGTAAAATGATGATGAGACGCATGCTAAGGGGTCAACATGAAGATCAAAGTGGCTTAAGACAAAGATATATGTAGACTAGGATCCTTTTTCATTTTTACTGGTCTTACGAGAAAGGGTGGAAAACCAGATTATAGGATAAATGTCGTACCATTAAGAGGGATCATGGTTAGTAACTTGATAGCATATTCCTGTGCCATTTAGATCAATTTAGGATTATCCATTCTCTTAAAACTAAAATTGATAGCCAATTTGTGCTCTGTCTGTGGAAACCAGAAGTACCGAAGTTTCAATGGTGGAACTAATGTAGAGCGGTAGTACCGCAACTTTGAACGGTACTTCTGGAGCATGAAAGCTCTGAAAAATTGAGCAGAACATTTTTTTCTAGAGAGCACCCTCAGAGTCATTCTGTGCTCTATCTGGACAATCGGAAGTACCAGTGTGCAAAGTACAGTACTTCCGCTTTTTAGAAGCTCCATCAAAATTGAGCAGAATATTTTTTCCAGAGAGCACCTTGGAATCACTTTTTCTCTACGAAAAATGAAAGTACCGGAGTTTCAACAGCGGAACTACCGTAGAGCGGTAGTACCGCAACCTTGAACGGTACTTCCGGAGCACGGAGGCTCCAAAAAACCCGGGCGGAACATTTTTTCCAAAGAGCGTCAACTCTTGGCCTCAAATCAAATAAAAGTACCGCGCCGAAGTTTCGGAACTTTTGAATATCGGAACTACCGGGATTTCAATGGCGGTAGTTCCGCACTGACTTCCAACGGCTAATTCAGAAGCTCTAAAGTAGCCGTTACTGTTGTGACAGAACAGGTGCAAAAGTACCGGCCATTGAACAGCGATACTTCTGCTTACCCTGAATTTTTCAGGAAAGGCCCTATAACGGTAGTTTTGGTTGGTGAGGGTATAAATACTCCTCCAACTATCCAAGGACAGTAAGAAGAGACTCTATTGAACATCCTTGAGCATTAAGCATTCACTCTACACCTTATTTTCTCATTGTGCATTCATTTGAGGTGGTTGAGCCAAAACAAGTGTATTTCATCTCTAGACTGATCCTTTGGCACTTGATTGTTGTCAAGAAAAGCTATCATTTTTTACTCTTGGTGCTTGCCGGCACCTAGACGACTTGGCGGGAGTTTGTGCAGTGACTTCTTCAAGAAGGTTGTGAAGAAGCCCGGCACCGATTTGTGAGTGGTTTGGTGTCCAACACCTTCGGAGTGGAGGAAGAACAACCATTAGTGGATTGAGGAGTTGAGGCTTAATTCGTGGAGCCAATTCAAGTCGCTTGGGCTTTCCTCAATGTGAACTAGTGGAAAGCGGCAAGTTTCGATCACCACGGTAAAAACATCATGTGTACATTGGTTATCTCTTTTTCACTCTTGTGTTTCTAGTATATTGTGTTTGTCATATTTACTTGTGCTGGAGCTTCTTATAAAGACTTATACTTGTAGTGCCTTAGACACACTAGAATTGTGTAGGTTTCAGTTGCTTTAAAATTCTGTCCTACTAAAATTGAGATAATTATTTTTAGAAGGCAAGATAATTTTTAAACCTCCTATTCACCCCCTCTAGTCGGTTATCCTTGATTCTACAAGTGGTATCAGAGTTTGGTCTCTCATTTGTTAGACTTAACTGTCTAGAGAGAAATGATGGCTAGTGAGGTATCGCTATAGGAAAGGCACCTCTTTTTGATGGCTCAAACTATTCTTATTGAAAAATTAGAATGTCTATTTATCTCAAGGCCATGAGTCTGAGCATATGGAGAATTATAAATGAGGGTTATGTTATGCCTCTTGATCCACTACATCCCACGGAATAATATAGACATCAGCTCATTTAGATGCTCAACCTATGAATGCTCTATTTGGAGCTTTGAACGCGGATGAGTTCAATAGAGTGAGCAATTTAGAAACCACTTATGCTATTTGAACTACCCTCTCGGAAATCCATGAGGGAACATCCATGGTCAAAGAAACCAAATTGCATAGGCTTCGGATCAAATATGAGACTTTTATAATATTACCTCATGAGGACATAAATGGAATGTATTCACGCCTCAACAACATTGTAAATGAGCTCAAAGGCCTAGCACTAATCTAACCGATGTTGATATTGTAAGGAAGAGGCGTAGGGCCTTGCCGGAGAAATATGAGACATTGGTAACACTCTTTCTCAGCTCACCCGAGTTGACAAGGATGACACCAATACAACTCTTGGACAACCTCATAATCAATGAGTTGTACAACAAGGATAAGGTGGAGCTCTTGGAGCAATCTTCCTCCAAGGGCAAGAAGATCAACGCTTTCAAGGCTAAAGTGGTGTCAAGTGAAGAGTCCGAGGATGATGAGGATGACTCCGAGAAGGAGTTGGCTCTCCTTGTGAGGAGAATGAACAAGTTCATGAAAAAGTGCTCATACCGAAGTGCTAATCATGAAAAGGTGAAGAAGGGGCACTCCTATAACACCAACAAGCGCTATAGCAACATTCGTTGCTATGAGTGCAATGCGAAGGGGCATATTGCCTCCCAATGCCCCATAAAGAAGGATGACAAGGAGAAGTCATCTAAGAAAAAGAACTTCAATAGCAAAAAGAAGCTCTTCAAGAAGCTTCAAAAGAAAGGCAAAAATGAAGCCCACATTAGAGAGTGGGATTCCGATGAGGAGTACACCGACTCCGAATCAAGTGAGGATGAGTCTCCTAACAATAAGGGACTTGTCGGTATTGGCATCAAAGAAGCACCATCACTCTTCTCATCTCCAACATGCTTTATGGCAAAAGAAGAAAAGGTAAAATCTCTTGATGATGATGAGTCTTCTTATGATGAACTTATTGATATGCTAGTTGAATTAAATGAATTTCTTGAAAAAAAAGTCAAAATTTAAGGTTTTAAAGAAATAGTATATCTCTCTTAAATAATCTTATGAGGAGCTAAATGAAGCTCATGACTTGCTTGTCCAAGAAAACTTAAGCAAATCTTACACTAGCATTAGTATTACTTGTGATATTCTAAATGAAATGACTAGTGTAAAAATTATTAGAACTAGCATATCTACTTCATGTGATGGCTTGCTTGCAATACCATGTTCCTCCAATATTGATTCTAACAATGTAATGGCTATGTCATGTGATGTTAAGCTCATTAATGAGAATAATACGCTAAAGGAACAAGTGAGTAAACTAAACAAAAGTTTAGAAAGATGCTTCAAGGGTAAGGCTACCAATGCAATGGCTACGTCATGTGATGTTAAACTCATTATTGAGAATAATAAGCTAAAGGAACAAGTGACCAAGCTAAACAGAGGTTAGGAAAGATGCTTCAAGGGTAAGACTACCCTTTAAAAGTTGTTTAGTGAGCAAAGATACTCATTCAATAGGGAATGTCTTAGGTATATGCACAAAAAGATAAGAAACCGACAAAAAAGCCCACAAGATTTGTGAGGCAAAATGGTAGGTATTATCAAACATTCCGAAAATTAGGACATGTGTAACAAAACTGTCCTATGGGTAAGACTCATTCTATTGGTTTATTTGACTTATGCTATATGCTTAAGAAATCCAAAAATGGTAGTGTTACTGCTAAATTTATTGGCACTTCAATTTTAGGTGCTAAAAAGGATGCCATTTGGGTGCCCAAAGCATTGGTTACTAACCTCCAAAGACCCAAATAAATTTACTAACCTCCAAGGACCCAAATAAATTTGGGTATCTAAAAGAACTTGATTTCTTTTTGTAGGTGGATTACAAGACCGGTGGACGACATTGGGTGCTTGATAGTGGGTGCACTCAACATATGACCGAAAACCGGAAGATGTTCACCAGAGCAATGAGAGAATCACATTTGGGGACAATAGTAAAGGAAAGGTACTTAGATTGGGTAAAATTGCTATTTCTAATGACCTTTCTGTTTCAAATGTATCTCTAGTAGAAACATTAAATTTCAATTTGCTATCGGTTGCTCAATTGTGTGATCTAGGCTTAATTTGCTTCTTTTATAAGGAAGAAGTAGCTATTTCAAAATAAAGTCGAAATGAACTTGTTTCCAAAGGTTTTAGGTTTGGAAATCTTTATTTAGTCGATTTCTCCTCTAGTGATTCATGCTTAAAAACTTGTTTAATGACAAAAACTTCTTTGGGTTGGTTATGGCATAGAAGGCTAGGTCATGTGGGTATGATTCAACTTAAAAAGCTTTTCAAACATGATTTAGTAGTTGGCTTGAAAGATGTGAAGTTTGAGAAAAATAGATTATGTAGCATTTGCTAAGCCGGGAAGCAAGTTGCAAGCTCTCATCTTTCCAAAAGTATCATGTCAACTTTTAGCCCATTGGAGCTCTTGCATATGGATTTGTTGGGGCCAACAACCTATAAGAGCATCGGGGGCAATAGCTATTGTTTGATCATTGTAGATGATTACTCTAGATACACATGGGTATTCTTCTTAAATGACAAGAGCGAAGCCTCCGACATTTTCAAATTTTTTTCAAAAAGGGTCCAAAATGAATTTGATTTCAAAATAAATAAAATAAGAAATGACAATGGTTTCAAGTTCAAAAACATTAAAATTGAAGATTTTTGTGATGAACTTGGAATAAAGCATGATCTTTCCACCACCTACACTTCCGAGCAAAATGGAGTTGTAGAAAGAAAAGTCGAACATTAATTTAAATGGCCAGGACAATTCTTGATGAATATAATACTTCTGATAAATTTTGGGTGGAAGCTATTAACACCGCTTGTCATGCCATAAATCACCTTTATTTGCATTGTTTTTTGAAAAAGACTTCCTATAAGCTTTTCATTGGAAGAAGACCGAACATTTTCTACTATAGAGTATTTAGTTGTAAATGCTATATCTTGAGAAAAAGTGTTCGACTTTCTAAATTTCAAAGTCAATGTGATGAAGGATTTTTGCTTGATTATTCTTCAAATAGTAAAGTTTATAGAGTCTTCAACAAAAATTTCAGTTTAGTTGAAGAATCATGCGATATTCAATTTGATGAGATTAATGGCTCTCAAGAAGAGCAAGATAATTTGGATGATGTAGGTAATGAAGGATTAATGCTAGCAATGGAGAACATGCAAATTTGATACATCAAGCCAAAGGATGATCCAAGTACATCTCCTTCATCAAAGCAAGTTGAAACCCCTACTTCCTCCATAACAAGCAACATACAAGTAATAAATAACAAAGTAAAGGAACAACAACCTCTACCACTAAAGATCCACAACGCAATCACCAAAGATCATCTAATAGATCAAATATTGGGTGACATGAGTAAGGGTGTTCAAACTAGATCTGGAGTAGTTTCATTTTGTGAACATTACTCTTTTGTATCTTCTCTTGAGCCAACATTTGTAGATAAAGCACTAGATGATCCAGATTGGGTAAATGCAATGCATGAAGAACTAAACAACTTTGCCCAAAATAATATTTGGACATTAGTGGAAAGGCCTAAGGAGCACAATGTGATTGGCACAAAATGGGTTTTTCGCAGCAAGCAAGATGAAAATAGAGTTGTGGTAAGAAACAAGGCAATGTTAGTTGCTCAAGATCACAATCAAGTTGAGGGTTTGGATTATGATAAAACATTTACACCTGTAGCTAGACTTGAGTCAAATCGCATATTGTTTGCCTTTGCATCTAGTTTTGATATCAAACTATTTCAAATGGATGTCAAAAGTGCATTCTTAATGGAACAATCTCCGAACTTATTTTTGTTGAGCAGCCTCCAAATTTTGAAGTTTCTAAATATCCTAACCATATGTATAAACTCTCAAAAGCGTTATATGGCTTAAAACAAGCTCCTAGAACATGGCATGAGCACCTTCGAGACTTTCTTCTCTCTAAAGGATTCAAAATTAGAAAAGTTGACAGAACCTTATTTACAAAAATTATTGATGATGATTTCTTTGTTTGTCAAATTTATGTTGATAACATCATATTTGGTCCTACTAACCAAGAATTTTGTAAAGAATTTGGTGAAATAATGTCTAGTGAATTTGAGATGTTCATGATCAGAGAATTAAGCTATTTCTTTGGATTTCAAATCAAGCAACACAAGGATATGACTTTTATAAGCCAAACAAAGTATGTGAAAGATCTATTTAAAAAGTTTGGCAAGGAAGATGCAAAACCCATTAAAACTCCTCTGGTAACAAACAGACATCTTGACCTTAACAAAGGAGGTAAGCCGATAGATTTAAAGTTTTATAGATCAATGATTGGTAACTTGCTTTATCTTACCGCATCTAGGTCTGATGTCATATTTAGTATTTGCATGTGTGCACGCTTTCAAGCTTCTCTAAAAGAGTGCCATTTGATGGTCGTAAAGAGAATTCTAAGATATTTAAAGCATTCCTCTAGCATAGGGCTTTAGTATCCAAAAGGTGTTAAATTTGATTTAATTGGATATTCGGACTCCGATTATGTGGGTTACAAAGTGGATAGAAAAAGCACCTCGGGTAGTTATCAATTGCTAGGAAGGTCTTTAATATTATGGTCTTCCAAGAAACAGAATTCCGTAGCACTTTTCATCGTCGAAGTCGAATATATTTTCTCAGGTAGTTGCTGTGATCACTTGCTATGAATAAGGCAAACTTTGATGGATTATGGAATTAAATTTGACAAAATATCTCTTTTGTGTGATAATGATAGTACGGTAAAAATACCCAACAACCCTGTATAACACTCAAGAACCAAGTATATAGATATACACCACCATTTTTTGAGAGATCATGTCAGCAAAGAAGTTATCACAATTAGCCACATCCGAACTGAAGATCAATGAGCAGACATTTTCACCATACCTCTAAATGAAAGTCGCTTTTGCAAGTTGAGCAATGAATTAAATGTCATAGACGACTCAAAATATTTCTTGAACTCATCCCTCATGCTTTCATGATCTTTTGGAGTTGTTTGAGGCATTTGTGAAAAGTGTTTTTCTCCTATTTTTGCTAAAATCTCTATGTCTATATTGCTATATTCTAAGGTTATATTTAATGCATAATGACCCTAAATGATTTTATTTGAGTGCAAAACTAGGAATCATTTGCATATTTTTCTGATCACTGCCCTATTTCTTGAAGTTCCAGAAATATCAGAACTACTGTTGTTGTTTTTGTAGTACTTCTGCATTTTGGAACTACCGACAGTATAATCACGGTACTTCCGCATGCATATGTGGACAGTGAACCATAGCCGTCAAAAACTACGGACTTTTAACTTGTGAACCTTCCTTTGGAAGCTCCGACTCTAATAGCCGCCCAAGACCGTGTGCTCTCCTCTCTCTCCTCTCCAACGAAAACTCCAAACCTCTTTTTCGATCTCCAAATCCGGTGGGCATTTCTTTAGTCTTTGGTGCTTCCTTGCGTCCTAAGGGTTCATCTCTTCCATTCCACAAGGTAAATGGGATCAAATACTTTCTTTCACCTTCTTCTAGAACCCTAGGTTTAAGTCTAAGTGTTGATCTGAAATGCAAATAATTTAGGGCTATTTTGTTTTAGGCAAACTACTAGATTGGTGTCTAATGATGTTTGCGCATCTATTCCATGGATTCAATCCAAGAAAAACACCAAAAAATTCATACATTGCTTGCCCTAGAGACGGCTAGGGAAGCCAAAACTACCTCTTGACGAGTACGGTACTACCGTAGCCTGGTACTACTGCAGCTTGAACAATGATACTTCCAATTATCCTGATAAAACAGCCATTTTCTCCATATCGCTGATATCTTTTCTCCTTGTTTTAAGATGCCTAGAATAAAGAATGTTGGCCACAAAGTGTACTCCTCTTGCAGCCCATTTACTTCCTGCTGCACCTCCAGCCACATCAGAATCTACTAGAAAAATCAGAGAGGACAAAGGCAAGGCAATAGCTTCTGAATCAGAGACAGAATCAGAACAAAAGGAGAGCTCACCTCTTGAGCAATCAGATGAGGACATGCCTGATCGAGAAGAGCCTCAAATAGACCTCAGAAAAATTATAGTTGAAGAATATGCTCGGCTGTGTCATAGAAACCAATTTCTTCTTCCAAGTAACTCTATCAATGGAAGGTTTCACACTAAATTTCAAGAACAAGTGTATGAGTAGCTGTATAGTCCAATCAAACTCTTTGCTGATCACAAATATATTGATTGGGACCATCTAGACTCCATTGATAAATATAATGGAACTTATAGGTTGTTTCAAAGAGCTGGAGTACATAATCTTTAATCTTGTGGCTCTCAAATTAGATTACAATGAAGATATAATCATGCAGTTCTATGTTACACTATATATTTCTACTGATTTCTAGTATATTTCATGAATGACTGGCAGCCAACCTTGGATTCAAATAAGCATGAGTTTAAGCTGGCTCTAAGGACAGAGTCAAGTACACATAAGAAGGTTCATGATAGACTTGCACTTGAGATCCCCGCTTTATCTAAGTACTATGATCAGAATTCGAGATTTGTTCCAAGCAAGCTTGTTGGTGTTCTTCCATACCCAGCCTGGTAAATCGGATTATTAACCACACCATTCTTCCCAAGAGTGGGAATTATGATGCCCACTAGTGTTAGATTTGGTCGTGTAGTGTTCTCTTCAAGATCTCCTTCACCTCCTTTTATAAGGCAAAGGGTTGGTATGGTGTGCACGTGCGGACCACCGCCAAGTCAGTCGCCTCCTCCGCACTCCTAGGAGGCGGGACACGGCACGACGCGCAATGCAGCCAATCGATGTGCTCATCCAGAGGCCGTAAGGCTAGTCTGATCTGTGAACTTCACGAGCCATACCTGCAAAATGACATCAAGTTAGCATTTATGCGGAACAAAAAAATCAAATGTAAAGCTGCAGTAAATATAATGATGAGGACATCTCTACTACGCATTCACCTTCCACTCCAAGGGTGTATAATAAAGCTAGTGATGAGGCTCCAACAGGTCCTATGACAAGAACAAGAGTTGAGACACTACAACAACATGTGCTTTTGTTTCTTAAAGAATTCCCTATTGCTTTAGACGAGAATGGTATACTACCTAATGCAAATACATTGTTTGTTCTTAGATTTGAAGCAATGAAAGAGCAAGGACGGAAGGACCCACAGGCTAGCCCTAAGGAGAAAGAGAGCCATGCGACCACAAGGGAGGAGGCCCATGCGGTCACATATCAAAAGAAGGGAAGCTCCACGTGCCAAGACTTGAAGAAGAGGCCATGTGCCAATTGAGGAGTTTGTGGGCCTGTGTGCCAATAGTGGGCTGAGATTGTTTAATTCAGCCATGTAAGTAGTTAGTGTTCAATTCGAATTGCTTTAGGATTCGTAAATCAGATTGAACTCGGCCTTAGGCCCAAGTGCGTGCGTGCAGAGGTTAGGGTTGGCTTTAAGTAGCTGCCACCCCCTATTGTTCTGGAGACCACTTTTGATAATAGATTACTCTTGTTCCTTCCGTTGGTCCAACCAACTTGAGGGACGAATTGGGAGTTCGTCAAAATTAAGATCGTTCAACCTTTTCGCTGGGAATTGAGAGCGCGATAGGACTTCATCTTGTGGTCGTGAAGTTCATCACGTGAGGTTGGGCAAATTATAGAGTGCTAACCCATGGATTGGCATCGGGGGATCACTACGGTTCTTCAAATCCACGTGAGTATCTTGATCCTACATCGAGAAAATCGGGTGACCCCGTATCATCTTGGTATCAGAGCGCGATTTACTCGGTAGGATTGTTTACCCTTACTTTTAGATTGGTTTATTTCTGTCCTAAATTGCCACAAAAAATTTCGAACCTTTAGATTAATCTGTTATTTCGCGTGAGTTTTATTAGGTTTTAGTCCATTAGAATTTTTGTTTAGGTGTTGATCTTAGTGTCTTTTGCGGTGCTTAATCATTGTCATATTAAACCTTTGAAAATCTGCTAGTTGATCTTTCAATTAGCTCAAAAAAGTAGATTCAATTTACTCTTAGAGTTGAGTTTGAGTCTGCAACTCTTCCAAATCCGAGTACAGCCCTAGATTCCAAATCGGTTTTGGCTAGCTGTCTACTTCCGAATCTGTTTGGAAGATTGCCATCTAAAACCAACTCTAGGGAGGTGCTAGTTGAACACCATACATACGAGCTTTGCTTATATCCTTTGAATAATTGAGACTAGTCATTGATATTGCATTGAGGGCTGCTCCTGAATACTTATAGCTGAACATTTGGCATGTGCATCACCCACTCCGGCCGATCAATTTTTTTTCAAAGTTTAGAGAGAGAGAGTATCTTTTAATTACCTTTATACCCCTACCTTCCACAAAAAGTTTGTGACCCATACACCTCAATATACTCAGAACAGTGATTTGAAGATATTTGGGTCAGTGGCACGGTAGCAAAAAAACCGAGAAAAAAGGTGCGAGAAGGTTGATTTGGGTGAGTGGTTCTAGTTCATAATTTCAGTTTAAGTGACTAAAATTCTTGAGCAATATTGTGCCCTCTATTCTTATTATTGTAATTGGCTAGCGTCTCTTTTAGTATTTGTGCAAAACAAGCTATTTTATCATTAGTTTCAGATTGCTTTCCGCTAGCTCATTACTTTCTTTGCATTAAGTCACATTGATCTTTGCGTGTGCGTTCATATATTTCACTTAAATCTATTGGATCAGAACTTGGGCAAAGTTTCTAGCTTAGATTATTACTTAATCTTACAACATCGTGAAATTCAGATTGAGTAGGATAAACACTTTCATACCAAGCTCCACCATATAACCGTCGTTGTGCAAGTAGTGAACACTCTTAAATTCGCTTGATCATCACTATGTTGTTGTCACTTCTACCAGGTGTAAGTTTTTATTGACCTTAATTCACTTCGGAAGGGTAATAACTTTACTTGGGAGAGAAAACAATGATATCGATTGATTTTCATAAAGCATTATTCTACATAGCTATTTGTTTCTTACATAGCTAACCATGTCAGGTGGAGGAGAACACCATGATGAGAGTGGTGAGACGAATGAACCTCAAGCATTCGTCAAGCCCATGGCGCCAGCCACCCCAACTCCTATCTTTCTTTCCTTCCCATCCCAAAACCACAGCCACTTATCGTCGGTCACCGCAAGGCAAGAAACCCAAGCAAGCCGACCAAGACCAAGAGGCCAAGCTGAAGGAGGAGGTGACCACAAACAAGGACCACATAGCCGCTTCCTCAACCATCCCCCAAAACATCTATCCGACAGTAATCCCACCATGATTTCTTGCTTAAGACCACATAGGTGGCAAATATAGGAAAACGAATAAGAGCAAATCATGGCAATAAATTATCAGAAGGGGTGTCGAAGTCGAGGGCTTTGGAGGCGTTATTGAATTATCCACAGAAATTCATTTGTGGAATTTTATTTCTTTCCACGGTTACAGAGGTTATAAATATTAAGTTTTACAACTTTAATTTCATCTCAATTCCTCAGAGATACCTAGTTTAATTTTTAATCTTTTAATAGGAGTGTAAACTCGAATAACTTGATTTTGAATCACAAAGTCTTTAAGGTTAAATTTATTCTAATTCTTTAAAAGAGTACCTTGTATTTTATTCCTTAGAATGATGTCTAGTCACATTCTTTAAAGGTGACATAATTATAATTGTAAAGGAAATTTATTGAATGGATTTTAATGTTCTTGAGATATTTATAAACCAAAATTGAGCTTAAGTTGAATTACATGAAGAATGTTATATTTAATTGATTTTCAAAGTTGGTTTAGTTGAAATTGATTCTTTTGATTTCCTTATTAATATTAGTTGTTATAAAATTAATTTCTGTTGGATTTTTAAATTTTTACCTTATTATTTATAAGTTATTTTTGAAATAAACAATTTTGTTCCCATTAAACCCATATTGTTTTTGAATATTCGTTGTTGAATTGAAGTTTGGATGTTCGAGATGGAAGTTCTTTAAGAAAGTTTGATAACATTCTTTTGGTCGGAATTTTTAAATTCAAGATTTCCCTTAAGTTGCGTTATTGCCAAACCTTTTTATTTTTCAGAAACCAAAACTTAACAGCATTGAGAAGGGCAGGTGTCATTTGGAAGTAATATTGGATCTTTGATTTTTCATGATGACATATTGGGCAGTTGGGTTTTGTGAACGGGATTATGGATGATTGGTAGAAATGAAAACAATATAAGATTACAGCTAAAGGTATTGACAGTTACTGTCCAAACTTTAGTGGTTTCTTTTTAAATTCCCAAATATTAAACTGGAAAGGGTCTGTTGTCTTTTTTAAGTATGAACATATTCATTGATCTTTTTGCGAAAACTTGATTTTGTTAAGATGTCCTATGTATTGCTGATGGTTGAATTTTATCAATGGGATGTACTTTACAATATTATATCGCTGGTTATTATATCAAATGAGATAGTTTTTGGGAATGGGTTGGCTTCTATTTTAAAATAAAATTGGTCTTATTTAATAGTTTTTAATATTCAGGAAAAATTATTTGTTAAGAATTTCAATGAGATGTTCATTATTATGAAAAACTTTGTTCTAATAAACAAATACATGGTCTGTTCACTTCATTACTTGATTTTCAATGGTATGCTTTTTCGGAACGTGTTAACCATTTTAATTTATGCTTTACAGCGTCAATACCATCAAAAATTTTAATTTCTTATTTTGATTGAATTGGTTTATAAGCTTTACAATAAAAATAGTCAATGTTACAAATTAACATTAATTGTTCAAGAAATTTTTAATTTTGATCAATTTGTATCAACTTTACAGAATTGGATATTATGAAAAATAAGTTCTTTTTATTGCAAAGTCAAGAGCATAACAAGTTATTAAGTTCTTATTTGAAAGTGTACTTAACATGTTAGGTATTCCAATTGCTTGTTAGTTGTTTAGATAAATAAATCTAAATTTTCTTTGGTAAGGGTTAGCTGTTTTATGATGTTCATTTTACTGTTACCATATTGTAAACAATATTCTTAGCAATTTTAATTTTTTGGGAATGTTATGCTTTTAATGTTTCATGTTTTAATTTTCTTGGTTAATCCCTTTGGACAGGTAGGTTTGTTCGTTGATTGAACCCTATTGGTTTAATAAAAATTTTAATCTTTCCAAGGGAACTTTAAAGGTTTGTATTGAGTAGGTTACTTTTGTTTCCAGTATTTCATTTTGATGGATTTTTCTCTGCCTTGTGTTGTTGTCCTTTGGAACAATCCAATGTTTTTCGTACTTTATATTTCTTATGGCTGTCTTCGAAATAAGATTTGAATTTGTTATTTGCTTTAAGTTTTCAAGATTGGGATGTTTTTGTAAAAAATTGATCTCGAGTATCGTTGTCGTAATTTGTTATTGTAGTCTCAAAGATGTTCATCCAAATTGGTGTTTTAGTTTAACCTATTGCCTTGATCGATTCTCTTATTTTTGGTCTTTAGATTTAAATGGGGTTTGTTAAATTTTAATATTAGGTTTTAATATATTTGTTATTTAAATTGAAAAATAGTATTTTGTAATTTGATGAATTTTAAATTAAATTACAAATTATCCGTATTGGATGGATTTGGAACCATCGAATGGTTGGACCCATTTACCCATCCGTCATACTTAGCCTATTAGGCGGAATGGACGGGCTTGTGGAACCGTTGTTGTGAACGTTCGATTTACGGATTTCGGAATCCTTTCAAAAATGTTAAAATTGTGAAATATTAATTTATAAATTATGTAATTTTTTGAATCAAATTTGTGGTGCTGAATTTTGCTAGAGAGGTACTTGTGTTGGCATTTGCGTTGCCTCGTTTGATGTGAGTGTATTTGGTACATTGGCACGAATCAGTATTTTAGCCCGTATCCAGGGTATTGGGTGATTTTGACGAATAGGGTGATTTTAAATTAATTATTTCTGGGTATTTTCAAATTTTGAAATGGGTTTTAAAAATTGTAATTTGTAACATTAAATTAATATTGTTAATAAAAATAATTATTCGATATGTTCGAATTTGGAAAATTTTGAAACGTTATATTAGAAGGAATCAGTGGATATTACCATTCCTATTGGAGCCTGTTTCATGTTGTGGATGGTTTCGTGGAAGAAGAATGGGGCGGCCGTTTAATCTTTCATAAATTGATACCATAGGATTATCCAAAGGATATTATAATGAAAAAAGTACTTATACTATGCATTTAGAATGAAAATACCAATGACCATAAGTGGGAAGCCTCGTACAAAGCTATTTCCTTCCTTTATTGTTACCTCTACCGGTGGCCTTTTGGCCCATTTCTTTTTTCCTTGGCTCCGTTTTGACCTAATATTTTGGGTTAATTGGTTGGTCTTGGAATTCGGGCCCCTTGTTTAACCTTGGGCCCCAAAAATTTTGGTAAAAATTTTTGAATGGGGGTTTTGGGTTTTGGGCTAAAAAAGGAAAAAAGCCAACGTGGTCGAAGACCAATGAATGATCGAAAACCCTATGTGGTCGAAATTCAACTACCAGTCGGAAATCAACGTGGTCGGAATTCGACTCTAGTGGTCGAGGTCGACGACCAAAGAGCGGTTGAAAACCAATGTAGTTGAAAACTAACGTGGTCGAAAACCAATGTGGTCGAAATTTGACTTGAGTGGTCAATGACTAGAGAGTGGTCGAAAACCAAAACATAAATAACAAAGCGCATGAGAGAGGGGTTGAATGGTTTTCTCCACATGTCTCCATCCCAACTCCCTTTTATAGATGGGCAACCAGCCATCTACACCCCTTAATAGATCCTATCCACTATTACAATGGGGAAATCTATTAACCTCACACATACGGATTTCACTCACACAAGTTCATTTATGCACGCTTTTCAAAGCGCATAAGTGTGCATCTGCTAAATTTTTAGCCTTATTCGCCTTTATCAAACCAGCCCCACCTTGACCTAAACCGCTCTCCAACGCATCGCCCATGCATCGTGATTTTGATCCAAAATGGCTTTCCATATTTTGGTCAAACTACCAAAATACACTGTCTTGACCTGGTCATCACCAACCACTGCAAGCAATCACCATATTTGCCACATGTAGGTGCACCACTAGCTTGCCACGTGTCGCCAAGTCTCTCCCGCCCTGGTTCCACTGAACCACGGCTCACTTGACTCGTGCAAGCTACATGGTGCCATTCCGCCGTTTGAACTCGCCTTCCACATTTCCCGCCTTTCTCGCGCCATACTTGAGCTCAACATCACACCAGACATTCTTGATCGTTCTGGGCCTTATCTCCTCCCTAAGCCTAACCCCAATCATCGCCATTGACCACAGTTGACTTCAAGCGATGCTGCACATCTAAAAACAAAGAAATCATTTTCAGACACAAGTTTTTCACGACTTGACCTACATTAGCCAAGACATGCATATGCAACCTTAATCCAATGACCCAAGTCATTCTAACTCAATCCATGACTCAAATTCCAAAATCCTCAAATTCTGCCCAAAACCAATTCAGACAAAGTGCGATCTTTGCAAACCAATTGATCACTCTACAAATATTGCAATGGTTTATCACAATAGTAACCTGAACCTTCTTACATGGTTCTTTAATCTCCCCCTTGATGAACCCATTGGCAATACTCAAAAATACAAATTGGAGGTGGTTTTAGAAAAGAAAAGAAGAATTTTGCAAAGAGAGCTCCAAATGGTCAAAGAAAGATTGCAAAGAGCTAAACATGACCATTTGAGACAGAGATAGATAGAAGTTACTAAAAAACATAATTTTGCTCAAAAACTTCATATCCACCAAAAGTGTTGGGGAATCTCACTCTAGGTCCATATGAAAGGGCAATTGCTCGATTTGACCTTAGTCATGGCGAGAGGTGATAGAAAATCACAGCAACACAAAAAAAAGCTCCAAAAATCGAGATTTTGCTCAAAAACACCAAACCACGCTCTAGATGTGCATTCTTGCCTACCTGTCTCCCCTTTTGACAATGGAATCATCAAGATGTATGGAAGAAGATAGAGCATGATTAGATGAAGTGGCTGCAATTTATTCATTTTGAGCATTAGGAGCCATAAGAATTATCTAAAATGATTTTCGAAGTATTACACCAAGTCATAAGAGTGAAAGAGCTATCTAGATCATGGCAACACATGTATAGCCAAGCTGAAGCCAAACAAGTAATGATCTGGAATTAAATGTATTTTTAGCATGTCAACTTATCCAGAAATGAGCCAAACCATGTCAACAGACTAAATGAAGTCAAGAAGTTATAATTGAGTCATTTTAGAGTGCTACAAGCTCAAAATTGAAACATTTTGTTCAAGCACTTGATAACATCTATAATTGAGCAAATTTAGCACATTTGGCACATTTTTAGTTCATTTTTTTTGTTATATCCGAGCTTCAACCAATTTTTCACAAAATTGCATTTTCTTGGCCATGTGCTAAATCTCAAGCATTATGCGACCATTCCAAGCAAGAAGTTTAAGGAAGTGATCTTGGTCATCAAAAACTCCCCCTGAGTTCATGTCTAGTACAATGGCAAGACGTCTCATGAGAAAGGATTGATGAGATCAGTATTTTCGCACAAAAGAGATCATTTTGCATTTTCTTGGCTTAACTCAAGAACAAAGTGCTAATACTAACTCATGTTTCAATAAAGAACTAGAATAACTCAATCTAAATCTCGATGTAAGTTCAAGACTCAGCTTAGCTGATTTGATATGGCATGAATCATAATGGGAAGTAAGACATGATTTAGGTCAAGTTTGTCACATTTAAAGAAGCTAAGCTAGCATGGCAAGAGCTAAGCTACACATAGAAAGTCATAATAAATCTAGCAATCTAGCACAAGTCATGGCAAGATGTAAAAGCAGTTTTATCATGTCACACAAGAATAATAATTAAAGCTCCATGTATTTATATTACAATGCATATTGTTGAATTTAAAATTTTTTAACCTTAAAATGATTGCCATTTTCACATAGAAATAGATGAGAATAGCTGATGCATGAGCTAGACCAAGAAATAGAGGTAGTGATATCCATTTTGGATCATTTTTCCCCAATCGGAACCGGAGGAAATTGATGCATGAACTACTACTTCTATTGAGTTGTCGGAAAATGTGTAGGACCTGGACAGCAATGTGGGGGAGGGTGAATGGTGCCTTAAATTTTTTCCCCAAGTATTCACTTATTCTTTACTCCGATAGCTACAAAGCTATGGAGATTAGGATAAAAATTCTATTTGAAAAAACCAGAGATTCACAGAGCTAAGCACAACCAGTCAGAAAACAATGTAGTCGGAATTCAACTACAACATGGTCGTAAATCTCCCAACGCTGATCGCAACTAGTCAAAAAACAACGTGGTCGGAATTCGACTACAACATGGTCGTAAATCTCCCTATGCTGAGCGCAACCAGTCAGAAAACAACGTGGTCGTAACCAACATGGTCGAAAGCTAATGAATGATCGAACAACCAACGTGGTTGAAGACCAATGAATGGTCGAAAACCCTACGTGGTCGAAATTCAACTACCAGTCGGAAATCAACGTGGTCGGAACTCAACTCTAGTGGTCGACGACCAAAGAGCGGTTGAAAACCAACATAGTCGAAAACTAACGTGGTCGAAAGCCAACGTGGTCGAAAACTAAAACATAAACAACAGAGCACATGAGAGAGGGGTTGGATGGTTTTCTCCACATGTCTCCATCCCAACCCCCTCTTATAGGTGGGCAACCAGCCACCTACACCCCTTAATAGATCCTATCCACTATTACAATAGGGGAAACCTATTAACCTCACACATACGGATTTTACTCACACAAGTTCATTTATGCACGTTTTTCAAAGCGCATAAGTGTGCATTTGCTAAATTTTTAGCCTTGATCCGCCTTTATCAAACCAGCTCCACCTTGACCTAAACCGCTCTCCAACGCATCGCCCATGCGCTGTGGTTTTGATCCAAAATGGTTTCTCATATTTGTTTCAAACTACCAAAATACTCTTTCTTGACCTGGTCATCACCAACCACTGCAAGCAATCACCATACTTGCTACGTGTAGGTGCACCACTAACTTACCACACGTCGCCAAGTCTCTCCCATCCTGGTTCCACCGAACCACGGCTCACTTGGCCCGTGCAAGCTACACGGTGCCATCCCGCTGCGTAAGCTACAAGCTACACCACCGTTTCATCAAGAGATTTTCAGCACAGTTTCAAAACGAAAATTGATAGAACTTTTGATCCATAGATCCAAATGATATGAAATTTTGCAGGGATCTTCTCTAGGGTATTGTGAACTTATTCCAACAAACGATCATGAAAATCATGGCCAAAGTTGAGACCTTTTTCAGCTTGTTGGAAGGTTCCACCAAAGCCGGGTCAAAATCAAAATCGGTGAATACAACTTGCTCGTGGGCGGATGATGACCAAGATGGGTCTAGATGTATTTCCACATGTCACAGCAAGTTGGAACACCAAAGAAATCAACTCAGATACCCTCGGATCAAGAAATCACACTTTTAGCCCAAAGCAAGCAAAACTGAGTTTTCTCGATAAACTTACCATCAAAGTGTCTAGATGGGTGGAGATAGATTCCTAGAGGTAGTCTCCATCTTTACACGTTCTTGGCACATCAAGATTAAGAAAAGGAAAAAGGAAAGATCAAACCAACCAAATCAAGAGCAAATCAATCAAAACAGGATGGATTCATGTAGATACACAAAGATTAATGTATTGCTTATTTGAGATAGAAAGTTTTACAGTCACTTCACCTTGGAGGACAAAGAGCACACTAAGTGCTCCACTCTCAAATCCTAAACCTAAACAACAGAGCAAATGAGAGAGAGGTTGGATGGTTTTCTCCACATGTCTCCATTCCAACCCCCTTTTATAGGTGAGCAACCAGCCACCTACACCCTTAATGGATCCTATGCACTATTACAATAGGGGCCTTAATGGATCATATCCACTATTACAATAAGGTTTTATTCACACAAGTTCACTTATGCATGCTTTTCAAAACATATAAGTGTGCATCCGCTAAATCCTTATCCTTGATCCGCCTTGATAAAACTAGCTCCATCTTAACTTAAACCGCTCTCTAACGCATCGCCCATGCACTGCGGTTTTGATCCAAGATAGTTTCCGGTATTTTGGTCAAACTACCAAAATACTCTTCCTTGACCTGGTCAAGTGGTCATCACCAACCACTGCAAGCAACCACCATGCTTGCCACATGTAGGTGCACAACTAGCTTGCCACGTGTCGCCAAGTCTCTCCCGTCCCTGTTCCACCGAACCACGGCTTACTTAGCGCGTGCAAGCTACATGATGTCATCCCGCCATTCAAACTCACCTTCCACATTTTCTGCCTTTCTCGTGCCATAATTGAGCTTACCGTCACCCGACATTCTCGATCGTTTTGGGCCTTAGCTTCTCCCTAAGTCTAGCTCCGATCATCGCCGTCGATCATAGTTGACTCCAAACGACCCTGAACATTAAAAGACAAAGAAATTGTTTCCAGGTACAAGTTCTTCACAACTTCACCTACATTAGTCATGACATGCATCATGCAATCCTAATCCAATGACCTATGTCATCCCAACTCAATCTATGATTCAAATCTCAAAATTCTCAAATTCTGCCCAAAACCAGTCTAGACAAAGTGCGATATTTGCAAACCAATTGACTACTTCACAAACATTGCTATAGTTCATCACAAAACTAACCTAGACCTTATCACATGGTCCTTCAAAATGAATATGTTTGACAGAATGACTAATGGCTCAGGCAAACCCTCTGCACCACTAATGAAATTCTTGGGAATTTCATTCCAGTTTGCCACCATGATGTAACTGCGTAAGCTGTCAGTTCAGTTCTGCACAGCTGAACAGATCTTACATGCATTATTTATGAAACTGTACCAATCTCAAGGCATAAATAGTTTCGTTTCTGTTGGTACTTGGTAGGTGGTGCAGTGTCAGTAATTGTGTAACTAAGCAATCTGTGTAAAGAATTTTGATTCACTACAAACCTTTCATGCTTCTTAGCTTGTGCAGTGTTGTACTTATCTTTCTCACTAACGATGTAATATGTACAGTGATGTTGATGGGGACTATACTCTATGGTGTTAAGTATACATTTCCGGAATATCTTTGCACCTTTCTTGTTGCTGGGGGTGTATCATCCTTTGCATTGTTGAAGGTGAGCACTTCTTTAATTTCATTTATTCATCAACACTTCAACAGCCATAGTGATGAGCTAATCTTTCATATGCATCTGATGGTGCTGGTGAGCCTTCGACAAAAGTTGAAACCTTTGGCTGACCTTTTCATTCTATAGAATTAATCCTAGAAAAAATAAGTTAATGTTTTGTTCCTTACTGTTTTATTCTGATGAAATATGAATTAGAAAACACATCAAAATCACTATAACTAGGACTCTGCACAGCTAGCTATTATGTATACGGTATACCTCAAGAGAGAGAGAAAGAACCAATTTGATGCCAAATCAATGTTTCTCTTGGATCGCTTCAAGTTTTATTAGATCTGTAGCTGTTTGACCTAATACAATTGCTCTGTGCATGCACTGATCTAAACTGTATTGTCACGTCTGAAGTTTTTGTTTGTTGCTATTGTATCAGACAAGCTCCAAGACAATCAAGAAGCTTGCTAATCCTAATGCGCCTCTTGGCTACACACTGTGCTTCCTCAACTTAGCTTTTGATGGTTACACTAACTCGACCCAAGATTTAATAAAGTCCAGGTAACTATAACCTGTCCCATTGCATATCAAAGCATTCTGAAAAATTGTGATCTTTTATCTTAACGGGAAGTAATGTTGTGTTACTGCAGGTACCCAAAGACTAACCCATGGGATATAATGCTTGGCATGAACCTCTGGGGAACCATATATAATGCTGTAATTATGTTTGTCGCGCCATTACTGTTCAGCAATTGGCCATACGCAAACGGTTTTGAGGCAGTGAGATTTTGCCAGGAGAACCCAGAGGTGGCCTGGGACATCATCCTGTTCTGCCTATGCGGTGCCTTGGGGCAGAATTTCATCTTCCTAACCATCAGCCGATTTGGCTCTCTTACCAACACTACCATCACTACCACCCGCAAGTTCATGAGCATCGTCGTCTCGTCCGTCATCAGTGGCAACCCACTGTCCTTGAAGCAATGGGGAAGTGTTGTGATGGTCTTCTCTGGCCTCTCTCTCCAAATACATCTCAAATGGAAGAGAAAGAAGGTCAGAGACCACAAGGAATAAAGCTCAATTCTTATAAACCTGTTCCGATTTGTAGCTTTTATTGGACATATTTGTTGTTGGGTTGTCCGGGATATCACTATTTGTAGCCCATCGAAAATTTAGGAAAAAGTTTTACACCAACAAAAATGTGTGAAATGTGTGGTAATCGCCGTAGTGTTAGCTATTTAAAAACGGTTGGGTAGTTCCTGTTCTACTGGAGAAAGATGCAATGAATTGTGTTGCGTTGAGAGGCAGAGTTGTATGGTGGCCGTGTATTTTTGTTCTACTCTCTTAAAAGGAATCACTAATAACAAATGATATTTCGGTTTTCTGCTGCTGAAGTTCGTTTACCTCATGCCGTGGTGTGGAGAAAACTACTTGACTGCTCCCCTTTTAAGCAAAAGCATCAGATTTTGCTCCGGCGGCAGGCCTTGTGCTTTCCGAGGTAAGCTGTACACTCCATGACTCCCAACGGTATGTCCGCCTGCTTCTATGTGTATATTGCACGCCGTATTTATCAACTGGGGCCTTATGTTTCTTGTGCTGATCGCCACAAGGAAGCAAAAGTCCTAGGTTATTGCACTTAGCCTATATGTTACACAGTTTGCGCTGGAGTCTTTTGAAATACTAGCTGAATGTCTGTACGTTGCTACGGATTTTAAAAAAATTTTGAACATATTTATATGTATGTTCTAAAAAATTTACCACCCGTTAGTTTCAGAACATATAGTATGATAAAATTTTAAAATCTGTAGCAACGAGCATTCAGCTCGTACAAGATTAAGCACTGGATGAAAAATACATCATGTACTCTATAATGCAGTCTAGATGAAATCTACCTTGACCACTAAATCATGGAAAGAAAGATATTTTGATGGGAAGGTGTGAAGATTCGGCGTAGGCCTTTTGAGGCCACATGTCAGCGCTACCTTTTGCGAGAAGGGGTGGGAGAGACCGGACCAACCGCTAACTCCTTCTTTTATAATAGTAAAGATAAGTAGGGAATTGATGTGATTTCTGTTGCAACTTGCAAGTACTAGTAGCATTGGAACAGTTGCTATCCCACAACCGTTATCTATAGAACAGTTGTGCGAATGAAAAGGAGAAGAATACTTTGCAACTGTGTCTTTTTGACTATTTATTTAGATCAACATTTTCTTCTTTTTAAGGGATATATCAGCATTTTCTGTGTTATGTTATATGGTTCTTTTTTTTTTAAGAAAGCTGTCGTTTGTTCTCTGTAGTCTGTACCACGGTCACCACCGGAACCTAACCGAAAGATAGCCTGAAATCGATGAGTCCAAGGAAGCCGATATAATATAGTAAAGAAATACAAAGTTGTTGTCTATTGCTGTCATCACTGTTAATAACGAAAGGGTTTTTATTTCTTAGAAACAAACTTGATACGTGTCATCGCCCATGTTAGGATTACCGGGATTATTTTGGTCACGCGCGCACCATGCATGCAAGCCACCAACGTAGCATTTACCGGCACGTCCTTCACAGCCCGGACACAAACGCTCGGAGATTCCTCTCCGATGTCCCGACGCGGGAGACCGCCTCCTTGGCCCGCTGCCCCCAGCGCTCCGCCCGCGCCCTCACCGCCGCCACGCCGTCGGTACCTCCCATTACCATCTCCACGCACCGCTGGAGCTCGCCCCGCTCGACCACCCCCTCGCCGTCCACCCGCGCGCGCACGCCGACGCCCAGAGATGCCTCCACCAGTGCCGCCACCGTCGGCTGGTCGGCCCACCGAGGCATGGCCACCATCGGCACGCCGCGAGTGATGTTCTCACTACTACAGAAATTAGTATTACAGACGGTTTAGAAATATCATCACAGACGGTTTTCTGTACCGTTTGAATTTATGCGTCAGTGATATAGAAGGTTATCACAGACGGTTCAAAAACCGTCTGTAATATGTAAATATCACAGACGGTTTTTAACTAAAAACCGTCTGTGATTATCATATACCACAGACGATTTTTAGTAAAAAAACTGTCTATGATATTTATATATCCCAGACGGTTTTACTTACAAACCGTCTGTGATATTTACATATATATTCTTTTCTACCCGTAAACCTATTTCTGTTTATTGGCTAGCCTCAGGAAATGCTAGCCATACCCTCTGAAACAAGCAGATCAATAGAAAACATGTACATATACTCATATCTCAATTCTTTTCACAAACATAAAACATCCAATTCACATCTCAGTTCATTTCACAAACATAAAACATCCAATTCACATCGCACTTCATTTCACAAACATGAAACATCCATTTTACAAATCAATTAATTGAAATAAAATAAAATATCCATTAACAAATGTACAATTACAAAAGATGTACGTTGCATTTGTGAAATATCCGGAGTGATAAGAGCAATAAAAAATCATTGTGTGTTGTGGAACTCTCCATCTGAATTTATGACGTTAGTCACCAAAAAGTACGCCTACTCTCCTCGAATTTGCGAAAGATCAGGCTGTTTCAATGCAGTTGATGAGATGAATGCAGCCTGTCGATAGGACTATCAATGTGCGTATATATATAACCTGATAAGTATGAAGTAATTATGGAAAAATTGATAAACCTTAGAACTAGTAATCCTCGAGGAATCGAGGAGTAGGTTCATATGGTAGCACACGTAGAATCCACACGTGTTGCTCGGCGGCTGCTGGTGGCACTGCGAAAAATGGAATGTGTTAATTCAAGAGGCATTAATACCAACTGTTGCATATGATTAATTAATATGTAATAGCGAATACCTTAAAGTTTTGATCATGTGTCAGGCCTTTGGCCCCTTGCGTGGAAACACCTGCCTTTGTAACGTACATCGTGAATGCCCTACGTGACTCGAAAAAGTTGACCTTAGTCATTCGAAAGAAAAGAAAGAGTACAATATAGTATGCACGGAGAAAATGTATTTACCAATCGAGTACTTGGCTGACAACTGTGTAGTTGTTTTTATTCTTACTTAGGGAATCAAGGTATATTGACTTGTTCTATTTTTGTACAATTACTATTAAAATCCAATGAAACTCCTGATTATAGGGCATAAGTATGTATTCCTTATTGTGGTAAGTCACCAGTGCTGATGCAATGTACCTCTCGACGAAGGATATATCCTCGTTGATGGTATGCATGGCGATCAAGTGTGGGTCCAAGAAACCAACCGATGATTTGGTCCTTCTAGCTTAACTCACCATGTGTCTATATATATACACACGAAAGCAACAAATTATATATGACATTTATCGGTATGACATATACCACTTGTGCAATTACAGGCAACTAATTGGTAGGTCTTGGAGGCGTGTTACCTCGACCAACGGCTCGCCAAGCACGAATTTGCGGGCCAATAGCAGGTACGGGATATCATCATCGGTCTTCTTTGCTTTGCCCTTGCTGCCTCGGCTGTCGGTGTGCTTTGAAGGTAGCATCGGTGGTGGTAGTTGCTGCACCGGGAATAGCACCCGTGAACATGACACCGGTGTAGGTAGCGGTGGCGGAGATGACACCAGTGCATGTAACTGATCTGGTTCAGATTGCCCTTGTAGAGATGGCACCAGTGCACGTAGATGATCTGCCACCGGTGAAGAAGCCTCCAGGCAGATATCGCTTTTGGGCCACTGGATAAAGGTTCCAATGGCTTGCCCTAGAGTCACGAGCTCGTCATTGGAGGGCTTCGGTAGCGGGACGACATCGAAATTAGCGTGTACACCATCCACTGACACTTTTCCGAAGCCTAGCGCTAAAGATTGATGGTGCACCATGACCCCTTGAGCAGACGGATATGTCAGGCCCCAAGCAGCGCACAAGGCAACGGAGGCATATCTCACTTGGAGCTTGCACTTCGTAGGCTCCTACATAACGATACAAAATTAACTACTCCAATTAATAGGCCTATCAACGGACCGAGCATTCTAGAGATAATAATTATTATCTGGATGTCATCGACAGGAAATCTGGCCTTGTTCTCCATCGTAGGATTGGACGCGCAACTACTCGGATGGTTGGGAGGGCTAGTTAGCACAGGAGCGGCGGCGGTGGCCTGCTGATTTTCTCTAAATCTCTGCATCTTATCTCTGACATAATCAGCCATCTCCACTCTAAGAGATGCCATGATCTCTTCTCGTAGCTGTGCCTCACGCTCGGCTTTGGTTCTCTTCCTACGCCGATACAATTCGGGGTAATCTTGGAAACCATATTTCCAAGTAACGTAAATCCCAAGGCCTCTCGTACGACCCGGGTGCTCCTTGTTTCCCAGGGCCACAGAGAGTATATCGTTCTCCCTCGTTCCCTGGATTGATCCCTGGTAAGATTCAACACTTAGCGCTTCCTGCAAGAGCAGAACATGTCATTTCACTTTCTACGAAGTTGTGAAGTAATTACAAGCTACGTAGTTCGATCGATATCTTACCAGGCGCTGGGACACTTGCTGGTCTGTAGGGTTTCGAAAGGAGACGCCCCCTGATGTCGTTGTAGATGACCTTACTCTAATCCAATTTCGAGCGCGGTCATCCGAGATATTGGCAAATGGCGGAGCGGTGTCCTGCAGGATTGCCTGTTCGTCCTCCCTCCTCCACTGCGGGATTTTACCCGCATACCCAGCTATACCAAGTCTGTGGGGGTGTGTGTTTTTTGCCTGAAGGGTCTTGTGCACCGCACTTGCACTTTTGAAATCTTCGGTCGTCTTCATCGCCTTGAACTCTTCCCATTGTGGTTGCAGGAATGGGTATTTATGAAATGTCGTTTCATCCTTCTCCACGTAGTTCTTGACAAGCGTGCTCTTGAAGTTCTTCCATGCTTATTGTTCTGCTGGGATCTCGAATGATGCCAAAATTTCTGTCAGCAGCTCGCGTTTCTGAGTCTCAGGCACGCTCTTCCACGAATCGAATGTGATCTCAATTCGTTCTCGTGCAACTATTACGATCATTGTTTGGAATGCGTGTATTCTTTCGGCGAGGAAGGAGAGGGGTCCCAGATCCATCGACCTCTGTGATGGTAAATCAGCTCTCTGGCTTTTTCGATAAACCTTTTACTTGGCGTTTTGATTTTGGAGCAGACGCATCCGGCGATGATGTTGAAGATGACATGTTGGCCTTCGCAGATATGAAAAGTAAGAACAATGTAGCATATATGTAAATAGTGCGGTATAAGCACATACTTAAATTTAATTCCAATCTTAGAAGACCATAAGATAAGAAAGTGCCTAAAAAATACGTACTAGCTAGAGGTGTGCAATCTATCTATAAATGGTGATATAAATGGAGCATGTCGGAGAAATATACATATACATATACATATACATATACATATACATATACAACTTAGTCTGAAAGCACATACACAACTTAGTGAAATCTGAATGGGTGAGCTTCATAGAACAGTTCCATAATAACATAGAGCTTCATATAACAGTACCATAATAGTAATAACACTGAACTTTGTGAAATCTAATGTTTCTACTCCTTAACTATCTCTCTGTGGTTTCCAAAACTTATATCGGTTCTTCATAGTAATTCAAATCATCTTGTTGGTCTATATCTTCTACTGGCACTTGTTTTGTAGGCTGGCGAAGACATTTTCGTAGTTTGGTGTCAATTGCAATTTATAAGCCACTTCTCCTATTCTTTCAATGATTTTGTATGGAGCAATATACAGTTGCAATTTGTATGATTTTCATATAACAGTACCATAATAACATAGAGCTTCATATAACAGTAACAAATGGACTGAAATAGCAGGTATGAGAGAGTACCCCGGGGGCTCGACGGAGGCGGCCGGCGAGGGGCTCGGGAGACGACGACCGCCGAGGGTCGGGGCACGGCGGAGGTGGCCGGCGAGGGCTGGAGGCACGACGGAGGCGGCCGGCGAGGGCTCGGGGATGGCAACCGATGAGGGGCTCGGGGCTCGATGAAGGCGTCCCGCAACCGATGAGGGGCTCGGGGCTCGATGAAGGCGTCCGGCAACCGACGAGGGTGGGGGACAGCAACCGGCGACGGGCTCGGGGGCTCGATGGAGGCGGCTCGGGACCACAAAGGCATAGCCGTGTGAGGGCGGGGCTGCAACCTGCAAACACTCTCAGATATGGTACTTACTCCCTACTCCTCCCTTAGCTTTTGAATCCTTGATGTGAAATCTGAATGTCAAAATAAAATGAACGCCATGTATTTTGTATTTTCTATTTAGGAATGGATACAAAATGAGGAGGACTAAGGCATTGTCATCTTATTTTCCATTATAGACAAAATCCAACCAATTTCATGCGGAAACAGTTCATATCATCTTAGGTTTTGGTTCTTGTCCTACTCTTGAAGAAGAAATTGTGGGCTAGGATAGAAAGCAAATATTCATTGTTTAGGTAGTCAAATTGTATATCTATTATGCTACATTATTTATGTTTTGTCATATTTTTCTTATTATGTTTTATGTTGAAACATTGTTAAAGTATTTTTATTTAGGAATTAGGGATACAAAATGAAGGGGAGCAAGACATTATCATCTTATTTTCCAATACGAACACAATGCAATCAATCTCTTCCGGAAATAGTTGGAACTAAAGCAAGTAACATGGAGCAAAATAACCCTCATGTTGAATTCAATCCAGATGATATAGTTACTGATCCTGGCTAATTGAACTGTGATGATGACAAATTAATTGAACTTGCTAGGATGTATGATGATGACTTCTCCCAATATGATTGTGTAGTTCTTAGGAACTAACTTGGCACATTTATTGCTGATGTTAGAGATGATCTAGATTTTGCAAATTCTATTGAACTCGGAAATCTTGCTATGAAGATGGTTTAGACCGACAAATACACGGTTTTTCCATTGGTATATTATCTCATGAGTTGGCCTTGATTTTGCCAATGGCAACAAAAACTATAGAAAGAATATTCTTAGCCATGAACTATTAAGACTGATTTACGGAATAAGATGAATGATGAGTAGACGAATCGTAGTATGGTATGTTATATTGAGCGAGATATATTTGAAAGCATTAAGGATGATAAGATTTTAGAGGTTTTCAAGGGATGAGGACATGTAAGAAATAGCTATCTCGTGATAGTGGCAAGTTAGATTTTGACAAATATAAACTCCATGTTCTTTGTATTTATCTATGCCCTTGTTTGATTTACTTTTTTATGTTGTCTTTGTAGGTTATGTTTCTTATCCTACTGTTGATGAAGAAATGGTGGACTAGGGCAGTGAATGGATCTTCTTTATTTAGGTACTCAAATTATATCTCTATCATGCTATATTATCTATGTTTTGCTATGTTTTCATTATTATGTTATATGTTGAAGCATTGAGCTAAAGTTTCATATCAATGATGTATTTATGGATTATTTTTACTATGCCATGGTGCCGGTATAAATTGACGTTAGTTCTAGGATGTTAGTGTAGTAGGGATGGCTCCCACCTAAGCCCATCCGACCTATTAGGGGTTAAAAGGTCCAATGAGATATATACAAGTACGCGTATGCCCCTTTGCATGGTACAACTATGCAGAGCATTGTTGTAATCAGGCCTTGTGGTCATATATATACATGTACTCTGGCCGTGAAGGATGGCCAACGCTAGTTCATTTGTCATAACCACTTACTACTCTCCTAGTTTACTGTTTGGCATGTAGCCACAACAGTTAGCCTATTAGAATTTAGCCCAGTGCATGGTAAAATTCTAGATCCGCTGCTACCGTCAAGCACAGACTTGTTCCAACGCAATGACATGATCGAAGGCATACATGGAGTGGTTGGACGCGTAGCCGACGCAGTTCATGGTGTATGTTTCGTTCGAAGCATCATTTCAATGAACAAGCAGCGGGAGGAGATCAGGTGTGGCCTGGAGGCCACTGGACGGCATACCTATGGGTGGTGCGCAAGGGCGCTGAGGTGGATGGCCCAAACTTGGACAACACTAACGGCGGTGGTGGTGGCACCGGAGGGCAAGGTGTGGTGGTGGAGTGGTGCGACCAGGTCTTAGTTCTATCGCACCCAACGGCGGGTTGCTTCGTGGAGCACCGCGGGTGGAACTCAACGCTGGAGGGTATCATGCGCAGCATGCCCGATGGTGTCTATGCCACAGTGGACGGACCAGCCAATGGTGGTGTGGCTGGCAAAGGCGGGCATGGGTGTCGGTGTGCGTGGATGCACAACGAGGGGGTGATCGAGCGAGCCGAGTACCGGCGGTGCATGGAGATGTCATGGGCGATGGTGACAGCGCCATGGAGATACGAGAACAGGCCGAGCACTGGAGAGAGCAGGTGAAGGAAGCGTCACTGGTGGCGCAACATCGGAGAGGAATATCTGTCGTTTGCTTCGGGCCTTTGAAGAAACTAGCCACGTAAGCGCGGCGCCACGCCGCGCTAGCCACCGTGTAGACTGAAGTAAAAGAGACGATAATCCGTGAGACGGTTCTCTAAAAAAATTAAGGACGTATGCGTAATTTCGGAGGAACCAAAGGTTTTTTTCGCAAAAAAACAGGGACCCGCAAGGACCTGTACGTAACTAAACAAGGACCTATATATAATTTTGGAAACCGCGGGTTGCTATCGGTGAATTGGAGGGTGCTTTCCGAAAAAAACTGACAGGGACCTGTTTGCGAGAAGCAGAGACCTATTTGCGAGAACGAATGACATCTACGCAATTTCACAAAACACAGGGTGTTTCTCGCAAAAAATGACGTGGCTCATCTCCCTGGCTGGAGAGTCCCCCGGGCGTAATATATAGAGTCATTTGGGCAGCAAGGGGGCCTTGATGCTGAGGCTATCTCATTATGCTGGGGTGATGTTGGGCTTTCCGTCTCCCATGTTTTCAGGGCAGTGCCTCGATGCTGCACCATATAATGAAGCTCCTTCGTATTAATTAGTTTTCAACATTTTATGCTTAGCGCCTGCAAGGTAAATGACTTAAAGCATGCATGCTTGTAATCTTTACAGGCTTGGACCCATGAATACAGAAGTAAAGCAGTGGAAGGTTTTGGTTTTTAATAGAAAATGAACCGCAAGACCGACTGAAAATACTCGTCCTAAAGAGGTAGCCTGTGATTTTGTATATTATAAATGATATAGTGGAGGTTAAGGAAGCAATGACATCCATTTGTACATTTATTTCATGTTTTGTCTTCCCCCTCCGTTTGCCTTCCGTTTCAATCCAACATACTGTGAGGTAGGTAGCAGATGTGGTGTCTTGCCATTATTCATTTCTTTGATTGGCAACGTAGCATGACCTATCTTATTGGATTCTATTGTCTATAAATCATCCAACATTTTTTTTCCTTTAGGCCTTGCTTGGATGGGCTAGGATCCATGTGGATGGACTGGGAATTGGAACTAAAACCATGGTTCATCCAAACAAGCCCTTAAAGAAATATCTGGTATGTAACATTACCATTCATATATTCTCTCAATCTTCCTTTGTCCGCTATGAAGTTTCTGGGCTGGCCCATCCATAATCACTAGACTTGTAGGCTATTTCATCACTTACTTCTAACAATAGGTTCATATGATGCTCCTTAATATGCAGCTTGCTGATTCCTTAAAGGGAGCAAAGACAAACACTGACTGGAATGTGTCTGCTATATTTGATATCCCGAGGAGGAGGAAGAGTGCAAGGCTGGAGAACCTTGTCTGGAACAGACTTTCATTTGCCCAAACGGTTGTATATAGGATCCCCCCAAGCTATCGCCTAATGTACTGAACATTCTCCGAGAAATGAAGCGCCATTAGAGATTTTTTTTACCAAAGATTTTGGTTAATCTCATTAGTAAATTTCTAAGAAAATGATCACGCTCTCCAGGTATATTCATGCTCTGGAGTCCACTGTCCAGCATGCTACTAGATATGTACTAATTGATCAAATTGTCTACTCTAAGTAACACAAAGTATACCTGAGAGAAGATCTGTACTAACTGTTTCATACTTTCATAGTTTCATTCCAGATTTCCTTTTTCCCTGAAATATTGAATATTTCAATTGTCAAATTTAAAAAATGAGGAGGCTTTTGGTTGATACTTGAAACTCTACAAATAATGAAATTCCTAGAACTGAAAGCTCTGCAAGGTACTTGTTGTATCTTCTTATATTTTCATCTATCCAATTCATATGTGTATCGAATCATGCTTTTAGTTTAGAACTACTGTGGGGGGTGTTGGCTTGTTCACGCTTAGTGTAGGACCGAAGAGGGCAATAGAGAGGGGTGAATGGTACCCTAAAATTTTTTCTCAAATATTCACTCATCCTTTGTTCCGATAGCTACAAAGCTATGAAGTCTCGGATGAGAACTCTACTCAAGATCCAGAGAAAACTCATAGCTGAGCCAACATGGTCATAAACCAACGTGGTCGAAACCAACGTGGTCGAAAACCGACATGATCCATGACCAATGTGTTGTCAAAAGACCAGCATGATCGAGGACCAATGAGTACCAACGCGGTTAAGACCATTGTGATCATAACCTTCGCGGTCGATGACCAGGAACTACGATCAGAAAAGCAATCATGTAGTCAATGACCCGAGTAGATGTAACAGTTCAAAATATGACCAGCATGGTTCACGACCAATGAGTGATCGAAACCAAAGAGATTGAACCAAGCTGAACTTCGACCAGTGAGGTCGACGACCAATGAATGGTCGAAAATCAAAGTGGTCGAAAAGCCAACATGGTCGAAAACCAATGATGGTTGAAAACCAGTGCGGTCCAAGATCTAAGTGCAAACCCGAGTGTTTTAAGCAGCTTGAAATCTGACCGGTGAGAACAACTACTAGTGAGTGGTCGATCTGTAAATGGTCAAATCCAAAGTGGTCGAACCAAGTCGAAACACAACCAGAGGGGTCAACAACCAGTGAATGGTAGAAAACTAGAGTAGTAGAAGATCAGGAACTGCGGTACTACCGCAACAAAGCTTGCAGTACTACCGTTTCCAATAGAAGAACAGGGTTTTCACCGATCGCAAGAACCAAAATCAGCAGAACTTTCGATCGACTAAACCAAAAGCCGTGAATCTTTTGTACGCATGTTTCTTAAGGTCTCAGAAAGTTACTCCATTCCTAAATCAAAAAATCCATAACAAATTTGAGACTTTTTTGCAATTTAAAGCAGCGCACACCAACCAAGAACTAAAAATCAAATCGATGATTAGATCTTGCTTGTGGGTAGAAGATAGCTAGGATGACTTTGAGCACGTTCCCACATGTCACAGTAAACAATATCACCAAAGGAATCAAATCAAAATCCCTTGGATCAAGAAATCACCCAATTAGGCTAAGAACGAGCAAAAATAGGGTTTATTGAAAATCTTGCTATTGAAGTGCCTATATGATTGGAGGTCGATCTCAAGAGATTATATCTATCCCGTCCATGTCCTTGGCACAGTAAGATCAAGAGAAGGGCAGCGAGATATCAAACCAATCGAAACAAGAACAACAGGAAGAGATCAAGAAGGGGTTGAGAGAAGAGAAGAAAAACCAAATCAAAGCCAGAGCAAAATCAGCCAGACAAAAATATACACAAAAGGTATATCAAAGATTGATGTATTGCTCAATTGAGATGATTGGTTTTATAGCCACTCCACTTAGGAGGACAGAACTCTAAGCCTAGAGCACACATATACACTCTCTAACCTACCTTCCATGGGAGGGAGGAGGAGCTAGCCACCAAAAGGCTTAGCCAACCTTCTCAAACTCTAACTCTTGCCTATCCTCCCCTTATATAGGCTCACAACTAGAACCAAAATGTAATGGAACCACTCATTAGGCTAAACCAGAGATAACACGTTAGCCCCACCTACCACCGGGTTTACTCTCTCTCACGCACGCGTCTCAAAGTGGCTTACAATCATTAACCTATTAGTGAATCAACACCTGATCCATTTTACATTTTCAGCACAAACAAGACCTAAACCACTTAGGCTAATACCGCGATTTCACATATCGCCACTTTTCCGGTATTGGGCAATTTACCAAAACGCCCTTCTACCGTTTTTCTCAAAACTTCATGCTTCCTTTGCCACGAAGCATCGTCTATACTTCGCCATCTTCCACATGGATCCCAATGACTTGCCGCCAAGTCTCTCACGCATCCGGATCCTACCGAACTGTCCTTGCTTGCAAACGACCCAAATCACTTGGCGAATCACATGTCTCTTCTCGTACATGATGGCACCCGGCTTCCTCGACTGTCTGGACCTCAACTCTTCCCTAAGCCTAGCCCCGGTCCACCTTGTTGCTGCCGTCATGATCACCACCGTTGCTCATGCTCTAGTTCCTCGTCGTCCCGGCTTGCAGCCACCCCACAAGCCTCGGTCATCTTTGGCATCTCCCTGACCATTCTGGACTTCAGCACCACCCTGTGCCAAGTCCCAGTCCTCCTACGTGTCACCATGACCTAGCTCTGAAGTCTTGCAATCAACACAAACAAGCAAACCATCACGTAGTACCACACAATACACAAAGATATCAATTTGCGTAATTCATCCATACAATGCACAATGCAAAATGTATGCACCCAAAATACTGATCCTAACCCTAGGACCAAATAATAAATCTATATGTACACAAGCAACAACACACAGGTCAAACCATGATCAAACTCCAAGATTTTCAAACAACAGTTTTAGACCACCGAGAGAAGCTAGTCTGATCGCCAAGCAAAGGATGGTCAGACCGCTAGCTGGTCTGACACGAGTACTCGGGTACTCAAGAAATGAGGCACTCAAAGCCAACAGTACCTACCAGAAGCCTCGACCATCACAACAGATTGCTACAACCATCGATTACAAATGCTACGACTACTGATCGCAAAGGCTTGTGACTACCGATCGCAAAGACATACGACTATCGATCATAAAGACTTACGACTACCGAACACTAAGCAGGCAGTAAGCTATGACCATCGACCAGCTAGTGAAGCTATGACCATCGAGTACCGAGACCTCTCGACTACTGAGTACCTTCGGACTAGCTCTTCGGACTACTCAGCACAAGACTGTTCAGACCGCCCAACTACAAATTGAGGACCATGCCTCCGACTACTGTCAGTGGTTGATGTTTACCGGTCAGACCACCAAACCAAAGCAACCAGACCGCTTAACTTGAAGATTCCAGCAGACAACCCAAACAAAAAGCAGTCTTGCAAAGCTCACAAAAACCAAACTCAACCTCTACAAATACTCTAATCCAAAAGTCAATTACTCATCACAACCATAGGGTGATCTCCACATGGTCTCACAATCTTCCCCTTAATGAGTATATTGACAAACACCAAAAAGGCATGAAAATGAATTTGTTTTTAAAAGAAAAGTAAGAAGTTGCAAAACCACATATGATCCAATAGAAGAATAGAAGGAACTCATGACTAAGTAACACAAAGTATACCTGACAGAAGATCTGTACTGACTGTTTCATACTTTCATGGTTTCATTCTAGATTTCCTTTTTCCCTGAAATATTGAATATTTCAATTGTCAAATTTCAAAAATGAGGAGGCTTTTGGTTGATATGTGAAACTCTGTAGACGATGAAATTCCTAGAACTGAAAGCTATGCAAGGTACTTGTTGCTATATATTCTTATATTTTTATCTATCCAATTCATATGTGTATTGGATCATGCTTTTAGTTTAAAATTATTGTGGAGGTGTGTTTGACTTGTTCATGCTTAGTGTCTATGGTTAAACCTGCCCAGGCTTCTAAATTATCCTAGCTCTACCCCCTTATGCCCGATTCCCAGCACCCCCACCATGATTCCCTGCCACACTGTACGGTTCCACACCATGCACCATATCACCGCATCCACACTCAATTTCATCGTAAGCGATCACCGTGGCGGTGGGATCAGTGACGGTGACAAGGCAAAGGTGAATATGTGATGCGGATACAAACATGATTATTAATTTTCAGTTAAATATATTATTTAACTGGAAAGAATTATTGAGCCGTATTAAATATTATCAGGTGAACTTTAATTTAATTGGGTCTTTAATGATTATATTTGGAGATACGGAGCTACTACTATTTTATTTAATTATACACATGCACATACTCGATCTGTACAAGGCTAAAGTAAATATGTGTTTAGAAGGTCTCGTCGATACTAGTACAACGTCCATCACTTCAAGTGTACAAGATGATGAAGACATCTCGATTGGTCTGATTACGCGAGCACGAGCTAAAAAGATTAATTAACAGGTGAATAATATATGAGAATAATATATTTAATTGTTCTCAGATTTATCACGTGAAGAAGAACCATCAAGAAATTCAATGGAAGGAAGTAAAGAAAGAGAGGAGGCGACGTGAATAAATTAATGGAAGAAGCATGTATAGGCGAGACAAAGAAAAAAAAAACCCAAAATATATGCATGCATGAGCGAGACCACAAGATGAGATTCCAAGTCAAGGCTTCTTTTGACTGAACCATCTGGCCATGTTCTTCGTTTTTTATTTGTTGCGTGCGTGAGTCCACTCGGTCATGTTTCCTTTTTTTTTCTTCGGATGAGTTGTTGTGTTAGTCTAAGATGCGTCGTTGAGTCGATTTCTGTTGCGTGCGTGAGCGTTGGTCTCGGATGAGACTCCGTTTCCTTCGGCCGAAAAGAATTTCCAGTCGGCCTTAAAAGGTGGTGATCGGTTCGGCTGAAAATTGAAAGCTTATAACTGAAAACACCGTAGTGGTGAAAAAACATCAGAAGTTGATGAGGCTTATTTAACATAATTAAATTTAAAAAATTAAAAATATAAAAATATGTTAGCCCATCATAGACAACGCAAACGAATACGGGAAAAAAAGAACCGACAAAAAAGCTCAAAAAATAGTCAAAAATTCAGAAAAAGACGAAATTATGAATAGTGTAAAAATAAGCTTAAGTCATAAGTTTAAGGTGGTGATCATTTTGGCTTATTTTTGGTGGCTTATGGTCGAAAAGCACCATGAATTTGGTGAAAAAACATCAGAATGATGAGAGGCTTATTTAACATAATTAAATTTAAAACAATTAAAAAATATAAAAAATATGTTAGCCCATCACAAACAACGTAAACGAATACGGCAAGAAAAAAGAACCGGCAAAAAAGCTCAAAAAAAAGCCAAAAGTTTAGAAAAAGACGAAATTATGAATAGTGAAAAATAAGCCAGAAGCCAGAAGCTTAAGCCAGAAGCTTTAAAAATAATAGGTTAATTATTGATCACCAAAGTCTTGTTGGGTGCATGTGTTAAGGACAGATCATAGAAAATTAACCTATTATTTTTAAAGAGCTATACGTTTGATCTTCTTAGGGTTTAGCATACTATTGCAATCTAGAGAGGAATCAGACGGTCTTCCCCATCGTTCTTGTGATTCCTTATGATTTGCAGGAATGACGACACGTCTACTGGGTGGTCGAGTAGACGGGATTACGAGCATGTGGTTGGGCAAATTCTTTTGTCGCAGGTTGTTGTTCTAACAGTGGATGGCGCCATCGATTCGTCAGGTTGTACGGATCCAAATTATCTCCATCGATTCTACGCCGTGAAGATCGGGCAATCCCCCGCATCATCTTGGTATCAGATCACGGTTGACATGGTAGGATCAATTTACCCGTAGTTAGATTTATTTTTTCCTATACACAAAAGCCAAAAAATCTAAACCCTAGTTTTTGCATCTATTATTTTTCGTGAGTTTGTTAATTTTTCATCCATTAGAATTTTGTTTAGATGCTGATCGTCATGTTCCTTTGCGTTGCTTAATCATTGTGTTATTTCCTTTGTTTCGCCTGAATAAAAAAAACAAACAAACGAAAATTTTTCCGATCGCTACAGCGCCGCTACAGTGCCGCGGCAACGCTACAGTGATGGAATTGGATTCCCGGGCGGTCGCTAAGGTGAGTGCGTTAGATCACCTACCTGATCTCGATCCACTGCACGGCCTCCACGCCGCACGAGATCCGCAGACCCACTCGGCGACGTCGCGAGCCACTCGCTCGATCGGACGACGCGGCTTCCTCCGCACGAACCGGCGCCATGAACTCCACTCCTACGACTCAATCAAACTAGCAACAGACTACAAACCGCAGCTAGCCTGCAGGCACACGAGCGCACGCCCGGACAGGACCCCGTGGCGTGGTTTATTCCTAACAATCACTCCCTAAACCACGACACCCCGCACACCCCGACTTACAGAAGCGTGGGCTCATCGTCGACGTCGGCAAGGAGCGCTCTTTCCTTCTTCTTCCGCGGCGCCTTGGCCATGTGGCCGCTGCGCCGCATCCGGCATCGCCCTCGGTAGCGGCTCCCGCTGCGCTCTTGAATCCCGAGCTCGTGCTGCTACCGTCGTCGTCGTCGTCGTTGTGGCTGCCACTACCCTTGTCGCCGCCGCCTCCGCGCCGCGCATTTCCGCCGCGCCTCGCTTCACTGTCGTGCTCCTTGCCGCTGCGTCGGCGAAGCTTCCCATCGCTTCCTCGGTGGCGCGGACGCGGACGCCGTCCGCGGCCTCCTCAACGCCGCCACGCGTTCCTCCGCCACGCGTAGCCTCCCGACGAGCTCCTCGAGCGACATCTTACTCAAGTCCATGAGCATCTCGATGGACAAGGCGACTTGATTGTACCACGGTACCACGCGGGCGACTTCTTGACGGCGCACCTCCTCGATGTTCTCCCCGGCCACGCAATTCCGCAACGAGGGAGCCGAGACGCATGGCGAATTCATCGATGGACTCACCAACGTTGAATGCCACATTCTCGAATTGCTTGAGGAGCTTCGCGCTCGCCTCCTCGCACGCGCTTGTCGCCCATCCGCATCGCCTTCACACCGCCCATGCCTCCTTGGCACTTTTCTTCACGAGACCCGGCGCATCTCCGTCGGCACCGCGGCAGATGGCGGCCAACGCCACCGATCTCGCGACGCTCAACGTCGCCGTCTCCACGCACTAAGGGTTGGGAGAAATGGTGTCGACGGTCGGCGAAACCCGATTAGGAGTAGACGTGGCCGGCATCTCCCCTACCTCCTGCTCTAATCTTCTCCCTCCATCCCTTGCACCAGCGCTTTGTTGTTTTTGCCAGTCAGATCTGCGTCGAGTGGCGCTGGGGTCAGGAGCCTCTAGCTGTAGTGCACGTGACGATCTCCATGGTAGCGGCTCAGGTCTGGTTTGCTGTGTGGAGTGACTAAATCGGCCACAAAGAATGAGACAACAAGAAACATGTGGGGGCAGAACGGCGGTGAGTTAATCCATGGGGCTGACTCCTGGGCGCGCTGAAGGCAGCGGCGAGTGTGCACGGAGGTGACGTCTTATCTCACAACGGAGGGATCGGATGGCATGGCAGTGTCTTGATGTGGTCCACGCAGCAGAGGACACCGTCGGCCAAACCGGGACCCCGACAAGTTGGCTGTGCAGTGGTGGGATATGTGGAGAGTTGGGACTGGAGTGACGCTTGTGTGCAGAGCCGGCCCTGGGGGTGGGTGTGCCACCGCCCTAGGCCCTAAATTTACATAGATCCTAAGTAAGTAATTTATTATTACATTTGTTCACTTTATAAACTTTGAGATATTCTATATAAATTATTTTAGTGTATTGAATATTATTTTCTTAATCGATATGTATTTATAAGACTATATATACGTATATAGATATATATATAGATATTTTGAGAGAGTGGGTTAGGCCTCCGTATTAGTACTCAATCTAGACCCAAAAAAACTCAGGAACAGCCCTGCTTGTGTGCTTACTTGTTCTCTTTGCATCTGCCATGGATGCATCAGTTCGTCAGTTTTTTGCTGAAATAATTTGTTCACTTTATTGGATGTTATTTAGTGGAAGTTTCTGTGCAAGGGTTTGAGCTTGAGTTAATTAATTGATGACATAAATTTTAATAATTGTTTACTATTGTTAATCTGTAATTCGCCGATTACATTAGATTTGGAAACGCGCGGCGTTACAATTAATGCAGCAGTTGCTATACAGGTTCCTCTTCATAACCGAGAACCAGCGATTTCCTATCAGAAGGTAGGTCAAACACAAATACTGCTCCAATTTCTTGTCCAAAAGGATCAATTTTATTATAGTTTTACGTGGTCGCCACGGCAGTAAGGGGTGTTGGGATGCGTCTACCATTTGGACTTTAGAGTAATCTTGCCGGGGCTAAGGACGAGAAAAAAAAACGGTATTGTCAGTCGTTGACCACTATGGCAGCTGCCAATGGATTTGCCAACATGTGGAAAAGAATTGACAACTGGTATTTCCTGTACTAAATGTGACGTCCCAAGTCCCAACCATCCAGGGTACAGAAGAAATTTTTTTTTGACCTTGGCTACAGAAAGATTCACCTTCGTCGAAGGATAAATTTCTACGTCGAAAGATAAATTTCTATGTTGTGAACACTTGAATATTAATGGAAATGTACAGATATAACAGATATAAAAAAGTTGTTCAGCATTATAGGGCGGGAAATATTCAGGCACAACTCCAATTGAAAAATATAAGTTGGGTTTATGCACAGGAATGAAGGAGTATATGCACGAAATGACATTGGTGCCCATCAATCATTCCCAGACACGCTATTATTTTCTCTTGAATACACAATGAATTATCTCTCATATTTCTATTCGATACGTAGATATATTATTTGCAATGCTTACCAAAATGTCATTTTTTCAGCAAAGGTATGATAGAAAGAAAGTAGTAAAATGTATCTTAAAGTTGTAAAACAACTTATATCTGTAATCAGAGGGGTAGATTCACTAGATTTTGACCCTTGGCTCTTGATTATTTGAGTCTTAATATAACTACAGAATCAGTTGTCTTAATATAACTACAGAGTCAATTGTGTCCCATAAAAAATATACTACTAGACCATACAATTAAATGTTCAGATCTCAAACTACTAGACCATACAAATAAATGTTCAGATCTCAAAGGAAGAAAGTGCGAGTGCCAATTGTACCATCGTAGTAGTCCAAAACTATTTTTTTCAAATTAATTGTGATCGGTATTCCTTGAAGGATCGCAACTGAAAACAAGAGTTAATAAAATATTGGAATAACCAGATCGAAATTTCTTGGTTTGGGATTTGGGGATTTTGGGGGAAATGTTGTGTGTTCTGCAGCACACACACACCTTCTCTTTTATTCAGCAAGTTTGCATGAAAGCCCTTACAGGAGTTCATTCGCATAAACACCTAATACACCAACAAAATAAATTCCAAATTCAACATTTTCAGGGAGTACTAGAGATTAGCAAAGGCACGGAAGCAACACCCTAAGGCGCACTTACAATACACAAGCCAACCCTTCTACGCCGCCTCTCCTCGCGCCTTCCACGAACGCCGTCAGATTAAGATCTGACGAGCCACCTTTCCCAAGAGCTTCCGCGACTGCCCGCTTCCACTCCCCCGCTGCGCACCGCGCCTTTGCCGCAGCCTCCCCCTCGCCCATCACCTCCTCTATGCGCCGCCTCACCTCTGCCGCACGCAACACACCGCCGTCGTCCACCTCCGCACGCGCTCCAACGCGCCACTCGCACTCGACGAGCCACGCGTTCATCCGTTGGTCAGATATTCGGGGCACGCACACCATCGGTACGCCACATGCTACGCTCTCCAACACTGAGTTCCACCCACAGTGCGTCACGAAACACCCCACCGCCGCATGCGAGAGCACCCGCACCTGGTGGCACCACTCCACCACCATGCCGTCCTTGAGCCGCGCGTCCATCTCGGCCGCATCCTCCGCGAGCTCCGCCATATTGTCCTTCCGGACGACGCAGAGGTATGGCCTCTTGCTCTCCTCGAGGCCAAGAAGCAACTCATCGAGATGCTCCCTCACCATACTGGCAAGGCTCCCAAATGAGACGTACACTACAGAATTGGCCGGCTTGCCGTCGAGCCACTCCATGTACTTGGCGTCGTCCTGCTTAAAAAGGCCAGCCTCGTCGCCGGACGGGAGCACCGGGCCGATGGGAAGTACGTCGTATGCTCCCACGGCGGCGAGCGTGCTCGCCTCGAGTTCTTGGCACGTGTTGACGAGCACAATGGCCTCGGGGGTGTCCCTGTCGAGGGTGTCGAACAGGTCACGGAACGTGGTGTAGAGGCTGTGGAAGTAGTCGGATGGGTCGGTGGAGTCGGTGAGGAATGACGGAAGATCCCCGATCGCCTGCGGCGGGAGGCCCGGGAGCTGCACGACGAACGACGGGTCGCGGCGGTTCTCAGCCACGATGCCGGCGTGGCCGTGGAAGTAGTGGTAGTAGATGGCGAACACAGCGGCCGGCTGGATCCAGTAGAGCGCGGACGGCACGCCGCGCGCTCGCGCGACGTCGGCCGCCCACGGGAGGAGGAGCGTGTAGACGACGCGGGACACGGGCGGCCGCGGCCGGCGAGCGCGTCCACGAGCTCCCCGACGCTGGGCGGGCCCGCGGCGTGGAAGGATGCCATGTAGTCGTTGAAGGCCGAGCTTTCACCGGTACGGACGTACCCGCTCTCCGTGCCATCCGAGAACGGGAGGAACTCGAGGCGGTCATCGTCATCGTCGGTTCCCTCGGACTTCGTCGGGAACATGCGGCGGTGCGCGTCGGCGGTGGTGGAGAATGTGACGAGCGCGTCCGGTACGGTGGCGAGCAGGCGCCTGGCGAGGCGGAGCGCCGGGGCGATGTGGCCCTGGAGCGGGAAGGTGAGGACGAGGAAGTGCGGCCGCGGTGGCATCTTGAAGATATGGGTGGGCTTCGTGTCTTTGCGTAACTCGACCTAGCAGCGTTTCTTCGTGGAGGCGTGACGCTGGTAGTTTTTATGGCGTTGTGCTGCGGATCTTAAAAATAAGATGTTTAGATAGGGTGATTTAGATCTGGTTTTTTTTTAATTTAGAAAATTGTGACATAAAAATCCATAGATAAATCTTACGAGGATTGAGACTTCTATTTAAATTAGGATTCCAACTCAAAATTAAAAAAGAATAGAAGAAATTATATAAACTATAGAGGTGATCATGCATAAACAATCAAGCAATTAAGTGTACTCATCCAAAGGTAGAGACGCATGAGAGGATTACAGATTAGCTAATTTTTAGCACTAGATTTTTATATAGATCAAAAATCTGAGAGTCCTAAAAGATTCGAGGGAGTTGTGAGTGAGCGGTAATCATTTATACTCTTTTGAGGTTGTACTTCAAGAATTTGCGATCGGTTTCGCCAAATCTTCTCTCTCGTCGTGGTTGCTTCAACGTCGTTATTTTGGTTATCTCTATGATATTCATCTTCTCCGTTTCTGATACCGTGCATACTCAAGTCATATCTCTAAACTCTGATCAATTTCAGAGCTGCTACGCATAAGAAGATGTATCAAAGTATAACAAAGAAAATGTTCTGTTGTGGGGACTTTTCAGAACGAATTTTTTGTACAAATAATCTATTTTTTATTCAAAATTACAGAAATATACCCGCGGCAATATTTTTTACACAAATAGGCTCCAGTCGCCCAACGGGAGGGCGACTGAAGACAGTCGCCCAACGGGGTAGCGACACACGGCCAATATGGTAACGGTTGGACGAATAATTACTGCCGCCCGAGCGTTGGGCGATACGGGGGTTAAAAAGGACCGCGCGCTCGACCGTCGCCGCCCACACCCATTCCGCGAACAGCTGAGTGACCGAGAGAAGAAAATAGAGGAGAGGAGGCGAAGAGGAGAAGAGGAAGGAGGGAGGAGAGAAGGAGGGGAGAAGAGGAGATGAGAGAAGAGGAAAAATCATATCCAGGTTTTTTTATTTGGTATATTGTATTTGCAGTATTTTTTTATTTAATGTTAGTGTTAATAAAAATTATAGATATCGAAAATTTAGTATACGAAATTTTTAGCATAGAAAATTTAATTAACGTAGTTATAAGAAATTAGCAGGCGTAGAAACGGAGAGGGAGGAAGAAGCAACAGTATGTGTAGATGTAGATAGAAATAGTTAAATATTTGGTATATAAAATTTATTAAAAATATAGTTTTAGAAAATTAACAGCTGTAGAAGGGAGTAGTTGTGTATAATTTAGGGAACATAGTTTTAGAAAATTAGCATCAGTAGGAAATTTGCAAATGTACAAAATTGTAGTTATAGAAAATTCGATCACCGTAATGTACAAATTAATCATCCGCTGAAATTTGTACGTATTAAAAAATTCAGTAAATATTTATGTTAGAATTTAATTAATTCGTATGTAGAAACATTGGAAAAATGTTGAAAAAACCGATAGGAAGTTCATAGTACGAGGTTATTGTAGTGGGTTATGACATGCGAACGATCAGCGAAATATGAATTGCAGTATGTTGGTACTTTGGTATTATGCGATGTGATTTGACATGTCGCAAAATTAAAACATATATGCAGGCTGACACTTACAAATTCTATTTACTGTCAGTTTACATGCGGTGTTTTTTGGTTCCTTATAAGTGCTAACTTGAACTCTTTTTGCAGTATGGCTCGTAATGGTCGTGAGTTGGACTAGCGGTGCCCCCTGTTGGACGAGCACGTGGACCGCATGCATCACGCTTCCCGTCGTGTGCCCCAACGGGGAGTGCGGACGAGCCAGCTGAGCTGGGAGTGGTCCGGACACGCACACCTCACGTGGCCTAGAGACTCAACCCGCGTTGGACAGTCAGGTTTGCACTACGCCAGCATTTCAATGTTGTCGTAAGTACATTTCGTGTTGACCTTCACTTTGTGTTGCAGGCTACGGGATGCCGGGCTACTCCTCTTGCCCGGATGGTGCAGGCCACTGACAATGATGGACCCGCCGTGGCCGCGGGCGGGTACGATGTCGTGGAGCGATCACGACACTTTCCGTTCGACTGTTCCCTGCTGATGGCTTTGGTGGACCGTTGGCGGCCCGAGACGCACACTTTCCACCTCTCATTCAGGGAGATGACGCCTACCCCGCAGGATGTGTCCCTGCCGCTTGGCCTTCCGATTGCGGGAGCCGCTGCCTTCCTACAGGAGGCCTCGGCCGAGTGGCGCGCTGACCTGCTTGGCAGATTCGAGGGGCTCCTTTCGCCGGGTGCCGCGGATGACTACTACATCTTCTCGGCGAGTCAGACACACGGGCCATCGCTAAGGTGACTCGCACAGTTCTGGGTATATGCTCTTTGTCATCCAAGCTCTTACTTGCGCTATTATGTACTAATAACATGTCGTTATATTCAGGTAGAGCGAATGGATCCAGAGGCGGACGATTACCAGGTCTCGTGCCACTTGGAGGCGTACTTGTTGTGGCTATTTGGTTGGGTGCTCTTCACCACCAGCTACGGCAACACCGTCCACGCGCGCCTCATCGCTCATGCTAGGGCGATCACGGACGGCGAGGCCCCCAGGTCGGCTGGGGATCGACCGCACTTGCCGCGACCTACCGTGGCATGTGCGACGCGTGCTCGAGGACCAAGGCGAACTCGGTCCTCATGGGTTTTCCGTTGCAACTGTAGTTGTGGTCGTTCGAGCGCTTTAGCCTCGGACGACCTTTGCTAGAGGATATGGGTCCGTACGGGGCAGAGATGTACCCCAGAGGAGGCGTTGACCAACCGACGGTGGGTTCTATCTGGTATCGTCGATGGGTAAGTATTATGACAATTAGTTATTTCCTTCGTATTAACGATGGTCGTACGTAACAACTATTCTTCATTGCAGATACAGTTCGCGCACGTGCAGGTAACGTGGGCGTATATGCCCTTTGTGGAGCAGTTTGACTGCCTCACAGCCGACGATGTGTGTTGGGAGCCGTACTCACCTACGGCACTGCAAGACCGTGCTTCTGACGGCTATCCACACTCTGCTGGCGTGACCGAGCTTGCTGGCTAACGCACCGGAGGCTCATTTACGATATCTTCGTAGAGGACTAAGCGCCCTAGCGAGTGATGCGGTAGTTTGGTCTACGTCAGGCACTTCCTGTACCAATCAGACCACTGCTCTCGCAGAGCGTGCACGCGTGAGTGACCGCTTCTCATAAATATGTACGTACTTACTACTCTATTTGCAAGCACTAACGAAATGGTCCTATAAGCAGGTACTCTAGAAAGGGAGTTAAACGTGGCACGGACTGAACGACGAAGATGCAAGGGTGGACTGCGTAGTGGGAGGGTGCGCTCAATGACCGCGCGGAGGAGGACCGCCCCTACGACAGTAGGGACTACGTGGAGTACCTACGCTGGTACCGGGGCGGACACGTATGAGGCTTGTACATGTCATTGACCCGCCCACCGCACACGTCGCCGCTCCGACAGACACGTACCCCGTGCACCTAGCGCGGAACACTCACCTTGCGGTACGTTACACGTAATTTTTAAAGATTCCCTTATGGCAATGTCGATTCGATGATTGACCATTTCATGTCTTTTCCTTCAGACTGACGTCGGTATTTCAATCTAGAGGGAGTCCATCACTATGCTAGATAGCCTCGCCGCAGGTGCGGAGGTGACCCACGAGGATAACGTGAGCGCTTGGCGTCGGATGGAGGCCTGGGGTAGACGTATCGTAGCCTTGCTGTCCTGCACGAGGCTACCAACGGTCTCCACAGCCACGCCCAGCGCACAAATATTTCGTCCACCGGTGTCGCCCCGACCGTTGTGGCACTACTCCGGTGGTTCTACGTGGGAACGTCCTACACCACCTCACCCGGACGAGGCTGGGGGCTCTTCCTAGGGACGGCCTCGTCACCGCCAGGGCAGCTATTCACGCGTCCTCCACACATCCCCGGCTTCCCCACGCAGGGGTGTACTCCATGCCGTACATCCCTCCTCCAGACGTGATGGCACCAATTGAGTGTACGTATCGTCGGATCACGCTTTTATCCCAATGCTTTATGTAGCAAACTAACGATATTACTGTTGTAAGTCTTTTCTGCCCGAAGCAGGGATATGGCGTCTCCCCGGGCCCAGATGATCCGGACCAGTACTTTTCGGACTGGCCCGGGCCAGCGTCCAGCTCTGCACCTTAGGGCACACCACCAGAGGTTCTCTTTGGGAGTGCCCTCACCAGTACACCGGAGGGCACACAGGCAGCGGTGCAGCCTACTCCACCAGCTCAGCGACAGATGTGACGGTCTCCTGAGCGTGTTACGTTGTCTAGGCGTCGTTACCCGTTGTAGTGGAGGACGGCCAAGCGGGGCCGTATGGGAGGACACGGACGTGGAGACGGATGGGGCCAGGGTGGCGACGGAGGGGGTGTTAGGGATGCTGTTTGGGATGGTAGTCCTCACTGTACACTATTTGTTCATGTACTGTTTACGTTTGTTATTTACGTGGTTAACTTTTACTTGTACTGTGCCGAGTTTACTTCTACTTCTTCTTCGCTTCTCGACACGCCATGATGCTATATGTTATGCATGTAATTAAAAAGTACACGGCATATTACTCCCAACTATATTATGAAGTCTATTTAAATTCAGACAAGCTTATTATCTCGTCTTTTCGCATTCAATGATTCACATAGTAAGTCATCTAACAATATTTTGTCCGTATTCGAATTCCCAGTAACATTACAGTATCATTTACCATTGTATGTATAGATCGTTCTATGGTCAATCGTTCTTAAAAAATTCTTAAATTTTGTTATGCACCTATAATATACAATGAACATAAACTTTTATTACAAAACCACCATATTATTTTTAAGTTTTAAACTATAAAATTAATAAAATGTACAAAATTCACGGGGGACAGAACTCCAGTCGCCCTCTGGGTGGGCGACAGAGCTCCAATTACCCAATGGGAGGGCGACTGATTCCAGTCACCCGAGGGTCGGGCGACTGGAGCTCTGTCGCCTGACCATTGGGCGACTAGCTTCAGTCGCCCTCCCGTTAGGCGACTGGAGCCTATTTGTTTAAAAATATTGTCGCGGGTATATTTTGTAATTTTGAATAAAAATAGATTATTCGTACAAAAATTCGTTAAGAACTACTATCTACAAGATTTCAAAAAAGAAGTGAGAAACTGTTTATTAATATAGTATCTTTGGATGGGTTCTTTTGAACTTAAAGTTGGCTTACGCTTGTACTATCTACAGTAACTAGCTTTTAAACGGTGTGTTTTTTCAAGGCGGGGTCAATAGAAAAATTATAGTAAAAAGTGTACTGAGTTCAGCTGTACCAACCAAACTTACATGTGATTATTTTCCTCTGCATACTGCCTCTCACAAACAGCCATAATTCAAATATTTAAACCATAAGCAATCAGCTCAAAAGAAACCCACCCAAATTTGTATTTAAAAGGAGTGACTATTGCATAGACGACTATTTTTTCTCTTCATCTCCAGTCACTTTTTACACTGCAATTTTAGGTGACTGAGAGTGTAATTTCAGGAGGGAGTGAATTCGTACACTGCAATTTTAGGTGACTAAGAGTGCAACTTCAAATGACTGAAAGATAAAAAAATTCAATCAATTATACAATAGCAAATATGATATTTAAAACAACGCCATATCTATCATGGATTCTAATATCTAGTTATATGATCTATCTGATACGAAGTATGAGGTAAATTCGTACCGGGATAATCTGTTTACTGTCTTTCTCTTTTACTCCGTGAAAATTTTTGTCACCTCCAGTATGGTGGTTGTTATTAATTAACAATATTTTCATCGTTATTATATGATAGATAGATCTTTGAACTGATCAATTTGGTTTTTCTAGATAAGCTAACGTTGAACGTTTTTTACTGTTCAAATCAGTTAGCATATGGTTTTTAGCTAGAGTTTTTGACTAAAATAGAACAGTAACAGCTGTAAGAAGTAATTTTAAAACAACGTTTCAAAAAACGGTTTTAGAAGATATGGACATGGAAAAGATAGCGGAGGACGGCCGGCAGCTTTTAAAAATAGCTTAAAAGGTAAAGTATTCAAATCGCCTTTGGCCTTCTCTGTGGAGAAGGGTCGAAGCCGATGTAAACACCCCTTTTGTCTGCATAGTAGAGCGGTTCTAGGATGGATGCGTGTGACAACTGTCATTCAGATTCAGCTGATCCTGATTTGTGCGTTTAGGCCGCCTCGACATATCCAGTTCCACCTCGTGCCAGCCCGGCCCCACCGCTCACGTTGCCAGCCGGCTCGCCCTTGGATCGTCTATGTTGTAACACAAAATAAATTGCCTAATGTATATAACTGCTTTTCTAACTGACACATTTTACTTTTCTTCCCACTCCTTATAATCTATAAATTCATGTAGATGATGAATGGAATAAAGTAATTGTTCTATCTCAACACTTGTCATAATCTCTCTTGCAATACGTTATCAGAACATACATTCATAAAAGTGAAACAGAGAAGACAACACAAAGGTAATGGCACTTTGTGAGAATCATCAAACGGTGTTTCTGGAGATTCTTGCTTTAGTTGATTCCCTGCACAACAAATTGCATGTTCTTCTTGCTCCTCTCTATGAAAAACCTCCACCACCACCACGTCCGGCGACCACCACCGTCATCGCCACCGGCCATGGCTCTAAGCCGGCTCGTCGCCGTCCATGGGAGATGCACGGCGCGCCACCGGCGGCCGACGCGGCGGCGCAACGCCGCAACGCGGCAACATGCGCGGCGCGGCCCCGGTCCGCATCGCGCGGCGGCGGCGCGGCCCGACGGCCACGCGATGGCGCAATGGTGGTGACGGCGAGGAGGACCGGCGCAGCAAGGCCGGCGGCGGCCCCAAGACGACGGCAACAAGGCCCGGCCGGCCGACGACGACGACGCCGACGCCAAGCATATGCGCTGCCCCGCCAAAGGTGGCACTAAGCAAGACTACCGACATGAGACTCAGTATTGTTGTTATCTATATTGTAAGCTTGTATGCTACAATCATATATCGAACATATTCGGTATTGTAAAATAAAATTTTCATGGCATATCTACTCTATCGGTTCTCCTCATATTTTTTCTACAGGGTTTTAGAGGAGTTTTTCTAAGATGGTGAATCAAGGTGATCATATGAAGATATATTGGTCAAGGGGAGTGTTGTAACATAAAATAAACTGCCCAATGTATATAATTGCTTTCCTAACTAATACATTTTACTTTTTCTACCACCTCTTATAATCTATAAATTTATGTATATAATAAATGGAATAAAGCAATTATTTTCTCTCAACACTGGTCCTAATCTGTGTTGCAATAGTCTGATCGCAGCTCGCGGCTCTGTTCCGGGGCGGCAGCCAGCACAGCGGACGGCTGCATGCAGTACGACCGAGGGAGCTGGCACGGGCGGACGGCTTGAATTTGACAGGTGGGTCACTACTGTTCGTCCCTCTTTGCTGACTGCAATTCCGCCGATTCGTACGATTGAGTTTGACAGGTGGGTCACTACTGCCTCAGGCTCACTTTCGAGAGCAAGGGCCAATCGGTGGACAACTCTTACAGTGTCGTAACTGCAAATTAATCCCGACCACAAACTTTCTCTTTGGATTGCGAGACAAGATTCAACGGAGGTTAATATTTTTTGTCAGGTTCAACAACCCTGATCCATGATGGGGAAAAATGGGGTGAACTCGTTGATTTGGCTTCGAGGCCGAAGACTATTCTATTTTGTGACCTGTGTGAGAACCTGGAACAAACTTTTTAGGTGGGTTTTTTTTATGATGACTTATTATTTATTATTTATGATTTAAATATTTGAATTTCTATTGTCATGAGAAAAGCAGTGAAGAAAATAATCATATACGATTTTGGCTAGTACAGCTGAATTCAGTACACTTTTTACTACAATTTTTCTATTGATTCATCTTAAAAAAAACACACCATTTAAAAGTTACTTACGGTAGACAATACAAACATAAGCCAAATTTAAATCTAAAAGAACCTGGCATTTGTTCCCTGCGGTCCAGACTACGCCACATCAATCAATCCAACTAATTACCTCACCTCATTAATTTGGATGGAAATTAACTTGTCATTTATGTTCTTCCCTTCGAAATGACCGAGACGACCTGCTGCTCCTTCAAACTCCATTTGCATTTCCTAGCAGATTAGAGGATCGATTCTAAGCATCAAGGGTGAGATCTGTGTCTAATTGGTGCCTGGTGATCTGTCAGGTGCAGCAGTTGCCGTTTATTGAGTCTTTACTAAGCAAGAGGAGCGTGCGGGATAGCTAGGAGGGTTGTGGTGGAGGCGATAGGTCAAGGAGCAGCCAAAAGGCAATCCTTGAGCTCATCGCCGCACGATGTCATGCACCGGTGATGTAGGGAGCACGATTAACATGGCTTAATATGCACTGTAGAGAAGAATCAAGGGTTTTAGATATGATGAAAATCCACTTGGTGAAGTTACCCTATCGTCACCTATGGCAACATTGACAAAAGAGGGTTGCTTCCTCCAGTGCCGGTGACAACTCAAAACCCCTAATCTTTAGAGGAAGGTGGAGATGTGTTGGACCTTATAATATGGTTTTAGTTTCAATAAAGGAAACCAGGTGCCCCTCTAGGGTGAAAAAATGGAGGGAGAAGGGGCCATTCAACAGAGAACGCCAGTGAGTTGGCTTCACTTGAGAGTTGAGACAGCGATGCTGGCATGCTTGCTAAAGACAAAGGTATAGGCATACGAATCTTCAAGCATATTCAAAGGCTTTAAAATTCAACTAAAATCATAAAGATTTAAAGTTGATGTGCACCACAATTCCATTAAAAATGCTACATCATCGCAGAGCAAGTAGAGGAGACACGATATTTCAATTCTTCCAACTTATATTTCCTCCAACAAAGACACAAATACACAATAATCTGGGAGAAACCACCAAAGGACCAATTGCCCAAGTACACAATTCCCTGTTCAAATGCCACTCCTGGCACCTTCCACGAACGCCATCAGATTATGATCCGATGAGCCACCTTTCCCCAGAGCCTCGGCAACCGCCCGCTTCCACTCCCTTGCCGCACGCCGTACCTCCGTCGCAGCCTCCCCCTCCCCCATCACCTCCTCGACACGCCGCCTCACCTCCCCCGCACGAAGCACCCCTCCATCCACCTCTGCGCGCACGCCCACGTGCCACTCGTGCTCGACGAGCCGCGCATTGATCCGTTGATCCGAGATCCGAGGCACACCCACCATCGGCACGCCGCAGGCCACACTCTCCAGCACCGAGTTCCATCCGCAGTGCGTCACGAAGCAGCCCACCGCCGCGTGGGATAGGACCCGCATCTGGTCGCACCACTCCACCACCATGCCGTTCTTGAGCCCTGCGTCGATCTCCGCTTCGGCCTCCGCGAGCTCCGCCTTGTTGTCCTTTCGGACGACGCAGAGGTACTGCCTCCCGCTCTCCTCAAGGCCAAGAAGCAACTCGTGGAGCTGATCCCTCCCCATCGTGGCCAGGCTCCCGAAGGAGACGTACACCACAGAATCGGTCGGTTTGGTGTCGAGCCACTCCATGTATTTGGTGTCGTCCTGCTTGAAGAGACCGGCCTCGTCGCCGGACGGGAGCACCGGGCCGATGGGGAGTACGTCGTGTGCTCCCATGGCGGCGAGCGCGTCCACCTCGAGTTCTTGGCACGTGTTGACGAGGACGGTGGCCTTGGGGGTTTCCCTGTCGATGGTGTCGAAGAGGTCGTGGAGCGTGGTGTAGACGCTGTGGAAGACGTCGGAGGGGTCCGTGGAGTCGGTTAGGAAGGACGGCAGGTCCCCGACCGCCTGTGGCGCCAGGCCAGGGAGCTGCACGACGAACGACGGGTCGTGGAGCTGGTCGATCACCACGCCGGCGTGACCGTGGAAGTAGTGGTAGTAGATGGCGAACACGGCGACCGGCTGGATCCAGTAGAGCGCGGACGGCACGCCGCGCGCCCGCGCGACGTCGGCCGTCCACGGGAGGAGGAGCGTGTAGACGACGCGGGACACGGGGCGGCCGCGCACGGCGAGCGCGTCGACGAGCTCCCCGACGCTACGCGGGCCCACGGTGTGGAAGGACGCCATGTACTCGTTGAGCGCCGCGGGGTCAGCGGCGCTCCGTACGCCCCCGGTCTCGGTGCCGTCTGAGAATGGGAGGAACTCAAGGCGTCCGTCGTCGTCGCCATGGGGCTCCACGGCGCCGTCTGGCCCCTCCGACTTCGTCGGGAACATGCGGCGGTGCGCGTCTACGGTGGTGGAGAATGTGACAAGTGCGTCGGGCGCGGCGGCAAGCAGGCGCCTGGCGAGGCGGAGCGCCGGCGCGATGTGGCCCTGGAGCGGGAACGTGAGCACGAGGAAGTGCGGCCGCGGAGACATACTGTGTCCGATGTGTGGCTTTCGCTTAGCTCGAGATTGGCACTCGGCATGTAAGCGATTTTGTGTGGCCTTGCTGTGGAGGCGTGAGCGAGTGTTTTATGGCGCCGTGCGTCGACTGCTTTGGCATAACGTACGCGACAATTTTAGTTGGCGTCATCACTGAGCGAAGCAAACAGACAGGAGCAATGAGATATCTCGCTCCCAATAAATGGTCGGATTCGTTTTGGGTTTGCCTTTGCTTATTATTTTCTATTATAGCTTTTAAATAATATATTTTTTAAAGATAGAATGTAGTGTTGAAGATGTGGACAATATTTTAATTCCAAATTTTACTAGAAGATAAATACAATAAACTAATGATGCAATACTTACTACTGACAGCAGACTCCTCAACATACTTCAGAATATACTCAAGAAAAATATATTAACAAAGTTGTATGCGCGCGAACGACTTACTAGTTAGTCTGATGAAGAACAGGAAGCCGCGCAGGTTTGACGCAGTGCAGAACGTAGATGTCGCAGATGCGGTGGCGGTCGCAGATCTGCGCCGCCGTAAACCTTATTGCCACCCGTGCGGTACTCTCTGCAAGAACGGTTCGGAGATAACCGCTCTCCTCCTTCCAGGTGCACGCCGGGAAGAAAGGTCGATGAGGTTCAGACAGCACAGTACTCGAGCACAGAAACACAAGGAAGAAAGAAATGGAAGCAGTGAGTTTCTCGCACATACTCTAGACGTCTCCAAGCATATAAATAGATAGACTGATAACTAACATGATTAAAGCAGCCATTTACTCACTGATAACTAACACATTCAACCAGCCATTTATCCACTGGTAATTGTCTGTCATTAAAATCCCAATAAAGCCTCAAATTCAAACATTTGAATCTTATTCAAACACAGAGAGAGTGGTGCGAGTTCAACAAAAATAGAGATGGACTTAGTCTGCCAAGTGGCGCGCCACGTCACGGCACGATCGCGCGATTTTCACGCAAATCTGGCGTATACGCGATGCATAGGCGTGCGTGCGTGCGTGTGTGATTAGACAGAACCCTCCACATACCATCTCTATCCATATTCAAGGAGTGGTGAGGACTCCACCTTATAAATTGGTCTTCCTAACCTTTCCTTAGCAATATGATGCTAAACCATGCATGCTTTGGAATTAAGGAAATGTGCCATAATTAAATGAGCCAATTTCTAACATGTAGTAGATACTGTACTGAATTTAGTTATACCGATAAAAATCACATACAACTATTTCCTCTCTGCGTAATGTCTCTCGCGAATAGTTAGAATTTAAAACCATAAGCCAAAAGACAAAGGGTATATTTGGTTTATTTCCTATATAGTTTTATCAAACTTTAGCAAAAATTGGCTAGCCAATTTTTTGGTGAGAGAATACTGCACCCTTGGTTTGGCTAAAACTTGGCAGAAATTGTGAGGGGATGACCAAAATACTTCTAAACTGCCAACAGTTTGGTAACAAATCAAGTAAAAATCAAATATATTGCCATCATCAATATTTTAGCAAGGTAAATAGGGACAACAAACCAAACACAGTCCACAGCCTAAAAGAACCTATTATTTCCAAAGAGGATGCTGTCAAAGTGTCAACTTCTCCTTCCGAAAAGAAAAAGAGATTGCGATGGGGACATAATCTCAGTTTCGTCTGTTTGTTTTGGCACATGGACTGCAATGTGGCAGTAGAAGTGTAAAGGAAAAAAGCTCGTGGACATACGGTGGATGAGGGAGGGGGATTCTTTGGGATTTTGTATCCAAACAAGCTCGACGAAGACATGAGGGCAAATTCACGAAGAATTGTGATCCAAGTTTGGGAACCAAACAAAGGTATGTAAAAAAAATCGTTTGTTGGGCAACTACAAGGTTCTGAATTCTTCTTTTTCGGTATCGGTATTTTCTCGGGTGCTTTCATTTATTAAATTTAAAATTTGATCAGTTCCTGCCAAGGATTATTGTTCATCAATTTAAATTCAAAAAAGATATTGTCTTTAGGCGGCTGGACTTTGTTCTTGTTGAGAAACCGACGCTGGCGACCAGTCCGATCGGGATCTCTCCTTAGAACAAGAACGAATCAATCACAGAATCACAGAATAATAGATGAACACAGAGAGAGGTAGAGAGAACTCCTGATCTTCTTTATTGCTTTCAATCATGTGTACATAATGAGGGGTATGGCTCTCTATTTATAGAATACTGTGGGGTGCCCAACCATGTAGGACTCTTGGCGTAGCCCGCTTCCTAACACTCCCCTTGGGCACTCACCCAACATGCTCATGCCTCGTCAAAACTCCGTAAAACCCAGGGGAAAATTTGGAGAAAGAGTACATAATACATGTGTTGTCGCGATGCACTAATTGCCTCATTAAAACCTTGGTCGAGAAACTTGGGAAAACTCGTCAAGGGAAAAGAGTACAATTCACCCAAATATATTTAGTCTTCGTGACTTTATTTCGTTGGGTACTTGATCTTCATGACCAAGATTTATTAACGGGCTTGAGAGAATTCTCCCTGACTCGCACTTCTCTAAGTCTCATCATTCCAATTCCTCGCACGCACCTTTCAAAGCTAGATGCGGGAGTGACTTAGTGAACATATCTCATGATTTTCACAAGACTTAGTATGCGAGATTTAATTTCGTCCATCTTTGCAATTCATGTGCAAAGAAGAACTTGGGGTTGATATGCTTAGTGAGATGACTCTTCACATAGCCCATTTGCACTTGTGCGACGCAGTCGCATTATCTTCATAGATAATTGTGGGGTTTGCACAATGTTCAACCCACATGATCGCCGGATGTGGTGAACCATTCGGCGAGCCAAGCACATTCTCGCGACTTCATACAGTGCTATAATTTACGAGTGGTTCGTCGAAGTTGTTACAAGACTTTGCTTAGACGATTTCCATGAAATTGCGCCCACCACATAGGAATACATAGCTGTTTGTGACTTTGCGGTATGCGGGTCGACAGACACCAAAGATCTCATAGCCAACCAAGTTCGATCTTGGCTTTTTCGTAGAACAATCTAAGGTCCTTGCTTCCTTAGAGATATCGAAGATATCCTTTATACCTTGCCAATGCCTTTTGGTAGGTTACGCACTGCATTGCTAAGAGGTTCACGGCAAATGCAATGTCCGGTCTAGTGCAGTTTGCTAAGTACATGAGTGCTCCCACTACACTCAAGTATGGGAATTCCGGTCCCAGGATTTCCTCCCCCTCTTCCCTAGGTCGGAAATGATCTTTTCGTCGGTCAGAAGACCTCCCAACCATCGGTGCTTTCGATGGGAATGCCTTCTCAAAGCCAAACCTTTCGAGCATCTTCGGGTGTGGGTCGATGATGCACCAAGATTCCTTCGGGACATGTTCAAGCGCAGCCTAAACAAAACTTGGTATTGCCTAAATCTTTCATTTCAAATTCGACTCAAGTAGGAGCTTGCTTTTTTATATCATCTCGTCCGACGATGTTCAGATCATCTACATACACAGAGATTATACAGAATCCATTCTGGGATCGCCGTATAAATACACAAGGACAGTCTTCATTGTTTGTGTAGCCTTTCTTGCAGAGAAAGTCGCTCAAGCGATTATACCACATTCTTCCATATTGCTTCAATCCATACAGTGACTTTCTGAGTTTCACACTGTACAGATTTCTATTTGCTCTGTCTTGGTTCGGGAGAGGTATTCCTTCAGGGACTTTCATATAAATCTCCGAATCCAAGTTACCATAAAGGTATGCAGTCACAACATCCATCAATTTCATTTCCAAATTCAAGTTCACTGCCATTGAGATCAAATATCTAAAGGTAATTCCACTCATGACTGGGGAGTAGGTTTCTTCATAATCAACTCCAGGACGTTGAGTGAAACCTTGTGCTACTAGCCTTGCTTTGTATCTCGCTACTGCTTTCTTTCATTTCTCTTTCGAACAAATACCCACTTGTGCCCTGCTGTGGTGCACATGGAAAGGTGCGCATACGGGCCCAAAAACTCTCTTTGTTCGAGATAGCAATTCGGTTGCTATTGCCTTTTCCAATCTTCCCAATCGATCTTTTCTTACATTCAATGACGATGCGAGCTCTGGATCAAGATCAATAATTGTGGCAATTTTCTTTGAAGTATATATCGATATTGGTCATTGTCCTGCTCATGGACTCTCCGTGTGCACATAGTTTATAGCTATTTCTTTATGAGTTGCTTCTTCTGGAGCGGTTGCTTCTTCTGGAGCTTTACCTTGCACATCGCTTCTTCCAATTGCGGTGGCAAGTCCCTTTAGTTTTCGACCGATGTGTGCGCACATCCATGCCGATGGGGATATTCAAATCCGGATGTCCTTTTCTCAAGGTATCATACTTGTGCCAGTCTCAACTGGCTCCCTTCTCATTCCGGGGACTTTAATGATCTACTGTGGTAAGTCCTTCTTATCCTTTTTCGCGGCGTCCCCTTACTTTGGACTCAAGAACCGGAGTTCTCGTCCTTTTATTCGAGGCCTTTGACGGATTGGGTATACCTTCAATTTTCTTTGGTATTTCAACCCTCTCCTGCATTGCGTACAGGCACATGCGACTTAGTCACGCTCTTCAAATCACTAAAGTGATCGGGCAGTTGGTTTGCTAATGCTTGCAAATCAATGATCTTCTGGACCTCTTTTCGGTTTAGCTAGCGCGGGTCATGTGCATTAATTCCGTGGCTTCCCACGTTATTTCCGATATTTTTCATCAAGGGTTGATTTCCTCCCCTAATGACGGAAATTATCCTCATCAAAAATACAATCAAACAGGCAAGATGCAAATCTCCGTCATGGGTTCCAAATACCGATTATGGATGCGTCTCATAACCAACGATATCCCGCCTTCCGGTGGGCCCATTGCGATCTGACGTGGAGGTGGTATAGTACGTAAACCTTGCATCCAAACCTCCTAAGATGAGAAAGCTTGGTGGTGATCCTTGCGCTAGTTTGCATAGGTGAATGGATGTTGTAGGTCGAAGGTCTAAGGTTGATGAGATTTGTTTGCATGAAGGACCGATGTCCCCAACATGTAGTCGCAAATTACTTTTATGCAAAGAGGCGAGCAATAAATTTAATTCTCTTGATTAAAGCTTAAACCATTCGGTATGGACATGCGATGCAAAGTGCTCAACCGCAATACCCATCGCCATGCAATAATCATCAAATGCCTTTGAAGTAAATTCTCGGCGTTGTCCATTCGATGGACTTGATGTGATGATCGAAACACATTTCGATGCGAATGATCTGCGAGATCAATTTTGCAAGGCGTGGTTTCTTGTGGACAACAAACCCACATATGACCACTTTGAGGAAGTCAATGAGCACCATAAAATACTTAAATGGCCCCAGATGGGCTGAATGGGACCGCAAATGTCTCCTCGATGCGTTCGAGAATGTGCTTCATCCTTCACTTTTAGAGTGGAGGATCTAGTAATTAATTTCCCGGTGGCACATGCAGGCACACAAAATCTTGAGATTCGAGAAATTCTTTACATTAATATTGTGCCCTTGTGAATTATTTATTATGTTTCTCATCATCCTAAGACACAGGTGGCCTAATCATCATGCCGAGACGTAAGAGTTCAGATCTTAAATCATCTTCGTGATGTTGTAGTCGCAGTGCCTTAATGTTGGTATAATATAGCCCAGTTTCAAGTGAAGGAAGTTTTTCTAATACCCTTTTGCCATTCACTTCGCGCTTTGTAATGAGCAGGTATTTCTTACCATACTCATCTTCAGTCTCTACATGGAAACCATTGGCGCGAATATCTTTAAAACTTAGGAGAGTTCTAGTCGATTCTGGGTACAATAAGGCTTTATCAATGACCAAAGTTGTGCCCATTGGGAGTGTAATTGTGGCTCTTCGAACCAATTATACAAGCATCGCTCCGGCGATTGTCGTAAAATCGCCATGCACTTACGGATCGACCGAAATATTTAGTCTCTCTTAAGATGGTATTCGTTGTGCCGCTGTCGGCAAGGCACACTTCCTCCATAGGGCTCCACACGTGTTCTAATATAACGTATTTATGTATTAGAAGGCATACAACACATAAACAAATACGCCAATATTAAAACATATCATGCCATTAAACTGAAATAATGAATGAATTATTGCAAAATCATCCAACTATCACGAGATAACAAAATCCTAAAGCACCAACCATGCAAGTTCTAACTTGTCCAATTTAATGCAAAATAAATGACAATTAACGTCTAATGCATTCTGTGCATCAGACGGAGTCGATTAGGAAATCATCGACTTCTTCTGCTATCTTTTCAGGAGTGATGTTCTCTTCAAGAGAAATGATGGCTGTGGCTGCCTCTAGGTCATAAGGGGTGTCTTTGTCGAGATGGTTTCAACTTCCATCGACTCAGGCAACTGTCCAGAAGACTCCCCCTCAACTGATGCAAAGTGAGCTTCGGGATGCCCTTTGTCATTCTTCTTCGGGCCATGGGCATCAATTACATGTCGCGGTTCTTTGCAAACCCGCGACCAATGCCCCACTTGCCACACTTGTAGCAACCCCGGTTCTCACGACCATAGTTCTTGCCACTCTTCACGACCTTTTTGTCATTCTGAGCATCCGATTGCCTTTACGGGCGGCAGCCTACCCTTCTTTCCCTTCTTTTCATCAAGGGCTTGCGCACCTTGTAGCTCCCAGCGTTGGCCTCACTGCCGCCAGGAGCTCCCCGGTCGAAAGTGACGTAATTCTTGTGGAGAATTTCATCCTGAGCTTCCGCAACCTGCATCATGTCAATCAATTCGGCGTACTCCTTGTAGCCGTCTTGACGATAGTTGCGGGCGGATTGAACAGCGTTGGGATGAAAAGTGGACAGGGTCTTTTCGATCTTCTGCTCATCTGTGATCTGCTTGCCACAGAGTTGAAGATTGGTACAAACTCGCAAGGCGGTGTACTCCCGACCATCTTAAAGTCGGCAAACCTCGATCCGACCCATTCTTGCTCGCTCGAGGAAGGATGGTGTACTTTAGCCTATCAAACCGCTCCTGGAGTGCGGTCCATAGTGCTAGCGCGCTTTTCTCCGCCATATACTCATTCTTGAGAGTAAGGCAAAGGTGGTGCCGAAGAAAATGAAGTGCCTGATCATTCTCCATGGGCGTGGGTTGGGCGTCATTCAGTCCGCTTATCCCAATAGCTGCGCGGAGCCGCTTGGCTCCCAATATCTCGACATCGGATGCCAACGTCAGATAGTTTCGGCCATGCAGTACAATCCGCACACAACTATCGTCAAGACGGCTATAAGGTGGATGCCGAATTGATTGATATGATGCCGGTTGCGGAGGCTTAGGACGAAGCTCTCCGTAAGAATTACGTCACTCAGCCACCTGAGAGCTCTGTTGGCCATGAAGCCAACGCTGGGAGCCATAAGGTGCGAAATCCCTTAATGAAGAGAAGGGGAAAAGGGGAAGGAAGGGTAAGACCGCAGCCCAGAAAGGCAAATCAGATGCTCCACGTGAGAATAAGGCTAGCAAGCCAAAACGGGTGGCAAAGGGTAGCATGAAACCCACTTTGCATCGGCTGAGGGGGAGAGTTTTGAGCAGTTGTTTGCGCTGATGGAGGTTGAAACCATCACGACAGCAGCAACCCCTTTCGACCTAGAAGCAGCCAATGCCATGATTTCTCTTGAAGAGAATGTCAATCTCGATAAAATAGTAGAAGAAATTTGATGCACAGATTGCATTTAGACTTTAAATGTCATTCATCTTGTGTTAAAATGACATGTTAGAATTTGCATGGATGGTACTTTAGCATTTATTTTCTCGTGATGGTTGGATGATATTTGAAGAATTCATTCATTTATTCAGTTTATAATGGCATGATATGTTCTGATATTGAAGTATTTTATTTATGAGTTGATTGCCTTCTCATGCAAATGAATAAAATATCTTATATTAGAACACGTGTGGCGTCCTATGGAGGAAGTGTGCATAGCTGGCAGCGGCACAACGAATACCATCTTAAGAGAGACTAAGTATTTTCAGTCGATTCGTAAGAATGCTAACAGCCATACGACAATCGCCGGAAGCGATGTATGTATAATTGGTTGAGGAAGAGTCACAATTATACTCCCAATGGGCACAACTTTGGTCATTGAAAAAGCCTTATTGTACCTAGAATCGACTAGAGCTCTCCTAAGTTTTAAGAATATCCGCGCCAATGGTCTCCATGATGAGACTGAATGAGGGTACGGTAAAGAATACCTGCTCATTATGAAGAGCGAAGAGAATGGAAAAATGGTATTAGAAAAACTTCCTTCACTAGAAACTGGGCTATATTATACCAACATCAAGGCACCTGCAGCCTACACTGTCCTGAAGACAGTATTTAGAAGCTCTGAACTCTTCTGTCTCTGGCATGACAGATTAGGCCACCTAGGTCTTAGGATGATGAGAAATATAATTAACAATTCCCAAGGGCATAATATTAATGTAAAATATTTCCCGAATCATGAAGATTTTGTGTGCCTGCATGTGCCAACCGAAAATTAATTACTAGACCCTCCACTCGAAGTGAAGGATGAAGTCCCGCATTCTCGAACGCATCAAGGAGACATTTATGTCCCATTCATCCTATTTCAGGGCCATTTAAGTATTTCATAGTGCTTATTGATGCTTCCTCGAAGTGGTCATATGAGGGTTTATTATCCACAAGAAACCATATTTTCGCAAAGCTTATCTCGCAAATCATTCGCATCAGAAATGTGTTCCCTGATCATCACATCAAGTCCATCAGAATGGACAACGCCGGAGACTTTACTTCAAAGGCATTTGATGATTATTGCATGGCGATGTGGATTGCAGTTGAGCATTCGGTACCGCATGTCCATACCCAGAATGGTTTAGCAGAGGCTTTAATCAAGAGAATTAAATTTATTGCCCGACCCCTTTTGCATAATTGTAACTTGCCAGCTACATGTTGAGGACACGCAGTCCTACATGCAGCGAATCTCATCAACTTTAGACCATCTGCATACAACATCCATTCACCATCGGCCTACAACATCCATTCACCTATACAACATCCATTCACCACCGAAAATTTCTCATCTCAGGAGGTTTTGATGCAAGGTTTATGTACCTATAATCCCTTCGCAACGTACAGCAATGATCCCTCTTCGTAAGACTGGGATATACGTTGGTTATAAGACTACATCCATAATCAGGTATTTGGAACCCATGTCGGGAGATTTGCATACCGCCCACTTCGCTGATTGCATTTTGATGAGGATAATTTCCCAACATTAGGGGGAGGAAATCAACCCATTGATGAAAAATGTTGGAAAATTACGTGACAAGCCATGAGAATTCATGCAAATGACCCGCGCACTAGCGAAGCAAATAGAGAAGTTCAGAAGACAAGAGAAGTCTAGAAGACAAGAGAAGTCCGGAAGACATGGATTTGCAAGTATTAGCAAATCAACTGCCTGATCACTTTAGTGATTTGAAGACCGTGACTAAGCCACATGTGCCTACACACAATGCACCAGAGAGGGTTGAAATACCAAAGCAGAAGGTATCCCTAATCTCGTCCAGAGGCCTCAGAAAAAAAAAGAGTACGAGAACTCTGGCTCCTCGAATTCTAAATAACCGGGGATGCCTGGTGAAGAAGGATGAGAAGGACTTATCACAGCCGATCACTAAAGTCCCCCAGCATGAGAAGGGGAGCCAGTTGAGACCTAGCACAAGTATGACACCTTCAGAAAAAGGTATACCGAATCTGAAAAAGTAAAAGGACTTGCCACCGCAATTGAAAGAAGCGATGCGTAGGGTGAAGCTCCAGAAGAAGCAATTACTCCAGAAGAAGCAACTCATGAAGAAATAGCTATAAATTATGTGCACACGGGAGAGTCCATGAACATGATAACAGCCAATATCGATATCTACTTCACAAAGAAAATTGCCACAATCATCGATCTTGATCCCGAGCCTGCATCGCTCGCTGAATGTAAGAAAAGATCATATTGGGAAGATTGGAAGAAGTCAATAGCACCTGAATTGCTATCTTTGAACAAAAGAGATGTGTTTGGGCCTATATACCGCACACCTCCCTATGTGCACCCTGTAGGGTATAAGTGGGTATTTGTTCGAAAGAGGAATGAAAGAAACGAAGTAGTGAGATACAAAGCAAGGCTGATAGCACAAGGTTTTACTCAACATTCTGGAGTTGATTATAAAGAAACCTACTCCCTGGTCATGAGTGGAATTACCTTTAGATATTTGATCTCAATGACAGTAAACTTGAACATAGAAATGAAATTGATGGATGTTGTGACTGCATACCTTTACAGTAACTTGGATTCGAAGATTTATATGAAAGTCCCTGAAGGAATACCTTTCCCGAACCAAGACAGAGCAAATAGAAATCTACACAGTGTGAAGCTCAGAAAGTCCCTGTATGGACCAAAGCAATCTGACAGAATGTGGTATAATCGCTTAGGCGACTTTCTCTGCAAGAAAGGCTACACGAACAATGAAGTCTGTCCTTGTGTATTTATACGGCGATTTTAGAATGGATTCTGTATAATCTCTGTATATGTAGATGATCTGAACATCATCGGGACAGTAGAAGACAATAAAGAAGCAAGCTTCAACTTGGAGTTAGAATTTGAAATGAAAGATTTGGGCAAGACCAAGTTATGCTTAGGCCTGCAACTTGAGCATGTTCCTGAAGGAATCTTGATACATCAGTCGATCGACACCCAGAAGGTGCTTGAAAGGTTTGGCTTTGAGAAGGCATTCCCATCGAAAGTACCGATGATCGGGAGGTCTTTATAGCAAGAAAAGATCCTTTCCGACCTAGGGAAGAAGGGGAGGAAGTTCTGAGACCAGAATTCCCATACTTGAGTGCAGTAGGAGCATTCATGTACTTAGCAAATTGCACTAGACCGGACATTGCATTTGTCGTGAACGTATTAGCAAGGTACAGTGCAGAACCTACCAAAAGGCATTGGTAGGGCATAAATGACATCTTCCGATACCTCCAAGGAAGCAAGGACTTTGGATTGCTCTATAGAAAGAATCAAGATCTGAACTTGATTGGCTGTGCAGATGTTGGGTACCTGTCTGACCCGCATACGCAAAGTCACAAACATGCTATGTATTCTTGTGTGGTGGAACTGCAATTTCCTAGAAATCGTCTAAGCAAAGCATTGTAGCTACTTCGATGAACCACTCAGAAATTATAGTGCTGTATGAAGCCACACGAGAGTGCGTTTGGCTCCGCCGAATGGTTCACCACATCTAGCAGTCATGTGGGATGAACATTGTGCAAACCCCCATAATTATCTATGATGATAATGTCGCTTGCGTCGCAGAAGTGCAAATGGGCTATGTGAAGAGTCATCTCACAAAGTATATCAACTCCAAGTTCTTCTATGCTCATGAATTGCAAAAGATGGACGAGATTAAATTACTGCATACTAAGTCTTGTGAAAATTTAGCGGATTTATTCACTAAGTCACTCCCCGCATCTAGCTTTGAAAGGTGCGTGCGAGGGATTGGAATGATGAGACTTAGAGAAGTGTAGAATTCAGGGGGAGAATTCTCTCAAGCCCGTTAGTAAATCTCGATCATGAAGACTGAATGAAGTTGGGCGAATTGTACTCTTTTTTCCTTGACGAGTTTTCCTGAAGTTTCTCGACCAAGGTTTTTAATATGCATCGTAGCATAACATGTATCATGTACTCTTTCTCTAATTTTTTTCCGCTAGATTTTTATGGAGTTTTGACGAGGCATGAACATGTCGGATAAGTGTCCAAGGGGAGTGTTAAGAAACCTGGGTCTGGACCAGCAGCCCGCGGCCCATGGTGGGTACCTCATTGTAGTCTATAAATAAGAAGCCATACCAAGCATTTTGTACTCATACAATTAAAAGCAATAAAGAAGATCGAAACTTTTCTCTATCTCTCTGTGTGTTCAATCTATTATTCTGTTTTTATAATTAATTCAATTTATTCTATACTGAGAAATCATGACGATTCCTCAACAAATACTACTCAGGCTCTCAGTCCTCGCCACTTCGCAACTTGAGGTCTCCACATCGGTTGCTGCGACGTCGCTATGCGTGCTCTCCTGTCACGCATCCACGCTCCCGGATCGATCTCCACCACTTCCTTCCTCTCCTCCTCCTCCTCCTCAGCCGCCGCCGCCGTCGCCTCCAAAACCCTAGCTCCGAGCCCCAGCCTCATCCCGCTCCGCTTCGTCCGCCGCTTCGTCGCCATGGCCGGCGCCACCGCGGAGGAGTTCGTGAAGGGCCGCGTCTTCCCCAACGGCGTCGCCGTCATCACTCTCGACCGCCCCAAGGCCCTTAACGCCATGAACCTCGGTCAGGATCTTTGCTCTCCTCCTCCAACTCCTCTTTGGCCTGCCCGGTTGGGTGTGCCCTCGAGGTGTGAGTCGGGACACGGCGATTTCGACGCGTTGTGGGTTGTTGATGTACTTCGCGGCGTGCTTGTGCAATCCACGCTAGTTTGCGAAGTTGCGGAGAAGTAGGTGAAATTCGTGTTGCGCTGTTGGTGAAGTATTTGAAACTCTAATGTTTAATTGGTGTATTGTACGGGATTTAAGTTCGATTTGTGTACCCGCAGTAGTGACTAGACAGCAATCAAAATAATTTGTTGGTAAATAGCACAGAGCTAAGTGATGTTTGAGATAGGGGTGGCAGAGAGCTATGTGAATGCTCAGATTGGGGTGGTACTCTAGTCAAAATATCTTTGTCTCCCAGTTGTGTGGTAACATGAATATGTTAATCTGAAATTTTGAAAATTGACACTGATAAATTCGAGGCCATTAGGTAACCTAAGGCCCCCCATTTGAATGCAGGAATTTTGTGGGATTTCTGCACCTGTATGGGTTTCCTGCAAAATTCGAGCATTCCACACATGCCCTAGTTGTATGCTCAAGATACATTACGCTATACGTAGTTGTTGTCTTTTCACTCACAGAAAAGCAGAATATATATATATACCTAAAGTGATAAAGGATATTTTATGTTTGTTTAGGTGGTATATAGAGGTATATATGTATTTTCCTATATATATATATATATATATATATAATAGGAAGCCTCTTTTCACACCGGTGTAGTTACACCCATATCGTATTTCACCTAATGTAGGGAAATCTCGTTTATCACGGAGGGTATGTATTTGTATACAAGTATTTAAGACCATCTAGGTGGTATGAACAATTTTTCGAAGTGGTATGTACATTTTTTCGACATACTTTTTTTATTTTGTATAAGGGTATTTACAAAATACGCTAAAACTATGAACTCATTTACAAGTTTTTCGTGTGGTTCACATTGGAGTATCTTATAATTAGTATACAAATGTACCTAAAGTGATAAAGGAGTATTTCAAGTTTGTTTAGGTGGTATATTAGAGATGGGTGTAACTACACCCGAGTGTAGAAAGTATTTTTCATATATATATATATATATATATATATATATATATATATACTATATATATATATATATATATGAACAAACAAAAACATAATTTTAATTTTCGAAACTAGATGAATACTCCCTACATTCATATATATATATGAACAAACAAAAACATAATTTTAATTTTTAATTAACATCCCTAGTTTCATATATAACAGTTTTTGTTTCCTATATATATATATATATATATATATATATATATATATATATATATGAACAAACAAAAACATAATTTTAATTTTTAATTAACATCCCTAGTTTCTTACTCAACCATGACCTTTTTGGTTTTTATGTCATTAAGTAAACTTAACCTTGACACAAGCTGTGTATGCAAACTGAGTACACTAACATTAACTCCCTTACTCCTGTATAACAAATGGATTTACATGTTGTGAGATTTAGCAGCGCTGTCTAACTGTCTATACAAAACTAAAAATGTGCTGGTTCTTCTACTGGTAAGAATACTGACAAAACATCTTTTGTTGGATTAACTCCCCTGTTGGACGCACTCTACACTGCAAAGAAAGTGAACCACACACAAAAAGGAGGAAAATCACCCGTGTGAGATTCAACAAAATAGAACTTGAACTCAACAGGTCTCAATAGATGACTAGATGCTGCTGCTTGTTGTCATGGGAAGCTCTGATCCAAGGTTTGTGTTAAGGATGTTAGTGTCTTAGGGTCAAGCTTTGGGTATATGAAGGCTATGAGGTGGAGCACATGATTTAGTAGCTACTAACAGTACACATGCAGAGCATGTACGCATCCATATTAGTTGTTGACAATACAAATTCTGATTGTGTTTGTGATATAGATGTTGTCCTACTTACATCTTTCTCCCCATAGAATGTGTGTTCAATAGCTTATTGAGCTCCCCTCACATATTTGAGATCTAACATGATTGCAGAAATGGACCTTAGATACAAGGCATTTCTTGATGAATGGGAAACAAATCCAAGTGTCAAGTGCATTCTTGTGGAAAGCAGTTCTCCCCGTGCCTTCTCAGCTGGTGATTTTTTTCTCCATTTTGTTTTCCCTTTTTGCGACTAAGCTAAGCCTTGGATGTTGAACATGCTGCTTTGCCTTTTATTTCCGGAGCATTGGAGATGTTTTCAAATAAGGTTCATGGCCAATGCAGGGATGGATATTAAGGGTGTTGCAGTGGAAATTCAAAAGGATAAGAGCACACCACTTGTGCAAAAGGTCTATACTTTTTTCATGTGCGTTTTTTTATCTGATTTTACTTTTAGAACTCATAGTTCTTTTCTCTTTTTTGTTTAAAAGTTTATGTCACAATGTTCTATGTTGTTAGGTGTAGCTTTGCTCAAACTTGCACAGATAGTGACTCCTGCTTGGTGTAAACTGCAGGTGGGGATGTGAAGAGACTTGCTTTTGATTGCACAATGCCAGAGATAATAGAGGTCTAGTAATAGCATGACTAATGCCTTCCTGGACATAGCTTGCCATTGATTAATGGAAAAACTATTGGTGATTGGGCCATTTTTTGCTATTATCTTCTAAAAATCGAGGGAAATTCTCAAAAATTTATAAGGCCTTGTTTGTATCCGAGAAATTGGTTATAGAATATTGGAATTGGAATTGTTCCAATTCCAATCTAAAGGGAAAGCTGAACAAAGTTAGAATTTATAATTCATAGCTAACTTCAAAGAAATGCAAAATTATTTAAATTAAATAATTTTGTGACATCTTAAATTTTTTAGTTTAATAATTTACTCATGAATACATCCAAACAGTGATTTGTAACAATTAATTCTATGATATATGAAACATATGGATTCAAGCTCCTATTGATATGGGCAGTGTTCTAAAAGGCGGTCAGGCGGCCGCCAGGCCCCGCCTAAGCGCTGGCGGCCACCCGGCCAGGAGGTGTTAGGCGGGAGGAAGCGGCCAGGCGGAGGCGGCCGCTTAGGCGGAGGCGACGACTAGGCGGCGAGGCGTGAGGCGGCGAGGCGTTGTCGGCCGTCGTCGTCACCGGATCTGCCGTCACGGATTCATCGCCTCCGCCGCCGCCGCAATGGATCGTCGTCGTCGCAGCCGGATCTCTTGCCTCTGCCGCCGCCATGACCGGATCCGCCGTCGCGCCGCCGATCCGCCGCCTCCACCATCGCCATACCGGATCTACCATCGCCGCACCGGATCCGCCGGATCCACCGGAGCTACGCCATCGGCAGAGCAAAGAGGCCGTCGGATCCGTGGTCGCCGTCACGGAGAGAGGAGATGGGGAAGGAGAGGAGGCGGCAGTGAGCGGCAGGCGGCGAGAGAAAGAAGCCGCCGGATCCGCTGGCCGTCACGGAGAGAGGAGATGGGGAAGAGAGGAGGAGGAGGCGGCGGAGCCACGCGAAGAACGCGGAGGCGGTGGCGGCGGACGCTAGATAGGGTGGTGTAACTTGTGTTTGATATTTTGCAATTTAGTCCTCTTCTTTTCGAAATTACAATAAAGTCCTTTTTCTTTGTACTTCTTCTATTTAGACCCTTCAGTGTGTCGACGCAAGGGATATTAATAAACCTTAGTTTTAATTCCACCGCCTAGGCCCCGCCTAGGCCCTCTAGGCGCTAGGCCCCACCTTGCCGCCCGCCTAGCGCCTAGCGCCTTCTTGAACACTGGATATGGGAGAATTAGAAAGTATTTTTTTCAAGAGGCAATTTGTGGATAATTTGAGATAATTTCAATTCCAAATTTCCAATAGCCACTTCCATTACTGGGATATACAAACTCTGGGTCTGTTCTTTTCGGCTTTTGAAACCGGCTTTTGCCTTTTGCTACAATATCTAACTTTCAAACGGAATATTTTTTAAGACAGAGTCTACAAGTTAATTGTAATATATGTTAAAAGTCTAACATCTGTATCATCCAAAATCGCAAGCGAGTATCTCTCTCCATAATCTCTGTCGCAAACAGCTAAAATTCAAAATTTTCGGTCAAAAGCCATAAGCCACTGCCATAAAGAATAGGCCCTCTGTCATTTTTGTGGTATTTTATTGATTGATTCCAATTACATGAAAAGTAAAAATAGAAACAAAGATATAGGCATTATTTCTGATCACGCGGAAAGTGAAAGAAGATACTGAGCTATAGCTTTACCACACTGACATTTAGTTCTTCTTGTCTTCAAGTTGTGCAATGTGCATATGTTTGAAAGAGAGTTGCAGTTATTTATCACTCATATGTCCCTATCTAGCGTTGTTTGAACAATATCTGCTCGCCTAACCCACTTAGAATTTAACATTGCCAATACAATTATGATCAGTTCTGCCACAAATTACAGCTCTCCTGTGCATCAAACTGATACCTGCACTGGTCTCTAGTGGTTGACTGGTTATGAGCAGCAACTTGTTGTGCACCAGCCAAGCATAAATGTCATAATACATCCATGTATTCGTGCACTTGTCCAAAACTTGTTTCAGCTTATTTGAGACAAGTTTTTATTATTGTGAATGAACTTGGCATGTATTGAAATAAATGCTTCCATCCAATACCATGCAAAAATCAAAATAATATCTATATGACTCAAAAGCCAACTGATTCATACATAAATGGTCCAAAATTGAGGGGCTTTTAACTCTGCCCAAACTGGCATATTTAGTTCATTCACCCCTTATTGGTGTCAACTGGTTTGCGCACTTAGTGGCCAGCCACAATGGGATTTCTGAGCCTTACTCAATGCTACTTTTTTCCTTTTATATGAAATACCATACAGCACTAAGGTTTTGTATGCTTAGCTGGTTTACAAATGACCTGAACTTCTAGATGGCTGAGAAACAGTATTGAATTACTGATGTGTAATAGACATTATTCTGCTTGTCTTAATAATACCTTTTTTTGTGCTTCTTGGTGTGTTTCTTTTTTGTTGAATTGGTAAGTGAAAGTAGTTGATGGTTGTATCCTACTTTGTGCAAAATATTGTTATCACTACCACTATTCCTTTTCAGGTCTTCACAGCAGAGTACACTTTGATTTGTAAGATTCATGAGTATGCAAAACCTTATATATGCTTGATGGATGGAGTGACGATGGGGTTTGGAATTGGATTGTCAGGACATGGCCGCTACCGCATTATTACCGAGGCAGATTTTAACACGAATTTTGGTTTATTTTAATGAATTTATTTTCGATGTTTGCATTCTGAAGACTCATGCTTGTCCAATGTGCTACTGTTACAGAGGACACTCCTGGCCATGCCAGAAAATGGTATTGGCTTGTTCCCAGATGTTGGCTTTGCTTATATTGGTGCAAAAGCTCCTGGAGGAGGTGCAGTTGGTATGCTTCTTTTATTTTTTTTCTTATTGCATTAGTTCATTTAATGGTGTTTTCTGCTACTAATTTCTTTAACAATGTATCATCATCATTCTTTTCTAACTTAATGGCATGAGATGCATAGTCTGAACCTGTGATATCTTCCCTCCCTCATGCATTCCTTGTATGTATCCTGATTTTTGCACCTCTTTACTTTGTGTTCCTCTCTGTTGTCTCCGTTTTACTATGGGTGTGTTTTAAGATGACCATTTCTGGTGGAGCATAATCAAGTCAAGATTTAGTTGAAATCCTCTGTAGTCTGAATTCTTGATAGCAAAGTGTTCTACAGTTCTAAACTCTGAATCTTGCATCTATGCAATTCGTGTTCATTTATGGTGAATTGGCAATATGCCAAATCTTTATTTATAGTTTCATTCTCTGATTGATCCTTCTATTAAAAATATGACATTGTTGTGGTTTTCTCTGTTCTTCCAAATTATGGGACTAGCTAGCTGTTCCCAAATGGTAAAGTGATTATATCACAAAGTAATCCTTCTTTATTTTCCTTCTCGTCACTAACCACTTTTGCTTCTTTCAGGAACTTACCTTGGGATGACAGGAAAAAGGATATCCTCACCCGCTGATGCTCTGTTCATAGGTCTTGGAACTCATTATGTACCTTCTGGGAACTTGGGATCTCTCAAGGAATCCCTTTTGAGTGCTAACTTGTATGTTCCTAGTTTTACTTGGTCAAAACATACTAAATGCTAATATACGATTTTGATAGCTCTTCCACATTTTTTATATTTCCTCATCCATGTGTTCACAGCTTAACTTTCATGACACAAGACGTGGTTGCAATATTTCTGTATTATTTTGATGGTACGTTGACATCTGATGTTCTGTTTTTGGCTTTTTGCAGCACTGATGATCCTCACAGAGATGTTGAGTCACTCCTGACAGGGTACAAGGAGGAGCCAGAGACAGAGCCCCAACTAGAAAAGCTTTTACCACATATCATTTCTTCTTTTAGTCCCAATAAATCAGTTGCTGAATCTGTGGAGGAGCTAAAGAAGTGTAGTCAAAGTGGTGATGCTGCAGGTAATATCCTATTAAGCATCTCCTTTTAAGGTGCAAAGACAATACAGATATATTCAAACACAAGTGCTAATTTCGTTTTTTTATTTGAAAATGGCCCCATTTTCTGTGTGCTATTTAAAAAAAATTAAATTTGGTACAGTACTGACTAGAGAAGAATGGCTTTATGTATGTACTTATTCGTTCCTTTGTTGACTGCAGTGGCAGAATGGGCCGATGATGCTTTAGCAGGACTTAAGAAAGGTGCTCCATTTTCTCTTTGTTTGACACACAAGCATTTCTCTCGAGTCGCATCAGCATATGGGAATACTGAACACTATCTATCTAAGGTATTGCTCTGGTATCCTGTGCAATTGTACTTTTTTGTGTTAGTTAACCATTTCTCTACATATTGCTAATTCTGGTGTTTGGTGCGTTCAGTTGGCTGGTGTAATGAAAGTGGAATATCGTATTGCCTTGAGGTCGTCTGTTCGAAATGATTTTGTTGAAGGTGTACGTGCTGTCTTAGTTGACAAGGACCAGGCAAGTTATCCGTATGACTATATTTTAACTCTCCGATTTCTTAAATTGTTTCGTCCAGAAGTATTTTAAGATTCACCAAAGACTGGTAGGTGCATGTGGCACGTGTTAAGCACCACCTTCCATGGGTCAAGGAGTCTCCATATACTGACCTAAGCCCTGAATGGTTGAACCTAGATGAGGTCCAACCAGTTAGAACACGCTGCTGTCCTTTACCATTGGTCAGATCCTAGGCGCTACCAAGCCCAGAAGTTTACATATACCTGCATTCTGCAACGAGGGTGAACAATAAGGTCCTTTTCTTGGAGGGAGAGTTTTAATTCCTGTTTTGGAGGGCTTGAGTTTTAAGGTTAAAGTGGCCATCCATTCATATAGATCTTTACTTGTGGCTTTTGGTTGTGGCTTATGAATAGTAGTGCCTGATAAATAGTGTTGTTGATAAAAGTGGCTTCTGGCCCTGCTCCAACTAGCTTATGGTAATCGTGCAGGAGAGTAAGAACAACGACGGAGGCAACAAGTGCATGTAGAAGCTAGTACAGCCGAGACAAATACTCGAAAAGAGATGCTACCAAAGTACAAAGAAGGATGGCTACGAGAGGTGGATTATACCTTCAGTCAGTGGCAAAGATGGAGGGGATGCGGTAGCCATGGAAACTCCGAGCGATAGGAGGGGAGAAGACCGAACGAGGCCTGACGGCGGTGGATCCAGCCATAGGGAGAGCGGATCCAGGGGGCGCGTTAGAGGGCATCGGATCTAGCCATACGAGGAGCGGATCTGGCCCAGGGGTGGGGGGTCGGTTTAGCTGTAGGGACAGCAGATGTGTGTGTGTGTGGGGGGGCTGCGTCGGATCCGGCCCTACGGAGAGCGGATCTGCCGGGGTTGCACGCTGGAGGGTGTTGGAGGGGGGAGGGAGTCGCCTGGAGAGCTCTTGCATGAGGACTGAAATGGGAAAAGGTGACGAATGCAGTGAATGGGGCACGCACTCGCGTGAAGTATCCAACACAACTTTTGCAAGCCGCTTCCGAAACCAACCGTTCAAATATGCTTTGCAAAGGCCCTCCCAGATTGGCCCTATTGGTGTTGCTAAGCTTGACTTTGAGCTAATTTTGAATTGTTAATAAGAAAAACTAAACTAGTAGATCCTGGTATGATCCATGTCTTGCAAACCGGGTGCAATTGCTGGGCAAAAAGGGTAATTACATTAAACCATGCTGCAAGTTGGACTGCCTTCAGTTTGTCTTGCAAAATTGAGGTAGCTTCATTTCAAAATAGCAAGTAGAATAGAGTAAAAGGCACACGAAATTCATATGTTGTGCTTTTCACTCAAGAAGTACATGTATTGCCCATTTATATATTCATTTTGGGGAAGGTTATTTAAATCTAATGTGGTGATGGTACATTTAACTAAAAAGAAAAGAAAAGGGAACAGTAGCATGACCCTAGATTTCTCATTGATTTTTCTTGTCACTTTGCAGAATCCGAAATGGAATGCGCCAACTCTGGAAGACGTAAACATGGGTGAGGTGGAATCAGTTTTTGAGCCATTAGCTGCTGAGGCTGAGTTGAATGTATGATTTTCCATGGCAACCTATGAGACTGTGGCTACCTGAACATCTTTTTCCTTTTGATGATGCAATAAGAAACTACAAACATCAATAAGATGTCCATTGAACCAATAAACACTTACAGTTTTATCTGAAGCTGATTGAAGTACACCCTTTGGTTCAGTGAATTCTTCGAGTACACACACAGGACCTAGGGCTCTGGCTTAGTGGCTCCTCTGTGCCATTTTGAGGGGATATTCCAGGTTTTGCAGCCATGGATCCATGGTACCATGAGGTCCATGACCATGACTTGCTAGTTGCTACAATGTTCTAGAGGGCTTGCCGCTGGGCGGCGATTCATAATTATGCATGACGTCTGTCCAGTGCAAGGAAGCTGGGATAAAAAAACATGGTTTGGCCAGCAGATTTTAAGATACTAGTACTATCTCTAATACAACTATCGTGCCTAGACGTATATTTATATGCCAGTATGGCATCAGCTCTTCTGGAAGGCCTGGCAATGCGAGGCTGATACTGATAACGACGGGGCGGTCTGTCCTGGGTGCCTGCGTAGGCCGCCGAACGATGGATAGATGTGCGCTTTCGTTTTCAGCTAGTAATTAATTGCTGTCTGTTTTGATAAACAATGTGCCGCGCACCCGCGCCCGCGCCCGCGCCTATCCTTTCCATTTGTCAGTTAGATGGGTATCGAGTATCGACTCCATCTATTTTGCTCGGTGGATAGCAAACTTAGAATGGATATTCTTAGAATGGATATTTTTGTACAGGCGGCGTCGTATGCTAGCCATTTTGGGGTGTGTTTTGGTTCCTGTCCAACTGAGTGTGGCAATCGAATCTTAGATAAACATCCTAATCAAGAGATAGACTTTCTAAATTACTCATCTGTTGCCGATTTTTGATGCAACGGACGGCTACTCCTGTGCACTTGCGTCGCTGGTAGTACTTATCCCACGTGACATTCTTTTATTAAATAGTAAGCGTGCATGTGAAATTCACGTCAAAAATATTGAAGATTCAAATTATTTTATTATTCTAGAATTTGTAAAAAATGAATCATCGTAAGTATATACTAAATCATGAGTCATTGCAACAGATCATTGATAGATGTAATTTTCATAGAAAAAAAGGAGTAACCAATAGCATATTATTTTTATTTCCTTTCTAGACAACTCTACTATCATAACTATAAGATTATAACTCTAGACAAAGAAAAAAGCATCATAACTCTAATTTTGTCAGTCTCTTTCAGGGGATCTATTAACTTCAATGACGTCGACCCATGTAGTAATATCGACCGCTGGCTCTTTACACGATCACTTCGCTAGCGGTTGATTTAAAGGTTGTGATACACTTTTATGCATAATACACATCATGAGGGAAGCATGAAAAGCTCCTTGGTCATGAGTTTTGGTTGCATAGAATTGTTCGCCTTTGTTGTTGTTAGATGGTTTCTTTGATTTGATCTTATCTTTCCTAAAAAACAAAGCATTCTTGACGTAATTATGAGTGCTTGGGTCGTGATGTAACGTATATCTGACATATGCATACATAATAATAATAAAAGATAAAATTTGAACCTGATAATTTTATATTTGTGAGATGGAATATGAGAGGATCAACATAATATACCATTGAGCACACCAAAATGGCTATAGTATGCAATGATCATGTTTGAGTTCTTTGTAATGGTGAGACTGTTTGTAATGTAACAACATCATAACATGAATACATCGTTACATGTAACATATAATTGTATGTTTATATATTTACAGATGTTTGTACAAAAAATATAAAATTTTATTGCACTTACTAAAGGCATGATCCACTTCAAGCGCAGTGGTGGTCAAAATGTATCTCCCAAGCTCATATGCAATTAGATCTCGTGTATATATCTCTGTAACACCCTCGTAAACGCATATGAATCCAATTTGATTTCTGCATACAATAAGTAATATACAATTTAGGAAAATGCATTTTTTGTTACCAGGCATATAATCAATTTTAAATTTCATTTTATACCTAAATTTTTCTATTTTTCGGCTAGCCTCAGAAAATGTTAACTATATCATTTGAAAACAAGTAAATACAACAACACATTCTATTCCCATTAAGATTAGAATCCAAGATTACAACATTACAAAATATCGAGTAGGTTATCTATAGCACTACATACACAAGATGACATTTACAATTTTACAAAAATAAGCTTTACGGCTACAAATTTAGAAAAATACTTACACTATAAGAAACTTTAAACTAATGCAAGCTAGACTTACACATTCTTCATTAAACTACAATCTAAAACAAATGGTGTGGGAAAATTTTCAAGTAGCAGAAACAAAAAGGCAACGAACACCATTTTCAGCTTCTATGACAAAATCAACAGCTTCTATGCGGACGACTTAGAATAGTGCAGATTTACCATTGCCTTCTTTCTTTCCATCTTGCTTCAAGCGAAATTTCAGTCGCCCTTATCGAACCCCTTCCCACCCTTGCCGCACACAAATGAGTTGGATTAGTACTGGTGGTATTGGTTCTTTAAGTAAGGAGAGGGGGTTAATAAGGGGCGAGAGGTGGGGAAGAAGAACATCGCCTGCTGTTCGATAGAGAGAGAATGGACGGGTGAGATCGAGATCTTGAGAGATATGCCGTGGATCAGTGATGTGGCGGGACATCACAGATGATTCGGATTACAAACCGTCTATGATAGAGTCATCATAGACGGTTCATAACAAAAACCGTCTATGATAACAGCTAGTCTCAAAGACAATATATCGGCACAATATAATTAGCTAGTTTCAAAATATAAAATAACAAAATTTTATATGGCTTATATATACTCGTTTGAAAGGTTTCAACGAGATCTACAACTTTGCAGTTGAGGTAAAACCCAAATTCTGAAGGGAAGATCAAAAATTTTGGCAAAAACAAAATTTGGGGCTAAAAATGGCCGATTTTAAGGGTCTTAGATGGTGACTGGCGCAAGTGGGTCATTTTTTTAATCGGGCTCATCGTTAACTTTTCAACAAGTACAAGAACGTCGAAAATGGACACCGTATGTAAAAGTTATGTTCGTTTTACTAAAGATGTCTTAAAACTGAATCATACTTAGACTTAGACGGGAGATTATGAAATTTTGGGGATTATAAGGTGGGAATATAAACCGTCTGTGATAACTCTATTATCACGAGCGGTTTTAACACAAATCGATCGTGAAGTATCACGCACGGTTTAAATAAAAAGCGCTCGTGATGTGCGCTATTATCACGAGCGAGTTCTTGATAAGAACCGTATGTAATATCTTTTATTATCACAGACGGTTCGTATAAATAATCGTCTGTGAAAGTATCACAGATAGTTATTCGTATAAGCCGTCTATGATACTTACAGTACAGACGGTTTCTAGAAATCATCTATAATGTAAATATCTAGTTTAGTCTATTCTACAGTAGTGGCGCCGAAGAGCGATCTGCTTCACCGCTCGGATAAGGAAGGCAAAGGCGCAAACGATTGGGGAGGATGGCAAGCGAATCTGCTCCACCGCTCGGATGTGTTTGGTTGAGTGCAAAAAAGCGGCGAGTGTGGGTGGAAAAGTCGATTGTGGGATGGAAAAACAGAACGGTTCAAACAAGTATAAAACTTACCTCCTATCTCTATTTTCCTTGAAACAAGCTGGCTATTTTCACCATTTCAAAAGGCCGGCGGTGCTTTCAAAACCACCAAAAGTAGTTGTTTACCCGGTTGGCTTTTGGCTTTTAAGAAAGCGAAAAGCTCAATCAAAGGCACCATTCGTCCGCTGCGTTTGCTGACTCGGACCTGTCCCGGCTCCCTAATCCGTTGTTGTTTTTTTCCTTTTCTTTTATCCTTGTGTGTCTGTGCGCGTGTCCGGTTTTCCAATGCCTTCAGCTTCGCCTCGTTATTCCGGGGGCCGACGTTGCATGTAGTAGTATATATCTTGACCTTTTGAGTTTCGTGTGTACTTCTTTTGCTCTACGTAACGTAGTGTATTAGGGAACAAGTCTTTTTTTGTGTACGACCAGTTCCATGGTTTTCTCAGCTCTCCGCTATCTACTTAATTAAAACTACGTGCATAAGAAGCTTTTGATGTGGTGGAAAAGCTTGTGCTCCACTCAAGTGGGGCTATGAACACGAGCGCTCGGTGAGTTACCAGCCAGCACATCATTCGCTTTAACCAGACGGGTCGGGCAGCAATAAAACGACGTCCATGGCTACTGGTTATTCATGGTCTGGCGGACCGGCTTGTGGCGCGCGGTCTCATGGTTCATTCACGGGAGGCAGAAGAATAACGGCGCGACTTCACACCGTGCAGCTCCTGACGCGTGGGCCTGCAGTTGCGCATGGTTTACGAACGAACGGGGGGCAGTGTAACGGTTCGACTCGGAAACTGTGCAGCTCCCCGATGGGTGGCCGTTGTACGACACCTCGCCTCAGACCCTTTCTACTCCCATCATAAAAATCAGTGGCGTATCTTCTCTGAACCTGACGCGTGTATGATGGCGTGGAGGCTCCTAAGGTGTTTACTGCTCTATTCGTCTAAATCTGTAAGACATATTTTATAACATAAAAATAAAAATAATAAAATAACTAGATTATTTTTAAATATTTTTTAAATATTATATTTAATATATATATATAAAGAATAGCAAATAAAGCTACATATTTATTAAATATATAAAGAAAATATCATACTAATTTTATATTAAAATATATTATATATTTATAGACAGAACTATTTAAAAAATTATCCTATAAACTTAAGACTATACTGTTGCTTCCGAGCTCCAAATTCGCCAGAAGCTTCTACATATTCATTATGGAATTCTATCCTAGAAGACTCCTGATAGTCCTAGATAGACAGACTCGATCAGCTGCGGGCTGCGGCGTGCTGTTAATGCGGCGGAAAGTATTCGTAGAGTGTGAGCTGCTGCTGTCTCGGATGAGGACAAGGGAATCACATCCAAGTGCACATATTTTTAAGGACCATGTGGGGCCTAGTCATTGGGTCCTCGGTGCCACGGCTCCTCCTCGGGCGGCCCACCGTGTATAATACCACTCTGTCCGTGGACGAGTTGGCTTTTCTAGGTCTTTGTTTCTAAATGATCTTGTAGCACCTTAAAGACAGGAAGCAATTACATTAAAAATTGCTAAATATTTCTATTAGTAGTTGACTCATTCAAATTATCTTCCTTATCCCTAATCTCTCTCCTATCTCTAATATATCTCTCTTCCATATTTATCTCCATATCTCTATCTCTCTCCAACCTCTCTCTTCCTTCCCGTGAGACCGGAGGCGTGCGGGGTGGCCATCTAGGGCAACGGCAACTCACGGCGCGGGCATGGCATGGCGGCGTGTGAGCGCGGTGTGGCGTCTGCTGGCCACAACAGGGCGGCGGCGGGCCTCGGCAGGCGACGTTGGCGCCATGGTAGGCAGCGGCCGGGAGGAGTCGACGCGGCAGCGGTGCGGCGGCGGCGGCGTGGCCAAAGAATGCCAGAGGAGGCGCGTGGCGGAGCGGACGAGAAGTGGCGGCGCAAGCCGGAGGTGGCAATAGTGCCCGCGCTGCTATGGCAGGGGGCGGTAGCAGATGCGCTGTCACGGCAAGCGGTGCTGCCGGGGCGGCGACGGTGGCGGCGGTGATGGTGCGGCCGACGCACGGTGCCGACGTGGTTTGGCCTTTTGGGTCATGGTCGAATCATGTTTTGCGCATGGGTTCTTTAGTGTGGGCCGTGGAGCGTGGTTCACTCAGTCAAACAGTGGTTCGCACGGCCGAACGATGACTCGTTCACATGTGGTCTCGAGGAACGTTTGGGCAGTTGTGCATTCTGGATCCTTTGTGTAGCGATTTAGTTGAGCGTGCTCAAGGCAAGTACCTCGCGGCCGTGACCTTTCTGTTTCGCATATCACGTGTTTTCAGATTATTTGTCACCTTGTCATTGAGTACAATTATCATATCACTCATGCTTGCCTGGCTATTATCATATCATTAAAGTTATCGGCTGATATTGTATCATCAAAGTTAACTGGCTAATATCATATCACTAAAGTTACCTGGCTATTAGCATATTACTAAACATCACCTGGTTATTATCATATCACCAATGCTTGCCTGATTGCTATCGTATTACTGATACTTGTTTGGTTATAGACTTCTAATATTGTTTATCTTGTTTCACATGCTCTTAGGTTTATTAGAATGCTTAGTTAATTATGTTTTAGAATTTATGCTTTTAATTAGTGATTTAGAAATAATTCTTCAACCATTAGTGTGTGTGTGGGGGGGGGTAACATATGAATATGTTTAATTTAGGTTTAAAATTATCAACACTCTTTTTACATTAGGGCTGCTACATTTTAGTTCCTGATACCATGATTCATTATCTCCTTGATGTTGTATGTGGGCCATGACATATTTATATATATGTGATACCTATTAATCTGACTAATAATCACTTATCACCTAGTCAAAATTAGATGGATGACAATCCTTGCATGAGCTATGTTATAATACCCCTTTTAGATTAATTCCTAAATCTCTACACCTTATTATCATTCCTTACCGCCCTCGTATCGGGAGTTATGTTTTCCGTTTCCTGCCTCAACAAACCCTGCCACTTATCATAGTCTTAACCTCGTCAACTCTTAGTTTCCTTAAATTCATAGTATATAATCTATCCATAATGTAACAATTATCCTATCGCCATATTATCATTTCACATCGCCCTATCGAATTTTAGGCCTTTTATTTCCAACCCTGGCAAACCCTTTCACTTCCCATAACCTTATCTTAGCCTTCTCTTACTTTCCTTAAATTCACACTATATAACATGTTAATAATATAACAGTTACCTGACCAGGGGTTACCCACATATAGGGAGATTCCCACCCACCTGGTAACGTACGGGGGGCCATACACTTTCGTTACTCAGGATATTACACCTCGTCTGCGGTTATACAGTCGAGGACAATGTTGTGCCGAACTATTCTCGTATAATCAGGTATGTGGAAGTAATCATCGATGCTATTGCCACAACTTGCTAAATAATGATTATCCTTAATTTCACGATTCCTATTACCTCTATCTCTGATCGGTATCAGTTTTCTAATAACCTAGTTTCATTGCAATTAACCTGTGTCAATTACTTGCTTGCATTATTTGTCATTTAATCACCGTGTTGCATTCGTTGTTGGGTACTTGCTGAGATTTTTAAATCTCACGCTTGCTCTTTTCATTCTCAGGTGAAAGGCTAGTGGAGTGATAGCATCATGCATGGGTCGGAGCACTTGAGTTTTTAGCACCATGGCTTACCACTATTTGTTATTTCATTTGTTCTTCATTTGGTTAGATGTGAACCGGTCCCATATTTCAAACATTTATTTCAGCTTTTGTTGATTCTCTATTAAAGTATGTTTAAAGTTTTAATTCTTTGCGATTTCTATTGTTACTTTTATTCTTTACTTTGGCGATGATGTTTCATAATAGTATCTTATATTGGTATGTGAGGTGGTATAGATCTAGCACAGAAATAATGCAGGGCCTCATGTTCCATTATGTACTTATCAATGTGAAATAGCCTAAAAAATGAATTGAATTATTTTGAGTTTTGATTTTGTTTGGGTCTTCACCCAATTCATCACCTTCCTCTACCATACAAGCCTCCTATTTCCAGCCAAAGCATCCTCCCCATCCATCCTCCCACGACATGAAGAGACGACACCGTTCACTGTCTGAAAAATCACCGCCCACCTGGCTGCAGCCCGTTCGATGCCACCATGACCTTGCTACCACTGCCACGCCTCTACACCCGAGTCCATGCTCGTACATCTTGACCTTCCCACCCCTAACAGCTCTTAATGACCCCTGGCCGCATGTTAGACAAACCAGAGTACGGTCTCCCTGACACCTTACACCGACATTAATGAATGTAATCTCCACTTGATCAAACCGCCATGGCTATTTCACCGCCGTCGTCCTCTCTGATCTCTCTCCACTCACACACTCACAGCCGACCTAACATACCCTGTACCCTTTTGACCATCGCAATGCCCAGCTCGAGGACGCACAAAATTTCCCTCAACCAGCTGCACCGCGCCTCCCCGCGCCTTCCTGACTCTGCCACGTACCATTACCGCCATGAACCGAACACGTTGCCAAACCGCCTTCCTCACCTTATTTGAAGCCCCAAGTCCCTTCAAAGCAAAGCACCGGTACCTAGTGAGCCACCCCTACACCCCAATTGGGCCCTCGACCACAGCTTCACCGGCGATCACCGGAAAACCAAAAAGTAAGCTGATTTCCAATTCCTATTATCTAGTCGATTACTTTGCAATTGCTTTCGCCTGTAGCACCCTTATGCTTCCAAGAACACCACCGAACCATTGCCATAGCTTCCTGAGCCCCCTTCTTACCGGTCACCGAAGTTCGTCACCCAGCCAAAAACCATCATCGTGGGTAGCCCAACTCAGAGATCCCCGACCCGAGCCGTCACTTCCCTAAGCCTCCTCTAACCCTATAGATGCTTAAACTCTAATGCTATTATTCTCTTAACTCACCATTACTGTCAGACCCAGATTTTAACATCCGGAATCCTCTGTGATTTGTTGCACTATTCCCTGGATCAGTATATAGTGCTCACAGATTCAGAAATGAACATCAAGATACATATCATATGGAAGCATAAATATAATAGTAAACTTACTCATGGGCCGATTAGGCCAAATCATTGAATTGCAGCAGCGGAAGAATGTAACACACAAGTGAGACCTTCAGGACATGCCCACAGGCAGCGAACTGGAGGTTCGCGACCTAGCACTTGATATTTTCATCTTCTCTGCCATCATGATCAATAGTGTTGCTGAGGCGTAGTGATATGATTATGGATTTGTTGTGAGAGTGAGTGTGAGCATACTAACCACCGTGCTCCGCAAGCCAATACATAGAATGCAAATAAATAGTATGCATGACTTATCAAAGGAGAGGCTCAAGTTATTTTATTTGCCATAAATTACTTTTGGTAGCATTATTATTATTAATTATAGTGTTATTGTTGCTACCTAAAACTCCACACGACGATTGCCATAATTGATTTAATCCACCAAAGATACACTTTTTTTACTGATTGCTGTCTAAGACCCCAAACAACGAGTGACATCATTTAATTAATCAACTGATCATACACTTTCTGTATTGATTGCTTTCTAAAACTTCAAACAGCGAGTGACATTATTTAATTAATCCACCAAATTCACATTTTCGATATTGAGTGTTGTCTAAAGCTCCAAACAGCGAGTGTAGTCATTTACTGAATCCACCGATCAAACAATTCTCATTACATTGTCTAAACATTCTATTAATAACATTGGGGTTACTAACTCCCATATGAATCCAAATTCTTCCACCAATTTATGGATCCAATCTCGGGTTCACTATCTACCATTTCTTTATTTTAGGTCCCCCAACATCTGGTGTATTCTACTTTCTTAACAATCCAATCTTGTGGTTGCTAATCATCAACTCATCATTTCTAAATTCTAATGATTATCCAACATAATTGCTTTCAAATCCATCGAAATCCTTTGTCTCGGGACTTTCTAACAATTCAATCCTTTAGTTACTGATCCAAAACCATAATTTGTTCTTCCCATAATCAATCTTATTTTTCCATTATCTATCTCTAACTAATTCACTAGTATACCTCCACCAAGAATATCGATGATCAAGTCTACGATTCATTAATATACATCCACCAAGAATATCATTGATCAAGATTATACTCCAATATTTGTTATCATTCCTCCAAACTCCCACAAATTCAATTCATCCCTCTAGTATTTGATTAAATCCTATTAATCCCATTATCGCTAACATCTCCCAAGAATTCATATCATCATCGGTGTTGTAATCCAAAGAATTCCTTTACAATACCTATTTCTCCAAAAATCATTTAAATCATCTATCTAACCTATATATTCATTTAGGCTCCATCAATTTATTTCTCATAGAATCCACACTATCATTTTCTTTTTATGATCGACATGAATCCACCAATATCTTTATGTACTTACCACAAACGCCATCTTTGCTTTTTATGACTCTATTTATTTTTCCTGATATTTTATTTTGTGAGAAGTATTATCATTATTTGCTTTTGAAATAGAATACATAGAAATTTTCTGAGACCTACCAGTTTGAACAAAAGCATAATGTGTAAGAGAATGCAATAATAGCGATTCAGATTCCATCCACCGTTACATGGCATCTGCACTATATGTTTAATCCTTCAGCGTTATAACCGCTTACATTATCACTGGGACGACACCCAGGGCAATTCAAGCTAGGGCCTTCTGTGGCCCTCCACTTTTCCAGTTCCACCCACAAAGCTTTTGAAATAGAACTGTATCGGGTTAAGTTCTCATGTCCGCCCATGACTGTGGGCACGGTTATTCGAATAGTTTTGACTCTGGCCGAGGTCTCGCTAGCCAATTTGGCTGGAGGGATGGCCGACGACGACCCGGGGCAGCGGCAGAACATGGGAACGGTCGATGCGGCGGTACACGACGCTAGAATCCAATTAAACTCTATGGGATTATCTACTCGTGAATAGGAAGCTACCTTGGGGGTCAGAGGAGCTCGGGGATGGCCGTGGCGGTCTGCCGGCGTGCGACGACAGTGAGCTGGGGAGGGAGCTCGGCGCCGGCGAGGTACGGGCAAGGGGAAGCTCGGGTGAGGCCGAGAATAGCTTCGTGGCGCTCCGAGGATGGTTCGGGAAGGAGGAATTGGGCTAGCTCGGCTTGAATCGCCGGGGAGCTCGTTGGCGGCCGTGGGGAAGATGGGGGCGCTGGCGAGCGGGGAAGGCACGTGAGTTCAATTATTTGCTAGGAGAGGGAGAGTGGAGCATGGGGAAGGTGACGGTGGCATCAGCTGCTTTTATAGGCGATGCAGTAGGGTTGGCAACGAGTGGCTGCCCATGCGGTCGCGTCGGGGCAGGCAGCGGTGGCAGGCGGCGTGACCGGGCAATGCAGTGGCAAAATCCCGTGCGAATCCTTGCACATGACATTGCACTGCATGCTCTGCAACTTTGGCACCGTGCGCACGCCGCGTGATGCGACGGACCGATGCGGCAGAAATGACTACGACGGGACGGTGGTGGGTCCGGTTGACGGCGCGAAGCACGGGGGACCGTCGGTTCGAGGACGCCGGCGACCGCTCGTTCGAGGCGGCGGCGGGCGGCGGCGGCGAGGCGGGCGAAGGGCTTCCCAGGAAGAGCGAGGGGACGGGAGGAAGAAGAAGAATAGTGCGAGGAGGAGGGCTGGGCGGTTTGGCCGGTCATAAGGCTTTTTTTCCTTTTTTCTTTCTTTTATTTTTATTTTTTGTATGTATGTATGCATGTATGTATGTATGTATGTATGTATGTATGTATGTATGTATGTATGTATGTATGTATGTGTATGTATGTGTGTATATATATATATTTCAAGCCTACTTCTATACACATTTTTGTATGAAGAATTTCTTTGCATATATTTCCTTCCTTTTTATTATTTTTGTATATTTTATTTTTATTTTTATTTTACTCATCTATTTAATTACTTGTTTATTATATATGTGTATATATATATACACACATTTCTCCTTCATGTATGTTCTTGTGTATAAATTTTATGTTTTGCTCTAAGCTCTTTGTATACATATATGTATATGTATATATATTTGTTTGTGTTATATTTATTTTTATTGCCCTTTTTAATACTATTTTCAAAATGAAAATTTATAATTTAATTTAAGTCTCCCTCTCCTTATGATGGATCATCTTTTCAGATTCGAATTCAAAATTATAGGTTTCTTTTACTTCCATATTTTCTTTATGTCTTATAAATGTTGTTTTTATTTTTCATGAATTTCTCCAATGTTTTGGAACCTCAACCAAAATTTTAGAAAAACACCAAAGGAGATTCAAATTCCAAGAGAATATACTGCAAAATAATTCAAAAGCTTTACATTTTCAATTTTCAGGATGTTACAATTACCCCTGTGCCATTAAAATGCCTCGAGTAGGAGAGACCTCACCGCCGGTGATCACCTGACTTTCAGCCGCTTCTGAGCCCAAAAATGGAATCCTTGTAGTACCAGGAAACCACTCATGATCGCCAATTGTTGTGTTCGAGCATGAATCCTCCAACCACTACGTGCCTCAGAACCTCTGACCACTTCTCTACATGAAATCCCGAACTGTTTTGTAATTGAAACAAACTTCAACTGTACCGCTTCGAGTCCTGAGCAACCCCACTCAAACGCCGTCCAATGCTTCAAAGCTGCTCGAACGTCGTCCGATGCTCCCAAGCCACTCGAACATTGTCCGATCCTCGTAGCTACTCTGACACCGTCCAATCTCCGTTGACCTCACACTCGAAGTGTAACCTCAACCGTTCGCCCGACCTCGTTAGTCGTATGCGAACCCACCCGAGTACTCGAGACTCCTCTGTTCTCTGAGTACAGCGATGACAACTCGATAATGAGTGTAGCAATCGGACCCGCTATAAACAGTAAAAACCCACGATGAACAGTACCAAACTCGTTACTGTTCACAAAACTCTAAAATACACATATATGTACATTTTGAACCCGTCTATCCATTTTCTAGCTCTATTTTCCCCTAATAGACACCGATAAAACCCAAAACCACTAAAACACTACTTTAAACCCAAAACCCGATACGGTCCAAACTTTTACCGTTTGCCGAAACCTGTACATATACTCGCCTTAACCATTGAGTCGTAAAGTCTATTCTCCATTATATTTAGCCCGAATACATATTGATAAAACTCTAGCCTTCCCGGTGTTAAATAAAATCTATATCCAGTATTGTTTCGCCATCACTATTCACCGAAAGCCCAATAGCAGACGTATAGCCATTTCGACCACCTTGAACTCATTTAACCCGTTTATACCCTTTTGATCATTTCGGACCCATTCTTACCATTTTAGTTTCATTTCACCAAACTAAACGCCGACAAAACATAAAGCAAGCCAAGTCCGTTCACAAAAACTCATCTCACCCAAATACAACTAACTCTATGTTCCAAGCCCATCTATCTTTTTCGATTCTGCTCAATTAAACCTAAAAGCTACTAAAAACCAACCACCTAAACCCTAACCACCCAAACCTGATTTTCTTATGTCATTTGGTTATTTATTTGTATTTTATTCCCAGATTGCATTTTGCAAAATAGGAACTCGTTTGCATTTGTTTTCTCGCACTAGTATTCGGACCAAATGAGTTGGTCAACAGAAGAACTACAAGAGCAGTCTAACCAGAAGGCTGCAGTGAAATAATTAGAGACTATGGACAAAGAGGTAAGTCACATATTTTTTATCATATTAAACCTACATTTCTTTAATTATTTATTTATCAGTATTTTCATTATGTTATTTGCGCACTATTATTTCATATACAATAAATGTTTGGAATGACTTCACATTAGCTATGTCCTACCACCTGAAAAAGCCCAATTCAATTTGATGGCAATATTCACTTTTACAAGACTTAATATTATTATTAATACTACTTAAGTAATCATGGTAACTCAGGAAGTCAACTGTTTTATACTACTAAGAGACTTGTCATTTTGCCGGTAGAATTTCCAAAGTGGTTCTAGGGTAATGAGGCATCATGGGAAGCAGCTAGATGGAAGGGTCCCTTGACTTTATCCTAGGGTGGAGGCTTAGACTGCAAAGGTGGTAGTGCGGATGGGCACTGAAACAAGGGTTTGTAGATGAATGTTGCCTCGATGAAAATGTAAGGACTAAAACCTTATGCTAGGAAAAGAACATGGTGATCGCTGAACCACAAGCATTGATTCGTCAAACCTAGTTTAGTTGCTGCTTAAATTGATTGAATATCTACAAAGGGTGGAGGGAGACTAAGGGGGTTTTTGTGGTGTGAGAGGGAGAAAACAATACTTAACAACAGTAGATCCGTTTTGAATCGGGTGAGGCTGCGGGCCACCCGAGTTTATTGGAAAACAACACTTACTGGATAGAGGCTATATAAAGAATTGAGCAGTGAAAGACCTTGTTTTCTTAACTCAGTCGTGAGGGTTAAGCGATCTTGTAGGTAAAGCTGGGTAGCTCTGTAGAGTCATGATTAATAGTATTCGAATACACCGTGCTTTCGGTAAATGAAGCTGTGTTTAATGGGTGATTCCAACAGCGAAGTATAAGTAGATTTGGAAATGATTTGAAAATGTTAAAGTCTGGTAATCAAGTTTTGAAACCTAGTTCCTTAAGAAGTTATTATTCTTTTGTGTTTAAAATGTTTACAAATAAAACTGTATCCGCCTAAAATGTTAAAACCCATATATCCCCATGCCTTAGAAAACCAGGCAAGTAGTTATATAGCATTTTTCCATGTAACTTATTGAGTACGTTTGGTTGTACTCTTGTTTTATTTTCCACCAACGAGATCAGAAGAAGATACAAGTTTCTGTGTTAGGATTACGACCGCACTCAAGCGTTCATGTGGAAATTTTATTTGGATCTTCTGAGTGTAAGTAAATTTTGGGCTCGGACGCACTTAAAGCTGTTAAAATTGACTGTTAGATCTTATTTTAATCAAACACTTTTGAAATGCTCGTGAGTAAGCATGATACTTTTTCTGTCCGTAACTGAACTCCTGGGCTATTGCGGAAGGTAATGGCGTTCCTGTTCCTAAAAATGGTGGCGTTACACAACGTATCCATTTAGGGGTGTAATCAGAGCGGATACGGACGGATATCGCTCATCATGTATCCTTTTCTATATTTTTTCTCGAAATTGGAGTCGAACATGGATAATGCTGAATACCTATTTCTTTGTTATGTATTCGTTCCATAAGCATTCGGACAGTCGGTCGGGTGAAAATTATCTGTTTGTTTTGCACCCCTACACAAGACATTGGACGGTACAGTGCAATTAGAGCAAGCGCAAATAAACTAATCGCCGAGATGTTAAAGGAAGATCACTTAGTATTCCTTACATATTTAGATGTATTAATCCATCTATATGTTATATTGTTCCTAAGTGAAGTCATAACTGACTTCCTTATATCACTTGACATACGGATATATACAGACGGATATCACTTATCCTGTGTCCTATTCCATATTTTATTTTCACGAAGTCGGACACGGATAGTGCCGGATACCCATTTACCCCTTATGTATTCATTCCGCGAGTCTTTTGGTCGGTCGGATGGAAATCATCCGCTCAGTTTGCACTTTGCACCCATAATAATGTAGTAGATAGTAATGCATTCTAAATTTTGTAACATCAAATAATTTCATGAGAAAGTTCAATGGCAAATAACTATTTGTCAGACAACATACCAAAATCAAGAAACCTACCATTAGTGAACGATCTAGGATGAATCCGAGAATATACTATTACACGTATTTTTTGGAGTGTCTTGTTTTTATCAACGTTCTGTGTGTTTTATTTTTTTCTCTCTGTTTGTCAACGTGTTTAAGCTTTCTTTCTTTTAGACAGATGTAGTTCTTAGCATATGGGGGACATTAGTTTTTGATATGTGGGGCACATACTGTGCAAACTTGGACTATAAGGAACAAAAATTAAAATCGGCGTGAGGGCCTGTGCCCCCACATTTGTCGACGCCCATCCGCCCCTGCCTATTTTTTAGCTTCTAGAAGTTAAAGTCGTTTGAAACGGGTTAACTTTTTAATACGATTTTTTTGTTTTTCCTTTTTCCTTTATATTAATAGTATTTTTCTTTTTCTTTTTTTCTTTTTCTTTAATTGAATGGCTAAAAAAATTAACAACAGCTACAGTATCATTTAAACCAAACATAAAAATATCATAAAAGGCCGAATTGAATGGGGCTTTTGTATGGTGAAGAACACATTCTTTGGTTTTTTATTAAAAAAATAGAAAATATTTCTGATTTGTGCAAAGTATCGGCTGGAGCGTTGTAATTTCTGTGTTCCAATTGGAGCCTAAGTTCTACATGTTATTTTTATTAGTTACATCTTTTCTTTTTTACACGCCATGAAAGTATTACAATACCAATTTAGATGTATTTATGTGTACACACCCCTCATATCATATTATGTAATTTTATGAACCGTTCACGTGTCAAGTAACGTACGATTTCCTTAAGACCACTTCCTCCAAGCCAACCCGAGTCTGAAGTAGTTGCAACCTTAGGGAAACGAAGTTAAGCTAATCGTGTGGTTTATAAATCAAGATAAGAGATAAACCTCCACAACATCTGTCTCATCTATTTACTTCTGCCGTCGTACCATAGATCTGATGTAGCACCCTTACCTCAAAGGAAAACTATCAGAGTGCCATATGTGCATCATTAAGCCTCTGAAAGAATAACAAAGAGGTCATCATGGTCTTATTTATATTAGCTTCTAAAACTATGTTTCTATAGTAAATAATTTTTTTATAGTACATAATTTTTAAAAAGAATATCTTTTTAAGAGAAGATCTACTAATCAATTATATACTATATATTTTTTAAGAGAAGATCTACTAGTCGATTATAGTACATACTATATGACTTCACTTATATCGATTAAAATTACACTGTGAATCTCTCTCTATAAACTATATGACTTCACTTATATCAATTAAAATTATGCGTGAATCTCTCTCTATAAATTTCTTAATAAATCGTTACTATTTATAAATCAAAAGGTAAAATTCAATATGAACGATCCTGTATCACGACAATCCAATCACTTTCGCAGATCAAAATACCGCTATAAAATATAGAAGAATGCAACCCACCCACACACAAATAAGAACAACACAAATGAAAACCGCGGAAACAAGCGTCCCTCCCTCCCTGTTTTCCTAGCCATTATACCTCCAAACCCCGTAGTATAAGTATCCCACTCTCCTCCGGCTACTCGTCTCACACAAACACGTCAACACGCAGCTCAAAGAAACCAAGAAACCTCTCATTCCTTGCTCAAATTCAGTTTCTACACACGAGCAGTTGATCGAAGCATTGGCCATTAGCAGTTTGCCGCAAGCGCAATGGGCGAGCTGATTCCTGGGTTACCGGAGGAGGTGGCGAGGGAGTGCCTCGTCCGGGTGGGCTTCGACCAGCTGCCGGTGGTGCGCCGCATCTCGCGGCAGTGGAAGGTGGAGGTGGAGTCGCCGGAGTACAGTCGCCTGCGCAGCGCGGAGGGGTTGGCGCGGCCGGTGCTCGCCCTGGTCCAGGCCCAGCCCGAGACCGCCGAGTCCGGCCCGGTACAGAAGCACTCGTCGGCGGCCGCCGGGACCGGAGGCCCCGCGAACTCCTACCGGATGGTGATCCTGGACCCAGTGGAGGCTGGTGGGCCCCGCTCCCGGTGCTGCCCGGCCCAACCGGGAGCCTGCCTCTGTTCTGCCAGGTGGCCGCGGTGGACGGCGGGCAGGGGAGGAAGCGGCTGGTGGTCGTCGGCGGGTGGGACCCGGAGACGTGGGCGCCCACGGACTCGGTGTACGTGTACGACTTCTTGACAGGCACGTGGCGGCGTGGGACTCCCATGCCGAGCCCGCGCCGGTCGTTCTTCGCCTGCGCGGCCGTCGGTGGAACGGTGTACGTGGCCGGCGGACACGACGAGGAGAAGAACGCGCTCCGGTCGGCGCTGGCGTACGACCCAGACGCCGACGCGTGGACCAAGCTCCCGGACATGGCGGAGGAGCGCGACGAGCCGCGCGGGCTCTGCGTCGGCGGTAAGTTCCTGGTGGTCGGCGGGTACCCGACACAGGCGCAGGGGCGATTCGCCGGCTCCGCCGAGGCCTTCGACCCGGCGATGTCGACCTGGGCCCCTCTCCAGGAGGGCCTCCTCGAGGACGGCACGTGTCCAAGAACATGCTGCGCCGTGTCCGGGGCAGAGCGCATGTACATGCTGCGCGACGGACACCTCGTGTCGCGCGACGGCAGCGCCGCGGCGGCGTGGCGTCAGGTGGCGCCGGTGCCGGAGGACGCGCGCACCGCGGCGGCCATCTCTGCCATCCCGGACGGCCGCGTCGTGGTCATCGGCTCCGGGTGCCACGGCGGCGACCAGACCGTGTACGTACTACGCGAGGAGGCCGGGAATGCGGCGTCATGGACGCGCGCCCCGGCGCCGCCGGAGTTCTCCGGGCACGTGCAAGCCGCCTGCGTCCTAGAGATCTGAAGTGTACATACAGAAACAGAACTACGTATATGTATACACACGTACGTATCTATGTACGTCATAGAGCGTCGCGTTTCCTCTGTGCCACGTCTCGAGTTAATTTGCATAGCAACTTTTGCAAGAAAAGAATGGTTAAACGAGTAAATAAGGAGTTTACTTTAAGATCTGATCGGTATCAGGATGTGTAGTGTGCATATGTTCGAAGGATTAGTGCGAATTTTGGAGGTCTTTGTTTAATCAGATGATGCCGCTTCTGTTGTGACTTGCAACAAGTGGGGTGCTTTCGGATGAGAAGACGGAGTTGCTTTACACGCAATGGAAGCCGTTTTTCTTTTTCCAGTTTGTGTAGTTCAGCTGGAACTTTCTGAGTTTCTAGAAGCTTTCGTTGCGAAAGACAAACTGAGTTACAAATTTTGGCTTGATTTTCTTTGCTTTATTTCTTGTATTGTAAAACTGAGTACAAATCTTTCCAATATATACTAGTAACTCCTACTAACACATGTATTAAGACTCTAAGTTAGACATAACTTCAACTCGAATTACACACGAAGACGAACTCAACTATGTCTAGGACTCTAAGTCAAGATTAATTGTAACAATCTTCCCCTTAATCTTAACTTGACTCTAAAACATTGAGATAGTCAGACTCAACTACGACTTACTAAACTTTATGTTTAACACCTTGTTTGAGTTTGAACGGCGACACATCTTCTCAACGCTCTTGATTCAACTGATCATCAGAGTACTTCATCATCGCTGAGCGCTTTGGCAACAAACGCTTTCTTCATCTTCGGCTTTGGGCATTCTGAAGCAAAGTGTCCGTAATCGTTACAATTATAACACCTCACTTTTGCCTTATCAAACCTCCGATTCTAACGGCCTTGGCCACCACTCCTGGAAGTGTTCTTGCATTCACGCTTCAATGATCGGATCTCCCACTCGGCACGGGTCAACAAGAGCTGTGCATCCTTGTTACTATTGTCGTGGGTGCGGTCATCATAAGCCTTAAGACGACCGATGACCTCCTCCATTTCCATTGTCTTTAGGTCTCCAAATTGCTCTATGACTGAAGTAATTGGGAGAAACTGTGAGGGAACAGCACGAAGGAATTTTTTTACCACGTACAACTCTTCCACCTTCTCGCCAAGGGCACGTATCTTATTGGCGATGACCGTCAACCGGACGGCGAGGTCATTGATTGACTCCGTTTCCTTCATACGCAGCACCTCGAACTCGGTCTTGAGAGTTTGTACCTTTGCTTCCTTCATGCCATCTGTGCCAAGGTGCATCGTCTTCACCGCTTCCCACACAGCTTTGGCCATCTCCTTTTCGGCCAGTAGGAAGAGCGTCTCCTCTGGGATGCCCTGATAGATGGCCGCCGATGCCATCTGATCCTTGCGCACATCGACGTTGCCGTTCTCGATCGCATTCCACACTCCTTGAGCATTCATGTACATCTTCATCTTGATTGTCCAAGCTACATAATTGCTCGTCGTGAGAATCGGATAATGCAGCGAGACAGCGGAACTCTCTTTCGCCATCATACCAGATGATACCTCGTCACTGGTGACACCACTTTCCGGAGTACGCGACATGATCTTGAGCGCTGATCAAGAAATCGGGCTACTTTGAAGCTACTCTTGCATTGAGGAAACGGAAGAAAAAACTACACTGATTTTTTTCTTTCCTTGCTTGGACTTGCTCTTTGCTCTTGCTGCTCTCTGCGTCTTGGGTCCTGGTTCTGTTGCCTTTTGTCTCCTTTTATGAAGTCGTCGTGGCAGCCAACTCTGAAGTCGACTCCGCTCGACCAGCTCCGCACGGATTGTCTTGGACTCGGACTTTTTCCCTTTGCTTCCTCTGCGCGTTCCTTCCGCCTCAGCGCCGCTCTACTTCTTCTTTCCGACGCAGCGCCGCTCTACTTCTTCTTTCCGATGCAACGCAGCTCTACTTCTTCTTTCCGACACAGCTCCGCTCGGCTTCTTCCTCTCGCGATTTCGCCGCTCGGTCCTTTCCTTCGTGACCGCGTCGGCTTCGCCTCATGCACCTCCCCCTTTCCCTGTCTGGCGCGTGCCCGTGCCCACAGCCGCTCTGCGCCACCTCCCGCCTACGCAGTCGTCGCCGTCCGTGCCTCGGTCGCTCCCCCTCGGCGCGGACGCTCCCCCTTCTTCTCTTCAGCGGCGGCGGCGGTGGCCTCGGCGGATCCGAGCTTAGCGACGGCGAAGGCGGCTGGATCCCGTGGATCTGTGTGTCGGGGACTTCGTGGCGGCGACGGAGGAGAGGTGGCGTCTCCTCCTCCTTCTCTGCGGTGGCGGCGGAGGAGGCGGCGGCCTCCTCCTCTCTCCTCCCCTATCTCCGCCGCCTTCTCGTGCTCCGGCGTCAGCGGCGTCACAGGGGGCTTCTCGGCGGCGGGGTTTTTGCTCCGGCTACCCTACGTCTAGGGGCAACGGGTCGGCCATGGTCATCTTCTTGACGAAGGAGCCAGCAGGGGAGAGGCCCTTGGGCGGCGACAACCGAGAGCAACGGTGGCCGCCCGAGGCCGGCAGCGGCGTGAACAGCGGTGGATGCCCTCGGGAGTGGAGATCCTCCCGGGGGCAGCAGCAGAAGAAATCAATGTAGGCTCTGATACTATCTGTTACAAATTTAGTCTTGATTTTCTCTACTTTATTTCTTGCATTGCAAAACTAAGTACAAACCTTCTCAATATATATGCTAGTAACTCCTACTAACACATGTATTAGGACTCTAAGTTAGACATAACTTCAACTCGAATTACACACGGAGACGAGCTCAACTACGTCTAAAACTCTAAGTCAAGATTAATTATAACAAACTGCGTAACTCGACTCCAAGCGGAAGCAATCTGCTTCGAGAGTAAAGTGTTTGGAAGCTTTTGCAACGGCTTATGCCTGGGAATACGACGACGATTTCTTGTTGTATGATCGTATCCTTAATTCCTGACCCCACCCACATTCTCCTATCGTCTTCTTGTTGTATTTATAAAGATTTAATCATTTGCTCCATAGTTGATGTACACTTAAAATTTGCCCCATAATATCTTATTGATATGTGGATTTAATACCATAGAGTAAATTATTAGGTGAGTTCTTTTGGGCTGATGTTTATGACTTATGGCTTAAATGTTTGAATGCTAACTGTTCACATGAGGTAGCACATACAGAAAAATAGTTGCATGTGATTTTGCCTGATACAGCTGAACTCAGTACACCTTTTACTGTAATTTTCTTATTAATCCCGTTTTAAAAAACAAACCTTTAGAAGTTAGTTATTGTAAACAGTATGAGCATAAGTCATAAATAAGCATATTCGAATCTACCCATTAACTACACATCACCAATAGAACAAATGATCAATTATTTCACGGCAAATTCATAGTTAGCAGTTAGCTCAATCTGTTAACCGCTGAGAACGACCTATCTGATATTATAACCGGTCAACATCGATCCCCAACGCACAGAGGGCCATGTAGGAGCTTCCTTCACAGATTCATGCCGAGAAGTCTCTCGTGCTTAATTTATTGCGTCACAGATTCACAGTGGCGAGTGGACACACAACCAACAAAACCGGGCGCCTAAGCCGTGAGCTGCAGTAAGTGCTTAACTAATTGCCGCTGCTGCCTGATTGGGTTGCAGGAGGTGGGGATCAGATCGACGACGTGTTTGGTCGCCCTCACGGCCGGATTGGATCGGGTTACTTCCTCGTCGAGGGCCTGTGAGCTCGGGCCGGCCGCCGCGGCGACGGTGTGTCGGCACTTTGTGCGGTGGCAGTCAAGGAAATTGCACCGGAGAGAGATGTTGAGCTGATGTGCTCGTGCACCCAAGGTTCACATGCCACCACAACGTCACGAATCACGCGGCATGCAACGATTACCCTGAGAAACTCAAAGCTCGGCTGGTAGTATTGCACGGTGAAAAAACACTAGGGATGAGGCCCAGCCCACTGACGCGGTTTCGGGCTAAGGCCCTGAGCAATGCATCTCGTTACGAAGACGCACCCATCGGTGTTGCATTTCGTACACCCCGGAGGAGGCAAAGACCAGCATAAAATCTTGGGGATCTCTTCGATGCGCATGTGAAAATAACTCACAGATGCAGAGGATCTCTTCGATGGCCGGCGTCCTGAGATCTTCGTTTCTAAGTTGTAACGCAATCAAGCAAGATATGGTCGATTTGCTTCTTCTTCTACCGTTTCGTGGATCATGTGTGGGGGGGCGGTAACACTCGATATTCTTCACGAAACGAAGGCGCAAAACCCTGTGCGCCGGACACAGATCTGGGCCAGCTCTGCCAGCCCAACTATTTGGTACTTAAGCCTTCCTTCTATGTTAGGCCTTTTGGGCTCACAGCTGGTCCGGTGCGATTTGGACCACCAATTGGACTTCAATTCGATCGGACGGTAGCTCGCATGCCTCTTGTAACCACGCACCACGCGTTGGAAGATTTTTTTGAATAATCCATTATTATACCAAAATACAAAACTATACCTGGATTTTTTTTGCAAAAGTAGCCTCATATCGCCGAACCATTGGACGACTGGCCCCTGTCGCCCAATGGCCAAGCGACACGAAGGTAGTAGTTGTACTGTTGGGCAATTGTGATGTAGTCGGACGACAGGTTCTGTCGCCCAACCGCTAGGTAACAACGCATCTAGTCGTCCAACCGTTCGAAGGCTGAAGCCTGCTTTTATGTAATCCTTTTTAAAAAATTAAAGTTCATCCCTCGCGAACTATTCATAACTTAAAAATACAGAATGTATATGTGAACCATATATGACACTATCCTTTTAACTGAGCGTAAATACATATACATGGACCGACAATCTTTTTGTGGATTGATAACCTTTAACACTTCTGCATATGTATCCAACATAAACACTCGCACAATATTTCGAGGGCTTGTCGCGAAGTGATACGTATTGCATCATGGAAAAATGAGTAATATGTGGACTGTGTGGTACAACATGAGGCACAAAGATGGACATACACTAGACATTACCACTGCTAAAAGATGTGTAGACATTTCGACCCTATTTGCAGAACTCGTATTTTCATGTTGTTGGATACCTTGGTACGCGAAGAATTGAATGCGAAAAGAAGACGAGATTCGAGGTTGCAAATTAAAATAGAGTTCATAATAAAGCTGGGAATAACATGGCGAACATGGTTTGGTTACATGCATAAGAAATAACATCATGCACGATGCAACAAACCGAAGTATTCCTACGATACATATGCGTCATTTTGGAATGGAAATAAATTCGACATTCGGGGGACTAGTTCGACACGGCCCAACATACTGCGTGGACCGAGGCTATTTTCCTTCTTTGTGAGTTCGGCGTTGAACTCCTCAGAGGCCTCTTTAGCCTTGGCCGCCATTTCCGTCTGTTTCTCGTTCTCCCTCTCGCCAGAGCGAGCACGTCTCGAGATGAGTTTTCATCTCTTGACGTATACGCTCAGTTTGCTCGTCGTTGTGTCCCTTTTGACATTTTACTCCTCGTAGTTGAGAGTCCACCGATCATGTGGGTGGATCTCTAGATCGATCCACTTGTGGTAGCCACATAGCGGTTCTGGGCTCTACAGGTAGACGGGGAGGTTGTTAGTGCGTACTTTGAAAGAGAAATAGTAGGGGAACACACTGTAACTGGTCCTTATCGGCTGGCGATAGCTGCTTGTGTCCCAAGGGTAGTCGGGATAGTTAGAGGAATAGTTTGTGCAAGCCCAGTAATCTTGTACTTGAATTTCTTCTTGATAGCCACCATGATATGCTTCGCCTCCACTTCCTTCTTTTCCACTATCTCTCCATACATCAAATTGGTTATGAAGGTCGACATTAGGTTACGATGCCTCGGCAAAATATTGCTGAGCACGCAGGAGTGCGGCTCCACCTTTGAGACAATCCAGTGAGTTTCATATTTCGGTCTATGTACGTGCGTCCGAGTTGCTCCTACCACCTAGATGATATCCGTCAGCAGGGCTCAGTACAACTTCTTTTTGGGCATCATTGCACAAGCAACACACACTCATATCCATGACACTGGTAGCCTTCTAGAAAGCCCTTTCACACAGCCGTGTGCATCAGTTTCTCAACTCCCATCTAATCTACGTGGGAGACCAGCTCCAAAGCCCTTGTATGACGACACTGCACACCTCAGGGTCCAAGAGGAAACTACAAGTCAGGCAGTGCATCACATCTGTGATTCGAGCATTCTCACCGTCCGAGTATACCAGAGTGGCTTGTGGAAAACTGCATTCTCAAGTCAACACCGCACGGACCTTTACGAACGGTACCAATACCAATGATGCACTTTCAATGTAGTGGTTTCCGACATGACTAAAGTCTGCCTGTAAATATTTTCAATATTGCAACTAGTTAGATTGCATCGCACGATATGCAACTATTGATGTACTGTAATTTACATCTGTATATTCTCCTATCGTGAATAACTACACTACCGTATGGTTAAGTCGTCATTCATTCCCTAAGACAGATGCTACAATGAATGTGCAGTACGCTATTCCGATTCAACCCGAAGAACGAGGTATTCCATACTGGGCATTATCCGACTTTGACGCTAACTTGCGATCCGAAATGCTACAAGTGACGTTCCAATCTTCTATACAGCTTTACCAATTACCTAAGTCAAGTAGTCCATACTAATTAACATGTACTAATTAGTCCATACAAATTATTCATCCTCCTCATGCACTCAGCCAGAGTACCCACTATAACTTGCCGACTTTCTAATTATTCACCGAATAATAGTCAGTCATGTATGCACCGACACAACACCGTTACTACTACAATACTTATCACAAACATCACTACTTCTCCCTCACGGACTACTTTCTTCTCTAACTAAAATTTTATATGGGTGCTACTTATACTATTATAAATTAAGAAGATTCCGATTTACCACTTCTTTCTTTAACTATATTTTTCTACGGGTGCTACTTATAATATTATAAATTAACAAGATTTCAATTTACTACTTCTTTCTCCAACTAAAATTTTCTACAGATGCTACTTACAAATAAATTAACAAGATTCTGATTTACTACTTTTTTCTCTAACTACAATTTTCTACTAGTGCTACTTATACTATTATTTATACACATCAAACTATTTACTTACTACAAAGAAATACACTAGAAGAAAAAAAGGTACCTCACGACGAATCTTTTCTCTTCTTCTTCTGCCTCTTCTCCTCTCCTCTCCTTCTCCTCTTGTTCTCCCTTTCCTTTTTCCCTTCTCTTTCTCTCTCCTCTCCTCTCCTCTCTTCCTTTCTTTCTTCCTTTCGCTCGGTCGGGGGACGATTGCCGCCGCGTCGTTTATATAAGCCATCCAGTCACCCAACCATTCGGTGACTAGAAGTGTTTGTCGTTGAACGGTTGGGCGATAGGTTATGTCGCCCAACCGTTCGGCGACTGCATTAATGCTGCCCAACGGTTGAGCGACTGCATTGATGTTGCCTAACGGTTGGATGACAGGTGGCAGTCATTCAACTGTTTGGTGACAGGAGGCTAATTTTGCAAAAAAATAAAATTGCAGATATAATTTTGTATTTTTGAATAAAAATGGATTATTCAAAAAAATTCTATATTGGAAGGCCCCAAACCTCACGGCCCATGAATGCGAATGTTATAGGCAGCCCACTGCCAAAGTGGACACCTAGAATCGCATGCTCGGCCACCAACTCCGCGCGTTGCGCTCTTGCCACGTAGGATAGATAAGGTGTTTATATTGTAGCACCGATGCTTAAAAAGAAACTGGTGCTTAATATGTGCTTATCTATATAACTATATGTAATTAATATATAATATAATATCTAAACATCTATAAAAAATATGCTTTTATTGAAAGAAATAATTTTATATGAATACTTGATGATACGATTGTATTCTCATCCTTTAAGCACTATATATAAGTATTTTATATTGTACATGCTCTGCACGTCGTTCAATTAATCGTTCTCATTTTCACACTTCTTTAGTTATGTTTCTTAATTGAAAGTTGAGACGCTTAGCGTATCAATACTAACATATTTTTGCGTACTTGCAATCACAAATATTGATCGTGCGTAGGCAGCTGAAATGACGTTTGTCCACAAGTGTTTCATTTTGTTTGACCGCGGTATTTTCTGTTTTGACGGGAAAGATTAATAATTAATTTAACCTAATATTGGATCTGTACTTTTTAGCTTTAGTTTATGACTTATGAGTTGTTCGTGAAAGAGAAGAGTAATATAAACTCTCATATGGTTTTGACCGACATAAATAAAATTAATATAGTATGTATAACAATCAACTTATAGCCCCTGTCTTAAAAAGATATTCTGTTTAAAAGTTAGTTACCGTGTAAAAACCAAACAATAGGCATTTCAAGCTTAAAAGGAACCGATTCGTATCTACATTCAAGTCACAGTTATTAGGCTTTGCTCATTTAGGTTTTTTGACTTATGGCTTGTTTTTACTGTTTAGCATTGCAACTAGCTTATTTTGTACCGTACCTGCTAGTGGTTTTTTGGTATAATTAAATTTAAAAAATTAAAAATAAAAGATATGTTAGCTCGATAAGCTAAGGAATAAAAAAAAGGCAAAACAAAGGTTTAGAAAAAACAAAATTTTAAAAAATAGAAGTTAAAAGCTAACGGAGAAGCTGACCTGACCAGAGCTTAATTTAGTTGACACTGGACAGATTGATGTGATATTTCATCGGTTTCTTCTGACCTGTGGCTTCGTAATCAGCGGTGACAAAGTGTCGGTTGGCAATGAATGTCGGTTGGCACGAGAGGACGACAGGGACAGAAAGATTGGTTTCTCTGTTGCTGGGCTCCTGCAAATCATTGTACGCCTTGGCGTTTGTTGCAAGAAAGCAAGCAAGCTTTCTAGCTGCAAGTTAGCTTATTAGTTGTGCAGATTGTTAAATGCAATTTTATTGTCCGGGGAAGACCTTTTCGCCGAGTATGGACCGCTCATTCATTCACTCCGATCAAGATTAGAAACCAATACAAAAACAACTAACTTAAAAAAAATCACGTTAGATCGGCTAAAGAGTGGTATGACTGATGCATCGGTCTGACCGAGGGGGTGCGGTCTGACCATTTCTTTATCCTAGAACTTCAATTTTCAACCCGAGTCAATATAACTTTTAGTGTAACCCTCAAAATTCAAGTTAAAATGAAATAAAATTTTGCATACGTCTTACTTAGGGTATTAGGAATCTATTCTATCCAAAAATCGCAAGAATCTATATCAAAATTCGGACATTTCTTAAGAACAAGGTTGTACCAAAATAGGCAAAAACTGAAAACAATAAATACAACTTACTCGTAGGTGAAAAATAGCCAAACTGGCTCTAAAAATAACTCCACATATTACCGCAAGCAAGAATTCTCAACAATTTGAGGCAAAAATATTTAGATCAATAAATTTCTTGAAAATGTCAAATCCAAGTAAAACTGGTCAACTTCAAAAACTTATCAAACCTGATGTCTAGATAGATAGGGATTAATTTTCATGAGATAGCTCCATCACTTACTCATCTTTGGTATCCAGCAAGGAGAGAGAATATCAAAAACACTAAAATCAAGAGCAAATCAACCAAAATAGGAGTGACATATGAGAGATGAACAAAGTTGATATATTGCTACTTGAGGATTAATATTTTATAGCTACTCCACCAGGAGGAAAAGAGAGCACACCACAACACTTATACTTTTCAAACTCTAACTCTAGAATACTTGGCTTTAATAAGGAAAACTAGGATAGTTAGATGGTTAACTAGCAAGTCTCTATTTCAGCCCGTTAAATAGATAGGTAGCCAACACCTATCTAACCTTAATAGATACCATCCACTAGCACATATAGGAAAAACATGTTAACCCCACACAACATGGATTTTACTCACATACTACGCTCATGTATGCTTTTCAAAGCATCGAGTCCGAATCAACTAAGTTCTTAGCCTTTGATCTAATTTGATCTTCTTAGGTTCTCCTTGACCTAAACCGTTTTCTCAAGCGTCACTCAAATATCGTGATTTCGATCTAAGGTAGTTTCCAGTATTTTGATCAACTTACCAAAATATCCTTTCTTAACCCGATCTTCATCTTCTATCGCAAGCAATCACCATGCTTGCACTGCTACAAAAGAGGCTATACTGAATGGCTACATCACAGACTGCTGCAATTATCACAGACGGTTCATACTAACAACCGTCTATGATATTTTCACAGACGGTTATTTATACGAACCATCTGTGATAAAGAAATACATCACAGACGGTTCGTATTAATAACCGTCTGTGAAAATATCACAAACGATTGTTAGTATAAATCGTATGTGATAGTGCAAGACATCACAGACAGTTCGTATTAATAACCGTCTATGATATATTCACAGACGATTATTAATAACCGTCTGTGATATTTTCACAAACGAACCGTCTATGATATGTACATTATCACAGACGATTCGTATAACAAACCATCTCTGATAATGTCACGACACCGATTCGTGGCATCTCCCCCAGGATTCTGATCTCACTCGTCCATTCTCTCCACATCAAACGGCAGGCACCGGTTCCTTCCACCTCTCGCCCCTTATTTATTACTCCTCTCCCTTTCACTCTGAGATAAGTTCTACCTGCTGCTCCTAGCTAGTTCATCCACTCCTAGCTTGTTCCTCGACGACGCCGACTACCGCCATGATCTAGCGCCTCCGTTGTGATATCACGGTCGACCGCACAACACACTTTTTGTCATAAGTGTCGTAAGAGTGTCTTGTGCAGTCTCACCGTCGTGACACAAAGGTGATGCTACCACCGCCTCTCCTTCACTGCAAGGCACCGCGAAAGCAGCTAGCTACCAAGACGATGCTCAAGTCAGCGTCAAGGATATCCAGCTTGCGCGCTGCTAAGATCTCTCATTCTTCTATGTTTTTGCCATGGGTTCGTAGGATTAGGATGTGTTCTTTCCATGTTTAAGAGTTGGGTTCGTAAAATTAGAATGTGTTCTTGCCATGTTCTTGCTGTGTTAGATGGGTAACTTGCTCATTATCTTATGATGCTGTAGTGGTGGATTCTAATAGAATGTGCTGCTGTGTTTGCTGTTGTATTTGCTTGTTTTCAAAGGACATAACTAACATTATTTCTTGAGGCTAGCCAAAAGATAGAAAAATTTTAGGTATAGAACGAACTATCACAGACGGTTTGTGATATAAACTGTCTATGAAGGACTATCACAAACGGTTCTATATACCAACCGTTTGTGATACTTGCCAATCACAGACGGTTGGTAACTAGAACCGTCTGTGATGTATGGGTATCACAAATGGTTTTTGGTTCGAATCGTCTGTAATAGTTTTCTTCACAGACGGTTCTAGTTACAAACCGTCTGTGTTATTTTTATCACAGATGGCTCACAAATTGTCTGTGATAACTCACGATTATCACTGACACATAAATTCAGGTGGTTCATAAAATCTTCTGTGATGACAATTCTGAACCGTCTATAATGACCTTTTTTATAGTAGTGTTGCAATGTGTAGGTGCACCACTAGTTTAATTTGCCACTTGTCAGTAAATCTCTCTCGTTCCAATTCCACCGGACCACACCTCACTTGGACCGACCAAGCCACATGGTGTAATCCCTCCCTTCAATATTTTTCATCTTTCTCGTATCATGCTTGAGCTCAGTTATCTCGTCCAGTATCCTTGATCGTTCTAGACCTCGGATCCTCTATTAGCGTAGCCTCGATCTTCATGTTGACCATAGTTGACCCCAAACCTCCCTGTACATCCAAGATCAAGAAATAATTTTTGGATATAAGTTCTTCACAACTTGACCCATGTTAGCTGAAACATGTGTCATGAAACACATATGCACTGACTTAGATCAAACCAAAACAACCCACGACCAAAATTCCTGAAATTCCTAATATTCAACTGAGACACTCTGCTCGCTCGGTTGACCACCAACCCCGGCGGTCGATCGTTGTCGGTCAGTCGGTCGACCGGTGGCCGGTTTGACCTCCTCTTCTTACCGGTTAGACCGTCTGGATTGCAATCTTCCTAGAAAATTGCAAATTTGCAAAATCCAAATTTCAACTCCTCTAAAATAGCAATGGTTCATCACAATAAAGTCATAAATCTTCTTAAATAGTCCTTCATCTATTAACGAAGGAAAGCTGCCTGAAACTTGCACAAGGCACAACATTCAATGTGAATATACCTTGACAATAACCATGGAAATTTTATCTATAACTAGTAGATCTAATAAATAGTATTAGCTGATAAAATTGAAATAAAAAATCAGCTAAAAAGCCGAAAAGAACGGAGACGTATTCTTCAGGGTGTGCTGCACGGCACTGCATGACATGCAAGATAGTAATATGTGTAGGGCCATCATGTTTCGAAAAAAGTATGTGTATGGCAGTGTGTTGTGTATAGCATGTCAACTGGACCAAAATATTTATAGCCATCAGGTTCATGACAGATTGAAGAACATGTGTACGATGTTCACGGTGTTTCCTGTTCCATGTGTACATCTTCGAAACAGGGACAACTCAACCACTGAAGACCTCTAGGAAGCACTAGGCTTGCTGAGAACATTTGCGTAATGACGTACGGTCTACGCACTGTACTGTCGGTAGTTTCGTACGTTGTACAGATATCGCCTGCGCGCGCGCAGTGGCATGTGATGATTAGTATATCTTCCACTATTCATCTCTTATTTAGATATTACTAACCTCTTTTTGCAGTCGAGCGCGCACCCAACACCATGCAAAAGTCGTTGCTTGATGGTCTATAGCAAGTTGCTGCAGTCGAACGTGTACCTAACACCATGAAAAGTCGTTGCTCGATGGTCCACAGCAAGGTAAGGCCCGCAGATGAAAGTAATGCTGTGACTTTAATCTGAGGATTTTTCTCATATGTCGTAGCCTGCTTGACCGTGGGTGCCACGCCTGCGCAAAATAGTCGATTTGTGACTATTTGATTAGAGATCTAACGGCTATAAATTCTTCTCTCACCCTCTCAAACAAAAAATCTCTCCCTCCTAAAAAAGGGGCCGTTAGATCTCTAATCCAACGATCTCAAATCTGGATGATAATTAGAAAGAAAACAATCGGGTGATTTCTAGATACACCTCTTATTATTTAGGTTACGATAATTTACTGTACATGAGTCCACACCGAATTACGTACATTGTTACACACACAACCATGTATTAAGATAATACAGGCATATATATTTAGCTTCCATACTAACTAGCTAGTAAAGAGTGTTGCTATGCGTACGAACAAAGCATTCACGGAATTGTAACTGAACACTGACCGACGTTCGATCGTCCGTCAGCGTTCGACAACTTCATGAAATTTTGTTCATACACATAGCGCCACCTCGTTCAAACAGTAAAAACCATTTCATAGCGGCAGAGCGCATACAGCTCTGACACGTACGTACGCTCGATTTTCTTCGGTTTAGGCACGCGCGCGCGCATGCGTGGATCGATGCACGTACGTACGTTCAGGCGAGGTCTTCCCTCATCCGGCTGGCGAAGTCGGCGGCGTGCTCATTGGTGACGCAGCTCGCCAGCAGCCGCGTGCCGGCGAGCGGCGCCGGCGCCTTCATCACGATGGCCGATGCGATGAGGTCGCAGTTCACGAGCGGCCCGGCCGTCATGGGCGTGCCGTACCCGTAGTCCACGTCGGAGAAGCCGAGCTTGCTCCAGTCCGACACGTACACCGACTCGTAGTTGAACGTCATCTGGAACGGGTCGCGGCCGCCGGTGCGGCCCTCGGCCCAGCTCAGGCACTCCTCGGCCATCCGCCGCTTCGCCTCACGGACCATGCCAACGATCTCGATCACCGACGAGCCGGCGACCTTCTCCCCGGCGCCGACACCTTCACCGGGAAGATGGCGTTGCCCCAGTAGCCCGGCTCGAGCTTCAGCACGTGGCGGACGCTGGCGAAGAAGCAGAGCTTGACGTCCGTGCCGGGGGCGGGGGCGACGGCCCGCGTCCGGCACTGCCAGAGCTTGGCGACGACGATGTCGAAGCCGGAGCAGAGCTTGCCGCCGGTGTACGCCGCGTACTGCGATTTGATCTTGTTGAGGTAGGCGGCCGGGAAGTCGAACGCGATGTACACCAGGTCCAGCACCGGCAGCTCCGGGAGCGGGCCGGGTTTGATGTCCGGGTCGGGGAAGCGGTCGCGCGCCCAGACCGGCTTGACGCGGGGCTCTGGGAGACCGCGGGCCAGGTCGCCGACGGCGTTCAGGAACTGGGCCGCGCCCGTGCCGTCCGCCACCGCGTGGTTGGTGCGCAGGCCGATCACGAAGCCGCCGCAGGTGAACGTCGTGACCTGATCACAGCATGACAATGCACACGTGCATACGTGTGTGGGTCAGCCTCGGCCCTCGGTCATGCTCATGCCGCCTGTTTGCGACTATCACTTGAGTTAATTTGCATTTTTTTTAGCTGTTCAAGCTGATGTTTGGAACAGAATATGCATGCGTGAATGAAAAAAGAAATATTTTGTTTTGTGCCCCCATTTTTGACCTTATGAGTTGTTCAAGTGTATATATATGAAATCGAAAATAAGAAAAAAAAAAGGGCCTACAAATTTTATCTTGTTACAACTGTGGTGCAATTACGCGCAGTAGTTGTTTCTTTTTTGAAACAAGCAAGTTGTTTCTAAACTGCATAGCAGTATGCAACTACTACGGGCTATCACATTGGCCGATGCGTTTACTCCAGTGCCAATCATGCAGTTCGCTTAATTTGCACATAAGTTTGACGTAGATCCAATCCAACAGCTTCTCAATTTCTTCTCTTCTCAGCTCTGGAGAAAACATAAAAATAAGAGAAATGATATAGAACATTCGACTGTTTTTGAAGAAAAAAACAGTCAGATGATCTAAGGGCGTTGGATCTCTATCCAACGAATCCACTCATACAAGCATCCCCTCCAAAAAAAATTGAATATAAGCACCCTCCAAAAGATCGGGCGTTGGATCACCATCCAACGTTCTAAAATCTGACTGTTTTTACCTTAAAAAACAGTCAAAGCAAAAAAAAAAGGGAAGCACCTGTATCATGGCGAGGCTGTTGTGCGGCTCAACGGCCCAGAGCTCCAGCGTGGGGTACGGCACGAGCTGCTCCTTGCTGAGCAGCAGCGGCCGCTCCAGGAAGTTGACGTCGGCGAGGGTGCAGTTGGCGGCGGCCTCCACGAAGTAGACGCCCTCGGCGGAGCACAACACGGCGGGGCGCCCCGGCACGTCCTCCACGATCCGCCCCGCGAACGGGTAGTAGTGCACCAGCGCGTCCGCGAGCGCGCGGTGCACGACCGCGGCGGAGGCTTCCTCCCTCGCCCCCGCCTCTCCCTCGGCCGCCGGCGCCTGCACGACGTCGCGGTACACGTGCACGGACTCAACGAGGCCGCGGTGCGTCGGGTACCGGTCGACCCACGCGAGGGGCAGCGTCTCAGACGGCGTCGGGGCGGACGGCCGGACGGGGCCCTCGGACACCTTAGTCACGGCGAAGACGCCCATGGCTATGTGTTTACGTGGTTGCCTACTGGCTAGCTCTTTTTCTGTAGCAGCTAGGTGTGCGTGGGCCGTGGCACCGCGCTCGCAGGGTATTTATAGGAGCAGGAGCGGTAGTTGTTTGCTAACTTCCTACTACAGTTCTTCCTTCTCTTCAGATTGTGTTTTTTTTGTCTCCGGATTGTTAAAGAAAAGGTTGAGAGAGGTTGCGCCGACAACTCACGTTGTTTCGGCTCTGCGGCACTATAGTGCACTGATGGTCTTGCCGCTTGCTTTCTACCGTTGTTTCGTCGTTCCATTCCATCGCCATCCTGTGTCCTATGCTCCAATGACATATGTCATGATCAATCTTGATATTCATATATAGACAGGTTAACAAGGAAGTTAATGAAATACCACAGGTTATATATCCTAGCTATAAATAAGCTCTAACCTCTAAGTGTCTGTTCTTTTTTGCTGCAGCTTGTGGTTTTTGGCTGTGACTTGTGTCTTTTAGTCTCTTCGTACGATAGATTATAGAGTAACAGAAACCCACGTGTGGTTTTTGCCGATATAAATGAAGACGGTACAGTATGTACTACAATTAACTAGTATACCCTATCTTAAAAAATACTTCGTTTAAAAGCTAATTACTATAAAAAAACTAAAAATTAGTTTTTAGAAGCCGAAAAGAACAAGAACTAAATGCATAGAACATAGGTCCTGTAGGATTGCCTTCCAAAAACTAACGCGCGGCTGCAGTTAGACGGTTAGATTCCAAAAACATAGGTCTAAATGCATAGAACATAGGTCATCTAAATGCTTTTTTCCTTTGGGAAATGATAATGGCCCGTACATCCGACGAGAGGGGATAAATCCAACGCCTGCTGCACTTCTTCACAGCCACTCATTTCTTATCCCCTCCCGTCAGCTGCTCCATTTTCTTTGCTTCAGAGGGCTGCTCCCTCTCCAGCATCTCTCTTCTACTTTTTCTCTAATTCTCCTCTTTCTCCGCTTCCTTGTCTTCATCGTCGACTACGTCTCCATCTTCTTCCTCCAACACCAACAGCTCCTCCATGCCACCAGCCACTGCCGTGTCACCGGCCACGTCGGCGCCAACTCGGTCTTGGCCCACGCCGCTGGCTGTTCGCTTTTTCTCTGCGCCTGCCAGCCACCAACTCGCCTCTAGCCTTCTCTGGTCTTGGTCAGTGCCACACAACAACTCCTCTGGACGCGCTGACTCCAGCTCCTACGCATTGTCGGGCGGCTTGGCCGCCGCGTCTACAGGTTGCAGCTCGTCGTTCGCTCGATCGTCCGTCCATACACAGTGAGGATGCGGGGGGCTTCTTCTCCCGGCGCTAGATCCACGTCGCGCACGTCACCTTCGCGCCGCCTGCCGCCACCGCACCCAATGTTGGAAAATAGCTCTCCCAAGCGCACGATTTGGCAGTGGATGACTTGTCAGAGATGGGAACGATAAGGTAAAGCTTAACAACAGAGCTGAACACTAGAACTGAGACACGATATTGCGATGCAAACTGACACATCTTTTCCTATGTTTTTCTATTATTCTCTGGCTCAATTCTCTCAAAAGACTTAAATGGTATATATAGACACAACCAGGCCTCACAGCAGGCCACTCACCCACTACACGACTCTCACTCTGACAACGACTACCACGATGCCTGCCCATACCGAGCAGTTCACTAACCGACCGAAGACCCACGTCATTTGATGACCACTCGTACTGATGACTGCTACAGTGACTATGTCGCACATGACTGCTACAGAGACCGGCCATACCTGACTGCCACAATCACCAACAAGCTACTCGAACCAACGATCGTCATAATGTCGGCGACGATACGGTGGGTACGCATCGAGTATGACATCTACAGTACTCGATGCAGCTACGACCGATTTCCTATGACTACGACTATGGTGGCAACGACTGCGACTGTGGTTGCTACGACTTCGCACACAGGCACCACGACCACGGGCTACGACCACACACAAGCGCCGTGACCACGGCGCTACGACCACATACACAGGTGCCATGAATACAGTGCTACGACAACGCACACAAACACAACGACCACACACAGGCTACGAGTCCTCCAAGCGTGGCTGTAGCACCCCACATACTGATGTGAGATACTATTATAGAACGTCATCGTCAAAATGAAGAATAATAATAAAAATAGTAATAGAAATCATGAGAAAATTAAAACTTTAAAAGTACTTTAATAGAGAACTAACAGAAGTTGATATAAATGTTTGAAATATGGGACCAGTCCACTTCTAACCAAATAAAAAACAAGTAAAACAACAAATAGTGGCAAGCCACGGTGCTGAAAACTCGAGTGCTCCCACCCATGCATGATGCAATCACTCCACTGGCCTGTTACCTGAGAATAAAAAGAGCAAGCGTGAGATTTGAAAATCTCAGCAAGTACCCAACAACGGTCGCAACACGGTGAGTAAATGACAAGTAATGCAAGCAAGATATGTAAAGGACAAGCAAAGCAGGAAAGCAATTGACACAGGTTAAGTGCAATGAAACAAGATTATCGAAAACACTACTACGGATCGGAGATAGAGATCACAGGAACTGTGGCATTAAAGATAAATGTTCTTTAGCAAGTTATGGCAATGGAACTGTCGCTTACTCCCCACATACCCAATTATACGAGAATAGTCAGACACAACGATGTCCTTGACTGTATAACCACAGACGGGGTGTAATATCCTGATTAACGAGAGTGTACGGCCCCCCGTACGTTACCAGGTCGGTGGAAATCTCCCCTATATGTGGATAATCCCAGGCCAGGTAACCGTTATCTTATTAACATGTTATATGGTGTGAATTTAAGGAAATTAAGAGAAAGCTAAGATAATATTAGGAGAAAAGGAAGGATTTGCTAAGATTGGAAATAGAGAAAAATAATTCCCGATATGAGGATGATAGGGGATGATAACATGGTGATAAGGTAACCGATACATCATAGACAGATTATATAATATGAATTTAAGGAAACAAAGAGACGGCTAGGATAAGGCTATGATGAGTGGAAGGGGTTGTTGAGGCTAGAAACAAAAAGCATAACTTCCGATATGAGCTCTAGGAATTAATCTAAAAGGGATATTATAACATAGCTCACGCAAGGATTGTCATTCATTCAAGTTTTATTATGTGTTAAGTGATTATTAGTCAGATTAACATGTATCATGCACATATAAATCTGTCATAGCCTACATACAACACCAAGTAGTTAATGGATCATGATATCAGGAATAAAAGCATAGCAGCCATAATGTAAAAAGAGTGCTAATAGTTTTAAACCTAATTAAATATGTTCATATGTTACCCCCATTAATGGTCCTAGCCTGCGCCACCACCGACCGCCGTGCGGTTTGCCGCCCGCATGCCCGACCTTTGTTGCATGCCACACCGCTCGCCTTCGCCCGCCTCGGCCGCTGCGCAGCCGCCACCGCCAACGCCGCCGTCGCGACGCCACGGCCACCACCGACCGCCGCCCGTTGGCCCCACGCCACCACCGCCATCGGCCACCCTCGACGCCACCGCCCACCATGCCGCCAGTCTTGGCCACGCTGCACCGACGCTCGCCATCGTCCGCAGCTCGCTCCTCACCCGCACGCCACCACCAACGACGCCGTCGCCACTCGCCTGCCTCCGGCCTCGCCACGCCCTAGCTGCTGTTGAGCACGGAATCCCGAGGGAGCGAGAGAGCTATGGAGACAGAGGGAGATTGGAAAAGTGAGGAAAGAAAGAGAGAACCGTGGGAAATAAAGAAGATCACCTGGCGACTGCACGGGAAAAGATTCACTTCAATAATGCTTGTCGTCTGAGCACCGACCGCGACGCTTTAACCACACAGGTCATCTGAGCACCGAACGCTGCACTTCGACCACACATTGGTCTTTAGAGCACCGACCGCGGCACTTCGACCACACAGGTCGTCTGAGCACCGACCGTAGCACTTCAACTACACACTGGTCTTCCGAGCACCGCCCGCGGCACTTCGACCACACATGTCATCTGAGCATCGATCGCAGCACTTCGACCACACACTGGTCTTCTGAGCACCGACCGCTTCAGTAGTCCTCCTACTGCAGCTTCGACCATAGCTTCGACTGTTGTAGCTACGACCACTACGATTTCGACCATGGCCGCTACGACTATGACCATGTAGTACTCGGAGCTACAGAACTCGGTGTAGCTATAATACTCAGAGCTATAATACTTGGTGTAGCTGTAGTACTCAGAGCTATAGTATTCTGTGTAGCTTTAGTACCAGTCGTAACGACTTCACGCAGGCTAGTCATAACGACCACACATGGACTGGTCATATCAACCACACAAACTAGTCGTAACAACCACACACCAGAGTACTCAAACACACTCGAGCAAAACACACATGCAACAAGATTAACCCAACAATCACCCCCTTAATCTTGTTACATCCTCTTCACATCAGCGCTGATTCATCGTCAGCATCCACCATGATGAGATGCGCCTCTGTTGCCTCTCATTCACCTCCTCATCCACGATTACGTTCCACACGCCCTGAGCGTGTATAAACACTTTCATCTTCACAGCCCAAGCCATATAGTTGCTCCTCTTGAGCATGGGACATAGGAGGGAAATGCTTCCCTCGCACGCCGACACCTTTGGCTCGCTCCCATCACCGATCTTCAGAACGCCCCCATTGCCAGTGACATTTTTCAATGAGCTCGGACGCGACATGGAGGAAGGTGTAAAAAACCACAAGCTCTGATCCCCAAATGTAGGGATTAGCCCAGGAGAGAACTCAGGCTCTGCTGCGGATGGGTCGACACCGAGAGAACGAAGAGAGCTGAAGCCCTGCTTTTCTTCTCGATTTGCATCCAGATAATCACATAGGCTCTAATACCAGATGTTGAAAAATAGCTCTCCCAAGTGCACGCTTTGGCAGTGGATCCCTTATCGGAGATGGGAACGATAAGGTGGAACTTAACAACTGAGCTGAGCACTAAAACTAAAGCATGATATTGTGGTGCAAATTGACGCACCTTTTCCTGTGTTTTCTCTATTATTCTCTAGCTCAATTCTCTCAAAATACTTACATGGTATATATAGACACAGTCGGGCCTCACAACAGGCCACTCATCTACTACACGGCTCTTACTCTGACAACGACCACCACGACGCCTGCCCATACCGAGCAGTTCGCTAACCGACTGAAGACCCACGTCATTCGACGACCACTCGTGCTGATGACTTCTACAATGACTAGCCGCACATGACTGCTACAGAGACCGGCCATACCTGACTGCCACAATGACCAAAAACTGCTACAGTAACCAACAACTGCTATAGTGCTGACAACTGCTATAGTGGCTGCTACCGAGTATGACGTCTAATGTACTCGATGCAGCTACGACTGGTTTGCTACGACTACAACCATGGCAGCTACGACTGCGACCATGGTTGCTACGACTTCGCACATAGACGCCACGACCACGACGTTACGATCACACACACAGGTGCCACGACCATATTGCTATGACCACGCCCACAGGCGCCACGACCACACACACAGGCTACGAGTCTTCTAAGCATGGAACTTTGATCACGCAAGTTGTCCGAGCATCGACCGTGGCACTTCGACCACACAGGTCGTCTGATCACCGAACACAACACTTCGACCACACACTGGTCTTCCGAGCACCGACCACGGCACTTTGACCACATAGATCGTTTGAGCACTGACCGCAGCACTTTGACCACACACTAGTCTTCCGAGCGCCAATCGTGGCACTTCGACCACACAGGTCGTTTGAGCACCGACTGCAGCACTTCGACCACACACTGGTCTTCCGAGCACCGACCGCTTCAGTAGTCCTCCGACTGCAGCTCCGAACACACCTTCGACCGCTGTAGCTACGACCACTGTAGCTACGACCACTACGACTTCAACAATGGCCGCTACGACTATGACTACGCAGTACTCGGAGCTACAGAACTCGGTGTAGCTATAGTACTCAGAGCTACAGTACTTGGTGTAGCTATAGTATTATGTGTAGCTTTAGTACCAGTTGTAACGACAACACAAAGACTGGTCATAACGACCACACACTAGAGTACTCGAACACACTTGACTAAAACACACATGCAACAAGATTAACACAACACCCAAGACCTTCGCTATCGTATGCTATGAGAGATAGGTGTTGTTTTTTATTGCAACATTTTGATTTTATGTGTGCAACATTTTTATTTCATGTGTGAAACATTTTGATTTAATATATGTAACATTTTGATTTTATGTGTATAACAGTTTGATTTTATGTGTGCAACATTGAGATTTTTATCAAATTTTTTATTGCATATATGACTAAAAATGTTGTATACATAGTCGAGAAATATTACATATATAGCTAAGAAATGTTGCAACCGACTGTAAGAAGCTAGCACAAGGATCGAATGTCCGGGTTAGCAGATCCTTTTCCTTTTAAGAGGAACTTGCTTTCTCAATTGGCCATTTGCATATCTTCGACCGTCAATGCATGCATGATATGAGGATTATTGTTGACCTAACAAATTTACATGCGCTATTACTCTTGGACACTTGTAAAATTAGCAGCCATATCGATCGTGCAGCGAAAAATACATGCGTGAATCTGTTTTCCCACGAAGTCGCATCTGCATGCGTGAAGGCCGTGAATTGTATTGTACTTACCTGCAAAATATACGATTCCGTGTGCAGAGAGAATCTAATATTAGTAGATTATTGCCCATAAGTGTTTCCTCACTAGTTTATTAGGACTTATATACTCAAATATTATTTAGTACAGCAAGTTTAATTGGATATATAGTTCTGCACCAGAAAATGATCCGTAAGATCAACTGCACGTCCATAGATTACGACGGGCGCGTGCGCACGCGCACACACATACTAACATACATACGCATGCGTACGTATATACGTACGTACGTATGTATGTATACATACATGTGTGTGGGGTGTGTGTGAAAGTTCCATACTGCAGCAAAGCACAGCTAGTATATATAGTAGTGCAAGGACACAAATGCACAAACAAACCATGCAAACAATTAAATTAGCAAGGCGATGCTAATTACTATCTGTCGTTGACATGATCGCCCAATTAGGACGCCTCTTATGTTAAAGTCTTAACCAAATGTACAAGCTGATCAAACAGTTCACAAGGTAAAGCTACCGGCTCAAGTAAGGGTTGATATAAAGTTGGCCACTTGGGGTTATTTAGTGATCTTTGTGTATATATTTAGCTAGTGTATCAACGTCATCACACTTAAAACACACATATAAATAAATAAATAAATAAATAAATAAATAAATAAATATATATATATATATATATATATATATATATATATATATATATATATATATATATATATATATATATATATATATATATATATATATATATATATATATATATATATATATATAGTAGTAGTAGTAGTTGCACTGCAGCAAAGCACAGCTAGTAGAGTAGTGGTTGTGCAAGGGGACAAAATGCACAGACAAATCATGCAAACAATTAAATTAGCAAGACGGTGCTAATCACAATCTGTTGTTGACATAATCGCCCAGTTAGGACGCCTCTTATGTTAAAAGAGTCTTAACGAACTCGATCACGGCGGCTCATGAAGAAAGCAAGCTTTGCCCTGAGTACAACAAAATGTACAAGCTGATCGATCAAACAGTAGACAAGCTAAGGTGGTGTTCAGTTCGGCTTATTTTTGGTGACTTATGACTAAAAACACTATAGCTGGCTGAAAAAACACTGTAGCTGACAGAGGCTTATTCATTATAATTAAATTTAAAAAAATTGAAAAATATAAAAAATTTGTTAGCCCATCACAGACAACGCAAACGAATACGGGAAAAAAAGAACCGGCAAAAAAAGCTAAAAAAGCCAAAAATTCAGAAAAAGACGAAATTATGAATAGTATAAAAATAAGCCAGAAGCCAGAAACTCAAGGGCCTGTTCTTTTTGGCTGCGGCTTATGGCTTTTGACCAAATTTTGAATTTTGGTCACATTGATCAGATTACGGAGAGATCGATACTCATTTGCGATTTTGGCTGGTACAGATGTTAAGCTTTTAACGTGTGCTACGTTTAACTTGTAGACCCCATCTTGAGAAAATACTCCGTTTAAAAGTTAGGTACTGTAGTGGCTACCAAAAGCTGGCTGGCTTGTGGCCTGAAGAACAGGCCCCAAATCATATTGAGCGATGCCTAAAGCTACCCGTTCAAGCAAGAGTTGATATAAAGTTGGGCCTCTTTAGCGATCTCTGTGGACAGATTTGGTTAGTGTGCCAACGTCATCACAAGTACTTATATATATATATATAGAGAGTAGGTTGCACTGCAGCAAAGCACAGCTAGTAGGTAGTAGTAGTTGTGCAAGGAGAGATGCACAGACAAATCATGCAAACAATTAAATTAGCAAGGCGATGCTAATTACTGTCTGTCGTTGACATAACCGCCCAATTAGGACGCCTCTTATGTTAAAAGAGTTTTAACGAACTCGATCACATGGACGGCTTTGTTCCATAAATATCCATCTTCCGTTGAGTTGACCACTTGCGATGCTGCGATTGCTTCCGCTTGCTGCGCCGAAGAATCCTTTCTTTTATCGAACGCCACAGAGTGTTTCCCACGAAGTCGCATCGGCACGCATGAAGGCCATGAATTGTATTGTATACCTACCAGCGAAATATACATTCCGTGTGCAGAGAGAAACTAGTATTAGTAGATTATTGCCCATAAGTGATTCCTCACCAGGGAAAAATTATATCGTGTCAAAAAAATTATCGGAAATTTCGAAATTTTTGGCCGAAAATTTTGAATTGAAATTTTGAAATTTTTTATTTTTAGATAATTTTAATAAATCTGAAATTTTTTTTGCTTGATATAAAATTTTATCGGTTCCACTGATAAAACTGATAACTGCCGGTTGCCGGTGAAATTTCGCTGACAGAAATTTCCCAGTTCCTCACTAGTTTATTAGGAGTTATGCAATATATTAATTAGCAAGGCGATGCTAACTACTATCGGTGGTTGACATAATCGCAGCCAGTAGATCGAGTAGTAGCTGTGCAAGGACACAAATGCACAAACAAATCATCCAAACAATTAAATTGGCAAGGCGATGCTAATTACTATCTGTCGTTGACATAATCGCCCAATTAGGACGCCTCTTACGTTAAGAGTCTTAACGAGCTCGATCACGGCGGCTTGTGAAGAAAGCAAGCTTTGCCCTGAGTACAACAAAATGTAGAACCTGATCAAACAGTAGACAAGCTAAAGCTACCGGCTCAAGTACGATGGTTGGTATAAAGTTGGGGTTCTTTAGTGATCTTTTTGTCTATACATTTGGTTAGTGTATCAACGTCATCACAAGTACTTACCTTTTGTTCTCTTTTTTTGGGTAGATATCGTCGGTTCGTCACCACTCATGCAAATCATCAGGCACGTACACAGGGTATGTTTGGTCCATGTCTAATTTTCGTTGCATTATAGATCTATGAGCGGAGGGTTGAAGAAGTTAGCTAGTTAACAATGTAATTCAAACTTAACTCATCTAAAAGCTGATGAGTTGATGAGGATGTAATAATCCTCTAATTATTATGTCATTATATTCTCGAGTATACCTCTTATTGATAAGGTAGGGATTTCATAGGGTAGTCGTATGTTTTTCTATGACCATATAGTCGTAAGACCTTCTGTGATCATCTAATTGTAAGTCCTTCTACGACCTTTGTAGTCGTAAGTTCTTCAATGACCATATAGTCGTAAGTTGTCCTACGACCACATTGTGGCTGTGGGCCTTCCTGCGACTAGTCTATCTCCGACTGACTTGTCTATGGAAACCTACGACATGGTTGATCTATCTGACAAGGCGGTTATAACGTGCGCTTATTCCTAACAACGGCACATGATCTCTCTGTAACAACAATCATCGCTCGACAAATGGGTCACCACGTCTCTCTGACAATAACTTCTGCCAGACGGTTATCTTCCGAAGCGTTGAGACATCTTTTAGCATTGAACAACAGTCATCACTTCATCAACTATATAAAGGTTAACACCAGAGAGAAAGAGATGGAACGACATCAGATCAGGAGATAATGCTAGGCATTTACGCATTACTCTCTCAGTTGTAATCAATTCTCTGAGTAATAGCCATATAGGATATAGGGTTATTATTCTCTCAGAAGAAGGCCCAAACTTGTATAAATCCTTGTATCTCTACTTTGCATGTTTATAATCCGAGTCTTCTAGAGTTTCCCCAAATCCAAACAAATCATATGTAAGATCAATATTAAAACATCGACAATTGGCGCCGTCCGTGGGGAAGTTCTTCCAAGACTTCGGTAATTTCCTTGTCGGCAACTTCTTTTCCTTCTGGTGTTCTCATGACAGGGGAATGGAACGAGGAGAACTAATTCGACTTGGCCAACTACGTATATCTTGACATGGATGCATGCTATGACTACGGGCAGACAATGCTTGCTTTCAACGGTGAGGATGTCTCTGGAGATCCATCCTAGGATCTCGAAGACCCCACCGTAGGAAAGGCTAAGGATGGATCCATATCCTCGCGGCAATACGTCCGATGGAGGAACCAGTTTCCCCAAAGGGTAAGGGTCAATCCGACCATGAACAAAACTCACAACACGACAATGAGCCTGCCCCCAAGCGTTCGAGTCCCCAGACGACCGCTCGAGCAGTTTTAAGAAGCCCTAGAGTCTGTCATTCCAGGAATTCATCACCAACTGGTAATTGTAACTCTCCAGTTATCCACACAGAGAGCTTGGGTGGGCTTCCTGCGAGTCCGTCTGCACTCTCGTATGGTCTAACTCCAATAGGGGATGGTTATAATCCAAAATTCTCCTACCTGGTGGGGTTTACTCCAGCCGCGATGTGCTCTAGCTAGACCATTCTTCAAGTGAGGGGTCCCCCAAAGTGGAGATTCTAGATAGGTGGTCTTTGTCCTCGTCGCAGATTCTGATCACTCTCTCGAAGAAGACCCGAGGATCCTCCCCACCGAACACACACTGCCACCCGTCATGAGGATGGCGAGGAGACCTCAAGTGATGAACCAGGTTAGTTCTCTGATGAGCATGTGAGAAATCCTAGAAATAATCGCTCTTCATTTAGGTGGCCACAACCAGCCTTAGAGATTGAGGACCCGAGACCGCTCGAAGGAGACGATTGGCTGCCCAGAGATCTTTGCCTAGGTGTGCCCAGTACCGGTCTGAAGAAGCTCCAGAGCTTCAATGCATCAAAGACTTGCTCAAGAACCTGACCCAAGAGCTTGCTCAGGCATCAGGCTATGACTACTTCATCAAGGGGATCGGGCGAAGACTCGGTGACGTCATAGCCAGATTCGAGCAGCCTCGCCGGCATAACTCCAGGAGTCGGACAGGTACGATCGTGTCTAGTCATTCATAGAACTTACCTCGTGGGGTTCAACATGATGACAGGTCGAGACGGTCTCCTAAATACAATTCTAGGCGAAGGAGAGTTTCTCGAATGACTCTGGAACAGTGGGTCTATCAAGGAGGTAATCGATCACTGTTTCGAAAGGAATCTACATCAGTAGTTGGAGTACGAGGAATACTAACCTCGTATGGACGAGACCCACTACAGGTCGGGTCCATCCACTGCTAAGCATCGTCAAGTATGATCGCCTGGTGATGCCAATTACCTTTTCCCGCAAGAAAGGCATCAGGAACTTGTTACTTGATGTCAGGCGTTCATTTCCGAACTCCGAGCAATGCGTTGGCCATCGCGGTTTCATCTAGTAAATATGGAGAAATTCGATGAGTCCTAGAATCCCATCGAGTTCTTTCTAATTTACACGACCACAGTTCGGACGACAGGGGGAGACAAGCACGCCATGGCAAACTATCTTCTAACGGTGTTCGAGGGGTCTGCTCGGTCATGGTTGCTCAACCAACAATTCGAGTCAATCTATTCGTGGCAACACCTCTGCAATCTTCTATTGGCCAACTTCCAGGGCACATACAATCGCCCTAAGAAAGAGGACGACCTTCACCGGATACGGTAGAATAGCAATAAGACCCTACGACAATTCATCAAGCGCTTTAGCCAGGTTCATAATTCAATTCCATAAGTCTCTGACACTTTTGTCATCAGGGCATTCAAGCAGGGTGTCCACATAGGAGGTTCACGGAGGACATTGCCTTGCATCCACCGATCACCGTCGCCGAGCTCTTTGAGATGACTAACCATTATACAATTGCTGTTGAAACGGTCGAATGGACTAAAACCATCGATCAGGCCAACCAAAGTCCCAAAGAGGTAGGCGGCGTGAGGAAGGAAAAGGCCAAGAAATCTAAGCACAAGACCAAAGAACACAAGCCTCGGGCCGACAATTCGAAGGAAGTCTTGGCTGTAGGTGATAAAGAGCCACGAAACCCCAAGTAATACTATGATTCGGGAAAAGGCAAAGCACCCACGCGGAAGGACAACAAGCCTAGGTGGTGTCTACATCACAAGAATGAGGGGCACAACCTTCACAATTGCTGAGTTTTCCAACGAAAACCCGGGGATTACTATTTTGTTAAGGGACTACTTCCCACGCTCGATGAGGTGGGGTAGTCGAGTGGTCGAAAGCACTCGGACAAGGACGAGAACATGCCTTTCCAGGATCCGAAGCACACCATCGAGCATATCTATGGAGGTTCATCCACGTACGAGTCGAAGCGACAGTATAAGGCCGTCGAACGAGAGGTAAACTCTATTGACCCTCTCCTGTGAAAGATCAAGCTCTATTTTAGTTGGTTTTGGTATTAATGACAAATACCATTATAGAGTTTTACAAACACTATTATAATATTTTAGTGTTAATGATAAATATATATATGAGACTAATATGTTTGTTCAAGTATATTATAGCTTAGTCTCATTTGGATGGAAAGGTGAATTCAAAGAGGTATGCATTCGAAATCACACATTCTCATATACTAATGCATTCCTTAGATCCAAAATATAGATCAAACTCCTCTATTATTCCAAATTGAATATGTGCATATGTCTTCATTATATACACTTGTATGCACACAATTGGGGGAGTTCTCTCTATATTTTGGAGTTTCATGAGTATTGATCCATACTTCTTTTAATATACATATTTAGGATCTTTACGTTGAAACACATCCGTTGAGTATATATATAACTTGTGTAGTTTATATATACTCACGTGCAATCGGGTTGTCATCTAAATCCTCCATTATGTGTTAATGGTTGGACGATTAATGACAACCGGATAAGTAAGCTTTGTTTAAAGCTTATCTTAGAGTATATGTTGTGTATAAGTTGTATACTCGCAAATCAATTTCTATCTCATTATTTGTTGAGATTGTCATGAATTACCAAAAAGGGAAGATTGTTGAATCTAGTCCCTCTATTATGTGTTAATGGTGAAGTTTGGTAAATGATGACAATTATTTTGTGGACTAACATTTTCATGAGTTAGATGAATATGTTAGATTCCACAAATGAGGATGACTTCATTGTTGAAGATTATCAAGTCAAGACTTGAGAAGAAGGTGGCTTCATGTGTTGAAAGCTATCAAAAGAAGATGCATCATGAGTTGATGTATGTCTAAGATGATCATGTGTTGATCAAATCAAGTAAAGATCATCATGTGTTGATGGAGTTGATAAGAAGAATGCATCATGAGTTGATGCATATCAAGAGGATGACCTAAGACAAAGGTATGACTATCTAGGGCTAAGGATGCGTTCCTAGTCTTTTACCGGTCTTGGTGTTTGGTTGGAAGACCGGATTGCTAGCATAGGTTGTTGAACTATTAAGAGGGGTCATGTCTAGTAGTTTGAGTCTCATCATGTGTTGATGGCTCAAATCACTTGCTCTAGCTCTTCTTGGCATGAAACTTATATTTGCGAATGTGTTTTGCAAATAGTTGAAGTTCATATGTTGAATTCTTGTAACGTAGGACTATGCATTGTAAATGTGTTTTGCAAGTGCTTGAAGTCCATGTTTCCATTCTTTGTAATATGAGGCTTATATTTGCAAATGTGTTTTAGAAATGGTTGGAGCTCATATATAATCCTTGTGGCATGTGACATAGCTTTGCGAATGAGTTTTGCAAATGTTAGAAGTCCATGTACCAATTCTTTGTGTTATGATTTCAAAAGTGTGCAAATGTTTTTACAACTTGATGGGAATCATGTGTTAACCTTGTGTGCATGATATTGTCGTTTGCAAATGTGTTTTGCAAAATCTGTTGAGATATCTGCACTTCTCAGGAAAAATCGAATTATCGCCGTGTGCGTAGTGGTACTACCGGAGGTCGGAAGTACCGGCATATGTGAGTGGTACTACCAGACCTGGCGGTCAGACCGCCCTGAGAACGGCAGTTAGACTGGCATTGTCCCGGTGGTCCGACCAGCTTTGTGATAGCGGTCTGACCGGCTCATGGAAATACCGTTCCTTCGCGCGGAACCTTTTATCCAGAGAGTGACTCCGCGGATTTTTCTGAGAAGTGGTCTGACCGGTATGTGTTGCGGTCTGACCGGACCTGGCGGTCTGATTGGGCCTGTGTGGGCGTCTGACCGGACCTGGTGGTCTGGCCGGTTCTGTGTGCTGGGCGGTTTGGCCGAGGTTTTTTTCGCAACGGCTATTTTTCTGACCGTGAGCGTAAGTACTGGCCTCTGGTCGGCGATACTTCCGATTTCCCTGATTTTTCAGGGATTTGACTCCAATGGCTAGTTTTCTTGTGTGGGGTATAAATACCCCTTGTGGCCAGTTAGAGAGGTTGTTGTTGTTGCTGATGACCTTATTCTATACTCTTGAGCTAGAGTGAGGCTCTTCACTCAATTGTGCATGTGTTGTATTTTGTGAGAAGGGAGAGAGGTTCTAGATTGCATGTATTGCATCTAGAGGTGCACTTGGTGTAAAAATTGAGCTAATGTATTCGTTGCACGTGGTGAGAGTTAAGTGAAGGACTTGACTTGTTACTTTTAGAGTTTACTGACTCTTAGACGGCGTTGGATGCGTCGTGCGCGGTGATCTTCTCAAAGAAGGTTGCGAGAAGACCCAGAAAGTGTGAAGGTTGGAGCTCACCTACCCGGAGCAAGAAAGAGCTATCACTAATGGAATTGACGTGGAAGGCTTAATTGTGGCTTGTTTCCTTATACTCAATTTATATTCAAGCAATTTATATTCGTAGAATTAAATTGATTGTTTGCCATCCTAGGATTGCAAACCTTGACCAAGGCTACAATTATTAGTGCACTTAGGCGAACTTTTTTTTATTTAGGCGCTATTTTTACTAAACCAACTTGAATTTAGCTTCCGTGTTGTTTACTTGGTTTAGGCAAATAGAAAAAGTCTTGAATTGATATGAATAATTTGAAGATGCTAGGTCCCAAGGGAGTCAATTGGTTGATTCTACTGCTGGTTGTGAAATGTTAAGTTTTCTAGATGCATACTCTGATTATCACAAGATCAGTATATCTTCAGAAGATGAAAAGAAGATCGTATTTATCACACTATTTGGAGTATTTTGCTATGTCAAAATGCCATTTGGCTTGAAAAATGCTGGTCTGACTCTTCAACGTTTGATACAATTGACTTTTATACATCAAATCGGCAAAAACATGGAAGCTTATGTTGATGATCTAGTCATCAAAAGCATCAAATAACTTAATCATTTTTCAGACCTACAAGAGACTTTTGACAATCTCAGAAAGCATCATTTGAAACTCAATCCCGAGAAGTGTGTGTTCGGAGTTTCTTTAGAAAAGTTGCTCGGATTCCTTGTTTTGGCAAGAAGTATCGAGGCAAATATTGAAAAGATCAAAACCATCGAGCAGATGTGCCCGACCACAAAGAAATAGGTTCAAAATTGACCGGGTGCATGGTGGCTCTACGTCATTTCATTGCACGTCTGGGAGTGAAAGGACTTCCTTTCTTCAAACTTCTAAAGAAACATGAGAGTTTCGAGTGGTCGAAAGAGGCTAACGATGCCTTTGAGGATGTCAAGAGATATCTTGCTAGTACTACTATTCTGGTTTCTCTGAAACCAGATGAGACACTCTTAGTATATCTTTCCACCACGCCACAGGTAGTAAGTGTTGTACTGGTTGCAAAACACGAAGGCGTCCGGCGACCAATATACTATATGAGCGAAGTCTTACATGGGCCTAAGGAGCACTACCCTCAGGTCCAAAAATGTTTATATGCCCTCTTCATCTCTTTGAGGAAGCTAAGGCATTATTTCGAGGTGCACAAATTATTGTACCGTCTGAGTTTCTCTGAGGAGAGGCCCTCCAGAATAGGAAAACTGCAGGGCGCATGGCAAAATAGTTGGTACAACTTGAGGAGTTTGACCTCCATTTCGTGTCCCGAACATCCGTTAAATCCCAGATCTTGGTAGATTTTGTCACCGATGGACAAATTCTGAACCTGTTCAGGATCCCCAAGACAACTTCCATGACCAGTGGACGGTGTACTTTGATGGGTCGTTTACGCTAAGCGGCTCGGGGGCTAGGGTGGTCCTAAAATCTCCCGCGAGGGGGACCTTAAAGTATATCATTCAACTACACTTTTCAGGCACTAATAACGTGGCTGAATATAAAGGTTTGTTGATTGGCATACAAGCCGTGAAAGCGCTCGGGATTTGTCGACTACTCGTAAGAGGAGAATCTCAACTAGTAGTGAATTAGGTCGGTAAAGAGTATCAATGCTCGAGTTTGACCATGTCTTAGTACTTATCGAAAGTCAGGAAGCTAGAGAAGCACTTTTTCAGTTTCGAGTTATAGTATATCCCTCGAAAGGATAACTTTCTCGCTAACTAGTTGGCTCGAATAGGCTCTTTCCGATCACAAGTACCACAAGGAGTCTTCTTGGAACAACTCCAAAGGCCGTCGCTAGTCGAAGTACCGAGACAACTCCTAATGAGACAGCCTACGTCGTGTATAAGGATACTTGGATGGAGCCCATCTACAAGTATGTTCATAAGGGTTCGGTACCCGACGATGATCTCAAAGCAGATCATCTATCCCGCAAGGCAAAAGTATACTTTGGTCAACGGGGTACTCTATAAACGGAGTACTCAAGGGGTTCTCATACGATGCATTTCGCAAAAGAGGGATTACAACTCCTTAACGACATACACAGGGGCCATATGTGGAGCACACGCTTCTTACAGAATGCTGGTAGGAAAAGCCTTCCGACAAGGTTTTTACTGGCCAACAGCCCTCAATGATGCTAGAGAGCTGGTTAAGAAGTATGTACAATGCCAGCTTCATAGCATGCAAATACACCAACCGACTCAGGCTCTTCAAACAACTCCTCTCTCGTGGCCTTTTGTGACTTAGGGTCTCGACATCCTAGGACCATTCCAAAGAGCACCGGGGGCTGCGAATTTCTTTTTGTGGCTATTGACACATTCACAAAATGGATCGAGGTCAAACCTGTGACTGGGATAACAACAAAAGCCGCAAAGAGGTTCATGATGAGAAGTATGATCACTCGATTTGGATTATCGAGTCGAATAATCCTGGACAACGGTAAGCAATTTTCTAGTGCAAAATTCCAAGAATTTTATGATGAATTGGGTACCAAACTTTGCTATACATTGATTTCCCATCCTCAAAGGAATGGGGCAGTCGAGCGAGCGAATGGCCAGATAATGCAAGGAATTAAGACTCGAGTCTTCGACCAGATTGTGAAGCACTCGGCTGCTTGGGTACAAGAACTTCCTTCAGTATTATGGTCAATTCACATGGCTTGTAGTCGGGCGACAGGAGAAACTATATTTTTTTCCTAGTTTTTGGGGATGAAGCCATACTTCCCCCAGAATTAAAGATCTGGTCGACAAGGGTCGAGAACTTCATCAACTCCAACCAAGAGCAACTTTGAGCGGATGACATTAACCCCCTCGAAGAGAAGAGGAATCAAACCTTAATCCGATCAGCAGTCTACTAGCAAGTCATGCGTAAGTACTATGATGTCCAACCTCGCAGCCTTGCTGTATGTGACTTGGTATTGAGGAAAATTCAATCTCAGTCTAATCAGAACAAGCTTTCCCCCTAAGTGGGAAGGTCCTTACACTATGGTCGCAGTCACACGACCAAGCTTTGTATTGCTTGCTATGGAGGATGGCTAGATTCTCTCAAACTCTTGGAACATCAACTACCTGAGTAAATTTTATGTGTAAACATTTCTACTCTTTCAATAAAGCTTTCAATTTTTTCAATCTTTATTGTCGTATGTTCAGTAGAGCTTCTTTTATGTTTGTTTGACCACTTCTGGTACATCCAATTTGTTTAACTGGTCAGAGAAGGGAACACCACTAGTCAAAAGTCTTTTCTCTCTGCACGTGGTCCTGCCAACTAGAAAGAGCTTCCTAGTGACAAACTGTTCCTAACTCTTGCTATCAGCATAAAACAATTGAGTTGTCTACGAAAACGTTGATCAGGTGTACAAGAAGGAATTATGAGTTTTTATATTCTTATTGTTTATGTTTTCGATTTGATTAACCTGACCTAAGTGAGGTAACATCACCTAGTCGAAGTCTCTCATTTCTGCACGTGGTCTTGCCCACTAGAAGGAACTTCCTAGCGTTGACTCGTTCCTGCTTTTGCTGCAAGAACATGACAATCGAATTTGACAACGATGACTGGATGAACTACTTTGCTCTTGCATACTTTATTATATAATATTTGCTTTGTTTATTCATATAAACTAAGTAAATAGTCGGGGGCTAGAATAGAGTTATCAATATAACTTTATTTTCTAGTTGTAAGTCTATTCTCTTTTATTTTATTTTTTTGTCTTACGAGTACTAATTGCTCAACAAGATGAATTGCAGGAAAATGAAGAAATTCTTTCATTATCGAAAAGTAAGTTTTTACAAAGTTTCTATTTATAAACCACTCTAAAGAAGAAGGAGAGCAATGTTGCATCTTTTCTGCAATCTTTCAACTAGTTGGCTCTAGTTCTTAGATCAGGCAGGCTGCCTTTACCACAGAGTAGCTAAAGTCAGGGTCAATTGGGTGTAGGTTGAGGTTCTGGTTGAATGCCTTGATTTGCCAAGGCATAGCATATAGCGTCTTTGACCGCATTCCAAATCGACTCTATCTGATCGGTCTTCAGGGTGGATAAGTGTTTCTCTAAAGCCCGAGTGAAGTCTAATCATCCTCGTATGAGCGGTTATGGTGTCCTCAGAAAGACTCATTTTCTCCGCAACAAATCCACCCAGTAGATTGTTGAGAAGTACAACGTTGTCGTGGAGGATTGCCTTCATAGACTTTGCTTCCTCTTAACTACGAGTCGAGGTTTCTGAGAGATGTTTTATTTCGACCACAACCTCTTCAAATAGGATTAAACGTGGTCAGAGCAATACTTATCAAAAGACTACTTGTCGAAAACTAGTCGAAAGTAAAGTTTCTCTTACCTGCTAATCGAGCATCAAGCTTGTCGACTTCATTTTTACGCTATTTTTCTATCAACTTTGTCCTTTGGTTGCACTCTTTATTGATACGAGTAAGTTCTCTGATCACCTTGGCCTTCTCATCGACCTCGGTGTGGAGCTTATTCGTTTCATCCTTTTCATCTGTCAAAAGAAAAGAGTTAGAAAAACACCAAACAGACAATCGGATAAATAGTCTTAAGTCCATAACTTACTATTTAATTTTTGATGTAATGTGTTGATTGCAGAGTTGGCTTTTAGAAGACTTATCTGTAAGTTGACATTTTCTTTTTTTAGCCTCTGTGTGTCGACCTTCTAGTTGTCAAGTGCATCATCTAAAACTTTGCGTCGCTCTTAGACCTGCAAAGGTTAAAAGGAGACATGAAAGGTTGAACAAGTGGTCGAAACAGAGTTCGACTACATAGGCTAGAGACTTACCATTCCTCTACCTTCTTGGAGAGCTAGGCATTTTGTTGTTGTAAGAGTGTGAGTTGTCTGTGGTACTCAGTCACAGTTTTCATGTCTTCTAACGCTCTCTAAACAAAGAAGGATGATGAGAGATCAAAAAGGACCAAGAAAGAATGTCTAAGTACTCGATACTTACATTCATGCTTCCACAAGCAAACTTAGAAAGTACCTACTTGGAGTCTTCAAGTTGATTGAGCTCATTGACCTTGTTCTACCACACCTTTTCGAGACATTCATCGTCGAAAATATTCCCTTTGTTGGAAAGATCTTTGGGGTTGTGGAACTTGGCTAAAAACTCGATTAGTAGAAGATCTCACTACAAATGTAGAGTTAAAGAATGCAGGGAAGAAGTTAGGTTGTTCCTCTTCTTCTCCTTTTTCGGCTGTACCTTCTTGGAGACGAGGAGGAGCCTCCTCGATGTCTTCCTCCTTGATGCGACAGTCAGAAGAACTTCCAACTTTTTTACCAGCTTCGACAGTAGCTTCTATTGCTGTGGTGGTCACCCCTTCGACCACCATCTCCACCATATCTTTGACTACGGACAGAGCTGCAGGGGGCTTCTCAGTGGAAGCATCCTCGAGCAGTGAAAAAGCCGAGCTAAGATCATGAAAAGTAAGTTGGCATTTAAGAAGACATAGAGGTAAAATACTATGTTTATGCTTATGTTTTTCATACCTTACTTTCGCACCCTTTGTCTTGAATTTAGAAGAAACTTTTCAGAGATTAGCTTCTTCGACTTCTTCTCTTTAACCAAGTTTGATCGTACAAGAACATCTTCGACCATGTCCGGTCGAAGGTTTGGAGCAAGAGCTACTACTCCTTGTCCCTCTTGCCCCTCCTGGTAGTCAAAACCAGCTTTGACCATCTGAAGGGCAGTCTCCTTTACGATTATAGATTTTGCTGCTGCAGTAGTCTCCTTCACAAAAGATACAAAACTTTTCTAGTTTTCCTTTTCAAGTTGATTGATAAAGCCTCGAGAAGCGCCTACTGAGTGAGTTTCGGTATCGTAGTAGAAGGGTACCTTGATCTTAGGAGTCAGTTGCTTGAGCATGGCGACTCCTATCTCCTCTACGGTAGCCATATCCATGAGGAACTGCTCAATAGGGGCGCTCGGAGCAGCAAGGGGAAGGATGGCAAGGGGAATGACATCACTTACGCTCCCCTTGTCCTTATCGACTGTTTTGGTCAGTCGATTTCTTTTGGCCGGAGGAGCCTTAACTTTCTCCACCTTTCCTCCGACGACCATCAGTTCGACCACTTGGTCGTCCTGACGATTGTTTACGCCTACCTTCTATAAAGAAGAAGAATATTTACGCCTACCTTCTGTGAGGAAGAAGAATAACTATTTGGTCATTTTTTATGACTATGTAGTCCTAAAGATGAGAACAAATTTTTTATTACCTTTAGGTGTTCTTTTCTTTCTTCGGTGGATACATCCACCAGAATATGAGGAGCCCCCACTTCGAGTGATGGAGCCTTCTCGCAGATAGACTTGACCTGGGAATTAATTTCCTTTAAATCAAGATATGTTCATACAGATGAAAAGGTCAGTAAATAGTGCTCGAAATTTAATCTTACTATGAGTACAATTGTTACTTACCATTCTCGTAGTCCCTAGTCGGATCTGAGACTCTCGAGTACATACACATAGGATATGCTTGTCACTTCAGGGGTTGATGTGACGGGTAATGAAGTCATTCACCACATGTTAGCCGGTGACCCCCTTGTTCCCCAGCCCTTTGATGGCTGAGATGTAGGGGGCTATCTGAGTAAGGTCCTTTGGGACCGAATTCTATGAAGTTGTCTTCTCTATAGCCTTTCCTACGAAAGAAAGACTGCCTTCGCTAGTCGTCTCCTAGTATAACCATCTCTTCTTCCAATTCGACCATGAAGATCGAGTGAACATCAGGATATACAGCTCGTATTGCCGTCATGGAGCTTCAGACCGTAGCTCCTAATGATTCTGGTCTATCGGCTCATTTCATAATAATACCGAAAGAGCTCAAGGTCCGGCGGAATACCCGGATACACCTCACACAAATATACGAATACAGTAAGCATGGTAATCGAATTGGGAACCACGTTCAACAATTTCACCCCAAAGTATTTGAGTATGACGGTGAGGAAGGGATGAGTAGGGAGACGAAGGTCGCATTGTCAGTATGCCTGGAACACTGGAATTTCTCCAATCTGTCCTAATGGTCAATGTTGTCTAGCAGCTTCGATCCACTTGATGAATCTCCGCAGAGGAATCTTCTCAGCATCCTCCAATGCCTTCAATTTTGCATCATCCATCTTCGATACTAGCCAATTTGATGAAGACTTAGACATTTTTCTCGAGTGGATGACTGGAATTTGGAAGAGATTGAGGACGACTTGGTCGGGGTGAAAAGCTTGAAACAGATCAAAAGTAAGGAGACCTAAAGTTATCCTAAGGTAAGCTTTTATAACCGTATGAGTTATCCGTCTCGGGAACCAAACAGTTATCTCGGGAATCAAGCCGGTGGTCAGATCGGAAAAAATCGATTGGAACTCATTAATTCCTCTGTTTGAAGTCTATCTGTCTTTGCAGCTTAAGCGAAATTACCGTATTGACCTAAATCAATTCTGGTCGAAGAGAATCAAAAATGCTTTGCTTTCGACCATCTCCTGTCTACGACCTCACTTTCTTAAGTAAGTTATTTTCACTTGAAATTGGGGGGCTAGATGATGAGGATGTAATAATCCTCTAATTATTACATTATTATATTATCCGAGTATACCCTTTATTGATAAGACCTTCTGTGACCATCTAGTCATAAGTCCTTATACGACCTTCCGTAGTCGTAAGTTTTTCTACGATCACGTAGTCGTAAGTCATCCTACGTCCACCTTGTGGTCGTGGGCCTTCCTGCAACTAGTCTATCTCTGACTGGCTTGTCTACGCAACCTACTACATAGTGGGTCTATCTGACAAGATGGCTTGAACGTGCGCTTATTCCTAGCAACTGCACACGATCTCTCTCTGACAACAACCGTCGCTCGACGAACGGGTCACCACGTCTCTTTGATAATAACTTTCGCCAGACGATTATCTTCCGAAGCGTTGAGACGTCTCTTGGCGCTAGATAACGGCCGTTGCTTCGTCAACTATATAAAGTTTAACATCAGAGAGAAAGAGATGGAACAACATCAAATCAGTAGATAGTGCTATGCATTTACACATTACTCTCTCAGTTGTAATCAATTCTCTGAGTAACAGCCACGCAGAACATATGGTTATTATTCTCCCATTAGAAGGCCCGAACATGTATAAATTCCTATGTCTCTACTCTGCATGTTCATAGTCCGAGCCTTCGAGAGAGATCAATATTAAAACATCGACAAGAGTCAATTTACAGCTGCTAAGAAAAAAAGATGAATATGCTAAAAAAATCAAAAAAGAGAAACATCTATTAGACATTAATTTGATGGCCCCTAGTTCTAAAGGCTTAGATTTGATAATTACCTTAGAGATACAATAATTTGAGACATTATTAAAAAATGAGAAAAGCATCTATCCTAATTTTAAACACTTATATTTGATAGTTGTCTTACAGATTTTCTTTTTGAAGAAAAAAGGGGACTTACAGATATATTAAATTGGAAAAAAGGTTCTACCTATAATTCAATGGTTGGAGTGCGTAAATTTGCTGACTACCCACCTCTCAATACTCTCTTTCTTATGGGTTAATTGAATATAAAATAAAATATTCTAAATATATTTTGTTTGTGAACTAGGAATTTCAGCATTTAGAATTCCCAAAGAAAATTTTATGTGCTATACTACATCGCGCAATTGTGCGGGCCAATTGGCTAGTTTGTAGAATGATGTAGGAATCTATTATATTGTTGATTTCTAATGTTTCCTGCATCAGTCAACTCATAAAAAAACTTAAGTTGTTGAGAGAAGATACAAAATATACTCGTAATTCACGTATTACATACTATATACTGTCTAAAGCACACGACAGACCGAGTGCACTGCAATATTTGCGAATTATGAGGTAAAACGTCCACGCAGCAACAGCTAGCATATAGGATACCGTGGCATGCCCGGTAACCCTACGTACCCAACAAACCAAGAAATATTTAACCAAATAATTGCGTTACATTACATCAACTAACTCTTAAAGTCAACACTGCTGTACTATCCCTGCATAGTCTGTACGGAGAGACACACACCAGTACCAGTAGCCAATCTAGCAGCCGGCTGCAGTCGTTCACGGGACGGTTACCCCAGAATATGCACGAATTGTCAGCGCCGGCGCTTTGATATTAGATATTAGCTAAGGTTAATTAACTTGCAAGTTGTAATGGCTAGTGAACTGTCACATAGTCCTGTGAGTTGGGCACAATCGGGCACATCGGGCGACACCATAAGCTTCAATGGGTGGTGCTCAGGCTGGCATGGTCCGAAATTCTTCATGCAGTCGGGCACACCTCGTCGATGTCGCCGTGGCCATCGAGGAGAGGGGAAGAAGACCGCTGCTGTGGCATGCCGCTGACTCATCGCCCCAAATTCCCTCACGCTTGACTTTGCTCAGAATTAGGATATGGGAAGGGGATAGCCAGACAACCGTAGTCGTTGTGCTGGGCTGACCGTTGCTCTTCCCGCCACACTTAGGGATGATTGAGATGGATCTAGCCAAGGGGACGAAGGGGATGGCACCACCGAACATGGCCACCAGGGAGATGAAGGACGCACGGCCGCTGGATTCGGCCGCCTCAAGCTCAAGGAAGGTGCACTGCCACCAGATCCGATCCTTGAGCGTGTCAATCCAGCTAGCTCGAGCTTAGGGAAGACGCGTAGGCACCGGATCCAGCCAGCTCGAGCTCGGGGAAGACATGCAGGCACTGGATCCGACCAGCTCGAGCTCGAGGTAGATGCTCCGTCGCCGAATCCGGTTGCCTCGAGCTTAGTGGAGGCACGGTCACCATTGGTGCAAGTTGAGGAGGTGCGAAACTGCCGTTGGTGGGAGAGTGAGAGGAGGAAAGGGGAAAAATAAGGGGCGAGTCGGTGTGAGCTAGTACGGTGGTGGAAGGGATGGCATGGTGGGAGCCGTTGTGGTGATAAAGTGGGGCGGCATAGAGGTGGCTCAAATGGATGGGAAGGAAGGAGAGGAACGAAGGAAAGAGATAGGGTGGGATTATCAATAAGTTTTTTCTGACTTGAAAATAGGGTTGAGTCTATGTGGGCAAGGCATGACACGATGATGACCTGTCGTGTCTTGGGCCGTGCCTAAACCTCGCCAAAGATGAGTCGTGCCAACACGGCGGAGTGATCGTGCCGATCCAACACAACCCGATGTGGTCTAAAGCTCGTCGAGTCGGCATGATCCAACTCCCAGATCTACCATCATGTCATAGTCTTGCTCTCGCAGACTTCCTATACGGACGTATAGGACAAGAACAAGGTAACCTACAGCTGGTTAAAGTTTATTTTAGGACGTAGTTTGTTTGAGTTAAATTAACTAGGTTCGCTAAACTTAACTCAGATAGTGTTTGGCAGTACACGGACCGCACATGAATGCCCTCTCTGCGTACATATGTACAAGTGCATAAGGCTACTTAAAGTCGTTAAGTATGGCGATTAAGCAACCTTTTTGGAAGCAAGCATCGAGCAAATCAGAATTACGCAAGTGTGATTGTTGCAGTGACCGCATTTGTTGGGTTGGGCTGCGTTGCAAAGCAAGCACACGTACCGTGCTTGCAAAAGTCACTGCAACGTCACGATCAAATCAATAACTCCGTACCTCCCTTCTGCTGTTGGGTGATGGGGATTGTCGATCGATCCGAATCGAAAAGTTCCATTAGTTTTCGTTCGCGTTACGCACGTGGAAGGCCGGCCGCCCGGCCAGTCTCTGGTGGTGGTTGATGAATGATGATGGAGCGTGTGAGTAGTGGTGCTTGGTTTTGGACGTCAGTGCGTGGATTTGATGGTTTTTTTTATTTTGTTTAGGACTAGCTAGCTAGGAGTGGTTACGTTGGTGCTTCTGTCTTTCCTAGCCTACGTTGGTGCTTCTGTCTTTCCCAAAGGAAAAAGAAGGGCTCTGACCGATTGAGGAAGCAGACGTCGAGCTCCGTTTTGACGTACAAATGGGGTCGCGTTCTAAAAGTGGGGTAAAATACCATATGGTAAGAGAAACTTTTTGATATATTTAGCATTGTTTGCAACAATATTTATAAAAATAGTTATATATCTATCGTATTGATAAAAATATTATTTTTACTGTCCGTGACCAAGCGACAACGCGGGAGGAGGGGTGTGACGCGTAGGCCCCTCCCGTCCCGCCACGGACCGCAGTGCACCGCCACTGTCGTCGGACGGCGGCGGCTCGCCGCCCACCTCGACCAGATCGGCTACTATCCCATGGCTAGACGGCAGATGATTAAGCTGACTGATTAGACAGCATAATCACCTGCCTTATTCTTTGTGCATATGGTTTGCTTTAATTTTTTTAATATATCAAATGGGCTCAAAATTTATGAAATTTTATGTGTAGCCTCTCGACACAATGTACTTGACTCTGTAATTTTTTGGTAATTTTATCAGCTGTGAATATTACTAAAAAATCCGTACGATTTTGATATTTGTAGGAGTAGTTACATATAGCAAACGAGTTCAAAAATTATAAAATTTTATGTGAAGCCTCCCAATACAGTCATAGTAATTTTGTAAATTTTTGAGAATTTTATATTCTCCGAATTTACCACGTTAATTTATATTAATTTAATCGTAAATTTAACAATGTTCAGGCATCTTTTGCAGTACCTTACGTTCCGTTATATCATGGCGCTCTCCCGTCACAGGTCCATCGTCGAGATGCACCACTTTTGACGTCCGCACCACCTACACAGATTACCGCTCCCCGTCGTTCATCTTCGCTGCACATCCGAGAGGTATTAGATTCGCATTGTACATCTAGAATATTTATTGTAACTAGCATTGTTTCATCTTGCAGCCTCCAATTCAACGTGGGGTGACGTCGAGTCCACCGATGACGATACAGGTCTCCTGATGTTTCCAGGGAGCAGTACTCAGCGCTAGAGTTTGCAGCGTACGCAGAGCATAGCTCAGCGTTCACACCATACCCAGGGTTTGGAGACTTCGGTGGGCAGAGCTCCTTCGGCTTCCCTGCCATGTTGTACGATCAAGACAAGAGCTCCTCCGCACCACGAGAGGGATTTCTAGAGTCATTCATTCACAATATTATTGTTGGCGGCTCGCAGTTTAGCATGTCTCAGCTGGATAACATCGACGCTTACTAGACCCAACCTGTTGTATCTCAGCCTACTAGACCACCGGCCACTCAACAAACGAAACGGTCTCCATTCCTCAACCGAACCGAAACGCAACCTACGGACCGGCTGACGTACCCCATGGGATATGCTCGTGCTCAACGGAAGACAATGTCATGCATGTGGAGGCAGATGCGGCGAGAAGATAGCAATGGCTCAAATGGGTGAGCCATCTCGTAACCTGTACGATGTGTTTTTCATATTGTTACATGTACTTCTTTAAATATTCATAATGTATGAAATTAAAAAAATAGAGATCACGCACTGCAAAAGATGTCTGAGTATCGTTAATTTCACGATTAAATTAATATAAATTAATATGATAAATTCAGAGCATATAAAATTCTCAAAAAATTACACAATTACTATGACTATGTCGGAAGGATTCACATAAAATTTCATAATTTTTGGAGCTCGTTTGGTATATGTAACAACTCATATAAATATAAAAAATCGTACGATTTTTGAACAACATTCATAATAGATAAAATTACCAAAAATTACACAGTTAAATACGTTGTGTTGAAAGGCTGCACATAAAATTTCATAATTTTTAGCCCATTTGCTATTTCAAAAATTCAAACAAACAATATACCAAAAAATAGGGCAGATGATTAAGCCGACTAATTAGCCAGCTTAATCACCTGTCGTCTATCCATGGGACGACAGGTAGTGCTGGGGCTGACGTGGGGCGGTAAGCTGGCCAGCTAGGGTGGCAAACCGCCTGCCGTCCATGATAGGGTGGTAGGTAGCCTGCCGTCCGTTGGCAGGAGCTTACGCGTCAACTCCTCTAGCGTTGTCGCCCGGCCACAGGTGACAAAAACAACATGTTTATCAATACGGTAGATATACAGCTATTTTGTAAATACCGTTGCAAATAATGCCAAATATATAAAAACTCGGGAAGGGGGAATACAAACAAGCATGGTCCGATTTCGGCAGTTTAAATTGATTCCTATGAAATTTCTGTGATCGACCTATACTCACTTAGCCAGCATTATTCGCCTTTAAGTTGCTGATTTTTACTATAAATTGTAAAGATTTCTTTTTAACTACTCCACATCATGGATAACGGTAGCAAGATAGCTAGCTATAAGCCTGTACCCTTACTTTCGCACTTTGATAAGGGGTTATTTGTGCTGCAGTAAAGGTATATTCCTAAACAGTAGTACGTACTATTGCAACAGAAATAATAGAATCTCAAGGCTGGAAAGTCCTTCTCGATAAAGCAAGCTAGGTTCCTACCTCTTATTGTTGGTACAAGTTAGACTTGAATGTGAATACGTCACGCCATTTCATGCGTCTCATCAATCTGAACACACTGAGATGGACTGTCCTCTGCTACGAGGCTAGCTACTGATCATGCATGGAGATGTCCGATCCAACGAGGACTAGCGAAAGGCGACGAATTTAAGACGTACAACCACATGGATGTCACCTTATTCGTGTAACGAGTATTTAATTTTAATGTACAAATTCTTGTTTTGTTTTAAAGCTTCTGAGTTTTCAGAGCTCTTGTTAGCAGTGATGGACTTAGAACTAAATTTTAGCTACGACGGAATCGCCAACATCCAATTAGCCAATAAGCAATATGTATCTCTTGCACAACCACTAAGTAAGTAGTACATAATATACATTATGGCAGTCGAAGTCACCTGACACAATAGTACAAACATCTCTAAAAATGATCACCGCAATACCCAAAAAGGATATAAGCATCTAGTATCAATATGTGACATAAGCTGCACGGCTTTACTACTTCACCAGCAAGTATCAGCAACATATCATTATCAAAACATACGATTACCAACATGGAACATCTTACCGATTCCTATACACACGAATATGCAAAGCAAAAGAAGAGGAGAACTATACCCAAATCATTAGAAGCATCCACACTTCTAGCATCCACTTGCATCGCTTCTGCTCTGCGCGACTCCACCTCTACCCTTTGCTCAGCTGCTTTCTTGTGCTCAACTCCTTCATGCGACTCTACCCATGCCAGGGCCACGCCTGGCCATCAGCCCACAAATGAATGTAGAATATCAAAAAAGACCTCACAGATGAATGTAGAATGTAGAAAAATACCTTACAAATGGAGCTTACTTAATAATTTGCCACCAAGTTATTGAACGGTGGTTGTGTAGCCTCTAGTTCTTGCAATTGTGCAGCCTCATATTCTTTTTCTTGTGCTTGCACATCATCTTTCTCTAATTGGAATTGGAGTTGGTCTAATTGGACTTCAAGTTGAAATTGTGCATGTGCGACTGCCGTTCCGTTTGCATAATTATGCTAAAATACCTCTTCAATCCATATACCACATCAAACAAGCGACAAATGACAATACATTCCAATACTATATTTGATTTTGACAAGTGAAGGATAAAGACTAAATATTTACCACTTAGACACTTAATATTGGAGCTTTTCCCCATTCTATTGCTTCCTTACTTGCATGCCTTTGGCCTATGCTCTTGCAGCCTTGCAATGCGCAAACGGCCAACCCGGCCTCCACTCACCGCTACGCCTGCATGCCCGCAACCCATGGCTTCTGGCCTCGGTTGTCCTTTCCTCCTAGCCACCAAGCCACCTTAGCTCTATGGTTACAAGGATAGGAGGAGCTATGTGCTGATGTGTGTGTGCCTCACTAGCTAACTTTGTTAGTGGAGGTGCGGTGTGAGCCAGCAAGTCAAGTTGTCCCAAGTGTACAACTATACAGGCCTACAAAGCCACTAGCCCATGAATGAAGAATCATTGGTTGTCTTGTACCTCGGTCCTCACCTCCTCAGCCTCGCCAGTGGATGCCTAGGGGCTGCGCGGTAGGTACTGGACTGGAGGAGGAGACATGAGCTATGGCGGCCGCCCGACCTCACCACATGGGAGGGTCTGTCCCTGGCTATTAGGAGTTAAGCAGTCTAACTAGCCCAAAGAAAACTATTCCGTTTTGTAATTTATTTCGGTGGGTAATGAAATGCTCGAAAATTTGGCATTTTAGTCGACGGTTTGAATCAAATTAGAATTTAAAACTTTAAATCTTAGGACAAAAGAAATGTAAAGTGCCTCCTTCACACACATGATGCACTAGTCTAGTGGGATGGGCCTTTCTGTTCAAGCTGTAGGTCTTGAGTTCGATTCGCTATGGTGCAAATTTCATTTTCTTTGTTAGGAATAGGTGGGACCTATATGTTAGAGAAAGAAAAATACCAAAATTTGGTAGAACCTTAGGATTCGATCTCAAGACCTCCCGAGCACACGTGAAGAGACTGGCCATTGTGCTAGAAGGTTTGGTTTGCCTAGCTAAGAGATTTCTATTTACTTTAATCCTTCATAATTCAAATTAAACAGAATAATTTGATCGGATTGATTTTTTCGTTGGATAGCGAAAGAAATAAAATTTCCAAAAATTCGGCAAGATTTTGCCAAAAATGTGAACCCTAGACTAGCCTAGTAACAGCGGTTTGACCGGCCTAGCATCGACAGTCTAACCGGCGGCTATGGAGTAGTAAGACTGGTTGTGTGGCCTTTTGGAGTTTGGACACCAAATGCTTATGTAGGTGTGTTTGAGGATGTCTTTTCACTTAGTGTCACTCCTATGGTCAGCAAAATCAATTCTGCTACAAGTGTGGCAAGTGGGGCACTGGTCGCGGATTTGTAAAGAGCCACAGCATGTCATCGATGACTTCCAGCTTAGAAGAAGGATGGCAAAGGGCAGCATGAAACCCACTTTGCATCTGTTGAGGGAGAGAGTTCTGAGCAGCTACCTACGCTGATGGATGTTGAAACCATTCCAGTAGCAGCACCCCTTTTTGACCTTGCAACTGCCACCGCCATGATTTCTCTAGAAGAACATATCACCCCCGAGAAGATAGCAGCCGAAGTCTCTGACTTCTTAGCAGATTTAGTCTAATGCACAGAATGCATTTAGACTTTAATTGTCATTTACTTTATGTGTGGAAGAAATAAGTTAGAATTTGCATGGATGGTACTCAAATAATTTTATTTTCTCGTGATGGTTGGATGATATTAAACAATTCATTCATTTATTCGGTCTATAATGGCATGATATGTTCTGATATTAAAGTATTTTATTTATGTGGTGATTGCCTTCTAATGCATATTAATAAAATACTTTATATTAAAACACGTGTGGCGTCCTATGGAGGAACTGTGCTTAACCGACAGTGGCACAACGAATACCATCTTAAGAGAGACAAAGTACTTTCAGTCGATTAGTAAGAATGCTGGTAGCCTTACAACAATCGTCGGTAGCGATGCTTTGGTCATTCAAGAAGCCTTATTGTACCCAGAATCGACTAAAACTCTCCTAAGTTTCAAGGATATTCGCGATAATGGTTTCCATGTCGAAACTGAAGAAGAGTACGGTAAGGAATACCTGCTCATTATGAAGCGCGAAGAAAATGAAAAAATGGTATTAGAAAAACTTTCTTCATTAGAAACTGGCCTAAACTACACCAACATTGAGACACATGTAACCTATATTGCCCTGAAAACAGTATTTAGAAGCTCTGAACTTTTCTGTCTCTAGCATGACAGATTAGGCCACCTAGGTTTTAGGATGATGAGAAATATAATTAACAATTCACAGGGGCATAATATTAATGTAAAGAATTTTTCGAATCATGAAGAGTTTATGTGCCCCGCATGTGCCACCGGGAAATGAATTACTAGACCTTCTACTCTGAAAGTGAAGGATGAAGTCCCTGCATTCATGGAACGCATCCAAGGAGACATTTGTGGTCCCATACAGCCACTATCAGGGCTATTTAAATATTCCATGGTGCTCATCGATGCTTCCTCGAAATGGTCGCACGTATATTTATTGTCTACGAGAAACCATGCTTTCGCAAAGCTGATCTCGCAGATAGTTCGCATTAGAAATATTTTCCCTGATCATCACACAAAGTCCATCAGAATGGACAACGCCGGAGAATTTACTTCAAATGCATTTGATGATTATTGCATGGCAATGGGAATTACAGTTGAGCATTCTGTATCGCATGTCCACACCCAGAATGGACTAGCAGATGCATTAATTAAGAGAATTAATCTTATTGCCTGATTACTTTTGCAGAATTGTAATTTACCATCTACATGTTGGGGACACACAGTCCTGCATGCAGCAACTCTCATCAACTTTAGACCATTGGTCTACAACATCCATTCGCTATGCAACTAGCGCAAGGGTCAGCACAAAAAATTTCTCATCTCCGGAGGTTTGGATGCAAGGTTTATGTACCTATACCCCCTCCACAGCGTACTGTAATGGGTCTTCTCCGAAAGACTAAGATATACGTTGGTTATGAGACAGCATCCACAATCAAGTATTTAGAACCCATGACAGGAGATTTGCATACTGCTCGTTTCGCTAATTGCATATTTGATGAGAATAATTTCCAAACATTATGGGGGAGAAAATCAACCCCTTGATGAAAAATATCGAGAAATTACGTGGCAAGCCACGGGAATCCATGCACATGACCCACACACTAGTCAAACAAATAGAGAAGTTCAGAAGATCATTGATTTGTAAGCATTAACAAATCAACTGCTTGACCACTATAGTGAATTGAAGAGCGTGACCAAGTCGATGTGCCTGCATGCAATGCACCGGAGAGGGTTGAAATAGCAAAGAAAGTTGAAGGTATCTCTAATCTCATCCAGAGACCTCAGAATAAAAGGACGAGAACTCCGGCCCCTCGAATCCTAAGTAAGCGGGGACGCCTGGTGAAGAATGATAAGAAGGACTTGACACAGCCGATCACTGAAGTTCTCCAGAACCAGAAGGGGGGCTAGTTGAGACCTAGCACCAGTATAACACCTTCAGAAAAGAGCATGCCGGATCTGAGCATTCGCACGCAAGGAGAAATCGGTATGGATGTGTGCACATACATCGGAACTGAAAAACTAAAGGGACTTGCCACCATAACTGGAAAAAACGATGAGCAAGTAGAAGTGCAAGAAGAAGCAACTCATGATGAAATAGTTATAAATTATGTGCATACAGGAGAATCCATGAATAGGACAACAACCAATGTTGATATCTACTTTGCAAAGAAAATTACCACAATCATCGATCTTGATCCAGAGCTTGCATCGCTCACTGATTGTAAGAAAAGATCATATTGGGAAGATTGAAAGAAGGCAATAGAAACTGAATTATTATCTCTGAACAAAAGAGAGGTGTTTGGGCTCGTAAGCGCACACCTCCCTATGTGCACCCGGTAGGGCATAAGTGGGTATTTGTTCGAAAGAGAAATGAAAGAAATGAAGTTGTAAGATATAAAGTAAGGTTTGTTGCACAAGGTTTCACTTAACGTCCAGGAGTTGATTATGAAGAAACCTACTCTCCAGTCATGAGTGGAATCACCTTTAGATATTTAATCTCAATGGCAGTAAACCTGAACATAGAAATGAAATTGATGGATGTGGTAACTACATACCTTTATGCAAACTTGGATTCAGAAATTTATATAAAGGTACCTGAAGGTATCCCTGTCCCGAATCAAGACAGAGCAAATAGAAATTTGTACAGTGTGAAACTCAGAAAATCACTGTACGGTCTCAAGTAATCAGGCAGGAAGTGGTATAATCGCTTAAGCGACTTTCTATGCAAGAAAGGCTACACGAATAATGAAGATTGTCCCTGTGTATTAATACGACGATTCTAGAATGGATTTTGTATAATATTAGTATATGTAGATAATCTGAATATCATCGGGACCATGGCAGACATAAAAGAAACAAGTTTTTACCTAGAGTCAGAATTTGAAATAAAAGATTTAGGTAAAACCAAATATTGGTTAGGCCTACAGTTAGAGCATGTCCCAAAAGAAATATTAGTACATCAGTCAGCCTACACCCAGAAGGTGTTAGAAAGGTTCGGCTTTGAGAAGGCATACCCATCGAAAGTACCGATGATTGAGATATCTTTGCAGCAAGAAAAATATCCATACCGGCCTAGGGAAGAGGGGGAGGAAATCCTAGGACCAGAATTCCCATACTTGAGTGCAGTAGGAGCACTTATCTATTTAGCGAACTACACTAGACCGGACATTGCATTTGCCGTAAACCTATTAGCAAGGTATAGTGCAGAATCTACCAAAAGGCATTGGCAGTGAATAAATGACATCTTCCGATACCTTCAAGGAAGCAAGGACCTTGGGTTATTCTACATAAAGAATCAAGATTAGAATATGGCTGCTGGGTACCTGTCGGACCCGCATATCGCAAGGTCACAAACAGGCTATGTATTCCTGTGTGGAGGAACTGCAATTTTATGGAAATCGTCTAAGCAAAGTCTTGTAACGACTTCGACGAACCACTCAGAAATCATAGCACTGTACGAAGCCGCACGAGAATGTGTTTGCCTCCGACGAATGATTCACCACATCCAGCAGTCATATGGGATGAATATTATGCAAGCTCCTACAATTATCTAAGAAAATAATGCAGCTTGTGTTGCACAAGTGTAGACGGGCTACGTGAAGAGTCATCTCACAAAGCATATCAACCCCAAATTCTTCTATGCTCATGAATTGCAAAAGATGGACGAAATTAAGGTATCACATACTAAGTCATGTGAAAATCTTGTAGATTTATTCACTAAGTCATTTCCAGAATCTAGTTTTGAAAGATGTGTATAGCGAATTGGAATGATAAGACTTAGAGAAGTGTAGAATTAGGAAGAGATTTTCCTCAAGCTCGTTATTAAAACTTAGTCATGAAGATCGAGTACCCAAATAATAAATCCTGAAGATGAAATAAAATTGGGTGGATTGTACTCTTTTTTCCTTGGTGAGTTTTCCTGAAGTTTCTTAGCCAATGTTTTTAATGAGGCAATTCGTGCAACACAGCATAACATGTATCATGTACTCTTTCTATAAATTTTTCCCACTAGATTATTATGGAATTTTGATGAGGCATGAACATGTCGAATAAGTGCCCAAGGAGAAGTGTTAGGAAACCTAGGTCTGGGCTTGAAACCTTAGCCCATAGTGGACACCTCACCACTAGCTATAAGTAGGGAGCCCCATTGACTATTTTATACATACATAAGAAAAGAAAGCAATAAAGAAAGACCAGGAATTCTCTCTATCTCTGAGTTTTAATCTACTATTTTTATCTTCTGTGATTAATCTGATTTTATATAGCAGAGAAATTGATCGGACTGATCGTCAGCGATGGTTTCTCAACACTTCAGAGTTCTCGGACGGGCCGTTTTATTGGTGTGACTTACCAAAAGAAACAGCTACATGGGTTGGCGCACATCGGTGACGTCCATGTTTAATTGGGCCTTACGCAAGGCCTCAAAATAGGCCTAAGCAGTTCATTAAGCTGGCATTAGTCTTCTTCTATCTCTTTTTTTCTTCTTCTGAAACTGAACACAACGATTCCAAAGCTGGTATTAATCTTGGTTAGCTTCAGTTGAGTTCTCCGTTGATTCTCTCTAAGAAAAGGCTTTCGATCTCCGTTGATGACTGGTCTGATTGCACGGTTTCTGCCATGCGTGGCGCTCTTGCCGGCTGTACAAGTTTAGTGCATTTCATAATTATGCATTCCCCCTCCATCGTGTGGACTGTCGGATACTCGAACTGAGACGCTACCATCGTTCTGCGTCCACGCGAACCTGAAACTAGGATTATCAGTGACATGCCTCCATGTACTTCTGTTTCCTCTCAACTAAACCATGTCTGCCCACGCCTTCGTATTGAAAATCATGTGAAGAACTCTCACAACCCTAATGAATAGATGGTTGGTTCACACCTTCAACCCCTCGCACTTCTATAGATGGAGCAATCAGGCTACATATAATCTTAATAGATACTATCCATTAGCATAATCAGAGAAACTCGTTAACCCTCACACACCGGATTTTACAATCATACATGACTTATGCACACTTGTCAAAGTGCATAAGCCCAAACCCACTAAAAAGCAAATTTCTCATCTACTTGACCTTCTCAATATCTCCTTGATCTAAACCGCTCTTCCAACGCCCTCTAAGCACCACGGTTTTGGTCCCATCGTCGTTTTCAGTATTTTAGTTTCCCCACCAAAACACCCTCGCTTTGAACGTAGATCTCACCTCTTCCCCGAGCCTAGTCCATGGTCATCTCCTTCTTTACAAGCAATCTCCATGCTTGTAATGTATAAGTTCACCAATGGTTTACGCATGTGCAAGTTTCTTCGTGTCGGTTCCCCCAACCACGCCTCATTAGCACCGACCGCATCATTCAATGAACCGTTGCTCGAACATTCTCTTCAATATTCCTTGCCTTCCTTGTACCTTGCTTGAGCTCAAACATCTCGTCTTACATTTTTGACCAAACGTCAGCTCATCCCCGAGCCTATTCCTGGTCCATACCGTCAACCAGGGGTGCCTCCAAACTTCCCTACACATCCGAAGACCAATAAATTATTTTCAGGCATAAGTTTTTACAATTTGACTCACATTAGTCCTAATATGTTTTATACACCATGAATACAATGACCAGAACTCCAAAACTCAACCCATAAATAATTTCCACAAATATCCAAAACCCCTCAAATATTTGCAGACAAAACCAGTCTAACCATCATTGAGTGGCCGGTCAGACCACGCGTGGTCAAAACCCGGTAACAAGGGAGCCGGCCAGACCACGACAACCATGTCGGTCTGACTGCTTGGCCTACCCCGATCGAACCGCCACCCATTGGCCAATCGGACCGCTCACATTTTCTCTCGTGCACACAAACAAGCACCTATCTGAAAAACCATCCACCAACTAAAAACCGGTCGTAATGCACCAATGGTCCAACCGCCACCAAAATCCGTTCACACCAAACTTGTGGTTAGACCCCTAGCCGATCAGACCACCCTAGTCTGATAGCAAAACTAAAAATTTACAAACTTTCACAAATTCGAAGTTCAACTCGACACGATTGTCAATTGTTCAACACAAATGAACCATGGACATTCTCAACATAGTTCTACAATCTTCTCTTTGATGAACACATTGGTAATACCTCTAAAAATGTAAATGAGAGCAAAATTGAGTTGATTTTGAACTAGTTCAATTTGTGAAAGAGAGCTTCACTTGGTACATAAGATGGAAATAAGACTGAAAAAGACCAAGTAAGCAATAAATGAAGTGAATAAACTAGAAATAGCAATTTTTCCAAGAAAAAGCTTCATCATGAGAATGGAAATCTCACTATATGTCAATATGAATGAATGGAAATCTCACTATATGTCAATATGAAAGAACAATCATTCTATTTGACCTTAGTCATGGTGAGAATAGATCAAGAAAAGATCAACAAAGTCACAAAAAGCTCAAAAAACACTTTTAGCTCCTCCCTCTTTATGTGAAAGCTCAATTTTACCTTTTAGGATTAATTTCCCTTTTAAAAGAACAACAAACGTTTTTTGGTATAAATTTTCCTCATTTGATTATGAATTAATCAAGGTTCAAATTCTTCTCTATTTAGTTAATGCAATTGATTTAAGAGGCAAATTCTTCCCGTTTGAAATGATATATGTACAAAGAAGAAGCATAAGAAAAAATATGATGCAAAGAGAATGACTGCAATTTATTCGTTTTATCTTAATAAAGAGCTATGAAGATTATCCATGTTAATTCAAATAAGAATTACCACAAGCTATAAAATGATTAGAAGTTATCTAGATCGTGATAATTTATATATAGCAAAGCATAACCAAACTAGCACAAGATTATGAAATAAGTCAATTTAAGTACATGTTAAGATGATTAAAATCCTAATTTAGCTAAAAATATCTAATTATAAGCTAAATCATGACAATAAGTTAAAGAGAACTAAAAAGCTATGTGGAGAAGTCGTTCTGTTCTTTCGGCTTTCGGCTATGTCGAGAACTAATTGCAACAGTACTAGAGGACCACAAAATATCTACTACCCAGTTGGGAATCTGTTTTCTCAGTGACAAGCGCCCAACACGGGTTCAAAACACGCTATCAAAACTGTTGCACGCGTGAAGTGAGAATAGCATAGAAGCAGGCGTCGGCTGCAAGTCACTTCACCTCACAGGATACTCGATTTTCCATCGACGTCTTGCAGCTGAAAAGTTAGCGCATCATTTGCACTTGTACATTGCAGTGCCTACGAAACCCAGAGCATAAACTGGGGGCAGGAAGTACTGATATAGCATAAACACACAACCAGAAACAACCCAGTACTAATACTCTTAGCTCCATGTAGGCTGCAACAGGTCTGTTACCATACTTGCGAACCATTTCCCTCACTAGCTCCATGTAGATGCTGCTGGCTCCTGTAGGCCTGTGATGTTGTTACATTGGCAGCTGCGATGTTGCTAACAAAATCATATTCAGGAAGATCATCGTCATCCCTAACAACACCAGGGCCAAAGCCCGGAGGAACGCCATCCATTACAACATCCTGACGGCGGCCACCCCCCTCAGCAGGCTACCTGAGTGTTCGTTTGGCAGGTGATGATCAGCAAGTATCTGTGATGTCTTCCCTTGAGAAGGGCAGAGGTACACCTCCACCCCCATCAGCAGGCTCCACTATTCATACTCTCTCATCTGCAATATATGAGTCAAGGTCTGCAGGAGAATAAGAAGTGGTTAGCAAATCAGGAGCTCGGTAATGGTGTTAAGCTGAACCACATAATAAAATGGTAACAGATGATAAAGAGTGGCATGTACTTTAAGGAGAGAACATATTTTTCAGGAGCTAAACACAAGAAAGATCGCCTATCTGCAGGCTATAGGACAAAATATAACCAACAGATAGGGGTATAGATTATATGAATTCGATTGGATGCGAACATGGTATATGTCACTTTTTGAATTCAATCGGATCACCATCTATCTAAACAGTTGTTTATTCACTTTTTGAATTCGTATTTGAATCTGACACGAAAAAAATATGGACGCGAATATTGTTTAGATTTTCCCATCCGAAATGTTGTACAATCTGCATCCAAATTCGAATTCCACAATGCAATACATATAGCGCATTTGAAATTATGGTGTCCGGGCACCATGGTAACCCATTTCAACGCTCTATAGTACAAATAACAGGGACACCATGGTGCCCGGTATTTCCCTAGCTACCACGTGTGAAAAATTTTAGAATTTTTTTGATGTCAAGTTTAGCTTGTTTACCAACTAGTTTAAATAGATTTGAACTAAAATTCAAACTAAAGTTGCCTTTTATGATAGTTTGATTGTAGGTATGTGTTGATGTTATATAAAAATCAGCAAAGTATGTGATAAAAAATCATCGAAAAACTTTGAATTGGAGTATATTTTTTCAAAATTATGTATTTCATTTGAATTGTTGTAGATATGTATATACCCTAAAACTGATTTTTTTGAAAATTATACCCAAATATGGGTTGAATTTGCGCATTTGAAATTATGGTGCCTGGGCACTATAGTATCCCATTTCAGCGTTCTATACATATAAGTCTTTTCCATACTCCTGAAAGTATAGACTCCTACTTTCAAATATACCGCTTAAAAATATATTGTACTTCTTTACTATTTTTGGTATACTTAAATATTAATTCTAAGATACTCAAATGCGATTTGGTTGAAAAAAAATTCATCGGAGCTCTTTGTTTTTGATATATATACCATTTTCTATTTATAAAAGGAGTATATACACAAATTATACTATAAAAATTGGACTTCGATAAAAATTTTCATGGAACTCACTTCGGAATATCTAATAATCATTATTAGAGTATGCTCAAAAGGGAGATATAACAACATCATTTAAGCGGTATATAACAAGTGAGAGTACGTACTCCTAGAAGTATGGAATCATTTTCTTATATATATAATTTGTTACATTATGTATAACATGTTTGATTTCCCCCCAATTTAGTGTCTATTCATGTTCATTAAGCTTAATTTGCCATATTACAATGACTCACTGTGTAGTATACAAGAATATAATCCTATTATTATCTTGTGGTGTACAAATTATGCAACAGTCCAAATTTGTACAAACTTGCTAGATGTTCTATTCAAACTTGTATTCGTATTTATACAGATTCATATTAGAGTTAAAAATATGGATGTGAATGTGGTTTGGGCAATATTCAACTTGTATTCAATCCGTTTCCACCCCTATCATCAAATAGCATGATAGCATCCCTTTAAATAAATCAACACACTAACGCATAAACTCCTAGGTGCCTCTGCTGCTTGCAGCGCAAATCATGGCTGGGCCTCCTGCTGGTGTGCTGCCCCTTGACGTGAATGATGTTTATACGACTTTCCCCAAAATGAGTCCACAACATTTCCTAACATAGAATTATGAAAAGTCTACATGCTAAGCACAATGAACATCAAATTCAAGTCTGTGCTGAGTACAGATGCAATTGCCATAATCAACTACCATCTCTCAAGGATGTAACATCATGTAGCACCATGACATGGTCAAAAACTCAGGCTAAAACATGCCCATAATCTTCTTATCAGGGCTTTCCCCAGGCTTATTAAGGCGTCGCCTAAGCGACGCTTAGGCGGTAAGGCGCTCGTGCACAGTAAGGCGTCGGCGTCGCCTTGTCCTGAGGAAGTATGACGTCCGCCTTGAACACTAAGGCAAGATATGGCGTCGGTCAGGCGAAGAAAAGACAGGAGGCGGCGAAGGCGGACGCCCCAAGAAACCAAAACGCAGGTATAAAGAGATGGGATGAGGGGGCAGTGGGGAACCTGAGCCATTGCATCGGCCGAAGTCGAACCCTAGCCTCCATCCCGCCACCATCCTCGGCGGCGCCGCGGGCGGCCATCCGCTGCGCTTGAGGGGGATGAGAGGAGGGGAGCAGGAGGAGGGGGGCGAGGCGAGGCGCGAGGCGGAGGTGGAGGCGCGCGGGGATTCGCCGAGGGATTCGCCGAGGAGAAGCGCCGAGCGAGAGAGACGAGAGCGAGCGGAGCTGCGGAGGCGGAGTGGGAGAGAGCGAGTGAGAGAGATGAGCGGTTAGGGTTAACCGGATCGGCCGGGTTTTAATAGCGCTTTTGCAATTTAGCCCTCAGACTTATATGATATTACAATTAAGTCCTTCCACTGATAAGAAGCCATCAATTTTGCAATTTAGCCTTAAGACTTCTATAAAATTACAATTAAGTCATTCTCACTCTTTAAATTTATTCTAATTTAGCTCTACAAAGAGCCGTTTTCTTCACCTTACGATGTGTGTAAGGCGTCGCCTCGCCTCACGCCTCACGCCTTATCACTTAAAAGGTGTGAGGGGGGTGGGTCGCCTCGCCTCGCCTTACCGCCTTAATAATCTTGCTTTCCCCTTATCCTTTTTTACCTGTTGTATATTTGTTCTTCCAACTAGCTTTACTGTACCAAACTGTTGGCAAAAGCACCATAGAAGTATATCATACAAAGATTTAGCTCGAGTTCAGTGTGTCAAAACAGTTTATTCGCACCTTCATTCTCGGAAAACAGGTTCCAAGATTTTTTTTTTAAAAAAAATGTACCTTGAGAAAGGCCAATGCCTCAACATAACACTAATGCAACACACTAAATTTACCAAATGTTATGAAGATTCAGTATTGAACTATTAACTCTAATTAGATGACCAGGTCTAGCAGAGGGAAGACACATTAGTGGTAGTGGACTATTTTTGGAGGTGCCTGTTCTCAGAACTTGGTTCTTTTATGGCTTTCTTCTATTGATCTGCCCAGGTACTCAGGTAGATTTGCATATGCACATCCGTATGTGCAACTTGGAGCATGGTTGCTTTGTTTTTTCTGGTTTGTGTATCCAAATTTCGAGGAATTAATTTCAGCTTTGATGACAATAGAGCCCACAGTTCATTACACTAAATGATTCTGAATTTAGCACCAAATGGCAAAAGTATAGCTGCAGTGCACTCCAAGACAATGTGTACCACTAAAGGACAGTTAGATAAGAACACCCACATTAAAAAAACACTCTGCACAAAATTTGACAGAAAAGCTATTCCCGCCAGTGTGTCATGTTGACCTCAAATGAATAAATACATGGTCATATCTTATATCTAATCTTCAAATTTATGCTATTCTCTTATATCCTCAAATGAACGGGCACACTGTGATTTTACATGATACACACAGTTCAGCATAATATAGATAAATGGATATGATGTAACCACAAATAAACACATACAAGAGGACATATTTCCACTGGGATCTTATAATAACTTATTCTGGACAGGTGGCAGAGACAACTGCTTGCAAGGCAACCAGGACAAGAATGCATGTATTTCGACAACAAAAATAATATGGCCAACTGCTAATTTTAATAAAAAAAAAACATATCCATTCAACTGAGAATAGCATATATGAAACCACACACAGAAACAGTAGTTACCATTATAGCACGGCTCCTGGATTTAGGAAGCTGTTCAAGAAATTCTTCAAAAGCACTGATCCTCACTCTTCCCTTGATCTCAACAAAGGTGGCGCCACTCATTTGTGGATGGCTTTTCATCACTGCCAAAGAGAAATAACAATAGTAATTAAGTAAGGATATCACCAAAATATTAAGATATGTATTAGGAGGACATGTGCTGTTCTCTAAAATTGTACTATGTATTGTTTGCTTCAAAATATAGAAATCATCAGAGAAAATACTTCGACTAGTAGTTAATTGCATACAATGACTATAAGCAATGTAGATGAAACAAACCTTTGAGAAAGTGATCTGATTCTGAGCGATTTGTGATTCTGATTTCTGATTCTGACATTGACTTACGATTTCTGATTCTGATGATTGATTCTGATTTCTGATTCTGACATTGATTTACTGATTCGATTCTGAGACATAGAATTGATTCGATTCTGAGACATAGAATTGAATTACAGTTCTGAGACATAGCATAGATTCTGATATCTGATTCTGATTTAACTTACAATTTACATCATAGAGTGGATTTGCAACTTCTGATTCGTGAAATTGATTGAATTGCTAAAGTGGTGTTCTTGTTTTATCATGTGCTTCTTGAGTCTCGGACTCACCCTTGCTTTGTCGTTGTTTTTAGGTGAATGGTGACGACATGCATGAAATGGGGATAGTCCTTTTTGGCCTTGCACATGTAAAATAACAGCTTAGCCTTACACTGAACATTTATGTTTAATATAGTGTTAAGGTTCTTGTGGTTTACTTTACCTGCGAGTCATGATGGTGGGTCTCTATGGTCGTGGAGCCCAAAGTTTCTGTTTATGTCATGGTTTGTGAAATATGAAGTTAGTTACTTTTGCAATTATCCTACAGTTATTTGTGGTTTGCTCCCTGTGGGTAATCATATAAAAAGAACAGGAGAGGTGCTGCTAAAAGTTGAATTAGCAACACTTTTGAATTAGTAAGGGTGTGGTGGTAGCATCTTGGGCCCTGTGGAGGGCCGGGGTGTTACAGGATATCACCAAAATATTAAGATATGTATGAGGAGGACATGTGCTGTTCTCTAAAATTGTACTATGTATTGTTTGCTTCAAAATATAGAAATCATCGGAGAAAATACTTCTAGTAGTTAATTGCATACAATGACTATAAGCAATGTAGATGAAACAAACCTTTTGAAGATAGCAACAACATTTGTGAGTGAAGACAAAGTCAGCTGAATTGTTCCCTCCCAAATACTGTCATGTGTTAACGCAGGATCAGGAGTTTTATCACACTGCATAGTAGATTCTGGAATTGAGCCACTAACGGTATCTGGTTTTTCAGCATCCACCTTTCCAGGGGAGGAATTGACTAACACATCTCCCATTGGTTGTTGAACTGGATCCAAAATTGAAACTGATCCATTTTTGGGTGATTCTAACTTAGCCTCGCAATTGTCTTATGGAGATACCGCATCAGAATCAAATTGAAACTCTGATGCAGCATCCTTATCCTCAGTTATGTGAAAATTTTCTGACTTGAACTCAATGTCAGCTTTGTCAATAGAACTAGGATCATCTTGCACAGTTTCAGTGGTGTGATCTTCACATGGTGGTTCAGAATCAAGGGCCTCCATGAATTCGTCCAGTGACACAATTGGTGGAAGATTATCTGCATCCTTCATGTCACCCACCACATGAATTCGTCCAGAGACACAATTGGTGGAAGATTCTCTGCATCCTTCATGTCATCCACCATAAGTTCCTGCATGAGATCAGTTTTCTCACTCGTTGGATTTTCTAAATTGCTCAGCAAGTTACTGTGGCCTGTCCCAGCAACTCCATATTGTGCAGTGCTATCCGATTCCTTGTATTCCCTGTGTACACTTGTTCTCTCATCGGATTTGGTTTGACCTTCAATAGAATTGATGAAACATGAGAAAGCAAATCACCCCCAAGCCCAACCTCTGCTGAGATACCATCAGTTTCTTCCACTTCAACTTGAAATTCTCCTCTGTGTGTTTTCCTCGCCAATCGTCTAAGATCCACTTCTCTATTAGGAAGAACATCCATCTTCGCAAGCTCTTCAGCTTTAGCTAACCGCCACTCTGAAAGCTCCTTTGAAGCAAGTTCTTCGGTAGTCATTGTACATAGGCATTTGGGTGTAATGTTTCCAGAAAAGACTCGTTCCCTCAGCACAGGATTACTTCTATCTTTCAAATTAAACAAAAGCGATCTATCTTTCTCCTTGTATTTCTTATTAACTCCTCCAAATAGTTTGAACAGCTCCTATTCAATTCTAAACGCTAAACTTTGCGCCTTTTGAATCGCGCCCTTCTTTTCTTCTGTTGCCTCATCTGCAGTCTTTGTTATTTTAGACTAGGCTCGATCTGAGATACATTAACCCCAGCATAAAAATGAGAAGTCCTGACTCTCTTTCAATTAGGTTGTGACATGGATTCAGAAGCTCCTACAATAATGTCAGGAGCCCAGCAAAGTCCATGGCCTTGCAAAAGCTCATCTAAAGCAACACTGCTATGACCCGATACTTCATTTTCCAAGGGAACATGTATCAGTTGTTGCTGCATATCATCATTCACTTTTATGGCCATGTTTGATCCCGAATTACTACTTAACATGTTATCATGTTCACTTTTCCTAGCAGCAACCTCTCTGACAGCACCAGTATCAGCTTTACCTGCATCCTGCGATGTGGTTGTGGCTGGTCCTTGCAATGCATCACCATCCACTTGTTTGTTCTCACCAGCTGATCCAACAGGCGACACATTTCCAACAGATTGCTGCGCACTCTGCTGGTCAGAATCCGTACTCAAGGCGGCAGCCAGAGTATCCCTGAACTTCCATCTCAAGACTCTTTTTTTTTTTTTTGAAGAAACAAGAAACATCTCACAGGCTCAAAAGAACTGCGGCCGTGCCTTCGGCGGCAGTTCCCTCTGAAAAAAACGCTTGCCAGCAGACGACTGCGACGGCAAAGACTTCAGCATCTGGACCTTCGGTGAGCCGCCATCTTCTTACCTGCCGTGGACGGTGACGGCTGGGACGCAACCATCCCAGGCAAAGCCGTCTGAACACTCAGCACCTGCTACGGTGGCCTCAAGGACACCCTGCTACTTATATAGAGGGAAGAAAGGGCAACGAGAAGAGAGGGAATCTGCGGCCGTGCCTTCGGCGGCAGTTCCTCTGAAAAAGGTTTTCGATGCGCTTGCAAGCATATCCAGGTGACACGGAGAGAGAGCGACGAGAGTGAGAGGTGGAAGAAGAACAGTGAATAGGACTAACAAGGGCGAGCACGCATGTGGGCCGTGTGGGCCGTAGCAGGGAAAAGGAAAGCGGGGATGGGCTGACGTGTCACGCGGTCTAGCGTGGAGAGGAAAGTGACTATGGGCCAGGCCGACGAGTGGGATTTGGTCCGGAGCCAAGAGAGGGAAATGAATAGATTTTAAACTTTAATTTTTTATTCCAAATTGTGTTTGAATTTCTAACTTGAATTCATGGAGGAATTTGCACATGAAAATTTTAAGAAAAATTCATCAGCATCCAATAGACTTATAGAAAATTTGTTACCACATTTTTTAGCCAAGGAGTTTATTTTAAAAATCTTAAACTCCAACAAGAATTTGGGAAATTTTAAAATGCACCAAAATTTTAGAAATTCATAAAAAATATGCATATTTATTTAGAGGCAAAATTGAGCTGTTACAGTTGATTTGGACAATCATAAGGGGCTGAGATTGAGATAGTACCACGCACCATAAATACAAATCTTGCCTAAGCTGAAGCAACAACCAACGACGAACCAAAAATTAGCAATGATTCTGCACCCGTCGGCTTGAAACCAAACATCCTCCACCCAGAAAAAAAACAAGCACGTCACAGGGTGCGACGTGGCTGCTTACGACTATTGTTCTCGCCGGCGTACATACACCACACGTGATATTTTTCAGCCTCCGCTAGGACGCCTTCGTCCCGCCGCCCCCACACAAAGCGTTACAAAGAAAAGCCGCATCGATGCATGGTTCGACTTCCCGCACGGTCGGCACCGGTCACCGTCGGATCGCGCTGCGAATCGTCAGCACAGCTGCAAACCAGCGCCGTTCGACGCGGCGGACCAGGCCGCGAGCGCGGCGGCGTGCGGTGCGAACTCGCCGCACGTTGCCGCGCGCCCCTGCGCGGTCGGCAGAGTTTAGGTGGAAGGTTGGTTGGTTGGCAGCCGCGCGTGCCTGTCACCGCTCCACGTGTGTGGCCGCGCACGAGCGCGTCGCCATTCTCCGGTCTCCGGTACGTCGGGATGCTGTTACGTCCACGGGGCAATCTCGAAGACTCGCTGGATTTTGCGTACATGGGGATGAATATGTACCGGCACATATTGACCAAGCCTAAGTGATCGCCTAACTAAGTCGCTTGGAAGATGACGTTTGGACTTTGGACACCACCCTCTTCACACGTACGATGGGATCAATCACGATGTGCAGCTCGAAATATTCCCGCAGTTTCCCGGAAAGGTGGATGTAACAGTCGTGTCGTGATATTTCATCCGTCTCTTGAACTAAACCTGTACATAATATGTTATTGAGAATTTTTAAATTAACTAATAGATTTACGTGTGCAACTGCACAGTTAGGTTTTATGGTACATATGTCTTTGATATATAACTCTACTCTCTATAATTAAAATATAGTTGTATTTATAATATAACTCTAATATCTATATATGATTAATTTGTATCGTTATAATTTAACCTCATTAAAGTATGTAATGGAAATCCTTCTTTTTTTTCTTTCGATTAACGTGAGAATTTTTAGATTTTTAGGATTATTATGGGATTTTCTTGCTCTTAAAATAAACGAGGTGTTTTAAATATCACCGATTGTTTTATTTATATAAATATGATAAAGAGAACTTTACATCTAAAAATGGCGAGGGCTGTCCGGTCATGAGACAGCCATTTTCTTTTTTGGGTGTTGATAAATATTATTCGGATGTTTTGTTTCTAACTATTATCTAGATTTATGACCATTGGATTAGAGATCTAACGGCCAGGAATTCTCCCCCACCCCCGCAAAAAAATATCCCCCTCCTCTAAAAAAAAAGGGGGTCGTTGGATCTCTAATCCAACGGTCTTAAATCTAGATGATTGTTAGGAAAAACATCCGAGTAATGTATAGACACTTTTTTTTAAAAAAAAAAGTAAAAACTTTATGATCAATTAAGAAAGGAAAGAGACGTGGAATACGTCTGATGCCGGGGCAAAGCCCCGGGAAAAGTTAAAATCACACTCAAAAGGTTGACACGCTAGGGTCTGATGAGTCGTGGAAGGCCTTTTTTCCTTCGTTTTGAACCGTCCTTGGGAGCTCTGTTGGGCAGCATCACTTGGAAGATCCTTCTGTTCCGTTCCTTCCTCATATTCCGTATGATGTAATTAAATAGCAAGGCCACGCACCTCGCTGCCACCACACCAAGACGGAGGTGAAATCTAGAGGATTAATTGATCCGTTGCATGATATGAGAAAGCCCTGCTAATGGTTCCTTCCTCGCATCATGCGTACATTAACATTGTCACGAATATCTAGCCCGGCCCGCTGTTGACCAAGACGAGACTGTCACGGTATTCAAGAGCCTTTCGTACACTATCGGACGTACGTACTGTTTCACAAAACCAGCTAGGTGGCTTGCATGCATGGTTGCCATCAGCTGCCTTTTCTGATCGATCAGGCGCTGCATGCATGCATGCCCGGCGCCTCTTCCTTTGCATCCATGCATGGTCTTGCTTGAATCGACACGGTTGCAACCACTCCCATGTATAGTAGCAAGCGTGCTCCGCTGCCGAATCAAAGCAACCCATCGATCGAAATGGCTCGGCGCCTCACGCCTCTCGGTCCTTGCTACGTGCAATCATCTTGGCCTGATTTGCGCCGTGGTTTGTTGGCGCCGCGGAGCCGATCGACGAGATGCTGGGGGCTTTATTCCGCGAGAACGACGTGCACCGGCGGCTTAAAACGCCGGGAGGATCGAACCAAACGTGGAATCACTCGATCGCTAATGTTCGATACGCATGGTGTCATCAGCCCACATGGCGAGCAGCCTCGTTTTCGTGCTGTCTTCGCTCACCACAAACAGCGACAGTAAACAGCACGCTGATACCGAGCCGGCAAATTTAAGAAGGGTCGCTGAACTGTTCAAAAAAAATATGGTGACATGGTTCCTCTAAGAACGGCTTCACATTCTGTCTTTTTTGGCTTTCAGTTTATTTAAGATAGAAACCACTTAGAACATAACAACTTTTAATTTTGACTTATTTTGGTTTTTCTATTTTTTATTTCTTTACATTGTTTATGACGATATAGTAATTTTTTCAAACTTTTTTCAACATTTCTTCAATTTTTTCTGAAAACCTAACTGTCACTATAGTATAAATTTAACTAAAAGCCAAAAAACACAATAAAAAAATTAAGCCGTAACCTAATTGGAGCACCACCATAATTGTTGAGTGGTTTGGGCGCCGGTACTGGTACTTTTCAGCATAATTGCCCCCCTGAAGCATCACAGTGTCAGGTTGCTGTACTGTTGACATTTCAGAGAAAATTGATGGTACCGTTGACATTTTAGCTGGTTACTGTTTGCGGAGTTGCAGTACTTCATGAGGTTCGTTTATGAAGGATCACTTTTGCTGATTTTAGAGGCCTACAGAGAGGCATGGAAGTACATGGTTTCAACCTTTTGGCAGGTCTGGAAACCTAGTAGATCGAAATCTGAAATGATTTACAGCGTTAGCGGCAAATCTCAGTAAGAAAATTGTACACACGTTAGAAAAAAGCCTGTGGTACTGAAAGGTTTGTACGAACTTTTTATCATGCTCAGCACAGGAGCAAATTCTAACCAAATGCTGTAGAAGTTGTAGACGTATTCTTAACAAAACTCTCTAAAACTTTAAGCGAAACCGGTTCTGGAGAGGATCTGTTCGGATTATTCATTAGTCTGAACCCAAACTTCTCTATGAAATCTCATTATGAACATAAGCCGAACTTGAAGCAAAACCCTTCAATTGGGACGAGTTGGGATATGATGGGGTGAGTTTCGGATTAGGAATTTAGGATATGAGTTTTCAATACTATTTCCTTGTTTGGCATTTGTTGGGACAGGGATTGGGATACAATTTTGATTGACCAAAATGCCCTTCGGTTAAAAAATGAAAATTGTTGAAATTGTTAAGGGTGTTAGAATCGTTTCCTGCTATTCAAGGGTTTCCATGTATTTACTATATATATTGCTTCTTTAAGGCTATGCAATACAACAACCAGCATTCATCCATTCTTCCATCTTATCTAACATGGTATCAGAGCCTCAGGTTTATACCTAACCATGCTCGTCTTCCGCTGTGCTGCCCTTGGGAGGAGCTCTCCACTCCCGAGGGCGGCCATCTTCTCGCCGATCTAGCGTGGACGACGCCACTGAGTCAGTCTGGCTGCCTCCGGCCTCCCCGCCGCTGGATATGGCACCACCGCCACCGCCAAGCCTTAGGGAGCCACCTCAGATCCGGGCTCCCTCGTCGTCTTCATGTCATCTTCAAGCCGCCTCCCGCCTGGATCCAGTGACTCTGTGCCCGATCCGTCTTCCTTTGTGACGGCTTTCTCTGCTGCCGCCGTCTTGGGCCGCTGCGCCTCGATCACCGTCGCCGCGCCAAAGACTGCTCGAAGTCGGCGCATCGCGCCGTCACTGCACCCGACGCCACCGTCACCCGCGTCAGCGGATCTTGGCCGCTGGATCCCGCCGCCCCCTGCTTGAGTCGTCGGATCCCGCCCCTACTCAGGCCAGCCCTTCTCCGCTCGGATCCGACCATCTCCAGGTCGGATCCGGTCCTCTCTACCGTGCGCCCGCCCGATCCAACCTTACCTCATCGCCACGCCGCAGATCCCATCGCCGCACCCCATGGCACCGTCGCAGCAGTAGCTGGTGCTCGCGGCCTCTTCCGCTACCGTCGACGTGGCTACGTGGGACCTCCACACGGGCGCCGAGGCCATCCGCCACTGCCCTTGCCCATGCGCCTCCGTCCCCACGCCCTTGCTGCCCATCGTCATGTCTCTCTCCTCTCTTTGTGCGCGCGTGTGTGGTAGATGAAGGGAGGGGGAGTGTGCGTGGTGGGTGTTGAGTTGCACTGATTCTGCTGAAGCGGTGAAGGGGGGTGGGTTGGCTGGTTGGGTGACTGGTTTTAGAGAAGTTATTAGGCTATTGACTTCAGCACCTGCGGACACCTCCGCTTTCATCATCGTCCTCAGCTTTGTGACTGTGGTCACAACTTCTTACGACCATGCTTCTGCTCCAGTGGACACCTCTGCTCGTCACCCTGGTCGTAACTTCTTTACGACCAGGTCTGCTGCTCCTGTGGACGCTCTCCGCCCGATCGTCGTGGTTGTAACTCCTTTATGACCATGTCTGCGATCTGCTGCTCTGCGGCCGTGGCCGTAACTCCTTTACGACTACGTCTGCTGCCCTTGCGATCTCATAGACCACCTGCGACCACACTGACCGCCTACACCGATCGCCTATGACCAAGCCGGTTGCCCAGGCCGATCATCTACGACCACACCGGTCAATCCATGCTCTGCACCTCCTTTGTGACTGCATCGCCTCCATTCGGTGCTCCTGCGACCACACAGGTCGCCCTCTTCCCGGCACCCCCTCTACGACTACATCTCATCCAACTTGGTGCTCTCGCTACTCTCGGTACAATGGCATGCCCTTTTATACCCTGCTCTTCGACCACAGGGCAGACTCGACTACAACTCGGACACATAGTCGTACTCGACTACGACTATAACTCAACTCGGCTACGACTATGAAGCGGACTCTTATACGACTACGACCAAATTCGTACACGACTACCAAGTCGTACACGACGACGACTTGTAAACTGAAAACAAGATTACAAACTCTAACATTGAACTTACAGCTGCCTAGGCAGAGACCGTCATGTTGCCTGCGATTTGTGGCGGCGCTCGGGCAAATTGGGGATGAACAAGGGTGGAGGATGAGCGACGAGACGAAGACAGGCAGACGATGATCTACGCGGATGCACGGACGGCTCGACACGCTACGGCGACAGCGATGCCATCTCAAAGGAGTGATACCGTGGACTAGCAATGGCTACTTTCGTCCCCCCTTCCTTTCCCACTCCAAACCCAGCCCCTCTACTGGGTTTCAATGGATGGGATATATGGTCTCGCTCGTTTGGGCTTTAGTTTTTCGCTTCTAGTTTTTTAATTTCGTCTTTATCTGGCCTTTTTGGTTTTTAGGCTTTTTGCCTTTTCTTTTTTCCTGTATTCATTTGCATTGTTCATGATGGCTAACATGTTTTTCCATTTTAAATTTAATTATACCAAAAAAGCCACCAGCAGTTACAGTGCAAAATAAGTCAGGTACAATGCAAAACAATAAAAAATAAGCTAAAATGAGCAGCACTATAGTTTTTAGTTGAAAATAAATAGTAGTGATTGAAAGAAATGACTTTTAGAAAAAGAAGGTGAGTAGTGCAAAAGTGAGGGAGAGATGCATATGTGTGACAGAAGTGAGAGGAGTGGGGTGCATAATGCATCCGTGACCTCTGCTTTATCTCCGAAGTGAAATGGTAGCGAGAGAAGTGGGAAGCTGTTTTGAGAAGTCAAGTGTTCATATTGACTTTTCTATACAGAAGTCAGAAGCAAAAGGCAATACAAACAGATATATAAGCCGCTCGTATCCCATTCCCAATCCATCATCATATCCCATTCTCTCTATCCAAACATGGCTTTACATCCATCCCACCCCTTGTATCCCATTCCCACCACTCGTTTCTCTGTGCCCAAAACGCCACCAAAGATGAACTGTAGGATCAATAAGCAGAATCTGATCGACACTTGTCTGATTCAGAACTGCAGGAATTTGTCCAGAACCTATCTTGAATCTCGTACAGATCGAAATTTGTTCATAAAGCTAACTAAAATCCGATGGGGGCTTTCGCAGTGCAGAACAAGCCCACAGCTTCACAGCAGACATTGTCCCGGGCTTAGTTCAGTGCAACAGGTGAGTTCACCAGGAAAGAAAGAGATGTGCAACCAGATCACTTTAATTCTCGTACAGGTCACCATTAGCCCTTCCCAGGCTTTGCCTCAACGTTCCATTCACTACTGGATAACCACTTCCTCCTTTCGTCGGTACCATCGCGCATTCAAGTTTCTATAAACACGTTAGAACGATCCTTTAGGTTTCTAAAAGTGGTTTTTAGTTTTTGCTACAGTATCTAATTTTTAAATAGAGTATTTTTTAAGATGAAATCTACAAGTTAATTAAAGTACACGTTAAAAGTCTAACATCTGTATTAACTCAAATCACAAGCGAATATCTCTCTCCTCAATACCTGTCACAAACAGCCAAAATTCAAAAATTTTAGCCAAAAGCCATAAACCGCACAAAAAAAGAACAGACCCCTACGTACGTATCCTCCGCCTTTTGCATGTAAAATGGCACATCTTCGAGGGCTTTTCTGGACTTGAACTGAATTCGTACTCCATGGTTTGGGATCGAACGGTCCGCTTTATAGCTTAACGAAGCAACTAAATAGTTCATATCCATTTGAAATATAGAAAATTTACATAAAACAGTTTAGTTCCTGCAGATAATAGAATTCACGCGTTGCAAATAGAGCCTTGAGCTCTGTTTTATCTCTTCTTTTTATGTTGTAGAAGTGCAAACTTAGTTGTCTATTTATGTGCAAAACACCCTATTTTATCTCCTTTTATTTTGTAGAAGTGCAAACTTAGCTGTCTACTTATTTATGTGCAAAACAAGCCTCGTGAGTAGACAACTATGCACGTAACTAAGGTCCCGCTCGGTTGGGCTGAAAAATAGTGATTTATGGTTAAAATTACACTATAGTCAGTTGAAATTACACTGTAACTGAATGTGGCTTATTTTGCGTAATTAAATTTAAAAAAAATTAAAAATAGAAAAAAATATATGTTAACTCATTACAAACAACGCAAACGAATATGAAAGAAAAGAATAGGCAAAAAAGCTCGAAAAAGCCAAAAAATTTAGAAAAAGACGAAATTTATGAATAGTAAAAAATAAGTCAGAAGCTAGAAGTTCAAGCCGAAATGAGCGGGAACTAAATTATGCACCTAACTTCTTATTTAATTGTTTACTTATGGCTGGAATCGTTTGGAACACGAATGTTTTCATACTAGAAAAAAAAGCGCGGCGTCACGCCGCGCTAGCTACCGTGTGGACCGAAATAAAAGAGTCGAAAATTCGTGAGACGGGGCTTTTTTAAAAAATCGAGGACGGATGCGTAATTTAGGAGGAACAAAAGGTTTTCCAGTAAAAATAGGGACTGTAAGGGCTTGTACGTAAATAAATAAGGACCAGACGTAAATAAAGAAACCACGGGGCCATTCCGTAAAGTGCGGGGCTAAAAACTACTAAGGACCTGTTTAGAAATAAGGACTGTCGTAATTCAAAACCTCGTGAAAAAGCCACATGCGACCGTCAAAATCGGCCACATGGCGGCCTGCCAAGCGCACAAGACGGGTCGGGCGGCGCTGGGCGTGGACGTGGCCGAGCGAGGCGAGGCATTCCCCTGTATAATGGGGTTAGTATTCATTCAGGAATTAAACTTATTTTTTCGAAATTTGTTCCCAACAAGCCCTAATATAAGTTGTATTTCCCACGTTTCTCCTCCGTGCCACGCACTACAGCATTGCTCGTGATGTCTGTTCTTTATGGCTTTTAAAAACGGCTTCCGGCTTTTGCTACATATCTAACTTTTAAATAGAGTATTTTCTTAAGGCGAGATCTACAAGTTAATTGTAATACACGTTAAAAGCCTAACATCTGTATCAACCAAAATCGCAAACGAATATCTCTCTCCGCAATCTCTATCACAAACAGCTAAAATTTAAAATTTTCAGCCAAAAACTATAAACCACATCTAGAAAAAAAACAGGCCATCAGGATCTCTTTTTTTTTTCTCATCCTCCATCCCATCCGGCCGTGTCCCAGGAGGCAGGGGGCAGAACAGTCGTTTGGCGCGGCACCACCGGAAACGTGGTTTTAAACATCGCGGTGGCCAACGCAGAAAGAGACGCCCGGCCCCCAACCCAAGCCGCCAAAACACTGACCACCACCCCACCCCACCCCGCCTCCTCTTTCTCTACCCCTCGACGCCAATGGCCGCGTCGTGAGCACTGCAGCAGGAGCAGGAGCCCCAGCCGACGCTGCCTCCCCGTAAGGTTCGTTAGTTGCGTCGCCTCGCCCCCCCTCCCGCGTCGGCCGCATTCCGTATTTACCTGTTTCTCCTGGGTCGGTTCTTGATTGGATTGTTGGGGAGCGGGAGGGTGTGGCGACTCTGCCGCTTCGGGTGTGCTATTTCTGGGTGCTTCGCTGCTTGCCTGGCTATAGGACGGGCCTTGGCAGCTGGGGAATCGCTGGAATTTAGGATATTTGTCCTGGCTGGATCTCGTGTTTTAGGAAAGCTCGCGCCTTTTTCACCGCAAGATTTGGGTTCCTAGCGTTTCTTTTCTTGGCTTAATGGCCTCCTTCTCTTTCCTCTAGCCCTGATATGTTTTTTTTTTCTTTCTCCCGTTTGCCGTATTCGAGGGGCTTTCTTTGACCGTCGGTTTCTCCTCGTTTCTTCCTCGTAGCTTCGGGCGTTTTGTTCCCATGGTGTCTCTGTACTGTGCAGCAAATCTTGCTTTGTTTGGTTGGTTAGATTTGGATAAAAGATGCTTCGTTTTTTTCTCTTTTGATTTTGTGAGTTTTATTGATGCTAATGTCGTTCTTGCGCCAATTCAGGTTGGGATCCCCCATTCGCGCGCCATTTGATTTGGCGCGGGAATTTTAGTCCGTACTTCCTATGGCCGCCTCCATCGCCGCCTCGGCCTTCTTCCCGGGGTCGCCGGCGCCGGCCGCGCCCAAGAACGCCCTCGGCGAGCGGCCGGACAGCCTGGACGTCCGCGGCATCGCCGCAAAGCCGGCCTCCTCGTCGGCTGCTGTGAGGGCAGGCAAGACACGCGCCCACGCCGCCGTCCCCAAGGTGAACGGCGGCAAGTCCGCGTTGGCGGATGGGGAGCACGAGACCGTGCCCTCAGCGGTGCCGAGGACGTTCTGCAACCAGCTCCCCGACTGGAGCATGCTCCTTGCGGCCATCACGACCATCTTCTTGGCCGCTGAGAAGCAGTGGACGCTGCTTGACTGGAAGCCCAAGCGGCCAGACATGCTCGCCGACACATTTGGTTTCGGCAGGATCGTACATGATGGGCTCATGTTCAGGCAGAATTTCTCCATTAGGTCCTATGAGATTGGGGCTGATAGGACGGCATCCATAGAGACGCTCATGAACCATTTTCAGGTGAAATATCGTGATTTGATTTGAGTAGAGATGGTAATTGTGCCCGTTTACCCGTACTTCCATGGGTAAATACCCTAATGGAACCGGGTATGGGATATTTTCTTTATGCACGGGTATGGAAATGGGGGGGGGGGCATTCTACCCGTCGAGTAAACAGGAACGGATATGGGTAAGCTCCACCCGTACCCATCCCGCTCGTTTACCCACGATATAGATTGACAGGTGGCGTCTTTAATTGTTATAAACTTTTTTGATAGCTATTATATTTCCTAGCAACAGCTGCTGCTTATATGTACCTGTCATTAGTTCAACTCTTAGATGGCGACTCTTAGTTTGCGGGTAAACGGGCATGCTCACGGGCGACGGGTATGGGTGAGGTTCTTCACCGGTCGTCCTTCGCGGGTATGTCCGTGGGCGTAAATCGGGGTCGCAGGTACGGGTATGGGTGAGCACTACCCGTACCTGCCGCGCTTGATTGCCATCCCTAGATTTGAGGCATCAGATTGTTCTGGCTGGGTATTGGACATTGAAATATTTTGGTTTTGATACAGGAAACTGCTCTTAATCATGTGAAGAGCGCCGGGCTACTAGGAGATGGTTTTGGTTCAACACCAGAGATGAGTAAACGGAACTTGTTCTGGGTTGTTAGCCAAATGCAGGTCATCGTCGAGCGTTTTCCATGCTGGTATAATTCGCAGATTAGCATGTTCTTTCCTTTTGTTCTCATATAATTTGAGCTTCAAATAAGTTGTAGCCTTTTGCATTATGTAATTATTCTTTGACATATGCCAACAGTTTGAAGGTACATATATATGGTTAATTACAGCTTGTTTCCTCTGTTGTTTACCGTGGCAATACTTTACTGTAGTTACAGTAACAAGCACAGTGCTTCACAGTAATCATGGAACAATAGGTTTGGTTAAATGGAGTTTTCGGGTTGTTTGACAATGAATGTGAAAGAGATACTCCATAGTAGTCTGGTTTATGTCAATTTTCATAGGAGGAGCTATTATGATATGTAACTGTTTGCAGTTGCAGACTCAGTAATTGAAACAGAGGCCTTCTGTGAATCTCTTAATATCATCTGTTACATTTACTTACAGATGTTAGAAAGCTTTACTTTTGTTAGCTAAAAGCGGCGTGTTGCTGAAGAGGTTATGCTTTTTTGTTTTTTGAATTAGTTTCTTATTCTTCTGCAGGGGTGATACTGTGGAAGTAGATACATGGGCTGGTGCTCATGGTAAAAATGGAATGCGTCGAGATTGGCATATACGAGATTCTATGACGGGCCATACAGTATTGAAGGCTACAAGGTTCAAATTTTAATCACTCTCGTAGATGCAACTAATCACATAACCTATTAACATCTGCTATTTAACTGCTTGCCCCTGTCATGTTACCATCTACCTATGTAGGCTAGGTAGATTTTTTTTTTCTGTTCGACATGTTCACAGTTTCCTTACAGCAAAATGCAGCTGCCTGTGTATTCTAATTCTTGGCTAAATGTGCAGTAAATGGGTTATGATGCACAAGCTTACTAGAAAGCTTGCGAGAATTCCAGATGAAGTGCGGACTGAAATAGAGCCATACTTTTTTGAGTATGCTGTTATTGTAGATGAAGACAACCGAAAACTTCCAAAACTGCCAGAGCATGAAAGTGCTACTGCAGCCAAATATGTCCGGACAGGCCTGACTGTAAGTTTTGCACATGCATACAAGATTATAAGTCTATTCTACATAGCTGTTCTTCTGTTAATGTTTTACATCTTTTGCTTTGTGTCATATATAATGCAGCCTCGGTGGGCCGATCTTGATATCAATCAGCATGTCAATAATGTTAAATACATTGGGTGGATTCTTGAGGTATTTTTTTCCCACTGTGCATCTTTATTGTACTTGTTAAGGTTTCTTGTGTCGATGACAAGATCGTTGAATAAACAAATTTGCCTCTCTTGTATAGATGTCTTGGTGCGTTCATATTATTACATTTTTGCTTTGTAATTGGGTATGTTACTATTAGCACATTCTTTGTTGATCTACTCCCATATCTTTGTATACTCCATGGAGGTTGCCTAATGGTTTTTGTTGTTAGGCATTCTTTTGCATATCTACATAGTTTTCTTTTTCTCGCAATTAAGTTGTCACATGGTAGAACAAACACTTGTGTGGCCATACTCACCTTTTGGTCTTTGGATGTACATATAGTACTGTTGATGTGCACTATAATTCAAAGAGATCCATTTGTCACGTTGTATTTCCGATGTGTTCTGTTGGTAGAACATTGGGAGCCAACAGTTCCCAGAAGTTAATGAGCACTGGAATTGTAGGTGCTAGGGGGGTTCAAATTCATGCCATCTAACTATGATTAGACATTACTGTAGGAAAGTATAAGATTACACCTGGTTAAGATCCCAAATGAATGTGCCTATGTTACTACTAGGGTGTCGACTTACCTATTCCTCACATAAGCAAATACTATTCTTAAGCTCTGATGTCTTTCAAAGTATATTATTTATGAGATAGCTGTGTTGCACAGGTTTGACAAGAAATCTATTTCCTGATAGCTTTAACTAAGTTTGGTTGGTCACCTAGGTACCTAACCATGCTGCTCACTTGTGTTGCTTTCGCGCAAGAGCTTGATTGGATTTCTTATATGCAACTTGTCCACAAGTCATTCATTCATTCATCTTTTTAGGAATTAAAAACTTATAAATAAAAATAATGGTTATTTGCCATGCGTGGTGGGCTAGTCATATATGCATTTACTGGCGGGCTACAAATTCAGAAGCAAAAGGTAGTTATTTGTTCAGGTGGCGTGCAACCCCACCTGGAACAACCAAAACAAGGAACATTAAAATTTTAGTCAGTACCTATTATACAAAAATATTTACCAACATGTACTTAACCCTACCTTAATTTTTTCCCCTCAGAGTGCACCAATCTCCATTCTGGAGAATCATGAACTGGCGAGCATGGTCCTAGATTACAGGAGGGAGTGTGGCCGAGATAGTGTGCTGCAGTCACACACTACCGTGCACGCTGATTGCACCAACGAGTCCGGAGAAACAACTTTGCACTGTGAGCATCTGCTGAGCCTGGAATCAGGACCTACCATTGTGAAGGCCCGGACCATGTGGAGGCCGAAGGGAACCAAGTCCCAAGAAACAACGGCTCCATCTTCGTTGTAAAGTGCACAAGATGTTTCAAATGGTGATTTTTTTGGCAGCAATAATCTGGTAAAGCTGAGAACAGCTACTTGTGTTCTCTATTGGAAAGCACACAGGACATACATGGATGATATGTTATAATCCCATAATGCCATAACAGTGGGAGACCTAAGTTATTTTCATAGGAAGTGTGTGAAGGTGGAGGAGATTAAAGGGCACAAGAATGGAGACAAGAAGCGGAGAAGACGAAGAAGGCCTCCTGTGCATGCTTTGTTGTTTCGATTTTTCATTTTCCTTTCCTTTGAGAAAATATTCAGTGACACGGATGGGTGTTGTAACTTGTAAGTATTGAAATTGTAGCTACTGATGTAATGTATGATGGGAAGCGAATGCTTCTCGCACACATGTTCTGTCTGGGGCTATGTCTATATATTATAAGCCCTCGAAAGCAGCTTGTCTGGGGCCTCTGGGCCACAAATGTTTACTAAATCCTATGCTCATATATTGTATTAATTCATATTTAATTTGAGTCCGAGTTTCTTCTCCTGGTTGCAAAACGTGTTGAAACTTCAGATCTGGGTCTTCCGAGTTACTTTTCATTTGCTTAGTTGAAGCAGACAGCTTGACGTGACCAATAGCAGGTTCACTGGTCCAGTTTATTTTATTGGGTTGATCGACAGAAAGAAGAACAAATTGTATTTTATATCTTACTTTCCTCCTGAAATCTTCTGTCTGCATGTTTCTGGCAATAATCCATGATCAATTGCTTCTGAAACTACGGTTGTCAGAAAATCATCTTGCTGTTTTATGTGTTAGGCTGTATGTAAGCCATGAGTTATACTACAAGGACGGATCTGCAGAGTGAAGAGGCGATGAGTTTTCTTGCTTACCACCCTTTTTCCCATAAGGATTCTCATGGAAATTCTATCAAAATTATATTATTGTCTGCAAAATTCATGTAAAATTCCTTCGTTCCGAACAAACCTTATATTAATCTGCACAAGTGGTATTTTGAGCCGTGCAGGTGACCTGGAGATCGAGTCAAACATGAATGTTATGTCTGGATGCTAAACTTGTCTTAGTGTTGTTATTGGTAGTTCGAGTTGGGTTACCTAATTTAATGAGGGCAAATTGTGCTGTGCGAATAATTAAGCGAGGATTGGTTGGGAGGAATGGTGGATAAAGGTCAATTTTATTTGTTTGGTTGGCTGATATGCCATTTCCTCTTTTCTGAGAAGATTGATTTGGGACTTCAAATAATCTATTCGTCACTAAGCAATAGCTTGACATAATAATCTTTTTGCAAAGGCCAATAAAGCAATAGGCACGTTAAAGTACATTACCAAAATACAAGGTAATGTTCTCTCTTTTCTTGAGAAACAGTACAAGCTATAAGTTTATTTAGAAACATTCTCTGGTTTATATTAATAACACAAGATTAAAGTACATGAGTACCTAATTTTTATATTAAAGATCCTTAGTGGACAACTCGTTACCATCAATTCTTTAGATGAACGTGTTGGACTTCTTTACCTTCCTCCCTATATTTCGGAATTTGTGACTACGACATGCGACAGTAGGAAATAGATTGTCAATGATCTCTATAGCTGAGGAGAACTTGCGCCTGAATAACTGTGTTGTTCTTGGAAGGAAGTCAGATGAGGTTTATTAATTTGGGAATTTGCTAGATGGCACTTAAGTGTTTTTTTGTTTGTGAGCACTCAATTTTTTATTCATTAGATATTGCTTTGTTTGTGTTTTATGGTTTTGACTTTGTGATTTTTTTCCTATATCAACAATGTGATAAGGAAGTAATCAATTTGTTTAGCGTTGTTGGGAGCCACAACATAAACAACTAAGTAGGGTTTTTGTATGGTTTTCTGTTGTGTTCCTTATAGTTTGTTTGTTCCTCCTTTTTACAGATGTCACATCATTTTTTACATAATGTAATTTATGTAAAACTAGTATATAATTGATGTAAGAATGCCATAAATAAAATAATAATATGTATTAGAGCATTTCTCAATGTATCACATCACATGCTAATAATTAATTAGCAAACTAGTGAATAGAAGTAGATATACATCCAACATCTAAAAAATTGAGTACTCCTTAACAAAATAGTACTCAAATAGGAGGAGAGAAGGCAAAGTAATTTTACCCATTAGATCTAGATCTAAAGGCTCAAAATTTAAGTGCTATTTAACAAGAAAACACTTAAATTCTTTGTAGACACCACCATTAATTTGTACCCAACTCAGCCCGGTATCCATCTCCGTGTATTTGTTGTTCAAATGAGTTGGTTTATTGAAACCCATCGAGGTGAAGAAAATCTAGGAGAGAACTCGTCAGCAAAGAACACAAATTAAAACAACTTAATATAGGGAAAAAGATAAAAAGGAACTAAAATAATCTAAAAATATTTATAAAAATCAACAGGTCCGCACGATAGCACCAAAGAGGAGCACAAATGGGCCGGCTGCTAGATTCGACGAGGAGGGTTCCTGGAGACTGTGCTAACAGTCCAAGTAGTGCAGCAGTGCTCGGTGCTTGATTTATCTGCTGGTATATCATGGGCTCCCATGGGATTGTCGATTCGGCCCAATAGGTTCATAAGAAAGTGCCAGGTTTGCTTTCATGCTTTCATTCCTTTCAATTCCTTTTTAACAGTAGATAGCATTATTGGTAAATGCATTTTGTAGGGGAAATATACAGTTGTTGTTAAAATATGGGAGATGGCAATATATAAGCATATCAACTAAAATACAAATGAAATGAGAGACAATTAATCCATATATTTAATTTTTATCCCTTTTTGCTATGAATGTAAGACAGAAAATAAAAAGGAATCGTTCGGAGGAGTTAGGCAGGCGTTTTACAAGAGCATATGTTCTCTACTAATACTTTTGCTAACACACAGGAAGGAATCTTTGGAGTCAACATAACTATGAATTACGGTCAAATGATATTTTATTTGGGGAAGAAGCGCCAGCCTCTCAAAGTTCTAATCAGTATCACCGTCCTTCCATGGTTTCATTGGCATCATCTATGCGATCATGGCAGAGACCTAGGGTAAGAAAAATTGGTTCGACTTAGCAAACTACGCTGATATTGACATGGACGTATGCCACTACGCCATGGAACACGATGACTCCTCGTCATCCTCCTCTATCCCAGGGCCACCAGTCCTTCCACCCAATGAGGTCGACCGGATGGAAGAAGACACGTAGCCCCCTATCATCAACACCTCTTGGGGAATTAGACGTTCCAACCTTGTTGGAGTGCCCTGGAACCACGACAAGTCCGATGCACTCATCAGTAAACGCGGCCCCGAAAATGTACTGTCACGATCCGAGGGACATAATACTCTCAATTCAGTCATGGGCGATCGTTATTCGCCAACAGCTCCTACATATTTTGGGAGCCGACTGACACTTAGTCACAATGTCGGTGAAGTTACCTCGTGGAGAGCCGGGCGAAGCTGATAGCACTCACCATTCGATCAACAATTCACCGTATTAGGTTGAGTCCACCGCAGTCCCTCGGAGACCATGGTTTCCAATCGTTCTCTTTCGTGAAAGCTCCTAGTCGAAGCAATGAAAGGCTCTCTCTTAGTTTTGATGGGAGTTCCTCGAGGAGATTCCTGCTGAAAGCACGAGATTAACACAATTAGTGATACTACTCAAGATGCCATGCCGATCCTCCACGGTAGACTATCGATGATCGAGTCACCGATCTTATAAAATAATATGAGAAAGATGGCTAAAATCGAGTCACCGAAGATGCTCTTTATTACTATGATCTAGTTACAGGATGAAGGCCTAAAACCAACCTAATCTATATGTTCTTCCCACTAGATGAAAGACTATGGTTCGCACAATCTACTTGAATCTAAACTGTCTTCAATCTCCTTGAGCGTGTCTTGATTCAGGTGTTTTTAATATGTGTTTCTATCTTCTCTCGTCCCTCCTTAAATACCATTGAAGGGTCATCAATTGTCTACTGGGGAAGGCGCCTTATGGAACTAGTGCGTCCAATCGGGGAAGTAGTTGTTCTGAGAGAGAGGACGCCTGATCATCGATTGTTGCCAAAGAGACAAACATGGGGAATAACTGCATGGCGGTTATTGTCAGAGACTCAAGGCTGAAACATCATGTTGTTTCTGGTGGATAAGGTACGAATTCTATCTACCGCACTGGGGAATTGTCTAGGAGCAGGCCAAACACTAGTTCATAGATTCTCCAAGTAGTCATCTGGTCGGGCCAGATGCATAGTGTTTCTCTTACCACGGTACTCAGCGAGCAGCCTCTGGAGGCTTATGACCACGGGGGTCTTCTGGCTTCAATTAAATAAAGCTGTATTTAAGGATTTATTCAATCCTCATCATAGACCCTCCCTTGATCCACTGGTCGAGATGGTGCAAACTCTCCAGCATCACCCAGAAAAGTTGGAGATAATGGAACTAGTGGACATCGATAGACTAACTCGCATGTTCCTCTTCCTACACACATACTAAGTCATGTGGAGCATGTGGAGAACTTAGGGCGAAACTCAAGTCGTTGTACTCCTTCTACCAATAGGAATGCTCCAAGACCATCAGTAACTATCCAAAACTTGCAACATATTCATGACATCCTTAACAACTGGATCCTGCACTAGTGGAAACTCCGAGGCATGCTCAAGTTGCAAGACAGATATCAGAGATCCTCCAGCAAACTATGCAGTGTACCGAGATGTACAAGGAACAAAGGTGGTCGCAAAGCCAAACTATGACCTCCTCCATGTACTCTTCACATGGTAGAAGCCAACAAGATCAGACTAACAATCCTCCCATAATGGCAGGATGACTTGATCAAAGATTCTGACAAGCAAGCTATGAGAGAATAAGGCTACTTGACGATGAAATAACCTCTTCCCCTTAGCATGAGGGACATAATCGGGGTCATGGTCCAGGTGATCTACGATAACATCTGAACTGAGCATCTGGTCGAAGACATCATATGAGTTGAGTGTCTACGACTGGATTAGGGCACAACTTCCCCTTTTCGGCTACCAAAGAAATAGATATCTGATGAACTATAATATGGCTCCTTTCCAGAGAAGGATTTATGATTCAATCACTGGTCATCATGCTTTCTCAGTGGGTCTCCAAGCAGTACGCTGGCCGGATAAGTTCTGACTAGCTAATCTTGAGAGGTTCAATAGAAGGCAGAACCCATTGGAATTCTTGATTGTTTACACAACTACTATCAGAGTTGTAGGAGGTGATGACAACGTAATGGCAAATTATGTACCAACTGTTCTCGAGGGTTCCGTCCAGTCGTAGTTGCTTAATGAACTAGCCAGAATGATCTATATGTGGGAAAAACGTTGTGGTTTGTTGATAAACAACTTTCAGGAAACATACGACTGACCTAGTAAGGAAGACGATCTTCATCGGATATGACAAGAACCTAACAAAACTCTACGACAAAACATTAAGAGGTTTAGTCAGGTCCACAATTCTAGCCCTGAAGTTATTGGCTCTTTCGTTATCTAGGCATTTAAGACAGTGTTGAGGAATATGTGATTTATGGAGGATATCGCTATGAATCCTCTACATTAGTTAAACACAGAACACTTGGCTAGAATGAGAAATGGCTATATGGTTAACTAGCAAGTCCACATCCCAACCGATTGAATAGATGAGGCAACTGGCCCACATCTAACCCTAATGGATACTATCTACTAGCATAATGGAAAATCTATTAACCCCACACAACACAAATTGTATTCACACACTTAACTCATGCACACTTTTCAAAGCCCATGAGCCTGAATGCACTAAGTCTTCATACTTTGATCCACTTGATCATCTCAGCTTTTCCTTGACCTAAACCATTTTTTCAAGCATCGCTCAAGCACTGCGGCTTTGATCTAAGGTACTTTTTTTGGTATTTTGTCGTCTTACTAAAATGCCCTTCTTTGACCCGGTCTTCATATTCCCTTGCAAGCAATCATCATATTTACCATGTGTAGGTGTACCACTGGCTTGCTACGAGTCAGCAAGTCTCTTCTGGTCCATTCCACTAGACCACGCGTCACTTGGACCGACCAAACCATATGATGCAATACGTCATTTGAATTTTCCCTTCAATATTTCTCGCATTCCTTATATCATGCTTGAGCCTGGCCATTTCACCTGACATTCTTAATTGTTCTGGGATTCAGCTCATCCATGACTTAGCTCTGATCATCACCGTTGACCATAGTTGACTCCAAACCTCCTGCACATCTACACAATAAAAAATTATTTTTGACCACAAGTTTTTCATAACTTAACCCACGTTAGTTAAAACATGCATCATTCAACATTAACATACTGACCAAACATAATTCAATCACCCATTACCAAATTTCCCAAAAACACAAATTCCAGTCGAAACAAACACATATGGCCGGTCAGACTGCTGGTGTCAGTCGGTTTGATCGTTGAGAGTAGCTGGTCAAATTGCTAGGCCGGTCAGTCTGACCGCCTCCCAGGCCAGTCAAACTGCCTAGTCTAAAATAGATTCTAAAAAACTACATTTTACAAAATTCAAATTCAATTCCACACAAATGACAATGGTTCATCACAAATCAACTTGGACCCTCTTACATGGTCTCTCATTCTTTGACAAGCTTATCACATAGATGACTAGTGTGGATGAAAAAATTAAGGAGAATGACAATATTGTCATACTAGCATCATCTCTACCACCATCATGGGGAGTAATTGGTGATAAATATTCTTATTTGAAAAACAACTCTCAATTTCAATGAGACAGTTGCATATCTATTAGAGGCGAAGTCCTTAAAAACGCCATAAAAATCATCATCCTTAGGTGATCAAGCATTGGCTGCAATAGATATTGCAGACAGAAGCAAAAGTCACAGGAAGAAGAACGACAAGAGCAAGGGCATACATGTATGCTATCCATGTGATAAGTAATATCACATGATAAAAGACCGTCCAAGTTTGAATTAAATGAAGGGTACATGCTCAACAATGGTAGCAAAGTATGATTTAGACGTACTAGTCGTCAGTCAGGTACTTCGTATCGAAGGATATTAGATTCAGATAGTTGCTTTCATATATGTTCGGCGAGAGAAGTGTTTGACGAAGGACCTCTACACCCAGCACATGAGTATCTCTATGCCCAATGCATGGAACTGTTCACCTAGCAGATTGCAAGGAGTATGCAATTATTGATGTGGAAACGGTTACATTGGAGATGTATGATGGAGCACACCACGCATTGATGAAAGTTTGGTATGTTCCCAGGTTAAAGAAGAATATAATATCTGTAAGGTCATTTGAACTCGAAGTTTGTGAGGTATCACTTCGAGATGGAGCCATACGAGTTACTTACAAAGGGCAAGTGATCATGAAAATATCTAAAGCAATGAAGGATATCAATTGATGGGTACAACTAAAGGAAGGGCAACCAAATAGGAGGTTTGGTAAAAAAAATGCGAGTTAGGAGAAGGAAACCTATTGTCAACGGTATGTACTTAGATCTTATCTATAGTTATGTGTAGAACCACAAAATCTAGCAAACGCAAAGATAAAGGCATGAGCTATTGGAAGAAAGAAGATGTGGTGGGACCAAGTACGTGGTACTAGTGATCAAGTGGAGCTCAAAGGAGGTACAAACTTATTATATGGAAGGTTGCATGAACAAAAGGTGTGGTTGATCAAACAACATAACAAAGGAGCTCTCAAGCAGAGGGTCTGGATAGGCTAGCCCAGACACTGACATACACACTGCGCTAGAGTGCATAAGCCTCTGTGATGGGGGTACTCCTAAAGATGGGAGAAAAACAAAAAATATAAAGCCGACTTGGAACGAGTTCTTGGAGGAGCACAGTGACTTTAACGGATAAGAGTCAAAGTGAGATTATTGAGTATGGTGACTCATATCCTAGTTTTTAAGATTTAAAAATACGTGCTATAAGAAATCATAGATGAATCCTAATAGGATTAGGATTTCTACTTTCTTGTGGAGTAGGATTCTTACTTCCCTTTAGAGAAACACTAGAGGAGATTATATGAAGCCATGAGGAGTGGTCATGAAAAACCCAAGCAACCAAGCAACAAAACAGAGAAGTTATTCATCCAAAGTTAGAAGTGTACGAGAGGATTAGAGGCTAGGCTATTCTTTAGCATTAGATTCTTATATAAGGTAAGAATTTAAGGGTTTTAAAATATTCGAGAAGGTTATAAGAGAGCGATAATGCTTTGTACTTTTTTGAGGTTATGCTTAAGAAATTTGCAATCGACTTTATCAAATCTTCTCTCTTATCGCGGTTGCTTTAATGTCATTATTTTCGTTCTCTCTACGAGACCCATCTTCTTCATTTTTGATATCGTGCATACTTGTGCCGTCCCTCACAAACTTTGATTCGATCTAAGGACTACTGCATATAAGGAGTATCAATGTGTAATAACTGTGTTGATGCTACTCATCGCGATAGCCATATCATAATGGAGCGGCCATTGGCAGCGGGGTGCAATTGACTGTCTTGCGAGGTATAGGGGCGGAGCCAGAAATTAAACACAGAGGGGGCCATATTCTATGCATCCTAGACTTTTGTATAACGTGGACCATATTAAAACTACCCCAAAAGTATGAGAATTCAAGCTTGTAATTCAAGTTTTCTATTTCAAAGCAAACATTACTTACATTCATCTAACTTTTCCAGAAAATATTTTTTAGATGAAGCAAATAAACATTGACTAAAATTAAGATATTAGCCTACAAACAAACTGAATTTCACAGAAAAGAAACCAAGACCTAGCTAAATTACGCCTACTAGTTTCGTTTTACACGACCTCGCTACGAAGAAAGTATATATGTTTAGCAACAGTCAGTTTGCTGCCTAATCACCAAAAGACAAAGGAACGAAGTAAGAAAGTGCACAGGGGGCATTACCCTAAATTTTTTAATTAGTAGCAATACATAAGGTGCTGAGAAGGATGAGACTGACAAATTGTGTTGCACAAAGACTAGCATCCTCCAGGCTCAATTAAAGGTGGCTCCGACTGACAAGATTTCGAGATATCCTTACACCTGATGAATGTCGAGCCCTCGATACAAATACTTCGTATATTATAACCGAAAGAGTTCACGGCCTCTCCGCGCGTCCATGTCATCGTTTTGCCCCTCCGTACTACCAAAGCGCCGCTTTCGAGCAAGCACTAGAAGCCAAAATCCATGCCGAAGCTGAACGAAGAAGTCAAGGAGGTTCCTCTGGACCTAACGGAGCCTTCAAAGACTGTCCGTATCGAGGTTACTTCCAACCCCACATAGGAACTTCCAACCCCACATAGGAAGACACCCTCATCACTTTCCTCTGGCAAACGCAGATATGTTCATGTGGCAGCCATCCAACATGCCCGGGGTCCCCAGGGAGGTGATCGTGCATAGGCTAGCTCTACGGCATGATAAGAAGCCTGTAAAACAAAAAATATGGAGATTTACACCAGATCGACGAGAAGCTATCAGATCAAAACTAGACAAGTTACTCAAAGCAGGCTTTATAAGGGAAGTCGATCACTCAGAGTGGTTAGCCAATCCTGTAACGGTTAGGAAGTCCAATGGTAAGTGGCGCATGTGTATAGACTATACCGATCTGAATAAAGCTTGCCCAAAAGATCATTTTTCACTTCCTCATATTGATCAATTGGCTGACTCAACTACTGGTTATGAAATATTAGGTTTTCTAGATGCATACACTGGTTATCACCAGATCAGTATGTCTTCAAAAGAAGAAGAGAAGATTGTATTTATCATGCCATTTGGAGTGTTTTGCTATGTCAAAATGTCATTTGGCTTGAAAAATGCCAATTCGACTTTTCAACGTTTGATGCAATTTACATTTACACATCAAATGGGCCAAAATCTGGAACCCTATGTTGATGATGTAGTTGTCAAACGTATCAAGTGACTTAATCATATTTCAAACCTAAAGGAGAATTTCGACAACCTCAAAAAGCATCGCATGAAACTCAACCCCGAGAAGTATGTGTTCGGAGTTTCTTCAGGAAAGTTGCTCGGATTTCTTATTTTGGTAGGAAGTATCAAAGCAAATTCTAAAAAATCAAGACCAGGAAGTAGACTGCATGGCAGCTTTGTGTCATTTCATTGTACGCCTGGGAGAGAAGGGACTTCCTTTATTCAAACTTCTTAGGAAACACGAAAGTTTCGAGTGGTCGAAGAAGGCTGATGAAGCCTTCGAGGATGTCAAGAGATATCTTGCGAGTACTCCTGTTCTAGTTTCTCTAAAGCCAGGTGGACACTCTTAGTATATCTTTCCGTCAAACCATAGGCAGTAAGTGTTGTACTCATTGCAGAACGCGAAGGCGTTCAGCGACTAGTATACTATGTAAGCGAAGTCTTACATGGTCCTAAGGAGCACTAACCTCAGGTCTAAAAACTCTTATATGCCCACCTCATGTCTTCGAGGAAGCTAAGGTATTATTTTTAGGTGCACAAATTTATTGTGTCGTTTGAGTTTTCCTTAAAAGAGATCCTCCATAACAGGGAAACAGCAGGGTGCATGGCAAAATGGTTGGTAGAACTTGGGGAGTTTAACGTCTATTTCGTGTCCCGAATGGCCATTAAATCCTAGATCTTAGTAGACTTTGTCACCGAATGGATAAATCATGAACCTGTTCAGGATCCCCAACAATATAATTCCCACAACCAGTGGACAATGTACTTTGATAGGTCACTTACACTAAGTGGCTTAGGGGCTGGGTGGTCCTCGAATCTCTCGCAAGAGAGACCTTAAAGTATGTCATCCAATTACTCTTTTCAGCCACTAATAATGTGGCTGGGTATGAAGGTTTGTTGGCTGGCATACGAGCCGCTAAAGCGCTTAGGATTCATCGACTACTCGTGAGAGGAGACTCTCAACTAGTCATGAATCAGGTCGATAAAGAGTATCAATGCTTGAGTTCGGCCATGTCTCAGTACTTGTCGAAAGTTCAAAAGCATGAGAAACACTTTGTTGGTTTCGAGTTACAGTATATCCCTAGGAAGGATAACTTTCTCGTGGACTAGTTGGCTCGAATAGCTTCTTTCCGATCACAAGTACCACTAGGAGTCTTTTTGGAGCAACCCCAAAAGCCGTCTCTGGTCAAAGCACCAGAGACAATTCCTAATGAGATAGCCTCTATCGAGTACGAGGATACATGGATGGCTCCCATCTATGAGTATTTTTAGAAGGGTTCTTTACCCGACGACGATCCTAAATCAGATCGTCTATCCCGTAAGACCAAAATGTATACTTTGGTCGATGGAGTACTCTATAAAAGGAGTACTCAAGGGGTTCCCATGCGATGCATATCATAGAAAGAATGATTACTACTCCTTAATGACATACATAGAGTTATCTGTAGAGCACACACCTCTTACAGAACGATGGTCGGAAAGACCTTTTGACAAGGCTTCTATTGGCCAACAGCCCTCAATGACGCCAAAGAGCTGGTTAAGAAGTGTGTATAATGCAAGTTTTATAGCAAGTAAATACACCAACCGGCTCAGGCTCTTCAAATAATTCCTCTCTCGTGGCCTTTTGCGACCTGGGGGCTTGACATCTTAGAACCGTTCCCACGAGCACCGGGGGGCTTCGAGTTCCTTTTTGTAGCTATGGACAAATTCACGAAATGGATCGAGGCCGAACCTATGATGGGGATCACAACGGAAGCTGTAAAAAGTTTCATGATGAAAAATGTGATTACTCGATTTAGAGTACCAAGTCAAATAATTACAAATAACGGTAAGCAATTTTCTAGTGCAAAATTCCAAGAATTTTGTGACGAATTGGGTACCAAACTTTGTTATGACTCTGTCGTCCATTCTCAAAGTAATGGGGCAGTCAAGTGCGTGAATAGCCAGATATTGCAAGGAATCAAGACTCGAGTCTTCAACTAGCTTGTAAAGCTCGGGGCTTGGGTACAATAACTTCCTTTAGTATTATGGGCAATTCGCATGACTCCTAGTCGGGCGACAGGAGAGACTTCATTTTTCCTAGTTTTTGCGGCTAAAGACATGCTTCCCCCGGGACTAAAGATCCAGTCGACAAGAGTCAAGAACTTCAACAACTCCAACCAAGAGCAACTCCGAGCGGATGATATCAACCTGCTTGAAGAGAAGAAGAATCAAACCTTAATCCGATCAATAGTCTATCAGCAAGCCATGCGTAAGTACTACGATCGTAAGGTCCAACCTCAGATCCTCGTTGTAGGTGACTTAGTATTGAGGAAAATCCAATTCCAGTCTAATCGGAACAAGCTTTCCCCCAAGTGGGAAGGTCCTTACACTGTGGTCGAAGTCACACAACCAGGCTCTATACGACTTGCCATGGAGGACAGCTAGATTCTCTCAAACTCTTGGAACATCGACCAATTGCACAAATTTTATGTGCAAACATTTCTACTCTTTCAATAAAACTTTCAGTTTGTTCAAATCTTTATTGTTGTATGTTCAGTAGAGCTTCTTTTATATCTGTTCGACCACTTCTAGTACATCCAATTTATTTAGCTGATCGAAGAAGGGAACACCATTAGTCGAAATCTCTCCTCTCTACATATGGTCCTGCCCGCTAGAAGGAGCTTCCTAGTGACGAACCATTCTTGACTCTTGCTATCAACATAAAACTATTGTGTTGTCTATGAAAACATTGAACAGGCGTGTAAGAAGGATTCTGATTCTTTATCTTCTTATCATTTATGTCTTCAATTTGATTAACCTGGTCAAAGGGAGGTAACGTCACCTAGTCGAAACATTTCCTCTCTGCACGTGGTCCTGTCAACTAGAAGGAACTTCCTAGCATTGACTCATTCTTGACTTTTGCTGCGAGAACATGACAACCAAACTCGACAACGATGATCAATAACTACACTGCTCTCCGCATACTTTGTGCTGTACTATTTTCTTAGTTTATTCATATAAACTAAGTAAATAATCAAGGGCTAGGATAGAGTTATTCATATAACTTTATTTTTTAGTCATAAATTATATCTCTTTCATTTTCAATTTTGTCTTACGAGTACTAACTGCTCAACAAGATGAATTACAGAAAAAGGAAGAAAATCTTTCATCATCCAAAGGTAAGTCTTTACAAAGTTATCATTTACAAACTACTCTGAAGAAGGGGAGTCAAGTTGCATCTCCTCTGCGATCTTTCGACCAAAGGGTTCAGCTTCCTCGATCAGACGCGTTGCCTCTGCTTCAAAGCAGCTGAAGTCATGGTCAATTGGTCGAAAGTTGAGGTTCGAGACGCATGCCTTGATTTTTGCCAGGGCATAGCTTACGATGCCTTCAACCGCTTCTCGAATTGACTCAGCTTGTTCGGTCTTCAGAGTGGATAAATGCTTCTCTAATGCTCTAACTTGTAGTCTGATCATACTCACATGAGCAGTTATGGTGTCTTCGGAAAGACCCATTTTCTCCGCACCAAACCCACCGAGTAGATTATTGAGAAGTACAACATTATCACGAAGGATTGCCTTCATTGACTTTGTTTCCTCTTGACTATGAGTCGAGAATTCTGAGAGACGCTTTATTTCGATCACAGCTTCTGCAAACAGAAGAAGAGTAGTCGAGGAAATACTTATTACAGGACTAGTTAGCAGAACTAGTCGAATGTGAAGCTTTTCTTACCTGCTAGTCGAGCATCGAGCTGATTGACTTCAGCTTTGTGCTCTTTTTCTAGTAGCTTTATTCTCTAAGTGGTGTCTTTAATGATACGAGTAAGTTCTCGAATCACCTTGGTCTTTTCTTTGACCTCAGTTTGGTACTTACTCATTTCAGTCTCTTTTTCTGTCAAAAGAAAAGTGTAAGAGGAACACCAAAAGGACAACCAAATAAATAGTCTTAAGTTCAGAACTTACTATTTGTTTTCTCCTGCAATGCTCTAATTGTAGAATTAGCTTTCAAAATGGTTATCGATTGGTCAACATTTTCTTTCATTAGCCTCTGCGTATCGACCCTCTCGTCATCGAGCGCGGTAGCTAAAAACTTTGCGTCACTCTTAGACCTGCAAAGGTTAAAAGCAGACATGAAAATCCTGGACAAGCGATCAAAATAGAGTTCGGCATTTTCCTATCATAGGAGCATGAGTTGCCGGTGGTATTTAGCCATAATTGCCATGTCTTCTAACGCTCTCTGAATAGAGAAGGTTGGTGAGAGATTACAAAAGACCAAGTAAGAATATATAAGTATTCGATACTTACGTTTATGCTTCCACAGGCAAACTTGGCAAGTACCCGTTGGAGTATTCGTGTTGATTAAGCTCATTGACCTTGTTCAACCACATCTTTTCAAGACGTTCATCGTCGAAAATGTTCCCTTTGTTGGGAAGATCTTTTGGGTGTGGAACTCGGCTTAGAACTCGATCAGCAGAAGATCCCACTACAAATGCAGGGTTAAAGAATGCAAAGAAGAAGTTAGGTTGTTCTTTTTCTTCTCCTTCTTCGGTTGTACCTTCTTGGAAGCGAAGGGGGGCACCCTCGATGTTTTCTTCTTCACCGCAGCGGTCGGAAGAACCTCCAACTTTTCGACCAGGTATTTCTACCTTGCCTTTTGCCACTTCAATTTCAGTCACTACGACCGCTTCTGTGGTCGTAGTCGTTGCAGCTTCGGTAGCAGCCTGTTGCTGCGATAATCGTATCCTCGACCACCATCTCCACAACACTTTCAACTGCAGACAAAGCTACAGGGGGCTTCTTAGCAGAAGCATCCTCACGTAGTGGAGAAGTCGAGCTAAAGAAATAACTCGGCACATAAAAAGACATAGAGATAAAATACTATGTTTATGATTATGTTTTCATACCATGCTTTTACACCCTTTATCTTGAATTTAAAAGAAACTTTTTCGGTAATTAGTTTCTTTGACTTCTTCTCTTCGACCAGGACTGGTCGTATGAAAACACCATCGACCATGTCCGGTTAAAGGTCTGGAGCAAGAGTTACTGCTCCTTGTCCCTCCTGGTAGTCGAAACCCGTTTCAACCACATGAAGGGCGGTCTCCTTCTCGATCATAGGTTCTGCTGTTGTAACAGTCTCCTTCAAAAAGGATACAAAACTTTTCCAGTTTTCCTTTTTGAGTTGCTTGATAAAACCTTGAGAAGCGCCTACTAAGTGGGTTTCAGTATCGTAATAGAAGAGTACCTTGATTTTATGAGTCAGTTGCTCAAATACAACAGCCCTTATCTCACTTGCGATACTTACATCCGCAAAGAATTGCCTGACGGTGGCGCTTTGAGCAACAGGAGGAAGGATACAAAGGGGGACAACAGCACTTGTGCTCCCCTTTTTCTTGTCAATGGATTTAGTTAGCTAATGTCTCTTGGTTGGAGGAGCCTTGGCTTTCTCAGTCTCCTATCCAATGACCATCAGTTTGACCCCTCTGTCGTCTAGATAGTTATTCAAGCCTATGTTTTGCGAGAAGAAAGAATACTACTTAGTTGTTCCCTATGACTACACAGTCCTAAAGATGAAATCAATTCTCCGATTACCTTTAGGTGTTCTTCTCTCTCTTCGGCGGATACGTCCACTAGAATACGAGGAGCCTCCACCTCAAGCGATGGAGTCTTCTCGCAAACGAGCTTGACCCGAGCGTCAATTTCTCCCAAATCAAGATCTATTCATACAGATAGAGTGGTCAGTACACAATGCTCAAAACTTAAATCTAATTATGAGTATTGTTTTTATTTATCATTCTCATAGTCTTTGGTCGTATCCTTGCCTCCCGAGTACATCCACATGGGATGAGCCCGTTGCTTCAGGGGGCTGATACGACGGGTGATGAAGTCCATCACCACACGCCAACCGGCAAGCCCTTTGTTCCTCGGTTCTTTAATGGTTGAGATGTAGAGGGCTATCCGAGTAAGATCCTTTGGGATCGAGTTCCAGGAAGTGTTCTTCTCAGCACCCTTCCCCCCACAAAGGAAAGGTTGTCTTCATTGGTCGTCTCGTAGTAGAACCACTTTTTTTCAGTACGGCTATGAAGATCGAGTAAACATCTAGATGTACTGCTCCGTCTTGTCATCATGAAGCTTCAGACCGCAACTCCTAGTGATTCCGATCCGCCAACTCATTTCGTAGTAATAGCGAAAGAGTTCGAGATCCAGAGGGATCCCTAGATAAGCCTCACACAGGTACACGAATACTGTAAGCATAGTAATCGAATTGGGAACCAAGTTCACCAATTCGACCCCGAAGTATTCGAGTATGACTATAAGAAAAGGATGAGCTAGAAGATTCTTCTCAACACTCTCCAACTCCCTCAATTTCCGCAGAGGAATCTTCTCAACATTCTCCAACTCCCTCAATTTCGCATTGTTCATCTCTGACACCGGCCAATTAGATGACGACTTAGTCATTTTCTTAACTGATTGGTTTGGATTTGGACGAGATTGAAGGAAGAGGATGACTTGGTCGACAGCGGAAATCTCGAAGCAGATGGAATAAAAGGGGAAAGTAAGGAAACCAAAAGTTACCCTAAGGTAAGCTTTTTATAACCGTGTGAGTTATCCGTCTCGGGAACCGAATGATTATCTCAGGAACCGATCCGGTGGACAAATCAGTGGAAATCGATTGGAATTCATTAATTCCTCTATTTGAAGTCCGTCTGTCTTTATAACTCAAGCGAAACTACCTTATTGTCCAAGCTCATTTCTGGTCGATAAGGGCAAAAAAGCCTTGCTTTCGACTGCAATTTGTCTACGACCTCACTTTCTCAAGTAAGTTATTTTCACTTGAAGTTGGGGACTAGATGACAAGGATATAATAATTCTCTAATTATTATGTCATCCTCCGAGTATACCCCTTATCAACAAGGGAGAGATTTCTCAGGATAGTCGTAAGTCTTTCCACTACCACTTCGTCGTTTAGCACGGGACAACAGCCACCACTTCGTCGAATATATAAAGGTTAACGTCGGAGAGGAAGTAATTGAGATATATTGGATCAGAAGATAGTTCTAGGCATTTCGCATTATTCTTAAGTGTAAAGATTATTGTGAGCAATAGTTCCATAGGACGTTTGGTTATTATTCTCTCAGGAGAATGCCCGAACCTATATAAAAAATTTCGTGTCTCTACTCTGCATGATCATACACCGAGTCTTCTAGAGTTTTCTCGAATCCAAATAAATCATACATAAGATCGATATTAAAATATCAACAGCAGTATTATGAGAGACCAATTTATAGCAGAGTCGCTGCTTCAATACTAGTTAGCTCAGAAGCACAAATCCCACATATGTTTTTTGTTCTGTATACCCAGCATTTGTGACATGCTGATGCAAAAAAACTCTCCCGGTCTCATCTCGGCCGGTCATTTTGCTCCACCAAATCTGATTCTGCACACATACCGTCTCTGCTCAATTGCTAAATCCATCGGAAGCTCCAAGACTGGTCTACACGCCACAGTCATTCAGATGATGGGTGTCCTCCACAGTATCACACCCGGATGATGTTTATGCTGGCGGTTGGGCATAGATGTCACTGAACGGAAAGTAACATTGCGGCAATGTATCAGGCCTGTGTTTTCCATGTAAAATGCCCGTTTTTTACATGTGAAGAAATTGAGCTTGCAATTGTGTTTCATACAGAATATCGGTAGTAAATTGACTTAGTACGATCCAGGTGCTAATTCGAAGTTCTTGCATGCCTCTTCGGGTCATCTGTGTCAAATGTCAAGGGTAGATGAGATGAGGCACACTTTGTGGCAGTATTAGTAGCAGTAGCAGACAAGCAGTGGCAGTATACAGTTTACAGGTTTGCAGCTAGCGGGAGATGAACACGCACGGCACAGTTGCACGCAGGGGGCAGAGCTAAACTCCAGATAAGATAGACTTCAGTCCAGAATATGAAAAAATATCTAATGTACAATCCGATTAAATTTAGTCTAGTCTAGGTAATATTTTCATAATCCAATCTAAATAGTTTAGATTATTTCACCATTGAGTCCGGAACGTAATCAAATCCCTAGCTTCATGGAAATCTTGGGTTTGCTACTGCATCCGATTTGGAACGAGATCCTCTGCCTTTCAAATGGAAAGGAAGAGAAGCACAGTAACGTGCCTTTCTCATCATCCTATCCATTCAATCAAGGAAGTAACGGCCGAGATCATCTGCTATAATAAACACGCTAGAGTCAAACCGTGCCTTTACTTCACAAAGGTAGAGCATATGCATCCGTTGGATTTGTTTGTTATGTGATAATATCTGGCTGTGTGTTAGTTCACAGAAATGTCGAAAGCTCAGTCAAATTTAGCCTTTCAGTGTTGGATTTTCTTTCCTAGCTCTGGATAATGGTTTTTCCACTGCTTATACATGTAAAAGAGTACCGAATATACTCGAGATTGATACAAATTTACACCACAAACTTCAACAAATGATCAAACAGATTATCTTCATCGTCTTTTCAGAGTTTCTTTAATGCACCAGAATTAGGATTACCTGATCACTAGTTGTTTCTCGAGTCTGGAAAAATTGACAGAGATAAGAGTAGAAAGAAATATTGTGCACTTGTGTAGAGTTTGTCGGTAGTAGCTCACTCGATTGCCCCTCCCTATCCACCCGCCGGCTCGCCGCCACGCGCCGTCCAACGTGTGACGTGTCCCCTCCCCACGACTCCGCAAGACGCCTGAAAATTCGACACGTGTCCCTCTCCCCACGTGTCCCATCCAGCCGCACTTGCGCCGACCCATCAAAACAACGAGAGCCCGCACACCGGATCACAGCCCACGAAATTAACTAGCACCTTATCGCGATTAGTCTCCATCATTAGTTTAAGCAACCGCAAATTTACCGTAATGCCCTTCGCCTGCTCTTTTTATTGATATTTTTAAGGCCTCCTGCTCTATTTTTGCACCTAGTGTTCACGCTCCACAGTATATTGTTAGCAGCGGCAGCGCTTCTCCAAATCCAAACCCTAGCCCTCTCCAATTCGATCCGAGAAGCGGATTCCGAGGCGCCCTGCGGTGGCGGCAGCGATGGAGGAGCATAGGCTTGGCGGGGGGAGGCCGCCTATCCCGGCAGCGGCGAGGAAGCCGGTGCTCTCGCGGCACGCCTCCTTTGTGAGTAAACCTCCAAATCTCGCTCCTTTCGGCGCGCTTAGCTTGGCTGCTTCTGTGATCTGTGCGAAAGGTGGGAGCTTTATGTGCTGTTCGGCTTGGTTCGTGCTTAATCTTCGCCGTTTCGTGCGATTCCTTCGCTGCGATGTGTGAACTATTTGCGCCAAGAGCTCAAGAAGCTAGGGTTTGCACCGGTATGATGGGATGGGTGGTGCTGTGTCGAATTTTGAGGTGGGAAGAGAAGGAATCTTGGGCTCTGAAATTTTTGGTACATCCTTGTTGTACTGGAGTACTAGCGAGCTGGAGCGAAATGTTTGGATCCGTGCGGTTTATGTGGGTGCAGGTTATGGGGAGTCTAGAAAGTCGTTTTAGATGCTTGTGATCCGGTGGTCTTTTGCAAAGACTGCCTTGGGTTCTATGAAGTGATTAATTGTATCAAATAACTGAGGTACTGGGCACGCAGACAGCATTTCAGAATGTTCGCGTAAAGTAGATTAGCGTCTTGGTGCTCGATGCTGCTGTAGTATTTCCGTGGCGTGTAATTTGTTGCAGGGGTAGGCAGTGAAAAAGATGGTATAACATTCCTCTTGAATTGGGCATTTCTTCGTGGAAAGATTGTCGTCTAAAGATGTCATGTGGAGTAAAGGCTGGGTAGGGATTGGAGGACATTCCAAAAGTGGGGATCAGACTGGTAATCTTGTACTTATGTGTCATGAAAGTCTCTTAACTCTTTTGGTACTTCCCACGCCCTGTTCTGACCTCATGGCCCCAGAACATTATTTAAGTGAAATTATTAGAAAAAGGTACTCTCGTGTCTGTGGTTCTATATAAATAGTAAGGCCTTTTAAGTTCTCAACAGTTGAAGAAATTCCTAACCTGTTTTACATGCCACCTTCGAAAGAATTTGGAAAACGGTAGTTTGGCTTGTTCTCATCACCCTGCTGCAAATTTTTGTTTTGATCTCATCACCCTACTTGATGTTTGATTTAGATTATAGAAAATTTGGGTTCCCTAGTTCTATCAGACTCAACAGGATTTTCTTGATAGAAGCCAAACAAGGTGATATACTGATACACATGTCATGTTTGGCTTTCCCTTCCATTACTGTACAAAAATCATTATAACAATATCTGTGCACTCAGTTTTCTTTGTGTGCTTGGCTGAATGGCTGATACCTGCACGCTGCTGCGGGAATGTCGAGAAGCCCACACTATTTGAGCAAGGAGTGGAAAAATTATCATGTCACATTGAATTCACATGGGATGGAGAGGAATAGTTCTTTCACAGTTGCGACTATTAAGCAAAACTTGTGGGCCATGATTCATTCTCAATCCTGTTGAATGACTATGATTATTTTCATGATGTGGCCTATTGGCATTCTTGTTTTTGCCTTTTTTGGGACCAACTTTCTTAGTATGTGTATGGTATGATCTAGACCATGGTTGTCACGGCGTCGCCTAGGTGACGCCTAGGCGACGCCAAGTCATCCTAGCGGCCGGAGGGGGACGTCAAGGCTCGTCGCCCAGGGCTGAGGAGCTAGGTAGCCACCTCCTAGCCGAATCCGGTCTCTTGTGGCTCTCCCCACAGATATGGCCGCCGCCGGCTCAGATCTGTAGCCGACCGCTTCTTCCCGCACTACCGTTGCCTCATCCGGCGAGGAGGGAGCGGAGGCCGTCGATGGCGCGGATGAAGTCGTGGAAGTGTGTGCGGCAGAGCTCCTCGATCTTGGCCTCATGGTACCGCGCGACGGCTCGGAGCAAGGCCAGCAGCGGCTTCAGCCTCCCACGCGAACGTGTGCCGCACAAACGGGCCGAGGTCCTCCCCTGCGGCAATGGCGTCGGAGACCTGCCCGAGTTCAGCATCGGTGGGGGAGGACCCGGTCTCCGTCGCCGCCTCCGCCGGAAGTAGAGGAGGTGGCGGAGGTGTGGGAAGCAGAGAAGGCGGCAGAGGTGCAAAGGAAGCAAAGAAAGCAAATGCCGAGCTCGGGCGGTGGCTAGGGTTAAATGGAGTGGAATTGTTTTGGTCTTTTTCTGATTTAGTCCTCGAGTTTCTAAAAATTACGAATAGACCCCTCTCTAATAGATTTCTTCTGATTTGGACCCCTCCCTCAATGATTTTCTTCTGATTTGGACCTCCTGAGCTCTGTTGCATAGTTATTTAGATAGTTTGTGCTATTATGTTACATGATTATTTATTTTTCGGTCATATAAGGTATTACTTGTATTTATTACTATCGTCTAACTGTCGTCATGGCGGACGTCTAGTCGACTAGGCGTCCAGGCGCTCCGGTCTCGCCGCGACTTGCCGTAGCGCCGTGACAACCTTAATGTAGACATGAAAGTTCCTTTAGCTATAATGCGAGCACCACTTTATATCGAAGTAGCATGCAATGTAAACTCATAACTTTTGTAGTTTTTGTTTTGGGTATGGCTAATTAGTTGCCATAATTGGCATTGGTATTGCAGGTGAGGGGTCCTGCAAACAATAACAAATCTGAAACTGAGAAAATTTTTGAAAGCATGGATGCTGAATTTATCCCAGTTGTACGGTCTGGAGGCTGGGCTGATATTGGGTCAAGGCGCACAATGGAGGATGTCTACATTTGCTGTGATAACTTCATGCAAGATTTTGGAGTTGAAAGTTATGAAGAAGGGCCCAGTGCATTTTATGGGGTATGTTTCTGTTATAATTCATCAGGGTTTTTCTTTCCTGGTGTTTGTAATACATTATTTTAGTCATTTCATAACTGGAGAGACATTGTCAACTCTCTACTGGGAGAACACTTTTGTGCATCTGACAGGCATTTCATGTGTATGTACCCTTCACACGATTTTAATGTTTTAGGTTTTTGATGGGCATGGTGGAAAGCATGCTGCTGACTTTGTGTGCAGCAATTTGCCAAGGTTTATTGTTGAGGATGATGGTTTTCCGAGGGAGATAGAGAAAGCTGTGTCCTCAGCATTCTTACAGACTGACGCTGCTTTTGCAGATGCTTTCTCTGTGAACTCCTCTCTTGCATCTGGCACAACTGCGCTTGCTGCACTCTTGGTTGGGAGGTAAACTTCTGCAACTGTAAGCCTTGTACTCAGTTATTTTGTTGCATTTCTGTTTAACTACTATTTGAAGCTTGTCAGTACTTATCAACAGCAAAAGTTTTTCTTTGGGTTATTGTTCCTGTTATGTTGGCTGTGCAAATCAATTCTTCAACATGTGCATTGGGGCATCCCCCCCCTCACATTATTTCTTCTTCTTTGGTGACTTCAGTTTTCCTGTTCTCTGTGTGGCGTGCATGTGAATTGTGTCGTCAGGTTTATACATGTGCTTTGCTCAGGGAGTAATGTGTATATGTTGAAGTATAAGTGAATTGTTTATCTTTCTTCATCAGCTTAAGTTTTTGGGTGAACTGGCTGGTGCATGAAACTCAATATGGTATCAGAGCTAGGAGGTCTCGAGTTCAAGACCTGGCTGACGCAATTAAAAAAATTAATTGCAGTCCACTTCTGTTCCACGTATTAGACCTAAGGGAGGCTACACGTGAAGGGGAGTGTTGAAGTATAAGTGAATTGCCTATCTTTCCTCATCAGCTTAAGCTTTTGGGTGAACTGGCTGGTGCATGAAACTCAATAGTATATCTCCTATTTGTTTTCTGAACAATTCACTATCATCTTTCTATTTTGACCCCTTTGTTGACCATGGTTAATACCAGCATGCACCATACAGCCTATTGCATGCTGCAGTACTCTCTTTCGTGATGAAAGTAATCATAACCCCCTTTTTCTTTATGATATTGGGTCACACGAATGGACTGTGGCCTGTTTCTTTGTTAGTCCATTCTGTAATTTTCCTTTTTCTTTATTTGAATTCTGCTTTCTTTGTATTTATCTATAATTTTGATAGTATGGTCTCTGAAAGCTATTTGCTTTCACTCGAGATAAATTATCTTTTAATCGCTTCTGCATTTTTGACAGGTCACTTCTGGTGGCAAATGCTGGTGATTGTAGAGCAGTACTTTGTTGTCGTGGAAAGGCAATTGAGATGTCCAGGGACCACAAGCCATCTTGCAACAGAGAGAAGATGCGCATTGAAGCATCTGGTGGTTATGTTTACGATGGCTACCTGAATGGGCAGCTCAATGTTGCGCGAGCAATTGGGGACTGGCACATGGACGGAATGAAAGCATGTGATGGTCTTGGGCCTCTTAGTGCCGAGCCTGAGGTGATGACGAGGAATCTTACCGAGGAGGACGAGTTCCTCATCATTGGTTGTGATGGTATCTGGGATGTATTCCGCAGCCAAAATGCGGTAGACTTTGCGCGTCGAAAGCTTCAAGAGCACAACAACCCTGTTGCTTGCTGTAAAGAACTAGTTGACGAGGCCATCAAGAGGAAGAGCGGCGATAACCTTTCTGTAGTTGTCGTCTGCTTCAACTCCAGGCCGCCTCCTGTCCTAACAGCTCCAAGGCCTCGTGTACAGAGGAGTATATCTGCAGAAGGCCTGAGGGAACTGCAAAGCTTCCTCGATGGCTTGGCAGCTTGACATATATGGCTTCTGAAGCCCTGTCATACTGTGGTAATGTACCTTTTCCTTTTTTCCATAGCTTAGTATGGAATTTAGGTTTAGTATGCGCTATCTCATAATTTCTCCGAGATAGCTGTTGTTGAGTAATCTGGCGTTGTAAAACAAGCCGCGGCTAATGTTATCTGCAGTTGAAAGTGTTTAATGTTATCTGCAGTTGAAATTGTTTATTGGTTTCGCGGACCTGTTGACCTCATAAGTCTGGAATGATAAAGAGAGAACATTTCTTAGATCTAAGTGAATTGATGAGTGATCTTTTAATGACTCCTTATGTTTGTAAAGTTTTTGCGATACTACGGGAATTTAGACAAGTTACTAGGTTGGGAACACCATAGTCCTCTACTGGTTTTTTTTTTCACACTCTGTGAGCAAGGACAGGTTGGCATGTAACTACAGTGGTTGAGCAGTTGCTTGTTTTGTTCCTCGATAGCTCGTATGCTGTAGAAGCTCTGCATACTTGTACCTAGGGTTACAAATGGAACGGATAAGTTTTGTTCGATCTGTCGATGACTTGTGGAACGAATACAGAAGAGGTAAATAGGTATCTAGTACTATCCTTGTTCAACTCTAACTCTAAGAAAAAATATATGGAATAGGATATGGATTCATCCGTATATATCCGTATGTCAAGTGATACGATGAAATCTATTGTGACTTCACTTAGAAACAAGATAACATATAACTAAATTGCACATCTAACTAAACGGAGAATATTAAGTGATTTTCCTTCGACATCTTAGTGATTACTCTCTTCGTGTTTGCTCTGATTACATCTTACTATCTAATGTCCTGCGTAGGGGTGCAAAAGAAACAGATAATTTTTATCCGATCGACCGTCGGAAGATTTATGGAATAAATACGGAGTGAAAAAATAATTATCCGATATTATTCATATCTAACCCTAAAAATTACGAAATCAAATATAGGACAAACAACATCCATCCACAGACTTGTACCTGCCATCCTGTTTTGAAGCTGAAGGTCCTGGAAGAAGCAAAGACGAGTGCGAAATCACGAAGACACGGACCCAGCTCAAGCCTGACCACGTCGGCAGCAAGCCGTGAATGCAACCCAAACAACCCCTGTCAGCCTGTCTCTGTACATGAAACTTCTCACCGCTCCACCGTCGTCCATGCAGCTATCGCAAGGTGTCCATGACGCGAACCGACGGCCCCAAACAGCGTGCACTCCCTTCGTCATCCTTTCCGGATGCTCTGGCCATTCGAGTCATTGCGACCTCCTGCAACGATCTGATTCTGATATTGCTGCTTCTGAGAAAAAAAAACACACAGAGTAACCGGAAAAATGGAACAGCCAATCATTCGTGTGCCCTGTGATTGAAATCCTGATCGTTGATGCGTTCTACTGTTCCCTGTATCTTTACTATTATAAAAATATGAGTTGGTAGTCATCGACATTCTTCCTCCTCTTTTCACCGTAGTCAGATCTCAGATGTAGGTAATTCTTTCGCTCCTTGTATAAAGGTCGGACCGCGCATGGGCCATGCTCCTCCTCTTCTCTCCTCAAAGATCCTCCGTCTCGACTTGATGATTCAAAACTTTAGAACATGTTTGTATGTATATTCTAAAAAATTTATCATACTACATCCTCCTCTTCTCTCCCTCAGCATCCTCCGTCTCTGACTTGACAGATTCAAAAACTTTTAGAATATGTTTGTATATAGTATGATAAATTTTAAAAATTTATAGTAATGTACAGATATTCAGCTAGTAAATTATAAAACTTTGTGAGCATGGAGGTGCTGGCTCGTGGGATCATGCCAGTCACCCGCTCCTCCTGTCAATCTCGCTTTAGCGCATGAAAGTTTTGCAGCTTTTGTTGGCCCGTAACCGTAAAAAGGAGGCCCATGACACATAGAAAAACCTCACTGCCTGCGCTCAGGGCCTAGGTCACTTTACTTCGGCTACAGTTTGTAGGACGTGCTCTTGTTTTGATTTTTTTTCTCTCTTTTTTTTTTTTGTGTGTGTGTCCAACATGCAACCTTCGTGTAGACCTTTCGCTTTTATATTTATCCAGGTAGGCTAAATGGTTCGTAAAAATGCATACTGTTTTAGGATTTGGCTAAAGAATACCCTCCCTCGAAACCATGCACTTTTGGTCCTTCAAATATGCTTTGAGGTTTAAGGCATGTTCTTTTTGGCTGCGGCTTATGGTTTTTGGTTGAAAATTTTGAATTTTGACTGTTTACGATACAGATTACGGAGAGATCGATACTCACTTACGATTTTGGCTAGTACATATATTAAGCTTTTAATATGTACTATGTTTAACTTGTAGACCCCATCTTGAGAAAATACTCTGTTTAAAAGTTAGGTATAATAGCGGTACCGCCAAAAGTCGACCGACTTGTACCCTGCCGAACACCCTCCTTAGGCAATAGGTTATGTGGGTTCATCGAATCCGAATGCACTGTTTGGAATACAAGATTTTCCTAGACCCCAGTAGACTAGGCTGGGAACACCATAGTCCTCTACTGGTTTGTTTTTCGCACTCTGAGCAAGGACAGGTTGGCATGTAACTACAGTGGTTGAGCAGTTGCTTGTTTTGTTCCTCGATAGCTCGTATGCTGTAGAAGCTCTGCATACTTGTACCTGTTTCAAAAGGAACGGATAATTTTTATTCGACTGGTGAAATGAATACAGAAGAGATAAATAGGTATCTAATACTATCCGTGTTCAACTCTAATTCTAAGAAAAAATATATAGAATAGGATACGGATCCATCCGTATGTCAAGTGATACAATAAAATCTTATTATGACTTTACTTAAGAACAAGATAACATATAGCTGGATTGCACATCTAACTAAACGGAGAATATTAAGTGCTCTTCCTTCGACATCTTAGTGATTACTCTCTTCGTGTTTGCTCTGATTACACCTTACTATCTAATGTCTTGCGTAGGGGTACAAAAGAAACAGATAATTTTTATCCAATCGACCGTCGGAAGGTTTATGGAACAAATACAGAGCGGAGAAATAATTATTCGGTATTATTCATATCTGATCCTAAAAATTGCGAAATCAAATATAGGACAAACAACATCCATCCACAGACCTGTACCTGCCATCCTGTTTTGAAGCTGAAGGTCTTGGAAGAGGCAAAGACGAGCGCGAAATCACGAAGACACGGACCCAGCTCAAGCCTGACCACGTCGGCAGCAAGCCGTGAATGCAACCCAAACAACCCCCGTCAGCCTGTCTCCGTACATGAAACTTCTCACCGCTCCACCGTCGTCCATGCAGCTATCGCAAGGTGTCCATGACGCGAACCGACGGCCCCAAACAGCGTGCATTCCCTTCGTCATCTTTCCGGATGCTCTGGCGGTCTGGCCATTCGAGTCATTGCTACCTCCTGCAACGATCTGATTCTGATATTACTGCTTCTGAAAAAAAAAACACAGAGTAACCGGAAAACTGGAACAGCCGATCATTCGTGTGTCCTGTGATGGAAATCCTGATCGTTGATGCGTTCTACTGTTTCCTGTATCTTTACTATTATAAAAATATGAGTTGGTAGTTATCGGTACATTCTTCCTCCTCTCTTTTCAGCCGTCCAGATCTGTATGTAGGTAATTCTTTCGCTCCTTGTATAAAAGGTCGGACCGGCGCATGGGCCATGCTCCTCCTCTTCTCTCCTCAAAGATCCTCCGTCTCGACTTACTTGATGATTCAAAACTTTTAGAACATGTTTGTATGTATATTCTAAAAATTTATCATACTACATCCTCCTCTTCTCTCCTCAAGATCCTCCGTCTCGACTTGTGATTCAAAACTTTTAGAATATGTTTGTATATAGTATGATAAATTTTAAAATTTATAGTAATGTACAGATATTCAGCTAGTAAATTATAAAACTTTGTGAGCATGGAGGTGCTGGCTCGTGGGATCATGCCAGTCACCCGCTCCTCCTGTCAATCTCGCTTTAGCGCATGAAAGTTTTGCAGCTTTTGTTGGCCCGTAACCGTAAAAAGGAGGCCCATGACACATAGAAAAACCTCACTGACTGCGCTCAGGGCCTAGGTCACTCTACTTCGGCTACAGTTTGTAGGACGTGCTCTTGTTTTGATTTTTTTCTCTTTTGTTTTGTGTGTGTGTCCAACATGCAACCTTCGTGTAGACCTTTCGCTTTTATATTTATCCAGGTAGGCTAAATGGTTCGTAAAAATGCATACTGTTTTAGGATTTGGCTAAAGAATACCCTCCTCGAAACCATGCACTTTTGGTCCTTCAAATATGCTTTGAGGTTTAAGGCATGTTCTTTTTTGGTCATGCTTATGGTTTTTGGTTGAAAATTTTGAATTTTGACTGTTTATGATACAGATTACGGAGAGATCGATACTCACTTACGATTTTGGCTAGTACATATATTAAGCTTTTAATATGTACTATGTTTAACTTGTAGACCCTATCTTGAGAAAATACTCTGTTTAAAAGTTAGGTACTGTATAGCGGCTGCCAAAAGTCGACCGACTTGTACCCTGCCGAACACCCTCCTTAGGCAATAGGTTATGTGGGGTTCATCGAATCCGAATGCACTGTTTGGAATACAAGATTTTTCCTAGACCCCAGTAGAAATAGAATTGCTCCTAGATATTTGTAAGAATAGAATTAGTTTCCGATCAAATTCCTGCGTTCCAAAAGCCCATGTCCGTCGGCTGGTAATGGGAGCTCGCGGCGAGCCACATCTCGTAGCAACAATCTAGAGGGCTAGAAAGCGTGTAACCTAGACAGTCCTGTTTATTTATGCACAACCTCAAAATTTGATGGATGGAAATGGCATTTCTCCCTTCAATCATTGATTTAGACTAGGCTAGATGCCATCACACGTTCTCGTCGTCTTCTTCTTGAGTAAACATCAAGTTTTTACATTTTTCCCCCACTTCTATGGGATTCCATGGACCCAGCGTCGCCACTACGCCGCAATTCTCCTGCATTACCGCCACATCGCCGTAGCTAACAGCACGAGAAATTTCGCGATCAAACATGAACGTCACGTCAGTGGCCGCTAACTGCATGCACGGCCATTTCTCCATTGGATGCCACTCCCATCACGACCAAAATCGATCCACTCTGAACAGCTGGTACTGCTCGAGATATCATCAGATCCTAGACTTTAACTTGCTCTCTGAATTTTCACAGCGGCACTGAGCCACTGACGCATTGCAAATGCAATGTCATAGCAGAGGACTCATGAACTGATCGATGGCATCAAGGACTCGACCGGGCAGGCAACCCAGTCGTGCCCCCGTTGACAGCCATAGTGGGATGGTGCAATCGGCTCGCAGCACATAGGCTACGGTGGCCGACACATGGGCTCTACTAATAGATCAATTTCTCTAAAATCACGTCATGGTTGTTCATGGCGGTTTCAGAGAAAAACAGTTTGTCCGCGGAGCAATTCCAGAACCGTGTGTTAGAAAACTTGGATCTGATTTTGAATTCTTGATACATGGTGGACACCTCACCACTAGGCTATAAATTAGAAGTCCATTAGCTATTTTGTACACACACGCATAAGGAAAAAAGTAATAAAGAAAGACCAGGAGTTCTCTTTCTCTATGTTTCAATCTACTATTTCTATTTTCTGTGATTTATCTGGTTTTGTATAGCAGAGAAATCGCTCGGACTGGTCGCCAGCGACGGTTCCTCAACACGTTGTCAGCACGAATCGCTCCGGTGAATCGAAGGTAATCATCGAAACATTAGTAGATTGAATTGTCTACATCTAGATCGCTTTAAATTCTGCAGATTTCGCTTTCTAGATTATTTTCTACGGTGCAAATTCACTCTAATTTACCGCGAGCAGACTTGAAGTCCCGGTGTCGATCGGTAGATTAAATGAAAGAGTAGATGTTGATTACACTGTAGATTGAAAAAAAGAAAACCATGCACGGCCGGCCTCAGGGGCCGCTGCGTGAATCCGCCGCCGCCGCCGCCACCGTCCGGTTGGCCGCCGCCCGCGCCTGCCACCTCTCGGGACCGCGGTCAAGCAACGGGAGCCACCGACCGCACCGACGCCCGAGCCGCCGGCTCATGAGCCAGCCGCCCCACACGGCCGCCCGAGCCACCTTGGCTTCCGGCACCGCCGGCCCCACACGGCCACCCCACCGCCGAGCTCCACCGGCAGCCTCACCGCCGACCCGGCCGCCCACCGCGCGCCGCCCGAGCCAACAGACGGGTCGCCGCCATCAAGGAGCAGGATAGGGAAACCCCACCTGCTTTCTTAAGCCGGCTGAGTAACGGTCCAAATTGGGCCTGGAGAAAATGGGTCGAAAATTGAGCAAAAGGCCCCCGACTTCTGAAAATTGTGGACGGGACATTAAATTTTTCATACAGGTCCCGAATTTTGCAGAAAAACCCTCAGAAAATCAAAAAATTACGCAAAAATGTTCTCTGAATTGAAAATTTGTGAATAGGCCCTCGAAAATTGCAGAATTCTACAAAAAATTCATATTCGGTATAAAAGGGCCTCGAGAATTCAAATTTTGAATTATATTTAGCATTTGAAGTATGTTTATTATTGTCATTATTATTTTCTATATTTTCTGTATTTATTTACTATTTTGATTAATCGTAATTATTTAAATTGCTTTTAATCACCAAAATTAACAGTAAAATTTATAGAAAATGCATAGAAAATTCTGTAACATTACGAGAATCTTTTGTGCCATTATCCAATTCATTTACCTGTAGTAAATTTATTCCATGAACGTTTACCGACAGTAAACTTATTTATTCCTTTCAAGCATATGTAGATGATAGGCATCACGAACCGGGAGTTCAATGAGCTGACGCAGCATGGCCAAAACTACTTGACTTGGGCTTCCGAGGTCGAGATAGTACTTGGAGCCAAGAAGCTCCGCGCTGCCATTGAGATTGGCATACCGCAGGATGTCCAACCCACCCCTGAGGAAAATGATCAGGCACTTCACTTCCTCAGGCACCATCTCTGTTTCACTCTCAAGAATGTGTACATGGCAGAGAAGAGTGCGCTAGCATTATGGAATGCACTTAAGAAGCGGTTCGAGAGGCTAACGTACACCATTCTTTCTCAGGCAGAGCAAGAATGGATTAGACTGAGATTTGCCGACTTCAAAATGGTCCGAGTACAAGCATAATTTGTACCAATCTTCAACTTTGTGGCAAGCAGATCACAGATGAGTACAAGATTGAGAAGACCCTATCCACCTTCCGCCCCAATGCAGTGCAATCCGCACGCAACTCTCGTCAAGACGGCTACAAGGAGTATGCTGAATTGATCAATATGATGCAGCTTGTAGAGACTCAGGATAAAGTTCTCCGCAAGAACTATGTCACACAGCCACCTGGGAGCTCCGCTGGCCGTGAAGCCAACACCGGGAGCTACAATGTGAGAAAGCCCATGATAAAGAAAAGTGGAAGGAATGGTAAGACCGCAGCTCGAAAGACAAGTCAGATTCTCCTCGTGAAAATAAGGCAAGCAAACCAAAGCGGGACGTCAAGTTCTATGGTCAGCAAGACCAATCCTGCTACAAGTGTGGTAAGTGAGGGCACTGGTCGCGGATCTGTAAAAAGCCGCAGCATGTCATCGATGCCTTCCAAGCTCAGAAGAAGAAGGATGGCAAAGGGCAGCATGAAACCCACTTTGCAGTTGTTGAGGAGGAGAGTTCTGAGCAGCTGCCTATGCTGATAGAGGTTGAAACAATTCCAGCAGCAGCAGTACCCCTTTTGACATTGCAGCTACCACCGCCATGATTTCTCTACAAGAGAATATCACCCTCGAGAAAATAGCAGCCGAAGTCTCTGACTTCTTAGCACGAACCCAAACTTATTTTCATATTTCTCATATACTCATATAATTTATCCTTAACTACTCTATAATTTGTACAATAATCTAAACTGGTAGCATCACTTAAAAGTTGTAATACATTTATAAATTATTGGAGTTTGGTCCTAGGATCCAAAATTAAGGCAAATGCATGTAAAATAGGAATTTCCCCCCAATATTTTAAAAACTTAGTTTTCATGGCAACTACAACATCCCGTAGTACAGGATCATTTTCAAAAACCTTTAGGTGAGTGGCAATTTCAAAAATGTTACGAACAATTATAGGAGAGGTTGGATAATATACTCTAGAAAAACATAGTGTAGCTTTATGTAAAAGTTCTAAAAAAGAAAATATTTTTTCACCAACAACCCAATTGTCCTCAATAAGTTCAGGGTCTCTACCTTGGGTTCAACTGGAGGAGCTACGAGATTGATGACCTTGGGTGTGAAGGAAAACAGATAAGGTGCTCTTATATGGTAATATATGTTTAAGCATAAGGTAAGTAGAGTTCCATCTAACAGACATGTCTAAGTCAAATTTTCTAGGACGGACGTTCATTGCTACGCAAAAGCTCTTATATGTGGCTATTCGTTGGTTAGAACAATTAATATATAAAATTGCATCCCTAAAATAAATAATACAAGTATTTAATCTTTTTAAATCAGATTTAATAATAAGATTAATAATATAACAAGCACAACGTTAATGCAGTAGAATTTCCATAGCCTCAGTGTTTACAACTGCATTATCTAAAGTTATAGAAAAAATCTTATCTATAAGGCCAAAATCTTCTACAACTTTAATAATACATTCTGCAATATTTTTAGCAGTATGTGAAACTTTAATTAACTAAAATCCTATAATTTTTTTCTATTACCTAGTCATTATTAACATAATGAGCAACAACACTAATATAATCCTCTTTAGCCCTACCACTCCATATGTCTGATGTCAAAGCAATAGAGAATGTCCAAGTATGAAATATTTCTTTCAATTTTTTATGACAATTGTTATAATATTTAATTAAATCTCTAATTGTGGTTTGCCTAGATACAACGCTAAATCGAGGGTTATGAGCAGTCCTAATATATGTTTGAAAAGCATCAGATTCACCAAAATTTAAAGGTAAATCTTGAGAAGTAATTAATCTACAAAGAGATTTTTATGCTACCTCTGGGTTGTACTCCCAAGTACGTACCAAGCCGTCGGGGTTATATTGCAGCTGTGTTTGGCGCATTTGTATTCCTTGTCTTTCTTTTGCAGCTTGCAGCATGCTGTTGCAAGTGATCCGTCCCACTTGAAAATTTTGTAGACAATTCATTACGACAAATTTTACAAACAACATACCTCACCGAATTCCCATCATCGTCAGTCTTGAACTTCTTGTCGAAACCGTTCTAGACTCCTGATGTACTAGCTCCTATTTTTTTGCACCCCGTGCTATGGGTTGTGGATACACTTGTTGAGCCAGCAGAAGATGGATCGATTGGACCCTGCGCCACCGGGGCCATCGCTTCTTCTGGCTCTCTAGTTTGTTATGGATGTGGACCTTCCGCGGATGGATATCCTTCTTGAAAGGATTGCATATCCTCCGCCGAGAGGTCGAATTCAGAGAGTTGAAAATAGTAGTTCTCCATTGAATCAACTGCAAATTGAAGTAGTAAAGAACAATTAACTTACTATTGAATCAACAGATAATAGCAAAAAATTAAAATAAGGCAGTGCTATTACCTCTTTTGCAGCTCTCAGAAAATTCCTGGAAGATTTTGAATTTTATGATTTTTTCACAAATTTCTCACTAATTTTGCCAAATTTGCGCAAACACTACCAGATTTTCACAGCTAAACATAGAGATGAGAGTGAGGTTTGAGGTGAGGAAAATAGAAGCCGGATGCCCCTTATTTATAGAAAAATTCATATATTTTTTGAATTTTTTGCTATCTTTTCCGAATTTTTTACCCCCTCAACGGTAAAAAATGGCTATATTTTAGCCGGGCCGTGCCGGGTCACACGACCCGCTTATTTATCGTTGGCGGTCGCCCCGCCAACGTGTCACGCCACGGCCTGTGCATGGCCCGGTCTACCGTGTAGCCGCGTGACCAAGCACGTTAAGCCTAGCCCACTGGACAGCTCTAACTGGAGCAATATCTTATCGCAACCAGCAGCACATACTTGCTTCCCTCAGTAGCGGAAACATGGTATCCCTTTGGGCGCATTCCTTTTTGTTGCGATTTATAGTTTATGACTGCAGCTGATAATTTTTGTTTCTAGCGTGAGCACTTATACGAACGAATTGAATACTAATAAATCGCTTCAAAAAATTGTTTTGATAATCCGCTTCAAAACAACGGTGAAGAAATGTCCCGTTTGTTTGTTACGCTGAAAAGAACGGAACAAAAAAGCACTTTCTTCCCATCTTTTACCATCGGGCAAGAGTGGCATGCTTATCAAAAGCTCAAAGGCATCCCTGCTTTACGAGATGAGGAGCCTGAAACTGATAGGAGGGCCTCCTTTGGTCGATGCGTTCATGTCCCCATAGGTACCATATGTGGAGTATATTATAGACGGCAGTGGCCATCACTGCAGGGCACTCATGCCTCACACAATGCAAGAGAAAAAAAAAGGACATGTCCTTGCCCTTCAAAATTCACACGGGTGGAATGGTGAGGAATCTTGTTGTTCAAGACTTTTAAGGCACCGATTATTTCAGATTAAGCTTTTAGCTTCTGCTTTATTTTTCACTATTTCTAAATTTTATCTTTTTCTTATTTTTTAGCTTTTTTTAGTTTTTTATCGGTTCTTTTTTCCCGTATTTATTTGCATTGTCCGTAATAGGCTAACCTGTTTTTTCTATTTTTAAATTTTTTTAAATTTACTTACGCCAAATAAGCCACAATGAGTTACAATATAATTTCACCAATTACAGTATAATTTTAGCCATAAGCTATCTTATTTTAGCCCAACCGAGCAGCACCTAAAATTTTTTGTTTAGAGAATTTTGAGCAAGTAAACTTTGTCCACCATTTCAAAAGATGGTTTGACCTATTTCTACCCCACTGAGAACTCAATATATAACTTTGATCCCCAACTCGAATGCAAGAATTTCACAAAACATGAAAAAAAATTCAAATCCTAAAGAGCCCCTCGAAGAAAACTGCATTCCAAACGGGACCTAGAAAACTTACTACTTCTGTTTGTAATATTAGTACACACCCAACAATGTTTACCCAATAGTGTCACCTCTCCTAGTATACTCCAAATTAAGCACAGGCACATGGAGTACTGATCATACCGTCCGGGCGTCGTACGTATACATCATGGCAATGGCCCCACATGTCATCGTTGATAGACTGAGCATTTGAGCATATATACTTGTGGCCTACACCTTAATTATTACCATCATAACTCCATAAACCTAATCGATGTACTTTAAGCCTCCGATTGCAATGATGAGGGGGAGCAGGATTTGGATCTTGTGGGAATAATCATAAAGTCTCCTGCCATGGCATTGAAGCTTTGCTACGCATGCATGCATGCTCGATCTAGCTGGTGGGTCACTCTGGCTAGCTAGCTTGCAAGGACATCTCCATTAATGCATTAGAAAGTTTTGAGCTTTTGTGAGTGATTAGACAATGGGGTACTTTTCGACAAAGATGAAAGGTTAAGTTTCTGAGTTTTTTATCTTCTTACTATTTTTTAAATTTTATTTTTTTAGTCTTTTAATTGTTTTGTGCTTTTTTCAGTTCTTTTTTTTTCTGTACTTGTTTGTATTATCCGTGATAGGTTAACATATTTTTTCTATTTTAAAATTTTAAATTTTAATTACGTCAAATAAATCACCATCTCATGTAGTGCAATTTTAATCAACTATAATGAAATATTAATCATAAGCTTTTTTAGTCTAAATAAATGGCACATAAGATCCTCCACTTTTGCTTGCCGAATCTAAGCGGCTTCAGGCAATCAGATAAACCAGGTGCTGGGTTATGGTTGGTGCTCGGTCTACTCATCTGTTCGTGTTTGTAATTACGATTTCCTAGTGAGATCATGCATGAATGAGTTTCTTTAGCGTTGGCAGTTCAATGGTTATCACAGATTATCGTTCGTCGAAATTTGTTGATTTTTTATCTCCTTGTCCTTAACACAATGGAGTAATAGTATTGGTTATCAATGAGTTATTGCTAGCCTTTTTATCAAATTTTCAAGCTTGCCCTTGTAGGTTGTAGCTATGTGTGTAAGGCAGTGGCGGAAACAAGTTTTAGGCTATCTGAGCTGTAACTCGAGGTCTGACAACCAAAGTTTATGTAAAATTTATAAAAAATCATAAAAAATAGAGTTAGCCTAAGAGTTAACCTAAAAGCAGCTGGTCTAGCTTGAGGCTTAGACTTAACCTGATTTCACCCCTGATCTAAGGTGTACAAGAAGCTGTGTTACTTGTGCCACTTAATTGATAGCCTACTCTTCAAGGTCGATCGTCATTTTTTAGACAGCTTTAAGGTCTATTAAATTAACACTAATACTAGCTCTAAGGAATAAAAGCACAAAGTGATAAAATTTGTGTATGACCGCAATAGAGAAGACGAATGGTGCATTCAAATTTTCCTTAAATATTTACTAATTCTTTACTTAAATTACTATGAGAAACTATAAAGATCAAAAAATCAAAATTCCAAAAAAATCATTGTGCTAACAGTAAAATCAACTCAATAAATAGTAAAAATAACACTATTTTAAATCAAAAAATGATGTAACTTTTGATCCATAGATTTGAATGACTTGAAACTTAAACTAAAACTAGATTATGGCCTTAAGAACTTATCCCAACCAAATATCTTAAAAAAACTTAAGAGAGTTAAGATCATTTTGTTCGTGAAGCTCCACTACACTAAAATCGGGTCAAAACCACACATTGAGCAAACTCTCAAACCAAGATTCCAAATTACTTGAAATTTTGTATACACCTTTTCTAGAATGTCAGGAATCTATTCCAATCAACGATCAAGAAAATCATTGCCAAAGTTTTGACTTTTTCCTTTGAAGGAAGGTTGCACTAAATCCGAGCAAAAAATAAAAATGGTGAATATGACTTACTCATAGGTAAATAATGACTAAGATGAATTTTGGACACATGTGGCACTATAGCAACCAAAATTCCAATCGACCTCGGTGCAAAAATTCCAAATCGCCCCTTCCCGACCGCGATCACCGGCGGCGACACGTGGCGAGTCGTGCGGTCGGGACCGCACGACCGACTGTTCACGGGTCGTGCGATGCGGGACCGCACGACGCCACATCTTCTGCGCCCGGTGTAGTCGGCGGCGGGTCGTCTTGATCGCCACAACGGGTCGTCGCGGCACACGGCGGTCGTCGGTAGCGCTTCGACACGAGGTCGTCGCGATGCGGGACCGCCGCGACCCGTGAACGATCTTGATCGTGCGGTCCGGGACCGCACGACCGACACGTGTCGACTCCAGCGATCGCGGTCGGAAGGAGGCTAGTTTTGGAAATTTTTTGCACCGAGGGTCAGATTTGGAATTTTAGGTTCTCACGGTGCCAGATGTGTCCAAAATTCGACTAAGATAGCCCTATATGTATTTCCTCATGTCATATCCTTGCCATGTCACAACTGTAAATATTGGCCATTTTGCCAACCATATCATCATATCACTTAACGATCTTCTGGCGAGTCGCTCCTTCAACCATTGGTTGAGCCGACTATTGTGTTGTCTCGTGATCTAAATATCCGTCCGCTCTGAATTTTGTTACCGAAGCACGCCCTTGTGATGGTCGATATACGGGGACATTTTATTCATGTGTTGCAAGACCGTGAAATGGGCTTAACATACGCATCTATCTGGAGTGATTACTTTCCTTCCGATGGTCCCGATACCCTTGAGCCTCCCCTCATAGTGAGATTGAGGCACACCTATCGGCTCAACCTGAGCCATGTAATCGACACAGAATTCAATGAACTCTTCGGTTGCATAACCTTCAATGGTGCCGCTCTGGCCGAGACAGATTCCGTACATAGGACCTGAGAATTCCCATAAACCTCTCAAACGGGTACATGCTACGTAGAAACACGGTATTGCATATTTTTATCTCCCACACAATGTGAACAATGAGATAGACCATGATATCGAAAAACAATAGAGGAAAATACATCTTAAGATGACATAGAGTTGTCACCACCTCGTCCTACAGAGCATCTAGTCCTTCGGGATTAATGACCTTCTCAGCAATGGGTGAGCCCTCCGAAGGAACCTACGGTGACACATTTACACGGTTTTGTGCAAGTGCTTCAACCACACACTCTCGGTATCATCTAAGTAGTGAGTACAATGTTTGGCCCCTTTGTACTCTGATCCGACAGGTTAGCAAGGGCAGGATAATCATTTATGGCGTAGAACAACAAGAAGCGTAAAGTGAAGTTCTCTCGTTTGTACACATCCCATAATTGTACCCTTTCAATCCATAGTATTTTTAGATCTTCCACCAATGGTGCTATGTACATGTCAATATTGTTCCCAGGTTGCTTCGGCCCTTGGATAAGTATCAACAACAAAAAATAATTCCGCTTTATACACAACCAAGGAGAAAGATTGTAGATGCAGAGAGTCACGGGCCAAATGCTATGTCGGCTACTCATATTACCGAAAAGATTTATTACATTTGTACTCAATCCGAACCTTATATTCCTCAGTTATACACCGAAGTCTGCAAAAATCCTATCAATGTTTCTCCATTGGGTGGAATCAGCACGGTGTCTTAGCATTCCATCCTTCTTACGCTCCTTTGAGTGCCAACACAACAGTTTTGTCTCCTTTGGGTTTGAAAAAAAACCGCTTCAGACGGGTAATTACGGGAAGATACCGTGCCACCTTAGTAGGAGGTCATCTCTTCACCTCTATTCTCTCACCGTCATCTGATTGATTTTTACGCTTGTATCAGGATGTGTTGCACACCGAACATATATGCATGTTTGTATACTCTTTACGGTAGATGATACAGTCATTCGGACATACATGTATTCTTTCTACTTCTATTCTCAATAGACAAAGAACCTTCTTGGCTTTGTAAGTGGTTTTGGGCAACTCATTTTTCTCCGAAAACATGTTCGCTAAAAGACGTAACAGTGTCGTGAAACTCTTATCGGACCAACTGTTGATTGCCTTCAATTTCAGCAGTTCAAGCACGACTGACAATCTTGTGTACTTTAACTTGCAGCACGTGAACAAAGGTTTTTCCGAGTCCTCCATCAAGCCCCAGAATTTAACATACTCTCTCCCATCACAGTTCCCTTCTGTATCGTGAAGCATCTAATCCAGATTGTCATCATTCAAACTATTCGAATCGGAACCACAATCGACATGATCATCCATCGGTATATTATTGACTTCATCGGCGATGTCATTATTACTAGCTTCCTGTGTAATCTGCTCTTCACCTTGACTGGTCCAACGTGCATACCACTTTTTGAAACCCCTTCGAATCAAGTGCGCTTTAATCTGCTCTGAGTTCTTAAACATCTTTAGATTCTCACAGTCAATGCGTGGACAATACATATATTCTACCCCTTATTCACATATCTTCCTCATCAGCTCCTATAAAAGCAGAAACGCCATTAATGTACTCTTCGCTCACACGGTTCCCAGCGTACAACCAGTTTCGATCCTACGTTACGCATATAACAATTTAGAATAACATATTCAATTAATTAATATTATACTATATATGTTTGATCTAAATTAAGTAGCTATATGTAGTTACATGTAAATAATCTTTTCTCTACATCAAGCTAGCTAGATCTAAACCATTTTCAATTCTCCTTTCACCAAAATCTAGATCGAAATTATAATACAATTAGAAACAAATTACTAGCCATAGCTAGCTAATAACTTAGTGGATCTATAATTACTCTTGCCAAATAGTCGATCTCTTTCCACCAAATGACCTCAAAGCCCAGCTCAACGCAACGGCATAGATCTAAAATTTAAGACAAGGTGGTCAACGGGTCTGCGCGTTATTAATATAGCGGAATTATCGCAAATGGTTTTTATAATGAATTGTCTGTGAATTATCACAGACGGTTCAAATTAAAAACTGTCTATGATATTTCATAATATCACAGACGGTTTTTGTTAATAACCGTCTGTGATACTTTACAAATGGTTTTAACCACGAACCATCTGTGATAGTTTACTTTTATAGACGGTTTTTATCACTGGCAGCAACACAGATGGTTCTAAACTAAAATCATCTATGATAGTATTTAATATAAACGGTTTTAAAAAATTATATATGATATAGCGTCTAATATTAGTATTTCTATAGTAGTAGTACTCACCTCTCCCTCTCCTAATATACTCCAAATTATGCACTGGCACGTGGAGTAATGATCATACCGTCCAGTGTCCTCTACGAACCAATACGTATGTATACAACATCAGGCAATGACCTCACATATTGGCATGTTCGTTTTAACTTATGATTTTTCTTAAAGAACTAAATGGAATAATTTCTTTGTTATCGTTTTAAAATAACTTATTGGGATAACTTTTTAGAAACAATTTATTGACTTTCAATTTATTCATACGAACGTTTATATTAGGATCAAAAATCATAAGATCATAGTTGGATAACTTGTGGGCGGACGCCTTTCTGATGGTCTACACCTTAAGTATTACCATCATAACTCCATACCTAATCGATGTACTTTAAGCCTCCGATTGCAATGATGAGGGGAGAAGGATTTAGATCTTGTGAGAACGGCATTGAGATTCCGCTTTTTTGCTATTTATAATTTTATCTTTTTGAATTTTAGCTTTTTGAGCTTTTACGGTTCTTTTTCCGTATTCGCAGATGGGTTAACAAATTTTTATATTTTCAATTTTTAAATTTAATTATGTTGAATAAGCTCTCAAACTACTGAACGGCAACCATAAGCCACCAAAAATAAGAAGAAGCTTCGCTATGCATGCATGCTCGATCTACTCTGGCTAGCTAGCTTGCAAGGACATCTTCGTTAATGCACTATAAAGTTTTGAGCTTTTGTGAATCATTAAACAAGACTTCTTTCGACAAAGATGAAAGGTAAGACCCCTCCGCTTTTGCTTGCCCTGTTCTTTTCAGCTTCTAAAATTGCTTTTCGATTTTTCTATAATAATTAGCTTATAAATGAAGTATTTTTTTTCAAGATAGAGTCTACTAGTTAATTGTACTAAATACTTTACTGACTTCATTTATATTGGCAAAAATCACATGTGAGTTTCTATTACTTTGTAATCTCTCGTACAAATAGTCTAAAAGTCACAAGCCACAGTCATAAGCGGCTTCAGGCAATGAGATTAAGGGTTATGGTTGGTGCTCAGTCTACTCAGCTGTTAGTTGTTAGTTTGCAAGTCGCCATCCTAATCTATTTAATAGATAAAACAACATAATTTTCGTATAATATAAATACACTGACCCAATATAATTCAATTTATCCAAAAATTAATTTTTCAAAATCACAAAACAAATCCTCAGGGATGGTCTGACCGTCAATTAGGGGTCGATAGTCAGTATGACTAGTCAAGTCCAATGCAAAACACCTGTTCGAAAAATGCAGCCGCCATTAAACCTCCGATCATGCCGCTCGGCGGTCTGATAGAAACTCTCTGCTGATTTGACAAGCAACAACCATCGGTCAGACCGACGGAAGCTAGCGGTCAGACCGGTTGTTCTGACAACAATCATTGATAAAATACAAACAATGCAAATTTCAAATTCTAACTCTAAAAAGTTGGCAATAATTTATTATATGATATCTTGGACCTCTCACATGGTCCCTTAAATTTGGACCAAACACCAGGGAACAACTCCAAATGGAGTAGGCGAACTAGGTTTAGCTTTGCTGACTACTTTAGATCGACATGGCTTGTTTGGCGTGCATGAAATCTTGTACATACTAGGGCTGGCAACGGGGTGGGTGGTCCCAGGGGAGGCCTATTTGACCTTGCCCCAACGCCCGCCAACACGCCTCCCGCCTTTTATACTCGAGGAGGAGATGGCCCCATCCCTGCGGGACCGACCCCATGAGGTATAAAAATAGGTTAAATATATTTTTAAAAAATAATATGATTTTTTATTAATTTATAATTATTTAACATACTTTTTCAAAATATAGCTTCCAAAATATATATTGTAACATATAGATTCAAGTTTTAGCCAAATATACGAAAAATAAAATTTTCTATATTAAAAAACTATAATTTATTATTTAAATAAAAATTACATTTATTAGGTCTCTGTAGATAACTTCCGCCTCGCTAGCAGAATGAGACCTTGCTCCGTTCCTCCGTAGAGGGAGATCATCTCCGCCCCGCCTCCTATGGGATATTCTGAATTTTTTTGCACAAATAATTTATTTTTATTCGAAATTATAGAAATATACCTATGGGAAAAGTTTTTACAAAAATAGACTCCAGTTGCCCAACGGGAGAGGGGGCGACTGAAGCTAATCACACAACCAGGAGGCGAAATGTGGGGAATATGGCAATGGTTAGGCGAATTATTGCTGTCTCCCGAGCGTTGGGCGACTGGATTTTAGTCGCAGTACGGTTGGGCGACTGAAGTTGCAGTCGCCCAATGCTAGCACGACAGGAGGGGTTTTAAGGCAGCACGCTCGGCCGCCGCCCACTTCCTGGTGTTTTTTTCCGTCATTCCGCGCACAAAGAAAAAAGGAGAGAAGAAGAGAAAAGAAGAGGAGAGGAAGGAGGGGAAAGGGAGAAGAGGAGAGGGAGAGGAGGGGAGGAGAGGGAGAAGAGGGAGAGGAGGAGAGGGAGATCAGGACAGGATAGGAGGAGGAGAGGAGGAGGTGAGGGAGCAAGGATGAGTGGAAGCTATTACATCCATTGAGATCCTCAGATCCAGATATTTTTTATTATGTTGTATTTGCAGTATTATTTTTATGAAATGTTAGTGTTAGTAAAAATTGTAGATGTAGAAAATTTAGTACTTTTTTAGTATAGAAAAGCTTTAGTATACATTTTGTAGTATAGAAATTTTAGCACAATTTTTAGTATAGTATTGCGCGATGTTATTTGACATGTCGCAAAATTGAAACATATATGCAGGCTGACATCATCAATGGCAGTAGCTACTACATTGAGAGTGTATTTCGGTGATGGAACCATTCATGAAGGTCCGAATGGTGTGGATTTGAGCAAGTCACTCTCGTACTTCGGATGGCGAGAATGCTCGAATCGCAGATGTGCTGCATTGGCTGACCCGAAATTTTTCGTTGGACCCCGAGGTGTGCAGCGTCGTCGTGCAAGGGCTTTAGAGCCGGTCTCCCACGGACATTAGATGGGAGTTGAAGACATTAGTGCGCACTGCTTTGTGGAAGGGCTTTGTGCAAGGGTGCCGGCGCCGTGAATACGAGTGTGTTCTGCTTGTGCAACCATGCTCACTAGAGGCAGGTGTGCAAGCTCATGCATCCGCCCTTGCTCCGAGAGGTGCTAGCAGCTCGGGCGGGCCGTATGTTGGCGAAGATGATCAAGTTGCTTGTGATGAAGCTGATGTTGTACAGGACGACAAGGAGGATAGTTCGGATGAGGATGAAGTTCCTATCCCGCAGGAATGGAACCGTTTAATGCTGAGGTGTTTTCACACATGATGAGCATGAATCAACGTGGGAGTATCATGAGACAGAGGTTCGATAGAATTCTATGTTTGCTGACAAGGAAGCACTGCAGAATGCCATCAAGATGTGGGTCCTTTCAATGCAGCGGACATTTCGTGTCGTGAAATCAAGCCAAGCGCAACACACTGTGAAGTGCGAGCAGACTGGTTGTCCTTGGAGGATGCACACACGTAGACCCAAGTATGAGACTCACTGGATTGTGTCAAAGGTGGAACCGCACTCTTGCATTCTCAACAGTGTTTTGGCGAGGCATCGTAACCTAACATCCACCTTTATAGCCAATTTGATGTATGGAGAAATAGTTGAGAAGACAGACATGGAGGCCATGCATATCGTGGTAGATATCGAGAATAAATTCGAGTACAAGATTAGCTACGCGAAGGCGTGGCGTGCTGCTATATGTTGGAAAATGTTTCGGGTCTTTCGAGGCGGCGTACGACAATCTTCCTCGTATGCTTAAGGTGTTGTAGGAAAGGAACCCAGGAATGTATATCGCCGTGCAAGACAAGCCGTCGATAAGTCCACCAGGATATACGGTATTACAGAGAGCATTGTTAGCATTTGGTGCTTGCATTGAGGCATTCAGGCATATAATGATAGTGATCTCAGTTGACGGTACCTTCTTGATAGGCAAATACAAGGGGCAGATCCTGAAGGCCAAAGATGTTGACGACAACAGCCAAATATTGCCGCTGGCCATCGCATTTATGGAAAGTGAGAATTATGAGAGCTGGCTATGGTTTCTCAGACATGTCAGGGTTGGAGTTGTCGGCACTCGTCTTGGTGTGTGTGTAATCCATGATCGCCACGCCGGTATTATAAAGGCTATAAGAAAACTGCAGGAAGACCCCGAGGAGCCATTTTCTTTGGCGGACATGACGAACAGGTGGTGCATTCGTCACTTAGGGGCTAACTTTTTCAAGTAATTCCCGAAACAACCTTTGATGAAGCTATTCAAGAGGTTGGCTAGGCAGAACCAGCGGAGGAAATTTGATGCTTTGTGGGCGTTGTTGGATAAGCACACCAGGAAGAACGTCGAAGAGAGGAGCAAGGGGTCGATCATTCCTAGGGCGACACAACCATAATGCTTGCGAGCACTCGAGGAGCCTAACCCAGCTGGTCTAAGAAGGAGGAGCTCAGGAAACATCAAAGTGCTTATCGCAGTGGATCGAGGGGGAACCATTAGAGAAGCGGTCACTGTTACACGACACAGATGGCGCAAGGTACGATATAATGACAACTAACCTTGCTGAGGTGTACAATTGGGTTCTCGGGGTCTCCGTTCTCAGCCCCTTGTCGCCATCGTGGAAGGTGTTCTTCACAGCACAACCGGCTACATCAGGGAGAGGCACGCGAGTGCCGTACTTCATGCGGTCAATCCCCGAACCCTGTATTCGTCGAAAATTACGGCGTACATGGAGACGAAGGCACAGAAGGGTCGATTGCACATAGTTTAGGTCATGGGCAACAGGGAGCATCATTTCGATGTAATACTCCGTGACAGAGATGGATTTGGGATGACTCGTTTCCTTGTTACCCACGAGGTATGCCTGGGAGATCATGCAAATGAATCTAGCTGCACGTGCAAAAAGCTGGAGCTGTTACACAAGCCATGCTCTCATATCCTCATTGCATGTAGGACCGTGGGCATGGATCCTTCGAACTTCATGTCCGAGTACTTCTTTAAGGAGAGGGTACTGCAGGCTTAGTGTGGGGAGCTTCGGGGGTTCAAGGTGGTCGGAAACTTCGCCACCTTGGACACTTCAGCGAGGACTAGGGTTCCAGATGTTAACATACTGAAGGGTGGGAAGGGTCGACGATAGAGCCGACGTATTAGAAATGATATGGACGAATCGCAAGCTGGACCATTTGGTGCACATTGCGGGCGATGCGGTCAGGAGGGGCACACAGCTAGACGATGCAATGCATGTCCTGATCAGTAGTTGTTGGAGACTATAGCTAAATTTCATGTACCATTTGTAAACTGCTATGTTACATCCTCTTTTCTGTAATATAGTTGGTGTTGTGCTGATAGCTTAGTATTACTCTGTTTATTTACTTACTTACTAGTTATATTTGTTGTTTGTTAAAATACAATATTTTTATGGCTCGTGATAACAACCGCACGAAGATAACAACCAATCCATGACATGCTTAATAACATTTCACATGATGCTATATGTTATGCATGTAATAAAAACGTACGCCGCATGTTACTCCCAACTGTATTATGGAGTTTATTTCTATTCAAATAAACTTATTATTTCATCTTTTCACATTCAATGATTCACATAGGAAGTTATCTAACAATATTAACATACCGGTTCTCTATGTACACAAATTCTCACTAAAATCAAAATATCACTTACCATTGTATGTACCGATTGTTCTACGGTCAATCGTTCCTAAAAAAATTTTCCAAAATTTTTTACACACCTAGAACAAACAATGAACATAAATTTTTATTACAACTCCACAAGATTTTTTCCCAATTTAAAACTACAAATTGACAAAACTTAAAAAACTCACGGGGGACTGAGTGCAGTCGCCAAATGGGGAGACGACTGCACTTCAAGTCGCTTAATGGGGAGCGACTGGTTTCAGTCGCCCGAGGGTAGGGCGACAGAGATTCTATCGGCTCCTGGTTAAACGATTAGCTCCAATCGCTCTTCTATTGGACAACTGATGTCCATTTTTTTTAAAAAAAATTCTATAGATATATTTTTATAATTTAAATAAAAATAGATTATTCGTATAAATGATATTCTCCACGGGGCCGCTCCCCCGAGGGAACTGCCGCCTAAAGTGCTCAAACGTTGGTGGGCCGAACCACTCCGCACTACTAAAATTCCACCATCAAATGACCCCAGTCAACCTACTGTCATCTTCTTTTCTCGTACACCGGGGGGCCACGTAACAGCGACCCCACGTAGCGCATATTGTTAAAGCAAAAATTACTTGGTCACACTACCGTATTTTCCTAATAAAAACGAAGAGATTCTTCGTCTCGAAAAATAAAAAGGATCCTCACGTAATCTGGGCTGTTCAATCATGTAATCAAATATATGGCAAGTTTCTGTCCCGATTCTAACACTGAAAACTGGTGTTGCTTAGTAGTTCATATTTGCTGTAGCTGATAGATTTTATCTGTAGTTAATAATTTTTGGCTGAAAATTAGTAGTAATGACTAAAAGTTTTAGAATAAATATGCGAGTGGTGGGAAAGCAAGAGAAATATATGAGACACAAACGAAATGAGTATAATGCATGGTACATTTATAGCTTTCTGTCTTATCTTTGAGTTGAAACGGAACGAATAAAGTAAAAAAAAACTACTTTAAAGAACTAAATATTTGTATTAACTTATGACTTACCTAAATATAAGTCACAGGGAAAGTCAATATGAAGTGGCCTGTACCCTCGCGAAGCAGAGTTGAACACGAATGTGGCTCTCATGTAGCTAGCTACGCGATGTCATTGTTCATTTCATGGTGTTATTTGGCCCAGCAGTATGTAATTAAACGACTGACTAATCACTACTGGCCGTGACTAACAACCTACTGTCCGGCCACCGGATAATTAGACCTGGTTATTAGAGCGGTGCATATTTGTTTAAACGTCTGATTAATTATACGTTGTTCGAAGAATTTTTAGAGATAACAAATAAACTCAAAAAATTAGGAAAAAATTAGAGAATATACCACAATGCCTTGGGAAGCTCCCCCAAAAATTTCATAATTGTTTGAACATATTTGATATATTTAAAAATTCAAACAAATACTAAACAAAAAATTAGGACAGATAATTAAACCGCCCCTCACCAGACAATGCCCACCAGGCGGCAGGCTACCTGCCGTCTGGTGAGGGGGCGATAGACGCCTACCACCGACGACCGCACCGCGCGTCGCCTCGTGGGCGCTGCCGCCCATCCACCGGATAGCATAAGGGATATTTTTATCAATACGATACGTATACGACTATTTTTGTAAATATAATACAAAATAGTACTAAATATAGCTTTAACTCCCGCCACTGTTGACATACATATATGTAGACATAAGTGTACTAATGTAGGTTCAAACCAATTCCCCGAACCCACAAGTTAGCTGAAACTAGAGGTGTCCAAACGGGTAGGTTTTAACGGCCGCACCACTGCCCGCCATCGCTGGGTCTTACCATGACCAAGACGCAAGACGGAGGCTAAGCAAGCCAAGCCGTGACGCAAGACGGCGGACCGGCCGTGCCTCGGGCCGAAGCGCAGCGGCACGGCCGGGCACGGCACGGCACGGCACGGCACGACACGCCTGCCCAAGACGGCACGCCCGGCCGCTTAATTCGAAAAAATAGCCGCTTTTGACCGTTGGAGGAAAAATTCGGAAAAATAGCAAAAATTCGAAAAAATCTGAAATTTTTCCTATAAATAGGGGCAGCCGGCCTCCATTTTCCACACCTCAAACCTCACTCTCATCTCTCGGTTTAGCTGTGAAAAATCCGAAAGTGTTTGCGCAAATTTGGTGAAAATTCGGCAAAATTCCGAAAATTCAAAAATCTTGAAAGATTTTTGTAGGAGCTGCAAAGGAGGTAGTAGTGCTGTCTTATTTTAATTCTTGGTATTATTTGTTGGTTTAATAGTAAGTTAATCGTTCTTTTATATTTCAATTTGCGCTGATTTAATGGAGAACTACGATTTTGAACTCTCCGAATTGGCCTCTACGGAGGATATGCAACTGTTTCAACAAGCATATCCATCCGCGAGGACATACAACAAACCGGAGAGGAGGCCCCGTGGAGCATATCCATCCATCTTCTGCGGCTCAACAAGTGCATCCACAACGCAAAGCACGGGTGCAAAAGAACAAGAGCCAGTACATCGGCAGTTTGGAATGATTTCGACAAGAAGATCAAGACCGACGATGATGGAAATTCAGTGAGGTATGCTGTTTGTAAAATTTGTGGTAATGAACTGACTGCAAAATCTTCAGGTGGGACGGGTCACCTACAACGACATGCGGCAAGCTGCAAAAGAAGGCAAGGAATACAAATGCGTCGACACAGCTGCAATACAACCCCGACGGCTCGGTACGTACGTGGGAGTACAACCTAGAGGTAGCTCGGGAATCTCTTTGTAGATTGATTGCTTCTCAAGATTTACCTTTAAATTTTGGTGAGTCGATGCTTTTGAAAATATATTAGAAATGCTCATAACCCTAGATTTAGTTCTGTATCTAGGCAAACAACAACTAGAGATTTAATTAAATATTATAACAATTGTCGTGAAAAATTGAAAGAAATGTTTCATACATGTACATTCTCTATCGCTTTGACATCCGACATATGGAGTGGTAGGGCTAGAGAAGATTATATTAGTGTTGTTGCTCATTATGTTAATGATGACTGGATAATGGAAAAAGAATTATAGGATTTAAATTAATTAATGTTTCACATAATGCTGAAAATATTGCAGAAAGTATTATTAGAGTTGTAGAAGATTTTGGTCTCACGGATAAAATTTTTCTATAACTTTAGATAATGCACCGCAAACACTAGAGCTATGGAAATTTTACTCCTATGTTTAATTCTTATGCACAATCTTTTTATCGCATCAACGTTGTGCTTGTCATATTATTAATCTCATTGTTAAATCTGGTTTAAAAGATTAAATGCTTGTATTGATTCTTTTAGGGATGCAATTTCATTTATTAATTGTTCTAACCAACGAATAGTCGATATAAGAGTTTTTGCGTAGCAATGAACGTCATCCTAGAAAATTTGGTTTAGACATGCCTTTAGATGGAACTCTACTTACCTTATGCTTAAACATATGTTGCCATATAAGAGCACATTATCTCGTATTCCTTCACACCCAAAGCCATCAATCTCGTAGCTCCTCCAAGAGAACCCAAGTTAGAGACCCCGAACTTATCGAGGACGATTGGGTTGTTGGTCAAAAATATTTTCCTTTCTAGAACTTTTTCATAAAGCTACACTTTGTCTTTCCGAGTATACTACCCTACATCTCCTCTAATTGTTCATAACATTCTTGAAATTGCCACTCACCTAAAAGCTTTTGAAAATGATCCTATACTACGGATGCTGTAGTTGCCATGAAAACTAAGTTTTTAAAATATTGGAGGGAAATTCCTATTTTATATGCATTCGCCTTTATTTTGGATCCTAGGGCCAAACTCCAAGGATTTATAAATGTTTTACAACTTTTAAGTGATGCTACCGGTTTAGACTATTGTACATACTATACTATCATATGATAAATTATATGAGGTATATGATAAATATGAAAATAAGTTTGGGTCTCATGCGTTTGAAAGACCCCCGTAGTCCCTAGCACCTCTAGGGGACTATGCAATGGGGCAAGATTTTGGTTCTTCGCCTAGGGATTCTCGTGCAGTGCGGTACACAACAATCAGGAGGAAGACGACAAAGCACCGGAGACCTATCAAGCTATCTCAACAGTGATAGCGTGAGCTTCGAGCAGGAGTTGAACATCCTCTCATGGTGGCAAACCCGTATAGTATCATATCCATGCTATCCATATTAGCACGGGATGTGTTGACTGCTCTGCCTCTACAGCCTCCTGAGTCGAGATTCGCCTTTCCGAAGAATAATTGAGGAGCGACGAACAAGTCTCTCCAACGAGATGGTCGAAGTACTTCGACCGCCAAAGACCGGGAACAAGTCGAATCAAGACTTCAACATATCTGCAGATAATAAAGATTTAGAAGAATCTTTTGAGAATTTGTATTTAGATAGCAATGAATAGAATTTTCAATATTTTCTTCACATCGGCCACTAATGAGCTTTATAGGTCAGACTTTTTTTCTTTACCAAGGTTTTCTCAAATTGAGTTTTACTTGGTAAAGTTTTTAATGAGGCACCATCCCATGTAATTTAATAAATTAATAAAGCTCATTATGTCATTGCAAATATTTATTTTATGATTAACAATGTCTACATTTTATATATTTTTCCGATTTTTTTCCGATTTTTCTATATTTTACAATTTTTCTTATTTTTTTCAATTTTCTTATTTTTTCTTTTTTCTAAGCAACGGGCTAGGCGGGCTTCAGACGTCTGCTTAGCCTTAACTGCGTTCGCCCAAGCACGCAGACGCCAACGGGCCGTGGCTCGGCTCAAGATCACGCTCACGGTCAAGCACGCAAGACGCCTGCTTATTACACGGCCTTAACGGCCGCGCCTAAACGGGCCGCGTGTCGAGCTCCGCCCGCGTGCGGCTGCGGCCAAGACGCCCAATGGACACCACTAGTCGAAACAGCTTCGAAACTTTTATCGTCGACTAGTCGCTTCGGTCGGTCCACCGGAACAAAAGAAACACACAGAACTCGGTGACCGTGCCCGTGTGCCAGGGAATTTTTTTAAATAACCTATTAGTCTATTAATATGATAAAATGAAATGCCTTTTAGAAATGCAAGAATAATATCTAGTGCTAATTCATTTATGGACAGGCTTCTATCGCCAAATGACTGACGTGGTAACTTCTATCACCAATTGATTTAGCAATAGGATATGTCACCAATCCAATTGACGACAGTAGCTTTTTCGTTATCATATCGCTAATTTATTCGGCGATAGAAGCCTTGTCACCAAATCATTCGGTGACACAAACTTCTGCACTGACTGATTCAACTGATAGATTAGTTTGGCCGATAGACCTCTGCGCCAATTGAAATGGTAATAGAATATGCCTTACCAGTCTGTCACCATTTCATTCAGCCAAAGAGCTTTTGTGGCCATTCATTCAATAGAAGATCTTATGTTGCCAATTCATCTAGCGATATAGTATTATTTTTGTAAATTTTTAAGAGTATTTATTTTATCATATTAATAAAGAGGTGCGTTATTAAAAAAAAATCTGTGTGCCCAGGTACGTAACAAAGCTAGCGCGAACTCCTCTCTTCTCTCTATAGGCAGCGTCGACCGCGTGCGTGCATGCGATGCATGCATCGATGGTTGCTTTCTCTCGAGGTCGCTTTTGCCTTGGCGACGCCTTCCTCGCCGCCGCGCCGGCCCGCCCTGCACTCCATGCGACGCACGCTTTATTTCGCGTAGAACAACACGCTCGCAGGCGGCGATCGAACAGCCACGCCCAGCACAACAGCAGCTCGTTCGCGTCAAAAAAAAAAAAAGACATTCCCAAGCGAGACCCCTCGGTCGCAACGCCGGCCGGCCGCCTTTCTCGAGTTTTCACCGTGCGTAAAGAGGCGCGGTAAATTAGCCGTCGAGCCAAAGAACGCGAAGAGCTGTGACTTGTGAGTAGAAGAAGTACTTGGGTAAGGAGTAAAAAAGAAGCGGTGGAGTACGTAAAAAGACGTCCCTTTTGTTTAGGCATGCCACCGCTTGGTTGCTTTCGCCTTTTCCCGGCTTTATATAAGCGTAGCCCCGCCGTTGCATGGCACTTTGGATGGCAATCTTACCCTCTACCTAGCCAATACTACTGCCGTTGCCAAGGGAGTTGCCCAGGAATCTTACCCACCTAAGTAGAACTATACTACTGGGCAACTTGGAAGAGCTATTTGGAGTTTGGACACACTTCTGTCTCTCTCTTCGTCTCTCACCAGAGCATCAGGTACGCTTCCTGTAGTTGTACCTGCTGGCTGTCAATACATCTTGTTTGTGTGTGTATGCATGTCATAAGTTTGTTTGTTCTAGCTAATATGAAACTTAGCACTCGCTTGGATGTTGCTTAATCAGCTCTGTAGTCTATGCCCGGTTATTTTCAACCCTTCATTTTTATCTATTGTTTAAGTTAAAATAAATAGGATAGTTTTTTAAAATTGATCTTCCAAACAACCACTCAAATTTAAAATCGTATATATCGTCTACGTCAACGGCAACAAAGCCATCAACGGCAGCCCAAAAAACCGGGTCGAATTACCCCATGCCCTTCGTGGGAGTTCGTGGCTGTGAGCTGGGTTGGCTTGGATGCTCGTTGATTTTCTCGTGTTCGTCCCTCTGTTCTTTTGAGGCCTCGCGCTTGTTTCCTTTTGATGCGTTGTGGTCTTGGGTCGGCGCTTTTGAGGACAGCGAGCGCGCTGCATGCCAGCCTGCAAGAGAGAGGAAACCGGCTTTTTTTTTTGCCCCCAAAGCTGCGTAGCCGTGGCGTGAAGCCGCTCTCTCTCGACACTGTCGAGATCCCAGTCACACATCACGGCCATGTACGCACACGTCTCCTCTGGCTTCTGCTCTCTCTCTCCCCGTCTCACTGTATCTGCCAGCCATTAAAACCTCGCTAGAACTCATGATTGCCTCCCTTGTTGCCTTCCTCCTCGTCGTGTTCTCCTGCCTCTGGACTTCCCACATCGCCTTCGCAAGAGGGTACCATGCATTGAACCTTACCTGCCACGACATTGTTTGTATGGTAAGGAGTAGTGTTAGGTTTATTCTTTTTTTTTCTGAAATTGGTGACTTTTAAATTTTACTATAGTATCTAATTTTTAAACGGAGTATTTTCTCAAGACAGGGTCTACAAATTAAACGATGTACACGTTAAAAGTCCAATATCTGTACCATCCAAAATCGCAAGTTAAACGATGTACACGTTAAAAGCCCAATATCTGTACCATCCAAAATCGCAAGTGAGTATCGCTCTCCGTAATCTGTACTATAAACAGCCAAAATTTAAAAATTTCAGCCGAAAATCATAAGCCGCAGCTGTTGCCAAACATGCCCTTAGTTGTCCGGTCATGAAACATTAACCTGGCGGTTTAAGATTTCTGCACGCACAGCGTAGTTTTGTACTCTGTGGATTTTTAATTTTAAGCTTGCGGTAGATCATTCAAGAACCCAACTCTTGTGCATTTTATTTTACGAACTTTGTTGCAGTAAATTGAATCCATATTTAGACACAGCTCTAAACAGCTTTAGGTTTTAATTTTTTATTTCAACTTATTTATACTAGAACACACTTAGAATATATTGGCTTCTAATTTCGATTTATTTTGAAGTTTTTGTGTATTCCTTTGTATTGTCCATAACGGCATAGCATTTTTTATTTTTTCTCGAATTTTTCTATTTTTTACTGTAAAAAACTAACCACTAATACAGTGTAATTTTAATCAAAATCAGAGCCATAAGCCGTTCGGAACGCCCCTTGTACTACCATTGATTATTGAAAATCAACGTAGATGTAACAACGACCACATACATATAGACTATGAAAGATTCCCGGCGTCTATATGAAAAAGGGAAACAAAGAGGGAAACCTGAAAAAAAAAGCAACTTTCTTTTTTGCTTTTGTCCATGACAACGGTTAAAAAACCCACCCTTTCATGGGTCCGCACCAAAAGCTTCTTTTTGCGGAGCATTTCTTCCCGCTTTCTTTCCTTTTTCCCCATCGACGAGGGTAAAGCTGGCTGGAGACGTAAGAGTGACCGAGTGAACGAGTGACCCTTTCCTACCACTGGCACCAGCACGTCACCGGTCACCCATCCATCCATCGGTCCGGCATGGGCATCACCTATATAATGTGTCACGCAGCGTGATGCGTTCCGATGACGATGACGAGCGTGGTACGCCTCGAGCCGTGCTCGCCTCCCACCGGCCGGCCGCGCGCGCGCGGGCGGTGGCGCATGGCGCCGGCCGACCGACGTGACGGGTGGATTTTACGTGCGCGCGCGGCGGCCGTTACCAGCTGCCCCGACGTGCTGCCTGTACGGCCGCGGCAAACCGACCCCACCACGTGCGTCAGCGCCACCATGCGCTGCTGCTTGAAGATGCGTGTGTGCGTGCGTGCGAGGGGTGACGTGGCTCCTGCTGAGCGTGCAATTATTGCATGCCCTTGTGTACTACACGAACACACACTACTGCATGTTTGTCTGGCCCGCTCGGTTAAACTAAAAAAAATATGGTTAAAATTATACTATGATCTATTTTTTTTAGCTGTGGCTTGTAGATTTTAGCTGCGGCTTGTGATTTTTGGACTGTTTATACGAGAGATTACAGAGTAACAGGAATTCACGTGCGGTTTTTGCCGATATGAATGAAGTCAGTAAAGTATGTAGTACAATTAACTTAGTAAGTCATATCTTAAAATAATATTCTAAAGACTGAAAACCCGAAACCTAAATCACTCGAAGCGCCCATACATTCCTTGGAGAAATTTGTTATTCATAAGGTGTACAACTTCAGAGCGGCAAACAATTATCATAAGTTCGCATAACCGTGGGTAACATTAGTAAAAGGCTAAAAGTAGACTCACCAACGAAAGAAAACATTGCTCCAAAAAGAGGGGCGAAAAGATGCAAACTGGACCATTCCCCCCTCGCCGCGCGTGGTTTGGTTTGTTCTTCGGGTCGGGACCAACCGCAACATAACAGCTAGCTAGCACGCTACCGTGCGTGGCGCTGGCGCGTGCGCGCGTGAACGGGCACGGGCACGGGCACGGGCACGGGCGCGCGGGGCCCGGCCGGCGTGGCGAGTGGTCACTCGTGGCTGTGGGTGGCGACCCCTTGGGCCGTCTCACTTAATTTGTTGCCTTTTCGTACTTGACTTCGCCTTTTGAAACAAACTGTGTTAAGAGTTTTAGCAACGATTTGCTCGTAAAAAGTGAGCAGTCGAATGTATATTGCAGAGTATAAAAAATATTTTATTATATTGCCTAGCAAAAAAATAGTAAACTATACCTTGCATACCTAGCTCCTCCTGGCTATGGGTTTTCTGCCCTCTCGGCGTTGGCCCTGGCTTGCTCCACTCTTTTGGTGCAGCTTGCACGTGGCGTGCGAGATGGAGATGGGGGCTGCATCGTGTGCTGGTATTGGGCACGTGACACGTCTGCCTTTTGCTCCATTTTTTTCTCTCAGACTTCTTTGTGTTGGTTCCAAAACTGTTTCTGATCTAAATCATAAACTTATGTTTTTAACAAGAAACAAGTTCATATCTTTTTTATGATCAATTTATGCTCCCCTTGCATTGATCCCAATTTCCACCCCCAGGGCCGATCCGTACCCCGGACAATGTAGACTTCAGTTCAAGGTGTAAAAAAATATCTAGTGTATAGCTTGAGTAAATTTAGTCCAACCTAGGTAATATTTTTATGGTACAATTCAAATAACTTAGATTATTCTATCACTAAACTCAAAACGTAACTAAATTTTGACTCTGCCACCACCCACCCCTGCCCCTCACATGCACGCGCTTTCCCCAAATCTTCTCTCTAGCCTAGTCTCTTGATTGGAAAGCATGCATGCACGTCTCAACAGCATGGCCCTTCCCAGTTTCAACGGTGCCATGATTGCCTCGATGGTTTGCATATCTGGGTGTGCTGCACCGTCAATAATGGCCTCGTATCTCCTTCCTGCCCGTTGGTCAATTTCTCTTTTCGAGTGCGTCCTCTCGCAAGTACGTACGCCTTTTTTTTGTGGCGGTACAAATTAGCCCCGAATGATTCATCTCGTCTCCTTTTCTTCCTCTACTTTTCCACTCGATTACGGTTGCGCGGTATGGTCCTGCGCGCATCACGTCCCCACGCCGCATAACCTCGCGCCATGCGTGCGCTTACGGCCAGTGGTTGCTGCTTCTTGCTGTTGTCTTATGGTTAAAATTAAACTATAGTAACTATTAATTTTTTAAATTATTTAATTAAAAATAAAAATTCACATATAATACAAAGAAATAAGAAAAAATCAAAAACAAAAAAATTAAAATTAAAAAACCGACAGGTTCATTCTGACTAAGCTCGAACGCTGTGTCCGCACTGGCACCACCGGCGAATCGTCTGCCTGGGGAAGTTGGGTGCGAGACGGTGAGAGGACTGTCACCGACGCTTGAAGGGACCTTGCGAGATGGAGATAGGGCTAGGAGAAGTTGATAACGTCCTGTATCCATGGAGCTATGGGTTATCTTAAGCACGTACATGCTGCAGACACAATGAACCCGGTGGGATTTTTCTTGGTCGTAGTCATCTATTAATGCTCATCTACTGTGCCGACGATTATCAGGGTAATGTCCCGATCATCTAATCAGAAAATCAACGCCAGGAACTCAATTGGCAACCGTTGTCTTAGGCAGCCGCACATCTAATTTACCTGGTCGATTCCATACGAGCCCTCGGTAGTTTCATGCCATGTCGACGGCAGGCGATCTGATCCGGCCGAGGAAAAAGAAAGCCGGGGCCCGCAGCCGTGCGCCCGCCATAGTGTCATGATGGTGCCTTTTGGGCGAGTAAAAGAGGAGACCTAACCCTACCAACGCCATGCCGCAGCAGCCGGCAGGTAGTGGCTTGGACCTGCGCGGCACCAGCGGCACGCACGCAGCCGCTGCCTGCGAGCACAGGGCATTAACCCCCACACTGCCACCACACGCGCGCGTACGCGCAGCGGCAGTGGCAGTGGGTGGGCGGGCTAAGTTGGGGCCTGTTCTTTTCCTCACCGACGGTTTTTGATTTTTACTATAGTACCTAACTTTTAAACAGAGTATTTTCTTAAGACGGGGTCTACAGGTAAAACAATCTACACATTAAAAACTCAACATCTGTACCATCTAAAATCGCAAGTGAGTATCTGTCTTTTCGTAATCTATACCGTAAACAGCCAAAATTCAAAAATTTTAACCAAAATCTATAAGCCGCAGCCGAAAAGAACAGACCCTTCGTGTGCCGGGCCGTGCGCAGGCGTGCGTTCTGGCTGGCTCATGGCTCGCTCGGCTGGTCCCCGCGGCCTCGTGCAGCAGCAGCCGCTGATCCCGCCTGTTCTGCCACTGCATGCCTGTTCCTGCGGCTGCGCCGCGGCCTCTGACCGCGCTGCGCGAACGCTCCGCTTTGTCCCTCGGCGCCACACACACCACACCCCGCCTCGGCCCGCGCGCCGACGCCGTGCCGTGCCATGACGCCCCGCGCGAACAGTGACCCCGCCCCGCGCCTTGCGACGTCCCAAGCGGCCGAGGATTTCTTCCCCCCTCTTCTTCTCGACGTGGCGCGGGTACAGTTCTGTATGCATGCCGGTAGACGGTTGGGCATTCTCTGGCCCGGCCCTGCCAAGGTATACGTGCTTTAGGGTGGGAGTGATTATTGAATAGGCGGCTGTTTTTTCTTCATCTTCAATTATTTTTTACAATGTAATTTTAGGTGATTGGGAGTGTAATTTCAGAAGAGGATGAATTAATACACTGCAGTTTTTAGATGACTGAAGTGTAACTTCAGATGAATGAGAGATAGAAAAATTTCAATCGACTTTATAATAGCAAAATCGTATTATAAAATGGGTTTTGCCCATGAGGATCGAAGCGGCGGGGTTCTGCTGGGGTTCTATTCTGCAACGGCCGAGTGCCTTCTTGTCTGGGGCACGCTTAGTCTAAGCACGGCCACCGAGGCAGTTCTAGGACATTGCTGGAAGTAGCGGTGGCTTCTTGTTGAGGCCAGGCGAGAGGTTTTCTACAGCTGATGGACCATGCACGACTTATTAACCTACTCACTTAGTTTTGCACAGTGCTCCACTAGACGTAGTAGGAAACAACTTAATTTTTATAAAACTCTCGAGACGCTTTCGTGACGCCAAAAGGGCATGCATTTTTCTCATACTTGCAAGTACAGATATTCTATTGTTATGGATTTGTAATTTTGCATTCTGATAGCAGCAATATATATTACTATGTTAGTGATTTATTGGCCATATTAAGTTTTATTTTAATTAAGCAATTTCTACTAACAATACTACTACTCCCTCTGTTCATTTTATTTGACTTCCTAGTATCCGTACAGTCAAACTTTCTACAATTCGATCACCAATAGGCTTAAAACTATCTACATTGACTACACACAAATTATATCATTATATTTATCGTTAAAAATACCTTCATAATATTATAATTTTATCAGTACATCTTAATGTAAAGTTATAAAAAACAACAATTAAATTTGCATCTTAAATATCATTAAAAAAATCAAAAACATCAAATAAGAAAGAAGGGAGGGGTACTATAGAAGGGACTTTCACGGTCTCGCTCTAGAACAGCTATAGCAGTGAATGTTTTATGCAACAGCTATAGGACTTTTGCAGTCTCGCTCTAGAGCAGCCATTTGAAATGTAATATTTTTTATCTACGGAATTGAATCGTACCTCCAAAAACTTAAGGCTGTGTTCAATATGACTTAAGCTTATTGCTTAAGCTTATTTTTATACTATTCATAATTTTGTTTTTTTTCTGAATTTTTGACTTTTTTTGAGCTTTTTTGTCGGTTCTTTTTTTTCTCGTATTCGTTTGCGTTGTTTGTGATGGGCTAACATATTTTTTATATTTTTCAATTTTTTTAAATTTAATTATGTTAAATAAGCCTCTGTCAGCTACAGTGTTTTTTCAGCCAGCTACAGTGTTTTCAGCCATAAGCTTTCGGTTGTGTTCAATATGGCTTAAACTTATTTTTGCACTATTCATAATTTCGTTTTTTACTGAATTTTTGACTTTTTTTTGAGCTTTTTTGTCGGTTCTTTTTTTCTCGTATTCGTTATGCGTTGTCGTGATGGGCTAACATATTTTTTATATTTTTAATTTTTAAATTTAATTATGTTAAATAAGCCTCATCACCACAATGTTTTTTCACCAAAGAATGTGTTTTTAGCCATAAGCTTTCAGCTTTCAGCCGAACCGATCACCACCTTCAGCTTTCAGCCGAACCGATCACCACCTAAGTGATCTATATTCTTATTATTATTTGCACATTGTCATAATCTATGGTTCCATGTAAAATTAACGTGTTCTATACTCTACCTTTAAAATATAATTAGCGCAGCTTTCTACTTATTACTCTATTATTATCTGTGCATTGTCACAATCTCTCTCTCAATAATAATACCATGCACTACCGGCCAGCCACACGAACATGTGATACACTTTTCAATAAAAATCCGCTTCCATCCGTCCGACGACACACCGTCGGAAGCTCAGCTCCTACTACCCCGTGCCCCGCCTTGTTCTTTTCAGCTTCTAAAAGTTGCTTTTCAACTTTTCTACAATAACTAGCTTTTAAATACAATATTTTTTAAGATAGAATCTACTAGTTAATTGTAGTACATACTTTATTGACTTCATTTATATTGGTAAAAATCACATGTGAGTTTCTGTTACTCTGTAATCTCTCGTCTGAAATAGCCTAAAACCACGCATCGCATGCCAAAAGCCATGTTCGCAGCCAAAAAGAACCCACCGGCCCCACCCCCCAGTTACACGTCCCCGTTTCTACGGCGCCTACCACCTTTGGTAAAAACCGGAGGATTCAGTTCAAACCCACCGGTGCCCTGTTTTTACCGGCGAACTTGCTGATTACTACTGCCCTGCCACCGCGACGGCGTCGACTCCCGAACAGGTCAAACCTGCAGCGGTTGTTGCATCAGTGCCGTCCCGGGCGGCCCAAGGGTTCTAATGCCTTTCTGTCCCGCGCCTCATTAATTCCGGTAAATTACGCCGGTTGCGAGAGGGGATTTTAACCGCTTGGGTCGCTTCGTTTTTACAGTGGGGGTGTTTGCCACCTTGTTGCTGCTGATCACGCAGAGGTTGTAACATCATAAGGCACGGCGCAGGCGTCCTACCGCGTTGTCGGGTAACGAACTCGCGCAGTGGTCGCAGGCTCGCAGCCGCTCACATGCTCGAGGTCCTGGACATGCCGCCGCCCCGGCACCAGCCGGCCGCCAAGGGAGGGGGGCACGGGCATGGGCAGGCGGGGGCGGCGAGGAAGCAGCCGCTGCAGAGCAGCGTGGCGCAGCCCAAGGTGGAGACGGCGGCCGCGGCGGTGGTTGCGCCGCCGGAGGGAGGCAAGAAGTGCGGTGGGGTGGGAGGCGGCGCGGGCGGGCCAGGGCAGGGGCCGCGGCCGGCGCCGGCTCCTGCGGCGCGCGCCGTCATTGGGCCACCGGTGCCGAGCAAGGGGCTGACGTTCTGCCGGCGGCCGGGGTTCGGGACGGTGGGCGCGCGCTGCGTCGTGAAGGCCAACCACTTCCTTGCCGAGCTCCCCGACAAGGACCTCACCCAGTACGACGTAAGTCCTTGCCATTTCGCTTCAAGAACTTTGGACTAGCACAATTCAGATGAAAGAAGGTGCGAGCTTTCCTTTGGTTTTCATGGCGTCTTTGCAGGTGAAGATCACACCGGAGGTAAGCTCCCGGAGCGTGAACCGGGCCATCATGACGGAGCTGGTCCGCCTCTACCGCGCGTCCGATCTTGGAATGCGCCTCCCGGCCTACGACGGCCGCAAGAACCTCTACACCGCCGGGAACCTTCCGTTCGACGCGCGCGAGTTCGTCGTGCGCCTCACCGACGACGACGACGGCACCGGCGTCCCCCCACGGTATGCATCTGCATTTGTCCCGGCGTTTTGTGCGCCTCCTTGCACGTACGTCTTTCTTGATGGCTATGTCTTACTGGCTGGTTTGCGTTCCTGCAGCGAGAGGGAGTACAGGGTCGTCATCAAGTTCGCCGCGCGCGCCGACCTCCACCACCTCCGGCAGTTCATTGCCGGGCGGCAGGCCGACGCGCCGCAGGAGGCCCTCCAGGTCCTCGACATCGTGCTCCGGGAGCTCGCCAACCAGAGGTATTTTATCGGCGCTTGCATTAATTGCAACGCACGCATTGCCCGTTGCTGCTTGGCTTTGTGCGTTCTTGGAGGGAACTGATGGTGCCTGCGCCAATGCTAGGTACGTGTCGATAGGGCGGTCGTTCTACTCGCCGGACATAAGGAAGCCGCAGCGGCTTGGGGACGGCCTGCAGTCGTGGTGTGGGTTCTACCAGAGCATCCGGCCGACTCAGATGGGCTTGTCGCTTAACATTGGTGAGATATGCGCCTCGGCTGGCGAATGTTTGGTGCCCTCATGCATGCGATTTCTTGCGTTGTCCTGTGCTTACATGGCGATGTTGATGTCAGACATGTCGTCCACTGCGTTTATCGAGCCGCTGCCGGTGATCGAGTTCGTGGCCCAAATATTAGGGAAGGACGTCATGTCAAGGCCATTGTCGGATGCAAACCGAATCAAGGTAAATTGTGCTGTGGAGAACAAGGAATCTAGCCATGTACTACAGTGACATGTAACAGCTTCTATTTGGTTGTTATTGGTTATGGACTAGCTGGTTATGGCCTTGAGTGTTGTGCTTTACGTAATGAAAGTAATTTATGTATGTAATTTGCTAATGTCAAGCAGATCAAGAAAGCTTTGCGGGGCGTGAAAGTTGAAGTCACTCACCGGGGAAATGTAAGGCGGAAGTACCGCATTTCAGGGCTGACAACGCAACCAACTCATGAACTGATGTACGTTTAGACTGTAATTTGTTTTCCCTGCTCCTATGTGCTATCAATTGGCAAATATCCTGCACTAAGCAGTTCACCAAACATAAAAGCATGATACACCCTCTTGATTCAAAACCTAAGAAATGCATTTCGTTTGCTTTGATTTATCGATTTCATCTAATCAATGACTAGATTGAACCAAATTAAATACACATATCTATGTTTCATATGTTCTTAGATGCCATACATGCTAAACTATGAATTTGGTTTTGCTTGTTTCGACAGTTTCCCAATTGATGATCAAATGAATATGAAATCTGTCGTAGAGTATTTCAAGGAAATGTATGGGTTTACCATTCAGCACCCCCACCTTCCGTGCCTTCAGGTGGGAAACCAAAAGAAGGCAAACTATCTACCAATGGAGGTAGGTATCAAAGCACAACGACAAGTCTGTTAGCTGGTCAAATTGTAATGTTATTTCCTCAGTAATGATTTTGATTTCGAGACATTTTTTACCAAGGCTTGCAAGATTGTTGAGGGTCAGAGATACACAAAGAGGTTGAATGAAAAGCAGATCACGTCACTGCTAAAGGTTACATGCCAAAGGCCCAGAGAGCAGGAGATGGATATTCTACAGGTCCAGCGTTTTTCCTAATCATATTAAAAAGTAAACGAGTATTTGACACATACAAATTACATGTTGGGCAGCGCTAGATGTGCTAGGTTTTTGTTCCAACAAAACTGACGGCCCTGTTGAACAAATTTGTGCATTGCAAGATATGCATGCAACATGCTCATTAATTGTCCTATCCTCGTCTTTGTTTTTATTTGCCTGTGGTCCAGACATTCCATGCAATGGATTTTCAATAGCTTGCCACTATTACATGCTATTAGGGTTTTCCTTCACGGAAGGATTTTGTTGATCAATGCTGTTGTTAAAATGGCTCTGACTAAAAGTATTTGTTTTCAGACAGTTCATCAAAATGGATATGAGCAAGATCCTTATGCAAAGGAATTTGGGATCAACATAAGCGAGAAGCTAACGTCTGTTGAAGCCCGAGTCCTCCCGGCACCTTGGGTAGGATTTATCGTACACTGTTATTCACGCCAGTAGTTAGCTAATTGCTCTTGGTAAATAATTTGGACATGGAATTTTGTGGATTCCAGCTGAAATACCATGATACTGGAAAAGAAAAGGAGTGCTTACCACAAGTTGGTCAATGGAACATGGTGAACAAGGTTAGATTCTATTTTGCTGCAGTTGCACATCTCATGTCCTTGCAGTTACCATGGTGTTGATCCTGATACATTTACCACTTAAAAAATCTCATTTTGGCAGAAAGTGATCAACGGGTGCAAGGTGAATCATTGGGCTTGTATAAACTTCTCAAGGAGTGTTCAAGAAACCACAGCTCGGGGATTCTGCCAAGAGTTGGCACAAATGTGTCAGATTTCGGGCATGGTAGTATACCTCTCATTTCTTCTAATATTTTTTGCACAAGAGAGAGGCCTGGTAAAGTTAATTGTGTTTGCATCTTTTTAGTTTGATCTCTGCTGTTATTGCAGGAATTCAACAGTGAGCCTGTGATACCAATATATTCAGCTAGACCAGATCAAGTAGTGAAGGCACTTAAGCATGTGTATAATGTAGCATTAAACAAACTCAAGGGCAAAGAACTAGAGCTTCTTTTGGCCATTCTCCCTGACAACAACGGTCCTTTATATGGTGAGTGCCATCATTCTAATTACCTTGTATTTTTTTCTGAATCCTCATATATTGCGTGAGACACTGAGCCATAACTTATATCTGCAGGTGACATCAAACGTATCTGTGAAACCGATTTGGGATTGATATCACAATGTTGCTTAAGCAAACATGTTTTTAAGATCAGCAAGCAGTACTTGGCAAATGTCTCGCTTAAAATCAATGTTAAGGTACTTATTAACTCATCACCTTGCTTACACATCAAATGTAGTGTAGACCAGTAAGCTAACTTAGAACCCTGCTAATTTATTGCCTCTTGGACTTCATGATGTTAAATTCAGATGGGAGGAAGAAACACTGTGCTCTTGGATGCGATAAGTTGGAGGATTCCATTGGTCAGTGACATACCAACTATTATATTTGGTGCAGATGTAACGCATCCTGAAACTGGGGAGGACTCTAGTCCATCCATTGCTGCAGTAAGTCTGAGCATTACTCTGCTTCTTCCACATCAATATGCATTACATTTTCCTCGGATTATGTTTGTTCTTTTCCCTTTTCTCTAATAAGCTAATTGCAGGTTGTCGCTTCTCAAGACTGGCCGGAAGTTACAAAGTATGCTGGATTGGTATGTGCACAGGCTCATCGGCAAGAGCTCATTCAGGACCTTTACAAGACATGGCATGATCCTCAGAGAGGCACTGTAACAGGGGGAATGATCAGGTATTTATTTAGGAACAGTGTGCTCTTCTAAAGTGATTTTTAGGGACAAGAGCTAATTAAATGATTTTTCTGAATGAGCAACTTGAACTTATCTCCTGCGCTGGTTTTGTTATGCAGGGAGCTCTTAATATCCTTTAGGAAGGCCACCGGGCAAAAGCCATTGAGAATAATTTTCTACAGGTACGCTAGTGCAATTATTGGTTATCAACTATAGTTTGTAGAAGACAATAGTTAAACATCACTACAACCAATTTAATGCCATGTGAATCTTCTACAGGTACGGAGTATTTAGGTTACTATCTATTGTAGAGTACAAAAGTAGCCATTGTTAAGGCTTCTTTATGTTGCAATTAAATTATGTTATCTGTTAATTGTATTGATACTATATCTGTTTCAGGGATGGCGTCAGTGAGGGTCAATTCTACCAAGTTCTCCTTTATGAGTTAGACGCAATCCGTAAGGTTGGATACACTTGTATTTTCTTATGCAGATCTTCTAGCCACTTTCTTAGAGTTGCCTAACAAATGCTTTCTTCTAGGCATGTGCATCCCTGGAACCAAATTACCAGCCTCCGGTAACATTTGTGGTGGTTCAAAAGCGTCACCATACAAGACTGTTTGCAAACAATCACAAAGACAGAAGTAGCACAGACAAAAGTGGAAATATTTTGCCTGGTAATCTATTCACGACCTCTACATCTTTATGGTATCTACTGCAGATTATAGTTTAACTAACATATTGTAAAATTTATTAGTACTTTAGCTAAAATTTTGTGTGTTAGTAAAATTGTTTCATTTTGTGATTTCTAACACTACATATTTCATACTATACATTCATAAGTACAATTTCCTTGAACTATTGAAACATCGTTTAGGGTGAGCTAATTTTAGGATGTTGTATTTACTATGTTATTCACTTGTTTCCGTACTCACTAGTTGACGAAAAAACAGGAACTGTTGTTGATTCGAAGATATGCCATCCAACGGAGTTTGATTTCTACCTCTGTAGTCATGCTGGAATTCAGGTAAGAATATTGTACTGGTCCTTGTGGAAGGCTGACATGCTGAATTTGTCGTTTACTTTGGTCCCATGTCTTGTGATTTAAGTATTTGAGAGAGTGCATATTCTCTTTTCAACAAGCTATCACTGTACCTAGTTACCTAGTGAAGGACACATGCTAAAAGAATAAACTAACTGATGCTGATGGTCGATTTTAAATCATGTGATTGTACAGCTATTGTACTTGGATCAGTATAGTGTTGTACTACAGGCATGAGAATACAATCCCAACTTCTCCACCCTGTTCTGATTTCTGAAATGACTGATGTGTGAGTTTACCAGGGAACAAGTAGGCCAGCTCACTACCATGTCCTCTGGGACGAGAACAATTTCAGTGCAGACGAAATGCAGACGTTGACAAACAACCTTTGCTACACGTACGACATTTCTGCTTTATGTTATGCCTGTCCTCTGCACTTTGCACTTCCATCTTTTAAGAATAGCCTGACTTGATCTTGTTGATGCAGTTACGCACGGTGCACGCGTTCGGTTTCTGTTGGTATGTTCTGCACTCACTGAAGCATTTCCCAGTTTCCTACTTCTTGGTATTCGTATTTTGTCATACTTGAGCACAAATCTGAACTGCAATCTTGTATTTTTGTTTCTATTCATATTTTGTCATACTTGAGCACAAATCTGAACTGCAATCTTGTATTTTTGTTTCTCCAACAGTCCCACCTGCATACTATGCTCATCTGGCTGCATTTCGAGCGCGGTTCTACATGGAGCCAGAGATGTCGGAGAACCAGACGTCGAAGAGCTCCAGCGGGACGAATGGAACCTCGGTGAAGCCTTTGCCTGCCGTGAAAGAGAGGGTGAAGAGGGTGATGTTTTACTGCTGACAAGGAAACTACTTTAACTACTCACATCCTGTACCTAACATTGTAGAATTTAGTAGTAGATATTAGATTAGCTTCTTTGGGAAAGGAAGAGGAGAGCACTTGGATCCTGAACAGTCTCTTGCCTACCTCTGTAAAGTACTCAGAAACGCCTGTATAATAGTTCTTGGATCAGATGGCATCCAGTCCCAAGAAAAAGTGCACTAAGATGATGAAATCTGCTTTTCTTGTTCTAGGATGATTTCCTGAGCAGCAATGCTTATATTCACCACACGCGGCTGCTCAATATGAAGTTCATGCGACCTAGTAAGGCTTAACAGAGGTTTACCTCCAAAAATAGACTCAATACAGAGGTTTCCATGTATCTGAAATAATTGTTTTCGCGTATTGCCAGGATAACACCGAGAAACATCTTTTGCAAAACATAAAAATATCACGTAAGAAAGAACGTTGTGTGTGATCGCTAGGGCGACTCTAGGAGACTAGTGTTAAACAACTAGGATGGCTATGTTTTCATTGTTGTTTAGTATTTTCATTAGTATGTGTTTCTACTGTTGATTAGTATTCTCATTAGTGTTGATGTTCCCACTAAAGGTAGTGCTTAGTATTCATAGTTTAGAGTGTTCATACCATGTACTTGTATATAAATAAATGATCAATAGAAGATAAATGTGCGCCAGTTGCAAATCATTCTCTTGATATTTTCTAACATGGTATCAAAGCCTACTTTTTCCATCGAATAACAACCTCTGCAAATATATCCGCTAGTTTAGAATCATCAGTCTCAAGATCACTCGACACTCAAGCCGTCGGCCTGATGTCCACTAGTCATCCATCCTTTGGTAATCCTATCAATGTAAAGCTATCTCACGATGCCTACCTGCCGTGGAAGATGTAGGTTCTTCCTGTCCTTCGCGGCGTACGGTGGCTTGGTCTCGTAGAAGGGACTGATCTGGCGCCGCCCTAGTTAATCACGGCATCGACAAAGATGGAGCCGCAAAGGTTCCTAATGGCTAATGTTGCATATACCGTCTAGCTCCAACGAGATCAGACATGCCTAAGTCTGTTGCTATCCATCCTCTCACCGGAGGTGTTCGTGCAGGTGTTGTTTCTGTCATCATTGGCTGCAATTTGGAATGCCCTTGAGTGCATGTTTGCGACTTAATCTAGGGCGTATTATACAAATCAGATAGCAGTTGGCTACGCTTCAGAAGCGAGGTATGACAATGATCGACTACTTCAACAAAATCAAGAGCCTTACCGATGGGCTCATCGCCGCTAGCAAACCACTCAAAGTGGAGGAGATCATCATTTATCTTCTTATCGATCTCGACAACTCCTACAATGCGCTAGTGAGATCCATCACCACCGGACGGAGTCGATCGCCTCACTAATCTCTACTCACACATGCTAAACTATGAGATGCGTCATGAGCAAAACAATCTCATATTCAGCCCTTCGTGAACATGGTGTCTCAGGGCAATCAAGGAAGGCATGGGCGAGGCGGTGGTGGACATGGACACGGCCGAGGTGATGGCTGAGATAGTACCAGTGCCAGGGTATCAATTACGGTAACCATCATGGCAACGGCAACATCATGGTGGTAGTAAGGGATCCAACAATCAGCCCATTTGCCAATTGTGTGAAAAAAAATCAACCATGTAGTTTTTAAATACTACATGTGTTTCGATCATGCGTTCCAGCAGGAGGAGCACATGGTGACAAATGTCACCATAGAATCAAGGTTTGACACGCATGGTACACAGATACTGGGGTGACTAACCATATCAGAGAATTGAACAAGCTGATAATACATGAGCGGTACTCCGACAAAGATCAGGTTCACACATCAAATAGTTTAGGTATGCCAATTGCTCATATTGGTTCTTCTAAAATTCATACATCACATTAACCCTTGTTCATAAACAATGTTCTTCATGTTCCACACACAAATAAAAATCTGTTATCTGTTCATAAACTCACGGCTGAGAATAATGTCTATCTTGAATTTCATCATGATAATTTTCTCATTAAAGATCGTACTTCGAAGAAGGTGCTCCTTCGCGGTCCCAATGAGCCTCCTGTATAATGTGAAACTCAGAAAATCACTGTATGGACTTAAGCAATCAGACAAGATGTGGTATAATCGCTTAAGTAACTTTCTATACAAGAAAGGCTACACAAACAATAAGGATTGTCCTTGTGTATTTATACAATGATCCCGAATGAATTCTATATAATCTAGTGTATGTAGATGATCTGAATATCATCGAACCCTAGAAGATATAAAGGAAGAGAGCTCTTTCCTAAAGTCAGAGTTCGAAAAGAAAGATTTGGATAAACAAAATATTGCATAGGCTTGCATCTTGAGTATGTCCCTGAAGGGATATTAGTACATCAGTCCACATACATTCAAAAGGTGTTAGAAAGATTCGCTTTGAAAAGGCATACCCATTAAAAATACCGATGATCGAGAGATCCTTACAGTAAGACAAGGATCCATAAAGACTTAGAGAAGAGGGGAAGTCTTGGGACCAGAATTCCCGTACTTAAATGCAATAGGAGCACTTATATATTTAGCAAACTGCACTAGACCGGATATTACATTTGCCGTAAACCTATTAGCAAGATATAGTGCAGAATCTACCAAAAGACATTGAAAGGGGATAAAGGATATCTTTCGATACCGCCAAGAAAGCAAAGATCATGGATTATTCTACAGAAAGAATAAAGACTTGAATATGACTGGCTATACAGATTCCGGGTACCTGTCAGACACGCATACAACTAGGTCACAAATAGGCTACATATTCAGTGTGGTGGAACTACAATTTTATGGAAATCATATAAGTAAAGTCTTGTATCAACTTCGACAAATCACTCAAAAATCATAGCATTATACGAGGCCGTACGAGAATGTGATTGACTTCAATGAATGAGTCACCACATCCAGCAGTCATGTGGATTGAATATTGTGCAAACTCCCACAATTATCTATGAAGATAATACAATTTGTGTTGCACAAGTTCAGACGGGTTACGTGAAGAGTCATCTTGCAAAGCATATCAACATCAAGTTCTTCTATACTCATGAGTTACAAAAGATGGATAAAATTAAGATATTGCATACTAAGTTGTGTGAAAACCTTGTATGTTTATTCACTAAGTCATTTTCAGCATCTAGCTTTGAAAGGTGTATACATGAAATTAGAATGATGGGGCTTAGAGAAGTGCAGAACTCAGAGAGAGATTCTTTTGAACTTATTATTAAAACTTGATCATGAAGATCAAGTAACCAAAGAATAAATCTTGTAGATTAAATAAAATTGGATGGATTGTACTCTTTTCGTTGACGAGTTTTTCGAAAGTTTCTCGATCAAGGTTTTTAATAATGCAATTCGTGCAATACATCATAACATGTATCATGCACTCTTTCTCTAATTTTTTCTACTGGTTTTTATGAAAGTTTGATAAGGCATGAACATGACGGATGAGTGCCCAAAGGGAGTATTGGAAAACCTGGGCCTAGGCCTGCAGGCCTTGGTCCATAGTGAGCACATCACCCTTTAGTCTATAAATAGGGGTCCCAATGATTGTATTTTGTACCTTTTGGAGAAGAAAAGTAATAAAGAAAGGAGTTTCCCCTATCTTTCTATGTTCAATCTACTATTTGTTCTTGCATTATTATGTGTTTGATCCATCTTCTGTTTAGGTGGTAATCGCTTGGACTGGACTCGTCAGCGACGGTTCATCAATAGGAATATAGATACTGGAGATCACACAAAGAAAAACATAAAATCAATGAAATGCAAAGGAAAATGAAAAAAATAAAGGTGGCCCGAAATTCGTTGGAAAACCAACTGATCTCTTACCAGCCACCCTCTGTGAGCCCAATGAGAGTGATGAATATTTAATATTGCTTGTACTTTGCTTGTGTTTATTAAGTTTGATTTTTGTAAAATTGCATTTCAGCCCCTGTTGAGCTAAGTTGTGGTTGTTATGTGGTTTTGATTGTGATCCATGGTGGTGTCCATGTAGTGTTAGTCATGGTTTGTCCATACAAGTGTCACTCATGGGGTTTTCATGCAAGGGTTAGTCATGGCTCATGGCGTCTATGTATATGATTTACTAATGGAGAGTCAAGTGCATATCATTTGTGCTTGGATTGATTGTTTTGTTCTTTGGTGTACATGTGTTTTGATGATTGTTACGGTTAGTGGCAAGACCGAGGCTATAAAGGGGTCCTGAGGCCATGGCGTGTCGCATAAGTTTTGGTGGAGCAACATTTCAAGCCAAGAAGTATGGGAGAAAGACAAGGGTCGTGAAAAGCCAATACATGCATGTGATATACCAATTGGACTTGCGTGTTTCAAGTGGTGACGTTCCTCGGAGCAGGCGTACGATCTTGATGGCAAGGCGTTGGGCATGACTTAATGTGGAGTTATGTTGGTGTGCCATGGGACTTGAGCATTTCAGTGGTCACGGCCTTGATGCAAGCGTACGATCTTGGTGATAAGTTATGGGTATCGCATCATCGTGAAGACCGATGGTGGCAGTTTGAGAATTGTCCGAAACTGGGTGGAGTAAAGGTTGGCAAAACCGCGGCGCTAGTCTAAGTGGTTTAGGCCACGTCTTTGTGGATGGAATGTCTTATTGAGCTTGTTGAGCCTTTGGGAAGCCATACTTTGAAAAGCATGTAAGTGTGTGTAATGCTAAATCCCGTTTATGTGTGGGTTACGGGTTCTCCCAAGTGTAAGTCATGTGATCCACTAAGGAGTGGCTGGTTTAGAGAGGTGAGGAGCCTCCACTATATAAACATTGTGTTGAGTTGAGTCATGTAAGACTCTAAGTTTAGGGTTAGAGTTTCCTTGTGTTGAAGATCTATGTATGCTCTAGGCTTAGAGCTCTGTTTTCATGAGGATTGGCTGTAAAACACTCATCTCCAAATGAAATGAACATCAAAGTTTGACTAAGTGAGTGTGCCATGGATCACCTCTTATGTTTTTTATTTTCTTAGTTTTCTTATTTGGATTTCTCTTGTCTTGAGATTTTCTTGTGCCAATGACGTGTAAGAGGTGAAGATATCTTCGGAGACAAGATTCCATCCATCTAGATATGATCTAGAGAAAATTCTTGAGTTTGCTTGGTTTTTCACAAGAGAGAGGTGATTTTCGGATTTTGCTCTTATGGGTGTTTTGAGTTGAATTTGTGTTGTGCTATAACTTACTATGATATGTGAGAACTCATTTCAAGTCACCTAAAACATCTAGGAATCACGAGCAAGAGCAGATCAAAGTTTCCTCTTTTAACTAGTTTTAGTCAAAAATGGAAAAATATCATAATTTTGGCAACGATTTTCTCGGTCGTTGGTTGAAATAGGTTAGTAACATCATAGAGAAAGTGTATGATATGTTTCATATCATTTGGATTATCAAATCAAAAGTTACGTGCAATTTAGGATTTGACAGTGCTGAAATTACCATTCATTTACCTGATTTTATTGCTTATACCGGTCTACCGCTATGCGCTGGAGGTCTGATAAAAAATATTGTTCCTTTACTTGAAATTACTATTCATAGTGGTCTGACCGCTATTCGCTAAAGGTTTGACCGCCATTGAATTGGAGGTCTGATCGGCCCAATTTTTAGGTTAGATTGGCCTCCATTTTCGGTCTAACCGATTGCAAATTCTAGTCTAACCAATGAAGGTTGTGATTTTTCAAGGTTTTTGCTTCCTTGCTTAGGGTTTTGATAAAGTTATGAATTTGGTTTTGGCAACATGTTGTTGTAATATTTAGGAAAGATTTTGAAAGAGTCATTCACCCCCTCCGAGTCGCTAAACTCGGTCCTATAGATTTTTTTTGAAAAAAGAAGATGATGTGAGGTAGTATGTTATCTCCCTGTAAACAATCATCTGGCAACAATGTATTTCATTACAGTCAAACTGAAGTTCTGTGTGTTAGTGAGTTCGAGCTAAAATGCTGAATTCATCAACAAGTGCAAGCCAAGTATTTCATGTTTAACAAGCTGACAAAACAACCAACATCATACAGTGTGATCATAAGTTTACTAATGATCTAATCATTGACTAGAAGTTTAGAATCGATCCATTGTTGTCAAGGTGCATATTAGGTACATTCATCTGCAATAGAAATAGGCAAAAAGTACTTCATGCTATTTTGGGTGACTAATGGGTGACTAACCTTCATTTCTTCATTTGGAGAAATGTAGGCCATTTCCTTGCAGGAGTTAAATAAACCTTAATTTGAAGTCTCGCTGAAAATGCTCTGCATTCTGTGTCAACATAAACTGCTCCAAGCAAAATTTAAAACTTCGATAGAATAGGATTCAATGGCTCAGCAAACAAAATCAATGAGAAGAAACCAGCTCCAGTAAGTAAAACTGTGGATCGTTAGCTGTGATCAATTCCTGCAACGCACCACCTGAAACTAAGTGATCCTTATTCATTGAGGATCAGATTAACTAACTGCAGAAGTCTGAGCACTTGAGTTTCTGGTATTCTGACCATTTTGGTTCATTGGCTTCTAGGAGGTAAAAACAAGGTGGAATTCTGAACAATAATATTCACTAAAATTGCTACTGAACTGAGTTACACTTACGCAAGAAAACTGATCATGTTTTTTTGGTTAGGCTAATGCGATTCACTCAAATCATTCAAACCAATGGACGTTTTAATCATTCCTATGTTAAAGCATTAGATGATGTATTAGTTCTAAGGTGCCATCCTCAGTATCCCTTCACCTCAATCAAGCTGCACAGTCTTCTTGACAGTGGGGTGTGTCATCTTGCTCCTTACTCTTATTGCATCCTCCCATCGACTTGCTGTTGCATATACATTAGAAATGAGCAAATTCACATCAGGAATTTGGTAATCTTGCTTGCCAATTCATTTGGTCAACCGTTCGCTCATCTTGACATTGCCATGAACCTTGCAAGCAGTGAGCAGTGCACTAAACAGTGGCATAGCGTCCTTGTCAATTGGCATGTCACTGATCAATTTCTCAGCTCCATCAAGTAGACCAGCACGACCTAGAAGATTGACAAGGCAGCTATAATGCTCAACTCTCGGTTCTATCCGATAAACCTCCTTCATTGTTCGGAACTGCTTCTGCCCTTCATCAACCAAGCCATCATGGCAACATGCAGTCAGCATCCAGATGAAGGCAATGCTGTCAGGCTTAGCTTTGCTTCTCTGCACATCCTCAAACAATTCGAGAGCTCTACATGCCTGACCATTTGTGGCCAAGACCACAGATGATGGCAGTCCAGGCCATGGTGTCTCTACCTTGCATTCGTTCAAAGACCTCCAGTGACTTCTCCACATGCCCACACTTGGTGTACATGTCAATCAACGCTGTACCAAGAACTGCATCAATCTCCATCTTCCTACCTTCAGCATATCGGTGATCCATTCACCATGATCAAGAGCACCAAGATTGGCACAGCATGTCAGGAGAGTGACAACAGTGAACCTTTCTGGCTCAACCCGATGCATCCGCATGTCTCGAAACAATGACACAGCCTCATTGAAGCATCCATTTGCACACATGCATTGATCATTGCAGTCCACAGAATTAGATCCTTCTCTGTGCACTGGTAGAAGAGTACTCTCGCCTTGTCCAGCTGCCCGGCAAGGGCATATCCCAACACAAGTGTAGTGCAAGAAATGATGCGAACAATTTCACAGCCTCTTCCAAGCAACCATTCTCCATGTGCATGTCCAGTAGCACATTTGCAAGTGGAAGGCTGAACCCAAAGACCCCATCCATGTAGTCATGAATCCTCCTTCCCAAGCTCAGGTCCCCTGCTCTGGAGCACGCGGTCACTGCGCTCACCAACGTCACCCTATCGGGTGTGAGACCGCGTCTCTCCATCTCCTCAGCCAAAGCAACTGCTGCTGCGTATCGCCCGCACCTGATCATCATATTCCACAGCACCAGCGCCCTCTTCGGCATTTCGTCGAACAAATTCCGGGCGACATCCGCACGGCCCAGCATCGTGTACATCTCCATCAGCGAGCTCGCGGTGTACGCGTCCCACCGGAACCCGATCTTCACGCCGGCCCCGCGCGCCTTGCGGCCCTCGACCGACAGCCTGAGCACCCCGACGGCCTTGAGCACGAACGGCTAGGTGAAGCTTCGGCGACGAGGCCGTGGGCGCGGGTGTCATAGTACACCGCCATGACGCGCGCGAAGCTGCCGCGCCTCGCGAGGGTCCTGATCAGCAGGTTGCAGTCGCGCAGCGGGATGCCGTGGTGGCACGCCGTCGCCATCCTGGGCGTGTGGCGGCGACGCGGGACGCGTGGAGGCGCGTGCGCGAGCCGGTCAAGATGGAATCTTTCTTTTTTAGGTGCCGTATAGACAGCAGTAAACGATAAGGAGGCGGCTTGAGAGTTGGGAGAGGCGGCGAGTGGAGAGATGGGTAAGGGGGTGGCTGTGGTGGTGGGAGGCAGCGTGGCGGGGCTGGCGTGCGCGCACGCGGTGGCGGAGGCGGGATGGGAGGCAGTGGTGGTGGAGAAGACGGCGGCGCCGGCGGCCGGAGGCGGCACGGGCGCCGGGCTGGGGCTCGACGCGCAGTCTATGGAAACGCTCTCCCGCTGGGTCCCCGGGTGGGGCCTCAACGCGGCCACACTGTCGCTCGCCGTCGACTTGGTAAGCCCGCCGTCCTCGCCGATTCGCCACTCTCGTAGGGAATCAGCGCTCTATTGCAGATTTGGCCTCCTTGCCTTTGTTTGTCAACGCGTGCTTCCGTTGCCACCGCAGAATCGAGCAATGGACAGCGAGACGAAGGCGGTGCGGACGCTGACGAGAGATGAGGGCTTCAACTTCCGCGCGGCGCACTGGGGCGACCTGCACCGGCGGCTCCACGAGGCGCTGCCGGCCGCGGTGACCGTGCTCTGGGGGCACCAGTTCCTGTCGTTCGAGGTGTCGGATGACGGCGAACGCGGGGTCGTCGCGACGGCTTGCGTGCTCCGGACCGGAGAAACGGTGGAGCTCGCCGGAGATTTGCTCGTCGCGGCAGATGGCTGCACGTCGTCGATCCGCCGGCGCTTCCTCCCTGACCTCAAGCTGAGGTGAGTTACAACTTACACGACTCTCACACTGTGCACTATTCTATTAGAGTCGAAACGCCAAATTTTGAGGTGTCTGATTCTTTTTCCGGAGTACGATACAGTTGTTGCAGCAGCAAAATATAAATTTTGCAGTAGTTTCGTTTCAAAATAAATGAATTTTACAGTAGTTCGATCAAACACGATTATGATTACTTGAAATTATTATAGAAATTATGCTGCAGCATTTTGTATGAGTTGACGCAACACCGATTGCTAGTCATGGCTATCTGTTAGGAAATTTATTCAACTAGCACGGTGATCCGTGCACCTACGCGGTATTATTTTTCAAGCATATTTAACTGGTTTAGTGGCATATATATGTTGAATAATAAAAGAATTACATACAAAAAAAAAAAGCTAAAGATCATACGAAAGAACTCAAATATTAGAATTTTAGAATGTTTGAAGAATCAGTTTCATTTGCGATATCAATGTATAGTAGTATATATTTAAACAAAAATATAGATTATATTTTTGAGAGAAAATACATGTTCTTTATTATTTTTAATCAGCATCTCCAATAATAGAGCCAACAATTATATCCATATTAATACAATTAAAAGAATGCGAATTGCAATGAATATTGTAGGCAAGTTTGTGTCCATGCGTGGATCATTTGACTTCAATTTTATTTCTACCATCTCGCATCTTAATTTTACATAAGAGTTCCCTAACTATACGTGCAGGCATATCACGTGTAAATCAACTTTATGCGCAGATTCCTAGATCAAGAAAAATCATTGATTATGATTTATTAATCATAAGAAGGTCCACCGAATTAAGAGTTAGATGCCTTTTCTTTTTTGTAAGAATTTCTAGCAATTATTCTCATTTATCAGGTGACACCATCGGTTATAGATTGCTAAATATAATTAGGGTCCACCAAATTAAGGACTAGGTGTTTTTTATTTTTGGGAGAATTTTTACAATATTTTTCTTTTTTCGTAGATGATGTAATACATCATCCTAAGTTTTTATTGTATAATAGATAACACACAATGATTGATATAGTTCAATTTTAATTAGAAGCCACCAAATCAATGGTGATTCTAGCAAAATACTTTTCAAAGTTGTAAAAGGCACGTTGTTGAGAAGCGTGCAGGTAGAATAGGTCTTGTCTTTTTTGTTTCTCTTTTTTTTGCCAAGTGACACTTTTTTTTTTCTTTTCTCATGCATGACTTTTACTCATTTATGTTGCATGTCCACGTCCTTCTTTTCCTCTCGTACATGGCTATTAGTGCGAGCCATCTAGAATTCTTTTTATTTATTGGTTTATCTAGAATATATTATAGATGAATAACCTTATCTTATATGATTCTTTCTTTTATTTAAGACATCCAATGAAAATCATTTACTGAACATAATCAGGGTCCATTGAATCGAGGGATGGATGTTTTTCTTTTTTTAGAATTTCTAGCATATTTATCTATTTTTAAAATTTCTTTTTAGTTTTAGGCTAGAATTTGTATAAAAAACCAATTCTATTTCTTTTAGTTATTATTCTGAATTTAGTTTTTATATGTTTCTTTGAAATTCATATGGAAAAACAAATTGCCAATTTTATTTTATTTTTTATTCCGAATTTTAGTTAATTTGGGTTATACTTAACGTGAACTCTTTCTTTTAATTTGATAATTTTCATTTAGTTATTATTGTGAATTTTAGTTATTTATGGATGTTTCTTTGGAAGTCGTACGAAAATCAAATTGTTAAATTTTGTTTATTTTAATTCTGAATTGCTCTTAATTTAGATTGTACTTGATATGGATTCTTTCTTTTAATCTAGCCTATTATGACTTGGGTCCGTTAGACTGATGTGAAGATCTTTATCTAAGTGTATAATTAATAAGATATACATATAGATTCTTATATCTCTAAAAGCGTGTACAATGGTATAGACAATGGTAATATGTAATATACCTCTATATCATCTATAAACAGGACTAAAAACAACACATACAATGTATTGTCTATATAGTATTCTGCACTAGCCTTTTATAATTAATATGTTATCTATTTTGTAATAGCCTTATATAATTAATGTGTTATCTATATAGTTATTTATATAATTGGTATAGACAGTAAAAAGTCGTCTATAAGATTATCTATTAAATAGAAGACATCATCGTTCTCTCTCCTCCTTCTCTCACCTCCACATCACCCAAAATCCTATGTGACATACATTTACAGACAGCTAATATGTACTATTGTCCATGCCCTAAGTCAATCAAATCTAAGCTTATAAAATTAGGACCCATCAAATTAAGAGCTAGATGTTTTGCTTTTTTGCGAGAATTTCTAGCACAATTCTCTTTTTTCCTTAGCAATTTTAAAAGCTTCGTCAACAACTTTTAGTAGATAATAATAGATATGTTTCATATTCGTTTACAAATAAAATATATAATCATCCTTTAATTTTTATTTTGAATTTGCATGTTTTGGATCGTACTTTTTGTGGATTTCTTTTTAGTTTTAGACTAGAATCGTATAAAAACCAATTTCTATTTTCTTGTTATTCTTAATTTAGTTTTTTAGGGTTTACTTTGAAATTCATATGTAAACCAAATTATTAATTTTATTTTTTATTTTGAATTTTTGTTAATTTGGATTGTACTTGACATAAAGTTTTTCTTTTAATTTGCTATTTTTTGTTTAATTATTATTGCAAATTTTTTAGTTAATTATGGATGTTACCTTGAAGTCATATGGAAATCAAATTGCTATTTTACCTTATTTGCAATTCCAAATTCCTCTTAATTTGGATTGTATTTAACATGGATTCTTTCATTTAATCTGAGTCTTTATAACTTGAGTCCGCCGGATTGATAGCTAGATCTTTCTTTAAGTGTATAATTAGTATAGATATAGATGGGTTCTTGTATCTCTAAGTCAACTATCAAATCTAAGTCTTTAAAACTAATACCCACCAAATTAAAGCCAGATGTTTTGCTTTTTTTGTTAGAATTTCTAGTATATTTTTTCTTAGCATCTCTAAAAGGTTTGTCATCGACTTTTAGTATATAACAGATAAATAATCATTTTGGGCAACTCCTTCTAGGAGAAAGATGATCATTAGTTCATCACTAACAACACCATTTCCTGTTTCTTACGTCCAATGTAGGTACTCCGGGTACTACGCATGGCGAGGTGTGTTCGATTTCACCGGAAAGGAGAGCTTTGACATCATCACCAGTATTCGGAGAGCCTACCCGGAGCTTGGCCACTGCCTCTACTTCGATCTGGCCTACAAGACTCATGCCGTGCTCTACGAGCTACCCAAGAACAGGCTCAACTGGCTTTGGTATATCAATGGCCCGGAACCAGAGCTCACGGTAATGGCGGTCTATTACGCTCGAAGTTGCTGGTGTAGTGTTACTTACTTTCGATGTGATTGATTTGTGCAGGGCAGCTCGGTGACGATGAACGTGAGCGACGCCATGGTGGCGCGGATGCAAGAAGAGGCCGAGCGCGTCTGGGTCCCCGAGCTGGCGCGACTGATTAGGGAGACGGCACAGCCTTTCGTGAATGTGATCTACGATGCGGACCCGCTTCCGCGGCTGTCATGGGCGGGCGGCCGCGTGGTGCTGGTCGGCGACGCGGCGCACCCGACCACCCCACACGGGCTGCGGAGCACCAACATGTCCATCCTCGACGCGCGCGTGCTCGGGCGATGCCTCAGGAGGTGGGAGTCGATGCCGCATGTGCTGGCGGAGTACGAGGAAACACGACTGCCGGTCGTGGCGGCGCAAGTGCTGCACGCGCGTAGACTTGGGCGGCTCAAGCAAGGCCTGCCGGTGGACGCTGAAGTGGATGGTTTCGATGCGAGGACGGCGACGGCCAAGGTGGTTTCGCAGCTACGGCAAAGGAGCATGCCGTATTTTGGTGGCACACCGACCACATGCAATGGTAGTTTGTGATTTGCCTGTAAATGTTAGTGTGTTTGCATGGTGTTGGTCATAGACTGGAGTTTGGACATGGAACATTATTGAATATTATAGCTTTGCAGATCTTTTTTCTCGGAGCATAAAAGTAAAACAAGAGTAAAAGGCTAATGATCCCAACAATATGATGTTTGTTTTATTTATAGGGAGCGGTGTGAAGTGATATTCTATCTACATTATTATAAAAAAAATGTTGGGCAAAGAATTGTAGAAGCATGCGGTGCGAAGCTATCTCAGACTGTTTACTAAAACAACTATTTGTTGTATGGCAGCATCTGCTTGGAGCAGGCAAGAAAGGAAACTCATCTAACCATTGCAAACCTCTAGTCGTCTAGGTCCACTGTAAGGTCAGCCCGACCGTGACTCACATGCATTCCTGCCTCCTAGTCTGCCCTTTATTTATCTCAAAGTCTCATGAATTGTTTCGTAAGGAAAGTGTCTAATAAAAGGTGTGTCTAAAAGGAACATGAAGTTTTGATTATTTTTTGCTTGACCAGGCAGGGCGTGTGACATGCCGACGGGGGGCTAATATCCACTAACCCCACTAATCTCATGTATTATATACACTACTAGCTGAATACCCGTTCTTTGTTACAGATAAAAAATATTATATTATCTCAGCACGTCGAGTCGCAATATCAGGATTAACCTATCCGGCCCACACTGGCGGCTCTACCTCCCCACTTAGCTGTGTCGTGCCTCCGTGCCCTCAGCTCGTAGAGATCTTTTTTTGTTAGAGAATTTATAGGGTGGTGGAATTTATTTTTTGATAGATTTCTTTTTCTGTTTTTGTTAGAAAGTTTTTAGAAAGGTGCAAGAAGAGTAAAGAGGGGCAGATGAATCACTACCAACAACTTTCTGTTTTAAGTAGTAGAGATATGCCCCCTCATGAACTTTACTAGTAACTAGTCAAGTGTCTGTGTGTTGCAACAGAATCCTAAAGATAGTTACAAGCAGCTACTGCAAGTGCCAAGCATCCTCCAAAAAAATTCCCCAATAGACAGATGGGCTTATTAGGATAAGTGACATGCTCTTCTCTCACATCTACCACCACTATGACAAGTTCTGAAAAAGAAAAGTAGCTAAAACCATACAATCTTTAGTACTTAATAGTTGGCTAATTGTTCTTCGCTCTGAATCTTAAGCTAAAAATTCATGCTTAGATGGAAAATACTTCAAAGAGAAATTAATTCAAGATATATGGATACTTCAAATTGGAGCGATCATGAAAAAGAATGTGCATGCATCTAAGATAAAAAAAATCCTGCAGATGGAAACGACAAGTATATGATATTATTGAGTATTGGTCTGACTGTTAGAAATTAGCCTATATGAGTACGATCTATTTCCTTAATTTCAAAATATACATGGTTTAATACTATATTGCTAAAGCAACATAGAGGAGACCAATTTATAATGTGGAGTCCTCACCACTCCTTAAGTATGGATAGAGATGGTATTAAGAGGGTTTTAGCTAACTACGCACGCGTGCGCGCTTTTTCGTGAAAATCGCATGACTTATGGCTTGCGACCGCGTCGTGGCGTGGCACTTGACAGACCAAGTCCACCTTATTTTTGCTAAATTGTGCATCATCTCTCACTTTTTAATTAGTCATAATACTGCTTAAATATCATAATGTGATTTGATGAGACAGTTACTAGTGAGTTTACACTGCTTAATTTGTGATTTGATGAGGCAGTTACCAGCGAGTAATTCTGTTTAAACACAACAGTTACTAGTGAGTAACTGCAGCGCCCTTAAAAGGGCCTGGAGACGTCCAGGAAGAACAAATAGTTTTCCACCTCTATTCTTCCTCTACTTTCTTCTCTGCGAGCTTGTGCTGTGCCGTCTGAACCTCGCCGACCTTTCTTCTCGGCATGCACCTGAAAGGAGGGAGAGCGGCTATCTCCAAACCGTTGCCGCAGAGAGTACCTGCATAGGGCAGCAATAAGGTTTCTAGGCAACAGATCTGCAAGTCCGCCGCTTTCATCTGCGTCATCTATGTTCTCAGACCGCATCAAGCTCTGCCGCTTCCTATTCTTCGTCGAGCTCAAAAGTAAGTCATTCGCGCGTCCGTTCGATTTTGTTACTATATTTTTCCTTGCATATATTCTGAAGTATGATGAATAGCCTACCATTAGGCGTGAGTTCTCTCGAGAGGAGGGTATGGGAGAATGGATGATGATTACCGATGGTTAGACTCAGGGAGAAGGAGACCGGACGGAGACGAAGAAGGAGACACCACATTAGCATGCATACACACAGAAGGCCTACGTGGAAAGGATTCATGGCCAGAATGAGGGGAGGGCGAAGAAACCCAAGAAAGCAATCCGTACAAGCCAAAGTCATGGCGTACCACTTAGGACAGTAAAGAACCTCCGCTTTTCTTGTTCTTTGCTATTTATCCATCTTGCATGTCAATGGATGGCGGTGTGTCAGGAAGATTGTCTGGCGCCATGGTCACGGCTGGTAATACCATCGTTTAAGTACCATGGAGCTCGTCATTGAGCAACCATTGGCTGCGACGAAGAGGCTATCAATATTGCTAGTCGCTCTTCGATCCCATGGGCTTAAAGCATGCAGTTCCCCACGCTTATATGTGGCGCGTGATAAGCCGCCATGTACCAGGTTTGTCCCGATTGTACCTCTGATCTGATGACAGCTCCACAAAACAAGGTTGATGATAGCTCCATAAGACGATAAGCGATCTTGGTGTGTCCCCTACCGTGCTCGACCGGCGCTAAGCACCATTGGTACCTAGTTACTTATGATCGCTGGCTATGCTAGAATGTCGTCGGTTGTTCATCTTACTTGAACGTCACTGATCGTCCTCAATGCCCGCCATTCACAACCGCTTCCTAATGATGGACATCGTCGACCTCTTGTCGAAGGAGGACGCCTCTGATTACTTGTCAAAGTTGAATGCCTCTGACCACTTTTCGAAGTCGAGTGCCTCCGATCGCTTCTCGAAGATCGACGCCTCTAACCGCTTGTCGAATTTGAGTGACTCCGACCGCTTCTCAAAGACAGACACCTTTGACCGCTTATTGAAGTTGAGCGCCTCTGACCACTTCTCGAAGACAGAGGCCTCCGATCGCTTGTTGAAGTCGAGTGCCTCCGACCGCTTCTTGAGGACGGACGCCTCTGACCTCTTGTTGAAGTCGGGTGCCTCCGACCACTTCTCGAGGACGACGCCTTCGACCTCTTTGTCGAAGTCGAGCGCCTCCAACCGCTTCTCGAAGACGGACACCTCCTCACTCTCGACTACGGACAAACTTCCGATGGGTTTTTAGACCATGATGGCTTTCGACCACAGATGGTTTTCGATGGGTTTTGACCACGGATGACTTTCGATGGATTTTGACCATGATGGATTTCGATCACGGATGACTTCCGAAGGATTTTGACCATGATGGATTTCGACCACGGACAACTTCCGATGGATTCCAACCTTATGGCTTTTGACCACGGACGGCTTTAAGTGGATTTTGACCATGATGGATTTCGACCATGGACAACTTCTGATGGATTTCGACCAAGATAGATTTTGATCACGAACAACTTCCGATGGATTTCGACCATGATGGATTTTGACCACGGATGGCTTCCGATGGATTTCGACTACAAACAATTTTCGATGGATTTTGACTATGGACAACTTTCGATGGTATTCAACCGTGATGGCTTTCGACCACGGAAGGCTTTTGATGGATTTCGACCACGATTGGTTTTCGATCATGAACAACTTCCGATGGATTTCAACCATGATGGATCTCGACCACGGATAACTTTCGATGGATTTCCACCATGATGTCTTTCGACCACGGACGGCTCTTGGTGGGTTTTGACCATGATGGATTTTAACCACGGACAACTTTCAATGGATTTTGACCATGATGGAATTTGACCATGATGGATTTCGACCACATGGATTTTGACAATGATGGCTTTCGACCACGGACGACTTCCGATAGGTTTTGATTACGATGGATTTCGACCACGGACAACTTTCGATGTATTTTGACCACGATGGTTTTCAACCACGGACAACTTCCGATGGATTTCGACCACGACGGTTTGTGGCTACGGACTACTTCTGATGAGTTTCGACCATGATGGATTTCGACCACGGACAACTTCCGATGGATTTTGAACATGGTGGCTTTTGATCACGGGCGGTTTCCGATGGGTTAGACTATGATGGATTTTGACCACGGACGACTTCCGATGGATTTCAATGATGGACAACTTCCGATGGATTTCGACCATGATAGCTTTCAACCATGGATGGCTTCCGATGGGTTTCGAACACGATGGCTTTTGACTACGAATGATGGCGATCCTGCAGTCTTGCTTCGGTAAGCATGGTGCGAGGAAGACTCGACCATTTGTGTTACCGCTAACTCCAATATCCGCTTATGCCTAGTCTTCCATCTCACCACGGGCCTCTTCGTCAAGTTAATGAGGCATGTTTTTATCACTTCATTTCATGCGTGTCTTTGAATATAGCCGAGATGTGGAACTTCAAGGACCAATGCATGTAACGTCAATGACCCCATAGACCAACAAGGCTACATTTTCTTGCTCACATTTACATCGACATCTTCATATGCATGGAGAACGTGAAGGTGGTTGAATTGATGTAGATATTTCATAACTGTCGGTATTCTTGTTTGAGCGCCAAGAATTCCGAGCCTTGCTTGACTTCCATGATACCGTCAGGAATATGGGCCTTAGAAAGGCTTTGGAGAACTTGCAATTTTGTTATTCTCAAATGAATGAATAAAATATATGTTTTCCCTATCTTATGTTGTGTTTATTTATTTTTGTATACTTTAGTACACTAGCACGTCTACACCTTATACACCGAGACAAGAAATCCAAGAGCGATTTCTCGTGTCAAACATCTCCCCATAATTATATGCAACGGATGCATATGCATCTCTATTCTCTGGCCTTGTGTACTACCTTCCCTTTGCTTCCCAGGACAGGAGATGTCGAAGTTCAATTAGAGCTTTCCTTGATTTTCTTGACTAGCTAGTTATATCTCCATCTCCCTACTGCTTACCTAGCAATGGTATTTCCCCCCTTGACAAATGACAATAGGGGGCATATCCAGTGCTAACCTCGTCCTCTGTGTAAACTCCTGTGAACATTGCGTCGGGGAAACTTCTACGCAAAATTCACACACGAGTTTGCATGTATTCCTATTCCCTCGGAAGAAACAAACTAGTTTCCCTCAAGATTACATATTTGCTGGCCGGATGCCTAATTAACCATGGAATTAACTCCAGTTAGTGACATTCCCTTATGGCATTTTCGTTGACATTTATGCCCAGTTCCAAAGAGCTTGTGATTTTTGATTTTTAAAAGCCTGTTTTTGAGTAGAATGGTCTCTCATGATAGTTTCTGTAGATTATTTGTAGGAGTCACTACACGAGTGACTTCTCAACGTATGTATCATTTACTTTTTCAATCTCTCTTAGTACTTTTAAACATAACCTATAAACGCCGTGTAAAAACCATTTTATTGAAGTATAAGTGAATTACCCATGTTTCCTCATCAGCTTAAGCTTTTAGGTGAACTGGTTAGTGCATGAAACTCAATATGGTATCAAAGCCAAGAGGTCCTGAGTTCAAGACCTGGCTGACGTAATTAAAAAAATTAATTACAGTCCACTTTTATTCCACGTATTAGGTCTAAGGGAGCCTACATGTGAGGGGGAGTGTTGAAGTATAAGCGAATTACCCATCTTTCCTCATCAGCTTAAGCTTTTGGGTGAACTAATTAGTGCATGAAACTCAATACATTTGACATCATTTTATTTGGATTTAGGGTGTTTATAAATGCCCCCCCAGAAAGTTCAACGTGTTATGGAGTATTTAGATGGATGTGCGATGTAGCATTAGCAATAGACAAAATATTTGAGCTGCGGATTATGATTTTGTCTATATTTTTTGAGACAGCGATGAACGGTAGAGACATAGATGCAAATGGCACATACAATTTTAGATTTAGGAAATTGTTTGGAGAAATAGCTATGATAAACTATTTGAAAAAGTCATTTCGTTTATTTTAGTTTTAGCTGAAGCTAAAAATATTTAAAAAAAGCTAAAAAGAAGGCTTGTTAAAAAAAGAAGATGCAAGAGAATGGGAGTACAGAGGAGCAGGCAGGGTCACATGGGTGGTCATGTGGCGGCCAGTTCATGCTTACGGTGGTGCGGCATGTCTGCGGTCCCGGACGCAGCTTATACGAGCATGCATTGCAGATGGTGCAGACAACACATGGATCCTTGCCATAACCATCCCTTGCCATAACACATGGCATGAGAAGTTCGACAGAACATTGATATCTGCTGGCTTTGCTGTGAATGAAGCCGACAGATGTGTGTACTATCGCTATGGTGGGGGAGAAGGAGTGATCTTGTGCTTGTATGTTGATGACATACTGATTTTTGGGACCAACCTCAATGTGATTGAGGAGGTCAAGGACTTTCTGTCCAAAAGTTTTGAGATGAAAGATTTGGGAGTGGTGATGTGATTCTTAACATTAAGCTACCGAGAGAGGTGATGGTGGGGTTACACTTGTGCAATCCCACTATGTGGAGAAGGTCTTGAGTCGCTTTGGTTATAGTGATCGCAAGCTCGCTTCTACCCTTATGATCCTAGTGTGTTATTGAGGAAAACCAAGAATAACAAGGGATCAATTGAGATACTCCATTATTGGCTCATTAATGTATTTAGCTAGTGCTACGAGGCCCGACATCTCGCTTGTCGTGAGCAAGCTAAGCCGATTTGTTTCAAACCGGAGATGATCATTGGCGTGCTCTTGAGAGAGTGATGCGCTATCTAAAGGCAACCATGAGTTATGGCATTCACTATGCTGGGTACCCAAAGGTACTGGAGGGCTACTGATGATTTAAATTGGATCTCGATGTCGATGAGATAAAAGCCACGAGTGGATATGTGTTCACACTTGAGGTGGTGTCTGCTTCGAAGTCTTGCAAGCGCACCATCTTAACGAGGTCAACAATGGAAGCAGAACTCACAAATTAGATACCGCCACCGTTGAGGCCGAGTGGCCGTGAACTCCTATGGATTTGCCGGTGGTTGAAAACCGATACCGCTATCCCGATGAACCGTGATAATCGATCAGTAATTATCAAGGTGAACAGTTCTAAGGACAACATGAAGTCATCTAGGCATGTTAAGAGGCGGTTGAAGTCCGCCGAAAGTGAAAAACTCCGAGTGATAGCACCGACTATGTCCGCATGCCTAAGAATCTGCACCAATTTACAAAGGGTTTATCACGTAATGTGATAGATAGTGCATCGAGTGAGATGGGTCGAGACCCACGTGAGTCATACCACGTGGTAACATGTTCTATGTGATCGGAGATCCCGTGAAGTAGAATGGTGAAACAAGTCGTTGGTTGATCGGGAGGAGAGACCTTTGAGGCTCATTTCTTCAATGATGCGCTTCTTTCCTATTCTCGTATGGCGGATGGTTTTACCTTAATGTGATCCGAGTGGCTTATTTAAGGTAGATGTCGCCCCACTGTGCCATCTTAGAAGGAACACACCTATATGAGTTCGATCTGGGTCACGCCTATGAGATTTGGGTGATCTCTAGATACTCATGAATAGGCTTGAGTATGACTTATACGCCCAACCGAGGGGATGCTTTAGGCACCTAGTACTAGTAAAGGAATCGGAAAAGCTTGTTCACACAAAACTGTCAATTCAAGGCATAGTCCATTGTTCGGTTGTGGATGAGTGTAACTCCTTTCCTAGGTGGATGTTCAACTTAACAGCTCCATCGAAACACCGGTATATCAAACAACAACAGAACGAGAGCAGTTCCGTGTGCCTTGAAATTTGGTGGGATTGTTGGATTAATTGGGTTTTGGCCCATTTAATTTAGCAATTAATCAAATGAAATTCCTAGGCCCACATGGAAAAAGCTGTTAGTACCATATGGAGAATTGAATGAGTCACACCACTTTAAAAGGTGGAATGTGGTAACTCCTTGTGAAATTGGAGAGCCAATACACACAGCCGCCGCTCGCTGCCACGCCACGCCACGCCGAGCCGAGCCGAGCCGTGCGCGTGCGGTGCGTGTGCGTGTGCGTGTGCGCGAGCGCACGCAGCGTATCGGGCGCGGGCGCTTTATCTATTCGAAAATCGAAACGCACCGACTCGCAAAGACATAGCATTAACGAATGGATGACGAACGGTGCGATTACGAGTGGGTTATGACCGCAGTTATTTTGAATAATGGCGCCTCGCTTTTGCGCTTCTGGCGCCTCTTCATTTCTTCTCCATAATGGGATATAAAAGATCGCCTGTTTTGTTGTCGCTATCTCAGAATCTCCGGTCCGTAACCTTGCGCGCAGAAGGCTCGGGCGGTAGGCCTCAAACTCCGTCCGTCCGAGTACCGCACGGGTAGACGGGCGATCAAGTTTTTGGGAGCGATTGCGCGACTACTCATTCTGTGACTTCGCCTTCATCCCGGTGGTGAACCGCCGTGATATCGCACTGCGAACATCTTCTTGCATCACGCCTCGTCCTGCATCAAGCCTCGATCGACTACATCGAATAGGCCATCATGTCGACTGATGGTAACGGCGCATCCGGTGTCACCGACATTGGCCCCGCCCGAGGGTATAACTGAACTCTCCTCCGATGTATTCATTTCATGCGTGTGAATATGTTAATAGGTGTTGTCATAGCTTGTTCATTAGCGAATATGAATACATGATTGTTGAATCACTCATGCTCTTGTATGTCATGTTATATATACTTAATTTCTGGATTAAAATATGCTGAAAATTGACTATATTTCCAACACCTTTGACCTTGGGAGATGTTGTAATTTAACCGGTACAGCTATTGGCACTAGCCTAGCTCAGTGTAGCACTTCTAATGCTCCCTGGCTAGCTCATGGAGAAGTCACTGGTAAAGGCTTAGCAGCATTTAGGTCCTCCTCATTTGGTTTTTATTATAATTTATAGTTTATTTTTTACGGTTTTTATTTTGTATTGTAACTATTGGCAACTTTTTTGATGTAATTAAATTTAAAAAAAATTAAAATTAAAATAAGTTACCCCATATAGACAATACAAAGGAATATGGGAAAAAAGAAAAGGAAAAAAGCCCCAAAAAGATAGAAAAAAACGAAAAATAAGAAAATAGAAGTCAGAAGCTAAAAGCTGAAGCCTAAACGAGTGAGGCCTTAGACCACTGTACATGCTAGAGGCATGGTATATATCGTACAAGTACTTAGTGTAACATTCAGTAGACTTGAGCATCTGCCGAATTGGTCGAGAAGGTGGGTCATTTTGTACTCAAGCCAACCTGGCTTGCGGGTTAGGCTAGGCTAGGTCAACTGGCTCTAATTAGAAACAAAGATTAAGTTGCACAACTGATACAATAATTTGCTATGTGTGTGCAACTAAGTTGTGAAATTTGATCATCCCTCGGATACGATATAGAACTTGATTAAGTGGTGCATGGTAGATCAAAAACTCACTGTCTAAAGCGATGTAAATGTACCCATACACGAATGTATATTACAGACCACAAGATCTGCTTTTTATCGATAAGACAAATTGCTCTAAGTCCATCAGTTTTTCACACTAACTATATATTCGTTGTGTGGTCTTACAATCTCATCACCTGCATGTGATAGGAAGTTGCATCAAGATGGAATCTTGAAGAGTTGACGTGGGTTATTCATGCTTCGTCCACACGAAAATGTTATAGAGTCGTTTTTTTTAAAGGTTTTACTATTACAAAAGAAGGAGTTGGTGGTTGATCCGACCTCTCTCATCCCTTTTCACAAAAGGCAGCGCTGACATGTGGCCTCAAAAGATCTACGCCGAATCTTCTCACCTTCCCATCAGAATATCTTTCTTTCCTTGATTTAGTGGTCAAGGTGGATTTCATCTAGACTGCATTGTAGAGTATATGCTGTATTTTTTATCTAGTGTTTAATATTGTACTAGCTGAATGCTCGTTGCTATGGAATTTAAAATTCTATCATACTATATGTTCTGAAACTAATATGTGATAAAAAATTTTAGAACATACATACAAATATGTTCTAAAATTTTTTAAAATCCGTAGCAACATACGAGCATTCATCTAGTAACACAGATGTGCATATTATTCACAACTCAGTCACACCACTTGTACCGATAAGATTGCCATGCTTTCCTATATGGCTGACCAAAATGGTTGACAAGGAAAACAACTCACCAAACGACACGTCACTGTCTACCAAGCCTGGTTAGCGACAAATACAATGGCAGCGCTATGGATTAATCAGCATTCCCTTCAAAATGAAAGCTACAGACTATACGGGCGGTTTTTTAAAAATAAATTTTTAGCTTCGATCTTTTCAGAGCAATTTCGGTCTCTTTTTAGTACCTCGTTAGATATTACCATCATGTACTAGTTCATGGTCTTACTTGGAGCACACGAATTTTTTCCCAGGAATTTTGCGCAAAAGGAATATAACCTTTATGGTTGTTCACTCAGTGGAAATGCGGTTTCTTAGGGCATCAAGAGTGTATAAATCGCAATGAGTCTTAAGATGAATTTTACCTAATTGTTAAGGTCGACTCGTTATGTTTGAGGCCACCGCTTCAGAATAAGGGTCCCACTCGCAAAGAAAAAATTGTATTTTAATGCTTGTGGTTGTTGGTAGTTAGCTGGTGGGGGAGAGAGAACAACAAGATTAAAAGAAAATTGTATTTTAATGCTTGTGGCTAAGTCTTTAGTTTAAGAACCGGTCTTAAGCCTTTTTTGCTTATGGCCTATTTAAGATCAATCATGTAATGTATAAGATCGACCTTAAGGTGGCTTATGATCCCCTATTTTCATACACTTCGGATGCTCTTATGCTTTAGCTCCCAAATTAAACCAAGAGTCCCACCAAAATCTTTTGGCCCTTTTGCCACCCAAGATCTTACTATAGGCCTGTTCTTTTGGATATGGCTTATAGCTTTTGGTACGTGCTTGATTTTTTGCACTGCTTATATGAGAGATTACAGAGTAATGTAAACTCACGTGTGATTTTTTGATATAAATGAAGTCGATGCAAGATGTACTACAATTAACTAATAGACCCTATCTTAAAAAGATACTTCGTTTAAAAGCTAGTTACTATAAAAAAAATCAAAAAATAGTTTTTAAAAGCCGAAAAGAACACGACCATATGCCCGCTTCCCAAATAGAATGCAAGATCGTGTGGAATATGGTTGGCACATTCATGATCCAACGGCTCGTAGGGGCCCCATTGGATTTTCTTCCGTATTATTCCATCCGTAAACTGCGTCGGGCCCACATGCACTTGTGTAGAAAAAAAGGCTACGGGTATATGAAGAAGTAGAAGAACGGGTGTTTAGAATGCGGATTCCCGCGCCCCCAATTTTTCTGCACGAATCAAATTATGCGAAATTCATGCGTTTTTAAACGGGTTTACATTTCGGCCCAATTTGACAGCCGCCGTAGATCTTTGTACTCGCAAGCTTACCTATGTTCAAACGAAGCGTTCCTTCTTGCCGGAAATCATAGTGCATTTTTTTCGAAGAAATCTCGATACATGTAATTAAGAGGATACTTGTATGCTTCTATTTGTCTAGAAATTACCTAGCAGAGAATGCTTAGGACTGTTCGAGCAGGGGGTCTGGATTCAAATATTTAGGAATGGGATTTTTTTTAGAGGCTTAGGAATGGGATTTTGATAGAGGAGATTTGTGCTGTTTTAGAGTGTATTATACACCCTTACGAAGAAACTAGTAAATTGTACCAACTTAATTATCAATTATCAAGCAAATTATTTTAGAGGATCTGGCCGAACTCACCTTTATAATAATACAAACGCACAAATGTAACCTTTGACGAGGTTTTGATGGATGGATAGACGTGAGTGGTGGGATCCTTATGACATGATTTAAGAGGGGCTATTTGCAAAATGATCATCCGTGCGCCCCAAGCATATCTTAAAATTAAATCTCATTAATTACCTTGAAAAAAGATCAAAAAAGCTAAAAGTTCAGAAAAAGATGAAATTATGAATAGTAAAAAATAAGTCAGAAGGTTAAGACGAAACGAGCGGGGCCTTAGGGTGTTTATGGTGGTGTTCAGTTCGGCTTATTTTTGGTGGCTTATGGCTGAAAACATTGTAGCTGGCTGAAAAAAACACAGAATGGTGACAGAGGCTTATTTAACATAATTAAATTTAAAAATTGAAAATATAAAAATTTGTTAGCCCATCACGCACAACGCAAACAAATACGGAAAAAAGAACCGCAAAAAACTAAAAAAAAGCCAAAAAATTCAGAAAAAGACAAAATTATGAATAGTGCAAAAATAAGCCAGAAGCTCAAGCCATATTGAGCGGTGTCTATAAATGCCCCCGGAAAGTTTAACGTGTTGTGGTGCATTTAGATGGATGTGCGATGTAGCATTAGCAATAGACAAAATATTAGCGAGATGCAAAACTACATAGTCAAGTGGGGGAAGGATTTAGACTTTTTCATTTGAACTGCGGATTATGACTTTTGTTTATTTTTTTAGACAACGACGAACGGTAGAGAAATAGATGCAAATGGCACATACAATTTTAGAATTAGAAAACTGTTTCGAGAAATAGCTGTGATAAACCATTTGAAAAAAATCGTTTTGTTTATTTTAGCTTTAGCTGAAGCTGAAGCTAAAAAAATTTTAAAAAAAGCTAAAAAGAAGGATGGTCAAGGGAAGAAGATGCAAGAGAATGGGAGTACAGAGGAGCAGGCAGGGTCACATGGGTGGTCATGTGGCGGCCAGTTCATGCTTACGGTGGTGCGGCATGTCTGCGTCCGGACGCGCAGTTATACGAGCATGCGTTGCAGATGGTGCAGGGAGGAGGGACAGACAACACATTGCCATAACCATCCCTTCCATCTTTGGCCTTGGTAGATGCTGTAATTTTACCGGTACAGCTATTGGGCCTAGCCTAGCTCAGTGTAGCACTTCTAATGCTCCCTGGCTAGCTCATGGAGAAGTCACTGGTAAAGTCTTAGGTCCGCTTATTTCGGTTTCAATTTCTGATTTCTGACTTATTTTTTACTATTTATAAATTTTATCTTTTTTTAATTTTTTGACTTTTTTGACTTTTTTGCCGGTTCTTTACTTCTGTATTCGTTTGCGTTGTCCGTGATGAGCTAGCATATTTTTTCTATTTTTAATTTTTTTAAATTTAATTACGCTAAAAAAGCCACCTTCAGCTACAATGAAATTTCAGCCGCTACAGTGCAATTTTAGTCATAAGCCAAAGCTTTTAAGCCCAATCGAGCGGGCTAGCAGCATTTAGGTCTTACTCATTTGGTTTCTTTATAATTTATAGTTTTTTTACTGTTTTTATTTTATATTGTAACTATTGGTAATTTTTTTATGTAATTAAATTTAAAAATTTTAAAAATAAAAAAGTTAGCCCATATAGACAATGCAAAGGAATATGAAAAAAAGAAAAGAAAAAAAGCCCCCAAAAAGCTAGAAAAAATGAAAAATAAAAAACTAGAAGTCAGAAGCCAAAAGCTGAAGCCTAAACGAGTGAGGCCTCATATATGGTACAAGTACTTAGTGTAACATTAAGTAGACTTGAGCATCTGCCGAATTGGTCGAGAAGGTGGGTCATGTTGTACTCAAGCCAACCTGGCTTGCGGGTTAGGCTAGGCTAGGTCAACTGGCTCTAATTAGAAACAAAGATTAAGTTGCACAACTGATACAATAATTTGCTATGTGTGTGCAACTAAGTTGTGAAATTTGATCATCCCTCGGATACGATATAGAACTTGATTAAGTGGTGCATGGTAGATAAAAAACTCACTGTCTAAAGCGATGTAAATGTACCCATACACGAATGTATATTACAGACCACAAGATCTGTTTTTTTTTATCGATAAGACAAATTGCTCCAAGTCCATCAGTTTTTCACACTAACTATATATTCGTTGTGTGGTCTTACAATCTCATCACCTGCATGTGATAGGAAGTTGCATCAAGATGGAATCTTGAAGAGTTGACGTGGGTTATTCATGCTTCGTCCACACGAAAATGTTATAGAGTCGTTTTTTTTAAAGGTTTTACTATTATAAAAGAAGGAGTTGGTGGTTGATCCGATCTCTCTCATCACTTTTCACAAAAGGCAGCGCTGACATGTGGCCTCAAAAGACATACGCCGAATCTTCCCACCTTCCCATCAGAATATCTTTCTTTCCATGATTTAGTGGTCAAGGTGGATTTCATCTAGACTGCATTGTAGAGTATATGCTGTATTTTTCATCTAGTGTTTAATATTGTACTAGCTGAATGCTCGTTGCTATGGAATTTAAAATTTTATCATACTATATGTTCTGAAACTAACAGGTGATAAAATTTTTTAGAACATACATACAAATATGTTCTAAAATTTTTTAAAATCCGTAGCAACGTACGGGCATTCATCTAGTAAGACAGATGTGCATATTATTCACAACTCAGTCACACCACTTGTACCGATAAGATTGCCATGCTTTCCTATATGGCTGGCCAAAATGGTTGACAAGGAAAACAACTCACCAAACGACACGTCACTGTCTACCAAGCCTGGTTAGCGACAAATACAATGGCAGCGCTATGGATTAATCAGCATTCCCTTCAAAATGAAAGCTACAGACTATACGGGCGGTTTTTTAAAAATAATTTTTTAGCTTCGATCTTTTCAGAGCAATTTCGGTCTCTTTTTTAGTACCTCGTTAGACATTACCATCATGTGCTAGTTCATGGTCTTACTTGGAGCACACGATTTTTTTTTCCCAGGAATTTTGCGCAAAAGGAATATACTTTATGGGTGCTAACTCAGTGGAAATGCGATTTCTTATGCTTTAGCTCCCAAATTAAACCAAGAGTCCCACCAAAATCGTTTGGCCCTTTTGCCACCCAAGATCTTACTATGCCCAAATAGAATGCAAGATCGTGTGGAACAGGGCTGGCACGTTCATGATCCAACGGCTCATAGGGGTCCCATTGGATTTTCTTCCGTATTATTCCATGGGTAAACTGCGTCGGGCCTAGGGGCGGAGCCACACTTCGGGCAGGATAGGATTCAATCTAGGGTGTAGAAAATTATCTAGTGTATAGTCTGGGTAAATTCAGTCTAGTCTGGGTAACATTTTCATGATTCAACTTAGATCTTTCCACCACTGAGCCTGGACGTAACCAAATCCTGATTCCGCCACTGGTCGGGCCTACATGCACTTGTGTAGAAAAAAAAGGTTACGGGTATATGAAGAAGTAGAAGAACGAGGTGTTTAGAATGCGGATTCCCCCTTTAGGACTGTGCATTCGGTTAGTTCGGTAAAATCGGTTCGGTAAATACGGTATATACGGTAAATACGATATTGTTAGTTCGGTAGTATACGGTGTTTTTAAAAATACGGTTTGGTATCGGTAAATCCCAATTTATTTCGGTACGGTATCGGTAAATACCATATTTACCAAAGTTAACGCAAATTGCAAACAATATAGTGACTAGCAAATTTACCATAAAGGTGGAAGACCAGATTATAGGTTAAATAATCGTACTATAAAGAGAGATCATGGCAAGTAGCTTGATAGTAAATTTTATGTGCCATCTGGATCATGCATTTTTTTATGGTACAAGTTCGTCCCAACTTATACCATATTTACATGTACATGTAAAGACCAAAGAATATTTTTCTGGTACAAGTTCGTCTCAACTTAACCAACATCAGTTCACACACGCACCACACACATCGCATAACATCGCTAAACAAAATCACTAATTATTCATCATAACAAATTAACAATTATCAATTATTCATCACCAAAATATCATAGACCTACAAATTAACCTTTATAATAATACAAACGCACAAATGTATCCTTAGACGAGGTTTTGATGGATGGATAGACGTGAGTGGTGGGATCCTTATGATATGGTTTAAGAGGGGCTATTTGCAAAATGATCATCCATGTGCTCTAAGCATATCTTAAAATTAAATCTCATTAATTACCTTGGCTTGCACATCTTTACTATTATAAAAGAAGAAGTTGGTGGTTGGTCCGTCCTCACTCATCTCTTCTCAACCATCCTATTTGATCTGAACCATTCGTCTCTCTCCTCCTCTCTCTCTCTCAGGATACAACCGTCCATCCCCTCCATTTTCCCATCTACTCGTGTATTCTAGCCACTCTTCTCTCTCTGCCGCTTGCTCTTCAATATTTAATGTGTGAAGTTGGTTAGGTAATAAGATTCGTCTTATTATTTTTATAACTCTATTGTAACGTACATGTCTCTAACCAGTAGAGATAAGTAACTGAGTAGTCGCCAACTCGCCCGTATTCATACCGGTACTAGTACTTGTTACGTTGAAATTAAACTGTTGAGTGTTGAATGCATACTCCATTTATTTGTAAACAAACGGTACGTTTAGTAGCAGAACCCCAATCTTTACTCGAAACTTCTTTTGTACCTGAATGTACTCTAGCCCAAAATGTACTGCCAAAAAGTTGAAATTTGCTCGCTACCGTTGTAGAGATAATTGGAGCTGAAAAACACCATGTACGTGTCACTGTGAGCCCTCTTTAAAAAACACTTTATTCGTTTTGACTTTTAAAAAAATTAAAAGTCTAAAATAATAGGACCATTAACTTCATTTGATAATACTTTTCAACTTGTAATTCTTTGCGACGATACTGACCTAATTTTCTCTAAATAATCAAAATATCAAACACTTGCAGGTTGGAAATTGAAACAGTAGTAGCAGAAGAAGCGAGGTGCATTTCTCTAGCTTGTCTATTCCATTTGTTCATTTCCTGTGCCCTTTTCTGCCCCCTCCCCTATTAAAGACCGAGTTGGCTGCCTCCCCGCGGAGCTCGCGGCCGTATTATCGCGGAGAGCCGGAGAGGAGGCGGGGGCGGCTCGAGGCTCCTTCCCTCCTCCTCCTCCTCCTCGTCTTCTTCCTCCTTCCCGCATCCGATCGAGAGATTCCGTCCGCGAGGCCTCTTCTCCTCCCTGGGTACGTCCCAAAACCTCCCCTTTCTCGGTGCGCCGCTCGCATTGCGGTGTTCTTTTCTTGATTCCAAGGAGTAGATAGGAGAGGTGTCCTTAGGGATGGGATTTTTTTTTGATAGAGAGACTCGTGCGGTTTATTGTTTATTTTCGCGTGCCGTTTCTTGAGCAATTTTCATGCGTAACTCGTGCGGTTTCTTTTTGGTTCGTTACTCAAGAACGCGTTAGATTTGGATTTTTCGTTGCAATCTGCATCTCACCTCCTAAACCCAACCAGAATATTCCAAAATTCTTGGCCTGAGATCTTGGCATTTCGGTTCTTCTCGCGCAAATCTACCCAAAAAAAAACTTTGTTATTGTTTTCGTCAGCAGTATGGAGACCTCGGCGCCCAATGCCCCCGCGCCGGCAGCGCCGGCGGTGGAACCGGCGCAGCCACGGCGGCTGCCGGACTTCCAGCAGTCGGTGCGGCTCAAGTACGTGAAGCTGGGGTACCGCTACCTCATCTCCCACGGCATGTACCTGCTGCTCTCGCCGCTCATGGCGCTCGTGGCCGTGCAGCTCTCCACCGTCTCCCCAAGCGACCTCGTCGACCTGTGGGAGCAGCTCCGCTTCAACCTCCTCTCCGTGCTCGCCTGCTCCACCCTCCTTGTCTTCCTCTCCACCGTCTACTTCCTCACCCGCCCGCGCCCCGTCTACCTCCTGGACTTCGCCTGCTACAAGCCGGAGCCGGAGCGCAAGTGCACGCGCGAGACCTTCATGCACTGCTCCAAGCTCACCGGCTCCTTCACCGACGACAACCTCGACTTCCAGCGCAAGATCCTCGAGCGGTCGGGGCTCGGCGAGGACACCTACCTGCCCCCCGCCGTGCTCCGGGTGCCCCCCAACCCGTGCATGGACGAGGCGCGCAAGGAGGCGCGCGCCGTCATGTTCGGCGCCATTGACCAGCTGCTCGAGAAGACGGGGGTCAATCCCAAGGACATTGGCGTTCTTGTTGTCAATTGCAGCTTGTTCAACCCGACACCGTCGCTGTCTGCCATGGTGGTGAACCATTACAAGCTGAGGGGGAACATTGTCGGCTACAATCTTGGCGGAATGGGGTGCAGCGCCGGGCTGCTGTCCATTGATCTCGCTAAGGATTTGCTGCAGGTGCACCCCAACTCCTACGCGCTGGTCATCAGCATGGAGAACATTACCCTGAATTGGTATTTTGGGAACAACCGGTCGATGCTCGTGTCCAATTGCTTGTTCCGGATGGGAGGGGCGGCGATCCTGCTGTCGAACAAGCGGTCCGACAGACGGAGGTCCAAGTACGAGCTGGTGCACACCGTGCGCACGCACAAGGGTGCGGACGACAAGTGCTTCAGCTGCGTGACACAGGAGGAAGACGAGATTGGCAAGATCGGTGTGTCGCTCTCCAAGGACCTCATGGCGGTCGCTGGAGACGCGCTCAAGACTAACATCACGACGCTTGGGCCGCTTGTGCTCCCATTGTCGGAGCAGCTTCTCTTCATGGCCACATTGGTTGCGAAGAAGGTGTTCAAGATGAAGATCAAGCCATACATCCCTGACTTCAAGCTGGCTTTTGAGCACTTCTGCATCCACGCTGGTGGCCGTGCTGTGCTGGACGAGCTGGAGAAGAACTTGGAGCTCACAGACTGGCACATGGAGCCATCAAGGATGACACTGTACCGGTTTGGTAACACGTCAAGCAGCTCACTCTGGTATGAGCTGGCGTACACCGAGGCAAAGGGCAGGATCAGCAAGCGCGACAGGATCTGGCAGATTGCATTTGGATCTGGGTTCAAGTGCAACAGTGCTGTCTGGAAGGCGCTACAAACAGTGAACCCGGCAAAGGAGAAGAGCCCCTGGATGGATGAAATCGACAACTTCCCAGTGGATGTTCCAAAGATTTCAAAGGTTGGAAACGCATGAACACTTTGTTTGTCCCAAGAGGTATCTTCTGATTCCGTCGTTTACGCTTGTTTGAGTTCTTGTTTTCAGCTGTAGCATCTGTGAGGGAACTTAATCTTTAGATGATTCGATTAGGTAGAAAGAGTGTTTTCTTCGCTAGGGTGGTCTGATATGTCATATTTATTCAGATTGGAGAAAGCAATTGGTGTTTCATGGGACATTCATCTTTCTCCTGGGTGTGATTCATCAATTGCGGACCAACTGAAACTTGGATCTCTTCCAGTGGCAAGTTCACATTCTTACATATTCAATTGATTGATTCTATCATCATGCGGTGCATCAACCTTCTGCTGGATTTGCTTGGTTGTTTCTCGGAGTTCGTCTCTAACTGAATGCGATGTGCTGGTCATATGATGTGATTGTTTAAGCTCCTTCAGCTATCTTTTCTGATATAGATCTGCGCTTGCTGCATGCATGATTAGACTCCGGAAATGCCTATCAATTCTGCATTGATACTTGTAATCAATATCCAATCTGCCCATTATTATGTAATAGCACTTGCAGCATCCTGTTTCAAGAATACTGAATAGTTGAATAACTTGTTCTGTGCTGCGCAACATTCAGAAATACTGAATACCAGGCGTTCTGAATTTGACACTGATATACTTGTCTGCAGTGAAAAATACATTTGACGGCACATAATTTTACGCGAAATCCATGCATATAAATACAAATTTACAAGGCAAGTGCGCACTGCAGCAGTCAGAGCGCAGGACTCAGCATCTGGCCCAATTTGTAGCTAGCTAGCTGCCTTCTGTGGTTGCAGCAGGACTACTGCTCGGCTGTAATTGCCAAACAACTGCCGCTTGTGCAGACCAGTGGCGGAGCCACGGTATCGCATACGGGTGCAGTTACACCTTTAAGATTTTTGCGCAAAAATCTTATATATATGTCCACTTAATACATAAAGTATATACTACACATACTAATATACCCAATAGCAATAAGTCAAACCTATTAGCCCAAGTTATCTTCACTTCATCAATCGATCGGCCACCCTCACCGGAGATTTTCAATCGTCTAAATCATTCAGGCTTCTATCCTAGCGCAGTAGTCAAGCTCGAGCTCGAGCATGCAACTCTGCTCACACGCAAATCATCACCGCTGCTGCTCCCTGGAGACCGGAGCCCCCGTCGTTGTCGACAACCACCAAGCACCAGAGAGGAAAGGGTAAAGCAAAGAAGTCATCAAGCCAAGTCTCGATCCCGTGCTTTCAAATCCATAGATATATTGTTCTGATTTTTCCCATCAAAACAACGACAGATCCATCAAGCAGTACGTTGTCGACTCGCCCACCATCAAGAAGTGTCAGGAGGTCTCCAAGCAGCTCTTCTACACCCGCCTCACCATGTCCCTTACGCTTCTGATTTATTGTGCCTTGTTTTTACCGTCCAACTCTTTTATACACCTGAGTCATCGATGTTGATTAGTTTTTTAATCTTGAATGCTGGTAGATCGTTTTCTAATTTTCATGTGCTAACTAGTTGCCAATTCGGTGATGCTAACAATGCTACTAAATCCTTACGAATTGTCCAAATTAAGGTATGATTAAAACATTATGGGACTGTAGGATATGCGTTTAAAGAGTTCTATGGTGTTAAGAGTCTCCGTATATCAATTTGTGAGCTTGTGTGGCATGAGGTGGTGTATTGAGGGTTTTTTCTTGTTACAGGGTTTAGTGATCAGATGGGGATGTAAATGACTCGGATGTGATAGTTTTATGGTAGTTATAGATTGGTTTCCATGCAAAACGTGACCTTGTTTTAACGAAGATGTCTTAAGTTTACATCACCATTGTCAAAATCTTGGCTCTGCCACTGATGCAGACCGGAACAAATGGTCCATTAGGGGAGTATGATTATCATATTAGCAAATGGCAACGAAGGAGCTTTATCATATCCTGTAACACCACGTGAGGCTGATACAAGCACTGTTGGAACGCAGAGAGGTTGTATGCATGGGTAGGATCACATGGCGGAGCATGTGAAGCGATCCATTCATGCAGGTACAGTGACGAGGAAGACGTACGTACAACACAACTGCTACCATATCCTAGTGTCCCACAATGTGAAAAGTCGTCTTTACAACGCTAAAACCAATTATAAACCGAAAGTACTAAAAACAAGAACACGCACTAAAATATTGTATTAGGATCTGTGAAGTAAATCTAGCCAACGATACTGCATGTTCTCGGGCTCTTGGCCACCATAACAAAAACACGTTGGGAGTTTGGACACAAATCGAACCACATGAACAAGGATACGTCATTTGCTGGGGCAAAACGGGTGAAAACAACGACATTTGTATCACGGCAACCTGCGGCACTACAGGATTTATTTTCGCTTTTGTGAATGCAAGCACGGTGCTAACTACCAACTTGCTTTCCTCCTGGTTTATTTTTGACACTTTAGATGCTATCTTGAGAGAGGCTATTGAAGAGGGAAACATACAGAAATCCACCGTTTGCTCAACGGCGACAAGATTATCCCCGAGTATACCTCCCTTGGGTCGGAAACAGGCTTTGACGGAAGATCTTACGGAATGCGGAGAGAAGGGAAGAGATGGGCTTTGACAGCAATCTCCCCATAAGCACCAGACACTGCCAGGTATGCCAACGCTGTAATCCTACCCCTCGGTCTCCCCCTCCTTCGGAACGTGGAAGCCTTCGATCTTACGTGCAACCTCATCTACCCCAACCTCTGGTTTGCCATTTGCATTTAGAGCCTCGTTGTCATCGGCGCTAGCTGGGTTCAACTGCCAGATCCGGATGGTGCCATCTTCTGATCCTGATGCATATGATTCACCACCAGGTGCGAACCGGACGCAGTGGACTGGACCATGATGCCCTTTGTTACAGGCTGCACATCACAAATCAGCATCAGTTCTATGGAACAAAAGCCTAAAAAGGTCACATATTCTATTTCCCATTAAGATACCCAGGCTGCAAGCAGAGCTACTCAAGTATTCAACGTTCTACAAGGCTAGGACTGAAACACAACTACTGCGTAGCTACATGACCATGACAACACCGTGTAGTAGTAAATAAATGTTCTTACAAGGCTAGGACTGAAAACAACTAATGCATAGCTACATGACAAGAAAAAACATGACAACACCTTATAGTAGTAAATATGGAAACATTTATTTCAATATAAATATGGAAACATTTATTTCAATCTAAATATGGAAACATTTATTTCAATCTCCAATATGCATTTTATAAAGCAAAAAATACGAAATATTATTTGATCACCCACTACTCACGGCCCTCACGATGAGCCAATTCCTGCAAAAGCGAAAAAAATGTCCACTACATAAATCCTTTTCTGGACATGCAAGCACGAAAACCCAAGTTCCGAACACAGGCTTTCAGCTACGGAGTATTAATTGCACATGAGAGTTGAGACTGAAGTATTAATTGCACTTGAGAGTTGAGACCTACGACCAACATTGAAGCTATGTCACCAACGTTGAAGCCATGTCACCAGAACATTTCTAAATTCCCTACTGGTCCAATAGTGAAGCTAAACAAACATATAATGCTAACATTCTTTTTTTGGAAATGTAAAACTGCCCTGAAAGCTGCAGGGACCAATGAATGATTTCAATATTAAAACATACTTACTTATTTCTTCACCAGTGAAGAAATCAAATACATGAACCCACAAATCTTCTCCTCCAGTGATAAATTTGCTTCCAGACTTTGGTTCAAGTGAAGCTGACTCCACAGTGCACGGCATATCATAGCTTTTAACAAGCCCAAAGCTGCAGAATAACCAGCAAGAAATTGTTTAATAGGAATCAATCAATTCATATGATGCAGAACAATGGAGGTAGAAAAAACTTACTGATTTGCATCCCAAAATTTAACACTTGGGCCATCAGCTGTTGTGATGAACCTGCCGTCCTGGCTTACTTCTGCACTAGTGACAGGTGCCTTAGTTTCAAGAGTTTGGACAATTTTTCCACTCCTCACATCCCATAACCTGTGTAGTGCCATAGTAATTAATCATGGGAACAAGACTGTAATAAACTTGGATAGACAAGCACTAGCTATTTTCATATTAAATTAAGGCGTTTTTTCAGACACACCTTACTCCACCCACATCAGAGCAGGAACTTAGTATAGTTTGGTCACTATGAAGCCACGCAACAGTTCGCACGGAACCGGTGCTTTGTCAAGTTCTCTTGGAGCTGCATCTGGACGATTCATATCATACACACGCAAAATCTTTTCCACACCTCCAGTGAGCAACAGGTGGGTATCCTGCCGTGTCATTGACGGTTTAGTTAGGCTAACTGCTCATGAAAGACAGCTCCAATTGCAACTAAAGCATGCAAAATGGTCCAGATTTTAGAAGATAGAAAAGAACAAGCAGCTAACTATAACAATATCATAGTAATGAACTTAGTTACGAAAGTGATTAAATATTTTCAAAGATGTGCCCATGGATATAAATCAACCACACCACAAGGCCAATATACTTCTTTTAAGATAGTCAATATTTTGTGGCAGGCATAAGAAGGTTGATCAGGCCTTAGTTTAACAGACCAGAAAGTCCAGAAAACATTCAAAAGAAGGAAAAGGGATACAGCACATATCATCTTAAGGGGCATGGAAAAAACTCCAGAAGAACTAGCAATCATGGTTCAAATAAAGATGCCACAAGAAGAAACAGGGGAATTCAGTTTCAACAAACAATACCTCACAAAAGGCACAAGCACGAACTATATGCTTATGTTCAAAGGAATGTAGCTCGTCGCCTGTTAGTGCATCCCATACTTTGCTGAAAAAGAAGAAGTCTAACATATCTATCAGGATAAATATAGCAACTTCTTTCAGTATTAACATTAGCGGAGTACAATGTTTGCTGATGAACAACCTTTGTTACAAAAATGCTTGTTATTTCTTTGCACACGGTTGCAACAGACCCTACAAAATCCATGCAAATATATACTAAGCCCTAGTGTTGCAACTTGCAAATTTGCAAAGGACCTACCTCCAGAGCAATCTAAGAGAACTGTCAGCATCTCTGTGCATCACATTCATAATATTACATGGACTGATTCATGTACAATTGCATACCTATGGATGTACCCTACTTCTGGATGCACCATAATTTGTGAACTCCTCTATAGACTAATGCCGTGTACTAGATCAGATCAAAATTATGCATTTTTTCACTTATATCTCTGTACAAAAAGAAAGAAACGAGATACTTTCTATACTATTTTAGGCACAAATCAATCTCTTCACTGGAATAGTACTCTGCGAATTGCAGGTAGCTAAACTACAGATCTACAAATGAATGCAGCTAATTTATCTTCTGAATTTCCACAGTTTCTAACTAATTTTTATGTTCAATCATCAATGCATCAATGCGATTTTGTGCAAATGTGCTTATGGATTGTGTTCTTTATGTGCTTACAGAGTAACATATGTCATCTACGCAAGGTGGGAAGGCGGTGATAGTGAGACTTATGATCCATCCAAAGATCCAAAGAGAAAGGCCAAGTCAAGGATCCAGATGGAAATACGATTTTGGCCAATCAAGACAAAGATCGGTGGAATGTACCCTTTGTGGAGGCGTGTGCACTCGGGCATCAAGAGGTTAAAGCAACATCTCATTGGGGTTTTGGGATATTGTGAAGTGCCCTAAAACCACTAATGAGATAATGAGAGAAATGCAAGAATGGATGACTAAAACCACTCGAAGGTGCCAATCACCATTGAAGAAGAGATGGAGGGAGGAGGATGGTGATGATGAGGATCGGGAGGTGCAAGAAGAGCAAGCCTCATCCAAGGCCTCATGTCCACTTCCATTTTGTAGCTCCATACAAAGAAGAGGAACCGGTTGGAGTTTCAAAGATTGAATGAGGGTTATGGTTTGTCATGCGTGCAACCAACTGCCAGACGGAACCAACAAATTATCCAATTATGTGCACTTAAGTGTGTCTAATTGTATAGTGAAATCTGCTTAAATTGCTTTGCAAAAATACAAAACTGAAAGTTGTAACTTGGTTTGAAACATACTGCAGAATACAGACCAATACCCCATGCTGCACTAAAACAATGGTATAATTTTTCTGTGACTTAAATTACAATCACAAGAAAGAGATCCAGAAGTTAGCACAAAAATCAAATGCAATTTTGCTCAGTTCAGTACGCTTTTCCAGGTCATGATTATGCCAAACTATGTCAGTATAGTGATTAAGTAACATGAAGAATAGGTGTAATCAACAAGGAATGTATCTAATTTAAAGATCATATATGTACTATGCTAACAAATTTGTATTCAAATCATGACTTGTAACAGATTCTTTTCTCCATGGCAAATCTGACTAGATGCCATGAACAATTAGATCTGGATCACAAGGTGAATTATAATTCATGTATCAGTAACAAATGTCTCCTGAAGCAAATAAAAAAGCAAATGTAGACAAACATCCATCAGATAAGCATCAATTGATAGAGTAATGCAGGCATATTCCATTCTGTCCAGGAAAAATAACAGAAATAAACACCAATGAAGTTTCACAGAACTAATATCTTACGCAGAAAAGTCAGCAGAACCAGAGGCAGCACGCAGAGCATTTGTGTCTAGACAACAGCTCCAAACAGCACCCTTATGACCTTGAAAAGTCCCAATCCAATCTCCAGTCTCACCATTACGAAGCATTGGATTTGAGTCTGCAGACCAAAACACATGATATTAGTGTTATACAATAGTCAGCAATCTAACAAGAAAGGAACAACTGTCCAATGCATTGCAAAGTGAAGGTTACTGAAGTGCTGACCATATGTTATTCTTTACAGTTTACACGTTACACCAATCCTATGCCAAGATGTGCACCCTTCTCCAGTATTTGTACTATGTTCTCAAGTAAAAGTGAGGTCACCAAGTTAGGAAGCGACTAACATAATATGATACTGTATTGCGTCAAAGCTCAGCATTATAATGCTTACAACAAAGAAGAATGTATCAGAAGCTGACTGTTATAGATTCATTTAAGGCATCTTTTATGATCGCTCATTGAATGACTTTAATACTTACTATAAAGATAAACTCATGGAGGTGTAAATCCAGAGAAAAACACTGCAGTTGTAAATCTAGAGCATGCATGCTAATAAGCAAGAATGTCCTCTAATGGCCCAAAAATGCTATTGTAACAGTGAGGGAACCAATATTAGTATATGTATCCTGTTTTGAACTATGGAAGTATGGATACAATCATACGAATATGGCTTTTGTCGATATTCAACTAAACTACAATTAGTTTCCATCACTAGAACGGCAGCTCAGAAGTGTTCAGAATATGAAACAAAGAGAGGCTGATTTATATGAGCAGTTATTTAACGACCTCCATCTAAATAGGCATAAAGTTAAACTACTTCCTGCAAATATCCAAAAAAAAAAATCAAGAAACAACTCGATTCCATGCAACATAAGAAACATCAATGAGGCAGGTAATCCTGCCTAATTTTAACAAAAATGGCAACTAGCTTCTAAAATAGGAATATACATGTGAAAAAACTCACACAATAAATAAATCAAAACGTTGATTAACAGTTATGCCTATGTATAAACTCATTAACAATATATCCTTAAAACATTCAGGCACACAAAAAAATCTGAACAATTCACAATCAGTGCCACATCCTTCAAATCTTACCAATATAGCACCGTGCTACGATTCCACCCTTCACATCTCAGACGTCACAAGTTCACATGATTGCGGATTGCAGTTGTCGTCCTACTTCTCACCAGAAATAGAAATTACACAATCAAAGCATTCCACAACCTAGATAGATAAGCCATAAGTCTATAACCCACTCTAACCCTAGCAGTGCGAGACAAATTAAACCAACCAATCACACTTCACAGTTAAATTATGTAACAACAATCAGGTACAAATAGCGCCACTGGCCTCTTTTAACCACCCGAAAGTGAATTCACACATACACAACAAACTGCAATCGCGTCGCAATCCACAGCCCGATCCGAACGAATAGCACCAAAAAAAAGTAGAACAAAAGGTGCAGCGGATCGCTTACCCTTGCTGGCGCTGATGAGGAAGTAGCCGTCGGGCGTGACGGGGCTGTAGAATAGGTCGACAACCGGCCGAGAGTGGCCGTGGCACACCAGCGGCACCGCCACCTTCTTCTTCTCCATCTCTCCTACCTTACTCCCTTCCCTCCCCTTCGTTAGCTTCGCCCGGAGACCCTAGCGAGTCGACTTCGGCGGTGGCCTGAAATGCGGCGCCCCCTTGCCGAGGCCGTAACCCTAGCCCCGATCCAAAAAATCACGGGAAAAATTCGCAAAAAAATCGCGCGGATCGGCGGGGGATAGGGCGATCTGGATCCGTGGGGGTTGATCTGTACAGGAAATTTTATTGGGTAGAGCAATGGGGGCAGGGTGGGTTGACGCCGGCCGGCCGGCCTAGGGTGGCTAGGCGAGGAGGGTGAAGGGGAGAGGAAGGCGGAGGCAGGTTTATATAGGGAGCCGAAGCGGCACAAGTCGAATCGGCGGTGGTACACGGGACGGGAGTGGTCTTGGAGCTATTATTGGTGGCCGTTGGATCGTGGTATACAATCGCGAACCGGGCCGCATGATGAAATCTGATCAGGCATCGGATGGAGGAAACTGCTTCGAGTCTTTGCTCCACACTCCACACCAAGGGATCTCGCGGACATACGGCCAGCTCCAGAGAGGCGTACCATTACGAATTTCTGATCCATCGTCAAGTCAAAACTAGGATGAAATGACAACAAATTATTCATATACGATTGTTTGGATAGCGCTGATCAAAGAAGTTCGTGATGACACTCGAAGGTTATATTATTATTACATTACAGGGCGGTAATTGGTGGTACGCATCGAGTACGAGACAACACCAAACACATGGAGAGCTCTCAGCTCTGCATGGACGAGCGAGACATGCGATGTGTGGAGCGGCGTGGAGGAGGCTGGACTAGAGACCGCCAAGAAAGTAGCCGCGGAGCGCCCTCGCGACGGCGGACGAGGGCCTCGGGAACTGCCGGGCGACCACCGACAGCACCGCTAGCGCGGCGCCCATCGTCCAGAGGAGGAAGGCGGTGAAGAAGACGCGCTTGGCGTTGTCGTCGCAGGGGGTCAGCTGCCACATGAGAAGCATCGCGCCGAGCAGCATGAACAGACGGCCGGAGTCGAGGAGCAGCAGCTGCTGGACTTGAACCTGGCGGGGCGCGCGGCGGTCCATCCCGATCGGCTCGTCCAGACGCCGGAGATAGCGCACCGCTGGGGCGGCCATTTTGCGCGTGGGTGTCGTCGCAATGGATCGGCTGTGCACGTGCTTGCAAGAGCTTCTCGGCTCAGCCGCTTTTTATAGAGCGAGGTAGACGGGTCGGCCGTCGGGATGCAAACGGCCCGGTCCGGGCCAGCCTAGACCCTGACCTCATGGAGTCGGCCCTCGTAGGGAGCCAGGAAGTTCTAGTTCACTCCATGTGCTTGTTTTGGTTTTTAAAAACTATTTTTCGATTTTTCTACAGTAATTAGCTTTTAAACATGATATCTCTTAAGGTGTAATATATAAATTAACTATAGTACATATTGTAATAACTACATTTATATTATATAAAATTATACGTGAGTTTTTATTATTTTAAAATCTCTCTTACAAACAAACTAAAATCTATATATTATAATAAAAAAGAACAGGCCGTATAAGCAACAGCGCCATGCCATCACTATCTTTGGAGACAAAATTTTGGGGGCGGGTCAGCGGGCCAGTGGGCCAATTGGCCGACCGACACCTTTTGCACTCACCCGTGGCCTATGGGAAGCGAACGTGTCATCTGTCTCCTATCTCCTTCGGAGGAATTCATTCCTCCTTTTATCTCCTCGTCATTTGTTTGGACGGTCAAACTAAGGAAAGTAAGCTGACGAAAACGAGAGGTAAGAATATGTAAGGAAAGTAAGCGGCCCAAAACTACAGGTAAAGAATATGATTCTTCGGGTCATGAACAATCGACGATTCTAGGTGAATTTTTTAAGCTGTGCCTTATGATTTAATATTGAATTTTTAAATTTTATGTTGTTCGCGAGAGGCTATGCACAGAGAAAAATAGTTGTATGTGATTTTGACTGGTACAGCTGAACTTGGTACAGTTTGTACTACAATTTACCCGTAGACCATGTCTTAAAAAACATATTGTTTAAAAGTGAGTTAATGTAGCAAACGGCATAAACCATAAGCTGACGTGTTGCTGAACTCACCTCTGTTCTTTTTTTCCGGCTTATAGTTTATGGCTTTCAGTCTTTCCTAAATAAACAAACAATACGATTTATCCATCGTTATATTGAAGCGGTTTATTATGACAGCTTTTTTGAAATGATTTATCGGCATTCAGTTCGTTTGCATGAGCACTAATGCTAAAGCTAAAATTCCTTAATCATAGCCATAAACCATTGGTTGTAGCCAAAAAGAACGCATCCGACAACTTCGACATATGATGGACCCAAGAATAGTCCATTATGAAAGCCTTACTTTTTTTTTGGGAATTTATCATATACTATCCTGTTGTATTTCAAGTTCCAAGTCCTTTGGCACTGAAATTATAAGCAGACATGGAAAAAACCATAACAAGCATACCTAGATTACAACAATGGTTTGACAAACAACTATTCCTCGTGCATTTATCAAGATGACCCCAAGGACCTTCCACCTCTTATAAATAGCACAGGACCATGCACAGAGCCATTGAAGGGTGGCCAGAAGCCCCCACCCCCTTGGAGTTGGCCGGTGGCGATGGCGAGCCTAGGTGCATCGTCCAGACCTCCATGCAGCAGCTTTATTGTGGCTGGCTTAGTGGGCACCTAGCGTTCACGTACTGCAGGCAGTCCGCCAGCTTGGCTAGCACGGCGATGCAGCCACCGGCGCCAAAACCCCCCACCCCCTCTCCTCCCAGACCACGACCGGCCACGATGATGAAGTTATGGAAGCTGATCTGCGTGCCCTGAACTAAGGGAAGAGAAGACTACAATATGAACAACTGGGGTAATTTGCTCACATGTCGCCATATCAGCCCACAACCACAAGGCCCAACTCCAACTAGCAACTAAGTGTCTAAGCCCTACCCCACTAGATGCAATCCAAAGGAAGAGGAGGATTGATCGAGGAATTGGGAGGAGTGCACCTAAGCCTGATTGGATGAGATAGGAGTGAGAAGAAAACCCTAGCCTTAGGGCCAGCAGCACACAACGTGATGAGGCGCTAAGGTGTGGGGGCATGACCACGCAGAGAATGTGGAGCAACGACATAACGAGGAGCTGCCCTGCGGCCTTGTGGGGGAAGTGGGGGTGAGTGGGCGAGTGTTGGCACAATGAGCCAAGGCGGTCCTAGAAGAGGACTGGACATCGAGATGCGGACAGAGATCCTGGAAGGTAGCATATTGCAGTGCCACACGGCACGGCCACAGCCTGCATAGGTAGTAGGATATTTGGATTTGGGGAAAGGGAGCCGGAGAGAGAGCAAGATAGTAACTTGGTTTGGTATATATGTATTCATTCTCAACTAAATTACTCATTTACTCTTGATTCTTGATGTTGTACAATGAATTAGGGATGATTTATGAAATTAGTATTTGATAATCGTCTAATTGATAATTTTCAACAAAGTGATGAAATTTACAATTTGTTCATAGATTTACAATAATCGAGAAGCGAAATTCTGGCTTGCTTGCTGTGTTTGTCATAATTTAGCCCAGTCCTTTGAGTTCACTCTATATTTTTCATCCTAGCTTCGCCACTGCATGGGACCACTTTTTCTCACGGTGTACTTGTACATACACCCTATCTATTATTCCCTTTGCTCCTTTTTGTTTGACACCTTAGAATCGGTAGCGTCTGAATTTTGATCATTAATATATTTAAAACTATATGGATTGACTACATAAAAACTATATCATTAGATTTATCATTAAAAATATCTTTATAATATTATAACTTTATTAATATATCTTAATATAAACCTATAAAAAGTATCGATCAAAGTCGCATCTCAATGACCGTAAAAAGTTAAAAGCGTCAAATAAAAAAGAGCAAAAGGAGTAGTAAACTCTAAGGATAGATCTCTCTATCAATTATTCTTGTGTTTATGTTTTTTTTTTTTTGTGATTGATCTTAATTACATTATGCAATGTTGGATGGTTTGGTTCGGTCAATCACATGACAAGCTATCACACAATACATTATCAGCATGATTGCTACTTATATATCATCGATTGCCTCAGATTAATTTTTGCAAGCATGGTCTGATATGTTTACCGGATCAATTGCATGATTTACTAGATTAATTTAGTTTAGAACTGTTCCCAAAAAACACTGTTGGGGATGGCCCCCACCGTGGCACCTTCAGCCGACCATGCATGCATGGATGTAAAGTAAAAGGTAGGCTTATTTAGGGCATGCCAGTCTTGTGATCAACTCAATATGCTAATATGTCTAGCATGCTAGTATAGTGCCCGTGCGTTGCAATGAAAACACCAATTTTATATAGGACAGCACATAAGCACGTCTATCTTGGCCATGCATGTGTGTCACCATAGCCACCAAACATATACGCAAAAAAAGAAATCAAAATTATGTTGTTTGTACGTATTGTTACACCGTTGCTTAAGAAGGCACAAGGGAAAATTTAAGTTAGGACCTATGAATTATAAGTATCTTTATTTATCCGTTGCTTAAGAAATCCGTATCTTTTTTGTCAAGAGAGGTGAGAAAAGTGGAAGAGGCCGTACCAACCACCAACTTCTTCTTTTAGAATAGTAAAGATATGCATGACATATTTTGATCATTGTTTTATTAATTAAATTAGTCACTAGAGTGCACAATTAACTAACAATTTTCACATAACTATGCAAAAAAAACATTAGAAGAGTAGAATGGCATCTGAACTCTTTTACCCTTTTTCACAACGGCATAAAAACTGGATTTCCTACCTTTTTTCGGTAACAGCCTTGTAGGAGTATGCAAAATTTAACACACACGATGGGAAAATACGCAAATCATCATTTTCCAACATTTTATATTGTTTGACCCAACTGCCCAACATTTTTCTACCATTGTCTGATTAGCTAGGGCGGGGAAGACTGGTGGTTAACATGTGAGTTCAGTCTTGGCCACCTGGGCGCCGGCGCCCGCACGGTGGCACTGTCCCTTCCTATAAAAACAGCAGTTACGTCTATTTGGACGCGTTTTTGTTAATCTGTCCCTGCCGTTTCCGAATAAGCAAAGCAGCATCGTTTTTTGTTAATTTAGAAGTGGTTAAGGATTTGGGCGCTGACTTACATTGGTGTCATTCATCGTGCGAGCCTAGCATGCTTGGCTGAGTCTTTTGTTTCAGCCTTGTCAGCTTACAATATTATTGAATTAATACTGCAGTAGTAGCATGTCATCGATCATCCGGAGATGGCGTGCTCCGTTGCAGAGAAACGAGCATGTTTCGAAACAGTTACATCAGTCCATCTAAGCCAAGATGCGATCTCAAGTAGTAGTTAAACAAACTACGCCACAACAAAGAGGAATTAATCTGGGCCAAAAAAGAGTATTATATGTATTACGATTTCTCTTTTTTTGAGTGGGGTATCTAGATAAACTATTCGCCTTCTATTGTAGTTTGCCTCCAAAATGGATCATAGAATAAATTCAAAAGGGTTTTTCTTGGCAGCGCAAGCCGGAGAACCTAATTAAACATGACACTCGAAAATTATTCCGGTACAGTAACAGATGGTATGACACTGTAGAGTATGGATGAACAGGGAGAAGAGTACGGCCTGGTTAAGCAAGCAACCAATACATATACATGCTGCACGTGGGCGAGAGCAGAGCACGGACGAGCGAGGCATGCGGTGTAGAGCTTCGTGGAGGAGGCTGCTGGACTAGAGACCGCCAAGCAAGTAGTTGCGAAGCGCCCTCGCGACGGCAGCGGCGTTGAACGCGAGCCTCGGGAACCGCCGGGCCACGAGCGACAGCATCGCGAGCGCCGTCCCGAGCAGCAAAAGGAGGAATGGCATGAACACATGCTCGGCGTGGCGGGGCGCAGCGGCTCTTGTGGTCGTCTGGTGCATGAGAACGAGGGCACCGAGTATCATGAAGATACGGCCAGAGTCGAGGAGCAGCTGCTGGTGGTGGCCCAACGCGACGACCCCGCGGCGGCGGCCGTCCGCCATCTCGACCTGCCCGATGAGGCGTTGGATGCAGCGCAGCGCCCGCTCTGCCATTGCCTATGCTTTGTATATGTATTATTTCTGGCTGAGGGATTGTGTGCTGGGTGTATAAAGCTCTTTGGCACTCATTATATAGTACTACTCGGTGTCAATCTCTACTTGTGCTGTTCATTGGGACATTGGGTTAAAACTGCAATACTTTAATCAGAATCGCGTCGGCCTGTCGTTGTCTTTCAGTTTTTCCTTGGTTGTCGTTGTCTTGACAAATCCGGCATGTCACCCGCGAGTAGCCCGCGAGTGAAATGGTTAATTACGTCATTTTTAGCTTTTTGGCTCTTTTAGTCTTTTAGTCTTTCTTTTTTCTGTATTTATTTGCATTATTCGTGATGGACTAATTTATTTTTTTTCTATTCTAAACTTTTTAAATTTAATTACGCCAAATAAACCATCATCAGTTACAGTACAATTTCAATCAACTAAAAAAGACGACATCCATTTCAAGTTTTCAATCTCTCCGAATCGAATTTCAAAACTTTCGTTTCATTAGTTATTAAAAGCTAAGAAGATTTATACCACTCATTTTGGTTTATAGTTTTTGGTTTCTAGTTTACTATTTTTTGATTTCGTCTTTTTAGCTTTTTGGCTCTTTTAGTCTTTTAGTCTTTCTTTTTTCTGTATTTATTTGCATTGTTCGTGATGGACTAATCTATTTTTTTCTATTTTAATTTTTTTAATTTAATTACGTCAAATAAATCATCAGCAGCTACAGTACAATTTCAATCAACTAAAAAAGACGACATCTATTTCAAGTTTTCAACCTCTCCGAATCGAATTTCAAAACTTTCGTTTCATTAGTTATTAAAAGCTAAGAAGATTTATACCACTCATTTTGGTTTATAGTTTCTGGTTTCTAGTTTACTATTTCTTGATTTCGTCTTTTTTAGCTTTTTGGCTCTTTTAGTCTTTTAGTCTTTCTTTTTTCTATATTTATTTGCATTGTTCGTGATGGGCTAATCTATTTTTTTCTATTTTAAATTTTTTTAAATTTAATTACGCCAAATAAATCATCATCAGCTACAGTACAATTTCAATCAACTAAAAAAGACGACATCCATTTCAAGTTTTCAACCTCTCCGAATCGAATTTGAAAACTTTCGTTTCATTAGTTATTAAAAGCTAAGAAGATTTATACCACTCATTTTGGTTTATAGTTTCTGGTTTCTAGTTTACTATTTCTTGATTACGTCATTTTTAGCTTTTTGGCTCTTTTAGTCTTTTAGTCTTTCTTTTTCCGTATTTATTTGCATTGTTCGTGATGGACTAATTTATTTTTTTTTCTATTCTAAAATTTTTAATTTTAATTACGCCAAATAAACCATCATCAGCTACAGTACAATTTCAATCAACTAAAAAAGACGACATCCATTTCAAGTTTTCAATCTCTCCGAATCGAATTTCAAAACTTTCGTTTCATTAGTTATTAAAAGCTAAGAAGATTTATACCACTCATTTTGGTTTATAGTTTCTGGTTTCTAGTTTACTATTTTTTGATTTCGTCTTTTTAGCTTTTTGGCTCTTTTAGTCTTTTGGTCTTTCTTTTTTCTGTATTTATTTGCATTGTTTGTGATGGACTAATCTATTTTTTTCTATTTTAATTTTTTAATTTAATTACGTCAAATAAATCATCAGCAGCTACAGTACAATTTCAATCAACTAAAAAAGACGACATCTATTTCAAGTCTTCAACCTCTTCGAATCGAATTTGAAAACTTTCGTTTCATTAGTTATTAAAAGCTAAGAAGATTTATACCACTCATTTTGGTTTATAGTTTCTGGTTTCTAGTTTACTATTTCTTGATTTCGTCTTTTTTAGCTTTTTGGCTCTTTTAGTCTTTTAGTCTTTCTTTTTTCTGTATTTATTTGCATTGTTCGTGATGAACTAATCTATTTTTTCTATTCTAAATTTTTTAAATTTAATTACGCCAAATAAACCATCATCAGCTACAGTATAATTTCAATCAACTAAAAAAGACGACATCCATTTCAAGTTTTCAACCTCTCCGAATCGAATTTCAAAACTTTCATTTCATTAGTTATTAAAAGCTAAGAAGATTTATACCACTCATTTTGGTTTATATTTTCTGGTTTCTAGTTTACTATTTCTTGATTTCATCTTTTTAGCTTTTTGGCTCTTTTAGTCTTTTAGTCTTTCTTTTTTCTGTATTTATTTGCATTGTTCGTGATGGACTAATTTATTTTTTTTCTATTCTAAATTTTTTAAATTTAATTACGCCAAATAAACCATCATCGCCTCAAGACAATTTCAATCAACTAAAAGACGACATCCATTTCAAGTTTTCAACCTCTCGAATCGAATTTCAAAACTTTCATTTCATTAGTTATTAAAAGCTAAGAAGATTTATACCACTCATTTTGGTTTATATTTTACGGTTTCTAGTTTACTATTTCTTGATTTCATCTTTTTAGCTTTTTGGCTCTTTTAGTCTTTTAGTCTTTCTTTTTTCTGTATTTATTTGCATTGTTCGTGATGGACTAATTTATTTTTTTTCTATTCTAAATTTTTTAAATTTAATTACGCCAAATAAACCATCATCAGCTACAGTACAATTTCAATCAACTAAAAAAGACGACATCCATTTCAAGTTTTCAATCTCTCCGAATCGAATTTCAAAACTTTCGTTTCATTAGTTATTAAAAGCTAAGAAGATTTATACCACTCATTTTGGTTTATAGTTTCTGGTTTCTAGTTTACTATTTTTTGATTTCGTCTTTTTAGCTTTTTGGCTCTTTTAGTCTTTCTTTTTTCTGTATTTATTTGCATTGTTCGTGATGGACTAATCTATTTTTTTCTATTTTAATTTTTTTAATTTAATTACGCCAAATAAATCATCAGTAGCTACAGTACAATTTCAATCAACTAAAAAAGACAACATCCATTTCAAGTTTTCAACCTCTCTGAATCGAATTTCAAAACTTTCGTTTCATTAGTTATTAAAAGCTAAGAAGATTTATACCACTCATTTTGGTTTATAGTTTCTGGTTTCTAGTTTACTATTTCTTGATTTCGTCTTTTTTAGCTTTTTGGCTCTTTTAGTCTTTTAGTCTTTCTTTTTTCTGTATTTATTTGCATTGTTCGTGATGGACTAATTTAATTTTTTTTTATTTTAAAATTTTTAAATTTAATTACGCCAAATAAACCATCATCAGCTACAGTACAATTTCAATCAACTAAAAAAGACGACATCCATTTCAAGTTTTCAACCTCTCCGGATCGGAAAACATTTCAAGTTTATCTCCAGAGTGAAATTGAAGTTAGAGAAGTAGGAAAACATTTCAGAAAGTAATGTATTCGTATTGGTATTGTGTATTTTTTAGCACATATAGCGTGTTTTGAACCCGTATTTGCAAAATAGTTGTATGTACGCGAGAATGATAAAAATGGCACTTCTACCGCCAGGTTATTGGGCGATAGCACCCTGCAGCTGACAGATAGACTATCGGAGCCAGGTCACCGTGCGGCCATGGGCTTGCTGCCCCACCACTGGACGGCTTACCTATCTTAATTAGTATTTTATATATCATGTTTGTTCAAATTTTTAAATATAGTAAATGAGCTTAAAAAATTATAAAATTTTATGTGTAGGCTTCTGACACAACTTACTTTATTGTGTAATTTTTTGATAATTGTATCCACTCTGAATGTTACTCAATAATTCGTACGATTATGATATTTTTAGGAGTTGTTATATATAGCAAATGAGTTCTAAAAATTACAAAATTTCATGTGTAGCCTTTTGATATAGTCAACCTAACTGTGTAGTTTTTTGGAAATTTTATGTACTCTAAATTTACCATATTAATTCGTGTTAATTTAATCATAATTAGCGAGAATGAGCTTCTGCGATGAGCGCGAGGAAAATTTAGAGTACATAAAATTCTCAAAAACATACACAATTAGATCCACCGTGTAGGGAGGCTGAACATAAAATTTCATAATTTTAGAAGTTATTTTGTTATATGTAACAACTCCTATAAATATCATTATTGTACAAATTTTTTAGCAATATTAAGAGTGAATAAAATTATTAAAATAGTACACAATAAAGTAAATTGTATCAAAATTCTGCACATAAAATTTTATAATTTTTAAGGTTATTTTCTATATTTAAAATTTTGAACAAATATACATATAAAATACTTCGGTGGTGGGGAGGCAGGTACCTGCCGCACGGTGGCCAGGTCTGGTAGTTTACGTGTCAACTGCAAAGCGCTGCCATCTGGTGATAAAGTGATAGAAATGATATTTTTATCATTTTTGTATATATATAACTATTTTTTTATAAATATCGGTTTAAAACGTGGAATATGTTCCAAAAACTCGGTATTATGAGTTAGACCTAGGTCACATGATATACACCAGCCCATAGCCCACGAGCAAAGCAACCTCCCAAAAGCGAAGAACTACCCGACCGAAGCGTCCTCCGAGTTGAGACGAGAGGGCGGAGACGAGCGGCGAATCGCGAGATGGCAACGGTGGCGATGGACATCTCCAAGCCCTCGACGCTGCCGGCAAACGGCGACGAGCCGACTGCGGCGGCGGCGAAGGGGAGGGGCGCCGGCGGCGGGGAGGGGCTGCGGCAGTACTACCTGCAGCACATCCACGACCTGCAGCAACAGATCCGGCAGAAGACGCACAACCTCAACCGCCTCGAGGCCCAGCGCAACGACCTCAACTCCCGAGGTAACGCGCCGATCCACCCCTCCTCCTCCCCAAGCGAGCCCTAATCCCGGAACGTACGATCGACGCCCTGTTTCGATCTGGTCGAGTTTATGCAACCCTAGTTCCCGTCGCCTGTTGATTATACGCAAGATAAGATCCACTTAATTGTGTTTGTTCGACCGCGAGAGCTGTCATTGATCGAATTACGTTTGGGGTATTGATTGCGATCTCATTTACTACGCTTGATGTGTAGTTAGCTTGTCCTGATGCTTTTTTTTGTCTCTACCAAATTGAAACTCACCTGCTGATAGTACATCGAACTTTGTTTAATTAGCAGATGGAATTCTGCTTATGCTGAAAATTTGCACGCCCTCCTGGTTAACTTTACGATGTTGCATGAAGATGTTAGCTTTTAGCATGATTTCTATTTTGCGCACCGTGGTGAAGTAGTACCAGGCTTCAAGCCTTTCTGTGTAGATAAGGGGGTGGGTTCTTTTGGGCTGAGGCTTATCAGTTATGGCTAATAAATTATTTGAATTCTGAACTGTTCACGAATGCCAGCACGTAGGGGGAAATAGTTGCATGCGATTTTTGCTAATATAGTTGAACTTGGTATAGTTTGTACTATAATATACCTATAGACTCTGTATTGAAAAAACACACTGTTTAAAATCTAGGTACTGTAGCATAAGCTAAAAGCAACAAGCCATAGGTGCTGCCGAACCCGGCCAAGATACCAGTAGAGTGTTTTGGTGTGAACTACACCCCTTTGTAGTTTGTATCACATATACTCATTTTTTTCACTTGCGATTTTGGTGTTGCAGTTAGAATGCTGCGGGAAGAGTTGCAGTTGCTTCAAGAACCAGGCTCATATGTTGGTGAGGTTGTGAAGGTTATGGGCAAGTCAAAGGTTCTAGTGAAGGTACATATCCTTTCTTTTGTTACTTTTTTATGCTGTGTTTGTGGCATTGTGCACATCAGTCCTGCTTTGGGTATAGCAGAGGAGGAGTAATACTTCGTTGGCGAACCCTCAATTAGTCAGATCATGGCTATATATTTTTGATTTGATGGAGCATTACTTTTATGTGGGAATTGATCACTTTCTTTCAGCAACACCCAAAATTGTGCTATTGAAGATATGATATGTGAACTAGAGCCTTGCGATTTATTATCTGACTTTCTAGTGTGCGGATGCAAACATTTATTACTTTCTCATAGGACTAACCAAGCAATGGAACAGAATTATAGAAAACCGAAGTAATGGAATAGAAACCCGAAGTAATGCTTTTATCTATAACTTTCATCTTAGCTTTCAGAAGCTGGTCAATCCTCATTTCACACGCCAGATTGTTTCTCTTATTATCCAGAATTTTAATGATTTAATCTCAATATACAGTATTGGCAAAGCAAGAGAGTTTGCCAAAAATTTCTATGCTCAAGAGAGTTTACCAAAAATTTCTATGTTTTGTTCAGTTCTCTTGTCTTCTGTTTTTTCTTGCAAATGGTGGTTCACTGTGCTTGATTTTCATTGGATTAAATTTAGTAGTCTATTGCTATTGTGTGTAATACATGCATACGGATTATGTTGTCCTGGAGTCTTGATTTTTCAATTTTTATATGAAATTTCTGGCTTCGTGGTGACCACTGACCATATTTTTTAATGTGGGCAATTCTTGCACAAACACATTATCTAACTGTTATCATTATTCAAGCAGATGTATTGACCTGTAACTCTTGAATGGGAGTGTTGAGTTCCCAGTTGTCCTATTGTAATTAACTGGTTAATTACAATCTTTCAGGTGCATCCAGAAGGCAAATACGTTGTAGATCTTGATAAAAGTATCGACATTACGAAGATCACACCTTCAACAAGAGTTGCTCTTAAAAATGACAGCTATATGCTTCATCTTATCCTGCCCAGCAAAGTCGATCCGTTGGTTAATCTTATGAAGGTTGAGAAGGTTCCTGATTCTACCTATGATATGATTGGTGGTCTTGATCAGCAAATTAAAGAGATCAAAGAGGTTTGTAAAGAACTTAATGCACAGTACATTTTGTTGTATTGTTACTTGTTAGCTCTCTGGTTTAACAACTCAATTTTCAGGTGATTGAGCTTCCCATTAAGCATCCTGAGCTGTTTGAGAGTCTTGGAATTGCCCAACCAAAGGTTAGAACTTCTTTACCAGTTTGCACTTTGTTTGACATCAGTTGAGTGGAGTCATCATTCAGTGGAAAATATTAACCCCTCCTTTTTCAGGGTGTCCTCCTTTATGGGCCTCCGGGTACAGGAAAAACATTACTTGCTCGTGCAGTTGCTCATCACACGGACTGCACCTTCATTAGGGTGTCAGGTTCCGAGTTGGTTCAGAAGTATATTGGAGAGGGTTCCCGAATGGTTCGTGAACTCTTTGTGATGGCTAGGTAAACATTCTTTGTTCATGTTACATTGAGTTATAACTGTTTACTTCTGTGGGATTCTGAACTTATCTGTGGAAAGGATGCTTGCATAGTTTACATAATTCGAGAGTCTTTACGTATTTTGTTTGAATTTTGACAGGGAACACGCACCATCCATTATATTTATGGATGAAATAGACTCCATTGGATCTGCTAGAATGGAGTCAGGAACTGGTAACGGTGATAGTGAGGTTCAGCGCACTATGCTTGAGCTTCTAAATCAACTTGATGGTTTTGAAGCATCAAACAAAATTAAGGTTCTTATGGCGACAAATAGGATAGACATATTGGATCAAGCTCTCCTGAGGCCTGGCCGTATTGATAGGAAGATTGAATTCCCAAATCCTAATGAAGATGTAAGTGGTGCAGTACTCACCATAATTTTGTACAAGAAGTCAAGTTCATACTGCTTGATCAGATCAATGCTAATTTTGAATTACTTACCTATATTCCTTTTCATTTTCAGTCCCGATTTGATATCTTGAAGATTCATTCAAGAAAAATGAACTTGATGCGCGGCATTGATCTGAAAAAGATTGCTGAGAAGATGAACGGGGCATCAGGAGCGGAGCTAAAGGTGTGTATAGGTGCCACTTATAGGCCAATATTTCAATTTCTCTTGTCAAGCTGAAAAAATATTCTGAATTGAACAACACATAATAAATCTTGGAACCAACTTCAATAAGCAGCTGCAGAAAAATGTTCTCCATAGTCTGTGTGTAACCATTTTAATCCATGTAGTTAAATACCATGAACTCAAAACTTGTTCCGGGTGGCAAGTATAAACGTATTAGCCGTCCAAATTGGCCCCTTTTGGTCATTATTTTAGCAATGTATTTTGGCAATACTGCAGTTCAATTTGTCTCTAACCCAAGCATCATTAGCTCAACTATTGTGCATCGAAACATATAGATTCATGTAGCATGGTACACAAGTTAATCTCTGTCTCAATCATCAGTAGCTCAACTATTGTGCATTGAAACATATATTTTCTTGTAAGAAGACAAGTTACCTTGATTTTGATTTTGGTTTTCAGGCGGTCTGTACGGAGGCTGGAATGTTTGCCCTTCGAGAGAGAAGGGTGCATGTCACCCAGGAGGATTTTGAGATGGCAGTGGCAAAGGTGATGAAGAAGGATACAGAAAAGAACATGTCCCTGCGGAAGCTCTGGAAGTGAAGCAGGAGTCTTAGCACCCTAGCTTAGCATGTTGAAACAGTTAAAGCGAATAGTGGCATGTTGCCAGATCTGTGAATTTTAAAATTTGAGTTGGTGGTAGAAGGTCCATTCTCCTTCCTCTCTTTACAGCCGTTTGACGATCAACTCTCTTTGGCGATCAACTGCCCCTCTCCTCCACTTCTCCTTACATGCAGCCTGTCTTGTCCAACTCAGGAAAACTGGTTTTAGCTGACGAGTGGACCTCCTTATGTCCGAGCCTATGCGTCATTGATTGGGCGTGTGGCGTGTGCATGCTCCTGTCTAACCGCGAAGAGCACCCTACATTCGCAACTCCTAAAAAACTTTACCCCGCGTGTCCCCCGCTCCCCTACCACCACACGTAACCTCCGCAACCGCACGCAAAATCACGTCTCCCTCCTTTTCCTCCCTCTGCACACAACCCGCCTCCTCCACCGCCATCAGCCACCATCGTACACGCACCCGCCTCCACACGTGGTGCTCCAAACCCCTTCCGACACGGGCGACTCCTCCGGCGAAGTCCCCTTCGGCCCCTGCCATGGGGAAGTGGTAGCGGGTGGAACCACCTCCTCCGCTCGCTTCCTTCCCTTCGATTCGCCTCCGTTGCTTCCAAGAACCACAAGATATCGAGTTGGGGAGTTGCAAAGAGGTGAGACGAGAGGGAGGCAAATGCAAAGATGGTGGACATGTCGTGCTTGCAGAAGGAGCTCACGAGTGCAACCGGATAGGGAGGTCTCCGGTGTCTTCGTCGCTCTCCACGATGGCTGCTCCAACATCTCCCACCTCACCGGCACCATCGTCGGCCCCGTTGGGACGCCCTACGAGGGCAGCACCTTCCTCGTCGACATCCGCCTGCCAGGTAGACACATCTCCCTCGTCTCTCCCCTTGTCCCTTGTGGGATTCCATCGTCACCTCTGCCCCACGATTTCACCTGTCACTGGCCTCTGCGGACCGCGAGGCTAGGTAGATTGATTGAGATGGCGTAGTGCGATTCCTGTGTGTGAGGCAGGGTAAGGATTTGGAGCGTGTTCCCTCTTCGTTCTAGATTAGGATTTTATTGGGCCGATATTTGTGAGCGCAGTACTTCATGTGTATGCACCTTTGCTTTGAGATGTAGAGAAGCAGTGTGTGTTTGAGCAGACATATTTGTACTTCATGTTCTAATTCGAGATGTAAACATATACTACAAAGATGCAAGGTGTATTACACTTTTGTCTTTTATGATGTGAAAAAAATTGTGATGTTGAATAATACAACTCGAGCCTTTGCCATAGGGCCCGAAATGCTTGACGCTCTTGGGGTGAGAAGAATGATCTATGTATAATCTTCAATTGCTTGGAATTTGGTGGCTATGTTAGTTGTTCTGCAAGCTAAAATCTTTTGTGCATCACTCTCACCGCTATATGCTAATAACTGAAGCCACGCCCAATCAAGAGCTGCAAAGGCTTGGAAAATGTTATTATTGTGTAACTGGTTAATTGTGGTCTTTGATTGGCAGGTGGCTATCCCTTTGAGCTTCCTAAAATGCAGTTCATCACCAAAGTATGGTACGCAAGCTTTCCTTCTCCCTGTGGTTTATTGTTTGTATTCCTCTCAGTGTATATGATCTCAAAATTCCTTGTTCGTACGAGTCCATTACTCTTAGCTAACAATTGTTGAGAGTTGATATGGGTTTTCACTTTCTTATATTTGTTGTTGTTTGATCAAATCGGGACATTAGCAGTAGTACATTGTAGTTCAAAAAAATACAACAAGTAGAAAATATGTTGTTTCGGTGTTGGTATGTTCTCTTAAAGTATAGCAATGATATTACTCTTCATGTGGTGGTGAGCCATCCAATCTCCAAAAATATACTGTGACCTAGCAACTGCGGTTACTTAACCGCTTTCTTCTCGATCGATAAGTACAAGTCTTGCGGCCTGGTAAGGCGAAGGGTAGTCAGGATACTTAATGGAACCGCACCCTTGACATTGGTGCAAGATAAGAATCCACCAGTTGTGTTGAAGTCGCCATTAAATGAAACTTCATCAATGAACTCCGTAGATACTATCAATACTTCATTATACAGTAGCTGCTGAACATACAAGATATAGTATGGTAAAGAAGAGCTTTCTTACCAATATAATGCTGCTCTATCTAATGTTCTTTTCTGATGTGTATGTATGGTTAAAGAAGATTTCTGATTATCTTACAAGCTATAGGTTGAACTCTATATAATGTTCTCTTCTGTTGAAAACATAGAAGAGAGAGGCAGAGTAGGACTCGATGGTGAATATGAGGAGCACACCAGTTCAGACGACAAGGTATTATTGTACACCACCAAGGATGATAACGAAATGGAAATGTACACCGCCAATGTCAACGACCGGGACGTGGAGTACACCGGCACGAACGACGAGTAGGGAGATAGAGTACACCGGCTCAGACGAGTTGCCCCAGAGTGAGGAAGAACAACAATCTCAACAACGGCGGATAATGCCGCACCGACCTCACTCTAGATGGTAAGATGACTCCCTCTTTTTAATATTTATTGTATTATTTGGGTTACCTTTGATAATATTTATCACCTTCCTTTGAAAAACCGTTGTAACGCACGGGCATTTTACTAGTATCTCGAGAACGGGAACTTACAGTATCGTGTAGTAGCCTCCTAAGCTAAATTTCTTTATTTGATTATCAAGAGATGTGAGATGGAAATTAATCACTTGCTGGTAATGTATGTTATTTGTTCACTGGATTGCTAGCATAGGGAACCTTCTGTGCTGGGAACGACGACCGCAATGCTGTGTCATGCTCAGGGTTTTAAAAATCGGTCAGAATTGGTATAAATCGGAGTAATCCGCTTTAAATCCAAAACATTTGAGGCTAGTCTGTACTTTAGCCGGTGTGTCCGGTAGAACCGATATTTGGTGATTTTTTAGGCCTATTATCAAAACCCTGGTAATGTTTTGCTGGATATGTTCAATTAGACAGCTAGTTTTGTCTGACAGGCTTCGGCTTCTCTGGCCTAAAAGCTAGAGATCCTGGCTCCTGGTCACAATTTCGAGACGATTTGCCATATTTTGAGATTTTCGTCCTAAATGTCAAAATTGGATCATTTTACTCTCCTCTACTCAATGGCTTGTAGAGGTGACGGAAGTTAACTGTGGTGTTCTCAGTTTTCACACACATTCCCCCATCTGGCAACTCACAAGTCTCTAACACGGTAACAGTATAATGCTAATAAATTTTAAGCTATGGCTACAACACACACTTAAACCCCTAAATATCAAACTCATTCAAGGGCATTTTGCCTACCAGATTAGCTACAACTCGGACCCGGAGGTTGGATGAAATGGATTATCCTTTTCGTCCTATACCCATACTCAACCGCGAGTTCACCAGGCCCCCAAGGTAGCTCCTGTCATCCAATGCATTCTACTTTTCTTATTTCTAGACTGCGAAATTGCTGGAATTGGTATAAAGGTTGCCAGGATCACAATATGGATCGTGTTGCACAATCTCACGGAGCTGAAATGATACGGACGGAATTTTACATAATTGTGATCCTGATGGTAGGGTCGGATAGGATCATAATCCTGCATCAAAACAGATCAACATATAAGTTCTAGTAGAATCATGATTCTACTATCCATCTTCCCCCAGACTAAGTTCGCCACGAGGTTGCCGACTCACCGTAATTGGAGTGCAGTGCACAATGGAAATTCACTACATAGACTAGGCCACGATTCAAGAGAAAATTAGGATAGTATTCATATTCGAATATAAACTAGCCAGGTGTCCTTAACTTTTGGCCCAACCTCTGAAAAGGCAGAGTACAGAGACTAGGCCCCGTTCTCCGGCAATGGCAAAACCAGAATAAAAATAGAAAAAAAAACTAAAAGAATTAAACTAAATTAAAACAAAAATAGCAAACATAGTCTCCATAATTAGAAATCTATGAACAAATTGTAAATGTCACCACTTCATCCAAAATTGTGAATTAGACTATTACCAAATACCAATTTGACATGCGTCATATTTGCACATTATTTTCATGTCATTTACCCGCTGTTTTTCAGCATTTTGTAACTATATTTGATTGATAACATCTAATTCTATTTTTTGAGAGAGCATAATACTATTATTAATTTGCCCGAAAGGACCATTTTACATTTTTTTTTCTTCATTTTCTTGCAGGCCAGGGAGATGAGACGTATAATCTTCGCAATTAAACTTTCGAGATTTGCACCATATAAGTGTACGCATCAACACAGACGTGTTCGCATTGGATCAAACCATGATCAGATTTGAACTCCCGAGAGACCAACTGGGAGAAAAGGAGATGAGCCTGATCGTAATTTTACAAACCTTGAAGGGCCGTAATGCAAAATTTCCATGGACAACACTAGGCCTAGGGGTGCACATGGAGGGGATAATTCCTGGCAGACCGACCAAAGGCCCATGGAGCAAATACAAAAGAGGTAAATGGATATCCGATATTATCCGTGTTCGACTTTGAGAAAAAAATATAAAATAGAATACAAGACAAGTGATATCTATCCGTATATATCTGTATGTCAAGTGATATGATAAAGTCTGTTGTAACTTTAATTAGGAACAAGATAACATATACGCGAATTGCCACATATAAATAGGTGGGGGAATATTGAGTGGTCTTCCTTCAACATCTCGGTGATTAATCTCTTCATATTCACTCTGATTGCACCCTATTATCCAATGTCTTATGCAGAGGCGCAAAAGAAGCGGATAATTTTCGTTTGACTGACCGTCCGAAGGCTTATGAAATGATTACATAATGGAGAAATGAGTATCCGATATTATCCATATCCGATTTCGACTTCGAGAAAAAAATACAGAATATGATATAGGATGAGCAATATTTGTCTGTATCCACTCCGATTGCACCCCTACTAGGCCCTACAATTCCCAATTGTCCTCGCATGTGACTTGAGCCTGGCACTGTTCTTCTTTTTCCCTTACCTCCCTTTGCTTCTCCTTACCTTTCTCCAACTCCGACACTGACAAGGCTAGGCCAACTCATCGGCAGTTGCGGCTGTCACCACCACCTTCTCCATCGCCGCCGCTTCGCCTTCCCTCACGGCTTCCCTACACTATCTGAGGCCATCCCGCCACCACAACTCCGCTTTCTTGCCATCTCTCCTTTTCCCAATACTTAACCCCTAGTGCTTCCCCACATCCAGATCCACTACATACGCTGCCCAGTAAGCGTCGCCGCTCAACTCTCTCCTCCATGTGCTACCCCGTCTGCTCCTCCTCCTCACTCTCTAGTCCAGGCCCAAACCTATCTTGGGCCTCAAGCCTCTTTATCAGGATCGGGCATATGGGCTAGTCCAGTTGGTGGCTATCTTCACGAAAAAATTGTGATTCACCCGAATTTATGTCCGTGTAAATCTATTCGACTTATTCTTTTAGACTACAACTTATTAGTCTAATAAACAGTAATCAATAAAATAAATTAAAATAAAAAACCAGCTAAAAAGCTAAAGAAAGCGGCATCATTCTTCTCTTCCCGCCTTTCCGTTTCGATCTCCGAACGACTTCACTGCGTACGGTTAAACCGTTCAAGCACCATTTTTCCGTTGCTGAGAGACACGTGTACGGTGAAGGTGGTAACCAGGCTCACATCCGACGGTAGAAAAGACCGCTTAGACGTCAAGCTAAACCCCGGCGGCCACGTCTCGCAGGTGATCACGTCGAACCGAAGCAGACACTGCTCTCGTGGGGTCACGTCTCCCGCATATAAACCGCGGCGCCGGCAGAAACGCCCCTCCGATCCCGCCCGCGCAACTCGAGCGGTCGCGTCGTCGTCTGTTCGTCGCGACGACGCGCTCCCTCTCCGATCCCGTCGACTCGCCCCGGAGCTAGCGTGCGTTTCCTCGCGAAGGTTTCGATCGCAATGGTGCGTGCGTTTCTTCAACTTTTGCCGATTTTGTTCCGTCGCGGATCTCGGTTCAGCTTTGGCGGTTCTTGCCTTGTTCTGCGTTGCTCGTAGAATTCGCAGTTTGCGCCTTTTCTTTTTCGCGCTGATTATTGGATCATAGTTTCCGATCGAACAAACGCAGGCGCTCCCCAACACCCAGACCGTGGACTACCCCAACTTCAAGCTCGTCCTTGTCGGCGACGGCGGCACCGGTGAGCTATCGCTCGTGTGCTTGTTGTCTGGCTATGTTCTCGCATTGCGCCGTCTCGATCTTGTATTTTATTCCTTGACGGATGTCTCGGCGTTCTTGCAGGGAAGACGACGTTCGTGAAGAGGCACATCACCGGGGAGTTTGAGAAGAGATATGAACGTAAGGCGCAGAGTTTTTTAGTTTGGTTCCTTCCGACCTTAGTTGCATCTCCTGTTTTCGTTGGAACAAGGAGGATCTTGGCTTTCTTGTAGTTAGTTGATTGTTATTGATCTGCTCGATGTTTTGCAGCGACGATCGGCGTGGAGGTGCGGCCACTGGACTTCCACACGAGCCGCGGCAAGATGAGGTTCTACTGCTGGGACACGGCCGGCCAGGAGAAGTTCGGCGGCCTCCGTGACGGATACTAGTAAGATCCTTGCAACCAACTAGTCGCAATTACCGCATAAATTCTGCCCCCCCCAATTAAGATGCTTCAGCCATCTTTTAGTAGCTGCAAACGTTGATGAAATTTGCGATTCCTTGCCTAGGAACAATCAAGTTGGTCATAGTGACGCCGATTACTGCAAATTAAACCTGGGTTGTCGATATCTTTAATTAGTGTTTTGTTGATCAGATATAGTAGCTATTGTATCACTTAAATTAGTTGCAATTGTCTCAAAACAAGTGCTAGCCCAAGTTCTTTGGTTCAAGTGTTCCGACGATCTCTTGTTGCATCTAGAAATTAAGTAGGTGCAATCCTGATATTTGCTTGCTAGAAAGCTTATAAAAAAATGTTTAACAAATGAGCCATGTTTGTTTGTATTTAGTAGATGACTACCTGCAATCCTGATTTTTCCTTGTCATTGTTTGTCCTTCTACAATAACAAAGATCTGATTATCCCAAAACATCTGTAGTAATTAACATTTACAGCAGCCTAGAAAGAGCTTGAATACATCGTGTAGCAAACTAGCAACTATAGGACCACAATGTCATACAAGAAGCGGTTTAAATCCTGCAAGAGTTGTTACTAGATGGTTTTAGGATATGTTGTTATGAGCTTACTCCAACACAGGCGAGATGATGTCATGATCAGACAAAATGGTTAATATCTAGTCGTGCTAATTTTTTGCTCATGTACATTAACAGAGAGCTTTTTCCTGCTCTTTTGCAGCATCCATGGTCAGTGCGCGATCATCATGTTCGATGTCACCTCCCGACTCACCTACAAGAACGTTCCCACCTGGCACAGGGACATTTGCAGGTAAAATTTCTACTTCAAACTGTCCTCATTTTTCACCTTCCTTTTGTTTCAGTGTCCTAAATTGATTAACACATATCTTAATGGCCTAATTTTTGTGCAATCAGGGTGTGAGAGAACATCCCCATCGTTCTCTGCGGCAACAAGGTGGAAGTGAAGAACCGGCAGGTCAAGGCCAAGATGGTGACCTTCCATAGGAAGAAGAGCCTCCAGTACTACGAGATCTCTGCCAAGAGCAACTACAACTTCGAGAAGCCTTTTCTCTACCTTGCAAGGAAGCTCTCAGGGTAATTGCTGCCACTCTGTTGCATTGCACCACCGTTGTACCTGTTTCAATCCTATACTGATTCTGAACAATCAACAATGTGATGTATGATTGTATCTGCAGGGACATGAACCTCCGTTTCGTCGAGGAGACGGCCCTCCTCCCCGCCGACGTCACCATCGACCTCGCCGCGCAGCAACAGTGAGTGAACAATGCAGTAAACATGTTTATCTAAAGACGAATAGTACTACTACTTTCTTTGCTGAATTGTCTGTGATGTTCCCTTATGCTGGAAAACTCTTGTGTGTGCAGGATTGAGGCAGAGATAGCAGCTGCAGCAGCAATGCCCCTCCCGGACGAGGACGAAGACAGCATGGAATGAGCTGATGAGAGGCTGTGCCTAGTTTAGTAGGATAGTCTAGAATGCTTTTAAGTGAGACAACAATATCAGTTTCAGACTTCCAGTAGACTTTGCATGAATCTGGTTAATTTCTGCAGTAGCTCATGACTCTTTCGCTAGTAGTTGATGTGAATTCATCTGTTGAGAATTCTCTGAAAAGTGCATGAGAAAACCGAATGGATAGGAAAATTAACTAATTTCCTTCTCATTCTGGAGTGTGGCGTTCTTTCCCATTCTTTTTTATTTTTTGCGATAAAGGATGAGTTTGCCTGGCGATCGAAAAACGCAACTCATTCCAAGTATATTGTGCTGGGCCGAAGCCGACCGCGCTTCTCCCTCATGTCGCAGTGTCCGAACCTCAACCGCGCGATGCGTGCACGGCATTATGCGCCCATGACTGGCTGGCGCTTGAGCCGTCCGTCGTCGCTTGTTCTTTTTATATTTTTTGGTTAAAATTTTTGAATCTTGACTGTTTGCAATAGATATTATGAAGAGATCGATACTCACTTGTGATTTTGGTTGATACAGATATTAGATTTTTAATATGTACTACAATTAACTTGTAGATCCTATTTTAAAAAATATTTAATTTAAAAGTTAGTTATTATAGTAAAAATTAAAAACCACTTTTAAAAGCGGTAAAGAACATGCCTATAGCACACCGCGCGCGGGCAGATGCTGATGTGTGCTTTGATTTGCTAGGATCGATGGTGCCCATGCTTCCGGCACACGCACATCCTCGAGCACACGCGCGTGCTGCAGTCGTCTTACCGTCAGAGCAAAAGGTGCTTTCCAAGTTCCCATGCTATTTTACCACATAACTGACGGGTTAATTATCACACCAAAGATCAATTAGTGTATTTTTTTAAAAGAAGATCTTTGTAAACAAAATTCCCAGCTGCTCAATCCAAAGCGTTTGCTAGCTTTTGACGTACGTAACAAATACATCAGGCAGCAACAAATTAATACAGATCGACTAGCTAGGAGGCGTATATACGTAGGATAATGCAACGAAGCGTCCGAGCCAGTGGTGTGCAAATGAGCAGCATGGCCCAGTACGACGGCTTGTTAGTCACGGTCTATTTAGCCCGATAGCCTAAATGTATTTTGCTATGTCGGTCCATGGATTGATGCTGTGACCCAGACATGACCCAGAGAACATTTGTACCGTGTCGGATTGGCACACGTCCGTTTAGCCTGTGGGCTAACGAGGCACGGCTAGCCCGTTTCGCCCCAGCTAGCCTATTTTGGTCTGAATTTTTTTAAAATATATAATAATTTTAAAAATGTGTAAATTTTTTTAAAAAATATAGAAATGTAATAATTAGCTTTATTAATGTTTAAATGATTGTCTCATTAAAAACTTTACCAAGTAAAAATTCAACTTGAGAAAACCTTGTTAAAGAAAAAAGAGTACAGAATATAACTCTGCAGTACATGTAAAAAAAATCAGAAAATGTATAATGTATACATCGATGTTGTAAGAAGTGTCGGTGTCATCGGCATCGTCTAGATAGAGATTGTTAAACGCACATTCCAACTCTAGATTTTGCACGCAGTGTCGAGCTCGTGTATTAGCTTGTTCCTAGTGTTTCACCATCTCACTCGTGAGACTTGTTCTTCTCTCCTCCAGGATCGTTATCCAGAAAGACTGATAGTCCCATGGGCACTGGTACGGATTACTCTAGCATTTGACATTGTAGAGTTTGATCTTCCAGAGGATCTTGGTGCACCAAAGATTTTGTTATGCATATTTGTCTTCTTATCTGTGGTGGGTGCTGGTGGAGGTCAGCGCAAGTGAACTCTCCGAAACTTATATTCGTACTTCTGATAAACTTCAAACAATTTAGGGCTTCATGAAAATCAAATTAACTTAGAGAATATGTTGCTTGGATGTTAGAACAAGAGATGACACGGACGATTTTATCTTAATTTAGCTATGTATATACATAATTGGCAGTTGAGGGCTCCAGAGTGCACAATGCAGGTTGCATTCGTTCTGCAGACTTATTCACTGCCTTGGGGTGATTGACTTTCTGATTCATGGGTCCACGTAAGAAACTGAACAAAGCAGTTCAGGAAGACAAGAATGGTTCAGCGCAAGTCCAGATTCACTGACCCACCGGGCAAAAGGCCAGGCAAACTTCAGATTTATGCTAAAGGTTCTGAACTCGAATTGATGAACCGTAATTTCGGATTTTACGTTTAAAGTTGGCAAACTGAAACAGGTCGCCGGTTCATCTTCTCTTCTCGTTGAAAACTTCAAAATCTGCATCAAGTGCACCTGCTTGTTAGTAGATCATATCACAAAGCACAAACCTAACACGGTTCTTGACCTGACACGGCCGTATCTAGCTCAGTTCAAACCTGTAATTAAGCACTACCTATGCAAAAAAAAAAAAACCTTGGAGAACTTGTGATCCATGAGGAGCACACATCTCGCATGCATGTCCACCAGTCACATACAAATTAAAAACCTTTCGCCATGTCTTGCTATATACTGTCCCCCAAAGGCATTGGCATTTTGCTGTCGTCGAGCAGCAAGGTCAAAAAGGCTACCACTGTATCGTGTTTTGCTGTCCCAGCGTCGACGCAACAAGGGTGTCCATGTCTTACCGACTCCTGCACTTTTTGCTGGTCACGTTGGGTCCTACACAACAGATAACGCGTACGTAGACGTCGACATTTGGAGAAATGTATATGTTTGGGCGGCGTCGACAAAGTTCCACAAAAAGGTCGCTATAGATCTAGTTGCTTAATGATGTGCTTTTGGATTGGTTTTGGTAGTCTAATTATGCTTTTGGAAATGCTTGAACAGTTTAATGAATCAGTTGGATGGACAGTCCGTGGTCGTTAATGGCAGGCGATCATGCTAATGTGACCTCTCAGATTAGCAGCTGACCTAATCGATCGTAACCTGTCTATTATAAACTACCAAGAACATACTTCAGAATCACCTTTGCACTGCTCATCCTACACACAAAAAATTTGTATTGTTATGTCTAGCTAGCTAGCGATCGAGCTGCACCGTATGCACGTTGGTTTCTTCAGCGTGTTGCGTTCTGATTTCTTTTGGTTGCCGGCAGTGCACAGTGTGGCTAGACCTTTGCGTCGTCGAGTCTAAAGACGTCGCATTTTGACCAAGTAGTCTGTTAATCTTGAATCATGGGAGGAAGTAATGAAGCGAGCAGGCGATCCTTCCTTTTTGCTTTTACACAGATGTGTCTGCCGGCCGGCCCAGAAAGCAAACGCGAAATCGCGTCAAAACACACGGCGCAACATGACAGCAAGCCGCCGGATACTGCCGCCGTCAGAAACCAGCAAAACTAAGAGCGCCAATGAGAGGTATACGTACCAGCTACTAGCTAGGATCTTGCATAACTAATCCTCCAAGTATTGTAGACGTATTTGTTGGCAAGATATATACTGAAACGTCCCCAAAATTTTAAAGTTTTGAATTTTTCTTGAATTTTTGTTTGAATTCTTAATCTTTCCCAATTTGGCAAGGCTCCTTGAAAACCCGCTTTCCCTTTTGGTCTTCCCGCTTCCCCCTCCCGCTGGCGCCTCCCTGCGCTGCTGCCGCTTCCCCACCGCCTCCCTGTAGCGCATCCACGCGCCGCGTCGACGCCGGCCAGGATTGCGGCCGTCGCTCCCGTGCGTTCACACCCACCCTACTCCGTGGCCCAACCGCTCAGTCTCCCAGCTCCCTAGTCCCACGATTCGCGCACCGCTACTCGCGCGCTCGCTCTCTCTGCTGCTGGCTGCAACTCCCGGCCGACGCGCGCCCTATTCCGTACTCGTGGCGTCAACTCTCACCAGCTCCTGCAGGAGCTAGTGCCACCTCTTCTCCTGCTCTCTGCACAACGGCAGAGCCTCGCTCTCTCCCCTCGCCCACGCGCAAGAGACACGCCCCAAACCAACCTACTGCTCCCACCGTCTCATGCCATCTTTAAAGCCCGATTGCTTCTCTAGAAAGCTTCACGCCACTCTTAAGTATCCAACGAAACCACCAAATCGAGTTTTCTTCCACCGTATCCTCACCATCGTCTTCCCTTAAGCCCGGTAAGCCCTAGCGGCAAACTCGCTCCTCCATTGATTGTTTTTCGATTGCTTTCGTTGACATGGTCTCTTTATTCTCTGAACACGCTGACATGCTCGCCTGGACGTGAGCATTCACCGAAAGCTCTGGCGGCTGAAGCCACCGTCGGTCGAAAGGCCTCTCCTATGGACAGCCTAGCTGAGCTTTTCCCAACCCAAACCACCGCCACCATCGTGAAGCCTATGCCTCATAGATGGTCGAATTGCTTCCCTTTTTGTCTGAAACTCACCGGAGTACCTCTGAGCTGCAGTGGAGTCCGCCGCCTTCTCTCCTCCCGCCAGCCACCACAATCCATTTCCACGCCTCCCAAAGCCCTAAAATGGATTCCCCATACTCCCAAGAATCCAACCGTGATCTCTTTTTCTGCCGACGAGCACTGCTGAAGAGAAATCGAGAGCCGTCGCAGTGTTCTGTTTTCCTGCCGGGGAGAGAAACCGGAGGTTGAAGACGACCCCTCGGCACGACGTGGCTCCATCTCAGCCGTTTGTGCTTGTCATTGCCGTTTCATCCGAAGCGCCACGCCGCCGCATCGCCATCTGCTCGTCGCGCATTGCCCATCGGCGTGAGCCGCTCCAAAAATCGCATAGAAAAACTCAGGGCCACACTGTGCTAGTGGGCCGACCCAATACTGTTCATCCAAAAATTCCAAAAATTCATAGAACAATCCAAAAAATTCCAAAATTCTCAAAAATGCCAAAAATACACCGTTTCGACGCCGCAAATCCATTTTTGATCTCCATTCCACTGAATTAAATTCCAAATAAATTCAAACCCTTCCATTTGAATTTTGTTGCATTTAACTCCTTTTTAATTTAGTTTATTTTTTCTAGCTTGATTAGATTCAAGTGTGGACTTATATTATTTTATGTGTTTGCACTAGCTTTCGATCTTTCTAAAGCGACGGTTCAAGGACCAGAACCAGGCAGTGAAGTTTACGAGCTAGTGAAAGTTTCAGAGCAGCAAGGCAAGTTACAAGTTTTTGATCATTTTGAATGCCATGAAATTTAAATTATTTAATTACCTTATTTACATTATTCTTAATTTGTGAAATGTTAATTTATTAAAATAAATATTTAGAATGACATGCTAATTAGTTGTGTCCTACCATTGAAAAATGCCATGTTTAATTTGAGGCCATATTCACCTTCACAACCTTAGTAATAATTAAATTATTGTATAAATAACTGTAGATCAGTTCACTTAAAATTTTATACTACTAAGTGGCTTGGCTTTTGGCCGGTAGAATTTATAAAACTGGTACTGGGGTAAGGGTGTGCAATGGAAAGCCACAAGATGACCTTCGTCCACGACCTTACTCTAGGGTGGAGACTTGAACAGATGGTGGTAGTGCCATCGAGCACAATTGAAAATGGGGTTGGTGCCTCAGATGAAAAGTAAGGTTGAGAACCTTATGCTGAGTAAAAGACATAGTAATCGCTCAACCACAGGAGTTGATTTGTCAACCCTGGTTTAGTAGCTGCTCAACTCGATCGAATCTCTATAGGAGGTAGGAGTGTTGATGATGGGGAGTTAGGTATGTGGAACGGTAAAACTATACCTAACAACGATAGAGGTCACTCAGAGCGGGCAGAAGAGTTCAGGGTTAGTGTGTGATCCGTGCCTGAGTGATTCTATCGGGTAGAGCCTATATAAAGAATTGAGCTGTGAAACAACCTGGTTTTCTTAACTCTGTCGTGAGAATTAAGAAATCTTATGGGTAAAGCTGGACAACTCTGCAGAGTGAAATTAATGGTATTCGAATACATCGTGCTTCCGGTTAATGAAGCTGTGTTAATTGGGTGATTCTAGCAACGAAGCATAAGTAGATTTTATGATGTTTTAACTTAAGTAAGTTAAGCATGTAACTTTTGAAAATATACCCTTTAATCTTAAGGAGATCTATTTTGTTTTACCTATTTGTAAATAAAACTGCATCCACTTAATTTAATAGAACCAGTATATTTCCTTCCTTTGAATATCCTTGCAAGTAGTTAAATTAGGGTTTACTCTTGTGACTTGCTAGGTACGGTTGTACTTATTACTTGCTAAACAACAAACATAAGACCAGTGGAATCAAGATGTCCAAGCCGAAGATGATGTTCCCGAAGAACCTTTCTTCCCCGAGGACGATTGGTTTTAGGTCTTAGCTGCACTCAAGTACGCCTAGGAGTTTTTGTGTTGTAAGCTATATGAGTATATATAAACTACACAAGCTATATATACTCAAGGAATATGTTTTTCAAGGTAAAGATCCTAAATATATGTATAAAAGAAAGCATAGATCAATACTAATAAAACCACAAAACATAGAGTGAACTCCCCTAAATGTGTGCATACAAGTGTGTGTAATAAAGACATATGCACATATTCATTTTAGACCATTGATGGAGTTCATTCTATATTCTGGATCCAAGGAATGCACTAATATATAAGAATGTGATTTCGAATGCATACACCTCTTTGATTTTATCTTTTCATCCAAATGATACTAACCAATATCATAATCAATAAACAAGATTAGTCTCACAATTGTATTGTCATTATCACCAAGACCTCATAATTGTATTTGTCATTTATCACCAAAACTAACTTAATGGAGCTTGATCTTTTAGCTCTCATGAGCATTCTCATAGGCAAGACAATGTAGTTAGTAATCTCAATGCATGGTCAGGAGTGGTGGACTCTTATGGACTCTGGCTCCACACACAATTTTGTGGCGGAGGACACGGCATGCCAACTGGGCTTGCAGTCGACAGTCAGCTACCCATTGCAGTCACCATGGCGAATAGGGAGAGAGAGGCTAGTACGAGTCTCTACACTGGAGTCCAGATTCATATTGGAGAAGAAACATTCGTGATAGATGTCTATGTTATTTCGCTCGTCGGGTTTGATATGGTGTTGGGCGTTTAGTGGCTGCGGACTCTCGGTCCTATCATATGGGACTTTGAGTGCCTGATAATGTCATTTTGGTGCCTTGATCACAGGGTGACTTGGAGCGGTTTGACGACAGAAGAGGGTCAGGCCCAAGTGCTTATGACGGGACAATATGACCTCATGACCACACTCCTAGACGAGTTCGTGGATGTTTTTGAGGAACCAAAAGGGCTACCACCACAGCGGCATTGTGACCATCACATTCATCTGCGTCCCAATTCTGAGCCAGTGGCGGTCCGACCTTACCGTTATCCTCAATTGCTGAAAGATGAAATTGTGCACCAATGTGATGCGATGCTCGCCCAAGCCATCATACGGGACAACACCTCGGCATTCTCATCACTGGTTCCCATGGTCTACAAGAAGGATAATTCATAGCATTTTGCGTTGATTATCGGGTGCTCAACGATAAGACGATCAAGGATAAATTTCCAAATTCGGTGGTTGATGAACTCCTTGACGAACTCAAGGGTGCTTACTTCTTCACCAAGCTCAACGTCCGCACTAGGTACCACCAAGTTCGCATGCACCCACAGATATCGGGAAGACAACTTTTCACACTCACCGGGCCATGATGAGTTCATTGTGATGCCCTTTGGCTTGACTAATGCGCCGACAACCTTCCAAGCTCTCATGAATGATGTTCTTAAACCGTATCTTCATCGATTTGTGCTTGTCTTCTTTGATGACATTTTGGTTTATAGTCCTACATGGGCAGAGCATCTTCAACATGTTCGGGCTGTTCTTCAATTGTTGCGCCACCATCAACTGGTTCTCAAATGTTCCAAGTGTCAATTCAGCAAGGAGCCCATCACTTATCTTGGCCACATCATATCTGTCCGCGGTGTCGCCATGGATCCTAGCAAGGTGGAGGGTGTGGAAAACTGGCTGCCACCCTCTTCCATTTGAGCATTACAGGGTTTTCTCGGTTGTATAGGATACTACCGCAAATTTATCAAAGGATATAGAGAGATAGCTAGTCCCCTGACTAAATTACTCAAGAAGGAAGCATTTTTATGGACTCCGGAGGTGGAGAAGGCATTTTTTGTGCTAAAAGTAGTGCTCACATCAGGTCATGTTCTCCAATTGCTAGATTTTGGTGCACACTTCCTTGTAGATTGCGATGCTTCTAATATGGAGTTTGGTGCCGTATTGCACCAAGGCATTGGACTAATTGCTTTTTTAGTAGGATGATAGTTCATCATAACATGAAATTAGTAGCTTATGAGCAAGAGTTGATTAGCCTGGTGAAAGCAGTTCAACATTGGAGACCATATCTTTCGAGTTGAGCATTCACCGTTCGAACGGATCACTATAGCCTCAAATACATCTTGGATCAACGGCTCTCCACCATACCCCAACACACTTGGGTGAGCAAGCTGTTCGAATATGACTTCAGGTGGAATATCACCCAGGCCGACAGAATTTGGCTGCTGATGCACTCTCTAGATGGGTGGATCCGGTGGCATTGCTTGCGGTACTGTCCTTGCCCATCTTTGCCATCTTGGATGCCATCCGCTCTACCATTCCTTCTTCAGCCGATCTACAATATCTGTGAGATCTGGTGTTGGCTGGACAAACCAAACCAACATGGACTTGGGCGGATGGGCTTCTTTTGTATGAGGGCTGCATCTATTTGCCCCTGGATTCTCCCTTATGGCAACAGATCCTCTCTACAGCTCACAACATTGGACATGAGGGCATCCAGAAAACCCTTCATTGGCTCTGTTCCACCTTCTATCATCCTCAAGCCAACATAGTAGTGTGTGAATTTGTGCAAGGCTGTTCAGTTTGCCAATGCAATAAGATAAAGCATCTTCGCCCCGCGGGCCTTCTCCAGCCGTTGGAGGTTCCTAATGTTGTGTGACAAGACATCTCTAAGGATTTTGTTGAGGGATTTCCTAAAGTGGGAGGCAAGTCAGTTATTCTCACTGTGGTTGATTACTTTTCAAAGTATGCCCACTTCATTGCTCTCAGCCACCCCTACACAACAAGTTCCGTGGCTCAGGCTTTCTTCAATGACATTGTCCACTTACACGGTATTCCTTCCTTCATTGTGAGTGATTGCGACTCAGCTTTCACTAGCAACTTTTGGGCTGAACTTTTTCATCTTGCCGGTGTGAAATTGCAGCTCAGTTCAGCCTTTCATCCTCAAAGTGGTGGTCAGTCTGAGGTGGTCAATCATATTATCATCATGTATCTTTGTTACCTAGCGGGCGACCATCCCAAGCAGTGGCTGTAGTGGCTTCCATGGTCTAAGTATTGATACAACTCTTCCTTCTAGACGACCCTGAAAACAACTCCTTTTCAGGTGGTCTATGATCGCGAACCCTGGGACAGCCGTGGGTGGCAGCCGTGGGTCGGCAGCTTAGAGACGGGATGAGTTCCTTGTGGAAATCCGTGAGCGTTTGTTACAAGCTCAGGACTATATGAAGCAGCGACATGATAAGAAGAGACGCGATATTACTTATGATGTTGGTGACTGGGCGTGGCTTCGTCTCCATCATCGCACTGCTAGCTCTATTACACCCAGTTCGTCTTCCAAACTGTCTCCCCGTTTTTATAGTCCCTTTCGTGTGGTTGAGCGCATTGGATCAGTTGCTTATTACTTCCATCTTCTGGCTCATGCCTATATTCACGATGTCTTTCACGTTGCTCTCCTTAAGCAGTATAGAGGTCCACCTCCTACTGATCCTATAACCCTACCAGAATTTGGTCATGGCTGGGTCATTCCTTCGCCTGACCGCATTATTCACGCACATCTCAATTGTGGAGCTTGGGAGCTTCTTGTGCAATGGAAGGGTTGCTCGGCAGCAGGTGCTACTTGGGTTTTGTTGGCTGAATTTAAGGAGCGCTATGTGCAATTTCAGCTCAAGGACAAGCTATTTCATAAGGAGAGCGAAAGTGTTGTTGACGCATTTATTGGCAAGGTGTATACCCGTCGTCCACGACAGCCAGTAGAGTCTCCAACCGTGGCCATAGCTAGACAGGGCATGGAGGCAAGGGCAACAACGCATGGATATGATATAGTGGTTGCTACGGCAACAACCGAGTCTACAACCGACTATGCAGAGGAAGTTTGATTCACTTGCGGTAGTAGACATCACAATAAGTAATCGGAAAGGATTAGTGATATATATGGAAGTTCTTATTAGTATTAGCATGTTATCTATATTAGGCAATCTATATTATGTGTGCTATCTATTGTAGACTCTCTTGTTAGAAAGGCTCCTGGATATATAAAGGAGACTATTGCTATTGAAGGAAGGCAATAAAAATTTATTCGGCAAACTCTCTACTGCTGCTCCTGAATAAATGATATATGGTAGCGCTATTCTGCGCCTGCGCATTCTATGCGTGCGGTTTTGCACCCTGGCAAGCTTTCACCGCTTGTGCAAAAAGTTACCATCGGCTATAAAGAAAGTTATCATTGGCTATGTACTATGAGCATCGGCAGTAACTTCACTTGCTACCGATGGTAACTTCATGCAGAACCGATTGTAACTTTCTGGCACTGTGAAGATTTGATAATAACCTCATTCATAACCGATGTTAACTTCATTCAAAAATAATAGTAATGGTCCCGTGTATTTTACACATATACGTTGATTATATATATTGATTAGTGTATATATATATATATATATATATATATATATATATATATATATATATAAATTGTATGATTTATTCTTTTAATTTTTTAACTGACTTTTGACTTCGACTTCGCTTAGTAAGTACTATCTATTAAACTAATAAGCTAATAAGCCGTAGGGGAAACGAAAGAGCCTATGGCCTTTCGGAAAGTGATCGCTCGAGAATTATTCGCAGAATCGCACCCTGGACCCTCCACTCTGCACACTGCACTGATTCGATCCATGCACATGTCTAGGAACGTATATCGTGAGATTCGACGGTTGTATCCACGCTGGTTGTGTTTCTGAAGCAAAGTAGCGATGCGCGATCAAGTGTATCGAGCTCCTTTTTCTTTGGTGAATTCAGTACGTACTCAAAGGACTGGTGCCTTCGTTTAACTGAAATTGAACGCATACCTGTGCATTTTATTCCTCATCTCCATCATCTCTGATCGGTATTCGGATGGTCAAGATTAATGAAGGTCGGAAATCATGCATGTTCTCCAGTCATCTTGTGGAAAGGGCCAAATTTCTCATCCGGTTTAATTTAGAGTGTTTTTTTAATCAAATAGCTAGTGTGCAAGGCACGTTTTGTAGGTCTCATTTGGAACACGATAATTTTTCCATATTTCTGTAGGTATTGGGCAGATTCATATGAGGCCGTGAGAGTTCCAAACATGCCCTTAATTATCTGCCCTTATGACTTTTGGCTGAAATTTTTGAATCTTACCTATTTACCACAGAGATTACAGAGAGATAGAAACTCGTTTATGATTTTAGTTAATACAGATATTAGGCTTTTAATGTGTACTACAATTAACCTTTAGACTCTGTTTTGAGAAAATACCCTATTTAAAAGTTAGCTACTGTAACAAAAATCAAAAGTTACTGGCTTCGATCCAAAAGAACAGGCCCAGAGTATATGGAGCACTGTCTTTTTTTTTCTCTCCCTCTCTAGATTTCTCTTGCGATCTATTTGTCCAAGGAAGGTGGTGGGCGGATTTGAAATTTATATAACCATATTAGATCACTGTAAGCACGTAGAATGTTGCAAGATAGTTCATCTTCTTTTTATCTCAACTGACCATAGATTTGGGAACGTACCACTAATTGTTTGAAACGCAGAGAAGATTCGGTTTTGGTACCCATCGCGGAACCCTGAACTCGATTCTAAGCATATATCATCTACGTACCAAAAATAGGAATATTATTCCTGTCGTCGGTGCATATCATATTTGGATGAATCTGGAGCAGATACAATGTTTACTTGATATTTGTTTTGGTACATGCAGTGTCTATTTGGGTACCAATTTTCTGATCTAAGATTAGTCCATTTCTTTTGTTTTTGCCGTACGCGCTTCAGCACTTGATGTTGCCATCCAGCTACCCGGTAACTTTGGCTAGCAAGGACATGTATCTGTGGACCTTTATTTTTGGACATTAAATCTTTAGTGTATAGGCAGAGCTCCTGCCGTATTTTTTAAAAGAGATAATCCATTTCATCGATGGCATTTACCAAAGGGAGATTTCAAAAAAGAAGCATTTACCACTACCACACAAAAGTTCATTACAGACGGTTCAAAACCATCATTATAGATAGTTTTTGAACCATCTGACTTTATAGGTCAGTGTAATAAAGGTTATCACAGACGGTTTTTGAACCATCTGTGAAAACCGTATCACAGACGGTTCAGAACTAGAACTATATGTGATCATCCGTTATCACAGACGGATCGAAACTAGAACCGTCTGTAATAATCAGTTGTCACAGATAGTTCTTGGTAAAAATCATCTGTAGTAGATGTACCAGATCTAAAAAAGTGGATAATTTTACCATGGCTAAGTACGACACTTAGATACAGACTTATCGGGTTGAGTTCAGAAATTTCGGGTCGAGATTGGGTTGAGAAGGGGTTCAACCATGGCATTGCAATAGGATCGTCCATGGGTTGGCTTCGTGGCCTCATGGGAGTCACTGGTTCGCCAGCGCCAACTCGCCAAGCTCCTCCTCCCTATCCCCCTATACTCTCCACTGCTCCCTTGACTCTCCCTTGTGGGAGTCACCATCGACTTATCCTCTTTCCACCATTTCCATTGACTTCTCCGCTCTTCCTCCGCTCTCCACTGTTACCACCACCACCGCTCCCTTCATTCTCCCTCCACTTGACCTCGTGGGAATCGCCATTGACTCCACCGCTCTCCACCTTCGCAATCAACTTCTCTGCCCTCCCTTCGCTTTCCATTGTCGCTGCTGCCACTTGTAACATCCCAAATTTTGGATGTTTGAAAATATAAAAAAATAAAACTTTTAGTGCATTTTGCTAATATATATACTAGTTGATAAGTCTGTATCTAAGTGTCATACTTAGCCTTGTTTAGATACATGTGGGCATTAATTTACCTTGACGTCATTTCAAAAACATTGAAACATGTTTTTGGTAACCATTGGGGGTAAATGGTTGGTATGTTGAACTAGAAAAGAAAATTTGGACTCCAAAACTCTAAACTTGCTTCATACTTGGGCAAATGTTAAGTGGGGCTGGTGAGGTTGGAATATGAAAGTGTGGTATGTGGCAGAACGATCCAGGTAATCTTAAGAACTGAATCTTGTGATGACCTCTCAAGGTAAAATAGTGTAACCACAAGTCTATAATGGGTACGACCTAACCAATTAATTTGCATCGACTCAACGCTGGATGCGCCATTAGGTGCAACACGGGCAAGTGAGCCAAATAGAGGTCTTTGATGTGACGGTGCAAGAGGGGGCATCTGGAGCAAGTGGATAGAACCCCACGGCGATGGAAATCTTAGTGGGTGTAGCCACGTTGGGAACATGTACTTTAAAGGCCTTGTGATGACCATATGAGCCTCACGCCAATAGTAGCATGGTAGTAGAATAAGTTGGGAATCTCTTGTGGGTAAAATATGTGACTTCTGCAGAGTAAAACTATTCAAACAGTTATGCCCACAATTAATGAAGGGCATGAAAACTTACTTGAGTTAGTGCCCTTTCTACAAAGTATCTTTATAGGTGGGATAAAAAATAGGACGGGTGGATAGAACCTCAACTTTGATTTCTCTTGGGTGGATAGAACCTCAACTTTGATTTCTCTTGGGTGGATAGAACCTAATAAATATAAAGGGAGGATATAACCCTAAAAATGAAAATAATATACGGTGGATGGAACCATGTTTTGTAAAAAGTAGATGGAACCCTCGCTCTAATTATTATTGCATTCTTCACACTCTTTAAAATATGGTTTAGTTAAAATGCTAAGTCTCAGACTTTGTATTTATTGTATTTCAATTGTGGCTTTCTGTAAATAAAAGAACCTTAAGCCCATTTTTGTCAGCCTTACATTTATTATAATTGCATTCTATGTGGTGACTTGTTGAATACTTCATACTCACTATTGCTCAATTACTATCATTCAATAAGTAAGAAGGAGAAAGAAAACATGTGTGATGTTTTCGTTTTCGCTGCGCTTTTAAGGTTTTGGCTTGATCGGTCCATGTGTAAGTTGAGGACCGTTAGGTTTATTTATGTATTGCACACTACTGTTATATTAGTTGTACTTTTGTGAGATATGTGATTGGTGTTTAGCAATGTATCTGTATGCACTATCTACTGATCCAGGAAATTATGTGGTGGAATCATAACGATTCTAGATGATAAACCCAGGATCTATCAAAGCTAGTATCGGAGCATATCGACCGCAGGTCATGACTTTAGTTAGCATAACTATTAGTTTTAAGACTAGAATTGTTTATCAAAATATATTTTCACCTGTAAAGGCTTTACCAAATATTATAAGTACTATTGCTCATTCTCTTGTCTGTATCTTGTCTTGGCAATTTTACTTCCATAGCTATCTTACCTCAATTAAAATATTATATTTTCAAAACTCTTCTTAAAAGCCCTCTCTAAAGGCATCCTAAAGGCCTATTTTGGTTCGAAATCACAAAGCTTAGCTTTGAAGCTTATTTTATAAACATACCCTTGGATGTTGGATTATCAAATTATTTAAAAAATTCTTTTTAAAAAAAAAACACATTTCTAAGAATCGAACTTCCGAGGAAAATTTTAAAGGTTTAAATTCTCCCCTAATTTATTCCAAAACTCTTTTCTTAAAAACTCATTTATAAGAACTTGATATTCTGGGGAAATTTTTAAAGGTTTAACTTCTCCCCAAATTTATTCCAAGATTCCATTTTTTTCTCAAATAGTCAAGACAAAGTTAATTCTCAAAAGTTTTTCCCTAAAATGCTTCTTTCAAAAGTTAACATAGACGATTGGCAAGGACAAAGGAACACGACAAAGGAACACGACAATAGCAATGCTAGTTATTATAACAGCATCTCCAAAGCTATCTATTCCTTTGGATATGGACAATTACCGTCAATCCATTAATAGAAAATTTCACTACTACAAAAAGGGTCATCACAGACGGTTCAAAAATGTCATCATAGACGATTTCTGAACTGTCTGAATTTATGTGTCTGTGATAATAGGTGGCTATCACAGATGACTCTCGAACCGTCTGTGATAATATACAACACAGACGATTTTAATTAAGAACCATCTGTGATAGTCTAATATCACAGACGGTTCTAGTTAAGAACCATCTATGATAGTCTATTATCACAAATGGCTCTAGTTAAGAGCCGTCTGTGATTGTGTTCTAGCGTCCTCATAAATAAGCCTCCTTCAGTTCATCAATATTCTCTAATTTCTCTACAAAACAACGCCATCAAAGAATGCAGATGAACCAAAGCTGGCCTATTTATGAGAACAAGATCATCATGCAATAAACTTTGTTGCCATATCTTCATCCTGCAATAAAACATGAATTTCAATAAGGGCCAAAACCCTAGTCATCCATCAATCATCACAAGAACTAAGGCATCAACAATTAATTTTCACATGCATGAGCATCAAGATTTACATGGCCGAAACCCTAGCCATCCAAAAATTACGGATGGAGGATATATCACCGGTGATGAAGGAGAGGCAGCGGCAGCGTCACCGCTGTGTCACAACGGTGACATTGCACAAGACACTCTTATGACACTTAGGACAAGAGTGTCTTATGAAATGAACTGTGGCGTCACAACCGGAGGTAGTCGGCGTCGTCAAGGGGACGGGGCACTTCGGTTTGGGGGAGGAAGCAGGAGTAAGAAGTGGATGAAGTAGGAACAGCAGGAAATATTGGTTCTTAGAGTGAAATTGGGGGAAAGAAAGAGAGGAGTAATAAGGGACGAGAGGTGGGAGGAGACCGGTGCCTGCCATTTGATACAGAGAGAATAGATAAGTAGATCGAAATTTTAGGAGAGGTGCCATGGATCAGTGATGTGGCATTATCATAGACGGTTCGGATTAAAAATCGTCTGTGGTGTATGGTGACATCATAGATGATTGTTAATTCTAACCGTTTTTGACAATATCACAGACGTTCGAAATAAAAATCGTCTGTGATAAGTAGCTCATCACAGACGATTCTTTCCATCATGGTGAGCTTAGACGGTCCATTTTATTAAACCGTCTATGGTAACTTTATCGCTGACGGTTTGTGTTGAACCGTCTGTGATGAGACATCCAAGATGACTTTTTTTATATAGTGTTTGTGACCGTCGTAAGGCTAGTAGAAATCATTAAATTCTATGATCTTTTGAAGACAAGGATACATATTGAGCCAGTACTTGGAAGTCTACAACTTACCTAGAAGAACAAGGTCTCTCTACCTTCTATCTTCTCCACATCTTAACCTACATTTGTGTAGAATTTCTTCCTCCTATCTACTCCAAGAACAACACGTCGAGCAAAGCCCTAGAGCATACTGCTGGCCAGCTCAGCCCCACCTCCTTTCTTTTCATTTTATCAGATTGCCTGCACCAGAATCGTAGCTTTCGCTAGAGAACCTATGAAGGTTTGTTGGTGTTGATTAGCTCAGTATTACATAATGTCAAGTTAATATGTGAAGTCATTATCCTCCTTCTCTTATCTATGCAAAAAACTATCAAGTTATAAAGTGTTAGCAGTTGTTCAACAGAGGATTTCATTTTACTTATTCTGATGTTTCACTGAAGTTCCTGACTTCAGTTTATGACACAATGTCATAAATTACCGAGTACTATATGTAGGATCATCGATGGCAATCAGAGGGGGGTGAATGATTGCAACGCCTAGTGGAAATTTTTTCTCAAATTTTATGCCTTTTAATTGTTTAATATGCAAAAAACAGAAATAACAAAACAAACAAAAAAGACAGGATTTATTATTTTATCAGCGATCAGATCAGAACGAACACGATGCAAGACTGCATCGACATCGTAGCAAAATCAGAGCGCGCATCGTAGCAGTTTAGTAGCGACTAGATAATGGGTTGCTACAACTGCACGTTTTCGTTCAATCTTACAATTGATTTTTAATTAAAAATTGATTCATGTATGTAAGGAAGAAAAATACCTAGACATAGATCAATGCATGAAAAATCTATAGAAATAAAACACCAGGAAAAAGGATAATATATGCAAATTTAAAAACTCACAAACTTTTATTCAAAATCGCGAACACTATGCATCCATCCATCCATTAGCCATATGCATGCAGTCGCCGCTCGACTTTTCGCTTCGTCTTGGCGAGAGCTTTTTTTCCCAACTCGGTCATGGCGCTCGCTCGTATTTTTTCTCCGTCTTTTCCAAATCAACGCGAAGATGGCTCAGAAGCAACCATGACCGTCTCCACACCCAACCTTCACATGCAAAGACTAAAGAACATTCTTTCGGCACAAGTTCTCTCCAACTTGACCAACATCAATCCGCACACACGCGACACAACTCGCATAACAACGCTAAACAAAATTACCAATTATTCATCATCACAAATTAACCATTGTCAATTATTCATCACCAAAATATCCTAGACCTAGCCACATGGTCTAACAATCTCCCTCTTGATGAATACATTGACAACACCTCAAGATAGCATGATGAATTAGCTTCAATTAGATATGAGCGAATAACTGAAGCCGAAAAAGCATTTCAAGGCACAAGTCTTAAATCTCTCCCCCTCAACACAAGAGATATAGTTTTTGCAAATTTCTCCAATATCTCACAAAACACACCAAATCTCTCCCTTTGGCAATGTAATCATCAAGAATATTCTGAGAAAGGATAATTCTAAGAAGGGGCAATGAGAGTAAAACTCAAGAAGCTTTGTAGATTATCCAAGTCACTTTGAATTGATTTAATAATTTAACCAAGCCATATTTTTTAGTAGAGCTATCTAGATCATATAAAGTCATATATCGTATAGCAATATCAAAACAAAGTTTTCAATATGATTAAATAATTTATATCAATGACATGCATCTCAACAATGACCAAACTCATTATAGAGAGCACAATGAGATATCACAACAAAAAGTCAAAGCCTAAAAGTGAAACAAATCTTTAATGTAGACGAGCTAGCAGTCTCATATAACAACCTATTGCTTCACATTCAATTCTTACGCATGTGACATACTTGTAGCATACTTTTTTTATGATAGCTTACTTCTTGTAAATGGTGGCATGCTTAAAATACACTTCTTTTCATCTTGTGCACTTTTGTGCCCCTTTTTTTGTTTACCATGGCATACTTGGAGCATACATCTTTTCAAATGTCTCTTTCTCATTTTTTTATATAACATGCCAAATTGAATGATCATAAAAATATTGCAATATGAAACATGTGAGCCTCATGGCCGAGATTTAAAATAAGACTCACAATCAAGCTAATCTTTTTTTATGAATATCACAAAGTACTATTTATAATCAATCGAGTCAAAATATTCCGCCATGTCATATTTTAGTTCAAGTGTAACAAATTAGTTATAACTAGTCATGATCAAAGCTACACAATATATAAGTAAATATGATAAAGAGAGCTCCACAACTCATTTAAATTTGATGTCTTGGACTTATTAATTTAATTAACAAGTATAATTAACAAAGCTTCCTAAATTCTTAAATATCAAGCTCCCCCTCAGAATGATTCTATAGGATGCAACACGCCCAGCTCACTTCGCAAAAAAGCAAAACGTGCATAATCAAGTGGTTTTGAAAGAATATCAGCAACACGAGAATCCAACTCAATAAGGCGTAAGACTACATCACCTTTTTCATATGGTCTCTCAAAAAGTGAAATATCTCGGAAGCCATAAAAGAAGTGAAGAACCATCAATTGTTCCAACCAAGCAGTGACGTAAAAGATTAGAACCAACTCAAGCTCATGTTCTCCATCTTCATTAGTTGTTCTTACATCACAGGAAACATCGGCCTCACAGCATTGGGGTTAGTGAAATAAGATTTAGGAATTCAGTACTGTGGCACACAACGTGGAGAAACAATAACAAATCTAGAACCAAAATCATGAGCATGTGAGTGATTAAAATGCCAAAAAGAACGTGACTTATTTGAATTATACCATAAACTAGCATGTGAAGTAGATATAAAATCATCATAAAAGTTCTTTAAAAACTTAGCTTTCACATTAGTTCTAGGAATAAAAGAGATTGTACGTTTTTGTCTTAAAGCATTCAATATTTCCTTCTTCTCTTTCTTAGTACGCCTAAAGCAAAATTCATGTAAGTATCTATGTCTTCTACAGTAGGTGCAATGGAATTTAACATAACCAGAATTCTTTTGAAATGATGAGCTAGCACCTACATTATTATTCGATGAACTTTGCACAAGCCAGCAGATTTAAACACAGTTTGTTATGCTTCATATTTTACTTCAATTTTTTCAGGTTCAAGAACCTTAACAACCTTAGGAGGATCATTCTTGGTATGTTCAACAAAATTAAATCCTAGACCACGATTTTTCACATTTGTTTTTGACTTGTCTAGAATCATATTTAGATTTTTCTTGCCAAAAGAGAATCTCTCTAAAGTGTCCTTAAGGTACTCATTTTCCTTAGCCAAAGTAGAACAAGCAATGCATTTAATAGGTTCATTCACAAAATTCTTGGAAGCACTAGATTGAGCAACTTTTTCTTTTTTAACAAAATCATTCAATTGCCTAGTCAAAGCATCAATTTTCATATTTAACTTAGGACAATTTGAGCAGGACATGTTCTCATGATAAAGTATTTGTTTAATAGATTTCTGAGATAAGTTAAGTCTAGCTTCTAGCAATTCACAATTAGAACAAGTTTTAGATTGAACATTTGAAATACTTTAAATATGTAGAAGAACTAGATTTGAGCTTTTCAATTTCATCATTTGCAAGTTTTAATTTTTCATCACAAGAGTCATGTGTCATTTTTAATTCATCAAATTTATCAGTTACATCTCTAAGTTGAACCGGTTTGATGCACTAATAGATCTAGCAGTCTCCAACTCAGAATGTAAAACTTGACAAGACTCACATGTTTCATTATTAGGAATTAAAGCTTTAAGTCTATCAATCTTAGAAGTTAAGCTTTCAACAAGACAATTACTTTCTTTCAATCTTTTTTTGTCTTTTTCAATTCAATAACAAGCTTAATCAAACCATCTTCAAGCTCAACATACGACGGTCCTACCTCATCAGGATCAATGTAGTCGTCGTCATTGTTGTTGCTTGTTGTGAAGCACATACCTATGAAGTCGTCGTTCTTCTTTTTACCAAGACCAAGAGCTTGACGAAGCCGCCTCTCTGATGCCATAGCAACTAGCTCGATACCACTTGTAGGATCGTCGATGGCAATCAGAAGGGGGTGAATGATTGCAACGCCTAGAGGAAACTTTTTATCAAATTTTCAGCCTTTTAATTGTTTAATTTGCAAAAAACAGAAATAACAAAACAAACAAAAAGACATGATTTTTTGATTTTACTGTAGCAGTATTGTAGCGAACACTGTAGCAGCACCATATCGATTACTGTAGCAAAATACTGTAGCGAATACTGTAGCGAGCACTGTAGTAGATGCTGTAGCGACTAGATAACGGGTTGCTAAAAGTGCACGTTTTCGTTCAATCTTCCAATCAATTTTTAATTAAAAACTGATTCATGTATGTAAGGAAGAAAAATACCTAGACATAGATCAATGCATGGAGATTATATAGGAATCAAAAAACCAGGAAAAAGGATAATATATGCGAATTTAAAAACTCACGAACTTTTACTCAAAAATCGCGAACACTATGCATCCATCCATCCATTAGCCATATGCATGCAGTCGCCGCTCGACTTTTCGCTTCGTCTCGACGAGAGCTTTTTTCAACTTAGTCACGGCTCTCGCTACGTATTTTTTCTCCGTCTTTTCCAAATCGACGCGAAGATGGCTCAGAAGCAACCACGTCACGTTGCCGATCTCTTCCAAAATTAGTCTAGATTTTATTTCTGAATTATGGTGGCTACAAAGTGCCCTCCTAGCACCTCTCAAACCCTAGAGCGAAAATTGCATCTCCAAAGCCACAGGGTTAGTCTCCAAGCCCACCTCTATTTATAATCTAGGACCCAAAACCTGGCTTATCTTAAGTCCACGAGTTATAATCCAATTCCAACAAATAAGGGACCCAACCCCTTCCTAACACGGGTTTTCCAAAATTTCAACTACAACTTCTCCAACTCATCACGTGTTGAAGCCTCCAGGAACGCACCTCCTATATCTTCGCCACGCATCATCCACCTTTGATCTCCATGTGCTCCAGCGTGAGCCCGACTACCTCGTGACATCCTCGACCGCCTGGACCTCAGATTTTCCCCTCTTAGTCCCGGTCTTCCTCGCCACCGACCATGATCGTCTCCACACCTAACCTGCACATGCAAAGACCAAAAACATTCTTCCGGCACAAGTTCTCTCCAACTTGACCAACATCAATCCGCACACACGCGACACAACTCGCATAACAACGCTAAACAAAATTACCAATTATTCATCATCACAAATTAACCATTGTCAATTATTCATCACCAAAATATTCTAGACTTAGCCACATGGTCTAACACTATATTCACTGAAGTTTCCCCATTTGGCCATTTGACATTTCTTTACTCGTGACTGATTATAACTTTGGTCTTCTTAAAAATGACAGATTATAACACTGAATTTGAATAGGAATGAGCTTTCCTTTTTTTCACACGTATTTGTTTATTTCACTGGGAGCTGTGCCGATTGTTCCACCTTTCTTATGATTCAGGGTTGTGGTTAGCAAGAGAAGGTGACAATGCATTTTCCTTTCTGTTGAGGTCAGCTTACATACTTACATTTCTGGGTCACTAGTGTCATGCCTCCTCTCAGCCTTCAGCACCGACCACCTAGGACAGCATGAAATTTTCTGTTTCACAAGAAGGTCACCTTATCCTCATATTTATTAAACCATGGTTCTATGTATCAAAATTCCCAGAAGAAGCTATACAACCCAAATTTGCTTATAATTAATGAGTAATATTTAGCCAATTGGACTCTGATGTTCTTTGCAACGGTCCTACTTTGTTAATTTGTGTGCTGCGTGATGGTTCGGTGTCCTAAATTTGTCAGGATAGTGAGCATGTGTGAATGGGATTTTGACAATCATTTGCAATTTGGTATGGTTTGCTTCAAACTCTTTATTAGAGATTTGCAAGATTTTTTGTCATTATTCTGCTTTTAAATATTGTTCCCAATTTTACCCGGTCTTTTAATTTTTTTTCTGAATTATTTGGACTTCTATCACATTTTTTCTGAGTGTTTCTTTGGTTTTGCAATTATCATAAATTTCTATCTTTTTGGAATTTTTTTAACTTTTTCCTTTGCCAATCAGCTGGCGTCTCTCATTTTGGTTAAGTCCATAAAATTTATTTGATTTTTTAAAAATTAATTAAACATTTTTATCTTCAAAAAGGGGGAAATATTTTTTTGCTTAAATGTGCTATCGAGACTCGAGAGTGACCTGCTGTGGAATGGAAATGGGTTTGAAACAGGTCGGAAATGGGTTACATTTACATTATGAATTCAACCATTTGATTTGGGTTGGATTGGTGTAAATGTTGTATGGATTAGATTGGGTTGTGGAATATGGTCTTTGGGTTGGGTTGGGTGAGATGTGAATTTTTCTTTATGGGTTTGGGTTAGGTTACAACCCATTAGCAAGCCTAAATTCATAATGTAAAGGTTTGTTTATATTGATTTCTGCTTCTAACTTCTGTTTGGAGAAATTAGAAAATAATATAAACATCTATCTTCCTGAAGCGGTTTCCTTACTTCTCTCGCTCTCGTCTCACTTCGGGATAAAGTAGGGTCATGGACGCATCACGAACCATACTACTCTCATTCACGTATCTCTCTCACACTTTTTCACCGCTCATTTATTCCTTCTAAAACCACTTCTTTCAATCATTATTATTTATTTTTAATAAAACCCATCAACGATAGTTAAAAACTATTAGCCACAGCGAAGATAGTAAGCACGACTGCAAAACTTGAGCCCATTTCCTTTCCTCCAATCCTGACCTAGTACGACAAGGCGAGAAACACTCGCATGTTACTCGCTCCCTGCATATATACACTCGAGTAGCCAGTCAAGTGTAGCTAGGATCGAGAAGCCCATCACAGACGTGCATGCGCAGGAATGTTCCTCTCTCTCGCCGTGCAACGTGCATGCGAGCGCGGGGTAGCGGCGGCGGAAGGAAACCGTCGCTGGGTCCGCGCGACGAGGCAGAGCGCGCGCCCACCGGGCCGGAACCCGAGCATCGTGCTCCGGCCGCGCCCAGCACCGTCCCGCGCGCGCCGCCGTCGCGACACACGCGCGCGCACCTGTCCCGGCCGGTTTGTCTTCTCCTGCGCCGACCCCCTTTCCCGGGCTCGGATCAACTTCTTCGTAGCATACACATCGACTAGCTGCCACGTCAGCAGCCCAGCATGGTAAGAGAGAAGGCCACCACCAGCTCGTTGACTCTTTGCAGCTGGAAGTCGAACGAAACGACGTATCGATCAGTCATGATCTCTATGTACTTCCAATCCAAATTAGTTATCATTAATTAGTGCACTTGATCAGTTGAGGCTGTTCGGACTTGTACGCTGGTAACTGCTGACAAGCGCCCATAGAACATGCGTGCCGTGCCCTCCAGCGGTCGCTGTGCCAACTCGACCTCCATGTGGCGCGGCCTCGATAAACATCTTCTGCAACCACCATTACCTGTCCAAACCGAAAAACCAATCATTCTTCGTACTGCGTTTCCTTTTTGTTCGTTCAGAATCTGTGCTGCTTTTTTTAGATTGAATCTGCACACTTACATGATATGGGCTAGGTTCTTAATTTTTTGACTTAATGCTTATGGTGTTTTGTTTTTTACTACATAAACTATCTTTCAAACGATACGTTTTTTAAGACGGAGTCTATAAATCGATTATAGTAAATATTATACCGATTTAAGCTATATCGGTTAAAATCGTATATGACTCTCTCTCTCTTAATTCATATTCTCTCACCAACAACTGAATTTAAAAGTCATAAACCACAGCTTAGAAAAGCCATCCATGAAGTACTTCTAAATGATGTCCCTAGCTAGCTAGATGTATACTGTATTCTAACTACGTGCATATTTGGAAGGCAAGAATTTATTTAGTGACGAGATAGTTCAGATACTCCACAATTCTCCTGGGAATCCAACATTTCGGACGGGACCTTATTTCCCCTGGTTTTCACAAAAACTTGTGACTTTTCTCTTCCTAGCAAACAGTGCATTCCATACATACATACATACATACATACATACATACAAGACTCTTGCCAAATTCCCATGATTCGTCAGCAGTTTGTTTATGCTTACGTTTCTTTCGGTTTTTGAGCGTAAGAAACCAAAGTCGCCAATCTTCGATCTTAATGTGCCTTGGACGATATGGTGAAGTGGAAAATGTGGGCTCTCTCGTAAGGATTACTTGTCAATACTTCTGACCTTTTTGACAAAGATCTGCTTGTCCTTTACAAGCAAAGCTGGGTTCTTTTTCTCAAAAAAAAAAGGAAGAAAGAAAAGAAAAGCCGGGGTCTTTACATGTTTTTGGCTTAATAAAAGCTGATTCTGATTTCTCAGTCCCTTTGTTCATCTTCTTCCCCCTTGAATATGTCCACACTGGCCACTTGCAGAAATCTAGAATTCTTCAATCACTGCAAGCCAAAAGAGGAGAAAAGGAAGTTTGAAATTGAAACTGCACAAGTTTCTCAAGACAAGGACTTCGAGATGCCTGCAAATTCTTAATTCCCTGTTCATTCCCTGAATTTTCATGAAAACTAGGTGATAACTCAGAGGCTAAGACTGTACAGGAGATCAATTTTTATACGTTGGATGTCCACCAAGTTGGGGACATGGTCCAGATGTTTAAAGCTTTGAGATGCTTAATTAGTTCGGATGAGTGCTCTAGTACAACTGTTCTCTTATAATTTGAAGAAATAAACGTTCTGATTCGGGTGTTCCCAATCAACATATAATTTCAACGAGTTGTTATTGTTAGCAGGTAAAGACAATCATTACGCGTCTTGAGAAATCACATCAACATATACAGGTAGGAGGAAGACGTCCCTAATTAAGCAACTTGAATCCTGAAAAGATAATGATTAAGCAACTTGTTCATAACTTGTTATGACCTGCGTGCACAAGCATAGACAAGTTAGGTCATCCTTAAGTTTTGTGGTCTGCTCTGAGCTACCCTACCATATTAATTTGCCTAAGCAATTTCTTAGTAGTGTCAGTCTCGGATCAAGCACTAACAGAACACGTGTTTGTCTTGATTCCAATGCAATAAAAATAGTTATTTCTTAGAAAAAAATATTTTAACACGGGTTTTGTTGCATATGCTCCACGAACAACTATATAGAGCTCTTTTGAGGTACACTACCTAGAACACGGAGGAACGGGTTCTGTCGTTTGTGATCATTCTGGCGGTTTCTAGTGGCGGAAGCCCGGTGATATGATAATGGTCATATTATTTTGGGCTGCGGTTAATGACTTTTAGTTACGACTGATGTCTTTTGTCTTTATTTTTTGAGACGGCAGCGGACGATAGAAACAACAACGCAGACAGTGTATACGATTTTAGACTCGAAAAATCATTTGAATAATCTATTTCAAAAACTGTCTCGTTTATTTCAACGTTTAAAGAAGCCAAGAGTCAAAAACAAAAAAAAAATATGGCCAATGTTCCTGATGCTTTTAATGCCGAAGCCTTAGCGGCTTGATGGTGTCTTCCTGTGTTCATGGAAGCGAATCCCGCTGCTCATTGCTGTGCAAAGGAAGCTTCGGCGGATAGTTTGATGTGTACTTGGGTGAACTATCGTCCCGATTTCATCAAGGACGTAGTCACCAAGGAATGTAATCCTGCTAGGAGTAAATGAAGCTCTTGTGATTTGCCCTGAAAAATGCTTACCCCTTTAGAGGTAGGAGGATTAGTGAAATCCTAGCCGTTGATTATCACGGGTAGTTTTAGTAAAAAGGAGGTTAACCTGCTATACCGAGTCACAGCAGCAGGAATGCCTTAGGGTCTATTTTTTGACTGAAATTTATGGTTTTTAATTACGACTTGTAGCTTTTGAATTGTTTGTATGAGAGATTACGGAGTAACAGAAACTCACGTGCAATTTTTGCCGATATAAATGAAGTCGGCACAATATGTACTACAATTAACTAGTAGATTCTATCTTAAAAAGATACTTCGTTTAAAAATTAGTTACTATAGTCAAAAAACAGCTTTTAGAAACTGAAAAGATCAACCCTTAAATGGCTGCAATAACGGGGCTCAAGAATCAGTGGCGCATACAAATGCTTCCTTTTTAAACATTACACCAATACATTTCAGACCTATACTTATACTACTATGTGGTGTTTTCTCAAACATAAATTAACTAAAGACCCTCGCGAAGTAAGACAATCGATTTTGTCTTGGCATTTAACTTCCACGTGTAAAATCCCATTATGAATTTAGAGTAAAAAAGTCAGACATAATTGCTTTAGAGTTTAACATCTCAACTTTCATATCAAATTTAAAATTTTAAGGGTAGAATTTGATGTTTTATTATATTTTGATTCTAAAATGCCTAGCGAAGGATGTAGTACGATTTTAAAATGGGAGTGACTACTGCATAGGCGACTGTTTTTTTCTTCATCTTTAGTCACTTTTTATACTGTAACTTTAGAAGACTGAGAGTGTAACTTCGGGAGAGGGTGAATTAGTATACTGCAATTTTAGGTGACTAAAAGTATAACTTCATGTGACTAAGATATAAAAAAAATTCAATCGACTGTGTAATAGCAAAACCGTATTGAAATTTGCAAGATATAGCAAGTGAGATTACTATTGCTAATTATTTACCTTTGAATGGTAATAGACGATCGTAGAAGAAACATCAACTGTTGGATCATACAGAATGGACATGAATCTGGATGTCCCTAAAAATTCCTTCTCTTTCCAACAGCAAACACGAAATGCCACGTCAGCAACCCAGCACGGTCAATTGAAGAGGATGCTCAAACCTACCTCGTTGACTCCAACAAACCCAAACATGAAGCAGAACAGAGCGCGCACTCTCTCTCTCTCTCCTCCTGGGCCCAACGCCGCCGGCCACTCCCCTATATAACGGCCGCCTCCTCCCGGCCTCCTTCTCTTCTCATCTCCAAGCCAACCCAACGCCAAGACAAACCACCACGCTAACCGAAACGCGCAGCAAGAAGCAACCCCCTGTGTTTTCTGCGTCCTCTGTTTCAAGAAACGGGGAGCAAATGGGCGCTGGGGAGGAGGGGATGGGGGTGTCGGGGTGGTGGTGGACGTGGAGGGCGCTGGCAGTCGCCGTGACGGGGGCGTGGCTTCTCCTGCACGTGGCGACGCGGGTGGCGGACTCGCTGTGGTGGCGGCCGCGGCGGCTGGAGGCGCACTTCGCGCTGCAGGGGGTGCGCGGCCCGCCGTACCGGTTCCTCGTCGGCTGCGTCCGGGAGATGGTGGCGCTCATGGCGGAGGCCACCGCCAAGCCCATGTCGCCGGCCACCTCCCACAACGCGCTCCCCAGGGTGCTCGCCTTCTACCACTACTGGAGAAAGATCTACGGTATGCATGTGACGTGCGCGCGCGTTTGCTAGCTTTTGTTGTTGTTTGCTTGTGCAGCTCTGACGTTTTCGCGATTGATCACTGGGTGGATTTTAATGGTGGTCGTGGTGGCGCAGGGCCGACGTTCTTGATATGGTTCGGGCCGACGCCGCGGCTGACGGTCGCTGAGCCGGAGCTCGTCCGCGAGATCTTCCTGACGCGCGCCGAGGCGTTCGACCGCTACGAGGCGCACCCGGTCGTCCGGCAGCTCGAGGGCGACGGCCTCGTAAGCCTCCACGACGACAAGTGGGCCCTCCACCGCCGCGTCCTCACCCCCGCCTTCTACCCCGACAACCTCAACGTATGTCGGCGCTGCCCGTCCTCTCCTGTTTCTTTGGTGGCTTGATCAGTGTGCAATGATTGACACGGCGCGGCGATGTGTTTTGCAGCGGCTGGTGCCGCACGTCGGCCGGTCGGTGGCGGCGCTAGCGGAGAGGTGGCGGGCGATGGCGTGCGCTGGCGGCGGCGAGGTGGAGGTGGACCTGGCGGAGTGGTTCCAGGCGGTGGCCGAGGAGGCCATCACGCGCGCCACGTTTGGCCGCAGCTACGACTCCGGCCGCGTCGTCTTCCGCATGCAGGCCCGCCTCATGGCCTTCGCCTCGGAGGCCTTCCGCAAGGTGCTCGTCCCCGGGTATCGGTACGTCAAAAACAATCGAAGCCGAAACCACTGCTCAAAGATTTGCCATTTCGGACAATTTGTCTCAAGTTTATGCCGAAATTCGATTTGCAGGTTCTTGCCGACCAAGAAGAACCGGCTCTCATGGGGTCTGGACAGGGAGATCAGGCGGGCCCTGGTCCGGCTCATCGGCCGTCGCAGCGACACCGCCGAGGAAGACGAAACCGAGCTCAACGACAAGGGGAACGGCTTCCGCGACTTGCTGGGGCTCATGATCAATGCCGGCGGCAGGACGGCACCGGCGATGCCAGTGGAGGACATGGTGGAGGAGTGCAAGACGTTCTTCTTCGCCGGCAAGCAAACGACCACCAACCTGCTCACCTGGGCCACCGTGCTGCTCGCCATGCACCCGGATTGGCAGGACCGCGCTCGCCGGGAGGTCCTCGCCGTCTGCGGCGCTGGCAAGCTCCCCTCCAAGGAGCACCTCCCCAAGCTGAAAACGGTGCGCCACCTCACCACCACAACCACTGTTTCGAAAGTACCAGATGATCTTTCAAACATTTCATCAGTTCTTCTCGGGGGCATTTCGGTAACTTTGCATGATAAAAAGTCTCACGTTGTTTGTTCTCCCTGTCCTCTTCCAGCTGGTGATGATCCTGAACGAGACACTGAGGTTATACCCGCCGGCGGTGGCGACCATCCGCCGGGCGAAGGTCGACGTCAACCTCGGTGGCTTAACAATCCCACGGGACACAGAGCTGCTCATCCCAATCATGGCGATCCACCATGACGCCAGGTTCTGGGGACCCGACGCTGCGCAGTTCAACCCCACACGGTTTGTCGGCGGCGCGGCTCGGGCGGCGAAGCACCCCCTGGCCTTCATACCATTTGGGCTAGGGTCCCGGATGTGCATTGGCCAGAACCTTGCCCTCCTCGAGGCCAAGCTCACCGTGGCGATCCTACTCCAACGCTTCGAGTTCAAGCTCTCCCCCAACTACGTTCACGCACCGACGGTCCTGATGCTGCTCTACCCTCAGTACGGCGCGCCGGTGATCTTCCGGCCCCTCTTATCTCAGCCGTCTGATTCAGGCTAGCTAACACAGTAGGGAGTAAGGAATTGACGGAAACGACCCTGCCGAGTGCTGTGTATATGCCTAGTGACACAGGAAAGCCAAGATCCTGGCCTCTGCTTTTGGGCCGGCCGTTTGCCGAGAATGCCCTCCCTAACAGACTATTTCAGAGCAGAACTTTTAGGATTTTGATGGCAAAGAAGGGAAGAACACCGGCCCCAGCTCCCCTGTTCGGTTGCTTCCATTTGTTCTCTTCTCCTTGCATGGACTCTGGTGTATGCATCTGTGTACAGGTTAATTTATTCCAGTTATTATTCTTTACAGGAAAAGGGAATCCAGAACAAGGGGAAAAAAGAGCATTGGGATGGGATATTTGTTCACGTTGCTTGTACACGGTATTCCAGCCTTGTGCTCCTCTCCTTTTTTTTGTGTGTGGTCGGTTGGTGTATCAGTGTGTCTGGTTGTGTTGACAATTCATTGTAGAATCTCTAGTACAGGAATACCTTTTGTACAATCCTCGGTCGATGTTTTGTACAGATGCGTTAGATTCTAACTGAAGTCTACTGTGCAGCCAGTATTGTCACCCTGCCGGGATGTCTTCTCTTTCTTTTCTTTTCTTTTCTTTTAATTTCTTTTAAAATTTTGTTTTCTTTTAAAGAAATCAGACTAGCATTCTACTGATTATCGTAAGCAATACGTTGTATATACGTGCAACCTATCAGTCCGTCAGTACGGTGTAATGCGTCCTGAGAAAGATGATTGGATTTTATCTGGAGAAACAAACAAATGTAGCACGTGCCACTAGCGTACCACCACTAGTACCACATAGCTCTTTTTTTTTTTTTTGAAAGAGGCACTAGCTCTTTCTTTATGGAAAGGAGGAGGGAGGAGAGAAACGAGGTTGGGTGCCTACGTCGGGGAAGATTGGGTCAGGATCAGATCAGAGCAGCCTGACTGACGCGCTGCCGTGACCGGCAAAAATCAAGAGACTGAAGTGACGGACCGGCCGGGCGGGCTACGCCTACGCCTACGTCGCCAGAGCCAGCTGCGCCTGCGCGCGGCAGCCTTTGATGGCGTAACGAGACGACTCGGACGAGACGAGACGGGACGGGACGCCGGCGTCAGGTCGGGCGCGCGACGCGACGCGTGGTTGGCCGACGCGCGCGCGCCGTGCGCAGCCGCAAGTCGCACGGAAGGAAACGCAAACCACCAAATCGGGGCGGGCCGCCGCGGAAGGGTGGGTGCGGCCGTGCGGGACGATAGGCAGGCCGGCATGCAGCTGCCGCGCGGGGCAAAGAAGACGGCCGTCGCGTGCCCCGCCTGCCTGCCGCGGCTGCGTCCGGTCCTGCGTGTGATCCGCATGCCGTGGCGTGTACTGCCACATGTGCCGCACTGCACCGCATGGCATGGCTCCCCCACAATCTTCGTCCATCATTGGCCGTCCTTTGTCACCACTCGCCGCTGGCTGGCGGCTCCTTCGTGGGTTGCATGATCTCCGACGTCCGCTTTCGATCGGATCCGACGGCCGGCCGTGGTCCAGTCATCAGTCAGTACAGCATGGTAGCCATGCAGTAGCATATTGCAACGACTAGTAGGATATCTTTCTACCCTCCTGCCATAAACACTCGTAGGATATCTTTCTACCCCCCGTTCTGCCATTGACATATGTGCGTGGTTGATGTTTACTTGCGGCAGCAAAAGGAAAGGAAAGGAAAGAACATTCAGTTCTGGACTTGCGCGTGCAGCAGCTACACGAAATGGTGCGTTAGTCTCTGTTTGGTGTGACAACCGTTGGTGTCTAAACGCCATCCTTGTAAGCTTGATTTTGACAGGAGGGAGAGAGAGAGATCTAGGTAGAGATTTTGATGTTCTTTCAATCAAATATATCTCGTCTTTCAATCCCACAAGTCAACGTGAAAACGCGAACTTGACGTACGTCTACACCAAACAAGCACTATATAGGTCAGCACCATTTCGACAAAGCTACCATGGCATTCTGTGGGTGAGAATTATAGCGGAATACAAACACAGGTGGTTTATTCATGGGCCGGCTTTGCTTCAGCACTACACCATAAAACTCCAATCTAAATTACGTACATAGTTGGACAACAAGGCTAGATATCTGGGGCACAAGCATCATTTGGTCCACATATGCATAAACTTTTGGTTGGTGCATCAAATTACCATAAAAAATTCTAGATGTAATCTATGGTGTGTTGTATCACCCCTTAATTTTGAAGTTCAAACTCAAAAGTATGTTAGAAGAAACAAAAAAGATAGTGTGCTATGAATAGTAGCATTTGTCTTTTTTCCTTTTTTATTTATCATTTGTCAGAGATTTCTTATTTTTGTTACTCTTAATGTAGAATGAGTTTGAACTTGAAATTTTATATCCAAGTAGAGCAATTTTAGATGTACATCTATAATGTTTTTCAGAATTTTTATGCTAATTTAATACCCAAACTAAAAGTTTGTGAACATATGCACCAAATGATTGTGCACTAGATATCTTCCGGGACAACTGTAGCATAAATAATTAAAGAGCATAGAAGCGCTGTTCATAAATAAATATGCACAACATATGTGCAGTAAGAGACCTAAACTAGCTATTATATCTCTGCATCAGCAACAGGGCACTACCACAAAGGATATTCTGGAGCGCACAAAATTTTCCTTGAGTAGGTTGCTAAAAGACGGACGGTCCCAAGATAGCAGTGGCCGTTATTTGCATGCCACCGCCACCCATCCGGTGAAGTAGAAGCTAGATAGTACGCAGAAAAAGTACACATCGTTACTGCCACTCAAAATCACTGGTCCATCAAGGCATCAATGATTGATGGGCAGATCAGAGCTTCGAAGTGTACTGCAGTACTGCGCCAAGAGTCCAAGACCACCTAGCATTATTGCAACTTTGATCACCCAATGGGCAATGGCCATTGCATTGGCATCCTCATCAAAATTCACCATTACCATCAGTCTGATAAGCCCATGCCATCCTCTACAATGTAATGTGATATGCTGCAAAGCAGGCAGCACATCAAGAGATTAGTGGTTCAGTACACACAGCAACACAAGTGCAGCTAATCTTGTTCAGTTCTTTTGTGGTTGGCCATGCATTCAGTTCATCAGTTGTACTCCGCAGTCCGCAGGCTGGGACCTCCCATTGAGGTATCCAATAATTTGCCACTGGTTTTAGGGAGGTCTCAAGCTCAAAGATGGAAGATGTGGTATAGATGAATGAGATGAGATGAGATGGATCATTTCATGTGCTTCAATTCTGGTCCCCTGGAGAGGCATGTGGTACAATAGAAGTAGGATATATTCTTGCTGCTTCCTACATGCATGTAGTAATTGCTGCAAGTCTCTGCAAAAGTTCTTCCTATCCATAAAATAGAGAGGGCGCCCATGTGACTCAATTCTGCAGTGCATTATTTAGTCCCATGTAGATCGGCCAATTCTGGGTCCATGAGCTTTAATTTGTTTTGGACAGTAATCTGAAAGGGTTCAGCTCATTTCCTGGGAGGCTAGGATGGGTAGCCTACGCCTTGCTTTGAGGGACAGCAAACTTATGACCAAAAACATGACATGTTTACCTTTGTAGAGACAGATGTGAAGTAGCAATGGTAGTAGCAAAGAAGCTCAAGTTGTTCAGACAAGGAGCTAGGTTGGTGTTTCAGAACCAAAATTAACCTTTCAACCAAGGGAAGAGATGGCAGGTAGGAAGCAAGAGGTCCCTTTGGTGCCTTGCAAGCAGGCACCAGCACTTGTCCATTTTGCTCAGTGCTCACTCTTATTCTGATGTCTCAAGCAATGGCTGCACCATCACCAGCCAACAATTGTGTACTAGGGACACATCCCATGCTTTTTTGAGAGTCCAGCTTTGGCATAGTAGAGTATGATTGATGCTGACATTGCATGATTAGTTCCATTCTAGTTCAATAGTCGCAATTCCAATCCTAAAATTTAGGTTTGCATTAAACATGACAAATACACAAAGCAGAAAAAATAGTAGACCTAACTCTCATGAATAAAGAAAGCAATCTTCAGAATGAGTTATCCTGCAGCAACAAGCTGAGGTGGTCTTCCACTCGTGCAGAACTCTGAAAAGTAGACTGAATGAGAAACAGAACCTCTATAATTATTGCACAATAATTTGCATACATGCACCTTGAATTGAATTGTGCTATGACTAAATAAACTTGTACTAAACAACTGCTGCTCAACTCTCAAGCAGTGTTCTCCATTACCTTCTACCTTATGATCATATATGGCAGTTTAATGAATGATGCTGTAGTGAAATTTGTGATATGTGGCATATCATCATACGCAATTAAGGAGTTGGTTGCCTTGCACATCAGTTCTGACTTCTGAATTCCAGTGCAATCATCAGTGAAAGCAACTCGTGATGCAATCATTCAGGATGAATTAAACAGATGTCACTTGAGTTATCCACTCGGGAAGCAACAACAATGACGAAATATATGTTGCCTGGAGAGGTATGGATGCTTAATTACTCATAAGCAAATCAAGATCAAAGACAATTTAGCTAGTACGAACTGGCAAATTAAGGCATGATCAGCACATGTTGCTAGACATCTAACACAGCAACTCCCCAAAAATAATTGGAGTAGAAATGATAATTCGTGCACTGAGGGGATGGATGGAGTTGGCATGGCTTAACCGACAAAATGGAGGTTGACCCTAGTTTAACTCACTCGCTACTTGTATCCAAGATCCAGCAAATAGGGTACATGCAAATTAGCTAGTGGAGCACCACTTACTTCATTATATATATCCTACACGATGTCCAGTAAATACCTCCACGTTTGCAGCTCAAGCTACCTTCTAATCACATGCCCCTTAGTTTAGTTAATTTCTTCACTAGCACAATACTTTCGGTTGCCCTAGATTCTTGCTAATTTGTCCCCAAAGAACACATGCTGCCTTGACAAGAACATGGAGAAGTACTAGTACTTTGGTAGACTTCTCCGATTGCAAATATAAGTTGTTTTACGGTGCTCTTCAATCACTCCCAAACATAGTAGTCTTGTATCCTAAATACATAATGGGCCCATTCACCGTGCAAATGGCATATATCCAGCAAGGGTATAGTAGAAAAAAGGAGTAAAATGTACCTTACAGTTATAGAATGACTTATATTTAGAGAGAAGATTACATGGCTAAACGACTTACGTTTGCAATCGGATGGAGTGTTAGAGAAAAGGTGCTTGCTTGAATAAATTGTTGCTCCAATAGTAATACACTAGCTGAAAAAGTAGTACAGCTGAGTTGCATTATCATTGTCGTATATACTAGCTAGCCAGCCAGCTCATTGCTGACACATGAACAGAACTGATGAAGCTTGACCACAACACTGTCCCATTGTTTGTCAGTATCAGAGCCCTCAGTCACACGGAGGACTGAGGAGTAAGGACGGCGCAACCACTGCAAATCTGCAGCCGCCAAGAACAGTGAAAGATGGTCGTACTACGGTATAAACACTGTGAAAGCAATTACTAATCAATAGCGTTATGGCTCGAGAGATGAGATGCAACTGCCACAGCCTGCACTGCACAGGCTCTAGTCTCCAGTCCATTACCTAATCATTAGTGACTCTTCTCAAGCTTCATCTACGTACCCATCATCACATGCCCGGCACGTGACAAGATAGGGACTAAGAAACATGCTCCAAATGGACAAGTGAGTGGAACCTGTCATTGTAGTAGTAACGAAAGCTACGCGCAGCAGCGGGTCACCAGGTCCACTGCACAAGTAGAGATCAGATCAGTGAGAAGTTTGTTTGCTTGTTTGTTGGCATGTACCTAGCTCGCCATTGATCCTGTGGTACATGCATCCTCATGAATGCGACCGGCTGCTTGTACTCAAAGAGGCTGGCTGAAGCAAGCAAAATCCAATGCCATACATCTGTAAAACACAAGTGCTCCGTGCAACGACCGTTATTTACGGAACTTAAGAGACTTTTTTTTTGAGGATTGTTCGTAGCTGATGAAATATGAGTACATTGCGCACCTTTCATCGACATCAAGGTTTTTGATGAGCTGGTTGGTGCGTAGAAAGTAACGGTATTACTGTTTGGTGCATGGATTCGTAAGACGGAACCCTTGAATGCATGTGGTAGTACTGCTTGCATCAGCCCAAAGCACATTTCTGCTGCAGTGGTGGTGCAGCGTACAGTATCTCAAATCAATGCGCACAGCCTTCATTATGCTTTTGTTCAGTGCTCGGAACATCAACAGCCATCCTTGGCCCATAATGCAGTGCAAATGCAGCAAACAGCGGCAACAACACTGCAAGGTTCGTTAGGCTGGTAGTACCAGAAGGCAGCAGCATACAGGTCTTCGATGGAGGATGTAATATCCCAAAAGTATGAGAATATTGTAATTGAGAAAAATCTAAAATCTTTTATCAATTTTTAGTGTTGTTTAAAAATTTTGGTGTTCATTTGAGTTTCTTGATTTGGTTCCTTGCTAAAAATCCGAATAATAAAATGTAAACCTTAGAATCAAGAACTAAGATTTGAAATCAAATTAAGGAAATCCAAATTCCCTTGGAAGTCTTGAATTCAAATCTAAAAATTGGAAACCAAATTCAAAACCAAGAATAGAAATTAAAACCAACATATAATCTTTCCCATCCAATTTACATGTCCGAAAATTCAAATTCTAAAATTTAAGAATTATCTCTCAAAACTCAACAATCTTAAAATTTAATTTTTGAATCCAAAAATTTGAACTAAGATCTTAAACTCAAAACCTAATTACAAATCTAAATCTAGAGTTAAAAATTCGGAATTTTCTTCACAAATTTTTGGGCCCAACCGTTTTCCTCCCGGCCCAGTAAACCATTTTTCCTCGACCCCACCCACTAGGGCCACCATTGCCTTCCTCCTACTTCCTTCCTCCTTCCTTCTCCTCCCTCTTCCTCCCGTCGTGCCACATCGCCCAACCTCGCAGCCGCGCCGCCTTTCGCTAAGCCCCAGTGCCCTCCCTCTTCCTCCTCCCTCCCCTCCTGCTCCCGGTGACAATTGGCCTTGCCCACCCGCGCCTCACCCCTTCCTCCTCCCCTAGCACCGAGCCGGCCACCACGCCCGCCGCTCACTTGCCGCCAACCCGCCTTGGTTCCCACGCGTCGCCCGTTTTCCCGTCACATCCGAGCCCTACGCCATCGCCCATGCCTAACGCTCAATGCCGCCGACCGGCGTTACTCTCGCGACGCCACGGCTCGGCGTTAATGTCGCGTCGCGTCGCCAGCCTCGCCGCGTCGCATCGCTGGCGCGTCGCCTGCCTCGCGTCGCGCCAGCTGGCCTAACGCCGCCCCTTCCCTACCGACCTAACCCTGGCTCCTCTGTGCCTTGCACTGGCCTACGACCGCCCGAGCGCATGACGCCTCGCCCTGCATTACTCCACCGCGTGCGAGCCTTCAATTTGCCCAACTGCCAACCACTTTCGCCCGCCTATAGAAGCCAACCGAACCTCATTGCTTCCCTTCCCCGTTGCGCTTCTCCTAGTTTTCGGCCGAGCCGCCCTGGGCTCGTGTCACCGCCGCTCCATGCCGTCCCGCCTCTCCAGCGAAACTCCTCATGAGCCACCCACGTCACGGCGTGCCCCCGGGCATCTTCTACCTTCCCCTCCATTAATTGAAGTTTTGTCGCCAGAGTCCTTTGCAGCGGCCGTTCTCCTCGAGACTGGCCAGTGCTACCATTTTCACCGCCACTTCCTCGGCGTCATTCCTCTCGATTCCTTCCTCCTGGAGCTTCACCAAGGCACCCCGAAGCCACTCTAACCGTCGGCTAGAGTCGCCCATCGCCTGAGCTCCGCCTTCACGAGAGCCACCCACCGCCGCCCCCGGCTCCCGATGCCAGCCCGCCTCGGTCCCTCTCCGGCCCTGCCAGCACTCTCGGTGAGTTCCTCGTGGCCCACTCTTGCTCATGCTCCCCCTATCTCTCCCCTCTCCTCCGGCCGCCATTGTGATCTCCCACAACCACCATTCCCACCGCCATCGCCCCACCATGATGCCTCCGGCCGGAGCCGCTACCCCAAGGGACATCCTCTCCTCCACAAGGTCCCGTTTTGCCGGTCACCGCCGCCTCCCCGACCGTTCCCCGCCGGCGACGCCGCCCGATCCCTGCACCGTGCACCCTCCCCTGTTCTCGCCGCTTTTCCCTTGCTCTGCTCTGTTCTCTGCCGAACAACCCCCTCCTCTCTGTCTCTCTCTAATGACGTGTGGGCCCCACTAAAAGATAGCATCTAGCTAATGTGTATCACTCGCACCCTTTCAATTCATTTCTGTTTTCTTCAAAAGAGCAATATTAAGATATGAATTGTAAATAAAAATAGGAATAAGAATTTAATTGTGAGGTTAAACTAAAAGGGTTATGAAATTAAATTAAAATTTTAACTTTGTTTAATTGCATGCAAATAAAGATTAATAAACCAATCCTCTTGTAAGATTAAAGATTTATGCCCATTTAATCTCGCCTAGGTTCATGACAACCAAGAAAATAGCAATAAAGATAATTAATATAATAATTTGAATAAATGTATCATCAATTTTAACACTTCAAATAGTGAGAGTTCAATTTACCTTGCTTAATAAGATTATCTCTCAAAAAATTATTTGCATACCACATATAATATCAAGTATGGTTTGCTCATCCTCAAAATCATGAGACCCATCTTTGATAGTAAATAATGAATAAGGGAAACAATTGGAATAATAGAATCAAGGATAGTTAAACTTTAAATAACAAGATTTAAAATAAAGTTGATCTTGTTCATAATCAGGTAATTATCATAAATATTTGTGAACAACTAATATTTATCTTAAAGGCAAACATTGCAAAATATGCATAAGATAACATTCCATGAGCAAATAACATCCTCAATTAGAGTCTTGCTAAAACACAGTCTCGCCTAATTATCCATCATCCAAATCCTTATCTCAGGATTTAAATTCACCAATAAAAGGTGGAACGTTGATCATTACTAATAAATGGGTGAATCAGCGAATAACTAACTTTGTTCATAATAATAAGTGGTTAGATGACTAATTACATATCTTAATCAAGTCATTAAAATAATGGTTCATTAAGATTGGCAGTTGCAATCTCAAATAATATTGCATCTTGAAATATCAAGTTAATTCAACCAATTAAAATTTTGCTCATCATCTTATGGAGACTATATCCTAAAATCCCTAAGTCTCAATACTCATTATCCTATTAATCTCTCTCATATATCTGTATGCCATCCGTGACTTATGGAACTTCCTTAATAAATATAAATCAATAAAAGAAAGTCATCAAATAAAAGATCAAACCTTGCCTTTCCCTAATCGGTTATATATGGCTACATTCTTTTCCAAAGTGGATAATTCCGGTAGATACTTCTTCATCATTGATCCCTCTTTATCCTAATTTTCTCTCACAATAAAACTACTAACTCACCTCCTTCTTTTGCTCAATTCATCTACAGCTGTGTTTACTGCACTCTAACTCGAATCATCTTTCTATTATCAAATCGTAATAAACATATAATCTAAATTTAATTGGGCATGTAAAGTGTTTGGATTTATTTAGTTCCTTTCGTTCATTTGCCACGTATTAGAATCTAAAGACTCAACGAAACGACAAATTCAAACAGGATCAAGACTTGGGTATAAGCGAAAACATGGAATTCCAGACTACTGATTGAGCAGGCTTTGAATTAGATCAAGGCAGTGGTAAACCAAGCAAGGTAAGTCATCACTTTGGTCATATTGATCCTACATTTTATTCAAAATTATGTTAATTTAAATTATCAACTTGCATGCTTAATTTACTATGTAAATGTATGTCAAAACTTAAGTTAGTTACATGTCCACTTGATGTTGTATTAATTTTAATATGCCATTCCTTGACACTTTAATCACCTGGCTATTGTCGCCCTAGATGGTAATGGTAACTTTACTAGTTATATGTCATAGTAAAATGCCATGCTGGTCTTGTCAAGTCCAAGGCACTAGTTGCCTTGATCACAACTCTTTAAACATGAAAACTTGCTTTAGGACAGTCACGTGATGTAAGTGGCTGAAGATTTGCGATAACTTAATTTATGCTTTTCAAAACCCTAAAAACTTGTTATACCTGTCTAGGCGGATGATAAGAGTGGTGGGTGTGGATTTAACACGAGAATATGTGGTTTGTGGAATGAACCGCCCGGACACATTAAGGACTTAATCCTGTGATGACCTTTCATGTAAAACAGTACTACCACAAGCTGGCAAAGTGTAGGTTGAGCTGAATAATTTACTAGACCCTAGTCATCTCACGGAAGACTGGTGTAGGTGGATAATAAAAATCCAATTGGAATGGGACACCGAATAAAGGTGACGGTGCCAAGACTAGTGTTCGTGGAAAGTGGAGTCTGACTGCGCTACTCTGTGGACATCCCGCATAACGTATGGGCTCACTATGTATGGGGGCAACCCCATATGGGTGAGGTACTATAGGGCGAGGTATTGTAAAGGCCTCGTGACGATCTCTCATCTACGTGATTAAAGAATCGCATAGGCCTATCGGGTTGATTGTCTCTTGTGGATAAATATGTACAAACTCTGCATAGTATAAGAACTGTTCGACCAGCCGTGCCCACGGTCAAGGGCGGACATGAGAGCTTCCTCGAGTTAGTTTTATTTCAAAACCTTTGTGGGTGGGATAAAATCCTATTAGAGGAAAGTACTCTGACTTTCACCTTTTCATGGAGGGAAGTACTCCAGCATTATTATTATGATGGGTATCGAAAAATCTAGCATCGGTGGATGAAACCATGTAACTGGTGGATGGAACCAACACCACTATATATATATATATATATATATATATATATATATATATATATATATATATATATATATTGCACAATTGAAACCCTTTAAAGCATGTTTTGTCAAAATGCCAGTTCATAGGATTTGTACTTATAATATTTGTAACCGTCGATTTACGCAATTAAAAGAACCTTAAGCCTCCCTTAACAGCTTTGTATCTATTATTATTATATCATGTATGGTGGCTTACTGAGTACCGTTGTACTCACTCTTACTTGATTACCATTACTCAGTCAATAAGAAAAGAAAGTCAAGCCCTGCGGTACTTTAAAGGGATCTACAGAGCTGAAAGACGATGAGGCCATGGACTAGGTCGCGAATCCTAGTTGGCTGCTTGTGGGCAAGTCCTGAGGGTCCCACCTATATATAGTTTCCGTTGCTGTATTTTCTTGATTTCGGTCCTAATCAACCCATGGGTAAGTTATTACTGTATTATTTACACTTCCGCATGATATGTTTTTGATATACAATAATGTATCTGTGAACACTATCTAGTGATTCAGAGAATAGTGTAGTGAAATCACAGAGGATTTGAGTTTGCTAACCCACAGTCCGACAGAGGACATCACTATCGTCATCGTCGCCGCAGCTTCGGCAGAGGGCACCACCGGACGAGCATCAGCTGGTCCCGAACAGTCGTGCTGCTGTCGCCTGGTTTCGCGACTGCATGGCCCCAGCTCCTCCAAATCTGCTCAACATGATATCTGCATATCAAATGGAGTATAAGTATGGCTACAAGCCTATAAAAGTGAGTTGGCTCATTGATTTCACATGTTGCACTTGCACCGGCTGCAGAGTGCAGAATCTTCCCAGAACAGAATCATTTAGCTTTGCAAAGGTAGGAGCACTTCTGCTTGCCTTCAATGGAAACTTGAAATGTCTACATCTGATTCTTGAATCTTGATACTCTGATGTAGTGCAATGCATTGCCTATCACCCAAAGTAGAAGCATCGTCACATCAAACAAGGAGCATCACTTAACAGAAAAGAAGGTATCTCCAGAGTTAAAAGTAGTTTTATGACTTTATCTGGTGATGTTGACAGCTCGACCCCAGCAAGAAACCCCATTGCTGTTCTTTTCAAAAATTTTCGCACTTTCTGAAGCTTTTAAATGGGGTATTTTTTCAAGATAATATCTACTAGTTAATTATAGTACATACTTTACCGACTTCATTTATATTGACAAAAACCGTATATGAGTTTCTGTTACTCTATAATCTCTTGTACAAACAGCTTTTTGCTTCCAGCTTTGTAGAACCTTTCAGAAGGGATAGGACAGCCGCAACAAGGAGGGCCTTTCTCGCCGGACGGCTAGTGCAGTGAAAAGCCTCTTACAAGCTGAGCAGTTTCATCTGCTGTTCTAATGAATCAATAGAATAATTTCAGCTACAAAAACAAAATCAGTTCTTTTTTTTAAAAAAAAAACAGTGAACAGCCCAAGCTTGGTACTTTTAGGCCTGACGGGTTGTATCTGGTCGGACCAGCCCAACCAGGTCGGCCCATTAGGCCGGACCATAACAGCCATTTCACTCCGAACCATTTCATATTTGTTCAGGTCTGCTCAATCTAATTATCTAGAATTGTGAAAATAATAGAGGAGTTCCTATTTCATCAGTCACTTAACTGTAAACACATGGAGCAACAACATCAGCGGAAGTCTGATGGAACAAAAATGAAGAATAACATCGTTTTAATGAAAAGTAATGAGCCAACAAGGACACAAGGTACATGTTTCCCTACACCATGTATAAATTCTTTGCTTGTAGTTGACTTTAACCGAAGTTTCTGACTTGCTCATCAGAAAACACCAGGTGGACCTGGACATATACAGATTCCTTCTGATAAAGGTGATTGTGAAATATGTACTTCACAAATTATTTACAACAATGCAGAACAAGCATTCCAATTCTCAACACATTCAAAACAAAATAATGGCATAGTACAACCAGAAAAACCTCAACGAGTATGGATGCATGTCGCAATTAACAAAACGTTGTACAAACTTACCTGACTTACTGCTGTGAATGCAAGGTAAGAGCTTATTAACCTCAACTTTATTGTTTATATGTGGAAGTCAGTTGCAGGTCCTGAATTAAGAGCAAACTCACATGAGCCCTTGAAAGAACTCGAGTAGCAGGCTGATTAATATTTGAAAGCCAGTAACACAGCAGTTGCTGCTGACAAGGTCAGACCACTAGTTGTTTTTTAGAAATCTTCCCTGCTTTTACAGATTGCAGGCAACTTATCTGTGAGAGCACTCGAGCTGATTGCACACTGAAAAGCCATCAAAGCACAAAATGATTCGGCGACCCCCTTTGGAATAACCATAGGCTGGAATTAACTCCTCTGAACAAAGAAATTTATCTACTATGGAGATCATGGAAGCAACGATAACCAGCACATCAAGAGGATTCACATCAATTTCCCCATTTACAGCTATTGAGTTGCTCACGATGAAAGCTTCTATACAGGCTGTCTAATGTTCTATCTGTGCATGCATTTAAAGCAATCTTGGGCAGTAAACATTAAACAATATTGAAACCGCCTAGTGTGCTAGATGAAACTCATATTCAGATACAACACTCATGTTATGAATATTGTGTTTATATTGAAAAGACCCAATAAGCAATATATATAGTGAGTACAAAGGGATATTACAGGGGAATATGCTGATTCATATTCTATCTCTAATACTCTTAACACCCCCTCAAATGCAAGGCGTATACAATATCATTGCATTTGAAAAAGATTAATAATAAAACAAGAAATATCCGACGTCCGAGTCTTGATAATATCATCGTTGCATGCAGTTTTTGAATAAACTGTCAAATCAAGCCGAAGAGGAATAAATAGAAACATGATGACGCAGATTGAAGCCCAAGACGACGGCGGCGTAGTGCACAAGGTGCAGACAACGAGCGGCGGCCGTAAAAGCTCAGGGCGGCGGCTAGAGAAGCGGCGACATCATAACGACTTCTACGATCTGCACGTAGCTCAGAGAGTAGAGCGGCAGCTGCTGCCACACAAAAAAAAAATCCTATACTTCTATGACTAATAATAAATTTGTGAACTCGCACGGCTTGGACGAACTAAAAAATTAAAAACTACGGACTTGGATGGACGCAACGAAAAACTCTAAGAAAAGGACTCAAAAGATACCGGAAAACAAATATTATCCCTCAAAATCCCCTCCCTTCTCTCTTTTCACACCTGTCACTCCATCTCTCCCGCACTCCCTCTTCACCCTCTCACTCTTTCTCCCGTCTCTCTATCTGCCTTCGCTCTTCCTCTCTCCACCACCGACTAGGGGAGGCGACCGGATCGGCGCCCCACGGGAAGAACGACGCCGACGGCGATTGAGGAGGCGACATCGAGGTGGCCGAGGAAGAGCCCGGCGGTGGGAACCAGCGAGAGAAGTTATGGGGCGGCACAGGGTGGCGGGATTCAGCGATGGCGGCCACGGGAGACGGCGGAGATGGCTAGATCCGAGGCGGCGCCGAGGCGACGAAGAGGAGCCAGGAGCAAAGGCCGGCACGAGAGGTGATGGAGGCGGTGACCGGATCCGAGGTGCGACAGCCGGATCTGGCTCGGGTGACCAAGGCAACGGCAGCGTCCGGATCGAGCTCGATGTGGAGTCCCCAAGACGGCGGTGGCCTAATCCAGATTGGATCCGGACCTCGGATCGGGTGAAGACGATCAAGATGGCACGTGGCGGCTCCAGCGGGCGTCTCGAGAGCGACCGGATCCGAGAGCGACGGATCCATGGCGGGCGGCCGGATCCATGCGAGCCAGTCGGGCCGGATCCGGATCCGGGACGGTGGTGACGAACGGCGGCTGGATCAGTAGCGGAGGTGGCCGGATCGCGCGGGATTTCGGATCCGGCGAGAGAGAGGTTAGGCGGCGCGGAGATCCGGCTGGCGGCGATGACGATGAGAGACGACGACGGCCACGTCGAGACGGCAAGGCGGGGAGATGACCGTCCGAGGTGGACACGGCGACGCGACAGCGGATCGCGGATCCACCGGATCTGGCCGGAGGAGGCGACGGAGACACGTGCGTGGGCGCGCGAGAAGCGGAGGAGGTGGCCGCCCCCGGGAGTGGAGCACATTCCTCACAGGGGCAGCAACGCGGCGGCCGGTGGTGACCGGCAGCGGCCGGAGCGGAAGTAGATCGATGTTAGGGTTTTAATCTAAACTCTGATACCATATTATGAATATTGTGTGTATATTGAAGAGGTCCAATGAGCAATATATATAGGAGTACAAAGGGATATTAAGAGGAATATGTTGATTCTTATTCTATCTCTAATACCCTTAACAACTCAAACCAACTATGAAGTCAACTACAACCAACCATACACAATCACAGAACAAACATATCATGCAATGCAGAAGAATCGTGAATGCCACCATCATAAAGACCTCCTGATAGATTTCAACCAGTCAGTTTAGTCCTGGATGCTTCAAGGAGACAATGACCAAGCATGCCATGACAACCATACATTGAATACTAGTTACGTACACGTGCGTTGCAACGGAACTCATTGAATGTATAGAGAATTGTGCTATAGAAGAGAGTGCTCTGATTGGTTGGAAAGTAGAGAATGATGAGAAGTTGAGAAAATAGAGCGGTTGAAGGAGAATGGACGTACAATCACCAACTCATTCTTTTATAATAGTAAAGATATTAATTGAACAATTCTCATATATTTCATCTTGAAATAAGGCTTCTTACTTAAAAAATCTGCATATTGTTGTTTATCTTCTCTTGAAGTAAGATTGCTTAACTACTTAAATAATGTGCACTCTTTGCAGGTGACAATTGCAGATCTCAGCAACTGCTGTTTTTGTTACAAAAGGGTAGGGAGCCATTGCAATTGGGAGCATAAAATGGCCCAGTTAGAACTGAGATTATGTTTATACTTGCAATATCTTTAACCATTCTACAGTTTTAAACTCGCTGATATTTTAAGCAGTGTTTACCGTGTAATATAAAATCCACAGCTACTACTCTCAGTTCCCTCATTATAAATATGTTATTAAACTTCAGCTTCCTTCTTTTTTATGAGCAATTGAATTGATAGCCCTTGTCATTGTTTTCTTGTTTGCAAGAATAAGTTAAGAAAGTCCAAATGGAAACTAGAGTACTGAGTACATTAATGTTGTGGCGAATTTTCTTGGCAACTTAATTGCAAAAGCAAGGCACAAGAGATTACTAAAAACAAAGGAACAATGAAAACAAATAAGGTACCAATGGAAGTTCCATGGAAATGTTGCCACATTTATCACACTGCAAAACATGTGGCAGGCTCCTCCATCTACATAGACCTACGGAAGGATGCTTTACAAGCCTCCAACTTCGGCCCTGGAAAATGCATTAGAAATATCATATTACCCTTTTGCAGTTGCAAACTTCTTAAAGTGGTCATTGCCCATTAGGCCATAACACAACAGCCACTATTAAATAAGAGCAAAGATGCATTAGGAGTTAGTTAGCTATCTAGACAACACAGTGGCTAGCAAAGAAATAAGAACACATACTGATATGACTCAGTGTTCAACAATTTTCTTAATAATGCCTTTTTCACCTACCATAAATAGGTCATGCACAAATGTTCAAGACATCTTGCAATGATGAATAATAATACAGCAATAGAGTCGAGTATCGCAACTAAAGTAAAATCATTGACAGCATAAAGGTTATCATTTAGACAACCACACTTCAGTAATGAAGTCACTTTCATATTTGCATCATTGAATTGTAACTCCTTGCACATTGTTTTTATCACAATACAGTAATATTCAGTCATCATAAACACAAGCAAGGACTATTGTCACAGTAGTATAGTTTTTAGCATCAACATAAGCTAATGTAAAGCTATAAACACAAGAGTAATTCAGTGTAGAGAACAGAATCTTTTTGAGACAATGTTGCAAAATTTCAGTTATCTTGGCAAGCATATGCCTCTATGATACAAAAAAATCCCCACCGATTAACTCTTTTCGCAGGAAATACAGAACATCATGTATTCCAATACCTCAAATACTTAACGGGATTTCCCAACTTACAATGATTTTCAAGACAAAAACAAAGATATGGTAAATGTCACCGATAAAGTAACTACAATAGCTATCTAGAAGTAACAGCTGAGGAAACCAAATTCCTCAACTCAGCTAGATGTTCATCAGTTGAGATGTTCAGTGTAAGCCTTAGATTAGTCAACAAAGCCTCTTGCTCCCAGCTAATTGACCCACAAGCATATAGTGCCAACACTGTTGCACGATAAGCATGCAACTCCAGCAAATGGGTTTCTTCCCTCGGAACATCATTATCATGTTGAGATGTTTCTCTTTCAGATGCAGAAGCTTCAGCATCATCAGTTCTACTACAAATATCTCCACTTTGGTAGGTTGAATTATAGTACTGTGATCTATAGGGGCTACTGCTGGGACTACAACTACCAACAGAGGATGAAATACTCTCAGTGTTACTAGGATCTGCAGTTGTTACATGATGATATTTATAATCAGCATATGCATTTACCCCAATCAAGTTGGTTTTAAGAATGCCATTTTTTCTCATATTTAAGGAAGCATGCATGTATTTTTCACCCAGCATAAAGCATGGGGAATCAACAGCATCTACCTTTTCAGCAAAACGAAGAGAACCTCCAGTAACCAGCTGCGAGTGTCTTCCATTTGTATGACGCGTCCACAGTCTTTTAGTGACTTCACTGCACTGAGTAGGGTATGTTGATATAGCAGATGATTTTCTCTTCATGCCTCTAGACCTATCACCCTCAAACACATTATGGTTCTTGAGTACAGGATGGTCGTCCACTGCACCATGCAATTGCTGGTGCTTGCCCAACTTGCAACCAAAATTTCCATCTTTTGATTGACCTCTGAATGAACCACCAGAGCATTTTGCAGGATCCTGAAATTGATCGAAAAGAAAAATCATTAGAGAGTTCATGTTAATACTTGAAATTAAATTTATCTGCTCATGGAGGAAAATCAAAGAACCTCTAAGTTTCAATATTGTTGAAGAGACAACAGTAAGACCATGTGAACTTGATTTAACTAAAGGTCATAAATTGTTTTACATTGATGACCTTATCATGAATAATTCTATTTTGAGAATTTGAGGGAACATGGCATTACCTTCTGAATCACAATCCATTTGTCATCTTGCCAAAGCTTCCTCAACCGAAGGTCCGATAAATGTACTCTCAACTCCAGCAATGACCCAAGGAGCCTGACGACATAGTAATTCTTGCCAAGCACTCTTACCATCTCAGCAACCTTCCACGAGTAGCTATCAAAGGCCTCAAGGATATTACCCGCAGTCCAGCATACTTGATCATCCGAAGGAGGGGGGCAAGGCCTTATCAACCTTCTTGGCACCCTTTCAACAGCCACACCAGAGTCAACCGGACTTGGATCGTATCTCACATAATAGTTGTGTCCGTTGCCAGAGACGATCTCAGCAGGCCTCCAAGAACCCAGGGGCACCTCGGCCTCCTGCAATACCTCCACCTTGCTCCCTTTGAAAAAGCTCATCGTTCGTTTTACTTCCACAACTCTGTTGCAAGCAAGAAACCAAAAGCATCAATACTTGAATAAATTAGATTAAGAGGAGCCAAAATACAAAGATTTCAACTTCTACAAGGGCCATTGCGGATTATATGGACACAAATCATAACCTAGCTTCCAACATTGCTAAAACTGCAGTAGATTGCAAAAATCTAACGAATCCTGATGAGTTAATACGCCATGTTGACTACTGCAAAAAAACTAGTTTCCAAGATCAGGGATTCACGTAATTTAGGTTATGGAAATTGTAACCATTGCAGGTCGAGTATATCAGTCTATTGATCTGTTACAGGAACAGAAGAACAAATTGTGAACTAGCACCTCTAAAGCAGCAATTCCTAACAGATTGCAGCGAAAACCAAATAACTATACCACCTAGCAGAAGGAGTCAGGGACAACTCAGTATTCTTCAAGAAAATTTCGGTCCAGTTTCCAAATGCGAACAGCAATAATCCACTGCAGATTACGAACACTAAACAAGGATTTCCAAGATACGGCAATAGCAGTACCAAATAGAACAAGAACAGGTTCGAAGATACGAAACTACGCTTACCAAAACGATCTACGTATCAAACATACCGAGTACCAACCAAGCGAGAACATTTGAACGGGTCAATTGGGGCGAAGTAAACAGCAACCGTCACAGCTAATCACCAACGAAAATTTTCCCAACGCTTGACTGTTCCCTTTAGCACCCACTCCCGCACAGAAACACCAAAATCACTCCCAAAAATCACAAAAAAAATCGAAAGAAACACAAACCTTGAGATCCCGTCTACGCCCGAAAGAGGCGACGAAAAATCCAAGGGAAAATTTCCTCGGCTCCAGCGGCCCCCTGGGCGTATTCTTGATTTCTACGCAGTGGAGATTAGGCGAACAGGGGAATCAGGGCGAATTCGGGAAGCGGAAATAGGAAATTTTAGCTAATGGAAATATTTTTTTAATTTAATTCGTTAATTCAGGATGCGACTGCAATTATATGCAGGGGATGGGTTGCGTCTATACCTGTGGCCCAAGACAAACGGGCTGGGTCAACAGTGCTGCCCGAGGCAGTATTGTTGGTCCTTCCGTACGGCACGAAATAGCAAACAGGCTAAGGCCTGAACAGCGTGTCGTGTTTGGTCAGCGTCTTGACATAGCGGGTCGGTCCGGTATGCTACAGTGCTACAGTATCACACGTACAATAATTCTTATCGCTACAGTGTAGTAAAATTACTTCCATTAAGTTATTGTATTCTTCAAGCTCAGATAGGTAACTTAACAGTAAAATTACTTACGACTAGCAGTAAAATTACTCACGATAGTAGAAAGATGATAGTAAAAATAAAATCTGACCATTGATTTGTGAGGGTATTATAGACTTTTGCTTTTCAACCTAATTTTTCGAGAGGGTATTTTGGATCAGTTTAGCTCAACCGAGGAATTAACAGGATCAATTAACGCGGTTCCGGCCAACGGCTAGTATACACATGAGGACATGACACCCAACACTAGTGTCCCTACAACAAGCACATTGTTGTCACCAGCCAAGTGACCCAACAATCTCCAAGCTCTAGTTAAGTTACTCTAACCCTAATATTTAGCCTCACCTCACACTCTCAACATGGCACCCTACCCATCTTACTTCTCCTCACCACTCCCAAAACCACCACCTCTCGATGCTCTCCTCACTACTCATCCATGCAGACCAACAACCCTAAACCCCATGCGAAGCCTCCTTGCATCTGCACTCGACCTTCTAGAAGATCGTCTCCTTTTCTCTCTCGAGATGAAGAAGCTGTTGCTCTGCAAAGATTAGCTCGACAATCCAGACTACCAAAGAACTTCAGACACAGTCGAGTTGCCACTGGTGAGGAACTTGTGTGTCTCCAATGGGATAACGCTAGCTCTGGTAGGTGGTGTCTATGTGCAGAACGGTGCAAACATATTGTTACCACCACGGGGCAGGCACCACCTCTTCGATGGCGATGGGATGCTCCAAGCCATGATGCTACCGTCGGTGGCAGTTGGCACCCTCGTACGCGCGACAATTCATGCGCGCGGTAGGCTCGTGTTGGAGGCGGTCTTTGGGGTGGTCTTGCGTTCCCAAGGCCATTGACGAGCTGCACGTCCATGCTGGGCTCGATCGGCTCCAGTTGTTTGGCAGGCGGCGTGGTCGACGCGAGCCACGACGTCAGCTCTGCCAATGCTGGGCTCGCCTACTTCAATGGCCGACTCCTTGCGTTGTTGGAGGACCACCTACCATACCACGTGCACATTATGCCCGGTGGCAACCTCCTCACCGTTGGCCGATTTGACTTCATCAGGTAGGTGTGGTTGCCGATGATCGCCCACCCAAGGTCGACCCAGTCACCAGCGAGCTCTTTGAGCTGAGCTACGACTTCGTCAGGAACCCGTACCGCCGTGACCGTCGGTGAATACTCACCATTCGATGATGTCCCGGTCGTAGGTGGTCCCCGACGAGAGCGTCACCGGGTCTTGCATGATCTCCAGCGAGATCGGGCACACAAAGTCACAAAAATTAATTTTGTGCCACTTGTTTTTTTTGTTTGCAATTTTACCTTTTTGGAGATTCTATTACTATAATGTTAATGAGAGTATAACTAAATCATAACTAATTTAAATCATTGGTTCATAGAGGTTGAACGACTTATAATCATTTTATTGGTAAAGTGCTCAATTACTAACCTGTCAAATTGGACGCGGCGGGGAAGTATGGACGGTCCCACTTATGGCTGACGTAAATGTACACGGGCCTGGCCTACCATCGGCCTAAAACAAGTGGGCCTAAGTTGGGGCGAAATAGGTGGGCCTATTGGCCTACGAAGAGTGTTATGTTCAAGTTGAGCCCACGCACAGCAAAACCCACGGAAAGGGTAGAAGGGTGGAGGTGAAGAAGACAGCAAAATATCCATCCGGAGAGCTCGCGGAAATGGCGACGGTGGTGCCGCTCGCCGTGGCCGCCGCCGCCGCGGCCCCGGCCGCTCCAAGGTCCTGCGTGTTCGGCGCCGCGAACCACGTCCCGTTCCTTGTGGTCCGACGGGGCTTCCGCCCCTTGCCGCGGGGCGTCGCCTGCGCCCTTCGCCGGACGCCCTCCAAGTATAAGGTCTCCTCGCATATTACTTCCTCTCTCTTTGTCTATTCTCCAGTTCCCCCTGCTTTGAAGCGCGCGTGCGTGTTTAGTTGTTGCCCGGATGAAATGCCATCGGAGGCTTAGCTTGGCAGCAGTATGTTAAGCAAGTAGATTGTGGTAGCGGTAGTGGTATACTTGTTGGAGACGAGACCTTGTTCATGTCAAACCTAGAGCTATGTGGTGAACTTGTTGAGTCTGGTGCTCGTTTATCCAAAGAAGAGATGTTTGGTGAAGTGTAGTTGCTGTTTTTCCCAACATAGTGGCCTTATCTTGTTCGACTCTTTTTGCATAGTTGTGCTAGATAAGAGATTTAGATGGACAGTATTGCTTAGCTGTGCATTGCCTGCATATTTGTTATCAACGTCTGTCGTAAAGGATGTGTGAGATTATTTGTTTTCTTCATGTTCCCTTGTTTTGTGTAGACACAAATTGTGACTGGAAGGCTTGTTAACAAACCTTACGTATTCCAGAAAAAAATCAAGAATGAGGAGGTTGAGCCTGCAGAAGATTGACATGGACGATGGTGGTGGTTATGATGATGCATTTGAAGCACTTTTCAAGCAGCTGGAAGAAGATCTCAAGAACAATGATTTATCTGTTGAGGATGATGATGATGGAATATCAGAAGAGATATTGTTAGAAATTGGCCCATATGAGTAAGGTCCATTTTCTTAATTCCAAAGCATGCATGGTTAGTACTATATTGCTAAAGCAAGGTGGAGAAGACAAATTTATAAGGTGGAGTCATCACTACTCCTTAAATATGGATAGAGATGGTATGAGGAGGGCTTTGGCTAATCACGCACGCGCGCACAACCGTGTTGTGACGTGGCACGCCACTTGATAGACCAAGTCCATCTTTATTTTTGCTGAACCCTGCACCACTCTCTTTGTTTGAATGAGATTCAAACATTTGAATGAGGCTTTATTGGGTTTGATGACAGACAGTTACCCGTGGGTAAATGGATGGTTAAATATGTCAGTTATCAAAGGGTAAATGGTTGTTTTAATCATGTCAGTTTTTAGTTTGTCTATATATATGCCTGGTGACATCCAGAGTATGTGTGAGAACCACACTGCCTCCATTTCCTTCTTTTCTGCGATCTTGTGCTTTTGTACTGTGCTATCTGAACTTCGCCAATATTTCTTCCCGGCGTGCATCTGGAAGGAGGGAGAGCAGCTATCTTCGAACTATTGCCACAGAGAGTACCTGCACGGGACGGCAATAAGGTTTCTGGGCAGCGCACATCTGCGCGACCGCTCACTTCACTGCGTCATCTACGTTCTACACTGCGTCAAGCCTGTGCTGCATTCTATTCTTTATCAAGCCTAATTGTAAGTTGTTCGCGCGTTCGTTCGACTTTGATACTTATAATTTACTTGTGTATTTTTTGAAGTATGATGAGTAGCCTGCTGTTAGTTGCGAGTTTTGCATCACTAGTTTATTGTATTTGTCTCCTAGTAAAACTTGGAATTGAAATATTGCCCACATTTTCAACACATATGGCTAGATTCGAACAGGAGTTGGCAGAAGCAATTGGGGATATATTGTTGGTGGTGTTGATAATGTTGGATTATGCAAGGGTTTTTCTGTAATTTCTCAATTGGCAGAAGAAAAAAAGAGAAATGGGGCCCACCTGTCGGTGGGCCAACCGGAGGAGATAAGGGGAGGAGACTCAGTCTCCTCCCGTGTGGTGCTTCGCCTGGATCTAGACTTGGCCTCGGTTAGCTCTTCGATTGGCGATTTGGGCGGCGAGTGGGGAGGCGGCGACGGCGGAGGCTGGCCCGGGCTCCTCGTAGCCGGCCGTTCGCAATCACCACGCCGCAGCCCCCCTGCCTTCTCTATTTAAAGCCGCCATCTCTTCCTCCGTGAGCACATCTCTTCCGATCTAGAATCTGCTCCTCTTTGGTTTTCTTCCTCTCTGATCTTCGGGTTTTGGGGAGATTTTTGGTGCTTCTGCGCCATCTCCTCTTGGAGCTTTTGCCTTTGGATTCCCGTGTGAGCCCTGTCATTCGGTAGGGTGTGAGGGAAAATCAGAAGGTGAAAGATTGACTCGAGGTAGGAAGAAGGCCGTGCACTCGGTCGATGCACTTTGGTGGTCTTGTGCGGCATATACCCCGACCTTCGACTCCTGCTTCGGCTACCCGAGGTTGGAGTGTGGATTGTATCTCCGTTTTCCATCGTCTCCTTACCCTTTGCAATTTCATGATCCATTTCATATATCTCGGAGCCATCACTGTTTGGAAATTGCTAAAGGACTATGTGGGCTTACTGCTTGATGATGAATGAAATTATCACTAAATGTATATATCACTTTTAGTTTAGACAGATCTTGAGCTGTTAGACTACTTGTTATATTCATGCTCTGAATAGGTAAATCATCTTTTGATACTTGCTGCCATCTGTAGCATCTGTTTTCGGTTGGTTGTAATCAGTTTTCATTCTTTGTAGTTGATCTCTGATATCTAGCTTCAATATGTAAGTTCATGTCTTTGAATGATAGTTTGATGATGATGCTTTCTTGATATATGACAAGGTAGACTTGGTGATTTATTTTAAGATAGCAACTATTTATTGAGCTCAAGATCTGATCTAAAACTGCCATATATACTTGATTTCATATGAAATATTGTGCAGAGACGGCCAAGATCAAATCTTGTGCAACTAGCATTCTGAGAGCATTATAAAACATTCAAAATCTTGATAACATGCTGAATTTGGTCATACATGTTAATTTATGTTGATATCAGCATTCAGTTGCATTGAATTAAATTGTTCTCATATGTATATGCTGATTATAGACTCTTACATGATATATATGTTGGGCATATGTTTCATTTTCAATGACTTAAAAAGGTTCATATTTCTACATGTTGATTAAGTCATTAATATGCCTTTTGTATGATGCTTGTATCTTCAATAAATATGCTGAAATTAAATTTAAAAATATACTTATACCGCATTATTTACAACAGGTGAATCTTCAGGGGATTCGTTGTCAGGCTCTGAAGGTTATGGTAATGATGAGGAAAGAGATGAAGCCGAACAATCAGAGCTGAAAAACTGGCAGCTCCGGAGATTGGCTCGTGCACTGAAAATAGGTTGCCATAAAACTATTGTAAGTAGATAAATATGCACTTGAGTTCTATTTAATTTCCATTTTTTAAATCACTAGAACTTCTGTTACTAGGAAGTACTCTTTGATAGGAATAGGTAAACATCCAAAACTCAAATTATTGAAGTTTTCTTTGTCTTCCATGAATGTTTTTCTTGCAGATAACGAATCTTGCAGGGGAGCTCGCCCTAGATAGGGCTTTGGTCATCGAATGGCTCCGTAATTCACCTCCAAAACTTCTTCTCATGTCTGATGCTTTGCCTGATGAAGCCCCTTCTAAACCTGAAATCAAGGAAATAGAGCCTTCTCCAGTAGTTGATGAGGTTGATGCCACAGAAACCAAGCCACAGATGGGTCTTCCCATTCATGTCATGAGCGCAGAATGGTCTGTGCAAAAAAGATTTTAAAAAGTGCAACTGGAGACATTAGAATGAGTCTACTTCTGATCCAAACACCCCACGGTAAGTAATGTTTCCATGAAGGTCATCCATTTCATTCGAAGAAGTACATTTCATAGTATTTTTGCTCATTGCTTACATTTTCTGTTTGATTCTTGTAATGTATGATCACTTACTTTATTCTTGCATTTGACACAGAATACACTGATCAGCAGCATAGTTCAAGTGACAAACCTTCCACGGAAGACTATTATTAAGTGGTTTGAGGATAGAAGGGAACAAGATGGGGTACCTGACCATCATCCCTATATGAGACCATAGCTAGTTGATGACTTCTTCAGATAAGCCTGTACTACAGTGTTCTCTTTGAACTACTTACAAAATGTAAATTTGAATTTTGAAGTACAACAAGTTTCACGAGCCTAACATGGAGTATCTTTTATATTTTAGTAATACTCGGAGATCAGCTAATGTGACAGGTACAACTCCTGTCACATTGCCATTTTTATTGGGTTCACTCTGAACCACCATTTTGACTATTGGCTTGAGTGAAAGTTAGTTTAAGATCTGCTGACCAGATCTTGATTTGCTGAATGGCAAATGTTCCATAGATCCTGTCACTTTCTTGCTTAGATTAATTCTCTGGTGTGGAAGCAAGGCATATCACATGATGTTGGTCCTAGTCTGGTTTATGTGGGACATGTGCCCAGTATTTTTTTTTCTGTTTATGCATTTGATGCAAGATTTCTAAAAGCATTAGGTATTTTGGCGTAGTACTTTTTTTGTAACTCAGTGTAGTTTTAAATCAGTGTAGTACTTGAAAATGAAGCTGTATGTCATTTAATGTCACGTGTTTGGAAAAAGCAGCAACATCATACCTGACACCGTGCATTAGGAGCGTGAAGTATTTGATGTTCACATTAACTTGAATCTTTCGAGTTTGGGTCGGTCACTTGTACTGTATCATCTAGATCAAAACAATGCCTCTTTGCACCTTACTTTAATCAAAGTGTGTTGCTATTTTCAATGTAAGAGCTTTGCACTGATGAGTCAGCTCAGCTGCTGCATTGGTCATGGGATCATCAGAGGCTCAGATGGTAGGCAGTAATTTTCAATTACACATATGACTAGGTGTACACTTCTACAGAGAAGATCTCCTGACATTTCTTTAGGACTATTTATTCCACCATCTTTCAATCTTTGCAACTCTTCCACCATCTTTCAATCTTTGCAACTCTATGATGAATTCTATTCTGGAGTTTTTACTATTCATAGCGGGCATGCTTGATATCAACAAGCGCACACCGCATTGTGCGGGGTTGGGGCAGATGGAGAAATCGTGGAGCTCATCAGAAGGGAACCATTTGGAAAGAGAGGGAAAGGGGAGGTGGCATCTGGGGACGTGTACAACAGCGATAATGAGGTTGGAAAGGAGAAAGGTCTGTGCGGCTTGTGTGATAGAGATATACTACGAGGGAGAGACATGAGAGGATAGAGATGAGAGAGAGAGAGAGAGAGAGAGATAAATGCTGGTAGTTTAAATGTTAAATCTATACGGTGGAACTAAAGTTCACTGATCCCCATAGAGTAAAATCATCATCTACAAAGTAATGCTGTCTAAAATTAAAATTTTGATATTTTTAATGCTATAAATATCTTTTTGTTTTGTTTTAGATAATATACTGTACTTTATTATCTGGTGACTGTACGCACCTCTTATTTACTATCTTCCAGCATTTTCCACTGTACCCTGTATAATGATGATTGGTTGTTTGATGATGTTAACTAGAACTTAATACAATTGCCATTTGTCTTTGCTTGCTTCCCCTGGGCCCTCAAGACTTTTTCTTCAGACGTACTATTCCCTCATTAACTGAATTCTGGTAGTGATGGTCCATATCAAAGGTTCGTACCCAACCCTTGTCAGTTATGTTTAACATTTTTATGCCAACACATATTATACACCTCAAATCTTTTCTGGATCCTGTTGTGTCGACATATCATTGACAGTTTTTTCATCAAAATTTACAGTAGTGCGTAAAATTGCTGAAGAAAGCATGCATATGTTCTGGTAGCTCTCTGTTATATGTCTACTTCCTCTAGTGGGTTGGGTAATGTCTAGTTGCTTCTGTGCACTTGGATTCTCTTTCTCCACATGCTTGTGATGGAAAAGTAAAACCAGAGGCATGTGGTTCAAAACAGAATTAGCATATAATTTAATGATGAGTTCCTCTACTGTTCTACCTGTACATAAACTAATCCCTGCACAACCTAGTTAGTTATTGGAAGACAGCCCCTGGTACCTTTCCATGGCACCGGCAGTTGACTGCTCTTCTGTCTGTATATTAATGGCCGTCTCTTCCATTTACATATATACCCACTGGAAGCCTGCAGAGGCAAGCAGCTCAAGAGACACCATCCAGTTCATCCTTACCTCTTATTCTCCATACTTGCAGATAAACTGGTTCTTTTGCAGAAAGGAGAGGTGGATAGGTGTAGATGGCTGGGTTACAAAGATCAGCAACGACTTTCAGAAGGTCTGGTTCGTCAGGCCTGGTCTGGGATGAGCGGTTCCTGACTGAGGATGCTAAGGCAAAGGCCGGTGATGGCGCGGAGGAGCCCCAACCGGAGCTGAGGCATTCCTGGAGCGTCGGGAGCATCGGGATGATGCGCCGCAGCGGTGGCGACGGCAAGAAGCTGAAGCAGAAGAAGCAGAAGCAGGGCCAGAAGGAGCATGAGCGCAACCACCAGGTGTTCCGGACCAAGGGCGTGGCTCCGGACCTCGACCCGCCATCGCCAAGGGTGTCCGGCTGCATCCTCTGCTTTATCTTCCGGAGCTCCAGCTCCGGCTCCGGCTCGGCGCGCCGAGACAAGCCCAGGAAGAAGCAACGGTGATACGTTCCGGTGCGCGTGTTACTGTAAAGCTGAGTCGTGAATTTGGGCATGTGTATACTGGAGTGATACGAGTTTAATTGTTCTCTATATATATGTCAGGTTAGTTTCTCAATTTGCCAGTTTCTGGATTCAGATCCATGCTTCAAACCATAGTTAGAACTAGTAAGCAGCTACTGAGATTTGGGATGTCCTTGATTTGGTGCAACTTTCTCTTTCGTTCTGGAGCTGGCCCTTGAATCTCTTGGTTGCTTCCATGTGTGTACTGAGTGTCGGGGTTGCAACCATTAAAGAATTGGTATGATTCGGCTGGCATATGGGCATGGGCACGTGAGTTTGAGTTGGCGTTGCGATTCGTGAGGCACCTTTGTTGGGAAGCATACGAGTTGTTCCTCTTGTGTTGTGGGGGATGCACATGATGGTGCACAAGCTATGGTCTGCCTTTCTGAATTTCCTCGTCCTTGCCTCCATACCTCAGGCCTCAAGGGTTGGTTTTTGATTGAATGTTGGGTCTGTTTGGCAACGGCTACGACTTATGATTTTTTACTGAAATTTTTGAATTTTGGTACTGTTACTGATGCATTACGGAGAGATACTTACTTGCGATTTTAGATGGTACAGATGTTGAGCTTTTAACATGTACATCGTTTAATTTGTAGACGGGTTGTAGACCCCGTCTTGAGAAAATACTCCATTTGAAAGTTAGATACTATAATAAAAATAAAAAATTATCAGTTTCGAAGAAAAAAACAGGCCCATTACCAGTTGTGCATTAGCGTTGTTGTTGCGCAACCACCACTCCTCCCTTCTTATTTTTGACGTGCATGCTTCATTCTTCCCTTCCTTTTCTGGTTTAGCAGCCGCGCGTCGGATGACTTCGTCACCACCATCATGCCCCCCAACTCCCACCGAGACGCCACGAATCCCGCACGTGTGCGCCACCAATTCCGCACATGTGTGCTACAATGCTACCTATTATGCCGATGAATGTTAATAGATACTACGTGAATAGGTGGTAGTTGAAGATTTGTACGTGGTTGTTCGTCGTCTTTATTTGTACGTGGTTACCCGAATCCGTCGCTTACCTCTTGCCTGAAGCCACCGTCGCATGGTTATCATCTTCCACAGCACGAGCGGAAATAGAGAGGGAGGGCGTAAGCGAGGGAGCGGATGGGAAAAGAGAGGCGAGAGGGAGCCGCGGAAGAGAGAGAGGGAGAGGGTATTTTAAAGTGGATTTATTTTTCTGCTGCTAGTATTTGTGTTATTTTTCTCGTGAGTTTTTCGTTGCGTCCATCTAAATTCGTAGTCTCTAATTTTTTAGTTCGTCCAAATCGTGCGAGTCCACAAATTTATTGTAAGTCATAGAAATGTCAGAATTTTCTTTTGCATGGCGGCCCCGCTCTATTCTCGAGCAGCGTGCGATCATCATAAGTTGTTATGATGCCGCCCAGAGTTTTTAACGCCGGGCTTTTTCGCACCATGTGCATCGCACATGCCTCTCTTGGGCTTCGATCTGCGCCACATGCTTCTATCTATTCCTCTTCGGCTTAATTTGACAGTTTATTCAAAAACTACACGCAACGACGATATTATCAAGACTCGGACGTCGGATATTTCTTGTTTTCGTATTAACCCTTTTTCAAATGCAATGTTGTTGCATACGCCTTGCATTTGAGGGGGTGTTATGTAACATCCCATTTTTCATCTTTTGTGCTAATGTATTTTTGTTAAGCTTATGCTAATAATATCAAAGATTTTATTTTCTCTAAACCTTTTTCTTTGGAAAAGAAAATTTAAGAATTTCAAAAGAAATTAAATTGGAAGGAGGCTTTATCTTCAAAGGGTAAATCAACTAGAACTTGACAACATAGAAAGTAAATTGATCTTGAAGAGAAAAATAATAACTTCGGATTATAAAATGTACTTATATGTATATATGTTTATATATAAATATATAAATGTATATATATATATACATCCAATGGAAGAAATAAAGTATATATATGTATTTATAAAATATAAACCGAAATCGGGTTTTAAAAACGAAATAGGAACAAGAAAATCTAAACCGGAAAACCCTGGCCGTCCATTTTTCTTCCCAGCCGATCTCAGCCGTCCATCTCCCGCCACGTCACCCTTCCTCCTCCTCTTCTTCCCGGTCGCAGCTCTCCTCCTCCTCTGTCTTCTTCCGCCGCCGTGCCGTCTTGCCGCTCGTCGCCTTCTGCTGCCGACCATGGCCGAGAGGCGAGTCTTGCCGACAACCTCGGACTTGCCGCCCTCGCCTTGACCTTGACCTCGGACGCGCCGCCGCCTTCGCCTTGGCGCCGTGCGCCTCGCCCCCCCTGCGGCGCCGTGGTACCACCCTGCTGCCTCCTCGCACGTCGTGTAGCCGCCCCGCCAGCGACCTCGGGCGAGCCGAACCCTCCGCATTCACTGCCGCCCGCCGCCATCGCCTCGAGCCGCTGTGGCCGCCGCGGTGGTGGCGCCATCCACGAGCTCGCGCCACCCGCTCGCCCGGCTCTCCCTCCTCTCGGTCTCTATAAGAACGGCCGAAGACTCCATCCCCCTCAAACCGCCAAAACTCGCATGAACTCTTCTTCCCTCCATCGCTGGTGAGAGCTCATGCCATCCTCGCCGCCGACGCCACCCGGTCGACGTCAGGACCATTGGGACCTCTCCCAAGCTCCTCACTCTCTCCTCCCTCTCTCCCCGCCTAATCGGCTTTTTCTTCTCAGTGGGCCGCCGTGAGCATCTCTTCCCAACACCGGCCGGCTCCCTCGGCGCCGCCGCATCCGGGCCAATTCTTCGCACTGAGCACCGCCGGGCGTCGCCCACCTCGCCGGACCTCGCCACCCTCCCGGTGGGCGGCACCGTCATCCTCCTCGCCGACACCTTCCTCGCCGCCCGGACCTCCGTGCCGCTCCACCACCGTTTGAACCGCGGTGAGCTCAAGGACACCCTAGATGCTCCCACGACGAGCAATTGGAACCTCATCACCGAGCCGCCGTCGCCCTTGTTCCCCTCGCCTCGGCCGTTGTGCTCGTCGCCGGTCGCCGCCCGGCGAGTCCGGCCGATTCGCCCCTCCCCGAGTGCGCGCCATGGTGGGTAACCCTTTTGGCGGCCGCCGCCTCCTCTGGTCCCCTCCGCCCGGCCGGCTTCGCCGCCCTCACGGTAGGGAAGGGCTGGGAAATCCAGCAGAGAACGAATACTCATAACCCCGACGATTAACGGTCTAATTAAAACAGGGCCCACCACAAGCATTCTCCTCCTTCTTCTAATTTTCGAAATTTAAAACTTTGAATAACCATAACTTTTTAACCATAAGTCCAAATTTAATGAAACCAAATCCTAAATTTTCTAAAATCAAGATCTATCTAATGGTTCTGGTTTGGTTCAGTTTTGAGCTAGTTTGAGTCAAGATTCCTTGTATGTGTATTTATTCGCTTTCGTTATTTTATGTGGCTTTTTCCGGTTCAACCTCCCGAGTAGAGTATGAAGACGTGAACGAGCCTCCGCTTGACGCACACGAAACCCGGACTTTTGATCCAGCGAGTCAATGCTTTGATCATTTTGCGCCTATATTTTATGTGAAACTATGTTCGTTTGAATTACGAAATCAGCATGCCTTACTTTATACATAAGCGTATGTCACTCCTAAGGTAGCTAATGACCTGTATTTACTTCATAATATCATACCACACCAAGAACATTTGATATTCCATGTCCGTTGTCACCCTAGGAGTAAGAATAACTAAAGTAGTTATAAGTCGATTATTGCCATGCTAAGTCTGGTCAACCCAGGGCTTTAGTAGCTCACAATCTTATGTTAATCATGGAAAACTAGTTTTGGGACGGTCACAGGATGTATGTGGTCGATTATGTATGTGAAATGGTGTTATGCTTCTCAAAACCCCAAAAATCTGCTATACGGTTTGGGCGGATGGAAAGAACGGTGGGTGTGGATGTAACACATGGGTTGTGGAATGAACCGCCCGGACGATTTAAGGACTTAATCTTGTGTTGACCCCCGTGTACAACAGTACAACCACAAGCTGGCAAAGTGTAGGCTTGGCTAAATAATTTACTGAACACTCTAGCTATTTCACGGAGAACGTGTGTAGGTGGGGCGTGGAAGCCCTACTTGGAATGGGACACCGGATGTAGGTGACGTTGCCTAGGTTAGCGTATGTGGAGAGAGGAGTCCGACTGCGCTATCCTATGGTGGACATCCCGCACAACCTATGGACGTAACCCCATAGGAGTGACATGCTAGAGTGCGAGGTATTGTAAAGGCCTCGTGATATTTTCTCGATCTACATGTCTACGGTATCATGTAGAACTGTCGGGATGATTATCTCTTGTGGGTAAAGATGTACAGTCTCTGCAGAGTTTAAAACTATTCGAATAGCCGTGCCCACGGTCAAGGGTAAACACGGAAATCTTCCTCGAGTTAGTTCTATTTCAAAAACATAAAAGGAGAGTAGGGATAAAAATCTGTCGGGTGGAGGTAACCTGGCTGTGGTAAATTTTGTCCGGAGGGATGTACTCCTGTGTTGATAATAAAGTGGATGTAACCTTCTTAGTAAAAGTAGGTATTGATGGATCGAACCTACCTTGATGACAATTATTTGCACACACTTAAATTTATCAGATCTTGCATTCTTGAAAACTGCTAGGTCCTAGAAATTTTATATTACGATTATTCCAAAACTGGCTTTAAGCAAATAAAAGAACCCGAACCACCCTTGTTAGCCTTGCATCTATATTTATGTGCATTCTGTGTGTTGGCTCGCGGAGCACGGTGGTTAGTGTGCTCACACTCGCTCTAAAACCCCCCCTACAGAACTAATAAATCAAGAGCACTATGCCTACCATGAGGAACAGGATATCGAAGGCAACGAAGACGGTGGATATTAGTTTAAAATGTTACTCTTTGCCTCAGTCTAGTTGACTTGGCTAGTTTGGCGGGTGCCTCCGTTATTAGTCGGGCCCTTGGCTAATAGCGAAGGTACTCAGGTTGTCCCGATCGCTTGCACGTGGCTGGTTGTGCCCTCACGCTATGTGCGCTTCCGTTTCCGCTCTTTATGTATTGTAAGACATTTGGCTGACCCTATTGTAACCTCGACCGACGTGGTCTATTTAAACTACGGTATTGTAATAATTATTTTGCCATGTATGAAATGATGCGACATTGTATCCGTGAGCATTATCTACCGATCCGTGGAATAATGCGGTACTATCACAGAGATTCAGTGTTATAAACTTGGGGTCCGATAGAGTCGGTATCGAGCATCTGTTGTAGAAACCTTAGCTAGACTGGTCACGCCAAAGTCCTTTTTACAAAAAAAAATATATATTATGAGAAACTCTTACAAAATGTAGCATAATACTGCTTTACTTAACTCTCTTAGTTTCTATGCTCACCCAAAAATTTCTTTTGTATTTTCATCTGTTCTAATCTATTGATGTTCAAAATTCTAGATGGCCGGAGCTACACCAGTTGGTCCGTGGGATCACTTCTCCCATGGAGACAGCGAAGGAGGATTTGTTGAGGCCTGCGGCGATTCTTTGCGGTGTCTCGGCTCTGACCGCCACTTTGTGTTCGAGGCAAGAGAGTCCACCTTCACAAGCATGGACATGTGGACCATGGAGGTCTTCATCTACGCCCGAGATGGTGCGGGAGCTCCACTCCCACACTATCAAGGCCGAGCCTCCACGGATGTACCTCGTCGGCCGCGTCCGGGGCGCAAAGACGTCTTGCCGTGGCTCACCTATGCCAAGTGCAGGGAGAGGCTGCGGCGATCGCCTTCGCCTACTCACGTCGCATCCGCCAGGCGAATTCTTCGAGATCACCTCGACCACGGGGTGGACAACCCCGCCTATCCCACGATCCGGTGACACAAAGCGATGTCAGTCTCCTATGCTTTCGCCATGCAGGAGATTGGGCATCTGCGCGTTCTCCTCACCGCAAGCTGCGGCAATCGACGTCCTCGGCGCCCGGCTAAATCGCTATCGATCGCCTTCCGAGCGGCGAGCGCGAGGGTCGCTGCCGAGGCCGGGCTTGGCGTCTACGCCAGGGCAGCCTACCCTCGCGCCTCGCCGCCGGCCATGACCCAGCTCAACGCCGGTGGTGGTTCCAGCTCGATACAGTGCAGTTTCGGCTCCGCGCGGTGTCGGCACCGGTGCCGCCCAACACCGGCCTACGACCGACACCGGCTACTGATTCGGCACAGCGGTGGTTCAAGGCGAGGACCTCGCCCCCGACGGACGGCGCGCATAAGAGTGCGTCCACCGCCCAATGGCACCCTCGCAGGGCCCAGCAGGAGACGTCGCCCGTTTCACCTTCATTCCTCCAACGACCAGGACGGATCGAGCCCTTCTCAGTCGCGTTCCCGCTCCCGATCACCCAGTACCATCTCCTGCTCTCGCTTTCCAGGAGAGTGCGTCTTCTGTGGCGAGCACCACTCCCCCACCCCAGAGGTGTAGACTGTTGTAGGTCAATAGTATATCTAGCGCACTCTGTTGGTGTGTGAGTCTTTCTCTCCAGATGTACCCCCTTTATGTACCCAGTTAGTAGACGTGTGTATGCGGTGTCGTGACGTGTTGTAAGCCTATGCACTATGCTCGGTTGTCACGAAACACCTAACCCCCCCCCTCTAATGCAATGAACTAATGTAGGCATAACGCCTTGTGTTTTAATGCTTGCCCTAAGCTTTGTCGCTCCTCTTTTGTGGTGTTTTGTTGTGCTAGCTTAGAGGGCTAACCCACCCTCATATATGTTTTCTTCCCTTTCTGCCGACCCTAAAAAGGCTTAAGTTTGTTCCAGATGGCTCCCAAGAGGACTGCTAACCATGGTAGGGGTCGAGCTCCAAGGGCCGCAGCTCGTGGAAAAGGCAGAGGCCGTGGACCGAATCTACCCCAACCCCCGCTAGTGCCACCAACCATGGAACAAGTATTGGCGCAACAAACTCAGATCCTCCAGGCAATGCTTTCGGCCGTGAGACCAATGCAACTAGTCGCAACTCAAGTTATCGATTTTAGAGGACCCGCCCATGACCTTCTCCGCAAATGAACCCTTAGAAGTCAAGATTGGTTACGTGACACCGAGAAGAAGCTTAAACTAGCCGTTGCAACAATGAGGACAAGGTCGACTTTGCCACACACCAATCGAAAGCAGGTCATGCGGCGGCATGGTGGGAGAACTACCTCGCTGTCGTGGAAGGAAAACCCCTTAGGCAGATTCGGATGAAGAAGGGTCAAGAAGAAGTAGGAGAGGAAGAAATAGAAGGTGAAGACCTATCGGACTCTGCAAGGGGACATGAAAGCAATGCGGTCACAATGAGGAGGAAGCTGAGTCCATGACCATCGAGCCCACTGCAACCTGGGCTGAGTTCAAGACCGCCTTTCGACAGAACTTTGTCCCAGCAGGCATCATGAGGTTGAAAAGAATGAGTTCGAAACTTAAAGCAGGGCAATATGTCCGTCTCGAATACCTCACACGGTTCAACCAGGTTAGCTCGCTACGCCATGAGAGACGTATCCAAACAAGAGGAGAAGATTGATCGATTTTGGAAGGATGCATGAAGAGATGAGAGCTCAACGATTTTGCACGATTATTCCGACTTCCACCACTTGGTAAATAAAGCCCTTGTTCTAGAAAATGAGAGGAAGATCCTAGAAGTCGGTAGGAAAAGGAAATGGACAGCCTCCGACCTCGTGGCGGTTTCGAGCAAACCCGCATATCAAGGCAACTCATCATTCCGCCAGTGGCAACACGGCACCTAGAACCTCATTCCGAGCACGCGCGCTCGAACAATGGAATTCAGGTATCTCGTCCCATAGGCCAAGCTCCCACACCCAATCCATCTGCAAACCTCCACTGCTTCAGCTGCGGAGCTAAGGGGCACTTCGCCAACAAATGCCCAGATCGCCAAGCCACCCCCGGGAAGTTTAACCCAGGAGCTTCCTCATCCCGACCGCAGTTGTCAGCACCAAACAAGGCTCATCAGGCACCTCAGGCATCACGGACGTCATCGACTCCACATCATGGTCGTGTCAACCACGTCACGGCAGAAGACGCTCGGGAGGCCACTGGAGTACTTGTGGGTACGTTCTCGTTAAATCAACTCAGTCAGGTGTTGCTTTGACTCGGTGCATCGCATTCATTTGTTTCCGGGATTTATTGAAAAGTTAAGCTGCCAACCTTTGGACTTAAGAGGCCTGTGGTACTCAGTTCCCCAGGAGGGCGCTTAATGGCTACCTTAGTTAGCCCAAGGGTAGAAGTCACCATGGAAGGTTACATTTTCCCCGTAGACCTGTTGGTCTTGCCATCCCAAACATTGGATGTCATCCTAGGGATGGACAAGCTAACGAAAATCGAGGATTGATAGGCGTGCCAATAGGGAGGTAGTACTTGTAGGCGCCTCGGGAAGAAAGATAAAAGTTAAGGTGGACCGTCCCTCTTCGGGACGCGAAATTCATAATATTGAAGTAAAGACATTAGAGGACACACCGATAGTTCGAATTACCGAAGTCTTTCGGAAGAACCGCGGTATGCCACCGATAGGGAGATAGAATTCGTGATCAACCTAAAGCACAGGACAGCCCCAATTGCTAAGAGACCCTACCGAATGGCGGTAGATGAGCGGAGGAATTAAAAGTCAAATTTTGGATCCGCAAACCAAAGTTTATCGACCACTCATCCCCATGGGGTTCCCCGTATTGTTTGTCGAGAAAGAAGGATGGGACCGCCAGACAGTGCGTGATTACGAGCCCTCAATGAAGTAACCATCAAGAACAAGTACCCCTTGCCTCGAATAGATGACTTGTTCGACCAACCGTCGGGACTCTTGTCTTCTCTAAAATAGATTTAAGGTCGGTACCATCGGCTCAAGATCGAGGCGTAAGATATTCCTAAGATGACTTTTACCACGCGGTATGGCCTATTCGAATGTACAACATGTCATTTGGATTGACCAATGCCCCACCTATTTCATGAATCGATGAATAAAGTGTTTATGGAATGCTTGGACAAATTTGTGGTCGTATTCATAGGCGACATTCGATCTACTCTAAAACTACCAAGAGCATGAAGAACACCTACGGGTAGTCCTCGAGACCCTTGAGGCACCACCAGTCTGTAATCACACAAGTGTGAATCTGGTTACCAGATCGGTTTCCTTGGACATATCGTGTCTGCTGGTGGAGTGGCGGTCGATCCCTCCAAGGTAGAGCGGTTCTAGAATGGGCAGACCCACCTCGATCCACCGAAGTACGTAGTTTTCGGGACTAGCAGGATACTGGGCGCTTCATAGAAGGTTTTTCCAAGGTATCCGGACCAATGACGGGCCTACTCAAGAAAGAAAGGAAGTATGAGTGGGCGAAGCACGTGAAAAGAGTTTTCGAATTAAAGAAGAGATTGACCACGACCCGGTGCTAACCTTGCCGGACATACACAAAGATTTTGATGTCTATTGTGATGCATCGCGCCAAGGCTTAGGCTGTGTACTTATGCAAGGAGGAAAGGTCGTAGCTTATGCTTCCAGACAGCTCCGTCCCCATGAGGACAATTACCCCACCCATGATTTGGAGCTAGCTTGATGGTCCATGCTTTAAAAATTTGGCGACATTATTTAATTGGAAACCACTGTAACATTTATACGGACCATAAGAGCCTCAAGTATATCTTCACCCAAGCCGACCTCAACCTAAGGCAAAGAAGGTGGTTAGAGTTAATTAAAGACTATGATTTGGACGTCCACTATCACCCCGGAAAAGCTAACGTAGTGGCCGATGCCCTAAGTCGCAAACCCCACTGCAACAACCTCATGGTGGAAGAATTGCGACCTGAGCTCTGCAGAGTTTGAAGCCCTTAATCTGGGAATAGTAGAACATGGTACTCTAGCAACCATGGAGGTACAACCAACTCTCGAGGACCAAATCAAGGCAGCCCAAAATGGACACCCTGGAGTTCAGAAGTTTAAACGTCTCATGGCCCAAGGAAAAGTCATAAGATGATAGAAGATAAACAAGGAGTGCTATGGTATGGGAAACGTCTTTTTGTTCCCCATCAGGAGGGTCTCAAAGACCTGATACTCAAAGAAGCCCATAGTTCTGCTTATACCCTACACCCGAGCGGTACTAAAATGTATCAAGAATCAAGAATTTGTATTGGTGGCCACGTATGAAGAGGATATTCTTTGAGTATGTAGCTGCTTTGTGACGTATGCCAGAAGGTCAAGGCCGAACATCAAAAACCTGCCGGACTCCTTCAACCCCGCAGATTCCTCAATGGAAATGGGAAGAAGTGGGAATGGATTTCATAACTGGTTTGCCTCGCACAAAATCAGGATATGATTCCATATGGGTAATAGTCGATAGGTTGACTAAAGTTGCCCACTTTATTCCTGTAAAGGTCACCTACAAGGGAGACAAATTGGCCGAGTTATACATGGCCCGCATCGTGTGTCTACATGGTATACCTAAGAGGATAGTCTCGGATCGAGGTTCTCAATTCACCTCGCATTTCGGTCCGGCTTACACGATGTTTTAGGGACCCATCTTGCATTCAAGATGACCTATCATCCCCAAACGGATGGGCAAGCGAGAGAATAAACCAAATCTTGGAAGATATGCTACGAGCATGTGCTCGGAGTTCACATCGATCGAGAAATGTTTACCCTATGCGGAATTTGCCTACAACAATAGCTATCAATCGAGCCTCAAGATGTCACCTTTGAAGCTCTTTATGGACGTAAATGTAGGACTCCTCTACACCGGTCTCAAACAGAGAAGGATACATCTTTGGACCCGATACTACGAGGCGGCGGAAGAAAAGGTGCGCTGATCGGGATCGCTTACAAGCCGCCCAATCCGCACGTAAGAGTTATGCCGATAACCGTCGAAGAGAATTGACATTCAAGTTGGAGATCATGTGTACCTTAAGGTGTCACCCTCAGGAATCCACCGATTCAAAGTGAAAGGCAAGCTCGCTCCGAGATATATAGGGCCATTCCCATTATTGCCAAGTGTGGAGAAGTTGCATACTGGTTAGAGCTACCGAAGTTTATCTGAAGTGCAACGTGTTCCACGTTTCTCAACTTAAGAAGTGTCTCGAGTTCTGAAGAACAGACCTCGTAGAAACCATCGAGTGCAGGAGATTTATCCTACCGGCGCCCGATCAAGATTCTTGACACTATGGAAAAGAAAACCGACGCCGCTATTCGACTCGCAAAGTTCAATGGAGCAACCACTCCAAGCGAGAGGCAACACGGGAGCGAGAGGATCAACTCGAGCCGACTTTCCTTTCTCTTCTCGAATAGCGAGAATCTCGGGTTGAGATTCATTTTAAGGAGGAGGATTTGTAACATCCCATTTTCATCTTTTGTGCTAATGTATTTTGTTAAGCTTATGCTAATAATATCAAAGATTTTATTTTCTCTAAACCTTTTCTTTGGAAAAGAAAATTTAAGAATTTCAAAAGAAATTAAATTGGAAGGAGGCTTTATCTTCAAAGGGTAAATCAACTAGAACTTGACAACATAGAAAGTAAATTGATCTTGAAGAGAAAAAATAATAACTTCGGATTATAAAATGTACTTATATGTATATATGTTTATATATAAATATATAAATGTATATATATATATACATCCAATGGAAGAAATAAAGTATATATATGTATTTATAAAATATAAACCAAATCGGGTTTTAAAACGAAATAGGAACAAGAAAATCTAAACCGGAAAACCACGTCGTCCATTTTTCTTCCCACCGATCTCGGTAGTCCATCTCCCGACCACGTCACCCTTCCTCCTCCTCTTCTTCCGGCCGCAGCTCTCCTCCTCTCTCTTCTTCCGCTCGCCGTCCGTCTTTGCCGCCGCTCGTCCGCCTTCTGCCGACCGCGGGAGGCGGAGTCTTGCCGACAACCTCGGACTTGCCGCCCTCGCCTTGACCTTGACCTCGGACGCCGCTGCCGCCTGCCGGCGGCCGTGCGCCCTCGCCCCCACCTGCGGCGCCGTGGTACCACCCTGCGCCCCTCGTGCACGCGTGTAGCGCCCCCCGCTGCGACCTCGGGCGAGCCGAACCCTCCGCATTCACCGCCGCCCCCGCCATCGCCGAGCCGGCCGGCCGCACGGTGGTGGCGCCATCCACGAGCTCGCGCCACCCGCTCCGCCCGGCTCTCCTCCTCTGGTCTCTATAAGAACGGCCAAGACTCCATCCCCTCAAACCGCCGCGAAACACGCATGAACTCTTCTTCCTCCATCGCTGGTGAGAGCTCACCGCCATCCTCGCCGCCGACGCCACCCGGTCCGACGTCAGGACCATTGGGACCTCTCCCAAGCTCCTCACTCTCCTCCCTCTCCTCCCGCCTAATCGGCTTTTTCTTCTCTGAGGCCGCGGCGAGCCGCATCTTCCCAACACCGCCGCTCCCTCGGCCGCCGCCGCATCCCGGCCAATTCTTCGCACTGAGCACCGCCCGGCGCCCACCTCGCCGGACCTCGCCACCCTCCCGGTGGGCGGCACGTCATCCTCCTCGCCGCCGACACCTTCCTCGCCGCCAGACCTCCCGGCGCCGCTCCAGCCACCGTTTGAACCGCAGGTGAGCTCAAGGACACCCTAGATGCTCCCACGACGAGCAATTGGAACCTCATCGGTAGCCGCCGCCCTTGTTCCCCGCCTCGGCCATTGCCGCCGCCGGCCGCCCGCCGAGTCCGGCCGATTCGCCTCCCCGAGCCAGCGCCATGGTGGGTAACCCTTTGGCCGTGGCCAAGACTCTGGTCCCTCACGGCCGGGCTTCGCCGCCCTCACGGTAGGGAAGGGCTGGGGAAATCCAGCAGAGAACGAATACTCATAACCCCGACGATTAACGGTCTAATTAAAAACGGGGCCCACACCAAGATTCTCCTCCTTCTTCTAATTTTCGAAATTTAAAACTTTGAATAACCATAACTTTTAACCATAAGTCCAAATTTAATGAAACCAAATCCTAAATTTTTCTAAAATCAAGATCTATCTAATGGTTCTGGTTTGGTTCAGTTTTGAGCTAGTTTGAGTCAAGATTCCTTGTATGTGTATTTATTCGCTTCGTTATTTTATGTGGCTTTTCCTGTTCAACCTCCCGAGTAGAGTACGAAGACGTGAACGAGCCTCCGCTTGATGCAGCACCAGAACCCCAGACTTTTGATCCAGGCGAGTCAATGCTTTGATCATTTTGCGCCTATATTTTATGTGAAACTATGTTCGTTTGAATTACGAAATCTGCATGCCTTACTTTATACGCAAACGTATGTCACTCCTAAGGTAGCTAATGACCCTGTATTTACTTCATAATATCATACCACACCAGTAACATTTGATATTCCATGTCCGTTGTCACCCTAGGAGTAAGAATAACTAAAGTAGTTATAAGTCGTATTATTGCCATGCTAAGTCTGGTCAACCTGTGGCTTTAGTAGCTCACAATCTTATGTTAATCATGGAAAACTAGTTTTGGGACGGTCACAGGATGTATGTGGTGATTATGTATGTGAAATGGTGTTATGCTTCTCAAAACCCCAAAAATCTGCTATACGGTTTGGGCGGATGGAAAGAACGGTGGGTGTGGATGTAACACATGGGTTGTGGAATGAACCGCCGGACGATTTAAGGACTTAATCTTGTGTTGACCCCCGTGTACAACAGTACAACCACAAGCTGGCAAAGTGTAGGCTTGGCTAAATAATTTACTGAACACTCTAGCTATTTCACGGAGAACGTGTGTAGGTGGGGCGTGGAAGCCCTACTTGGAATGGGACACCGGATGTAGGTGGCGTTGCCTAGGTTAGCGTATGTGGAGAGAGGAGTCCGATGCGCTATCCTATGGTGGACATCCCGCACAACCTATGGACATAACCCCATAGGAGTGACATGCTAGAGTGCGAGGTATTGTAAAGGCCTCGTGATATTTTCTCGATCTACATGTCTACGGTATCATGTAGAACTGTCGGGATGATTATCTCTTGTGGGTAAAGATGTACGGTCTGCGAGTTTAAAACTATTCGAATAGCCGTGCCCACGGTCAAGGGTAAACACGAAATCTTCCTCGAGTTAGTTCTATTTCAAAAACATAAAAGGAGAGTAGGGATAAAAATACATCGGGTGGAGGTAACCTGGCTGTGGTAAATTTTGTCCGGAGGGATGTACTCCTGTGTTGATAATAAAGTGGATGTAACCTTCTTAGTAAAAGTAGGTATTGATGGATCGAACCTACCTTGATGACAATTATTTGCACACACTTAAATTTATCAGATCTTGCGTTCTTGAAAACTGCTAGGTCCTAGAAATTTTATATTACGATTATTCCAAAGCGGCTTTAAGCAAATAAAGAACCCGAACCACCCTTGTTAGCCTTGCATCTATATTTATGTGCATTACGTGTGTTGGCTCATGAGCACGGTGGTTAGTGTGCTCACACTCGCTCTAAAACCCCCTACGTAACTAATAAATCAAGAGCACTATGCCTACCATGAGGAACAGGATATCAAAGGCAACGAAGGCGGTGGATATTAGTTTAAAATGTTACTCTTTGCCTCGCCTAGTTGACTTGGCTAGTTTGGCGGTGCCTCCGTTATTAGTCGGGCCCTTGGCTAATAGCGAAGGTACTCGAGTTGTCCCATCGCTTGCACGTGGCTAGTTGTGCCCTACGCTATGTACGCCTGCTTCCGCTCTTTATGTATTGTAAGACATTTGGCCTGACGGCCCTATTGTAACCTCGACCCGACGTGGTCTATTTAAACTCTGGTATTGTAATAATTATTTTGCCATGTATGAAATGATGCAGCATTGTATCTGTGAGCATTATCTACTGATCCAGGGAATAATGCAGTACTATCACAGGAGATTCCAGGTTATAAACTTGGGGTCCGATATGTTAAGAGTATTAGAGATAAGGTATTAGTGATAGAATAGGATCAACATATTCCCCTATAATATCCCTTTGTACTTCCTATATATATTACCCATTAGAGCTTTTCAATACACACAATATTCATAACAACATTCATATCAACACTCCATTCTCAAGACCTCAACTGTTGAGTTCTAGTGGAATGGCTCTGGAATATATGCCATCCTTGTCTGCAAACCATAGGATCCCTTAAGACAGTGAGCGATCCCGTGTCTATGGGCGTTTGTAATGCGGAATTTTGTTCTAGGCTCCTACCGGAGAAATAAACTATTCGGAAATTATGGCATAAACTCATGTGTTGCAAACAAGCTCTTAAAGTCTGGTGACCCCAACATTGCCTATGATCCTTATGATGACATTAAGCACAGCATTGCCTGCGATCCTTATGACGACAACATTACTACTTGTCATTGCTAGATTGTACCAGTGGTGAGCCCTTGACTTCTCCCCTACTTTCTACAAACGACCTTTTTCTCTTGCATCCACCCCTGCTTGGAGACCAGATGATGGTTTCGGCCTGTTTTTTTTTTTTTGCTACAACTTATGGCTTTTGGCTGAAATTTTTGAATTTTGCTGTTTACGATCTGATTCTGAGAGACCGATACTTACTTACGATTTTGGCTGGTACAGATGTTGGGCTTTTAACGTGTACTACGTTTAACTTGTAGACCCCGTCTTGAGAAAATACTCCGTTTGAAAGTTAGGTACTATAGTAAAAACTAAAAACCGACCGACTTATGACTTCAAACATGCCCTGAAAAGGCAGCAACTGCTTCCTCACAGGAAGGATTGATCCAATGCATCATAGCGCATGACACAGGCAAGAAAGGCATAGGTCGGTGCATATAGTAGCAGACAATCATTTCGCGAGAAAAAAAATCACATGACCCCATCATTATCATAATTTTGTCACCGGGTCCCTGCCCGTCGTGTTAGAGGGGACGGTCATCCGTTTCCCGTTCGTGTCCTCCATGTGGACGTTGACATGAATATATATCTGAAAGTCTTGGATTCACAAATTACATTACAGCCGACCTTACTGCCAATAATATATATCGCAACATTTTCGCGTATGGACCCGTCGTACGCGTCCTGGTGCCCGTCCCTTTCTCTGGTGTGTTCTTGTGCATTAACTTTTATGGTTTTGATTGGAGTCAATCAAGTTCTTGCTGGACTGGTAACATTTGAACATTTTTTAATAATATATCTTTTATTAATATTATATAAAAATTGCTCTTTTAAGAAAATTACATAAATATATCTCCGTCATCAATTGAAATGACGACCGGGGCTCTATCGCCAATCGAAATGGCGATAAAGCTTCTATCACCACTTGAAATGACGACGAGACCTTGTTAAACGAAAGGACGACGGGATGCCATGTAGCCCATGGACACACCATTTGTCACCATTTTGATAAAATCATCAAACAAAATAGCAGCAGAGGCCCTCGCATCCTTTGTCGCCATTTCAATTAGCGAGATATACTTAAATCGTTAATTAAAATAGCAATAAAGGCTCCTGCCCCTATTGTCGCAATTGGCGACCGAGAGCTCAGTATTTAGGGTCAAAAAATTACCCCAAAATCCACTTTAATTTGGTAAAAAACGAAAAATTCCAGTCAAGAGAAGAGCGGAAGAGTGGCAGAGGGGAGAAGAGAGGGCAAAGAGTAGGAGTGGATCTCTCCATCATTGAGGTAATTTTTTGCGTCTCTCTGTGAATTTCTTTATGAAATTATGGTAGGCTAGCGAGTTTGACGAGTATATTTGTAGTTGTACGAACTGTGTAGCTTAGCATATATTTTGGCTTTATAATATATTACTTAGATCCTTTTAATATAGTACTGGTTAGCCGTTCTGGACTAGCACGTGTTAGAAAAATAGTTCGACTAGGTAGTTCAATTTAGATTCCTAGTTTTAGGGTTGGTCGTTTTAGAAATTATTTTGTAGAATTATTTTTTGTGGTACGTATGTGTATCAGACTGTTAACTTTATATTTGTTTTTGTATGAAGTACGTTAATTTTAGACCGTTAATTTTAGGGCTATTGGCCGTATTGCAATTTTAGGGCTATTGGTTGTATTGTTTTCCCTTAGTATTACGGTTTACGAAGGGATAAAAGTCTGTAGAACCGATATAGCAATAGAGGGGCAGGGGTGAATAGTGCCTTCAAATTTTTCCCTAAGTATTCTTCTAATCTACTTAAATAGCTATGAAGTTCAAGAAGCCAAAAATCAAAAAATCTCGGAGCTATTGAAATTTTCAGCCCATGAATAGTGATTTCACACTATTTTACATCCGAGAAATTATGTAACTTTTGATCCGTCAATCCAAAAGACTTGAAACTTGAACCAAAACTAGCTCATGATCTTAAGAGCCGATCCCAATAAAAAAACTTGAAAGAACTTGAGAGATTTGGCATATTTTGGTTCGTGAAGCTTTGCTGCACCAAAACAGACCTAAAACCTAAAATTGAGTTAACTTTCAAACCAAAACTCCAATCACTTGAAATTTGGTATGCACCTTCTCTAAGATGTCAGGAACCTATTACGATGAATAATTAAGAAAATTGTTGCCGAAGTTATGACCTTTTTCTATTTGAAGGCAGATTGCACTAAAAACGACTCAAAACTTAAAATGGTGAATACGACTTGCTTATGGGTGGATGATAGGCAAGATGGCTCTAGATATATTATCACATGTCATAGTAAGTTAGAACACTGAAGAACTTAAGCCAAAAACTCTCAGATCAAGAAATCACTTGAAGGATCATAATCGTGCAAAAACTGAGTTTCTTGATGAACTTGCTACCAAAGTGCCTAGATGCATAGATATTAATTTTCTGAGATTATCTTCATCTTTTACACATTCTTGACATAGCAAGAACAAGAAGAGGGAAGAGAAGAGATCAAAACCAACAAAATCAAAAGCAAATCAATCAAAATAAGAAATAGACATGGAGATGATCAAATATTGATGTATTGCCACTTGAGGAGGTAAGTTTTACAGCCAGTCCACCTTGGAGGACAGAGAGCATAACACAAGTACTTAACTCTCAAACCCTAAACATAAGAGAGATGGATTAGATGGTTAACACAAGTCTCCATCCCAATCCCATTATATAGGTGGGCTAACCAGTCACACCTAACCCTTAGTAGATATTATCTACTTAGCACAATAAAAGAAACCCAATAACCCTACACACACGGGTTTTAACTCACACATCACACTTATACACGCTTTTCAAAGCGCATAAGTCCAAATCCGTTAAGTCCTTGGTTTTGATCCATCTTGATCAAACCAGTTTCTCCTTGATCTATATCGCTCTCCCAAGCACTGCATTTTTGATCCAAGGCAGTTTCTGGTATTTTAGCTAAACTACCAAAATACCCTTTCTTGACCGGGTCTTCATCTTCCATTGCAAGCAATTGTTATACTTGCCATGTGTAGGTGCACCACTGGCTTGCCACGCGTCGGCAAGTCTCGCTCGCTCCGATTCCACCAGACCGCACCTTACTTGGACTGACCAAGCTGCATGGTGCAAACCCACCATTCGAACTTGTCTTCAATATTTTTCGCCTTTCTCATGCCATGCTTGAGCTCACTGTCTCACCAGGCATCCTCGATCATTCTTGACCTCAGCTCCTCCATGGACATAGCCTCGATCCTCACTGTTGACCATGGTTGACTTCAAGTGACCCTACATATCCAAGACAATGAAATCATTTTCGGGTACAAGTTCTTTATAATTTGACCAACGTTAGCAATAACATAGTTTATGCAACCTATAACCACTAACCTAGGTTACCAAATCATTCTATGACTTACAATTCCCAAAATCATCCATTTCTACAGGTTGTCAAGAAAAATCTGCAAATCTACAAATTCTAAATTTTCACTCCTCCAAAATGACAATGGTTCATTACAACAAAACCATGGACCTTTTCTCATAGTCCTTCAAAGTCCCATTTAATTTATGCTGAAATATGTTACACCATGTGATGGTCGTTCATTTAGTGATGATGAATAATTGGCATTTGGGTTTTATTAGAATTTGCATTTGTGAAAGTTGTGGTTGATGCGTTTTTGTTGGTCGAGTATTCAGGAGAGTAGGTCTGGTCAGCAGGCATCGACCACGATAGATACCATGGTATGTTGACCAAGGCAGGTCGACCATAGAATTTTGATCATGCAGAACGACCACATGTGAGCGACCACGGTAGAACAACCCGGAGCTGGAGATTCCAGATAACCTGGTTGTAAGATAAGAGGAACCAATTGTATGACATAGTGAACTGGTCGCAAGATACAATATACTAGGTCGGTAGTTGAAAGGCTTGGACTAGGATGGTTGGGATCGTGAGCCTTAGTATACGTTTTTTTGCCGGTTTAGAGTTCTTTTTTTGAGCTTTTTTGCCGGTTCTTTTTTTTCCGTATACGTTTGCATATGCACTGGCCTGGGCTAGCTTCGGTCGAATGGCCAGAAAATTGAATCAGGTCGGGCCCATTCCTGTAGCGATTACTGCTCATCTTGAAACCCAACCCATTATTGTTTAAACCCAGTACTGTTCCCGACCCGCAGTGAATAGTACCAGACTTGTTACTGTTCATCCGAACCCTAGAATCACAAATACCTCTGTTTTGATCGTTTTGTTGTCGTGAATTCATTTTCAACCTCCGTTCTGCCAACCCAGATCTCGACACAACCCAAACCAGCACTATTCCAAAAGCAATCCACCACTATATAGTAGCCTATTACTATTCATCCCAATAATCCGTCCCAACACGTTTATAGCCATTTTGACCGTCTGGAGCCTATCTGGCCCAACTCTAACCCTATCAGCCAACCCAACATTGTTTAAACTCCAACCACCCAACCCATTTCTTTTTGTCTTTTCTTGTTATTTAATTGCTTTTGTTGCTTGCATTTTGTAAAGTAGGAACTTATTTGAATTCGTTTCTTTGCGTTAGCATCCGGATTCAGCTAGCTGATCAACAAAAGAGCTACAGGAGCCATCAAGCAGTTGACATAAGCTGGAAGACTACAGTAAAATAATCAGACTATGGATAAAGAGGCAAGTCACATGTTTTTGATCATATGAATCCCATGATATTTAAGTTATTTAATTACAGTATTTTCATTACTGTTATTTGCGTACTGTTATTTAATTAAAATAAAGATTTAGAATGACATGTAAATTAGTTATGTCCTACTACCGAAAAATGCATGTTTAATTTGAGGCCATATTCACCTTGACAACCCTAGTAATATTTAATTAATGTATAAATGATTATAGAATGGTTTAATCAAAATTTTGTACTACTAAGTGACTTGGTATTTGGCCGGTAGATTTATTTAAATAGTTCTAGGGTGAGAATGTATCATGAAAAACCACTAGATGGTTGGAGTCCACGACCTTACCCTAGGGAGGAGGCTTGAGTAGAGTGGTGGCAGTGCCGTAGAGCATTAGGGATTTGGATTATGGACGACTACCACGTGGTGAAAAGTAAGGACTGAAACATTCTGCTGAGTAAAGGATATAGTAATCGCTTAACCACAAGTGTTGACTTGTCAATCATGGTCTAATAACTGCTCAACTCGATTGAATATCTATAGAAAGGCGGGGTTCCTGGTGCGGGAATGGCCCAAGGGGAGTGGTATGGGAACAGTAAAACCATACTTGACAACGGTAGATCCACACAGAATCGGGCAATAGTATTCCGCTTTGGCCAATGGATACCCGACAATATGTGGTTCAGAGCCTACTGGGTAGAGACTAGAAAGAGGAGAACAGTGAAATGCCTTATTTTCTCAACTTAGTCGCACGTTACCCGTTATGTGTATGGATATTGAGAGTTTGAGAAATTTTATGAGTAAAGCTGGGCAACTCTGCATAGTAAAATAAACGATATTCGAATACGTCGTGCCTCCGGTAAATGAAGATGTGTTTATTAGGTGATTCCAACAACAAGGTATAAATAGTTTTCTTTATGTTTTAATCTGAATAAGTTGAGTAGTCAAATGTTGAAAACCCGCTTAATCTTAAGAAGTTATTATTTTATGATTTCTTGTTTAGAAATGTTTACAAATAAAATTACATCCACATTGTCATTAATAAAAAAACAGTATATTCCGATCCATTGACAATACTGACAAGTAGATAAATTAGGATTTACCCAATGTAGATTGCTGAGTACCTAGAGTACTCAATCTTGCTTTATTTTAATAGAACGGGTACGGAAGAGAAAAGAATACTTCAAGATTTCGGGTTAGGCTTACGACCGTACTCAAACATTTCTGTAGAGATTTATTTGGTTCTTTCGAATGTAAGTCAAGTTTTGAGCTCGGATGCCTATATTGTTTCTAAAGCTGACCTTTAGGTTCTATTTTTAAACCAAATTAACTCTTTTAAATAATCATGAACATGCATTATACTCTTTATATCTGTAACTGAACTTCTGAACTGTTATGAAAAGTACAACGGTCATGTTTCTAAAAACGGGCGCGTTACAATCACGGTCGGCGGCCCAAGGATCCAAGTATTCAACGTTCGCTAGCCCGTTGCAGAGCGGCCGGCGCTCTAGTCGGGAGAGCCGGCACGCAGCTGCCGACTGCCGAGACCCGTCGCACGTACGGTTCCTAATCAGCTCGGCGCACGGCGGCAGTGATCAGGCTGCGCGCGCGCCGGGAGAGACGGCCTCGTACACACGTACGTGCCCACGCCCACGGCCGGCCACGCGCTCCGCACGACCGCGCCCACGGCGTGCAGCGATCGTCGTTCTTGCTGTACGTACGCAGCAAGCTGTTTCGACTGTCAAGAAGCTCAGGTACCTTGGCCTCCTAGCCTGTCATTGCGCTGTTTTTCACTTCCACAAGGTAACAACGTGTCAACGTCAATCGATCCCGTCAAAGTCGTACGTTATGAAATTCAAACAGCGGTACATATTTGACTCCGCTTTTTTTTTAAAAAAAAAAATAAGGGTCCCTGCTAGAACACCCTAGAAAGCAACCACGCGAGATCTCCGATGCACAAAGCAGACGAACCACGACTCTTGCAAGTACCTGAAGCACAATCAACCGGAGTTCTTGGCAGCTGACACCGCTATGTGGGCTTACTTAAACCTCGTTCCTTAGTTAGTACACCTCAAATCCGAACTCAGTTCCCATCCCAGCCGTTCAATCAGAATGATTTCACGCGATCGGGCGGGTAGTAATTAACAAAACCAAGCTCAACCCAACCCCTCCTGTCCATCACTACGCCTTCTCCACTGCCGGGCGCGGAACCACACCCGGGCCAAGGCCGGAGGCCAACATGATCGATCGAGCCGTGCCGCTATATTTGCGTAAATTTTTTGCCACGGCGTTCGTAATTTTCTACCTCCGCGCCACACTGTCAAATCTAATCGCGATCGTGTAATTGCTTTCGAAGAAGTATACACCGGTCTGCTAGCTGTAGGACGGCTAGCTAGCTACCGTACGTCTGCCTGACTCCGACAATGCACGAGATCCACCAGACAAAGCGCACAATCCACCGTCAGCTCGCGGCGGCTCCCCCTCCCCGCCTTCGCGTGGCGGACGACGAGCCACAGCTGCTCGCCGAAAAGCCCGCATTAAAATAGTGGCGAGCGCCCCCTGCCGGCCCGCGCCGCGCGGCTGCGCGCGCACCCACATCGCTGACGCGCGGGGCCTCGATTCGCTGTGGCCCGCGTGTCGGCCGGGCGAGGCGGGGGGGGGGCCGCGAGCGCGGCCACGCGGCGCGGTTCGCCACCGCTGGATGCCGGCGGCCAATGCATGGCCTCGTGCGTCGAGACGTAGGCGGATTAGGGACCGTCCGATGTGATAGGGGTGGACGGCTGGGGATGAGCCCCGAGACCGCACGGCTGAACTGGAGTCCCTCTCGGTGTCAAATTGGCGAAGTGAATCTCGGCAGAGGAAAAACACTGTGCTTTTGCATACAAGTCCGCCTCTTCTTGCGAAATACCGCATACAGCCCTCCCTCTTCCTTATGCTTACATGAAGATCCATCCATCACAGGCTCTCTGTGTTATATTTAGCTGGCCCAAGTTTAACCTGCCTAGGTTTATCAATGCATGCATATGGAAACCATTGAACGATTCTATTTAGTATGACATGGCGTAATAATGTGTTGATGACAAAAAAAAAATGCAAGGCTACCAGATTTCGGGGAAAAAATAGTAGAGGGATATATGCGCAACCATAGGGAGTTAAATTGTAAAAAAGACCTTGCGGCGTTCTGGGACAAAAAGGTTGGCCATGCCTAGTAGCTAGAGTAGTAGTAGTTCCAAGCAAGCGAAGAAAAGAACAACCAATAAGAGGAGCAACCAGAGAGGAGACAGAGAGACGTGCACACAATTAATAAATCTCTTCCGGACAAGCGTACGAGAGGGAGGAATGCAAGATCAGACGACGAGCTCGCCGCCCTCCAGCAGCGGGAGCTCGTCCAGCTCCGCGCCGCAGACGGAGTCCAAGGAAGGCACGTACGCCCGCATGCATCTATGCACCACCTAGCTAGCTACTTTGGATCCCCCCCATGATCTTAATTTTTCTTATTTTTATTCCATCTGTTTTGATTCAGTTCTGTACTTCATGCACGTCTTATTCTGTTCTTGGTTTAATTGTTCAGTCGGTGTTCTAAAAGGGCATGTATATTATTCGATCGATCCTTTTTTTCTAGTCTTTTCCTTGTCTTGCAAAAGATGTTTATTTTGGCTTTGCAGATGAAGTGAGTGTTATCTTGTGTCGTGCATGCACGCGAGACTAGCTAGTTGCTTGGTTTGAAGTCTGAACCGCGCGCAGGTATGGACAGCGACGAGGAGATAGGGAGGGTGCCGGATTTCGGGCTGGAGCAGGGAGGCCCGTCGACGTCGAGCAGGGAGCAGGCGGCGGGCACGGCGGCCGGGACGTCGTCGGAGCGCGCCCAGTCGTCGTCCGCGGCGCAGGCCAGCGCGCGCCGCAGCGGCCGCAGCCCGGCCGACAAGGAGCACCGGCGCCTCAAAAGGTGTGTAGTAATTATTTTTTCAAAAAAAATATAGTTATAATCAAGGTTTTAAACCATACTAAAATTCTTGACAAAACATAAGAGTTTTTCAACATTTCAACCGTTTGTAACAAGATACAAGATGATTGATGCTGCTGGATAATTTAGAGCTACGCTGAGCGAATCTATATATGTTCGACAATGGGCCTGCCCGCTCCCACCTGAATCTGTGGAGTGCCCCTGTCAGGGATCATAGGCACATCACGCTTTATTCCAGTTATAACCTGATATATCTAGCTAGATCAGATACGTATTCGACTTATTCATTGGAAAAAATATATTCTTCACATTTGAAACGGGCGTCACTTAATTTATAGATGTGACAACCTTGGCCTGTATTTGAATTTTACTGTAGTTGGATGATGCCCATGCCTTTCAGAGATGAACTGAAACTACTAGTACTTGCGTTCAAATACAGATCAAACAGTTTCAGATACGTACACATGCATGTATATAAATAGTGTTTCACCCGATCCAGATTTGAATTTCAATACTCATTGGACATTTCTATATATAATTGTGTTGGTCCGCAAAGTTAAAATTTCAAATTATATTAGTACACAGTCTCTCTTTTCGAAAAGTATTAGTACATATATAGTTTCTACTGACTCGCATCAGCTTCGTCTAAATGATCCAACCATGCATGAATCAAGGTTGCTGTAAGTACCAATACCCAGATAGGAATTAGGCAGATTGCAAGTGCAACATTGCAGAGTACGTACGTATACACGGACTAGCTAGCTAGGTCACACCGTCACAGTCATGAATTATCCAGAATAAAAAATTTTGTTTTTTTTTGTTGTGCTAACTCTACTAATTATCCCAAAAAAATTTGTGATCCCTGCAAATTAATCTAGGTTGCTGAGGAACCGGGTGTCGGCACAGCAGGCGAGGGAGAGGAAGAAGGCGTATATGAGTGAGCTGGAGGCGAAGGTGGAGGACCTGGAGAAGAGGAACTCGGAGCTGGAGGAGAGGCTCTCCACCCTGCAGAACGAGAACCAGATGCTTAGACAGGTATATATATATACACACTTCGTTTGCATGCATGCATGCAAGTTCTCATGTATATATGGACATGCAATTAAAACTTTATTTGCAAAACTTTATAGTAATATGTATGCAGCTTAAATACTCAAGAAGTACCGTAGCTGTTGTCAAATCTTATTCCTGGTATATATATGAAGTTATGAACATGCCAAAGCTAGCTTGCATATATATAGCCGGGTAGCTACAAGCCTACAACTTGTATGGGGAATATACACTAGTAGTATGTGTGTATGTTCGGAAGATGCAAAGAAATAGCTAATGTGATATTATAATTAGTATGTAGGGTAGCTACAAGCCTACAACTTGTACGGGAAATATACACCAGTAGTATGTATGTATGTTCGGAAGATGCAAAGAAATATAGCTAATGTGATATTATAATTATCGGGACATGCCTTGATAGTTTAGTTTCCTGTTTGCAGATATTGAAGAACACCACTGTAAACAGAAGAGGACCAGGTAGCAGTGCCGGCGGAGACAGCCAATAGCCGTGATGATATAATCTCGATGGAATTTGCTGCTTTCGGAAGAGAACAACGAAAGGATTAAAAGGGCTGGAGCTCTTGACTGATAAATTTAGTTTGTTCTTTATATGAAACTATATATATGTGACTGATGTAAGACCGGACATTCGGAGGTTATCCTATGGTGTGCAATGAGTATTTGACTTTGATGTGTAAGTTTTATAGTAGTTTGAGCTTGATTTTGAAGCTTTTCAGTTTTAAAATTGTGATCGTCTAAATGCATCCCAGAATCTTCTCAAGAATATTATGTCAATCAATATACAAATCATAGAAAGAGCTGTACAATAGCAAAGTACTTACAGTATCTGCTATTTACTGTAAGTCCAATGTGCCTAAAATCCATTAAGGGTGCTTCAAGTTACCGATTAAAGTCCCGATTGTCGTTCCAAGTACCTTTAAAGAGTCTTACTACTTGCATTCGTTGAATGATTCCATTTTCGCAGAGATCCAGTGATTCAAAGTTAGTCCGGTAGCTCTCCTCAGTCGTTTGATAGATTCGAACCGTTCCATTTGAGTTCGTACGAATTGTATTCAGATTGCGGTTCAGAATGATGTTCAAAATTGATCATCCATTTTAGACTTTAAGTCTGTAACGTACATCTTTGATTCCCGGCCTTCATTGGATGCCGCAGACCATTGTCTTAGTTCCTCACTTTAGACTTCTATCTATATTTATCTATCTACTCCTAGTGACTTCTAGGTAGCCGACCTAAATTTAGTCAAAGTAAATTTTACCATGGATTCCTCTTTGTCCTTTTGATTTATTTGGTTTTCTTGTTTAGATTTTCTCCCCTCTTGATCTTGCTTTTTCCCAATGATGTGTGGATGATGGAAGAATCTCTTAGAGGATAGATGCCATCTATTTAGGCAACCCTATAGCTAGTTCTTGGTGTTTGTTTTGGTTTGCCTAGTTTTGATGTAATATGTCTTGTTTTGGGCAAAGGTTAAAACTTTGTTGAGTGTCTTATCGATCCATTGATGGAATATGTTAATAGGACCCTGAGTAAGCTACGTTTCAAGTTTCAAGTCCTTTGGTTCAGTAGATTAGTAGTTAGGCCTACTTGAGTTCTTGGCGGTGGGCTATTTTCTATGTAAACAGTGAGCAGTCAGGCTGCTGTGACCTGAGTGGTCAAATCGTCCAGGCCTAGGCAGACAATTGTGACCCAAGCGGTCAGACCACCCAAGCTCGGTCATACCCGTATGTGATACCTATGGTCAAATCAGCCGATTGATGCTTTGGTCTATTTATTGCTTCTCTTGTTCCCTTGGCTTATTGACTTCTGTTCTGTGTTTGCTTCCACTGTGCATATGATCTAATTAGTTTCTCATAACTAACTAAGTGAAGAAGTCAAATAAGATTGATTTTTAGAAGTTGAAAAATACGTAAAGATCATTCGCCCCACTAATCTCCATCATCTGTCCTACAACTGTCTTCAGTTTGCTTTGGAACTTTTGTAGTTGTGTAAATAGTGTCATCTATGTCTACAGTGGCAGCCCTGCCAAAGTGTAATGTGTAATCGATCTCGGACGTATACATGTAGACTGCACGTATGGCATGAAGTTGGAGTACTATCCTCCGCTTTTCGATACCTAAAAACAAATCTCAAACTAAAAGAAAAGCAATCTAAATTACCGGATGTAGATTTTGACTGCAAGTCGTTTGTCTGCTCTCTTGACCTCCTTTATGCGCACTCGATGAACACTTCAATCGTTCGACCGCTCGCTACGATCACCTTTGCATGTGGTCGAAATCTTTTTCCGCTTGAAAGCTTCAGCCGCTCGAACGCCTCGACCGCTCAAACGAGAACATGCCAAAGACAACACCATGCTCTGCTTGGTTGGATTAAGCTGACGACCGAAGACACTGAGCATGTGACATGCGAGATCTTGATGTGTTAGCATGCCTTCAAAGACACAAGAAAACGATGCTTAGAAAACATATCACCGATGTCGACTAACTTTTTCTTGGAATAGATCTGATCTATTATTTCAATCATGTTCTGTAGCTACAAAGCACCCTCATGGCCCTAAAAACTCTAGCATGAAAAGCCTCCATAGAACCACGGCTAAAACCCTTAGCTTCTACCTACTTTTATATGCTAGAACCCTAACCGTATTTACCTCAAACATGAACATCTCAAATCATGTCCTTAACAATCTAGACACGCAATCATATCTCTTCCGAAAATCAAGGGACCTGAAACCCATCCAAACATAGGTTTTAACCAATCTCATCACATGACGAAGCCTTCAGGACTGCACCTCCTGTATCTTCATCATGCATCACACATCTCACGTGTTCAAGCCTCCGAGAATACATCTCTCGCATCTTCTCCATGCATCATCCTCACGTGTTAAAGCCTCTAGGACCGCACCTCCGTACCTCCTCCATGCATCATCACCTTTGATCTCCATATGCTCTAACGTTTGCCCAAACACCTCACGTGACATCTTCGACACTGGACCTCAGACTTCTCCATCCTAGTCCTGGTTCTCCTCATCACCGACCATGATCATCTCCACGCCCACCTGTACATGCAAAGACCAAAAATGTTTTCTTCAGCACAAGTTCTTCCCAACTTGACCGTCATTAGCACACACACTCGAAACACACCCTTGTCTATCTATAGACAAGAACCAAACCAACCACGAACACCAATCAAATCATCCATGACCATAATTTCTACGCTCTTCAGAAGTCCACCTTCCGACTACTCAACACGACCAGTTCAACCGCCAAACATAGCTAGTCAGACCGCTACCAATCACCACCAGTAGTCATACCACTGGTCTAACACGAGTACTCAAAGTACTCGAAGATAGCAAGAATTGAAACACTCGAAACGACCATGAAATCTACGAGTACCGATAGTGATGCCTACAACAACCGATCGCAAAGTTTTTGACTACCGATCACGAGGTCTACAACAACCGATCGAAAAGCCTAAGACAACGAGACCAGACCGCAAAGTCTACAAGTATCAAGTATCGACCAGGTACTGTAGCTACGACCATGGAAAAATAATGTTGCTACAATCATCGACCGGTTACTATAGCCGATGATCTTACGACCTCCGACCGGTTCACTGTCGCTTACGACCAGTTAAATGCTGCTTACAACCGGTTCGCTGTTTGAGGTTGAAATCCACAATTACATGCTATGGTCGAAGCCGGACGTGGTCGAAACTAGACGTGGTCGAAGTTGGACATGATTGAAGTCTTGATGTGATCGAAGTCTGCCATTCGGACGTGCCGATCGGACCAAATGGATCTGCCGATAGGACCAGCCATCACAAGGTCGATTGGACTATTGTCCGTGGTCGAAACCAGATGTGGTCGTTTTGCCATCCTGAAAACTCAAGCACAGAAGCGCATCGACCAAAACTTTCACGAATACAAATTCTAATAAAACTAAATATCAATTATTCATCATCAACAAAATGCACGATCATCACATGGTCTAACAGCTATGTATTAACAGGAATGTGAATGTATGATGTAAATGCAATTAATTTAAGAATACATGCTGCTTTATTAACCACATTTTTGCTAAGGGTTTACTGGAAAGAACAGGTGCTGCTTCTCATGATTCCTTAGCTCATTATAAGTTCACCCTTTGTAGATATGGACTTGTCTGTTGTTGCCGCAAGCTCCAGCGGGTACTGCACAAAATTAGTCTTACCGTGTTGTTTATTTCGCTGACACTGCCTCGCAAACATCGTTGGAAGTACAGCATCTTGTCACTTCCAGCAAGACATGTGGAATGGAATTACGTAGGAATGGATTTGGCACGCTGACGACAAAGGAATGCATGCCAGAAAACAAAATTATGAAGGGAAGAGGAAGGCATCAATTAGTTATATGAACAAAAAAATTGATCATTCAGAGAGTTTTCTTTGCTCCTAACACCCGAAGCTTGTGCTACTGAGATGGTTTCCTGTACGTCAGTTGGTTTCCTGAGAAGAGACATACACAGCGTGCGCTGAATTGTGCACCTGTTGGCCTTTGGGATGGACGAAGGGAGTCCAGAGATTGTGCCTGGAGACTCCCCGGACCCAGAGCCTGCATCTTCAGAAAGGTAACAAAACCGAAATGTTCTAGCTCCTGATCTTGTATCAATTCCAACAATTCTACACCACTTCCATGTCAATTATTTAACCACTTCAGCAAATAAACGCTAAATGAACATCGACATGGTGCAAAAATTACTATGTAGAATCAATGTTTTTCTTTCGCAAGATTGGAAACGAAGCCTTTACAGTTGGGATTTGGGAATGGGAAGCCTTGTTTTGCAGTGCTGATGACTCTGCTGAACCTCTCGGCAGCAAGCTGCCCATACCGTCGACCGAACTCTACCTGTACCGCGCAGCCGTCGCGCTCCGGCTTGTCCTCCTCGCTTTCTTCCTCCAGTACCGTGTCACTCACCCGGTGCCCGACGCCTACGGGCTGTGGCTGACGTCCGTCGCGTGCGAGGTTTGGCTCGCCCTCTCATGGCTGACCGGCAAGCTCCCGAAGCTCTCTCCGACCAACCTTGTGACGTACCTCGACAGGCTAGCATCAAGGTACGTTCTCTCCAACAGTATGCCATCTATCTTGTTCTTGATGAATTACCATGGGAGGTTTGATTTCTTCTGTCCGTGCTGAGTCGATCTGGCAGGTTCGAGAAGGACGGCGAGCCGTCGCGGATGGCGAGCGTCGACGTCTTCGTGAGCACGGCGGACGCCGCCAGGGAGCCGCCCCTCGCGACGGCGAACACCGTGCTGTCTGTCCTCGCGGCGGACTACCCCGCGGGCAGGGTCGCCTGCTACACCTCCGACGACGGCTCGGACATGCTGGTCTTCGAGGCGCTCTTCGAGACGGCGGGCTTCGTGAGGAGGTGGGTCCCGTTCTGCAGGAAGACGGCGTCGAGCCGAGGGTCCCCGAGCTCTACTTCGCGCGTGGGGTGGACTACCTCACGGACAAGGTCGCGCGCGCCTTCCTTCAAGGAGCGCCGCGCCATGAAGGTGGTTTAGTCTGATAGTACTAGCTACCACCAATACGTGATCAGATTGTTTAAGTGCCGTAATTGCGATTGCAGAGGAGTTTAAGGTGGGGACGAACTACCTAGCCGCGAAGGCGAAGAAGGTGCCGGAGGAAGGATGGCTTATGTCAGGTGGCACGCCTTGGCCTGGGAACAATCCAAGAGATCATCCTGCAATGATACAGGTTAGAGCACCGTCCGTACCTCACATTCTAATGAAGTAATGGTGCAGCATTACATTGTACATACATACTCCCTAATTTTCAATTTGACTATTTTTAAGTTGGTTCATCTGCAGGTTCTTTAGGAGCATTCCGATGATCGCGACACCGAGGGGAACGAGCTCCCTCGGCTCTTCTACGGGGTTTCAGCATCACAAGAAAGCCGCCCGGCGCTATGAACGCATCGGTTCGTGCGTACTGCCTATCCAGAGATTTTTCGTTTCTTAGGAGAACAGAGTAGTATAATACTAGTACGTTGCACTGATCTGTTCGTGAGTTGCAATGCTTCTCTGAATCGTTTTGGTCAGTTCCGATGGTATCTGCTGTGCTGACAAATGGTGCCCATGTCTTCGATCTGTACTACAATCACTGCGTCAACAACAGCAGAGCCCTGAGGGAAGCAATGCGCTTCCTGATGGACCAGGAGACCGGGAACAGGACATGCTTATCCAGCTCTGTAAGAAATCATTTTTGAGAACAGGGTTGGGAAGTTTACCGTGACAGTCTAGAAAATCGGTTGTGGACAGAAAAAATATCATACCTATTACAAGCATTTAAAAAGAATTAGTTTGATTAAAATATGATCTAGCAATCAAAATACAATAGCTTTACAGACGTCCAAACCCGAAACTTAACTTACATTCAAAAGATCCGAAGAAATCCCACAAGAATACTTGAGTGTCGCCAGAACTCTAACACAAAAAGTGAAGCATCATTTCTTCTTCTGATATCTGTTCTGATGAAAATAAGCAACATTAAGTACACTACGTATTTAACAAACCACATAGGAAACCTATGTAACTAATATGCAAGGAATTCAAATGGATAGTCATAGGTTGTAGTATAACAATAATAGATGCAAGTTTGCTGGTAAAGAACTTTGCATTTAAAATAGTAAACAATGCTTAATTAACAAGGGTTTTTGTCATCCATAATTTTTATATCAAAATCCTCCTAATTCAACTTACGTCTTATTGCTGGAATCACCCACGAAACGCAACTCCACTAACCGGGAGCACGGTATTCGAATACCATTTATTATACTCTACAGAGTTACTCAACTTTACCTACGAGATATCTCAGGCTCTTGATGTTAAGCAATAAACACGCAACACATTAGCGTGTAACTGAGTTGAGATAATAAAGTCTTTTATTGCTCTATTCTTTCTAGCTTCTACCCGGTAGACTCGTGGTCACCTAGTGCCAGTAATCCACGGGCCAAAGCGGAAACCGTAGACCAATTTCTAGGTGAACCTACCATTGTTAAATACAAAGATACTATTTCCATACTACCGTTATACATAGGTCGTTCCAACCACTGGAAAAGCAAACCATCTTGTAGATATTCAATAGAATCAAACAGCTACTAAACCAAAGTCTGACAAGTCAAAACTTGTGGTTGAGTGATTTCTGTGTCCTTTACTTAGCATAAAGTTCTAACTCTCACTTTACACAAGTGAGGCAACCAATCACAAACCCCAGTGTGTTACGGCACTGAATCACCAATTCATACCAAAGCCTTCATTCTAGGTAAGGTCGTGAACTCCAACCATATAATGGCTTTTCATAAGTCATCCTTAACCCTAGTACCATTTTAAGATCTATTGGCGAAATTCCGAATTACTTGGTAGTGCAAAATATTTTATTGCCTAATCTACTGATGAATAACTATATGATAATTCATTATTATTTAGACTGTCAATGTAAATATGGCCTTCAAGTAAAACATGGCCTTTTCAGTAGTAGGACTTAGCTAATTATCATGTTATTCTAAATTATTATTCTAAATAAATAACATTGCACAAATAGTAATAATAAAAGTACTGGTAATTAATAAATAATGTAGGATCAACATGATCAAAATATGTGACTTGCCTCTATTTCTAGAGTCTTTGATTATTTCTCTGTAGGCTTCAGGTTTACACCATCTATCTTAATTGCTCTAGTAGCTTCTTCGCTGGCCAACTAGTTGAATCCAGATATTAGCACAAAAGAACAATACAATTAAGTTCCTAATTTGCAGATGCAAAATGGGAACAAAATGTAATCAAACAACTAGAAAATATATAAAAGAAGATGGGTTTGGATGGTTAGGATGTAAACGATGCTTGGTTGGTCGAACGGAGTTGAAAATAGGGTAGATGGGCTCAAGACAATCGAAATGGATATAAATATGTTTAATGGATTTTAGATAGATAGTAATGGGTAGGATGAATAGTAACAGGTTAACACTATTCATAACAGGTTGGGTTCAGGAATAGTAATGGGTTCAGATCTGAACAATATCAGGTTTAGGTTTAGAATAGTGTTGGGCTAAACTTGCATAGTATTGGGCCAACAGTAATGGACTTGGCTTTGGGTTTTTGGCCTATGGGCCAACTTGGCCTAGCCCAAGACATGCCCTGCTAGGCCTTGGCCTATTTCAACCCAACTCAAGCTGAGCTCTAGCACCAAGGCGCCTGAGCAAGGGAACAGCGATGGCAAGCCTGCACGCACTCCGGCAACAAGTGAGTGCATGGCTAGGTTCAGTGAAGGGTAGGGATTTTCATTTTTGGGTTGTGCGAACACCGAGGTTCACTGGTGGAAGTAGCCAAAACCAAAGGAAATGATGATGATGGCAGTAGACCCACACCACGAAGGTGAATCTCCTCCATACGAACAGTTGTAAGGGCCCTCAATAGAGTCGTACGATGGTGACGAGCCAACAACTAAGCATGAGCCCTCAACAGGCTCGACGGATGACGAAGGGTGGCAAGATGAGGGCAGCGCTCGATGGAGAGGCTCAGTGATGGCAAATTAATGGCGATGGAACGAACCACCAATGGCGAAAGCGAGCGGCGATGGGAGGCGAGGCGACGCCGGCAATAACAAAGAAGATGATGATGGCTCAGCTGCGATAGTGGCTTGGAGGTGAGGAACAATGAGGGGGCTCAGTTGAAAGCATCTAGACCCCTAAAAATATTTTGGTAATTGGTGACAAGTGTTTGCAAAAAGGGACTAACATGTATGTCAAATGATTGAAAGGGTTAGTCCCAGAATTCGTTTCACGATCTAGAGATGCATGCTATAGATGACAAGAAGATCGACATGGTTCAAGATGAAGATATAAGTAGCTTAGAATCTCTTTTTATTTTACCGGTCTTTGGAGATTGCGTGGAAGACCGAATTTTAGATTAGACATCATACTATTAAGAGGGATCGTGGCTAGTAGCTTGAAAATTATTTTCTAGTGCCATTTGAATCAATTATAGGTTATGCATGTATTTGAATTTAAATTCTAAATCCAACTATGAATTCTTAGGAAAAATAGTATGACTGCAGTTCAGGGGAGGTACTAGCACTCTGCGATATATATGATCAAAATAAATTTATGTAGTATCAGATCCTAGATCGACCGAAAATTACATAGTGGTACGTTATTTCCAGAGTAGTGCATTTTAAAAGCATTTTTGCTCCCCAAGAAAATCGGTAGTACCGGAGTGTAATTGACGGTACTACCGCATAGACCGGATGACCGAAAAGAGGAGCGGTACTATCGCACCCCGGTTTGACCAAAAAATAGGTGGCGGTTCATTTTTTCTAAAGAGGCACCTTTTTAGAGAATTTTTGCTCCCCAAGAAAATGGTAGTGCCGCACCAGGCCCTATGAGGGCTGTAGTACGGCACCAAATAGTAACGACTGGTTCAAAAGCATTTATTATGTACAAGATAGCTGTTGAACCTCAGGTGCGGTAGTACCGGCCAATACATGGCGATACTACCGTATTTGATGATTTTCCCCAATTTGTCCTCAAACGGTTAAATTGGTGGGTGAGGGGTATAAATAACCACCCTCCAGCTTTTGGACAGGTAATAGACACTTCATTGAATATCCTTGAGAGCATCTCATTTACTTTCATTGCATACATTTGAGGCAATTGAGAGCAAATTCAAGTGCATTCATCCATTAGTTGATCCTTGGCACTTGAATTCCTTCAAGCGAAGGCCGTGATTTGTTACTCTTGGTGTCTGCTGACACCTAAATGGTTTGGAGGAGATTTGCACGATGATCTCTTCAAGAAAATTGTGAAGAGACCCGACGTCGTTTTGTGAGTGGCTCGGTGTTCATCATCCCCGGAGTAGAGAAAGAACAACCTTAATGGATAGGGGAACCGAGATGAGGTTTTATAGGAATGGGAGGGTGGCTTTGTGGCTGTTGGTACCTTTGTGACCGTTGGTGGCTTTGTGACTATTGGGGATAAAGGAAGAGGGAGCATATATTCTAGCAAAATCGAAAATGTTTTGGGAGCAAATCTTTCGCATTAATTTTGGACATGGATTTACGCGGTTTTTAGAAGCCGAGAGCAAACATTCATCCTTATCTTCTCCCATCTGGAGATATATTTGGTTTCTTCTTTTCAGCTTCTAAAAGCTGCTTTTTAGCTTTTCAACAGTAACTAGTTTTCAAATTGAGCGTCTTTTCGAGACGGAGTCTATAAGTTGATTGTAGTACATACTATAACTATTTTATTTATATCAGCCAAAATCACATATAAATTTCTATTATTTTGTACTTTCTCTTATAAATATACCAAAAGCCATAAGCTTAGCTAACGTATCTTCACGGATATGAGGGTGCAACGGCTCTCCCTCCTGTACTTGTAACTACAAAGATACCATTATGCACTTAGCCCCTACCTACCCTAAAAATCCTAGCAAGGTTTCATGTTTGCATTTTACTCCGAACTTTTTTCGAAATGATCAAATTGTAGGTGCCCAGTCCCCCACGATGGGCCCCATAAAGAAAGCCTATGTTGGGCTGGCCAGCGAACCACAGCCCTTCTTCATGGCCCGTCCCGATCCGACCCATCACCCACAGCCTGCACGGGTGGTCATGCTAGTCCGTTCCGAGTGAGAAGTGACAACCGCAAGCTGCGACTGCGGTGCGTCGGACTCGAACTCGAGTTCAACCCTTACTCCAACTCCCTTATATTCCTCACCCGATAGGGTTTCCCATCTCGCCGCCGGATTTGCCTTCTCAGCTCCTGCGACTTTTACGTTCCCCTCCCCAGCTTCCGGGCGGCCACTGCTCGTCGCGCGTGGCGGCGGCGGGTTGCCTCGGTTTTCCTGCGGGCTAGGGTTAGGGTTTCGTGTGGGGTGTGTTCGAGGGGAGGAGGGGGAGATGGAGGAGGTGACGGAGGGGGTCAACAACCTGGCCATAACGGAGCCGCACAAGAAGAACCGGATCCAGGTCTCCAACACTAAGAAGCCGCTCTTCTTCTATGTTAACCTCGCCAAGGTGAAGATCTTTCTTCTTTTGCTGTTTCTGGTTGCTGTTTGGCTCTTAGATTTTTGCGGGTTCTTAAGCCAATAGCGTGTTCGGTTATTTTAACCGACCATTGGCCCAAAATAAAGTTTTTCTTCTTCTTTTGGTGCTTGGATTCGTTGTGGATTTTGGTCTAAAACCCTAAAAAAAGTGCCTTTTATTCTATTTATTACTGCGCTATTTGGTTTTTAAGACTTGTTTTTGAATTAGGATTTGATTTATGTTTGTGGAATTCGTGGTTAGCTTCTCTGTATGGTTTTGTTGGGGCCACGAAGGTTTATTCAGCGTTGTAGTGTTTGTTTGGGCAATAACCTGAAGCTAATGTTGTTGTGATGATTTTGCAGAGGTACATGCAGCTGCATAACGAGGTGGAGCTCTCGGCCCTCGGCATGGGTAAGCTCTTCTTTCCTTTTGGATGATATCACCTGTTGTTTTGGTACTAGTAATTAGTCATTGCTGTTGCGTTGTTTTAATGAAGCCGTTGAGTCGGGTATATGATCAATTTTTTCCCGAGACATTGGTTGTCATAATTTCACATCTGAGATGCCATATTATTGTATTTGTATTCAAGTGCTGCTGCCAATTGCCATGGTTAATTTTTTTAGCAAGTTTGTATTTGTTGGTTTTTCTACTGTGGTTTCGTTCTGCTCTTGTCAATCAGAATCTGAGAAATCTCTGTGGTCTTACATGTAATATCATAACACCGATTCATGACAACTAACCATAAGAAGTAGCCGTATTGTAGGCTGGCCTAGTAGAAGTGGTGAGGTACCAGGAGAGATGAAAACTTCCTCACAAGTCTGGGTTTCCGCAAAATGCCTGGAAACTGAGAAAGTTGAACAATTGAACTATCTTAATATTAATGGAAATCCGTTTTCCACTATTCCTAATGTGGGAGGACATTGTTAATTTGTTATGAATCCGGATGGAAAGCCTTGTCATATACTTTGTAACATTCCACTTGATTGACCCCTGAGAATACATACCTGCTCCACATCCTATGATAAAGCCTCATAATGATCTTAATCGTTTATTCATCTCCTCCTCTGCTTATTGGTTCTGCGTTGTGATGTTTTTAAACTGCTGAATCTCTTGTTTATCCTTTCAGCCATTGCCACTGTGGTGACTGTTGCCGAAATTCTTAAAAATAATGGCCTTGCTGTTGAAAAGAGTAAGATTCCTGCTGTCTTGCATTTCTGCGATTCATCTTTGCATTTATTTCTCTAATTATTCAATCAAAATGCGTTGCAGAGATCATGACATCCACTGTTGATGTCAAAGACGATTCAAGGAACCGACCTATGCAGAAGGCCAAGGTTAGATTTCTTCCCGATTCCCATGCACGATATGAAGCAACAGTGTTTCAGCATTAGTAGGACAATGTTTTCTGATTTATTTTTTTACTCATCACGGCCAGATTGAAATAGTGCTGGGCAAGACGGAGAACTTTGATGAGCTGATGGCAGCTGCTGCGGAGGAGAGGGAAGCCGCTGCTGCCGCCGAGGGCGAGGAACAGAGCTAAATAAACTATTTTAAGTTGGCTGTTGTAGTTTAATTTAGTACCCTGCTGCTAGGTTTTGTGTTTCATTCTCTTGTCCAACAAGAGACAGATACTTGGTGTAACAATCAAAGAGCTCCGCTTGTTTGATTCGTTTGAATGGTAGCTTATGTTCATGGTATGTTGACCCATTTACTTGATTTGTTACGTTTGATTCGTTTTGACTTTTGAGTGGTAACTTATGTTCATGTCGTGCTTTTGTGATTCCCTCTTGGCTGGTTTGCCGTGTTTATGCTGTGTGCAAAGATACAATTGGATTTTAAGGCTCTACCACGCACTCATAGATTCAGGTCCCGAAAATTGTAGTAAAAGCTAATGCAAATAGTCGACCGCACATCGTACACACTCTGTCAGCCGTGAAGGACGGAAGCTTGTGCGATCGCGCGTCCGTTCCATTAGTGTGCGTGGGCAACCAAACAAACAAGATCAGGTGTTCAGAGGAACAGGACGATCATAGAACCAAACAAGAGTATGACAAAACTACTTCCGCACTATCAAGCCAGAATATTGTTTATGGATAGCAAATTACCAATAAGGCGAGATAGATGACATAACAAAAAAAAAAATATGTTGCACAGTTTTGCATCAACAGCAGACACCGTCCATTAGTTGTGCGTAAGGGGTTTCAGTCTTTGATACTTGTTTTATCAATTAAGTTAATTAAGAGGGTCCAATATCTACTAATTATTGCACCATAATTACATGTCTACAAATTGCTTGGGGAGGGCCAAGGTGGCAGTGCTCGAGATGGCACCCGCAGCTGAACCGATCACGAGAGTTGCAATGTTGCTGATCTCCTCCTGCTTGAATGTCTTCCTGTAGAGCTTCTTCAGGGTGTCGTAGGCGTAGTAATTGGTCGCAGCATATGGCACCACTCCTAGAGAAAGCTCGAGGGGCCTTCCTCTCGTAGAATCTTGACGAAAGCATGGAGGAAGTTGTCATAGACATCTTTCTGCAGAAACAAGTAGGGAGTGAGGTGAGGTGCACAAAGAAATAGAGCTTTCTATTCACCTCTGTAGTCAATCGAGTCTTAATCAATTCCAAAGGATATGTGCACAAGGTTGAGCTGACTCCAGCAATAAACGACGGAGGAAGGGGTCTTGGGGACTCGTCAGCCTTTGGAGACAATAATTTCTTGGCTGTATCAAAAGCAAATAACTGCATATTGGACAAAAGGAGAACAGATAAATTAAGATATTGCTATGTCTGTAGAGGTGAATCACAGTGTTTGATCACTTGTTACAAATCCTAGGTCCTTTTAAAAAAAAATTCTCGAACAACGCAGGAGAACTGCGTGTCATTTCATTAAGAAGAAAAAAGAAATACAAAGGAGGGTCGAGAGTCCACTCCTAGAACAGGGGAGAGAGGCTCCCGGACACCCAACACACCCACAGCACAAGAAAAAACCGAGAACACTAAAAGATTAGTGACTGAAGGAGCAGCTCTTGAAGAGCAGAGGCTCCAGCCAAACACCAAAAAGAACCTTCAATCGCTACTGCCTGTAAGACCTCTTGGACACTAGGAGAAGCTCCTTCAAACACACATACATTGCGATGCTTCCAGATTTCCCAAGCGACCAGGATAATCAAAGAATTCAGCCCATTTCTCTTCTTTTTATCAAACCCCTTGGTTGCTTGGCTCCACCAGTTAGAGAAACGGGTTACTTCCGGCTGAGGAGCAACAGCTAGAAGTCCCAATCTGTTTAGAATCATTGTCCACACCTGACGCGCAAACACACAACTAACAAGGGTGTGTTGAATAGTTTCTTCTGCCTGGTCGCAAAGAGGGCATGAAGCAGGATGAGGCAAACCCCTTTTGGCTAATCTGTCAGCTGTCCAGCACCGGTTCTTGACTGCCAGCCAAATGAAGAATTTGCATCTAAGAGGTGCCCAGCTTTTCCAAATACGCCTCCAAGGGGCAAATTTAATTGTACCCGTGAAAAAGGAGGTATAGGCAGACTTACTGGTGTAGGAACCTGATTCGGTTAAGCGCCACCGATGTTGATCAGGGGTGTCATGCTGCAGCACCAAGTCCTCCACCAGTTCCCACAACTGTAAATATTCAACAAGCACTTGAACTGTCAGAGTACCCCTTATATCAGCCACCCATCTTCTGTTTGTTAGAGCTTGTGCCACAGTTCTTTGTTTCAAGGTTCTCTTTGGGATGAGCTTGAACAAATTAGGAGCCCATTCAGCGGCTGTCTTGCCCTGCAACCAACGGTCAGTCCAGAATTTAATTGTTTCACCATTACCCACAATGGAGTCAACCGCGATATCAAACAGAGCTTTAGCATTAAGAGGCACTTTAATAGGCAGGCCAGCCCAAGGGCGAGAGGCATCAGTCTTTTCCAACCAAAGCCAACGAATGCGCAAGGCCCATCCTAGCCGCTCAAAATTGTGGATACCCAGGCCACCAAACTGAATTGGTCGCTGAATGTTCTCCCAAGAGACAAGACAGCTGCCACCATTGACAATCTCTCGGCCTTTCCATAAGAAACCTCTTCTTTTCTTGTCAATAGCCTTTATAAGATCCGAGAAGCAAATATGCTACTTTACAAGTTTATTTTGAAGCCTCTCAATAGTTGCCAAGCGATGTTTCTATAGTAACATCTTATTCATGTTTTGCCATCTAAAGAGTGCCTAACGAAGCCTATATGACACTTGAATAGAGAGTGAGCTCAAAATATCAGAATAAAACACAGGACCCAAAATATAAGAAAGCAAACAGTTGCAATTCAATCATAGACCAGGGAGTAAAACTAAGCAAAAACAATCTAAACACAAGCTACAGGGTCCATAGTTTGACTTGATAAGAGTCTCAAGTCCACTAGGTAGCAATATTATAGATCCTTGTAGAGGATACAGATCATATCAAAGATGAAACATCACTTGCAACAAAACATCAAGACACCAGTTCGGTGAACCCAAACTCCTTTTCCAGAAAGTACATTTACAAATTGTATACACCCACTTTATTGATAGCAACCTGGGTGCTACATCAAATTGACTACAATGTGGTGCTGTCTCATTATTGGTACAGCTCCCCTTCCACATGAAATTCGCTGCCTCTATTAGCGAAATGAAAGTTGTTATAGTATATTAGCTAACATAACTCATCCTGTCCTAAGCATCCACCTACAATTAGCATCCAACTGAAGCATAGAAAACTGCAATATTTGTTCAAAATTGAAAGTAAAATTGAAATCTTGGTAAATTGGCTATTCAGCAAAGAACCTCTATTAGCATCAGAAATACAACAACAGACAATGGTTGCATCACATGATATATTTTAGCAACAGGATCTCTTGGACATTGCAAAGTAACATAAACTGATAGTAATAACTTACCTCAATCGCCTTGCTTGTCGCAACACGGATAACATTGACAAAATTTCCATGGAACAGCCCCGCCACCCCTCTGTCTTCATGATTGACTGGAACACCTCCGTCATTGAGTCCTAATTGTCTCCAGTGGTGCCACACAAGTCCTCGAGACAGCCCCCGCAATAGCTCCACTAACCAGCCACCTCAAATGTAGGTTCCCAATCTTAATTTTCAGCTTCAGTCTGTGCTTCTTGGCCTTCTTCCTAGCCTTACCATCCACCTCCTCCTCAACAGGCTCAGCCACGGTCCCAGCAACTTGATACCCGACCACCGAGGAGACATAAATTATGCAATGATCAGTAAATGGAATCTTGATTTCCTGTTTCCCCAGACTGGGTGGCACTGCCAGGGCAGCCGTTGACACTTTGAGACCAACACTAGCAAAAATCCCACCATGAGCGGAGGCAAGGCCTCCCAAGCTTAAAGAGAAGCTCTTGTCTTCATGCAAATCCCAAGAGAATCAAAGCTCTAGGAGCGGGTGTACGATTAAGAATAACCAACTAGAGAGGGGTGAATAGAAGACTCAAAAATTATCTTGCCTTCTAATAACAATTGCCGAAATTTAGTCTAAAGCAATTGAAACCTACACAATTCTAGTATGTCTAAGGCATTACAAGCATAAGTCTCTACAAGAATAACTCTATCATAAATAAATATGTCAATCACAATATACTAGAAATACAAGGGCGAAAGAAATGACAAAGAAATAACCAATTTACACACGATGTTTTACCGTGGTGATCGGAAACTTGCCGGTTTCCCTAATCCGTTTGCTTCAAGGCCAAAAGTTGGGCTCTCTATAAAAAATGTTCCGCCCAGATTTTCGGAGCTTCCGTGGTCTGGAAGTACCATTTAAGGTTACGGTACTACCGCTGTGCGGTAATTCCGCCGTTAAAACTCCGGTACTTCCGTTTTCCGCAGAGACAAAGTGATTCCAAGGGTGCTCTCTAGAAAAACGCATCACCAGATTTTTGAGCTTGGTGTCTCTAAGTACCTTTAAGATTGCAGTGCTACCGCTCTACGGTAGTTCCGCCGTTGAAACTCTGGTACTTCCATTTTTCGCAGAGACAAAGTGATTCCAAAGGTGCTCTGGAAAAAACGTACCACTCATTTTGACGGAATTTCCGAAAAGCGAAAGTACCGCCGTTTACACTCCGGTACTTTCGATTATCCAGACAGAGCACAGATTGGCTATCAATTTTAGTTTTAAGAAAATGCATGATCCTAAATTGATTTCGTCCTCTAGCTACTCCTTGTGAGCACCGTTTGTCCTGGTGGCCATGAGCCACCGACGCCCGGTTCTTGTTCCTCGACTCCTTCCGGTTCTTTCTTACTCTTTACTCCTATAATACTGCCTTTTTATTCTAGTTCTAGTTTGTTGATTTAATTTGTGAACATGTGGTGTATGGATATGTGATTAGTCGTGGGGTTGTTTGGATTTGGGGCAGTGGGGTGAGCAACCGTGAGGTACTAGGGCCTTGGGCATTCGCCGTGGGGTATGTTCATGACCCGAGGGCTCATAGGACAGCCACCCGCCTCCTTTGTTCTAGTGTGGTGAGCCGGAGGCTATTGCCTCGCCGAGGCTCTGTCGACTGGCTCTAGTGTTAGCAAAAGAATAGATGGTAGGCTCATGACTTTATCTTACTGGCGTTGTCGGCTTGAATTAGAGGTGTGGGGATGTTCTTGCTCTCACTAGGCTATGCTTTCCCGATTTGGCTAAGTTATGTGAAGATATCTTGTGGAAGTTCTCCCTGGCCGTGGTACCCTTCGGTGGTCCTTCGGTCTTGGCTCGACTTCCTCTTCCGACTATGCTAGAGTTCTTGTGAGGATGGGGTTTAAATGGGCAGTGCCCCTTCTCGGCTATCTTCTGGCTAGTGATGGCCCATGAGTGTTATGGGCAATGGCTGTATGGGGGTGATTTGCTATGGTGGTGCTTGTGGTGGGCGATGGCAACCTTCGGTTGCTATTGTAGTCCTTTGGCAGTGAGCTTTGTAGGTTCATTGGAGGCTTATGGCAGTGAGGTGTGGCTCTTCTCTCCTGCTGGCTCTTGTGGGCTTGACTCATGGCTTTGGCTATCCCTGAGGGTGACCAGTGGCTTATAACGTGGGTTGTGCATGGCATTAAATGGAGTGACTCACCAGGAAGGGTAAAAAGGTAAAGGTTAAAAGGCAAGAAGGATAATTTTATAGCCAAATGATGAAAACCCAATACACGAGATGTGTCGATTAGCCCTGGACAATCCTAGTATCTTGGAGAGCAATTGCCTTGTACAAAATTAAAAATTGGGTTCTCACGTCAATCTATTATTTAAATTCATTTAAGTTTGTGGTTTTGGATAACATGATTGTACAAGTATTTAAATTTTGGGCCGGCTGTGAAGATGTGGATTAATCAGATGAAATTGATGTAATACATTTGTATAAATTCATTCTTGTGTGAGATGAGATTAAAGTTTTGTAACATTTAATTGTGATACCTTATTCTTTTGTAAATCCTGAGATTGAGATGTGTCATTGCGCTTGTAGTATTACAGTTGAATGTATGTGGTAAAATTGAATGTATGTGGGATTTATTTTTGTAATTAGATTTTCTGTAATTCGGACTTTTGATTTTAATAAATTCTCATTTTATTCCAGTGTTGAATGTTTTAAATCGTTAAACTTTCTCATTTAAATGTGAATGTTCTTATTAATGTATGAATCACTTCTCAACTGCGTGTTTTTGATTAATTTGATTTTGAGGGTTATCACATTACTCTTGGCTGTCATCACCACCATCGTCGCCGCCATGGGTTAAAAAGATGTTTTTGCCTCAATCTGCAGCGCACAATGGAGGTGGGTGGCTGCACTGCATTGATGGTCACAACAAGGAGCATACTCATAGCCACCCATTGCAAAAGTTGGACATCACACCAAGAATACATGCTACATCCTCCACTACCAATTAGGCAATAAGCACAATCAAAAGTTGTCAAAGTTGCAACTTTTGATCGACTAATTAAACATTTCCACTTCTTGAATATAAGCATGGGCAGATTCAGTGGGCCTAGCCTCTCCAGAAATTTCCAGATATTGCAATCAGAATATCAGATATGGAAGAAGAAGAACAGAATCGAAGACAATTAGTGACAACAAAGCGTAAAGTCCAAAATACGCTGTATTCAAGGACTGAAAGGCAACACCTGAAAAAAAAATTCACTCGTCGTCTCCGCCGACCTCCACCCAAACCAAACGAAGGTATCCCCAAGAAAATCAGAAAACCCTTTCCCCCGCCGGCAACCACGAAGATAACACCAAACGCAGCGGCGGCGCTCGGCTAACGACTAAGGCGGCGGCGGCGCGTTGAAGCTAAGAAGGACAAAAATTACCTCAAGGTAGGAACCACTCCAGAATCCAAAATAGACGGCCGTCTGTTCCTCCTTCACTTCGCCGTCTCCGCCGCGAGGTGTGGCGAAGCGGGTCGGTGGAGGCCGGAGCGGAGGAGGCCGCCACTTTGCTGGTGCTTTGGTTGGGCGTTAGTGTGTTGCCTGATGGCCTTGATGGGCGCTGGAGTGTCAAGTGGACTTGATACAAACGGCCGACAGTCCGTTACTTGCCATCAGTCCTAACTAGCAAAACCGCCAACTTACCCGTGGCAAAGACACAGGTAACCTGACAGGTTGCCAGAGCCCAAAGTATTATCGGGCAGTGGCAATGACAAATGGGGCCTAGACAGGGCGTAGTCACCGAAAGAGCTTAGTGAGACGAGTTTTATTTTCTTCAATGGCAATTTTATACATAGTAAAAATATAAAAATAAAGAGAGATAAATAGAGAGATTAATAAACCTAAAGAGAAGCTAGCTCTCCTTGATGGGAAGTTTAACAATAAGTATGAAATTAAAGAAGGTGACGAGGAGGAGGAGAAGAAGTGAAAATCATAAAATTAAAAAGAGATAATCAATCAATCAAAGAAAGAAAATGAAATAATATATGTAAATCATAAAATTAAAGAAGATGAGGATGAGTAGTGAAAATCATAAAATTAAAGATGAGATAATCACTCAAAGAAAAAGAAGAAAAACGTATATATATATATATATATATATATATATATAAACCTTCTTGAGTCCGGGATGACGGTGGAGAGCTCGATGAACCTCTAGTTGATGTTCTCCTCCGCCGCCTCCGCGATGATGTGGTTCTGACGCGCCCTAAAGGCACCGCCGCCGCCGAGCCCCCCACCGTGAAAATGATAAAAACATTGGATAGAGTGTGGAAAAAGATGTCACATTTTGTTTCTATTGTCTCGTGATTCAAATTAGCTTAATTCTGGTATATTTCATATGATCTAAATTTTCATTGTCATTCATAATTTTCTATTATATTACTAATTTTGATATGTTTTATACATAAGTGATCTATCGCTACTCCGCACTCACGACGTTTTCTATTATCGAGGCATCTACTTTTTATTTCTCTATTTTTCATTATTTGTCTCCATCTAATTTATAATTTCTATATAAATTTTAAAATTTATAAGAGTAAAAGAATAATTTTGTGTCAACTTAGTTTGGATCTATAAATAGTTCACCACCCTCAATTTCATTCCTGACTTCGCCACTGGGCATAGACCCACCTATCATTGGCACAGGCTCAAGCCCCAAGTAACAACCCTGAGGACCGTAGCTGCGAGCAAAGGCCTGTTCTTTGCTTTCGCGGATTCTAAAAGCGGCTTTTGGTTTTTGTTACAGTACCTAATTTTTAAACAAAGTATTTTTTAAAAATGGGGTCTATAAGTTAATTATAGTACACGTTAAAAGTCTAATATCTGTGACAGCCAAAATCACAAGCGAGTATCTCTTTCTTTGTAATATCTATCGTAAACAGCCAAGATTTAAAAATTTCAGCCAAAAACAATAAGCCACAGCCATAAAAAACAGACCCACCTAGCCACCGCCCCGAGCTTCGCCACTATCGTATGTTGCTGGCCCCTGTCTTCTCCTCTCCTGCGTTATTGTAGTGGGTGGGGAACTTAGTTTTCTAAGTGTTTTATTTTTCATTGATTCCTTCTGTTTTTCCTCCCAAATCAAGTTATTCTAGATTTTTTTCTTTGGCGAGTTATGCGCGTGACTTCTTTTATTCGTGATAGGTTTTACTATACCAACTCATCTAAACCACAACGGTGATGCCTACACCGAAAATCGGTGAAGTTGGTTCTAAATAAATCTCTTTTGGTTTTCTTCCAATGAACAATCCTGCTATCAAGACGTATGTCGTATTATAATCTACTTCCCTCTTCTGTGACCGTTGAAAATCATGTTCATAGACTGAAGGACTTAAATAGTAATAAGGTGTTCAACAGATATCTTTAGTGTAAAAGTTAAGCGCTTATGTACTTGATTCTTGTGTTAATAACATAAATCAGAGGATTTTTCTAGAAAAAACCCGTCTAGAACATAGGAATTTAATAGAAATTTAAAAGTTCTACATTGCTCCTTGAAAAAAATTCGCACATTCTAAACGGTGGTAGTTTTGTAAACTATGATTCTGTTAGTGGTCCGAGCCCAAATCGTCCTCCTAATTAAAGGAGAGTGACGAGGTGAGGGAGGTAATGTACCGTCGTTTCGTCGCCATCGCATGGTCGACCGTTGACACGCGTGTGTTGGACGGCGCAAGTTATCATTTTCAATACGGGGACGGACAGTAACAAGAGTCAAAGACTCTATGCGACGCCCCCATTGAAACTGAACGGATCTGGTACGTGTACCCGCCACCCTAACACGAGACAAAGCCGGAGTGTCAAGGATTTGACATCGTTACGCATCGTATTTATAAAAATAGTTATATATATATATACTATATTTATAAAAATAGCATTTTTGTCATTCGGTGGACGGGTAGCAACGCAGGCCAGATGACACATGGCGAGGCCACCGGTGGCAGATGGCAGGCAGCCTGCCGCCTCGTGGGGGACGACAGTGTACCTGTCCTAATTTTTTTTTGCATTTAGTATTTGTTTGAATTTTTAAATATAACAAATGAGCTCAAAAAATTATAAAACTTTATGTACAGTCTTCTGACACAACGTACCTTTCAGTGTAATTTATCCGTTGCGAATATTGCTCAAAAATTCATACAATTTTGATATTTTTATTAGTTTTTACACATAGCAAACGACCTCTAAAATTACGAAATTTTATGTAAAGCCTCCCGATGTAGTCATAGTTATTGTGTATTTTTTGAAAATTTTATGTGGTCCAAATTTTTCACATTTATTCGGATTAATTTTATCATGAATTTACGAATATTTCACGATTTTTTTACAATGTTATACATTATGAATACTTGTACAAGTAAAAGTAATTATAGTAGTAAAAAAATGCATCACACTGGGTGCGATATGGCTCACCCATCTGAGGCACTGCTATCTCCTCTCTGCGTCTACCTCCCCGTACGTGGCATTGTCTTCCGTTGCGCACGAGCATGTCCTATTGGGTACGTCAGTTGGTCCGAAGGTTGCATCTCAGGTCAGAGGAGGTATGGAGACCGTTTTGTCCGCCAGATGGCGGCGGTGGAACAAGAGGTTCGGGCATGAGGGTCGGGTTCGGTAAGGGTCGAAGTCCTCTAGTTGAGACATGTCGAACTAAGAGTCACCCGCAATAATGTCGTGAATGAAGGACTCTAGAAATCCCCCTCGTGGTGCAAAGGAGCTCTCGCCTTGACCGTACGATATGGCAGCGAAGCCAGATGAGCTCTGCCCACCAAAGTGTCCAAACCCTAGGTATGCTGTGAACGTTGAGCTCTGTCTTGTATACGCTGCAAACCCTAGCGTCATGTACTGCTCTCTAGAAGCATCTGGGAAGCTCAAATCGTCATCGGTGGACTCGTCGGCGCCCCCACGTTGAATTGGAGGCTACAAGATGAAACCATATTAGTCACAATAAATATTCTAGATGTACAATGCGAATCTCATACCTCTCAAATGTGCAGCGAACATGAACAATGGGGAGCAGTAGTCTGTGCAGGTGGTGTGGACCAGGGGCGGATCTATAGTAGTTCATGGGTGTTCAGCTGAACACCCAAATTTTTTGACAAAAAATCTAGTATATATGAGATATAATACACACATATATATATAAGAGTCAAAATCGCAATTTCACCTCCAAGTCACACTATTCTACGGCCCGACGCTCCACTTGTGCTCGTGCGGCCCACCGGCAAATACTCAGGCGCGCGCCCATCGGCCAGCCCCATTTACGGTAATCGCCGCCTGAGCGCGAGCGCCTGAGTCCGTAACCCTAGCCGAGCAAGGAAGCGACCCGTGTCTGCTGCGTCGGCGCCTCAGGCCTCGACCAAGGCCACGGCCTCAAAGCTTCGCTGCACAAGGCCGCCGCCTGCGCTCCTCCTCCTCCGCGCAAGGCCAGCCCTCCGCCTGTTCCGACCTCACGCACTGCACCGCGGATCTGGGCCCTCCGGCCTCGCCTCCGCCTCCGCTCCGCCCGACCGCCGAAGTCGGCGACCGCGCCTCCGCCCGACCGCACGACCTTCACTGGACGTAAGGTACCGCTACCCCACCCGCCCAATTCAAGTCATCAATATGCTTTCTAATTTCTAAAGATACGATTTTGCCCACATAATGTCAAAAAAATTGCACTAAAATAGTAGCAGTGAGGCAATACCAGGATGTTTGAATTGTAATTAGGAATTCTAGTTTGGTTAATTTCATCGAACAAGTTTTGTTTGGTTGCTTCATGAAGCTCAATGATGCGGCATTTGATCTATCCAATGGGCCTGTTCTTGATGAGGTAGGTAATATAAATTGCAAGGGCTACAACCACGTACTTGCATCATTCATGTTGTTGTTTCTTTGCCGAGACATAGTGTGGCCAAGAAGTGGGTGATCTCTCTATCGAATCTTGCAACTTGCAAGGGCATGGGAGATGGTGACACATCGACATCAAATAGCCTTGCCAAGAAGTCCATCAATGGAGCCCTACCTAACAGGCAAAGCCAAATCGCATGAATTGCATCTCAGATATTGTCACAGTTGTGTTTCTTACAACATGGTTTCTTGATTGAAGGTTGTGTTCCTTGTTGTTTGCTTTACATAGCGTAGCATGTGGCAAGCGGCTAGTGTCAGCTGGAAGGAGGTTTCAGTCTATGGGACATTACGGCAAGGAGAGCTCAAGACGGTTAGCCATTTACTCACACTCTATCCATGCTGCTATTCTTGAATTAATTTAGGTACATTTGCTTAGTGCTGGCTAACAATTCTATAATATGTCTGAAACATCAGATCATATTGACGTTATGAGAAAACTGTCAAATTCAACGTGTCTTGATGCTTCAGCATGGATTGAATTGTATGTTAGCTATTGATACTGTAGATCTTTATGTTTTGTACTGAAAAATATTTTTACAACTTCGAACACCCATTCTAAAATTCCTGCGTCCGCCACTGGTGTGGACGTCAAAAGTGATGCATCTCGACGACGGACCTGCGGCGGGAGAACGCCATGGTGTTAGTGGAACGCAAGGCCTAATAGGAAAACAAAATATAGCTTCATACGTAAGTTACCTCCTTGTCGATACGGTGCACAGATGATCGGCGGCTAGTACTACAACGCCAGTGACTCGAGATTGCAATGATCGCCGACTCACTAGGCCGCGATGACCTGACAAGTGAGCATGGTGCCCCCACTGGGTGGCTCATGTGCGTAGTATGATCTGTGGAACGACCGCAGCTTAGGTTGTGCACTATTTTTTTAGTCTGCTTTAGGATGAACTTCACGGTCTTCTACAGGGCCGGTGGTGTCTCTGGGCTACTGATGGCGGCCTCCGACGCGCTTGTGATGTACTGCGTCCGCTTCAACTAAAGTGACATACAAAAAAGGTTCAGTAACGGTCAGTATGAATTTCTTGAATGAAACAATAAGATATTTGAACTGTCTTACGCTGTAATGCCGTCGCGAAACGCTGTAGGGATCGATAGAGCGTTGCAGACTTTCCTCATGCATGATTTGCTCGAGGTGATCTAGTGGAGAAATGGTGAGTTTGCTGCGTGATCGGGGTACGCACCACTCCAGGTACTCGTCGTACATTTGGACGTCATACAGACACTGCTCCATGACGACATCGAGGTGCGCCCTATTCGTGCATGCCGTCATCGAGACTTACATTCGTGCGGGCAAGGGAGGGAGCGAGGGGGGCCGGTATGTAAAGCCAACACATGTCCAAACAAGGAAGTGGGCAACGACGTACTGTAAGATCGAGGTGGCCGACTAGAGGGGGGTGAATAGGCGGTCTAAAAAATTCTCTACAAATTATTGCTAATTAATTCGAGAGCTTTTCTATTTGCCTAAACCAAGTAACTAAAGCGGAAGGGAAAAACAATATGGTTTAGCTCAAATATCCCCACAACAAGAATATCGCCTAAGAGTACAAATTCTATTCTAGGTCAAGGTTTGCAATCCTAGAATGCAAGCAATCAATTTAATTCTATGAATGTAAATTGCTTGAATGTAAATAAGGAACAAGGAAACAAACCACAATTTGACACGGTCTCTTTTACCGTGGTGTTCGGAGAGTTACCGCTCTCCCTAATCCACGTTGAGGTTAGCCCGAACAAATCGGACCGGCTCCACAAATTAAGCCGAAACACCTCAATCCACTAGTGGTAGCTCTTTCCCTCCCGGTAGGTGAGCTCCAACCTTCACAACTTTGTCGGCCTTCTCACAATCTTCGTTGAGAAGATCACACCACGACGCCTCAACGCCGCCTAGGAGCTCGGTAAACTCAAGAGTAATAAGCCAAGTCCTTCGCTTGACTCTCACCACGTGCAACGGATGCACAAGCTCACTGGACACAAAGTCCTCGCCTAGAGGCAACACATGCACTCTAGTCCTCTTCTCCTTTTCACAAAGTGCAACACATGCACAATTGAGTGGAGAACCTCAAACCAGCTCAAGGGTCAACAAATTAATGCACCAAAGAACATCTCCAACTGGCCTCAAGGGGTATAAATACCCCACATCAAAAACTAGCTGTTGGAGCAAAGTCCTGAAAAATTCAGACGAGCGGACCATCACCGCCAACGGTGGTAGTACCGCCCACTGACGCTACCGTAACGGCTATGTCGAGCTTCAACTAGCCATTACACGCCGCACGGTAGTACCGCTGCTCAATTTGCTTAGGTAGTACCGCCGACGGTAGTACCGTAAAGTCGGCGCAGTACTTCCGCTCGAGTCGAGCCCAAACTTGGCGCTCTTTGGAAAAAAGGCTCCGCTCGGGGTTCGGAGCTTCCGGAGCCGGTAGTACCGCCAACACATGCCGGTATTTCGCTCACGGTAGTACCGCTCACAGAGCCGGATTCGATTTTCTGAGCAAAGGCGTATATCTCAATGATTTTGTAAAACACATTTGCAAACTATGATATCATGCACACAAGGATCACACATGATTTCCAACAAGTTGCAAAACACATTTGCACACTTTTGAAATCATGACGCAAAGATTAAATATGAGCTACAACCATTTGCAAAACACATTTGCAAATCTAAGCCTCATATTACAAAGAGTAGAAAACATGGACTTCAAGCACTTGCAAAACACATTCGCAATGCATAGTCCTATGTTACAAAGATGTTCAACACATGAGCTTCAACTATTTGCAAAACACATTCGCAAATACAAGTCTCATGTCAATTTGAGCTAGCGAGGTGAGGATGAGCCATCAACACATGATGAGACTCAAACTACTAGACATGACCCCTCTTAATAGTACGGCAACCTATACTAGCAATCCGGTCTTCCAACCAAACACCAAGACCGGTAAAAGACTAGGAACACATCCTTAGCCCTAGCTAGTCATACCTTTGCCTTGGGTCATCAACTTGATATGCATTAACACATAATGCATCTTTCACATCACTTCATCAACATACGATGGTCTTTTCTTGATCAACATATGATCACCTCCATGCATCAACTCATGACACATCTTCTTGGTGGCCTTCAACACATGAAGCCATCTTCTTCTTGATAGCATTCAACTCATGACAGCATAAGTTACATTTCTACAAATACGATACACATATGGTTAATTTTGTAAATACTATACGCAACAGTGTCAAATCTGACTTTTTCTCTTCAGACAGCAGAGAGTAAATCGTACAAACTTTTACATTCTACACACTATGTATACTGTTTGATTGAAGGATATTGGGAATAATACAGATTGGTGTGTGTAGATCAAGGAGAATGGTACGTCTTGTATAATTAGCACTACAAATTTGTTAGTGTGTGAGGCATTTTCCGTCCGGGAGTGGGCAAGGGGACACGACAGAAAATCGATATATAAAAGTAAGCAGCGTTGGTGCTTGAAAATCTGCCGTGCATCACACGTGTTTACCACGAAAGGAAGTGTGGTTGTGCGATGACACGACAACAAGCTAGATAGCATTATTGCAGCGATCAAATCCACGTACTCTGTTACACCGCATGCGTCAGCCAGCTAGCATCCGCAGCAGGCCTGGCCGTTGAGCGATCATCTCATCGCTTACGGCACAGGCTGTCCTGAACTAGCTAGCTTAAAATAAGAATTGAAGCACTCGTCTCCAGGGGTCGCAGTAACGGGCATCCATTACCGGAGTACGGCGCGGTTAACCGGAATTTGCACGCTGAATCGAGCTGTTGTATTATGTGATGGCGAGTCCGAGCACTGCACTGCTAGTGCTAGCCTTTCAGACCGTTTGAAGAGTTTAATTAGAAAGCAATACAAATTAATTAGAGGTTATAATTAAAATTATCTTTAAGTCCATAATGAATTCTACATCAACTTATATCAAACGTGGTGCTATAAGGTATATGCACCGAGTGTTTTCCAACTACAATTATTTACCATCATTTTCGAAACTCTTCGAGGTCGAGGGTGTGGTCGAAGGGGGCCATAGGCGAGGTTGAGGACGCGATCAAAGTTGAAGCCATGGTCGAAGGACGTTGTGGTCGAAGTTGAAGCTATGGTCGAAGTCGAGGCCATGGTCGAAGGGGGCATGGTCGAGGTCGACGTCAACAACGTCGTGAGCAAAGTTGAAGTTGTGGTTTAGGTCGAGACCGTGGTCGTGGTCGACGTCGAAGCCGTGGTCGAAGGGTCATAGTCGAAGGACCAGGTCGAAGTCGAAGCCGTGGTCAAAGTGAAAGTCGTGGTCGAAATGGAGAGCGCGGCCAAAGAGGAGGAGGGCGGTGTGAGCGAAGAGGGAAAAGAGCGGCGCGTGACGCGAGCGAAGAAGAGGAACCGAGTGCAAGAACGAGGAACCACGAGCAGGGAGAGAATAACAAGTGAGGTAGCACCTCAAGTCCATGAGAGAACAAAAAATAAATTCTGGAAAAATTTGATATATGCAACACCTAATCTTTTCCTAGAAAATTCGATAAAGACAACACTTAAAACTGGAAAGACAACACCTAATTTCTGGAAAATTCGATAAAGACAACACCCAGAACAGGAAGGAGAAGAAGAGATGTACGACAATGGAGTCGACGCAGCCAAAGAGGAGGAGGACAGCGCGAGCGAAGAGGGAAAAGAGCGACAGGTGCAACACAGGTGAAGAAGAGAAACTGAGAGCATGAGCGAGGGTAATAGAATGGAACACACGAGCGCAGCTACAAAAAGGATAGTTGCGATGCGCCACAACGAAAGCGACGCGAAGATTCTCGAGAACACACAGAACTCATCGTGCATCGCACGGTCTATCGCTCATCTCAAAGTCGTGCATCGTGTGGTCCGTTGGATCGAATGGTGGATGCAAACGTGGGAAAAGAAGAGTATTTGAAAAGTAGAAGACGGTGACGTGGCGTCAGAAAAGGCCAGGAAACCTCAAATTTAATATACTTAATATGGAAAGGCGTTGTACGTGTCGGCATCCAACTCCGCCGCATATGTCTACCACATATGGAAAGGCATTGTAGGTGTCGCCGTGTCGGCATCCAACTCCGCCGCATATGTATTCCCTGGATTCTCCCCTGGTTCTCTCTTCCTGATGCCATAATGACGTCCAAGAATCCTTGTCATGGCGATCACGGCCGTGAAATGGCTGGAATTCTTGCGTCCACCAGATGGAATCATGGAAGGGACACCGGAGATGGGAACGGACCATGACTCAGGGGAGAGACGCTGATCTTACCAACTCCTGAGTCCTGACAGATGATGACCAACAGCAATGTTAGGGTCTGTTTGATACGGTTGCGTCTTATAATTTTTGATTGAAATTTTTGAATTTTAACTGATCACGATAGGGATTATAGAGAGATACTCGCTTGCGATTTTGGTTGATACAGATGTTAGGCTTTTAACGTGTACTATAATTAACTTATGGACTATGTTTAAAAGTTAGTTATTGTAGCAAAAGCCAAAAACCGTTTTTAGAAACCGTAAATAACAGGGCCTCAAACAGATCCATGGTGTTCTTCAGCGAACAGTTAGTGCTAAGATGGGGAGTTGAATGAACCGAGTGTACACCGGGAACCGAAGGAGTTTTCACGTTTTCTTGTAAAAAAATGTGTGTGAAATTCCAGCGTTCCCAACACTTATTTGGCAAACCGAGTAGCTTATGCTTATCCCGTCTTTGAGAAGCCACTTTCCACTTCTCCAATTTGTGATAGTAGAAACGGAAAGCTTTAAAATGGTATAAACCATCTCCGTTACAGAATTACTGTGAAGCTTGTTGTCTCCTTGACACGTGCATAGACCAGGGGCCGGATTCAAGATCTCCTAGCAAAGATTAATATTTGGGGTTCCTTTTTATTTCAGAAACTGATTTTGACTTTGTATTCTGCAAAAAGAACAGAAACTGATTTCGACTCGTATTCTGGAAAAGAAAAACGGAAACTGATTTTGACTCAGTAGAGCAAACGCTTTTGTGTGTTTTCCCCTGTGTTCGGCTATAAGTAGATCTTATTTGTTATTGTCGAAATCCATAGTGATTAGGATACGTTAATTGAGCTGCACTAAAAGATGCTACTCTGTGCATCTAATGCAACATTTAAAAATATGGAAAACTAATATAATAGCGATAGCAACAAAGCAGAGAATAAGACGCAGTAATTCTTCATCTACAACAGAAAGGTTTTACGCCAACACGACCCGGCGACTCTACAAAGAAGTCAAAGAAAACGCACATAAATCAAAGATCGCCACCAAAATTCCAAACCCAACCCTCACTCTACGCCACGACCAGACGGAGGCCTATTCTTTACTGGATTCTAAAAGCGGCTTTACTTCTTTTCTATATACCTAATTTTAAATGGAGATTTTCAAGATTAGATCTACAAGTTAATTGTAATACACGTTAAAGCCTAAAATCTGTATCAACTAAAATCGTAAACAAATATCTCTCCGTAATATCTATTATAAATAATCAAAATTCAAAAATTTTAACTAAAAATTATAAGCTAGAAAAAACAAACCAAGAAGAGCGAACCTTTCCATCAGCAACTCTCCATCCTGCGGTGCCAACCCAACCCAACGCCACCGGCAGGCGGCAGCGACGCACCAACCCCGTGAAACGCACAAGTTCGCTCGTAGTTTTGCGCTTTTTGCCCACCTCTCGTCAGCCGTGAGCCCCCTGGGAAGAGGGAACCTCACCGCCACCCCCACCCACGCCACGCCGCAACACCAAGCCCGAACCATCGTCGGCCACACTTAATCTCGCACCAGCACCGCGTCCCCCGCAGTCAATCCCGCGACGCGATCCCGTCACCGCCTCGCCGGAGTAGGAGGAGGAGGAGAAGAGGATGATGGAGACGAAGCCGCCGTCGCCGGGGTCCGCCGCGGCCTCGGCGGCGGCGCACCACCACCGGCGGTGGGCGGCGCCGCTGCTCGCGTCCGTGCTGCTCTCCTCGCTCCTCATCTCCGCCTCCCTCTTCTTCTCCTCCTCCCGCGTGCTGTTCCTCTCCTTCTCTTCGCTCCCCTCCGCGGCCTGCGCCGAGCCGCTCTTTGTCGAGGCCAAGCTGCGACAGCAGCAGATGCGGCCCGACCCCGCCCTCCCGCCGCGCGCCGTCCCGAGGATCGCCTACCTCGTCTCTGGCTCCGCCGGCGACGGCGCCGCGCTGCGCCGGACGCTCAGGGCGCTCTACCACCCGGCCAACCGGTACGTGGTGCACCTCGACCTGGAGGCGCCCGCCGCCGAGCGCTCCGAGCTCGCCGCCGCCGTGCGCGCCGACCCCGTCTACTCGCGATTCCGGAACGTCAAGGTAGTCACCCGCGCCAACCTGGTCACCTACCGGGGCCCGACCATGGTTGCCAACACGCTGCACGCGGCGGCCATCCTGCTGCGCGAGGGCGGCGATTGGGACTGGTTCATCAACCTCTCCGCCTCTGACTACCCCCTCGTCACCCAGGACGGTAAGCACGGATGCGATCTGCTCCACCCCAATTCGGCGATTGGATCGCACAAATACACGAGCTCCGATCCAAATTTCCCGTTTCCATGGTCTCAAAACTGCGATCTTTGTGCAACGCAGTGCCCATTTGGGCGAAATTTATTCAGTTGGGGTCACTGCAGGCTACTGGGATTGGAATTTTCAAATTGGGGTTGGTGGTTGGGTGGAAGTGTTGGGGAAAAGATGCGATTTTTATACGTTTGCAGTTGCCAATTGGGGTATGCTGTGACATTTAGGTTAATTTATGCCAAGTTTCTTCCACTGGCCTTGGAATTTAGTTACATTTGATTACTTTTGCCCGTTCTAGGTGGTATCTTGGGAAGCCAAATCTTGGGTCGTATTCTTTCTTTAAATGGAGACTTCCATTGCTCTGTTCCCCTTTGCTTTGCCTTTCCTATTTCGATATATTGCTTCGCCTTTCCTATTTCATGGAGATAAAATTGGGCTGTGCCAAATTCGGTATCTGCCCTGTGCCCATCTTTCTTTCTTCTGAGGTGGTGGCCTTGGCTGCGCCTACTCGAATTATGTTTAGGATTTGTCTTTGAGCAAACAGATTTGTAGCCAACTTCGGATTAAATGGGCTCTGTTCATCTGATTTATCTTGCCTTCGTTGCAGATCTGTTGCATGTTCTCTCGGAGTTGCCAAGGCAGCTTAACTTCATTGAGCATACTAGTGACATCGGATGGAAGGAGTAAGCATGGAATTTTTCTGAAAGAGTTGTTACTTGTTCCTGCAAGTTGGGCTGTGGCTAAATGTGTGTGCAGGTATCAGAGGGCAAAGCCGGTGATCATGGACCCTGGGCTATACAGCCTGCAGAAGTCCGATGTTTTCTGGATTACGGAGAAAAGGAGTGTCCCAACCGCCTTCAAGCTCTTCACTGGTACATGCTTCCTCTTCCCTAATGCTATGATATATGCTATCTTTTGTTCTTCTTCATCCTCGTGTATTTCCCAATTTCAGTTGCTAATTACTCTGTGCATTCACAGTGTTGTGTTATGTCTTATCATTTAGTTATTTGTTCTTCCTGGAATCATGCTCTACTCAGTACTCATAGCTTTTCCTGTTGGTCTTTGCTGACTATGTTTGAGACATGCAAAAGGAAATCTTCTTTTCTTCTCTTTTTTTTTGCTGACCTCTTTGTGTTAAGGCTTACTTTTTTGGTTGAGCATGAGTCATATAATATCGAGTTGTCCTAACTATAGAGGAATTAAGCTCATGAGCCAGCCACACAATGAAGCTTTGGGAACGCAGTGATTTTAGCCTAGTAGGTTTTATTACAAGGCTCTTGTCTTCTTGACCTTGAGTAAGTTCCATTTCTAGTCTACCTTAACTTATTTGGGACAAAAGGCTTTGTTGTTGTTGATGATGAGTCATGATATCGATACTTTTATGAACAGATGTTGCTCATGTTTTACTAGTTTGGCTGTTGAGACATTCAGTGCCTAGTTGAAAAATTAGTACTAGTGTAATGTTCGATCAATTAATGCCACTTGATGTAGGACTATGGTCTTCAACTTTTAATAACTTAATATGGAGTGTACTATAAATCACTAGTACCTACTATTTCTGGGGACTCATATGTTAATACATATTCTTGTCTATGAATGCTTGCTGCATCGCCAGAATCTCTTATTATCAAGTGTCAACAAATGATTAGTAATTAGTTAGAAAACAGATGGTACAACACACACTGCAGCATATATCCAGAAAGGAAAAGAACTTCTGTAGCAGACTAGCAGTTGAGATGGCACTGGATAGCTTCATTGTGGTCCTCCAAGTGTACAACGATTGGGTTGCTTGCCAATTTGTACCAAATCTGCTGTAATGAAACCAAGAAAATTTTTAGAGTATCAAGTCTGATATAAACTTTATGTTTTTGCTCGACTCATGTCTTAACAATGAAATACTGTTTTGAAACCAGCTTTGATTCAAAGATGACACAAGTGATAGTTTTTTTTGTTTTCCATTCAGCAATTAGCAGCATTAACCAATTAATCATTTCAGAACATTTACTCTTTTATTCAGTAATCAAATGGCTATGTTTACATCTGTACAAAGGGAAGTTGTGTAAACATTTACACATCCTTTCTTTGCATGTGTTTTATCCTTTGTTTTGATATTGTCAAGACATAGGTATCGAAATTGAATACTGCAGATAGATGGTAAATTTCATTGATTCCCTGGGTGATTGAAAATTGCACACTTTTAATGGTGAGGGACTAAGAAAAATTCGTTAGAGAAAGCATAATATATACTTTTGAGAAAAATTCGTTAGAGAAAGCATAATATGTACTTTTGGTTGTTGCTTTTGAACCACTAGCAGAGGATCTTGTAAGAATAAGCTCACGCATAATACACATTGGATTGGTTGCTACTTGCTAGCACTGCCAATCATCACCTTGGGAAGTTATCGGCTTGCATTGGTGAAGCTGATGTTCTGGCTTTTCTTTTATCTAAAATCCTTTGTGCAATTCTCTCCCATTTTGCAAGTCATAGCTTACAAGTGACTAAGATTGTGTTTATGATACCATATTTTACGCGTGGCCTTAAGTCTTAACTATTACATTATGTTGCACATGATAACGAGGCAGATGCCATGCCTACTACTCGCTGTTCCTAAAATCGTCATGATATCTTAGTTTCTAGTGATGCTGGAAAATCAGTGTCCACTTGCTTCTTCAAACCTCATAAGCAAACCAAATTGTTACTTCTGACCTCAGATTATAGCTAATTGAAGTATCTCATCGCTGCACTACTAGTTATGTTACTTGTTTCTCTCCAATGGCACGACCAAGAATCACGCACTGGATTGTGGTTCATTTCTTGCCCAACTTCATTGTCTTGCATGCAGTATTCATCATATTTATGTTTTTCTTTTCACTTTGCACTTACTGAATGTGAACGCATGCTTTTCTTCGTGTATCATGTTCCAGGCTCAGCGTGGATGATGCTTACTCATCAATTCATTGAATACTGCATATGGGGATGGGACAATCTTCCAAGGACAGTCCTGATGTATTATGCCAATTTTCTCTCCTCGCCAGAGGGTTACTTCCACACAGTCATCTGCAATGTCCCAGAGTTCCAAAACACCACAGTCAACCATGATCTGCATTTCATTTCTTGGGATAACCCACCAAAGCAACATCCTCATTACCTCACCCTTGATGACTTCGACGGTATGGTTAACAGCAATGCTCCCTTTGCAAGGAAGTTTGGAAGAGATGATCCTGTGCTAGACAAGATCGACCAGGAACTACTGGGCCGTCAACCTGATGGATTTGTGGCTGGTGGATGGACTGATCTGTTGAATACTACAGTGAAAGGAAGACGCTTCACTGTCGAGCGTGTACAAGATCTCCATCCAGGGCCTGGTGCGGACAGGCTAAAGAAACTCGTCACAGGCTTGCTCACCCAGGAAGGCTTTGATGACAAGCACTGCTTATGAAACTCCCCAGTAAGATGATTCTGGGGTAGGTTACACGGTCAAAATTCGAGGGCGTTGAGCCATTAGCTAGCCATTTCTACTAGCTGAAGAAGGAGCACATAGCGTCAAATCCACATGGATGGAGTGGTCAGATAGGTGCTCTTACAGACAACCGCTTGAGCTACCGTACAGGAGACCACGGCCGTAGCAGGCGGAGATTATACAGCACTAATAGCTCATTAGGTTATGTTAAGAGGATTATATCGGCCCAACCATTAATAATCTCGGAATTTTCGGTTTCCGTTTCTCTGCACTGCGGGTTGTCCAAGGTGGTCCGATCCTCGTTCAGAAACCCACGGGACCCGATCTATTTGTCAACCAGTAGCGCATGAGGTTTCGTTGTAGAAACTTGTGGGTTCTTCGGGGCAAACTGGTACATTTTGATTGCACACATCTATTCTTTTATTTCTTCTCCGTTTCCGCCGCTGAGTATAGTAAATATGTTACCGCATCATACTGCATTGCAATGCAGCCAAATCAGTGCTGTCATGATGATACAAAGAAGACAAAGCACCATATGCAAGTTGCAAAGTGATTCACACAAGAAACACTCATCCTCTAGCACTCAGCAATTACAAAAGTGACAAATATCAACAATTGAACGTAATCAAGATTATGACTAATCAAAGCAAGTCTAACCAGTTGACATGAAGTCAACAGAACAGTCTAGATTCAACGAGTCCACAAAATCAGCATCGCATCTGTCGACCTCCCAGAAGAAGCAAGAATCAATCGATATGCCGAACGAAGAGCAAAACACGTATCAGCTGTGGCAGACCTGAAGGACGAAAAGCGCGTACTCGGCATCTCAAGGACGATACCACCCGAACCAAATCGCGGACTCCCCAAAAACAGTAAACCTCCGCATCGGCAACCTGAGGAAGCGAGTCCCCGTTGCAGGCGGCGTTGCCATCGCGAGGCGCTGCTAAGGACGGATATTCCCGAGCGCCTTTCGTGGATCCCTTCTTCTCTCCTGGTGTGTGCATCCGTGCTGCGGTGTATCAGGCTACAAGCTCAGCAGTTGCAAGCTCGGCAGTTTCGGGAACGAACGTGGCTGCTATCTCAGCAGTTGTAAGCAGAGACATATTTGAATGGTGGTTACACTGAGGTACGCCCGTTTTCCTATTTATTCCTGTCCTTCTCCTTCTTTCTTCTTCTCCGTCTCCCATCTCTTCTGACCTTCTCCTATTTCTTCCTCTGTTTGCACACTCACCGGTGTTCGAGTATCTGGTGTAACCAAGCATTGGAAGGGACCTTCTCCTATTTCTTTTGTTTGCATCATGAAGTGACTCACTGTGAGGAGAAGAACGATAGTAGCAAGGGAATTCAAATCAGACTCTGTATCATTGGAGAGCAGTACTCCTTATCATCAATTAGATTGTAGAGTAGTATGTCCTGGTAGAGCAGTGTGAAGCATTTTGAGCTCCTATGATGTTCTTTTTGGTTGAAATGCAGATTAGTGACAATAGTCCATCCTAGTGAATAGAAATAATGAAATGTACCTGAAATTCAAAAGCATTCTAACCTAAAATGCTTTGCAGTTTTACTATCAGTTTATTTCTTTGAGAAAAAAATAGTCTCAGTTGGTAAATAGTGGTAAATAGCTGAAATTGTCTTATTGCATCTGTAGAATGAACATGTTCTCAAATTATTCATCATGGCATGAGATAAGGTGGAGCAAACCTAATATTCAGCTTCTATGGCCTAGCTATGATTAGGCAATCTAAGATCAACAACACTAAGCAGGTGCTGATCAGATGCACTAATGCACGACTATATAGTAAGCATATGCTGATCAGATGCAATAAAGCACATGACTATATTTTTTGGACAATTTTCTGTTTTTATCAGCCCTGCACCACATTGTTGCTCTCACTTTCTTTACTAAATCACCATATGCATATACATAATTTTGAAGATTTTGGAAGTCAAGTGTACCCAACTGTAACTGTGATGATCATCTAAAAATAGATATTTTTTGTTTGACATATTGCTAATTTGTTTCTAAATTTTGTTGTACATCTTAGAGTGGCCGGCCAGGCAAAAAAGCTATGTAACCTAATAAACACAGATGATGAAGTGAGTTATCCGAGCGTTGCATGTGTTCCACGTTTAGTTTTAGGTTTGCTTATGACCAGGGATACAAATCTCAGAACAGGAGAAAAACCCACCCGGCGGCCGGTAATGGTAACCAGCCGGTAACCGAAAAACAAAAAAAATAGATGAATTTCCAATGTTGAAATTTGAATTTGGGCTATTTTCAAACCGGTAACCGAAACAGTTACCGCACAAAACCAAACAAACCGGTAGAAAAAGTGAAAAATCGCTACAAAAACTGGTGAAAGCGAGAGAAAACCGATTATGGGTAATTAGCAATTGGAATAATGCAAACATTAATTAAAAAGTGTTTAATGACATAACAAGCCTGATACATAAGGAGCTTGATGTCTAGTTAGAAATTTGTAAGGAGCCTGATGTTGTACTATTTGTCTAAAAAATGTTGGGACTTAGGAATATAATAATTGAAGCATATTTAGCTCGTACAATATGTAATCTAGCATAAAAAGGCCTAAACCAACCTAAGAAGTGCATTATGCAGCCATAAATTTAAAATTCAATTTGAAAAAATCCGGGCTGTTTTTTTCTCCTGATCCCCACCGATTTTTCCAGTAACCGCCGGTTACCGTCCTGTAACCATCGGTTTTCTTTCCCTGCTTGTCACTAGGTAACCATACAGAAGTAAACTTAGTTGCACAACTAAATCATTCTTTACTTATGTTTTTTGTTCTCTCTTAATTCTGATAGTGTGTTCTCTCTTAATTCTGATAGTGTCTTTTGTCAGAAGGTGCAAACTTATATTTACATCCTATAGTATTATTTGGAATTGGTCAGTATACCTCTTATTTTGCAGTGAGATATCTCTGCCTTCTGGAGGTTTGCCATGAAGACCTCTAGGACTCTTGAGAGTCTCTTCAAATGGTAGCATCTGCAGCCATGAAGACTAGCAGATGATTAGTTTTGGATGTAAATACTACTGGACATTTCATTCTTCTCACTTTGATCATAAGGTATTATGCTTTGTTGAATAATTTTGATGCACCATGTCCCTATCATATGTTTGTTCATTTATGTTGTTTATTTTTTTTTGAGCAAATGATGTGTCATATCTTGCATGAAGAAAAAAAATATGAGCATAGTCTCTATGTGTAACATCCCGAAAGTTTAAATTTGAAAATGTGAAGCTTTTGAATTATTTTGCCATATATTCTGTTTGAATTTGGATTTTTATGGTGTTCCTTAAATTTTTGGTTGAGGTTCCAATAATTGGAAATCCATAATCGTACAGAAACAAAAAAAAAATTGCCTAGGAGCAAGAAGTACTCTTAGTTGCCTAGGAGATAATTCCACTGCATTCTGAACTCATTTCATAAAATGTGTGATAAATGGATGTTTGATCTTTTGACATGTTGCATTGTATGCCTTAAATGCATATATATGTGTAACAAATCTGCTATGTGAATGACTAGTTGTGAAACATGCATGCTCCTCCCACCATGAAATGAAATGTATTTTTACAATCAGGTTCCTAAGATATTTTCTAAATGATTATATCAACTCAATGGCACTAGTTAACCGAACGCGAAAGAGAACGTGCGTGTTGTTTTCTAAAAGCCCAGTGGTGTCTATATGAGTTGTCCTTGAATGTCACATCCTTTTAGATAGGAAACAAAAATTGAAACTATAAATATGCTCCTTTATTATAGATTCAAGGAATTCAACAACATTGAGTTTGGGGATGTAGATAGATCTTGGAGCATTTGTGTCGAGTAGAGCTCAAATTTCCTACTGAAGATAACAGTGACATGCTTCAATTTATCTTAATGGATGTGACTATAAATACCACATTTAACTCCTAAAAATAATTAGTAGAACAAGCAAATTGGTTCATTTACACTTAAAAGGGATCCAAAATTGAATCTTTTGTTTGGGAAGAAATGTTGATAGGTCTAATATAGCACTGAATTAAGGGAACAAATACACCATTCATCATGTCGAATTCCAGCCTAACTACGGGGAAGTCTAGTTTTGAGCCATTCAAAACTCTCATGAGTGTTTGCTCACCAACAGCACAACAGTTGAACCGTATACGGTGTCGATAGATTTTCTGCTCTACCCAAAGCATTTCATACTCTTCCAAGATGTGTATGCACGACCAAACAAAACTTTTGTATGTTGATTTGAACTTCATATGTACTAAACGATAATAATTGAGATTTGGTAGCAACAAATGTACTTATAATAATTCGCACAGATATATTTGGGGTGGTCGTGCACGTTGTTGGTCTTGAGCACTACGAAACCTTTCCACGCCGTATAGCCAATACAGAGTTCATACTCCTAGACACAAGGTATATCTATTTTCATCAAAGTACGATTTGCGTTCTATATTAGTACTAACTGGCGTATAATAATGATATGTTTTCTATTTTCAAATTGTACCTTTAATCTCATAATTGTTCAAGTCTGGAATGAGCACTTAACCCAATATATGTTCAGTTGCTCGGTAGCTAAGGCATGTCGCCATGTCATGCTTGCAACTACGTTGAAAAAAGATAACAAATACGGTATGCAATTCATTGCCCTACAAAATATTATGTACTAGAGGCAATATTGCGTTAAACAAATTATACTCCTAATATGTTGAACGCAAGAATAGGGTGTGTGGAGAGTCTGGAGACTACCCAGTACACAAAACTTGCATTCACCCCAGATCTTCCCACAACGCATGCACTTCAAAGTAAGTGATTGTTGTAATAAGAAATAACTCCATACAACAAACTTTGATTTGGTTTTCTAATACACATCACTAAAATATTATTGTACCCTTTCAATGCTCCTTGGTGGCAGGAGCATTTGATCTCACATTCATTAGAGGAGGTGGGAATGCCTAGCTCATGTGGTGTGAGCTACGTTTGTGATTGTGGTGGTTGTCAGCACTACACATCGACGCCTTTGGATTAGATGAGATGTGAAATGATTAGTGATGTAACTAGATGTTGGACATGTTTTATTATTACATTCACATGTACATTTGTTTGCATTGGCATGTTTGTGTATGGTTCCTTAACAACGTTTGGTTGGAGATTATTAGAAATTTAGTTCCTTTTTTGATAATTTAAATTTGCAATGCTTTCTCTGATGGTTATCAGCTTATAATTACAAAATACCCATCGAGCAAGCATACTAGACAACTAAAAACATCTCCTGCATTGATAAATTAGAGCATGGCATGCAATGATTTCCACGAATAAACATAGAAGCTTGTGTGCTAAATCTAATATTCAGAAAAAAAAAGTTCTCATAAAATCTGTTGGTCATAGTTCTTTCAAAGCCAACTTAATTAGTTCTTTTATATTGCATGAGATGTAAGTACACGTTGGCAACTTGAAATATTCTGTTGTACAAGCATACGCTCTATACCATTATTCCCTGATAATCTTGAATACTTTCACCTATGTTTTGACTTGATGAGCGACCACGCACTGCATTAGGACATGTTCAATGGTTGTTCAGGTAGTACAAAGTGTCTATTTGGATAGTACTGGTAGTTATACCTTAATGAAGTGTAGAACAATAGATTATCATCATTTGATAGCATGGTGCGGGCCATATCACATCGATTTTTCATCTTGTTCTCCTTTTGTTCTAGCCATGTTGATTGACCTTATATTATGTCCATTTTTTTGGGTATTTAATGAGTTAGCATTCTACATTCCTCAGTAAATTACTCACACTTACCAAGCACGGGTTACTAGGTTGCTAGCCTTTGGGACAAAAGAAAATGGTAGATTTAGCATCAAGTTTGCATTTAGATCTCATGCTGTTTTGCAGGATCTGCACTAAATTGTTGGAAGACTTGGATGCTTAGGATTGTGTTTTTCATAGTTAGTTTTGAACCAGACAATCATAATCATCAAGGCTGAATTATTCTACCAGGCAAGAAAGGCACCAAGCATGAGAACATAAAGTAAATTCCAACCAGCTTTCTTCCTGTTATTATATCTGGGAAGGATATATCTGGGAAGGACCAGTCAAAAATATGAAGTGAGAATAAAGGGGGAAGTGACATATAACATGAAGCATGTCAGAAACAAATGGAGTTATACAAATGATGCCATCATTTGTATAAATTATGCATGGCATGAACCACTTGACATGGCATGGAAATGTAAAATAAATTCTGCATGGCATGAAAATGTAAAATAAACTCTGGATGGCATGAACCACTTGACGAAAAACTTACTCTTCTATCTATGTTTTTTGAGTTTGCCATATTTACATCTTTTAGCAATATGTAGAGTTTTTGTACTGCATCTGCACTACTATGATTTATTTCAGCTATAGGTCTACAAAGTGCATAATACTTTTCAAGTCGTTTGACCCCAAATCTATACAGGAAAGATCTAGATATATAACAAAAGGTACTACATTTGCAGTAAGCTGATACGACACGCCTCTAGCTGACTTGCCCTTTGCACAAAGAGCATACCCTTAAATCTTTGGTCAAGGTTTTGCTCTAGATCGGCACTACAACACGACACCTGTAATTTCATAGTGGAACAAATAGAGCTATACTTCCAACCAAATTTGGTGTTGGATAAATTTTATTAGATCCGTATTAGGCATTGAATATCAAAGTTGATTGAAGTCCCCAGCTACAGATAATAATATATATACATGTACAAGGGCACACAATAGTAACAGGATAGAATAAGAGTTAAACTTACAATGATCTATTACCGAATGTATGAAATCCTTGAAGTAATTGGAATAGTAACTGGATAAACATGCTGAACTTTGCATAAATGTAGACTACAGATTCAAACATTAGGCCATTCAGAAAATTAGTCCATTTTTTCAACCATAGCCAAAGGTCTTCACGTCATGCTCCAAATTAATCTTGCAATGATATTTTCCTTAGGCTCACACCAATTTTTCTATAGATTACAAAGGATTTTAGTAAAGATGTCGCATCATCAAAACCAATCATCACAGAAAGGAAAAGAAGGTTGCTATGTTGCCAACCCTTTTAGTATTATTTATATTATTCCATTCACGTGGTTCGAAATGAAAATGTGTGTGCTTTGTTTTTATCTATTGTTTTAATAGTGGTGAATGCACATCATGCTCCAAAGAGATCGCGCACCAGTAATGTGTCGTGTGCCCCTACTGGGTTGTTTGTTTATAAATGGGGCATCCAACACTGCATGCCAAAGTTCTTCGTAATAAGCCTAATCAAACACCTACGACATATGCATTTTCATCTCGAAGTACCTTCACGACAAGCATATTGCTATAAGGCAATTGCTCAAATGGTATAGATATTTTTTGCACGTATGTTCTAATGATATACAAATTGTTGCTCCTCTTATTAGTTAATTATTACATGCGCTGTACCCTTCAGGTAGGAAGTGTGACTGTGACGTGGCCGCAAGTTCTGCTACCATGACACTGGAGCAAAGACAAACAAGTCATGGTCAAGCAGAGATTTGCATTACACTAGAGAAAAACATTATTAGTAATGTTTATATCTGAATCACTTTATTTCGTAAAACAAAATGAATCGTTACATACCTATAATCATGCAAATGACAGGTGCTCTGGAAACCATCCTTGAAGAGGACATGGATGAGGAGTACTGCATGTTCACTAGTGGAGGTGTTGTCAAGGTTGTTGTTTCTTCTTTCTATATAACATGCGAAACCATTATGACTCCTTTACCGTAATTCCATTCAGATGGGGACATTGGTGAGGATGCAAACTTTGATGAAATAGATAAGTGTGCTACGAAAAGCTGGTAGAGGGGGAGCGGTACTATCTTAGGGTGCTCCTAAACCACGCGAGGGGCACCACCTCCTTTGAAGACCTTAGGATTGTAGACAGTGTAGTCTACCCGTTCTTTTGTGAAGTCGCTGAAAAGAGGGGAATTATCAGGTAGACAATACCCTCGACGAGTGCCTTGATGAGGCCGAGTTGTTCCGATGCCATCCTCACTTGGAGGCTCTTTGCAACGATATTGGTCTTCTGTGAGCCTAGTGATGTTTTTGGCCTTTGGGACAGGCACCTCAAGGGAATGTCAGATGACTTCCCACACATAGTCGAGTAGATAGTGTTGTTGGATATCAGGAATATGCTTCAGTCAATGAGGAAGGACCTAACATCATTCCCTCTCCTTGTGATCGATGAGTCGCATGACACTGATAGCGGTGAGGCTAGGGAGATCATCGAGGAGTCCACGATCGAGGTAGACGAAGAGCACGCATCTCTGTTGTCCTCCTTGAACACCGACCAGAGGACCGCATATGATGAGATATTATCTGTGTTTGATAGTGACAATGGAGGCATCTCCTTTGTAGACGAGCTAGGAGGCACGAGAAAGACATTCCTATATAAAGCTTTGCTAGCGAAGGTCTAAGGCGAGGACAAGATAGCCATGGCAATTGTGACATTGGGTGTTGCAGCATACATCATGCCTAGAGGTAGGACCGTGCATTCAAGGTTTAAGATCCCACTCAACATTGAAGATGGGGTAGTTTGCAGCTTCATGAAGCATAGTGGGACCGCAAAGCTTCTTCTGCGGGCGTTGCTAATAATATAGGATGAAGCCTTGATGACAAAGCAGCAGACAGTCGAGGCCTTAGATAGTAGCATGAGAGACATCATGGGCTGACACGACCTGCCATTTCGAGGGAGAACAGTCATATTCGGTGCAGACTTTAGGCAACTGCTTCCGGTTGTTTGAAAGGGGACGAGGCAACAGATAACCGACGCGATGTTGCGTAAGTCCTACCTTTGGGTGAGCATAACATGAGGGCCCAAATTGATCCATGGTTCACAAAGTACCTACTTCGTGTCAGGAATGGCCTCGAGGAGACCAATGACGAAAGCTACGTATGGCTTTCGGACGATATCTATGTGTTGTATATCGGGAAGGACTTTGACCTTCACAAACTCATACAGAGCGTGTTCCCTATGCTTTATAAGAATCTATCGGATTCCAACTATATCACATCTCGGACCATCCTATCGACTTGAAATGAGCACGTTGACAGGATTAATATGAAGATGATTGACATGTTTCATGGAGAGGAGATGGTATACCATAGATTCAATCGTACAAAGGAAGATCTCTACGGGTACTACCCCCCTCCCCGAGTTCCTAAACTCGATGACCCCTAACGGCCTGCCTCCGCAGGTACTAAAGCTCAAGATTAACTATCATGTGATACTGCTGCGGAACATTGACCCTACTAATGGATTGTGCAACGGGGTGAGACTAGTGGTCCAAGGGTTCGAGAAGAATGCTATAGAGCCGAGATCATGTTGGCCAGCACGCCAGGAAGAGGGTCTTCTTGCCTCGGATACCTCTGCGCCCATTTGACGATGAGATGTTCCCTTTTAGATTCAAAAGGAAGCAGTTCCCAGTCAGGCTGAGCATTGCTATGACGATTAATAAGGCATAGGGGCAAACCATCCCAAATGCCTGTGCCTACCTCCCCGATCTGGTGTTTTCTCACGGTCAATTGTACGTCGCGTTATCCAGAGCCACTGCTAGGAGCAACATCAGGATTCTCACCATTGCGGAGGAGGAGGACATGCGGGTCATGTCTAGGAAGACACGTGGGACCTTCACGAATAACGTCGTCTACATAGAAGTACTCACAACATAGATAAGGAATTGACTATGATGCTTTGTATAGAGGTGATGTTGAAAATAACTTAGATACTTGCAAAATAATGATTTTGATGCATCAGGAAAAGGCACAAAAGATTTTGTTTATAATGATGTACTGTGTGGTCCATGCATATTTTGACTCTGATATTTGTAAACAGAAATATGTCAAAGAGAAGCTTTGACTAACTTGTAAATTCAGTCAACGCTTTCAACTTTGTTAGCAGTGGATGTAAAGTGGCAAGAAACATCTATTTGTTTTATCAAGAATGTGTAGTTGCAAGCCTGCAATAACCATGGCGATGATTGGGACAAGTTTTGTTTTCGGTTGTAACCCATATACACCGAACCAGTTTATGTTAAAAGATAGATGGGATAGTGACTGCAGTGAGGTTTGGAATATCTGTTGGTCGCATTGTTTTCTGGATCGTTAAAACCTGCTTGACTAGTATCAAACCTGCAGTGTCAATTATCAGACCTGCTTGACTAGTATCAAACTGGCGGAGTGCTAATCTAGATAAGGTGTAAACAGCATTGAGCATAGTCCTCCTGATAACCATCAGTGGGTTGAATTGGAAGTTATACTATGATCCGCACTTGATTGCGTATATAGCAGCAATGCCATCTCAGGTAGGATTCAGTGTCCTTTATACGTACTTTTAGCTGGATAAAACAACTTCATTTCAGTCTCCAGACTGCAGTAAATTTATTGAAGTACACAGATTTCTTCCACGCTGAATCACTGACATGTTCGATAGTGTCCCTGTCCCTCTTTCTGTTTTACGTCAGCTTAACGAGCTTCTTGCCGATGTTTTCGCCGCGGAACAGCGCTGCGAAAGCCGACGGGACGTTCTCCAGCCCATCGGAGATATCCTCGATCGCCAGGATTTTGTCCTGACGGATCCAATCTCCGATGATCCCGACGAACTCGTCGAACCTTGTCACGAAATCCAGGACGAGGAACCCTCTGATGGTGATGCGCTTGTAGATCACCTCCAGCATGTCCGGCACGGCGCGCTTCCCGGTACCGGTGTACTCGGAGATCACACCGCAGAGGGCGACCCGGCCGTACGTGTTCATGCTGGCCAGCGCGGCCTCCAGCATCTCGCCGCCGACGTTCTCGAAGTATATGTCGATTCCGTCGGGAAAGTACCTGTCAGATGTCAGAAACGCATGGAAATCGCATTTTAGCACTCTGGAAATATGTTTCGCGTGTTGACAAGAGCATGTACCGCAGAGCTGATCGACCTCTTCAGTGCTGATCTCAGGTCAGGCTCCTCCTTGTAGTTGAAAGCGTCGTCAAATCCTAGCTTATCTTTCAGCAGGTCTACCTGCGAAATGGTTTATGAATTTTATGATCAGAATATTGTTGATTTCACTACTCTGAATTTTTCTTGAATTGAGTGGTAGATAATAAGAATCTGTCCCAATTCTACTTCATAAGCTAAAAAAGTAGCTGGAAGGTACTTACATCAAATGGACATTTATGTCTGTTCTTCTTTCCTAGTACCACCCCAAATTAGGCAGCCCTTACTCCTAGGCTTTATTCTTTTATGCATGGCTGATGACTTTTAGTTGTGACTGATAGTTTTTTTTATATTTTTCGAAATGGCAGCAGACGGCGGAGACGTCGATACGGGCGGCGCATACGGTTTTACACTCGGAAAACAGTTTGAAGGATCTGCTTCTAGAACCCGTCCCGTCTGTTTCGACTATCGGAGAAGCCAAAATTCAAAAACAACATATATAGCATTGTCCAATACTCTTTATATATAAACTCTTTCTGCTGGAAAATAGGAAAAGAAAATAGTGTGCCTGAGAACATTATGTTTTATGTAAGCACCTTGGCCTTGCTGCCGGCGCACCCGACGACGTAGCAGCCAGAGAGCTTGGCGAACTGTCCAACGAGGCTGCCGACGGAGCCCGACGCCGCCGAGACGAACACCTTCTCCCCTTCCTTGGGCTTGCACACCTCGTAGAACCCGCCGTACGCCGTCATCCCGCTCGTTCCTGCAGCTCGCCACATGCACACACGCGCCAACACTCAGAAACTCCACAAATAACCGTGAGAAAAAATACAGTGCAACTGTTTGTGTGTCCAGTAGGACGCGAGTGGGAAGTTTGAAGTTTATAGCTCTGTATAACTAAACAATTCCAAATATAGCACTCTATGCATTTGTCTCTGTTTCTGCCTCCTTTGTGATCGCAGGACCGTCTGACGCCGATACGTGTCCAACAGACGGTCCCGAACTACACGACTCGCACTGTGGTAGATGAATCGTGATGCGAGACCGCACGTCCCTCTGCTACAGTGCAGTCGTGCGGTCCCGGAACCGCACGATTGGACACGTGTCGACGCCAGACGGTCCCGCGATCATAAAGGGGGTTAGAAATAGTATTTTGGTGCGTAAGAGGTTATATTTAGAATTTTTTGGATATATGGTGCTATGAACGTGCAAACTTCACCTAGCACGCTGAGGTGGTAGGACAAGGGGAAGCCGGATGTCTCGATCTTGGACATCGGCATGTCGGGAGCCGGCCGGAACAGGGTGTAGTCCTCCCACGCGAGCACGCCGGCCACCACGTCGCCTTCCTTGTACTCCGCGCTCGCCGACGCCACCACCTCGCCGGCTCCGTACACAGAAATCCTCTTCACGGAGAAAAGCAGAAAATATCGATACATATATGGTTCAGGAAGCTTACGTACGCTGCGAGGAGAACGGGAGATACGGGCGGCTCGTCGGGAGTTACCTCGCCGGGCACGATACCGTCGATGGCGAGGTGGGACGCGCTGCTTCGCTTCATGCGGTTGAGCTGGTAGGGGTCGACGGACACGTACAGGTTCCTGACCAGGACCTCGCCGGAGTCCGGCGCCCATCTCACCGGCGCCGCCTTCACCTCGAAGTCAGCCTCTGACGGGAACCCCTCGACGTGGTGCCTGATGGCGACGTACCTGCTCTTGACCTCCATTGATCGACGCCCACTCTGAATAGGCAAGGGACTTGACTACCACACAACTGGGTGCTGCTCTCTATCCTTAGGGCGCCCCCAGTCTACCTTGTCTTTCTTATCCACACTAACCACCTTGACTTCGTTTTCCCTGATCACTGCACACACGATTTTCTTTCCTACGATAATTTCCTCTTCTATTTGTCATCACTGCTCCGATTGGTCACCATCCAGCAGTGCATTAAGTTGTAATCTCTACCCTTTGTAGTTTAATTACCATCAAAAAACATATTAAGTTACCATCTCCAGCTAAGAAAAATAAGATTTATTAAAGCCATCATCCAGTATTAATACACCGTCATCATCTCCACCCTTAGTTTAGCATTAAAAAAATAGCACATTAAGTTATCATCTACAGCTAAAGAAAACATAAGATTTATCAAAAATGCGACCATCCAGTAGTACACTGAGTTATCATCTCGCACCCCATAGTTTAGAATAAATTTCAAAAAGAAATTTCTAATTTAGAAATTATTTAGAAACAGAAGAGTTATCTTTTATATATAGGAAATATATCTTCAGATCAAGGTAAAATTATCTTCTAAGATGAAAAGTTAAGTTGTGATACATAATTTTATCATTTAGAGAATATAAGAGTTATGTTTCAAATACAGAAAAGTTATCTTCAGGTCAAGGTAAAGTTATCTTGCAAGATAAATAAAAGTTAAATTGAGATACATAATTTTATCATTTAGAAAACAAAACAGTATCTTTCAGATGCAAGAAAAGTTATCTTCATGTCAAGATATCTTCATGTCAAGATAAAGTTATCTTCCAAGATGCATAACATTTAAACTCAAGTTATCTTTCAGATACAATTTTTTTCCCTATTAACTGAGGATGCTTCTAACTATCGTTGCTTCCATCCATAACTACGAACCGAACAACGCCTGCTGTGCTCATTTTGGCTTATTTTCACTGTTTTGAGTTTTTTTTGGCTCTCTAGTTGCTGGTAGTTTTTTCAGTATAATTAAATTAAAAAATAAAAAAACAAGTTATCTCAACACGGACAATACAAAGGAATACAAAAAAAGAAAAAAACTAAAAAACTAAAAAAGAAGACGAAATTTAGATACTAGAACCTATCAGCCAAAAGCTGATCGAAGCGAGCAGGGAGGTATGTATTTGTTTCAAGAGGTCGAAGATGTACCTTGGCTTTGTTGCCCGCGCATCTGGTGACGTATAAGCCGACGAGCTTGGCGAACTGGCCGATGAGGTTGCCGACGGAGCCCGTAGGCGTCGACATGAACACCTTCTCCCAGGAACATCGGAGGACGCATGGATTCATATCTATGTTCTTTCCAAAAATGACTTAAATATGCTGTCAATGGTGGAAAGTCGTCCCAATCGCTCTTTAAATTAGGTTCGAAACCTTGGCCAAACAAGCGTAAAAGAACCTCTTTAAAAAGGTACTCTGTATGATAGAAAAGTAAGTATCATCTTAGATTGCATAGAACTAAACCATAAAATTTGTATCTATACCATCCAAAGATGTGGACTTTAAATAAAATACCATTGAAAGATGTTGCTTCACAGGGGAAGTGTCTGTGGAATGGCTTCCTTTTATAGCCCAAATTCTCCACTCATTTACTGCCAAACGCCTGCTTTTTTTCACGCTAGCAAGCAGGCAGTTTTGCATAGTGGCAAGATCAAACAGTGCAGTTTTGCACAGTGCCAAGACCAAATGGGGTAGATTTACGCGGTGACAAGACCAAAGGAGACAGCCTTGTGTAGTGACAAGACCAAAAGGGGCAACTTTGCGCAGTGACAATACCAAAGAAGACAACCTTGTGTAGTGAAAGGACCAAATGGGCCAGCTTTGTGTAATGACAAGGCCAAATGCGCAGTGACAAAACCAAATGAAACAGCCTTATGGGGTGTGAAAGCTTTCAAGACCAAAATGGGCTTTTGCAGTATAAGATCAAAGAGTATTTCTTGTGTAGTACGACAAGATCAACCAAAATTACAAACGATTATCTCTCTCTCAATCTCACTGCACTTTAAAATTTCACCAAAAGCCATAAGCCGCAACCAAAAACAGCCCAAACCAAACGGGCCAATTTTACGTAATGACATGACCAAATGGGCAAGCTGTGCGCAGTGATAAGATCAAACGTGCCAGCTTTACACAGTGACATGACCAAATGGGACAATTTTTTATAGTAACAAGACTAGACGGGGCCTCACGGATGCGAATTCCCCAAACCGAATTGTACTTGAATGTGTACGTCGTGTCGGCTTCGCCTACAAGTACTACCTCTTGTGGAGAACGATTTCCTACACCACAGCTATAACACTATATCAGTGTTCTAAAAGGCGGGTTTAGGCGGCCGCCTAGGCGGGCCTAGGCGCTGGGCGGAGCCCCGCCGCCGCGCCTTAGCCAAAATCGGTGAGCTAGGCGACGAGCCCGCCTAAGCGGCCGTCGGCGGTCAAAGGCGGGGTGAGAAGATAGTCCAGGGCAGACGGAAGGTGGTCTAGGGAGAAAGAGAGAGGCACCTGGAGATCTCGTCAGCTCGCGCGTTGTCGGCCGTCGTCGTCACCGGATCTGCCGTCGCCGGATTCACTGCCTCTGCCGTCGCCGCAGCCGGATCCGTCGTCGTCGCAGCCGGATCCGCCGTCGCCGCCACCGGATCCACTGCCTCCACCATCGCCACAGCTGGATCTACCGTCGCTGCAGCTGGATCCGCCGGATCCACTGGAGCTACGCCATCGGCAGGAGCAAAGAGGCCGCCGGATCCGCGGTCGCCGTCGCCGGAGAGAGGGAGATGGGGGAAGGAGAGGAGGAGGCGGCGGGCGGAGCCGGATCCGAGCCGTCGCGAAGAACGCGGAGTGGGCGGCGACTGGACGCTAGATAGGGGGTGGTGTAACTTGTGTTTGACATTTTATAATTTAGTCCTCTTCTTTTCTGAAATTACAATAAAGTCCTTTTTTCTTTGTACTTCTTGTATTTAGACCCTTCGAAAGTGTCGCCACGCTGCGGGATATTAATAAACCTTAGTTTTAATTCCACCGCCTAGGCCCCCTAGGCGCTAGGCCCCACCTTGCCGCCCGCCTAGCGCCTTCTTGAACACTGCACTATATTGCTATTATGAAGAAGCAATGGAGGAGATCACCCGACTCGCAAGGGCATTAGGACACGACCCGCTACTGGCAGTCGGTAAGGATGGGTTATAGTACATTCTCCTACAAGTTCTCTTGTATGGCACGCACTAACAACATATCCTCTCTTTTCGTAGTCTTCGGATCTGCTATGCGCGTACCGCAAATGGATCGATCGAGATATCCACCCGCACGACCAGTGGACTCTGGGCTGCGAGGAGTAGGACGCCTAGATGGCACGTGAGAGGATGGAGGAGAGGCAGCGTAGCGAAGATCGAAGCGAGCATATCTGACGGGAGACACAAGCTCACCTAAAGACATGCACACGTAAGGAGTGCGAGGCTCATGAGGAGGAGCACGAGAGAAAGCGTGAACTTGCGACCAAGGCCAGAGCTGTCGACGAGGATTACAACGCCGACCTCGAGAGGAAGGGCAAATGGTCGCGGTCCACGTAGTAGACTGGACCATTTCGTAGTACCCCGCTATCCTACCCACCAAGATATTTCTTTCTCGAAAATGCATACATTCCTACATGCCCCAGGTGCATGTGTCGCTGCGTACCCTTATAGTACCGTTGTTGAAAATAAAATGCAATGAACTAGTTTTCTCCTAACCTGTGAAATTATTCTTCGCCATATGTTAAACTTGCTCATGCGAGGGTCGTGGAAGGACCTTCAAAAAATTCATAATGTTTCGACCTCTTTTTTCATATTAAAATTTTCCTACAATCAGTACATACACAAAAAATTACAAAAATTCGGAACAATTACAATTACAAATAAATTACACAAGTAAGTACATTGTATCGGAAAGCTGAACAAAAAAATTATTATTTTTTGAGCTCATTTATTATATTTACAAATTGTTACATAAAATACATTTAAATGGATTTTTCTGAAACATTGGTACTATAGGGGCGAAATCTCGCCAAGGGTCTGACAGCGCACCCTTATCCTTGCTCGGACACGGCCAAAAAATAAAAATATTCTAAAGTTTGCACAATCACATATAGACGAAATGCCACGCCGGCCGCGCGAGCAAAAGGTGGTGAGCAGACAGCCGGCGTGCATTCACGCGATGTAAAGTTGAAATTATCACAAAATGATAGACAACTGGGCATTTGCACTGGCCTGACGTGTCCTCCCGACAGCAGCAGTCTTCCTGGCGTGCTCCCGGCCGTGCCAGGCACCTGGCATGCCTACCGCCTGTGCCAAGGGCTATTTCTACAAAAAAAAACCTCACCAGGGCCATTCCTACAAATAAACTCTTCCAGGTGCCAAAAAAGGTGGGTTTTTTTAGGCTGACAGCTTATAGTTTATGGATTAAATATTTGAATTCTGACTGTTCGTGAGAGATAGTACGCACAATAAAATAGTCACATATGATTTTGGTCGATACAGCTGTACTCAGTAAATTTTTAACTACAATCTTTCTGTTGATCCTGTTTTGTAAAAACGCACTGTTTAAAAATTTATTATTATAGACAGTATAAACATAAGCCGACTAAAAGTAAAAAAAAAACTCAGCCAAAATCTCCGTCTTTTATGGTAGTATTTATACTAGGTGCTTTGGTTTACCTGTTTGCTCGTTGCGTGCAGATGTTCGTTCGGCCTGTGTGATTGTGACAGCAAAGGCGAACGGACTGTAGGGGTGCAACTGCTAGACAATTTTAGGCTTTTTTTTTCAGTTTTTCAGTTTATTTTTTATTTTGATTTTTATCAATCAATAAATAACCATAGTTCAAAATATTAACCGTAGCCAAAAAAACAGGTCTTATCCACGGCATCTAACAACATCATCCTCTTCGACGCGAACGTCTCTCTTTCTCCTTTTCTTTTCCTTTCATCACAACATTTCACGCCTCTCTAAGTTGGGTTAACTTTTGAAGGCGTAAAACAGGTCCAGACCGGCCTTGGGCTCTAAGATCGGTCTTTAATTTGCACTGGGCCGAGACAGCCAGCCCACAAACTTGCAACTGAATCAATTCCAGCTTTTTCGGCCTAAAAATTGCAGCCACAGCGACGACATATCCGGGCTAGGGCCCATACGTGAAGGCCATCCGGCTTCAACTGAACGGGCCTGTGCTGGCCTGGCCGGCCCTACACTTCTTCGGTTCTTTACCGGGCTTCGTAAATTCGAATCCTGCAGTAAAGCTGTACAGTAATTGCGCTCCGGCTAGTAACTGCGTAATGCTGCACGCTTTTCTCCGAAGCGCACAAGGATCACGAGAATACGGATGACTCGCAAAACAGGAAGAAAAAGAATATATCCATATCTTCGGCATCCGGTTCGCCGACGGAAAATAATCGGAACAAAACCGGAAGGAAGTAATGAAAACGCAGCGATGGACAGTGTTAAACAATCTTTAACAACCAAAAAAAAACTCCTACCTAACTTGTAAGTTATGAAGATGCTTATTGTTGGTTGTTATTTCCTTCTATCTTTAATGCAAAGAGACGGGATTCTTTTGCATGTTCTTGAATAAAGAAAAAATGTCAACCAAAAAAGAGAGGAAAATGTCAACCCAAAAAGCGAGAGAGGAAAGGTTAAAAAAAACTTAAAAATGTCAACCCAAAAAGAGAGGAAAAAATGTCAACCCAAAAAGAGAGAGGAAAGGTTTTTAAAAAATAAAACTTTAAAGCGGGGCATTCCGAGAATTGAACTCGGGACCTCTCGCACCCTAAGCGAGAATCATACCACTAGACCAAATGCCCTTGCGATGCTAAAGTGATTCTTTATATCAACATATCTAGCACATTTGCGTTCTATGTATGTTTTGTGCAGAGCATATCTTATGTAAACTAGTAGCTCGGTGGGAACTCGGGCCATCTTTGCGTATATGCATGTCTTCGAAAGTTCTCAAATCTCGATAGATACAAAGAAAGGGGTGTTTAATTAATGACCCTGCAAAAAAATAATTTGAAACAAGACAACCCTGGAAAACTTGATTGCATTTTGCGAGACAAAAAAAGAAATTTCCTCAAAGGAGTTGTAGCGTTGAAACAGTGTCATGATTAACACTTAATTTTGTCTCTCTTTTTTCTTCCGAATGCAATTGGATTTGACCATGATATTTTGCATAATAATTGTATAGCACCTTTTTTCCCTACGTCCACCAATATATGGAGGTTTTTTTGTTGAAAACTTACACAGAAAATTAACACGAATTTACATTGATTTTTGAGTTTACACCTGATATATTGGCCTCTTTGAATCAAAGGAACTTCAAAGAAAACATAGAGGAATTCTGTGACACCGTGTGACTAAGTCTAAAATATTTATGATAATGAATAATTGACAATGTTATTTATTGATGTTATTTGAGGGATGTGACGTGTGTGGACTCATGTCGATCAAGTAAAGAACTTGTGCCAATAAAAGATGTTTTGGTCTTTACATGTGCAGAGTAACTCGGAGGTGATCATGATCTACGGCAAGGATCTGAAGATGGTTTAGTGCAAAGTCATGATCTAGATAGTCAAGAATGGTGGAGGAGGCGATCGTACTCGAGTTAGAGCGCGTAGAGATCAAAAATAGATTATACGTGTTGGAGCTACAGAGGTGTGGTCCAGATGCTACAACACGTAACAATTTAATTTTAGTGTTCAAAATTAGGTAATTTGACAAAATTGAAACACCCGTGTTACGTAAAGGTTTTTGGTCCCTTATTTATTGGAATTTTATAAGAACTTGTTTTGACCCTAAACCATAAATAGAAATAGGGTTAGGAGCAGGGCTGAACATATATAATTTTTATGCTAGAGTGTTAGAGGTGCTAAAAAATCACTTTATAACCATAAATATGATCTAAAAATAAAAACAGATATTTAGAAGAAAAGGCCAGCAAAGTCGGCGGCGGCGGCGTTTCGTTCTCGTCATCCCATCCGAAGGCAACATTCAGGTTCTCAATCCGCTCAAGCCTGAGGAAAATTCGTGTGGGTTCCTCGGTCACCGTGATCGCGCGCCGATGTGTGCGTTTTGCTTTGGCCGAGCGTCAATGTGATCAGAGAGCATCGGAGCGCACGGTACCAATTTTTTAAATCTGCTGGTAGAGAATCATCGGTGCTAGTTCTCCATGCATTGTTAATCTATTTGGTTCCTTTCGGTCTGCTATAGTAAAAGGAAATTTTCATCCGCGTGTGCAACGCAAAGAAAGCGACGCCTCTGTTTTCTTCAGGTTGCTACAGTGTAATCACTGCACCTACAGTGATTTCTACAGTACCGAAGAAAGAAATAATTGTTTCCTTCTTTTGCTGTTTCTTTTTGCTTTTTTATGTTTTGCTATGTTGGCAGGTTAGATAAAACAGTAAATTTAAAGGAAAAGCTTCCGCTGCGGATTACAATCACTCACCCATCGATGCAATCCAAAAGAAAAGTTTCTACTATGGGTGTTTGGTTTGTAGGATTATTTCAAGGGAATTTTATAGCATAAGAAAAATTCCTATAAATTTTAGAGAAATTCTAGCATCTGGCTTCAGCTCGTTTTAACCTCGTGTTACAAATTCTTCTGAGAGTTTTAATATGCCTTCTCTTCTCCTTTCTCTCTCTAATCAATTAACATTTAATCTTAAAATTTCTATATTTTTCTGTGAGGCATGCAAACATATCTTTTGAATAATATCTTTGGTTTTTGTTTCCAACGGAATTCAACAAGTCGTGATATTTCAATCCTTTGTTTTTCCTATTCCTACCTTCCAAAGAGATTTTAAGCCATTCATAAATCGCCAGCTAAAAGCTCAACTAATCTAATTTGTGCGGTGTATATGTGTTTATCGATGATGACCAAGAGATACCAATTACAGTGATCCAAAATCGACCTGCTTTTCTAGCTTCGAGCAGAAGTGGCTTCCATATACAGATTAATATTATCTAGATGATCGGTCGGGGGGGGGTGTAGTAGTATAGCAAGGCAGGCGCCAGCAGGTTGCGTATATTCTGCCAAGCACCTAATTAATTGATTCATTCACCAGCTGCTACTGCTAGCTGCACGAGCAAATCGCTGTCAATTATAATCAACTTGCACGCAACTAATCAACAAATCAAATTTCGTAAGTGTATCAAATATTACAATGTAGAGCAAGAATCCGCACCAAATTAAAGCAAAACACACGAAAATTACATGGATGCATTCATGGGGATAGTTCAAATCCTACAGCCATCGATCCCATGCATATATATCCATGCTTCGCCAAGAAATAACAGAAGCATAATCAAAGAAAAGTATATGAGATGAAGAAATGGAAGACAGCTCGATCTCTTCGATCACTTGCAGCAGCCATGGCGTCAATTCTTGTTTTCCTGCTGTTGTGAAGCCATGCGACCGAAGGAAATAAAGCACCTACGATATCTACAGTTTGCTGATCCGTATTAGCCAGTACATGCACCAAGTTGATTTAACCTCGATCATTTCGATGATCATGCGTGCAAGATTGCGCGCGCAGAAACCCTAGTTGTGACCATGGCGGTTACGTTGCTGCGGTGATCATTGGTGCTGAGAGGATAACGGCCCGAAGATGTCGAGGAAGGCGGACGGCGAGCCGAGAGCCGGCGCGCCGGGGCTCAAGAAATGGTTGCCAACGTGGTGCCGCCAGCCTGGGGAAACCAAGGGGGCCTCGCCGCGGAGCGGGCTGAGGTCGTGGAACAGGAACCCCGACGGCGACGGCCATGGCCCCGCCGCTGAGGGAGGGGCATGTTGCCTCGTGGCCGTCACGGACACCGACACCGATGGGCTGGGCCGATTCAGGGCACGAGCCTTCACGCGCACCGGCGGCGCCCTCCCGGCTCCCTTGCGCGGGCCCGACGGCCTCGGGGACGCCCTCTTCTTGTCGCCGCCGGCGTCTGGACCTGTGAGCCGCTGCACGAGCGACATGAACTCGTGGGCCTCGACGTGGATGACCTTGGGGACACCATATAGATGATGACCGGCTTGCGCTGCTGCTGCGCCTGCGCCGCCGGCTTGCCGACCTTGCGTGACGCGCCGTGCACGCCGAGGGGCCCGCCGTCTCCGTCGAAGCTCGCGGCGGCCATGGGTGGACGACGACGATGGATAGCTACTAGGTACGGCCGGGCAAAATGGCATATATATAGCCGAGGACACCGTCTTGGGGTCTTGGCTGTATTAGGTGTCCCTCGCTGAAATAGCCTAGTTTATTATTAAAATCATATTATAGTTAATTAAAATTATGTTATAACTAATAGTAACTTATTTGGTATAACTAATTTTAAAAATAAAAAATAGGTTAGATAACAAATAAATACGAAAAAAACGATAAAAATTCAAAAAAAAAGTAAAAAAATAAAAGATAAAATTTAAAAATAATTAAAAATAAGTTAGAAGTTTAAGCCGAATTAAGTTACGGTGAACTTGAAAAAGCCGAGGAGGGCAGGACTGATAAGGCGTGGCACGTGCCTCTTGATCCATCCAGTGTGTTCACATCTTCATGACCTTATTTGTGCCGTGTTATCCGTTCAACACAAATTGTTAGCCGGCTCTGTCCTTTCTCAACCACTCTTAGCCAGTTCTTATCACAGCCAAATTAACACGATCTTTAACTGCCACAATAGATCCCAGCCACACGTACTTGCCGCCATATCATGCAACCAACCTTTTGACAATGCGCATCGACCTTTAACTGGGGCCCACCTGCAGCTGCACGCGAAGATGAGCAGCCGACTAAGATAGGGTGACCTGGCAGGAAAGCCCGGCCATCTAAAAATAATGGAACGCGATGGCCATCCTTGTGCCTTTCTATATGCTTCCTGTCCATTTCGGCTGAGCCACGGCCGGTTTCGGTTCATCTCATCTCACGCCACTGGCAGGAGAGGCTGCGAAGTCAGCTCCCACGTGGAGACGACTAATTAGGCTCTGCTCAAAATGCCGTGACTTACTTTTAGATTTTAGGGGCGTTCACTTTCACGATGGTTTATGATTTTTTTAATATAGATATCTTATTTTTGTATTGTAGTTGAGATGACTTATTTAGCGTAATTAAATTTTAAAAAAATAAAATAAAAAATTATGTTAACTCATCACGGACAATACGGAGAAATATGGGTTAAAAAAGAAAAGGCAGAAACCCCAAAAAAGTTAAAAAGGCCAAAACAAAGAAAAAATTAAGGAATAGTGAATTAAAAGCAGAAGCCACAAGTTATCGTTGAAACAACGTTTATCTTTTGTCTTAAATGACACTGCTAATTTTTTGAAACGCGTAAGCCAGAGTGGCCTCTGCCCTCTTGTGTTGCGATAGCACTAAGGCCCTGCTCCAAACGGCTCAGTCACTTGAAATACGTTAGTTTTTTAATTTTGACTTTTTTAGGTTTTGTTGGTTTTTTTGCTTTTATTTTTTTCTTCTCTTTATTCCTTTTTATTATCCATAACAATTTAATAATTTTTAATTAAATAATTCAGAAAAAACTAACAATCAATACATACTTTCAGCCAAAATCCACAGGTAGAAACCGCGGCTTAAAGGCAGTTTGCGGCAGCCCCTAAGATAAATGCATTAAGGCTGACTTTGCGATTGCTATGTTGCGTTGTGCTTATTTTTAAAGCTGCAGTTGGAAAGGAAGTTGTGAAAACTGAAGGACGTTGCTCTGTTCGAAAAATCAAATTAAAGTTTTCAGGTAGTACACAGCAACGACTGGACAGTGCAGTATTCTGTTTTTGCCCGTTCTTTTTTAGTTCTTTTTAACTTATAGCGTATACCTTATCACTTATAATTTCTCTTGAACAAATAAACATGATAATTTATCTACCGTTATTTTAAAGAGACTTATCAGGACAACTTTTATAAATAACTTATCGGTTTTCGATTCATTTGTATGAACGCTCGCACTAGAATTAAAATCTATAAACCGTAACTATAAACCATAAACTGAAAAGAACGCATCCGAATCATCCACAACTCCACCTCAAAGGTAACACAGTTACAGCAAACACTGACCATACGATGCATGCATCATTGGCGAGCAAAAATCAACTCCAAAAGCGAAGGCACTTCTCGGTACCTTCGGAGCTGCTTCAATCTGTGCGCAAAGGCAAACACCCACCAGGTGCAGACAGGACTCATCGCCAAAAAGATTGGCAGGTAAGAAGCTTGTAACTAACACGTCTTTCTCACAGCCGCCATAACATTTCCCCCATCTGACAATTAATCAGCAACAACGGAGTGAGTACATTGTTCAGAGACGCCATCACTTTCTCCCGGTTTGACAATGCATTAAGTTTAATCCACTTAATTTGAAGGGTTCCAAGAAGATACCGGGCAGCTTTGAAAGTGTCCCAACATTTCCCCCAAGAGTTAGCCTTTCCGGCTGTAGTTAAACTCTGACGATCAGCGAGAATTCGTCTTCAGAGATGGCCGCAAGTGCTGCACAATGTAGCACAAGTTAGAATTGCCAATGAAACTTATGGAGAATCACCCGTGTACAGTTAGTTACCACATACTGTACAAATCACCTCATATATCTTGAGTTTCGTAATGCTTTATAGTTTCATTCATCTACTACAGGTGAAAGCAAGCATGCGGGGTTTCCCCTACAGTACCAGCAATGGACAATGTGGAACTGTGAATAGCTCTTTAAAAAAAACTAGTGACATGCAACAGCACATTGCGGTGAGAAGCAATCAGGCAATAGATAACTGATACAAAAACTTACTATCCTTGCATAACTGTAGTCTATAGCAGCATGACAGTGCATTTTTGTAAGTTCAGACTTCATGCATTGCATTCATCTATGGGCAATATGATATTATGATCATACACACAAAATGATAGTACAAATTATAAAAGTAGATACAATCATACAAGTCAACTCCCATGTCCTTGGACAAAATAATTCTGTCAGGGATACAGAATTGATAGAGTAGTTCCTAAGACTTACCTAAATAGGAGCTTATTTCACTCGTAAGTCCATGTTAGTTGGTGCCTGCCATACAACATTCAAACTACAAAATACATATTATCGCAAAATCTGGCGAGTATGATAAGCTGAAGGGAACATACAAACAGCCACACCTTCCATATGTGCAGGCTTTATGTAATTTGCCGAGCTTTATCCTAACATTGCCAAAAGGTTATACTGTGTGACGAACATTATAGTTGTTTTTAAGTTCTAATTTACAAAAGAAAAACAGCAATTGGAGAAAAAATTCTACAGCAACTTCCAAAAACAGTTTTGAAACACCTCCAGCACGCGTCGAACCTCCCTCAAGTTGACTAAGGATTGAGGAGGTTTGATAAAATTATTTTGACAACATTATGAGGAACAAAAATATAACAAATCTCAACATGACCTAATGTTGCACAACTTCGCTTGATATTCAAATCTTAAATGCCTATAGCCTTGTGAGTTGTGACACATTTATGTAGTTTGAGGTCAACCAATGCTACTGCATAACCCCACCGCCCTCCACCACAAAAAATGTATTAAAAAAAGAGGGCCATCTTTTCTCCTTTTCCAGGAAGTCATTTTCAGTGCCTTTCAGAATACATAGACGAAGATAAACAAAAGAAAGTACATAATCCAAATACTCCATATCACAGTTGTGATGCAGTTAAGGCTCTGTCCTGGTATATACTCTTAGGAGTCTCTCAGTGCGCAAAAAAAATCATTTCGGAAGTTGGAACTGAATCAAAACCCACAAGGAAAACACATCCCATTCCATGACAAAGTGAGAACGGTCTCATGTGTTCCTCCCCATTTACAAAACAACACATCAAGTCACAATAACCAAAAATGCATCCAAGCATGCAACAAATCGAGCCTTTTACAACAATAGAAGTGAAGTGCAATTTTAAACCAGTGAAGGTAAATGAACCATATACTTGACTGCCGGCAAAGTTAACAACATGCAGGATATAAAGCTGATAATGTGAAAGGACAATGGGCTATACTGCAGATGACAGATACACACTACAACGACCATCCCATCAAATATGGAGTCATAGTAAGTTAGTAACTCAATTTCTACCAGGGTTCAGAAAACCGGCCGGTAAACTGGAACTGGTCAGGGTCCAGTTTTCTGAACCCTGCCCTGGTTCAGTGGTCTAGACCCCTCCTTTGTTCACTTCTTGCAGAATATATGTTTTATGACTAGTAAGTCAGATTCCAAACCTCAAGATTTGGGGGGAATACTCAAAATTGAAATTCCAAAACCTGAAGCAGACCAGTGTTTGGGACGGAAACTAGCTTTCCAGCCGAAAACTGGAACCAGCCAGGTTCTGGTTTTCGCTCCAGAAATAGTTTCCAAAACCATGGTTCATACTCATTTGAGATTGTATACAGAGTACTTCAATGTTAAGTAGCATCTCACACATCACAGTACCATAAGCTAAGAAATTTGGACGATACATGATAGACTAGAAGGCAATTTTAGTGGTTTTTGAAATGTAGAACTGAGCACCGTCATTGCCACATAGCTGAAATCAATTGAAATGTATGAAACCTAGGTAGTAGCACAAATAAAGAAAAAATTGCATCTTGTTCATGCCCACAAGAACAATACAATCAAGATATCAACTCATATTTTGTAGGTTAAATATAGCAAGCTCAAACACAGCTCATAAGGGTAAAACAGTAGAGCCTCAATAAATAGACAACCAAGTTCTGTGGATACAACACAATTCACAGCCAACTAAACCATTCTACACAGAAAGCTATACATCCTCCATCTTATCATACAAAACAAGATATCTCACCACCAAATTCATTCCGAGCACTTCTTATAGACATAAAGGTATTGAAGGCTCTACACTAATTACACCACAGAACATACATGAGCACTCGAACTACTTTACAGTTCACACCAATTACACAAGTTTAGCACCAACTAACATCAGCTAAAACATTTCGTACAAAAATTGCCACATACAAGTACATCCAAAGCCATTCTGTGTGGTAAATCTAGGTCACAAAAGGGCTCCATCGACTGCACCGTAGATACCTGATATATAATATGCAGGCAGCTGGTACCTTATAAATAATACCTTGTATACAAGAACAATACACTAACATAGGTAACAATACACTAACATAGGTATAAATGACACTAGTGAGTTGTGATGGATAAAATTCAGTCAAAGCTTACAATACCCAACTAAATTGGGCAATGCAGACACTATAGGATTTGCACATGGTGGTTTCTGATTATTACAGCCATTGGGGGTTTCCAACTGTACATTTACCTGCACGACAAAATTTTATATTTTAGCAAACTAAGTTCCAGTTCATTTAAGTTGAATTGCACCTGCAAAGTTGAATAAAAGATGCATCTTTGTTTGTTAAATGGTATGCTTGTGGTTGTTAAAAAGGTATATTTTTGTTGTGCCCAGAGTATGACTGAAGTATAATGGCTAAACTTGCCAAGTACCCTAGCATTTGGGGTGTTGATATTGAGCAGACTTTGTTGCAAATAAATACATAAGACCGGTAAGGAAAAAAGCTAAGTATTAAAAACTATAGGATTGATTCTTAGTATAAATACCGAAATCAAGTACTGGTACACACTACTTGACATGTCTACTCTATCTGAGATCACACAGTCACACCATACCTTAGGAACCGTGGCAAGTGTAAAACAACGGCACCAATTGAGCAATCTGAAACTGAATTCCCTAATCAATGCCACCAGAATCAGCAGCGGAAGAGGGCTCACCGCCTAGAAGTCCATCTGCAGCCACTTCTTGTAGTAGACGCAGGTGGTCGGCGAGATGACCCCATCCGGTGAGCACTCATCAATCCTGGGGCAAACCCCACATGGGATCCCCTCCATCATGCCGCCCTGCGGCGCGCCGCCCCTCCGGTAGCACACCCTCCCTGCCCTGATCAGGTCGAACTCCCCCACCCCTGTGCTCCTGCACTCCTCGAGGACCCTGTCGAGCACCATGGTCCGCACGATCTCCCTGATCTGCTCGATGGTGTGCCCCGCCCTGGGGTGTTCCTTGCGGACGCCATCGTAGATCATGTCGGCGGTGGCGAGGCCGAGCCGGTCGACCTGGTCGAGGCACCTGCGTCGCGTGGCGGCGACGGCGTCGGAGTCGAGCTGGCCGTCGTGGTACCAGGTGCCGCCGGTGATCTCGGGGGAGGGCTCGATGCCGGCGGCCATGAAGATCTTCTTGCTGCGCTGGCGCACGTCGAGGACCTCCTTGAGGACGCCCTTGGAGACGAGGGTGCGGGTGTGCTTGGTGAGGATGCTGTTGGGCAGCTCCGTCACTTTTCGGAGGTCCTGTATCCACATGCCCATGTTGCCGGCCGCCAAGACGAGCTTGTAGACCTCCCGCTCGGGCCCCGGGAGGTTCTTGACTATGGCGTCCGAGATGGTCGGGTCTGCGGCAACAGCGGAGGGCGCCAGTGCCAACGCAGGTGCGGGGACCGGGGTCTGGGGGCGGGAGAGTCTGGGCTTGACATCCGGTGGCGAAGCCGACGCCGGGGACGGCTGCGGCGGGCGCTTGCGCGGCGGCATGGCGCAGCCGATGAGGGTGGTGGCGGCGGCGCAGGGGTGGGAGAGGAGGAAATGGGGGGTTTTGGTTGGGGCCTTCGCGATTGTGATACACTTGAGTTCATTTGGGCCTTCTAGGCCAGGCCGAAAGGGCACTAGGGCTAATTTTGAGCCCGATTAAACCCATATTATTTTCTTTTCTTTTCTTTTGTTTCGTTGTTTGCAAGGCAATTTTTTTAAATGCAAAAAATGAGTATAAAGTTGATCCTTCCAAAAACAAAGTAACACTTTGAGATCATATAACCATGCTTTTGTTTATGAGAAGATCAAATAACCATCTAGAGTTTAAGACAAGTGACGGCATTATTCAGATATAATATCATAGCCTATTCTTTTGGGCTAGGTTTTTTGCTACGGCTCATTAAGTCTAATAAATAACGATACCTAAAAGAAAAACTTATTAATCTAATAAATAGTGATTGCTAAAAGAAATAAAAAAGGCAAAACAAACGGCCCTAGAATCTATAGCATAACTCTCATCCACTGCATTTCACTAACCACATATTTCCTGTATTTTTCCTTGCAGGAAGAAATCCAGTGTTCCAGGCAACAAACAAGTTCGGTGGAACACATAACAAGAACTCGTAATTTATGCCAACAGTAAACACTGCATCATGTAGTACAGAGACAACAGACATCTCTGGATCGACTAGCCAAAATCAACTGTGTGTAATCCATAGACCAGTTCTGTACCCAAGACCAGTACACACGCTATAGATCAGCAAAAATACAGGATTTAATTCACAATAGTGAATAAAATCACCTCGGTTCTGTCACTGCCTGATGGGTATGCTGGGATTCTACGATTTAACAATGTATACTGAACGTTTCCACCATTTTACAACTGTTAGTGCTGGAATCATGCAAATTACTGAATATACGACAGGGAGAGAGAGAGAGAGATCGGTCCCATCTCCAGCCAGTGCCAAGATTTAGGTCGTCGCCAGTCGCCAGTAGTAGAGGCATCGCACGTCGCATGTTGGTCCTGTCATTTGGCGGCCTGCTCGATCACAGGTATCTTATCCCACCTTTCCTGCTCCTCTGGAGCGTTGTTGCCTTGAAGAGGTGGCAACGAGAACGCGCTGACAGTTGAGCTTCCGCTCCGGATCTCTTTCAGTGATCTAAGCGCCACGACCGTGCTCTTCATGTACATGCTCTCCATGTACTCGATCTCATCTAGCTCTGGAATACCGCCACCGTTAACCAAGGACGAACTGGGCTTCGAAGGCTTGTCCTCCTCTCCTTTTCCGTCTTCGCTTGATGCAGACGGTTCGTTAGACGGTAGGAGCTGGTCCAGCATGGCCTCACACTCCTTCACAAGCTTGTACAGGAGGTCAGTGGTGAAGAAAGGCTGCTGCAGCACTTTCTGGATGAAGGGCAGACGGATCAGAGCCCCAGTTCTCTTGTCATACTTCTTGAGAATCTTAACCAATCCTGTAAATGGCAATATGGAGCGTAAGCATTGCTAGTGATGACAAATATAAGAAAATTGGGTGTCTGCAGTAGCTGAGACACGGACAACAGTAATAGATGAGGACAAGCAGCTAAAACAAACTAGAAGGTAGATATATTCCAAATTGCAAATGGCATACGGATCACTGCCCATCTCTCCCCTCATCAGAAAGTCTTCCGTGAGGGAAAAGGAGGATGGCTGGTTTCTGCTTTTATAAAGCCAAGAATAATCGTGGAGCTTAAACTCAATAAACAAGGTATCATCCTTAGTAAAATCAAACAAAGATTTTACATTAGATGAGATCTGCGAAAAATGAGAGGTTACAGAAAACATGCGCATTTGGCAAAGAATGTATTTCTTGGTACCATGAACAAGCTGGAACTTTTGAAACAGCATAGCCATATGCAACTTATCATGTCCCTCACTAGTGAACCTGATTTCTCAGAGGGGCATGGCCCAGAAAATTTTCGCTTCTGGAAAGCTAACATGATAGCATTGTGCAAAGGATGCTACTGAAGGCACCAGTAACCACTTCAGATGAAATAAACCAACATTACATGGGGCAAAGATGATGACCGAAAAGTTTCAAACAGCTGTACAACACTGATAATAGTGTCTTGCTCACAAAAATAAAATGAAACAGACCAGCAACACGCGATTGAAAAATGGCAACAGAAAAGTATCATACAGGAGCGCAAATGCTGAAGCATTCCAGTATACAAGAACCAAGCATCTTGCATGCTATGTTGATAAAGCAAAACATACTCAGGTGTCATAATCCAAAACAACAAAACCTTTAAATTGCAAGGCTTTTATGTGTCACAACCAGCAAGTCAACTAAACTTTCTGAAAGTGTCCAGACTTCATTAGGTGGCTTCCCCAATTTAATCAGAAGTTTTTATTAAGTCACTTTAATCAAAGTCCCAAGAGTGTCTCACAAACAAATGTTTATGGGCACATGCTTAATGCTATAACAAACATGCATTTTAACATGTTTAGTCAGTTTTTAGGGGCAAATGGCTCCCTACTACACCAAAAAAATGCACCATGACATGCTCCATCATAGTAAAAACCATTATCTCCTTTAGTCGACAACAACATGAAACAAATAAGATAACACTTCGCAGGGGGGGGAAATTAGTGGTTACTTTGTGAACATCGATAGATCATAGCATGGCACATAGCTCTGTGATGCCATCAACTTGCATCACTGTAAAGGCGAATAGCAGGAGCCAGTGGCAGATACTAGGGTGAGTGGTCACAGCGTCCACTGAAGCCATTATCATGCACAAGCACATGATAACACAGCAAAACAAGCTAATCGTTAGCCTCAAGTTCATTACAGCTAGCAAAAGGCTGACTTTATAAAAGTAGCCTAAGAAAGTAGCACTAGAAAATAGATCACGCATTGCAGGTGAAGTTATGACGTTCATCACAGCTAAGCATAAAGGAGTCAACTAATGAAGTTCATGAAAATGGTTAAGCAGTTACACGCATTTGTGTTGAGCTGACATCCCCGCATCTGTGTTGCCAAATAAAGAACAGTACTATATCTTCAGATGATTTGCAAAACTGGAGCACTTTTAAATTTTGTAGATGAACTAGAGTTCTTTTCATATTGAACAAAACCGAAAACATGCAAATTGCCAACATAACATATATTACGCATTTTTCTGAGGCGTGACTAGTCAGTAGCCTTATCAAACTGAAAATGTTTGGTTTATCAGGGGGCATGTGCCCCATTTTACTCACTTTGCATCATTCCAAAAATCGTGGATGTAGTACATATAGTTTACGTGTACTTTACAACATTTGTCTACATCAAAGAGAACAAAAACAAGTTGCAAATGAATAGTGCATGACAATTTGCTATTTTTGTTTATCTTCGCTGTAGATGATTTGCATCCAAACTTTTGCAAAGTGAGGATAAATATATGTGATGGATCCATGAAATATGTGGTGACCTAGATAATATTGCAAAGTGATTTTTTGGGTATTTGGCAAAGATGCTCCCCTGCTCACAAAATCCATATTCCTAAACATCTTGTGCACGTTCACAGTGCTGAGGATGAGTAAACCTTAGCAAAGAGTGCATTGAGTATAGACAAATAACAAAGACACTACTTCCACAATAATCTATAGAGCCCAAAGAAAAAAAGGTGAACCGATAGAGTTTCTCAATGTTGTAAACAAGACCCTAAAATAATTATGAAGCTTAAGATGGACTATATTCTAACATATCCTATCCAGGTTAGTAAATTTGTCCCAACAGCAAACAGCAAACACTAAACCGACACTTAACAGATTAAGCTATATATGATTTATTAGCAACCCCACTGACCAGGAGGCCAGCTTTCCTGACATTAGCAGGCTGCAACGCTGATAAAGAGGAAACCAGATAACTCAACAGTACAGCCTATCCAAAGAAAAACTAGCAAAACAGTTCTGGACTACTTTGTACACGCACTCCATATGCTGCCGCAAGACAGGCTGGCAAGGAAGCACATAATCTACCGCATAATACCACATCATCATGCGAGTAGACTTTTGAGTTGAACAATATTTTTAGTGCGAAAACATTGTCAGGATAATATCTGATCTACCTTTCCCATAAAAATATCTGATCTACCCCACCAATGAATTGTCAATCGTTCTTGTAAAAACTCCACTCTGAGTGAAAAGATCAGTGCACCATGTGGATTTAGAGCCCTATTACAATGGTTACACTTGTCTAGATCCTCTAATTGATTATTTGATTGACTTTTATAGCAAGCAAAATAAAAATCTGTTTACACGGAAAGAGGAAGAACCTATTAGGACCATTTCAAATCACAACAGTCAGAAACACAGCCCCATTCAAAAATGCTGCGGCTTTTTGTCTTTTTGGTTGAAATGACACAATAGCTTTTTTTGAGGTATTTAATTAAAGAAAAATAAATAGATAGATAGAAAAAATGAAAAACACATTTATATCTCTACGGATAATGCAAAGAAAAAAAGAAAAACTAAAAAAAGCTGTTTAATTGAATACATCAGAAAAAGCTTTTTCTGCTTCAATGGCTCTTAGCTTCTAAAGGCAAAAGTTGTTTAGAACGGTGTGCTCCAAAATGCACAATATATTTGCACTCATGCCAGAAATCGCTAATTTCTCACGAGAAATAAAATTGTTAATATATCACGCCCCAGCGATTTCTCACCAAGTATTGATTCGTCAATAGCGAGGGAAAATGCATGTGCAGTTTCAACTACACCACAAGAATACATTCTCCTTCACAGCGACACAAGTGCTCCGTCACTGACAAGCGAGCCATAGCTGCCTGGAGGCACGGTCCCTTTCTTGACCCGTGTTCACATAAGCTCATGCTTAGCTCCCCTCCTTTACCATGCGCGCACAAAAATACATATTGCTTGATTACCAAAATTTACCTCGTTTTCATGCTCCCCACCCATCAACCACAAGCACAAATCGTTCAAAGAAGAGATAACCAACAACAAACCCTTGCAGTATTAATTATTGAAACGACATGACAACTACAGGGGATTCGATGCGATGCGATGCGATGCGATGCGGCGGGACGGGGAAGTGCGCCCACTCACCGGTGTAGTTGAGGGCGCTGTAATTCTCTAGCAGAACCATCTCGCCGTGGAAGTCGACGATCTCCTTGCGCACCCGCATCAACTCCCCGTTGGACTCCCTCCCGGCCGCCCTCGCCACCCTGTCCTGCAACTCCTGCTCCACCCATCCACAATCTCAACCCAATCAGATCAAAAAAAAACCCCAATAACCAAAATCACAGGAGAAGAAATGAAGGGAAATCGGACGATTGGCTAGCCACCTTCTGTCGGATGATGTACTCCTCCTCCTTCTCGACGAAGAAGGAGTTGAACTTGTCGAGCTCTGCCTCCAGGAGCCGCATGAACTCCGCCTCCTCGGGCGTTATCGCCGCCTCCTCCTCGCCATCCCCAACGGCCGCGACACGGGCCCGCTTGGCCTGCCGCTCCCCTCCATCTCCTCCGGCGCCGATGAGCTTGAGGCGCTTCTTGAGGTCCTTGTAGGACAGGAACTTGTCGCGCCACTCCGGCAGCGTCTCCACGATCTGGCTGCTCAGGCTCTTGCCGAACTTCATCCTAGCTACCTCGCAGAAAAATCTCGCCTCCTCGCTCGACCTCCAATCGCGAAGGAAGAAGAATCAATTTGCGCAGGATCGAGTGCTTGCGGCGGATGGGGTGGTGAAATAGAGGGCAAATGGAGGAGGAGGATATGCGGAGAGGGGAATATTCGCGAAGAGGAGGATAATTATCACGGTGCGCGAGTGAGTGATTATTCCATCGCTTGCTTGCGTTTCGCCTTTTCGGGGTGGAACGCAAGTGAGAAGGGAGAGCGGGGCGTGGCGCCTAGGGAATTGAACTAAGCGGTGTTTAGTTGGATTGTTTTTTTTGTGGTTTATAGTTAAATTTTTATTGTAATTGGTTAAAATTACACTACAGCTGGTGATAATTTATTTGACATAATTAATTTAAAAATTTTAAAAAAATAAAAAAGTTAGCACAGCACTTATAATATAAACGAATATGAAAAAAGAACCGATAAAAAGCTCAAAAAAATCCGAAAAGTTAGAAAAGATAAAATTTAGAAATAGTAAAAACTAAGCCGAAATCGGAAGCCTAAACCCAAACGAGCGGTACATTAAGCTTCCGAATGTAACTTTTACTTTATGATTGAAATTGTATGGTAACAGTTGTTAGTTTTTCTAGAAAAAATTAAGATAAATAAAAAATAAAGAAAAATCGTTACATCATCATAGACAATATAAAGAAATAAAATAAAAAAACAAATTAAAAACCCAAAATAAATCGAAATTAGACGACGTGTTCCAAATGTCTTCTAGCTTAAATAAGCGGAAATGCAAAATAAATAAAAGTTAAAAGCGTTGTTTTATGAAGCAATGCCTAGGCCAAATCGGTTTATAACCGTATACATTTTAAGACAATGACTTTTATACAACAAAATTTTATTTTATAACTAAATATCATTTTAAGACGAAGTCTACAAATCAATTATAGTATATACAACAAAAATTTTATTTATAATAACTAAAATCACACATAAATCTTCATCTCTCGCCGAAGAGGCAAAAGTCATTAGCCAATAAATCTACAAAACCTATTCATCATCTCTTTAAGAAAGTACACGCCATGACCTGCGGCGATGGAAGATTCGGAGCATAATTCCTGGTTGGCAGAGGAATATCCAACCGGATAATGTCCCAGATCCTCTGCGCGTCCCTGTCCCGCCTCAAGGCCCCAGCCCTTCTGTCTGTCTGTCCCCTCCCTCTCTCTTCACCCGACTGACAAAAAATTGGACAGAGAAGTTAACCCTCTCACACTTCTTGGTTATCTTCTCGTGAGAAAATCTAGACAGAGAGAAAAAGAGTTTATCGTACATGTACTAAAACAGTGATATGGATGATGAAATACTGGATTGGATTTGATTTACTTCTCACGAGTTCTCGTGTGTGGTAGTCCACATGGCACTTAGTGGCTTTCTTATTATTCAAAGGAAGATTGAGTGGTCGTTTGAATATTTAAGGAAGAGACCAAAGTAGAAATGGGAAAAGACCAAGAACCTATATTGGGGTTAGTTAGGGGACTAAGTAAGTGCTATTGGTCAATGAGAACGGTACACGTTATCGCTGGTCGGTATTGCGGTCCACATGAGATGATTATTATATGTCTTTTCCTCATGACATGGAGAAAAATACACAGGACCAATCGTCAACCTTTTGGTCCACAGAGAATGATCATTACATATGGCTTTTTCTCCCACTTTTGAATTATTATTTAATAGTGGGTCATACCGACGCATTACTTAGATATATCTTTCACGCTTGTACTTTTGGGATGCACTATTGTGCTAGTATAATTATGCTAAAAGTTAAAAATACGTAATTATGGTCTCGTCAATTTATAAAACTACACATGCCATGCACTAAGCTATAGTTTGATTGATTACCACAAGTTACCACATTTTTTCACTTTAATGTTTGTTTTTGTGAATAATTTATCTTATCATGGTGTATTGTCGTGAGGTTTTGTTCCACCCTTAATTTTTCACTCTTTTCTAAGCAAGATGTGCAGTGAAAAATTAATCACAACACTTTTTCTTAAGTATAGTCATAAACCATATAGTAGGAATAATCATTGTGCTGCTATAGTTATGTCATGTAGTTAAGATAAATCGTAGCAAAACAGCTAAATAGCCTAAGAGAATATAATCATACTTTGTGCGACAAAGAATATAACTATCATATAGTTTTTTGTCTTTTTATCCAAGAGAACACAGTAAAAGTTGTGAAACATGGATTATAAATATATGTTAACTTTGAAAAGGCTGTCAAAGTGACAACAAATGTCATAAAAAGTAGTCATGTGCATTATGCTGTCATGTATAGTTTCGTTTCAAAATTCAAACTCGTAGCAGAACAGGAATAATCCAACCGGTAGTCCATCCGATAGGCCATCCATTCTAGTAGTAACAAGTTAAGCAAGCAATATCTGATGCACAAAGGATCGCTCTGAAAAAGCTCCTCGATTTCTGATCCGGGAGAGGACGTGAAGAAAGGGCTGTCCTGATCTGAACTGTCAGAAGCAACTCTAGCTAGCCTAGATTTGAGGCTCATTTATTTTTGTTTGAGTTTTAGATTTTGGTTTTTTTATTCTTAAATTTCGTTTTTTCTAGTTTTTTTATTTTTTGAGATTTTTTACCGATTCTTTTTTCTGTATTTATTTGTATTGTTTGTGATGGGCTAATCTGTGTTTTTTTAATTTTTTAAATTTAGTTACACCAAATAATCCGTCATCAGTTACATTGTAATTTCAGTTATAAGTTAGCCTATTTCAACCTAACCGAGCGGCACTTAGATCGCCTTGCCAATGGTATGTACTCTGAGAAAATGTCCCGAATCCAAGAGGTGTTAATGGGCTGTTCAAAAGTGTTGTCGATTTTATCTTTTGGTTGATATGCTACGGTAGCGACTGTTAGCTTTTAGTATAGTTAATTAAAAATAAATAAAAGGAAAAAAGAAAATATCGTTATATCTCTATAGATAATGCAAAGGAGAAAAAAAAAAAAATCGTGTTATGAAGCTAATACGTTACAAGCGGCTTTTGGCTGTAGGTGATAATTTTTTACTGAAAATAAATAGTAGTAGCTAAAGAAGTCACTTTTAGAAGATGACGAGCAGTGGCCAATCCAGAACAAAAAGGACGTAGGGGCTTCATGCTCCATGCATGTACTTATCAACACATCCATCAACAATGTAGTAGATATGAGCGTGTTCTAATTTTGTAACATCAACTAACTTTATGATAAAGTTCAATGATCCATAACCACTATTTGTCAAATAACTTACCAAAATCAATAAAAGCCACTATTAGTGAATGATTTAGGGTGAATTTGAAAATAAAAAGATGGTTAGCATTGATAAAAAAATCATCTGGCCCTATTGTCTATGAAATGGATAACAAAAACAACAAGTGAGTAAAATTTTAAGGGAATTACAGAATAATCACATAAAAGTGAATCAAATTACATTTTATAGTTGGTTTCAATGACTTCTCAAGCTCTAGAAGTGATATATTATAGAATTATTGGAGAATGAAGCGTAGGAGGTAGGAGCCTAGGATGAACTGCCATCAAGCCATCACTTGCTGTAGAGGAAAGGAGATTGCGTGGGGAACGAAGCCGAGAATGTAAGGCGTCTGGGACTCTAGGGGCGTTGGCAACAGAAGTCTTGAAGAGTCACTCTCTGGCGGCTAGGCCGCGCCCACACATGGCTATGCCCTCACCTGGCTACCCACTAGCCTGGGTGTTCGGATGGCACGTTAGCCTAGGCCACGAGGGGCACGGGAGAAAACCCATGGGAGAAGTTCTGCCCCACGCGCTGATCTGTCCGCTTGACAACAAATTGTGGGGCACTAGTTTTAGTTATGTATGGACACTGTGTAAACTTGGACTTTGAGTAAGAAAATTTGAAATAGACTCGGAGCTATGCCCCGCATAGCCTTTAGTCCATCCACCCCTGACGACGAGCGGTGGAAAAAGTAACGAAAAGATGCGTGCGAGATAGGAGAGAGAGAAATAGAGTGCATGATGTACCTATGACTCTTTGCCTTATCTCCAGAGCGAGAGGGGTGAAGAAACTATTACTGAAAACTATATATTCATATTAGTTTCTGATTTCTTCGAGCATTGCATATTCTCACGCAGATGCGTATAGTACTTGCCACTTTGTCCGGCTCTGCTGGTGTAGCATTTTGATGCCAAAATACATGTATATTTTTTTCTACAGTATACGAATTTTAGAAAATAAAAAAATTGCATGTATAAATCGCTCTTGTGAACCGTGCTTGATGTTTGGAAAGGAACAAGTTGTCCTACGGATGCTTTTAAAAAATGACCCGGAAAGATAACCTAAGACATGATTTCCTTCGCGCGCGCGTGTGTGGGGGATTGATCTTCAAATGGCATCAAAAGAGCATATCCTTGATGGTTTTTTTTATTTTAGAGCTTATCCATATTGATTTTTATTGATAACTTTTGTTTTTAGCTTATAAATAGTAACAGGCTGTAAATAACTATACGGAGAGAGAAACTCGTGTACAATTGTAGTCAATATAAATAAAGTAATTACAGTGTGTACTACAATCGACTAGTAGACTCCGTATTGAAAAGATACTCTATTTAAAAGTTAGGTACTATAAAAAATTATTTAATATAGAAAATAGATTTAAAAACTAATATGACCATATCCATAGGCTAAGAGTAGCACATTCTTCCAATGTACCGCAATATTTATTAATTTATCCTCTATCCCCGTTTTCGGGCATGTTCTTTCCTCCGAAGCTGGCGGTTTTGGGTTTTGCTACAATACCTAACTTTCAAACGGAGTATTTTCTCAAGACGGGGTCTACAAGTTAAACGATGTGCATGTTAAAAGCCCAACATATGTATCATCCAAAATTGCAAGTGAGTATCTCTCTCTTCGTAATCTGTACCGTAAACAACTAAAATTCAAAAATTTCAGCCAAAAACCATAAGTCGCAGCCGTTGCCAAATAGACCCTTCGAATTGCATCGCTGGGGAGCAATATACATCAGTTATATGAGACTAGTTTTGGAGCGGCGAGTCATCTTTCCGCTTGGCTCATGTAACCGTTACTTGCCGTTTATTCTGGCTATTTTTAGCAGCTTTTGACTATTTTTAATAGCTTATGATTGTTGATTTTTAGCTGAAATTGTTAAATATTTAATTAAAGAAAAAATAACAAATAAATAGAAAATACAATTATATTTTCACAAACGACATAAAGAAAAAAACCAAATTTAAAAAACCTACATATTCATTTTAATTTATAAAAATTAGAGCTGAAGCTAAAACCATCGGCTCTAAAAATGACAACACGCCATAGGGAACCCTCCTTCGGAAGCAAGAGGGGCTCTAAAAGCGCACGGATATGTCCTATCATGAGTAAGACATTCGGCAACTCTGCCACGCATCACTCGAATAGAGTAACACAACCTAAGTTATGTTCCGATTAGTGGATCTGTCCAAACAGCTTCTAATTTTTTAGAAACCAGTTTTTGTCCGAACAGCTTCTAAATTTTTAGAAACCAATTTTTGTCCAAACAGTTTCTAAATTTTTAGAAACTAGTTTTTGAACGGAATATTTTTCAATGCGGTTTCTTAAGCAGTTTGTAGAAGTCCAGTAGTTGTTCTGAACAAATTGGCTTTTCAATGCAAGTGTCTCTTACTCTCTTAATCTCTCTCACAATCAGTCAAAAGTCAAAACATTTTTTAGGGCCTGTTCTTTTTGGCTGCGGTTTATGGCTTTTGGCTGAAATTTTTGAATTTTGGCTGTTTACGATACAGATTACGGAGAGACAGATACTCACTTGTGATTTTGGCTGGTACAGATGTTGGGCTTTTAACATGTAGATCGTTTAACTTGTAGATCCCGTCTTAAGAAAATATTTCGTTTGAAAGTTAGGTACTGTAACAAAAGCTAAAAGCCGGCCAACTTTTGACTTGCCGAACATGCCCTTAACAAGGCCACTATATCACTGGTGTTGCAGTGTCGCCCATATTGGTAATGGGTGGGTTTTTTTAGGATATGCCTATAGCTTTTGAATTTTGGCTGTTCACAAGAGACAATATGTAGAGGAAAATAGTTGTATGCAGTTTTGATCATTTTTTGAACTCAGTGCAATGTCTACTACAACCTAACTGTAAACTCCGCTTTAAAAAACACATCGTTTAAAAGCTAGTTACTATAGCAGAAAGTGATAAGCCGAAGCATGAGCCAGGACGAACCTACCCATAATATGCACCGACGAAAATGCCATATGGAATTACAAATTATAATACCCTCTTAATCTCTCTCGCAATCAACTAAAAACCACAATATTTTTAAACAGGACCACTATATCACTGATGGTTCCGTGTCGCCCATATTGGTAGTAATATGCACTGACAAAATCGCCATATATAATTATAAATTATAATATCCTCATATATTTCAATTTGAACTTATTAACCTTTGACTGTTTTCTTTTAGAGTATTCAAGCTATAGTCTTGTTGCACATCCCCCGATTGTCTTCTCTCTTTGAAAAATTATTATTGACCTTTTGGGAGAGGTTTTGTCCAACAAGTATAAATAAATTCAAAATATTAGTAGCATAACTTTGAAAAATACAAAATAGCATGCTGTAATCTAGATGTGGCCAAACGCCCCGACACAACACATGCCTAATAGGACACGATCCAATTAGACTTAATACGACTAGTCCGAATAAATCATTATGCCATGTCATACAAGTCCATGTGCTTACCCTCTAATTCAGACACGACACGAAGAGGGTGGAGCTATGCTAGGCCGATCCTTGCACGCTTAGCCAAATGAACCACCGATGACCTATTGATTTTACTGCTAGTTGTAAGTAATTTGATGACCAATTATAAGTAATTTATTACTAATCGTTGAGTCATAAGTAATTTTACTACTAGTCGTATGTAATTTTATTGTCAAGTTACCTGTCCGTACTTAGAAGAGTGCAATAACCCTAATATAAGTAATTTTATTACCAACCACAAATAATTTTACTGCACTACGACAAGAGAGTTACTGTTTGTGCCGTGCCGATATGCCAGCCCAAGTACCGGGCTGCTCATTTGGGCTTTTTTGGTGGCTTATGATTTATTTTGCACTATAGTTGCTGATGCCTTTTTGGTGTAATTAAATTAAAAAATTAAAAATAGAAAAATAGGTTAGCGCATCACGGATAATGCAAAGGAACATAGAGAAGAAAGAAAAGACAAAAGAGCCTTAAAAGCTAAAAAACTCGAAAAAGACGAAAATAAAAAACTAAAAGTCATAAACTAAAAGCCAAATGATATGTTCTTTAACGGCTTCTAAAAAATGGTTTTTGCCTTTTGCTACAGTACCTAACTTTCAAACGGCGTATTTTCTTAAGACGAGATCTACAAATTAATTATAGTATATATTAAAAATCTAATATCTATATTAATTAAAATTATAAGTAAATATCTCTCTTTATAATCTCTATCATAAATAGTTAAAATTCAAAAATTTATCTTAAAACCGAAGGCATCGACAGCCGCAAAAACTCCCAAGCACGAGCCCACAAGAGCGATTCGAGAGCTCGCCTCGCCTCGCCTCCCCCCCTCCGTCTTTCCCCGTGCTCGCGGGCGACTCGAACCCCTCGCCGGCCACGAGCCCCGGCTAGCGGGCGCAGACGCGACCTCTCCGCAATCCGGCCTCTCGGTCTCCGCTGCTCCGCTGCGGCGCGAGGTACACCGAAACGTCTCCTCTCGAAATCCGAAAGAGAAAATTGTATTTTTGCCATCCGAAATAGTGGGCTTCGCAACTTTACCCTCCTAATCGTTGGTTTCGCAATAATGCCATCCAAAACATTTGCTTCTTGTTTTCTTTGCCATTTTCTCTATTTATCTCCTTTTCCTTTCTCTCTCCTATAATCAGCCACGTAAAAGGACAAATCTACCCATGAGCAAATTAGAACGCACGGAAATTACACAAGGTCAAAGCACTGTGCGCCTTGTTTCAAGATATCCTCGATCATTGAAGCTGCACGATCAACTGCTTTAATGCGCTCCGAAGTATCTTTAAGCTAAAGTGGGGGAAGAAGTTAGCTTGTCGTTATCTCATAGTAGTAAGGTTGATTTATACTAAATTGCAGATAGAGTAGACATAGAAGTAATTAGTCGATACATGCTGATGTGTGTATGGCAATGGTATCATGTAAGCTTTTGCTCTAATAGTAATAGGAATAATGATGGATGATACTAGCACTGAAAATACAGCAGAGCATTATCACATGACTGACTGAGTACATTGAATGCCAACATAATCACACATCGACAAATCTAGTATCTGTTCTTCTAATTAACATTGGCGTGACCACTGTTTTATGACAATTAACATTAAAAGGTGCATAATACTTTTGAGCTTACCAGTTAAGCTGGAATTCATACACCTAGGGTCCTAATTCCTGAGTCCTGGCCCTTACAAGCAGTTATAGTTAAACAATCAATAGTAATTCCTGTGCGTTCTAATTTCTCCATGGGTAGATTTGTCCTTTTGCGTGGCTGATTATAGGAGAGAAAAAAGAAAAGGAGAGAAATAGAGAAAATGGCAAAGAAAACAAGAAGCAAATGTTTTAGATGGCATTTTTGCGAAACCAACGATTGGGAGGGTAAAATTACGAAGCCCACTGTTTCGGATGGCAAAAATACAAATTTCTCAAATCCGAAAGCCACTGCTTACGAACTTGCTGCCACCTATTGTTTCCCGTGTTGGGGGAATGGGGATGGTTGTGCGACGTGTCGGTGTTGTGATGCGCAGCTTACTTTGAGCCGAGATCACTGCTCCACATCCGGTGTGGCGACGGAGAGTTCGAGAAGAACTGTGATGGGATTCTGTGTTTGGAGGTGTAGACGTCTAGTTCTTCCCCTTGCTTTGGTCTCGAATGGTTGTTTCGAGGTGGCTGCGTGGAAGCCTGGCTTGTGTGCAAATGTGATTGTTGTTATTGCTATCGGCAAATCTGAGTCGGTTTGGCTGTTTTTTGTTTTGTTATTTTTTCTCGACAGAATTGCTGAAAACTTGTTGTTTTGAGGCTTCGAGCTAGTAGTGGTTATTTACATTGCCTTTGAATCGAGATGGATGTGAGATAAATCTAGGGATTCTCGTTATGCTTCATCTGAATACAATCGGTTAACTTTTGTAGTTTAGTTTGCGGAAAAGCTTTATCTGTTATGGCTTTGTTCAGTTCTATGCCACAGCAAATAGGTTCCAGAGTTGGTTATCTGTTAATGTTCCAGCTTTCCTCTATTATCTGTGTTCTGGCATTGCCAGTTTTAATTATCTTTGCAAAGCAATGTGCACGGTGCAGGTGCTCATCCTTCTTCATGCATCTGGTTTAGGGGGAGGTGGCTAATGCTTCGCTACTTTTAAGACTTCCCTGCCAAGGTATTTTGAGCAGGGAGAAGCCCTGCCAAAGGAGCCCGATTGTGTTATATGTGGGTGATGTGGCAATTACACATGTGGCCAGACTGATGATGAATTCAAGAGCATTCCTCCTGCTGGCAGCAAACTATGCTGAACTTCCAATTGGTGACAAGAGATTCTGCACTAGAGGCACCAGCTTCCCTACCTGACCCATTTCTCATCCTGCAGCAATAGACAATGGGAGATTTTGTTTCTGTTAATGCTAAGATATCAGCTAAGGAAACAGTTTTCTTCCCGGTTCACATGATCTCTAGTTGTTCAAATGTGCAGTTGTAGCACTCATGAACCAGTGAGGACCATTTGCAGTTGCTCTTGTGGCGGAAGAGCAAACAATAGTGCTTCGAAAGGATTTACCTTTTAAACTGCCCTGTCGAGATCCTTTGCTCCAAAACTACAGAATTTGAAATGAATGTTCATTGGTACCATGGAGGTATGGTAGGCTGATTGATCTTACAACGTTGAACATTATGGATGATGTTTGGACCTTATGGGTTTAGTTAGATGACAAACTCTGGGTAACAGTAACATATGCACTTGTGGGAGACCAACTAGACTGAACAAAGCAGTTAAACAACTATACAAGTAGTCGCCATTATGGAGTCTTAGCAGTAGAAGCAGAGGATTCAAGAGAGTAAACAAGCAGCATTGTAAGGCTCCAGCTGTCATATCTGTGAGGTTTCATAATAAGAACTGATCTCATATTGCAACTACTGTTGCTAAATTTAAAGCAAATGCTTGCTACTACATTGAAAATTGCTTCTATCAATGGTAACTTGGTAAGAAGATGACTAGGAGAAATGGCAGTTTAAAAGGACTCTAACAAGGGAAATATCTGCTATTGTTTCTACCAGGTGTTGGGACATGGTATGGATCATGGATCTTAAAGAATTCCAATTCATATTTTTTAACCTGTCGAATTCCACTGAGGAATATCTTGAATGGGGGAGGAGGATACAACAATTGTCTTGAATGAGGAAGACTGGAAAGTTTTTCAAAGAGCTTGTTCAGGCTCTGAAGCCTGCAGGGGACACTCTTCCACAGGGGCTTCTATAGCATAAATTCATATGACAAATGCAACTATCTGCCATGTATGTCAGTCTCAACAATATACGAGTCAAATACAAATGGTATGATTTGCATTTTCCTTGATTCTCTTGTTCAAGTTATATAAAATCTGTTACAGTTATATCATAGCTTTAGAACTTTTGGTTTTGTACTTTTATGCCAGCTCCAGCACAGGCATACAGTTTACTTTGAATGATGACTTACCATATATAGGAGTGCCTCTATACTCTCCCAAAAGAAGCTTCACAGATATTGGTTGCTAACAGTTTGGTGCAAATCAGCCCTTCAAGTCCTTATTTTCTTTAGGAATGGAATCACTTTCCTTCCGTACTCTACTATCTCTCTTTGCATATGTTACATAATGTTTTTGCTATGGTTTCGTTTGCTTTTAGCCTTAAAGTTTACAGAATTATCTTGGCTGTCAACCTGTTCTCAGTTGTCACTCTTTGCCCCCGCCCCTCAATGAGCTGCAATAATCTACTTTTATTGTCATATTCAATTATATGGGTCAAATTTGTGGTATGGATTGCTCTTGGATATATCTAGAACAAAACAACCAAGATGTGTGGTGTAGGTTGATTACATTTGCTAATATGGTGTCTTTTGAACTATTCTTTTTTTGTATCAAAACATATGTTTATATGCTATTGATTGAAGTTGGTTGGGAACTGAGATATTCTAGGATCATGTTTTAAACTGTGAGGAAGATGGACAGTATGCGAACAAATTACTTTGCCATTTATTCATTATTTGAAAGCAAATGGCCGATTACATATCGGCATAATCTTGGTTCTATTATTGCTTTGATGGTAATTTATATGCAATACAGGCATGGCACACTTTTTCTTTAAAATTGTTCACTTGTGCTCTAAATGTCATCACTTGACTGTTCATATGGGTCTACGCACTCAAGTCTGTTAGCCAAGGTGTTGGAGAAATAACTAACACCTCCCTAGAGAAGATAGAGCCCGTCAAGGACGCCAATGAGCCGGGCTCCCATTGAGGCCTTCGCCCTCGAAGGCTGTCTTCAGTCCTAACTACAAGGGGCTACCACAACAGCTCTACACCTCCTGTTGTCCCCTACAGGTGTCAGGAAGATTATCATCAAGGGTCGAAACTACCTAAAAGGTGCATTCATCCCCCAATGGGTCCCAGAAGACGAGTGGGCCCCCACTGGCCTAAGAATATACCCTTAGACATGGGGGTCACCCGTCATATGGCCATGCGTATACAGTGCGACCGATGACTGATTATATGATATATAGGTCAAAGAAATGTAGTTACGTTCAAAAAAGATTGTAATACCCCTCGCTTGTATTCATAGACTAGCTATCTCACTAAGGGATATTCCAATCATTTGTATAGGCCCAAGAGTCTATAAATACCCCATGTATCCCTCATTTGTGGAAGGAGCTCTCTTGAGCTCTCATGAGCAATAAAGAAGTATATTCAAACTGGCGAGCTCTCGGGGGCTCCCTCCTCGGAGGTAACCCCTGTTGGCTCGCCGATAGGAGTAGGTAGCCCTCTTGGACCCTCGAGCCTATATAAACCCTCGTATCATTTTTTACTCTCGAACCCTCGGCTGGCATGCCTGCGCCCTGGTAGGAGCCTCGAATCTTGGTTCTTCTGGCATCTAGCGGGCCTACGCGCCTCGTGTGCTCCTCGGTGCCTTGGTACAGCGTGCCCACTCCCCGACACTCCCCCAACGCCTTGGCAGGAGAGCGTCAGTGCCCTGACAGCTAGGCGCCCACTCCCTGACAGCAAGAGACGAATACACAAAACATTCGGGCCAAACGCCCTGCTAGCAAGTGACATACACAAAAGCATTTGGACTAAACGCCCTGGTAGGGGCACTCCCGCTGGACGCCCTGGCACGCACCTGTGCTCTGGCAAAGCCTGCTGACGATTCGCCAAGGGCCCCAATGCGTGGTCCTCCTAGCGTCCAGGGAACCTGTGTGGCCCGCACGCCTATCAACACCCTGGGACACCCAGCCGGTGCAATGGCCAGTGCGGCTGCATCCTAGTGAAGCCTAAGTTCCACATCCGGCACCCTGGCAGAATCTTCCCAGCACCCTGGTGAGCTTCTACTCGGCACCATGGCGTCCCCTAGCTGATGCCTCGGCAAACTCCGACCGACGCCCTGTCATTCCTCGGCCAGCGCCCAGGCAAACTCTTCTCGACAACGCCTTGCGATGCCATCTGGCACCCTGCGCCCTCGATGCCCCAGCAGTCGTCTGGCGCCCGACGCCCTGGCAATTCCTCAGCAACGCCCAAGCAGCCAACCTTGACGCCCCGACGTGTCCAAGCCAGCGCCCCGGCAGCTTCCAGTTGGCGCCACGGCAAACTCTAGCTAGCACCCAGGTGGCTTCCAATTGGTGCCATGGTGAACTCCAATCAGCGCCCTGCATGCTGATGGAGACGCCCTAGCAATCAGCGACAAACGCCCTGTCAATTAGTAGCACACAAACCACAAGCAGCCAAACAGCCTGCGCTCAACGCCCTGCCGTCCGCGCCTAGCGCCCTACCATCCAACACTCAGCGCCCTGCCACTTGCGCACACGCCTTGACAGGCATTCATCCGAATGGCCCTACCCCCGACTCTCGAAAATGACCCACGCAGACATTCAACCGAACAATTGGGCAAATCGCGAACTAGCCGGGGAAGGATAAAAGATAAAAGGCTCGGCCAAGAAGTCAGGCAAGCATACCTCACTCGTTCCGAGATTTGAGCCACGTAGACTTGAAACACCGCCTTCCTTGCTCACCTCGGATGGCACCCACGACCATGCGAGTCCCTTCCGCATCTCCTGAACGTCAGCCATGGCCGGGCGGCACCGGCCGTGCCAAGGGCGCCTCTGCTCACTTGAGTACAATGCCCGCGGCAACCAAGCCTCACCTCACCTTGCAAAGCTTTAGTCCCGCGCTCCCCTTTTTTGGATTGAAGAACCAGGCGGCTAGCTTCCCTTCCGACCGGGCGTGACGGGTGACTGGCCTCCCTTCCAGCTGAGTGTGGCGGCTGTGAGGAAGGAGTGGGGAGCGACAAGGGTTCCCCACCCCTTTTCTCATACGGGTTAAGTGGGCCGACCGAATGGCCCATGGTGGCGCCAGCTCAAGTGGGCCGAAAAGGTGTCTCGGATTAATTACCAGCCCATGGCAGGTCTGTAAGTTCCAACGTGTGGCCCAATGGCTGAGAAATCAGCCGAATGTTTGATATGGTTTGGATACGCTTGCTTGAGGATAACTTGGGAATTTTTGTTGCAACTCGGATACCAAACTTGCGGCTAAGCTTGAGACTGTCGTAGTTTCGGCACCCAATCTGAGATTTAACCACGATTGGGATCCACTAAGTTTTTGGCTATGTGTCAATCTCAATGTGGCAAGTATGGCAAATTCAAAACTAACCGTTTAGATGCTCTCTCTAGCATCAAGGGGCAAGGGGGCTAGTGTTGGAGAAATAACTAACATCTCCCTAGAGAAGACAGAGCCTGTCAAGGACGCCCATGAGCCCTCACACCTCGCTCCCGAGGGAAGAGGCTCAGGGGCTCCCATTGAGGCCTTTGCCCTCGAAGGCTATGTCTTCAATCCTACTTCAAGGGGATATCACAACAACTCTACACTTCTTGTTGCCCCCTGCAGGCGTCAGGAGGATTATCATCAGCGGTCGAAACTACCTGAAACGTGCATCCATCCCCGACAGGTCCCGGAAGACAAGTGGCCCCAACTAGCCTAAGAATATGCCCTTCGGCATGGGGGCCACCCGTCATATGGCCATGCGTATACAGTGTGACCGACGACTAATTATATGATATACAGGTTAAAGAAATGCAGTTATGTTCAGAAAAGATTGTAATACCCCTCGCTTGTACTCATAGGCTAGCTGTCTCACTAAGGGGTATTTCAGTCATTTTTACAGATCCAAGAGCATATAAATACACCATGTATCTCTCATTTGTGGGGGAAGCTATCTTGAGTTCTCATGAGCAATAAAGAAGTATATTCAAACTGGCGAGCCCTCTAGGGCTCCCTCCCTGAAGGTAACCCCCGTTGGCTCACCAATAAGAGTAGGGTGATTCTCTCGGACTCTTGAACCTGTATAAACCCCCGTGTCATTCTTTACTCTCGTGGACGATGGCCCGTCAAATGGCCGACGTCCATCTCCTTATTTGTGTTTGGGTTTCACACCTTCAACAAAAATTTAGCTTAAGATCATATATTGACAAATAACAGATGGGCACAATGATTTAGGTTGCTAATTGTTGTAGGGGTAGCCCCCACCTAAACCCAGCTGACCTGCTAGAAAGCTGTAAGGCCCAAAATGGGACATGTACAATGACGTATATGCTTCTAAGGGGGGTATTTGGGTGTAAAGGTATAGTTGTAAACGCTCCCATATAATCGTGTATATATATATATATATATATATATATATATATATATATATATATATATATAGATGGAATCCACCAGGGGAAAACCCTAAAAGCGTTGTTCACCTAACTCTCTACTACCATCTCTCTCTCTGTTTAGTCTGTAACCACAACACTAATAATAAGTATGGGATTAAATAAACATTTGCAAAGTTTAAAACAATTGAAGTGATGGAACTGAAACTACAGCTACCCAAATAAACAATTCATAGAAGTACCAAGACCCACACCATGGCTTGGTTTTTTCCCTTCTTAAAAAATTGCAGCCTGGTAATATTAATGCCAAGCTTGAATCAAAGCAAACTACACTTGTATATATTTTCTTAATGTAGTTTTAGGTTTGAATTATTTCCTATAGCTCTACAAAAACTTATTCATCCAAACTAAGTTCACTTGGCCTTTTCCAGATTGATTTTATTTCTGGCAGGCCCGTACTGCATTTTTGCTTGTAATATGCATTAACCAGACTAGCTTGAACCAGTCTAAACCTGCCACTTCATGTTTAAAGGTACTGAAGTCAGCTGGAACTGTCCAAAAGCTAGTTGGTTAGTTTTAGTCAAATAGCGCTAAAACAAAAGCTTTTTTTTGGCATTTTTCATTTTTTTTGAGCTGAATATTTTAGTTAATAATCACATTAAATTTTATGAATTTATACTCAATAGAAATAAATCAAACCTGGTCCAAATTCGTTGCACGTTGATTTTTTTACCCTGTAATGGTTTTTTTTTTCTCGAACACGCAGGAGAGCTGCGTATCTTTCAAATTAAGAAGGAAAAAAGGGTAGGAGAAACCCCAAACAACAAAGACAACAACTCAACACCACGACACACAGACACAAAAAGCCCACACAAACTAACACTCACAGACGCAACAAACCCACACACACCCTGTAATGGTTTTGACTGGTTTAATTTGGTTATTGGTGGTAACAATATTTTCATGCACAAAAAACATTGTACTTGAGAAGAAAAGTAATGGAACACCTGTCATTTTTCTTGTATTGTTTTACCGTGTGGCATTCATTATAAATGAATCAGAGAAGAGTATATATCTTGAAAATTGTATTCCATGGAAGGGGTCTGTTATAGATTTTTGTACCCCCTCCGTTGAAAAATATATGCTGCTTTAGAAATTGTAGTCGCTAAGGTGCACTTTTGACTGTTAATATATGTTATGTATATTAGCAAAAGCTTGCATAATTATAATATTATGTAAGCATTTTGGCAGCTAATCAATTGCTATCATTTTCATGTGTCCAATCTAGATAATTATCGTGGTCAAAGTTGGGGAAGTTTGTCTGCATGCATACCACGGTGATATACATTTGTAAAAAGAGGGATTAACTAATATGTAGAAGTCATTCAAGGCTTTGGTGTAATCTATGTGTAAATTATAAAAGAAAGAGTATATACCTTTGATTTCTATTCCATGGTAGGGCTTGTTAAAATTAACCAAGATAATGATACATCAAGCATCTAACCATTTTGAGTGGCTGTAATAGTGTCGACTGTGCTCTTTTGAGCTTTAGCTTTCAACTTCTAGCTTCGTAATTTTGTCTTTTCTAGCCTTTTGATTTTTTGGCTTTTCTTTTTTCCCCTTATTCCTTTGCATTGCCCGTGATGATATAGCTTTTTTCTTTTTTAAAAAAAATTCTTAAATTTAAATACGTTGAAAAAAATAACAGCAACTACAGTGCAAAAAAACTCTCAGTAGTGCCAAATAAGCCAAAAACTTGAGCTTTAAACCCAATGGAGCACAGCTGCTAGGAGCCTAGGACCACCAGGCCATGGTACTAAGCCCTCCTCAGAGGGCAGGGGTTTGACCATACACTAGCAGCTATACTTACCAACGCTTTGCTATGGGTGGTTGGCTGGTCTACATCTAGTTAGTTGCTTGCAGAAATGCTGTGTCAGACTTGGTTTATCTTTGATAGAAGTATTGATGCCAATAAATCCAGACAGTGTTATACACATTGAGTGCCGGTCAGAGCATTTCGATATTTATTAAGCAGGTCCATTTGCTATGTACATTGCGAATTGATGCCTATACCATATTTCTTTGGCATCTTCCCAAATCTTGATAGACCAGTGAATAATTCTTGTGTGGTGTCTCTGTTACGTTATAGTTTTGAGTAGAATAGTTATTTCTTCACTAAATATTTCAGCCGACCACTCATCTAACCATGTTTTTGGAACTTGTGGCTAATATCAACAGCTTTTAAGCAAGACCTATGAATTTAACTTACAATTAAATAGAAATTATGGAATAGCAGAATAGTGGAATGTTGTTCACTTCAATAGTTCAACTGCTTCTTCACTTTTACAAGCTAAGAGTGTATAGTTTCTTTGTTTAATCATGTACTTGGGCATCTTTCTCAGTATTCAGTATTGAAACAAACCGGCTTTCATTTTTCACTCATTGCCAGGGGAAACTCCTGCGCAAGATTATGTACTTCTATCTTTACCATCCACTTGGCAATGTCATCAATCAATTAATTGACATGTACATGTACTATAATTTGAGCCATTTTAGGTAGATCTGGTTAATGACTGTGTCGACATCGCAGAGTAACTTAATGCAATATGCTTTACAATCTTAATTAAGATGACATCACCAGATTGATTCGAATGAGATCGAAGCAAAGGGCGAAGTTAATGTTGAGGGACCAGTACAGCTATCCTACTGGACATATTTAATGCATACTTTTGCAACATGGGAGGTCCTTAACCAGCTAATGTGGCACCACAAGGTATCAAGGCGAAACTAGTATGACTTTTCTAAAACTTAGGAGCAGCAGTGTCACTTCCCTATATTATGAGAACATTATATATCTAATAATTTGTTCTGCAGGGCATATTAAGAGCATTATTTGTCATGTTTCTGTTTGTTATTATTTATGTGTGGAACCTATTTATTATGTTTTGATAGATGGGGACACAAATTGGTGAACACTTTGCTGCTATAAGGACGTGATGAAAAAGGCAAGCTAATTTGTTTATTTTAAGCATCCATGTTTAATAGGGAGTTCACTATATAGGCATCGCTTTTGTTTTTGGCCATCATTGAACTTCGCTAAGGTCTAAATCAGATGCTATTTTATTATTTTGTGTGCTGCTAAATGTAGATGTAGTGCCATTGTTGTTTTCATCAACATTCTACACCTCAGACTAGCTTATGCGTCGATGGCAGCTAATATCCTCATATTGTTAGTATACTTTTTCCTGACATGATCGTACTTTATGACTGACCAACTAATTGACTAGGCCCTTCCGCATTGACTGCATCCTTTACCAACCTATAGAACCAACCGTGGAGCTGATTCGCGCTTCATTGCTCCTATTGTGTTGTGAAATTAGGAAAGGGAAAGAATTTGGGGACCATGATCTTTGTCATCCATTTTAGTCCTTCCTTTTGTTTCATTTAATATTTCATATACAATGTTATCTTGAATTTCTTTTGGTCGCTCATGCTGGATTAGCATCACAGTTAAGGACAACATATCTTGAAGCTGACATGGTCTCATTTTGCCTTTACTGCATACTGCTATGTTGATGAAAACCCATAGGTTGTCTGGTGCACTGTCTCAGTTTAGTTGATGGCCATCTGTTTATTGCAGAATCATTGTGTTTAATTATTAGTTAAGCTCCCTAGGCAGGTATCACCTTATGAATGATTCTTAGCCTGACGGTCATTATGGTCCGTACTGGTCCACTACTACAAAAAGCCTAATACTAGACGTCAAATCACAGACGGTTTTGTGAAACCGTCATGATGTACACTATCACGAGCGGTTTTAATTTGAATGCCGTCGTGGTGTTTAGTAGCGGAAAAAGAGTATCACGACGGTTCTTAACGTCAACCGTCGTGATATCGAATATCTTGAGCGGCTTTATAATAAAACCGTCAGTAATCTGAATATCACGACGGTTTTATTATAAAACCGTCGTGATATTAAATATCACGACGGTTTTATAATAAAACTGCTGCGATATGTTTCCGCCTTGCAATTCCTTAAAATTTTATATTTTCCCGCTTGAGTCCAAGTATGATTTAGTTTTGAGACACATTCAAGAAACGGGCATAACTTTTGCATACGATGTCCGTTTTGACGTTCTTGTACTCGTTGGAAAGCTAACGACGAGCCCGATCCAAAAACGACCGCTTGCGCGATCGCCTCCAAGACCCCAAAATCGGCCATCTTTGGACCTAAACTTGCATCGCAAGTTTTTGTTTCTGTTTTGCCCTTTTCTTGGTCTTCCTTTTGGAATTTAGATTTTGCTTCAACTTAAAAGTTGTAGATCTCATCGAAACCTTTCAAATAAGTATATATAAGCTATATAAAACTTTGCTATTTTATCTTTTAGACTAGTTGTTTATATTGCATTGGTATATAAAATTTTGTGCTCTAATTCACGACGGTTCTATATATAGAACCGTCAGGATATATTCATCACGGCGGTTCTATATATAGAACCGTCTCGTGATAATCTGTCTTAGCCGTCGATCCTTCTCAACCCAATCCTAACCAATAGAAATCCACCAATCCTTACCCCACGGATCATAGCTTTGCCTCTCGTCCCAGCGCAAAAATTTTGCACTCCCGCCTCCCACCTTTGTTTCTCCTATAAATATAACCAAAACCCAATTGCTTTGTTCTCCTCTTTGTTATCCTCCTCCTGCTGTTCTCCTCCTTGTTGTTCTTCTCCTCTTTGTTGTCCTCCTCCTTGCGCACGACGTACAAGTCTACGGGAGGCAAGACACCGCAGAAGCCAACCGTCAGACGCTCAATCAACACCAACGATGGTGGGCGTCAAAGACATCCAACTCATGCGTGCATCGAGGCGAGAAGGCATAGATGATATTTGCTTTTCTTTGTTCTTGTTGTGTAACTTTGTTTGTTGTTTTGAGATATTGTAATGGTAGGCTCTAATCTTAATAAAATGGATGTTTTATGTTTGTGAAATGAATTGAGATGTGAATTGGATGTATATATGTACATGTTGATTTGCTTGTTTGAGAGGGCATGGCTAGCATTTCTGAGGCTAGCCAATAAACGTAAATAGGATTAGGGTAAAGGGAATATCACGGGCGGTTTTAGTTAATAACCGTCAGAATATGTAATATCACGAGACGGTTATTAACTAAAACCGTCTGTGATATTATAAATCACGACGGTTTTAACTAAAATCGTCGTGATTTAGAATATCACGACGGTTTTAGTTAAGAACCGTCAGGATATTTGCACCACGCACGGTTCGAAACCGTGCGTGATGACCTCGTATCATTATCGACCCATAAATTGAGACGGTTCACAAAACCGCTCGTGATGACGTTTTTGAACCGTCTGTGATGACCTTTTCTGTAGTAGTGGTCGTAGGCTAACTTGGCTACTTATTACTCACTCTTCTTTTTTGCTTAACTTTATAGAATCTGTTCTATCAATTTTTTTAAAGTTTGACCGTCAATAGACTCAAAACTATCTAGATTGGCTATATGAAAATTATATCATTAGATTTGTTGTTAAAAATACTTTCATAATATTATAATATTATTAGTATATCTTAATGACTTAGTGTATAGTTATGAAAAATAGCGGTCAAAGTCGCATCTCGGAGACCATAAAAAGTAAAAAACATTAAGTAAAAAAGAACAGAGGGGCATTAATTATCTCCGTATTGCATTTGCTTCTTGAATGAAAAGTACGACTACCAATCTTTCAAATATGTGCTGTACTGTAACTGTCTAACATATGTTGATGGTCCATGTATTGAGTAACTGTCTAACATATGTTGATGGTCCATGTATTGAGTATTTGAGTTCACTAGCTCTTGCATGATCGGTGTTTCTATACACCAGTGTCTGAGAGCTTTTCATGGTTCCCTGATGATGACTCGTCTCATGCATTACATGAAAGTGGGACTGACAGAAGGGTACATCCAGCTAGAATATGGCCTTAACGCCTGCACAGGATCGGACTAACTGAAATCCCAAATTGTTTTCAGTAAATTATGTTTTGCATGACTGCATCTCGTTTGTCTTACCAAATGGTTTCCAAGTTTGGATTTACGTCTCATTTCTCATTGATGCACTTCGGTTAACCCATGCTTGAAGATGACTAACGAAGTTGAGATCATCCATTTGCCTTTTTGTTTGTCTTTCATTTGTGCCTTCTTTGGGCTGTGCATGTACATGTATGGCATACATGTGCAAAAAAGATGTTTTATATTCATATGGCAAATTGTACATATTATTGTTTCAATCTTGGGATACTACTAGTCTACTACTACTACGCAAGAATGGACAGTGCTTAGAGATGATTGTGTTGTTTTTCATTCGCGCCTTCTTCCGGCTGTAAATGTACATGGCATACATGTGCATAAAAATGTTTTATATTCGTATGACAGATCATACTATTATTTTTCTCAATCTTGGGGTACTACTAGATAAGAATGAACAGTGCTTAGAGATGACTATTTGTTATACACGTCTTATTCACAAAATATCACATTCACCATATTCCTGATATCCTTTTGATGAAAATCCAACAGTAGTCTGAAAGCAAAGGGAAAAGGCACAATAGTACACAATTACAAGGTGTTTATTTCCATTTATTAGAAGGTGATACCACTGATATAGATAGTCTGATAATATGTTGATACATAACAAAGCCTTCACCAGTGTGACTATCATGACGGGGACGGCGTATACGTAGCTACATACAAGTAAGCCTTTAATAAATACACAGAGCTCCACAGAGTAGTAATTAATCTTATAATTGTTTCCTAAGCTGGATGCACGTAGTAATAGAGAGATACCTATCGTATGGAGCAATCTTAACTGCTTGTGCACCAACCACCCTACCAGATCCTTGATCTGGGACGGTGACTTGATCACTCTTTTAACCATGCATTTTCTGCATTTTTTTTCTTTCTTCAGATGACGAACCTGCCTGCTTCTCCACCCTGCAGCATCCCATGTGACGGCGAAGCCGGGCTGCTCCTGCTCAGTAGCTCCTCGATCATCTGCAGCGCGATCATCTGCTCGTCGTCCATTGCCGGTGGCGAGTCCGTTGTGGACGTTGTCGTTGTCGTCGTTACCGCGCTGTCACTGGGCGTCGGCTCGTCGCTGGACGCCGCCGCCGCCGCCACCACCTCCTTGTTGAGCTCGACGGTCATGACCCAGCTGGAGTCGGCGCGGGCGCCCGCGCGCTTCTGCCAGACGCCAATGTGGGACTTCTCGGGGTCGAGGCGGAGGCAGGTGAGGGACGGGGACGGCGTCTTGCAGCACTTGCGGAGCTTGGCACTGAGGATCTGCGACAGGTTGCCGCGGGCCGCGGAGGAGGAGCCTCCGCTGCCGCCGCCGCGGGCGTCCCGCGCCGTTGCAGGGACGAGCTCCCCGTTGGCGCTCATCGGGACGGGGAAGTTGGTCTTGGCGTTGCGCCCGCTCATCAGAATGGCGGCCTCGTCGTACGCCCGCGCCGCCTCCTCGGCCGTCTCAAAGGTGCCCAGCCACACCCTCCTCTTACTGCAACAACGTCGCAAAGCCATTCATACCCATGCATGCATGCATTTTGAGTACTTAACACACCATGAAAACGAAAGAAAGAAAGCAACAACAAACTAGCTAGCAAAATGTACCTATCAAGACAGTGGGATAGGTATGTAGGAGACTAGGAGTACGTTGCTTAAGACTTACAGGAGAGGGTGCCTGATCTCGGAGACCCATGAGCCCCAGTGGCGCTGCCTGACGCCGCGAAACTTCTTCTTCGTCTGTACCATGTTCTCTCTGCAGGGGCTGCCCCTGCAGGTTGATTCTCTGGCAGGGAAGGACAGTAGAGGAGGCAGGCAGAGGGGAGGGAGTGAGCAGGCAGGCAGGCAGTGCGTGTGTGCGAGCCCGCCTCTGCCTCCAGAGGAATGGGGGGTGTGGGGAGGAGTAAAGCCCTGGTTCCAGTGAATATAAACTACCACCTGTACTTGTCCCTGCAGTGCAGCGTTAAATGTGGTTTGCTAGCTAGCTGGATAGATAGACAGAGAGATGCATACATGCATATATATGCCTGGTCACGTGTGCGCGCGCGTGCGTGTAGGCTGTAGAGAGAGCGCGAGCATGTGGAAGCGGAAGAGATGAGATTGGGGTGGCCAAGTAACTTAACTGGGAATACTTCTGACTTCGGTTCCACGTATCTGTCAATGTCTGGGCTTGCATGCTAGATTTCTGGTTGTACTCTACTAGGACTTTGGGGTACAGTACTGCCATTGTAAGTTTCTGGTCAAATTTCCTGTGGCCATCATCCAGTACGCACTGAATTACTACTGCTAACTTGAAGTGTAATCCATGCATGCAGTGAGGTTGGGGATGTGGGGTCAGCAGCAGTAATCTCTGTTGCATGGACACGGACACGGGGATTCACTATTTTCCCAAAAACACCCACACAGGGACACGGCTACATATATATACATATACATATACATATATATACATATATACATATACATACATATACATACATTTACATACATATACATACATTTATATATATATATATATATATATATATATATATATATATATATATATATATATATATATATACACACATATATATATATATATACACACATATATATATATATATACATATATATATATATATATATATATATATATATATATATATATATATATATATATATACACACACACATATATACACACACACAATGAAGTATTAGTGTAAGCTGCAAATGTAAGCTTATCAACTATCTTTCTCAAACTTTTCCTTAAGTTCTTCTCAAAACTTGACATGAAAATGACTGTGTTCTTTGTATTGTTATTTAGCATAGTGTGGCGTTGATATTTTGTAGGGTGTTCTAGACGGTAAAGCTCTCATTGTCTCACATATCGATGTTTGTTGTTCGATATCATTTTGGTGGTTGTATGTTGAGAAGTTCTACATCAGGATCAAATCATCGACTATTGACTTATCAATGTAAATTGAATCCAGAACAAAGCAATAAGTAAATAGCATTTACAAACCTCATAGTACTCCAACTTGTGAGAAATTTTACTCTACATCGTCATTGGACAAGAACTCCTGCATGTGAAATTGAAATGCGGATTAGAGGTGAAGAACACAAGCAGGATCAGTTTAAGTGCTATTTGAAAGCAACGACACCATTCTTTCTCCAACCTCTAGTCCTAGGTCGTGGCGGTGTGCGCCTGCGCGTGCATCGACCGCGCCATCTGGAGGGTGGAGGTTGTCCGAGGATGGAGGCGGCGGTGGAGTTCCTGGGCCGGGATTTGGGAAGTGGGGACTGGGAGCCTACCGCCTAGAGGAGAGAGGAGGCTGGCCGCTGCCCATCAGGATCTAGGGAGTGGGGAGGCGGAGGAGAGAAAGGAGGCGAGGAGCTGGCCATCGCCTAGAAGAGAGAGCAGGCGAGGAGGAGATGGATTTGGCTGCTAGTCGCCGAGATCAAGGAGCCGGCCGCTGCCTGGAAGAGAGCAGGCGAGGAGGAGGAGATGGATTTGGCCGCTGAGATCGGGGAACAGGCCGCCGCCTGGAAGAGAGCGAGGAGGAGGGGCAGAAGTAGGGTGGAAGCGGAAGGGTGATGGGATTAGGTCATTAGGGTGAATACTAATGGGCTCAACCAAATGGGTTGGCTTTTACGGCCGTGTCATCTAAACGGGCCAATACGTGTCTATCGTGTGTCCAATACGTGTCCGAAATTAAAATTATTTTTCTTTAGTCGTTTATTTTTCGACACGTCGTCAATACGTGTCCGTGCCATGTTAGCAGGCCTGTAGCAAGGGATAAAATTGAACTGGAGAGAGATCAAAGGTAACCTTAGAGAGAAGAATAAGCAGCAGCAGTAATAGCAGGCCTGTAGCAAGGGATAAAACTGAACTGGAGAAAGATCAAAGGTAACCTTAGAGAGAAGAATAAGACGACTCTTTGGTGAGATGAGAGAGAAGGAAAAGGGACCCTCTCATGGGCTGCTGCTGTGGGCTGTCGGTGAACTGTGGTGAGTGGCTATAACCACCCTCGCTGCCAGTACGCCGGTAATAAACTCCCCCACCTACACCCTTGGCGACCTCATTTATGGCGCGGGAGCCCTCAGTGGATCGAGTCCTTTGAGTGTGCTGAGCTGAGCCATGGATCCATCCATCACTAGCTCTTATTGCTAACTAGCTGGTTGTCACTTCTCTCAGCTCACTGCATGCATGGTGAATGCATGCTGAACTAGTAACTGGGAAAATTTAATCATTTGCCACTCTTATGAGTAGAGTGGCAACAGATTGAATCTAACTTGCTGCATCCATTTTGGCTGTACATTGCTGCAGATGTGAACACTGAAGACTGAAGAGTGTGGACATTATACTACTACGGTGTACCAGAACTGACCATGATGGATATGGTAAGTTAAGCAGTGAAGCACTAGAACTATAGTCTATGACATGAACTGCAGGTTTACTACAAATGCCATGTCCATCAGTCCATAGGACACTTGCAAGTTGCAACTGCTGAGCAGTTGGCCGGCAATAACTGCAGCCTTGTGATCTATCCATCCATACACAACCCACCAGGCACTCAATCAATCAATCAAGCAGCCAATCATCCATCCATGGCGCATTGGCAACGGAAGCTACCTCCGTAGAAAGGTGAAACGGAATTAATGGCGGCGTCCGTTCGTTGCCCTTGTCCAGCCGAATTGAATGAGCGCTCGGTACTTTTACAGTTCGATCGGCTCCACTCAGATACGTGTGTCAGTGAGTTCTTGCAGGATGGAAGCTTCTGCTGCTGCTGCTGATCAGAGATCACTCGATCTGTCGTCGTACACACGCGCGCTCCTTTCTTTTCCCCATGGAAAGTGCAGGCAGGTTAAGGTGGTTGTCCAGGACTGTCAGGACCTGTCGTGTAAACACAGTTAAAAAAGGTGAGCAGTTACACGCTCTTAGCAGTACAATGCCAGTACCCCATCCTCAATTATCAGTCTAGCTAGCAGAGTAGTAGCATTAGCATGCACACAGCATTTGGCAATTTGTTCCATGTGATTTCTTATCTGTATATGCTTACATTGCTACTAATATCATTGTTGATTTCTCATTTTCTGCAAGTTCACATTTTGTACGTAAACGGTGGGGTCGAAGCCGAGCTGGCCGGCGATCATTACGGGAAACGGAGGACGATCAGATCAGATCTATGACATCCTGGTCAGAGAAGTCTCCAAAAGGTACAGTATTGGTATGCATGCATCATTGTTTCAACTTTTGAGTAAAGAAGCTGCATGGAGTGGTTGGCAACTTCCCGAACTTACATCTAGGGGTTAATCCCTGGCTTATCTTGTTCCAGCGCAATTAGAAGGCGGCCGATCGATCGTCCCGTGCCGAGCACTCAACCTCAAGTGAGGTTTTGGTGAAGGGAGAAAGTGTACATGATATGGGAAGGAAGAGTAGTTTTGCCATTCTGGTACTCGCACTGAGCTCTCCACTGCGACTCGGCCCTCTCCATGGCTGTTCTTGACTTAATTTCTCTAAAAGCATATGATCCAAGAGGAGCAGGTTTAAAGACGGCAATAAGCTACTAGCTAGTAGTGGTTTTACTGACCTTCAAGCAGCTGGTATTAACTCCATGGGGGCTTTCTCGTGCACTGGTCAGCACCAAACGCCACTCACTACTACCAGAGTACCAGTAGTAGTACCACCACCTTGGACACATGAAAAAAAGGGATCATCGATCTTGGGCTGGATTTTCTGCACCTGTTGGCTTGTTCATGGGTTCCGTTTCAATGCATTGTCGAATGCTGATTGCGCAATTTAATCGGATTCGATCGGTTCTTGAACATTGCTTGTATATATAGAGCTCGAGATCGGATCGGATCATTGACTGACTGAAGCTGTTGTTGCCGTGTTTGCAGGAATCGGAGCAATGCAGAAGATCTGGTGCTGACAAGTCCAATGCTAGCAAGGTAGACTCACTCATCAACCGGCCAAGCCATAACCGATGGAAATTTGAGATGAGTGAAGTGATCTCCGGAAAGAATGGCATATTTGGCCACTGTTATAATTCGTACGTACAGAAATAGTAGTATCTGGCTGTATTAGCAGGTGATTTCGAATTTTTAAATATAGCAAATGAGTTCAAAAAATTACGAAATTTTATGTGCAACCTCCGGACACAACCTACTTGATTATGTAATTTTTTGACAATTTTATCCGCCGTGAATTTAGCTCAAAAATTTGTACGATTAGTAGGTAATTATTAGGTGATTAATACTTGTTTAGACACATTGTAATGCCACTTGGTCACCGGGCAGCATGGTGGGTTATTTGGTTGTTTGCTTTGTTTTGGCTTTGTTTGGTTTGTTTAATCTGCATGCAAACAAATAGAGTAGGCCATAGGCATTTGGTTCATATGGAAATTGAGCACTGGTTCAATTGTGTCGCGTTTGTCTCTCCGTGCGCAGTTCACTCTCGCCATTATCGGCGTGTCGTTAGTGTGTGCTTCGCTAATCGTTATCGCTCTCGCTATAAACTTCAAGCTGCGTGCACTCACAGTCTTGCAGTCTCTTCACTAACACTCCTTGTATGCGCTCTTTGTCCTCTTTCTTCACATCCGATTAAATATTGTTTAATGCTGCTATTAGCAGTCATATTAACAGGTAATTTTTTGCCGTATGAATTATCTTTGTTAAATGTGTACGTAATTAGTTGCAGTTATTTAGGTGTAATTAGTTTAGTCCTAATTATTTAGCCATAATTAATTCATTTTTATATTAATTAATTTTCTATTAGGAAATATATATTGTTTAATTATGTATTTTTATATGCTTTTACGTTGACTGTATTAGACATTAAAATCGTAACTACTAAGTGTAGCAATTAATTAAACTATGATGCCAGAGGAAAGATTATATTAGAAACATACAAAAAAATATTTTACCATCATTTTCTTGATCAGATTATGAGCATGTGTTCATATGCACTAGTATGCATTTGCAGTGTTCATTTAGTCCTAAGTGTACATTATTTTGTACTATTTATCTCATCACAAATTGTAGTATTTTACTGTTATTATCAATCTTCGCACCAATATTTGGTCTATCCTATTTCTTCGAAGGTATGTCTTTACCGGAGCTTCTCGAACAGTTCTACGATGAGAATCGCTGGTGTCACTCATGGATGACGGGTGACGTGGCTGGCTCTTCGCCCTTCAAGCTGCCGGGAGGGAGGGATCATTGAAAGCTGGACAAGCGCTACGTCCTAATCCTGCGGGTCATAGGCTTGTTACCCTTTGTGAGGCTGGTCTCCATTGGACACCAGTTCACTCTTGACGGCAGCTTTCTTATGGCACTGGTGGACAGGTGGAGGTCCGAGACGCACACATTCCACTTTTGGTGGGGTGAGATGATAGTCACTTTGTAGGACGTTTCGTTCTTGACTTGTCTTCCTCTCTGGGGTGACGCACTTGTTTCAGCCCCTGCACCGATGGATTGTTCGACCTGGCTATCCCAGAAGGTGCTCGTGGCATCCCCCGTAGTTGGCTGAAGAATTTCAATGTGTGCCCGCGGGATGCACCAGTCAAGGTCGTTAGGACGCACATCGTCACGTACCTTATTTAGCTCTTTGGTTGGAGCATGTTTCCAGCCACAAATGGTGATATTTGCAATGCCAAGTTCATCTGCCTCGCCGAGTCTTTGGCTGACGCGGAGATTGAGGCAATGCCTCAGTACAGCTGGGGATCAACCGTCATATACGCCACATATCAGGGGTTGTGCGACGCTTGCTAGCGCAGCACTGCTGATACCCCCAACCTGGGCATCTGCTATGTGCTCCTACAGCTGTGGAGTTGGGAGCACTTCCCTGTCGGCCGTTCGGCCATTTTTGACACGGTGCACCAGTTCGGCGAGTTCATCGACCTGATAGACGGACCCACTATGGCCTTCCGGTAGACTGGTGTCCATCTGCATTGGGCCAAGGGCAGACCGTTGAGGTGCTACTTGTTGTGGCACAATGAGTTCGAGTCGTTGCATAACAACGACATCATCTGAGGTCTAGGAAGTGTAGAATTCGTGGAGCGTGTATCGCCTTACGGGATGTCCCTACAATGCCTGCAGGACACGGAGCTATGGGCGACAACATGACATATGGTGTTCTCATATAGGGTGGAGGCTTACGCACCGCAACGCGTAATGCGACAGTTTGGTTTGCACCAGGTCGTGCCCTCTCCGTATGGTAGGTTCCTACCGCGAGGCATACACCGGTGAGTTAAACTCCATCCGAGTAATGTTTACACTTTGTATGTCTTGCTCTTTAACATCGATGATTTCAAAAATGCAGACAATCGAGGGCGGATCGGCATGGTGCGGACTGGTAGCCACTGCAGCAGGGGTGGACGACGACATTGATGGACAGGGCGCTGCAGGATGTCATTATGGAGCAGCGTTTGGACGTACGACGAGTACCTGTAGTGGTACGTACCTTGGTCGCGTGGCAGACTCACCGTTCCTCCACTAGATCGCCCTGAGCAAGTCACGCACGACGACAGTCTACAACGCTCAACCGATCTCCATAGCGCTTCGTGTCACTATGACATCTTAAGACATGTTGAAATTTTCAATTGTTTCATTTACGAAATTCATACTGGTCGTTACTAAACCTGTTTTGTATGCCACTTCAGTTAGAGCGGTTGCAGCGCATCGCAAGTCCGTCCGAGACAACCATCAGTAACCTAAACACACCACCGGTCTTGCAGAATACTTTGAAGTACATCCCAAAGCAGGCCAAAAAAATAGTGGATAACTTGAGTTGTGGTCGTTCGACAGAGCACGCTATGCACATCGGGCACCTAGTGGGCACACCAAGCTCACCCGCCAGGTCATCGCGACCTAGCGAGTCTGACCAACCATCGTAATCTACCGAGTCTGCCCGGCGTCATAGTACTAGCCGTCGATCTTCCGCGGGTTGTATCGATGAGGAGGTAACTTGCATATAAACCTAAGTTTTACTTTTCTGTTAGGCTATACGTTCCGCTAACATCATGACCTTCTCCCGCTGCAGGTCCATCGTCGAGATGCATCACTTTGGACCTCCGTATCACCTACACAGACTACCGCTCCTCGTCGTTCATCTTCGCTTTACATCCGGGAGGTACAAAATTCACATTCTATACATCCAGAATATTTAATATGACTAACATCGTTTCATCTTGTAGCTTTGAATTCAACGTGGGGGTGACGTCGAGTCTACCGATGACGATACGGCCCCTCGGATGCTTCCAGGGAGCGTTACACAGCGCCAGAGTTTGCAGCATATGAAGAGCAGAGCTCATCGTTCACACCATACGCAGGGTTTGGAGACTTTGGTTTGCAGAGCTCCTTTGGCTTCGCTGGCACGTCATACGGTCATGGTCAGAGCTCCTCTGCACCACGAGGGGGATTTCTAGAGTCCTTCGTTCAGGACTTGATTGTTGGTGGCCTGCAGTTTGGCATGTATCAGCAGGAGGGCATCGACGCTTAGCAGACCCAACTTGCTGCACCTCAGCCTACTGGACCACCGCCAGCCACTCAATAAATAGAACGGTCTTCATACCTCCTCCGAACCAATACGCAAGCTCTGGTCTGGCTGACGTACCCACGAGACATGGCCAACGCAAGACAAGGCCAAGCACGTGGAGGCAGACGCGATGATGATATAGTAGTGGCTCAGATGAGTGAGCCATATCGCATCCCGTGCGATGCGTTTTTGTACTATTATATGTACTCCTAAAATATTCATAATGCATAAAATTCTCAAAAGAAATAGACAATTACTATGGCTGTGTCAGGATGCCGCACGTAAAATTTTGTAATTTTGAAGCTCATTTGCTATATGTAACAACTCCTATAAATATCATAATCGTACGAAATTTTGAGCAACATTTACAGTGAATAAAATTGTCAAACAAATACACAATCAAGTACGTTGTGTCAGGGAGGTTGCATATAAAATTTCATAATTTTTTGAACTCATTTGCTATATTAAAAATTCAAATAAATTATATACAAAAAATAATTAAGGCGGGTAATTAAGCTGACTAGTTAACCAACTTAATTACCTACCATTCGGTGGTGGGGTAGTAGGGCACCTGGTGCTCGGTGGCCGGGCGGCAGCTCACACGCGTCAGCTCTACGACGTCGTCTAGCCACCGGGTGACAAAAATGATATTTTTGGCAATATTGCCAGCATATTGCCATTTCTGTAAATACGGGTTGCAACAGTGCCAAATATGCCAAAAATTCATGATCTCTAGTAGTGATCTTTGCGTGGATTCATCCTCTGCTTACTGTCCTCCTGTAGGATCAAATCGGAGATGCAATCGACGACGCCGATCGCATGCAGATGTAACGCTGTCCCAGTCACGTAGTCAATTTCTAGCATGGTGAGTGGCCAACGCCAGTGGCTTATTCATGGTTGACAAGGTCGGTTTATGTATGACCGGTATAGCAATAGAGAGGATGAATGGTGACTTCAAAATTTCCCTTAAGTATTCATCAATCTTTAATAATTATGAAAAGTTGCGAAGTTTAGAGGCCAATCACCAACATAAAAAGATTCAAGAAAAACTGAGCAAAATGATCCTTGATGTGCCCATGCGGTCAGACCAAATAAACAGTATTTGTGAGACCAGGTAAACAGTAGTGGTCAGATCGGAACAGTAAAATCAGCACAAAAATAGTAAAAACAACACTATTTCAAAATCAGGAATACATGAAACTTTTGATCCGTAGATCAAAATGACTTGAAACTTGGTATGAACCTTCTCTATGATGTTACAAACCTATTTTAAACAATGATCCAGAGAATCATTGTTAAAGTTATAATATTTTCCATTTGAAGAAATGTTGCACTAAAAGTGGATAAAAACAAAAATGGTGAATATAACTTACTCGTGGGTGGATAATGGTTAAGATGGCTTTAGATATATTTCTACATGTCACAGTAAATTAGAACATGTAAGGAAACAAGGAAAAAAATAACTGGATCAAGAAATCACTAAGAGATACTAAATTAAATAAAAGCCGGACAATTTCAAGAACTTACAAAACCGGTTCCTTGCTTTAAGATTTATGCAAATTGTATTGAGGGTGCGATGCATAAAAGCACCACTCAAAATTCAATTATGTTAATTAGTACTAAGTAAGATGCCCGTACATTGTAACGGAGTTTTAAAGAAGAGATAGAGATTAGCAGCGTACATCAGCTTCCTCCATTCTTCAATTGGTGGATGGCCGCAGTGCTCTGCGAGCCAATCATCGTACTCAAACTGCAAGCAAAGCATGCTTATCAAGGGAAACCACTATATCTACTGTGAAATGTCAATGTGAAAGACTTCCACAAGTCGTAATTTTTTGTCAATTTCTTTTCGAAAATGAAACTTTGTAAGCTAACACTCTAACAGACATCTCTTGGCTACCCAATAATTTGTAAAGTTGTGGGTGTATCTCTTAGGCCATCCACGAGCTTCCAATTACGAGTAGAAGGCTTTCACATCTTCCATCAGTTCATCTTTGGAAGGAAACTTGATCTGTCCTGATAGAACACCATCAACCCACTTGCTTTGGAGTTCAAACAGTGGAAAAAGAATAACCTGGATGAAACAGAGGCTAGCTGGTATTACATCCTAGAGCATTCAAAGTCAGTTACAAGAGCATATAAACTGAAGGGTAGCAATTTGAACCCAAACTGACCTTCCACGGCAATCCAATGAAGGACAGGTGAGGAGCCACTTCTGGAGGGAAAACATGCTTGTACCGTGGATCAGCACAATTATCATCTACAGTGATGGTGCTATCATCGCAAGTCATACAGGTAGCTAGTCAATATACAAAGTAGGGAACACATGATTAGCTTCATTCAAAGTAGCAAAAATGCAAGCTTTGTGTAAGAAATGGGTTGTAGTGATACTGTAAGTCTCTATACTCAGTACAGTGCATGATAACATCGGCTTTGATTGAGTAGCCGTCCTGGAACACCATGCTGCCATATTCATGTGCTCGATCAATCTGCAACTCGAACATTAGTTTTGCAGTAATACCAATTTGGTAGCCCTTTCAATGGATAAAGCTATTGTATCCCAATCACCAGGAAAAAGGGGGTTTACCATGAAGTGAAGCCACATGTTATCATAGCCAGGCTACCTTTTACAAGTGGAAGTAGGTGCTGATCTATTGGCAATATGGACCTCTTTTGCAATGCTTGCAATGTCCCTTGAAATGTCAAATGCACTATTTGAGGCCCCGACTAAAATCACAGCCTACTAATGCAACATATACTTCAAGATGCTAGTTAAGCATGGAGACACATATGGGGACGAAAAATCACGGTGAGAAAGACACGCACTTGATCAAGGAATGGCTCTGGCACACTGTGATTATGGCTATGCATCTACTTTCCAGGCCAAGCATCTATCCCTGTAAATGTTTGAAAAATATAGATTTGATGACAAATCTCAATCTATTCTTAGAATTTGAAGTGCCTGAAATAATTGAAGTTCACAATACTTCCTGAAATAATACAAGTTCACAATACTTTCATGGATTCGATGATTCTAACATTGCAATTATAATCTGGGCGCTGTAAAGTAATAGATTGTGTACTTCCACCCAGAATTTATCCATGTTTACAGATTTGATGGCCAATCTCAATCTATTCTTAGAATTCCAGGTGCTTAGAAATAATTTTGAGTTCACAATTCTTTTGTGGAGTTGCTGATCCTAACATTGTAATTATACACCGGATGCTGTAAAGTAATATATTGTGTGCTTCCTTCAAAATTTATCCATGTTTAGGAGTTCAACTTAAATTTAGACGACTTCAAGTTGGGTAATGCCGAGATTAATTACCTGGTATGGAGACGATGTGAGGCTCCTTCTCCTCACACTTCCCTTCTCCTAAGCTTCCTTGAAGTCACTCCCACCTCCCGCCCCTCCTCCAGATCCTAATGACCAACGAGCAGAGGACAAACTGGCCTACTGGATTCACCATCAGATACACAAAGAGGCATTTCCTCCACGAGCCAGGCTTCTTCGTCGTGGGCTTCGACGACTTATTCGAACTATTCAACCTCGATGCCCACGATGCCTCACTTCTACGATGCTGGACATTGTAAATGTGTACAAGAAAGTTCTACATTCACGTAATATCGTTAAATATCATAACCCATTGCTTATGTATAGATACATGATGCAAGAGGTCCGACGATCGTGAGAACCGTGGGTTTCTCGACCCACATTTGATCTCGAGCAAAGCATCACCCATGATGCATCCTACATCGAGAATTACATAACGACAAGATTGCTTGCTTAGGGCAACAAGGAGTACATGCGATGCCTTACAACCAGAGGTAAGTGTTTCACTAATTGCTATACAAATTTTAGTTGTACTTTATACATAACACGAACTTAGGTTTAATAACTATAACGACATACATGACTGGGTGGCATTGGATCCTTATAGTGATTGTACCAAAGTGGAACAAGATAATATATCTTGATTCTCTACTCAAGAACAACCACGACTTCACCCTTGTGCAACAAACACTAGACAGTATACCCATTTTCTCGATGGCCGATCAGATGGACCGAGCTACCTCTCTGTTTCAGTGCTCTGCTCCTCCCCTCCCCTCTTCTGTTCATTTTATGTCGAGCTCTCCTTAGTTTGTATTTTATGATTTCTATCTAACAAATAAACGATACAATTTTTCTATTGTTCTTTTTCAAAACAACTTATCGGCATTCGGTTCGCTCACATAAACACTTGTGTTAGGACTAAAAATCATAAATCACAGTTATAATCATAAAACTCATCCGGTCTGTGTTCCGTTTAGAACTTATAAATTTCGTATAATTTCTGTAAGAAAGGAGAAAACCAATGCGTCGGTGTGGCTAGCCACAAGGCTGCAATGGCATGTATGCACGGGCATTCATTATTGGTGCGCGTCTCTGCGAGGAGAAATTTTATCGTGGAAACAGTGTACGGTTGAATTCGTGTCATGAGCCAGTGTGGTGATGATACGATGCTTCTGAGTACCGCAGAAAAACACTGTAGCGATTTTTTTTTTTAAGAGATCTCGGCGTGAAAATGTTAGCTTCCGTCTCTTCCTCTCAGTAAACGCATGCATGCGTGGATGGTCCTAGGCTTGGTCTCGTAATTCCATGGAGCGTTGTAGCTTGTAAAGCCATGTACGACGTACGATGCTCGCTAGCGTTTTTTTTTTCACCTGTTGGCTTCGGTGCCAGCCGCTAGCACTGGTGCACATAGATATACTGATGCTAGCTTAATAAAAATGGTTCTAGGCCCACTAGTAAGTGAAACAAGAGACAGAGAGTATGGTGTATAAAAAGAAATGATATTTTATTTAGGTGTAAGTTCCATCTTCACAAGAGAAGTGCTAAATACTATAAAAATTCTAGCACCAGTGTGATATGATAATAAAGTGGTGAATTTGGCCTATGCTGTAGAAGGCCTAAGGCGGAACACGGTTGAGTTCTTTTTTACTTATAAATTATGGCTTATAATTTATTCTATAGTAATTAATTTTTAAACGGTGTGTTTTTAAGGCAGAGTCAATAGGAAGATTATAGTAAAAAGTATACTGAGTTCAGCTGTACCAGCTAAAATCACATGCAACTATTTTTCTCTGTGTACTGCTTCTCGCGAATAGCCAAATTTCAAAACTTTAAGGTATAAATTATAAACTACAGTAAAAAAACCCTACTCGTATCATTAGTGATGATACGACTTTGGGTGGGTTCGAATGTGCTTATTTGTGGCTTATGTTTGTACTGTTTATAGTAACTAGTTTTAAATTGTGCGTTTCTTTAAAGCAGGCTTAATAGAAAAATTGTAGTAAAAAATACACTGAGTTCAATTATACCTGCTAAAATCATATATAACTATTTTTCTATATATACTATCTCTTATAAACGATCAAAATTCAAATATTTAAACATAACACATCACCACAGAAGAATCCACCACAAAAGAATCCACCCTTTAGCTTCCCTGCCGGTGCATAGCATCGGTTAGTGGGGTCCACCTAACGAAAAAGAAAGAAAACCCTCGTCACGGACACACAGCACCTTCGCATTCACTCACCGTTCCCCACTCTCTCTCATCCCCTTCTCCATCCCCGGTCCAACACGTCGCCACCACCGGCCTACCTAAGATCTAACCCTTTGAAAATGGAGGCGGCGGCAAGGTCGGAGGTGGAGGCAGTGAAAAAGGCGACAGGATTGGAGGCAGAGCCAACGACAGCGACCTCAATCAGACGACAGCGATCTCCATCCGGTGCGCGACGGTCTCGATCCCGTAGTGCCATCCCCATCTCATCCCAAGCCCCAAGGCACCACGGCTTCGATCCGGCAGCAGCAGCCTCCGGGCCTGTTCTTTTCGGCTGCGGTTTATGAACTTGATGAAATTTTTGAATTTTAAATGTTTACGGTCAGATTACGGAGATAGATACTCACTTGCGATTTTGGTAGAGTACAAATGTTGGGCTTTTAACGTGTAGATCGTTTAACCCGTAGACCCCATCTTGAGAAAATCTCCGTTTAAAAGTTAAGTACTGTAGCAAGGCATGAATTCCATCATTGTTTTTTTTTCTACGGCATTGGTCGCTCTAATGCGCATGCATCGGCTCCAAGCTCGGAATTGGCTGTGCTACATATCAGAGATGGTTAGAAATTGGCTTATTTAATTATGGCCTATTTTTTTAATTCCAAAGCATGTATAATTTAGTACCATATTACTAAAGAAAGGTGAGGAAGACCAATTTATAAGGTGGAGTCATCACCACTCCTTGAATATGGATAGAGATGGTATGTGGAGGATTATGTCTAATCACGCATGCGTATACGCGTATTTTCGCGTGAAAATCGCGTGACTTGTGACTTGTGAAAATCGCGTGACCGTGACGTGGTGCGCCACTTGGCAGACCAAGTCCATCTCTGTTTTTGTTTAACTTTGCACCACTCTTTCTGTGTTTGAATGAGATTCAAACGTTTGAATTTAAGGCTTTATTGGGATTTTGATGACAGACAGTTACCAGTGGATAAATGGCTGGTTGAATGTGCCAGTTACCAGTGGGTAAATGGCTGTTTTAATCATGTCAATTATCAATCTGTCTATTTATATGCCTGAAGACGTCCAGAGTATGTGCGAGAAACTCACTGCCTCTATTTCCTTCTTCTCTGCGATTCTGTGTTTGAGTACAATGATGTCTGAACCTCGTCGACCTTTCTTCCCGGCGTGCACCTGGTAGGAGGGAGAGCGGCTATCTTTGAACCATTGCCGCAGAGAGTACCTGCACGGGGCGGCAATATGGTTTCTGAGCAGCGCTTTTGCGCGACCGCTCCTGCACTGTATCATCTACGTTCTACACTGCAACAAGCCTACGCTGCTTCATATTCTTCTTCAGGCTAACAAGTAGGTCGTTTGCGTGCACGTACGACTTTGTTACTGTACTTTTCTTGAGTATATTCTGAAGTATGATGAGTAGCCTGTTGTTAGTAGTAAGTTTTGCATCACTAATTTATTGTATTTGTCTTCTCATAAAATTTAGAATTAAAATATTGCCCATATTTACAACAGAGAGCCTAAGAGCATCTTTGATGCGAGCTAAGAAAGAGATAGAGCCATCTGCTAGGTTAACTGAAGCTCCAATGGCTGGCTGTTAGCTCTAGATGGACCCAAGAATTTCAATTGAAGCTACCATGACAGCCCCCCCACCCCCATGCCTTAAACTGGCCTACACAATTTAGTTGGACATATGCCTCGTGAAGCTGCCACCTGGTAAGGTGTCATCTCTCTCCTGTGTAGATGACTAAGGCTCTGCTCGGGCTAAATAATGACTTATGACTAAAATTATATTGTAACTAGTTAAAATTACACTGTAGTTAAAGATAGTTTATTTGACGTAATTAATTTTTTTTAAAAAAAAATAAAAATAGAAAAATAGATAACACAAACGAATACGGAAAAAACCACCAAAAAACTAAAAAAAACCCTAAAGTTCAAAAAAAGACGAAATTTATAAATAGCGAAAAATAAACTAGAAGTCAGAAGCTCAAGACAAAATGAGCCATTGAAGACGCTCTGAAGAAAAATCTTGGTGAAACAAATCTACAATTCACCTAGCCATGTTTCTATTGCCCATGCTAACAGTCGGTGAAAAGTGCGAACTACTGAACTAGTAGTACCATCTTTCTGGCACGTCCCTTCTTTACGCGACAAACACACCTGCTTTGTTAAGTGGTGAGATTGCGATGAACAGTCCCTGTTCATGGCTGGCTCTCGTGTTTCCGTACAAATATATGAATGCGTCCTGAAAAACCGATAAAAGCGTGCACAAGGTACCGATCGAGATGGACCATGCACAATGATGAGAAAAGATGCTACAGCGACAACTGCCGATTCAATTCTAGCCAAAATATTATCTTCATCTCTCCCTATTGTTTGTTCTTGTTTAACAATCTAGCGGGTAAAATTGCACGGCTAGATATTACGATATAATTGTTTTTGTTATACAACTCTACTCCAAACAATTAAAATACAATTATATTTGTTATACAACTCTAATATACATATATAATTAATCTGCATCGTTATAATCTGGCTCCACCAAAACAAGTGGTGGAGATGCTTATCTTTTCTCGATTAATGTGAGAATTTCTAGAATTTTTTCTTGTTAGGATTGTTGTAGAATTTTCTTACCCTCAAAATAAAACAGGTGTCTTAAATCTCACTAGCTATTTTTATTTATATAGACCTGTGAATCTAATTTGGGCCTTTGGCTATGACAAGATTCTTTATTTTATACATGTCTCTTCCCCATTAGGCTACTTTACCAAATTCGTAAGGTCTGGCCGAGATGGGCTTATATGGGCCTGGATGACCTGCCTCTTTTCCTTCCAGCGCTGACACGATAACTCGATAGGCAAATGCTGATAAAATCAGTAAAAAGCCCAGACTTTTTTTGGTCGGGTTCAAAGATTCAACAATCCAGTCCTTAATTAATTCTCAGAGAAAAAAATTTCAGTCTTTGCATCGGGCATTTTGTTGTTTTTTTTGTGCGAAGAAACAGGAGAGCTTTATCGATTGCTCGTGAGGATTCTAGAATCGTGACAAAGAAAAGGTCTAATAAAGTCAGGGGACGTGCTAAAGAAACCACACATCATACCAAATTGTGCTAAATTCATGAGCTACACTATTTTGCTCTCTAGTAACTGATCTGAACAAACAACTGACCAATTGGCCACTAGTTACTGTTTCTTCATAGATGCATGATTCGAACTGCAGCTGCACCTCCTCGAGATTACCACCGATCTACTGCAAGTTGTGAGTAAAAGTCCAGTTAAGAATTTAATGTTTCAACTCGCTCTAGTAAATTCACTATTACACGTGAAAAAAAAAATCTTGCGTCCGGACAAGATCTCGTCCCGATGATCACACGTGAAAAATGGTTTGATAAGAGCGTCAGGGTTCCAGCCAGCAGATAAAAGACCGCACACCTTTTATTTTTGAAAGCCAAAAGACTACACACCTCACTTAGAACTTCGAGCGATGTGTTTCTATGCATCACTATTTATTTTAAAGCTGCACAAATATTAAAGCAGAATAAAAGATAGATGTCGATTACTTATATGGTTCCTTGCTTTAAGATTTATGCAAATTGTATTGAGGGTGCGATGCATAAAAGCACCACTCAAAATTCAATTATGTTAATTAGTACTAAGTAAGATGCCCGTACATTGTAACGGAGTTTTAAAGAGGAGATAGAGATTAGCAGCGTACATCAGCTTCCTCCATTCTTCAATTGGTGGATGGCCGCAGTGCTCTGCGAGCCAATCATCGTACTCAAACTGCAAACAAAGCATGCTTATCAAGGGAAACAACTATATCTACTGTGAAATGTTAATGTGCAAGACTTCCGCAAGTCGTAATTTGTTTTGTCAATTTCTTTTCAAAAATGAAACTTTGTAAGCTAACACTCTAATAGACATCTCTTGGCTACCTAATAATTTGTAAAGTTGTGGGTGTATCTCTTAGGCCATCCACAAGCTTCCAATTCCGAGTAGAAGGCTTTCACATCTTCCATCAGTTCATCTTTGGAAGGAAGCTTGATCCGTCCTAATAGAACACCAACAACCCACTTGTTTGGAGTTCAAACAGTGGAAAAGGAATAGCCTGGATGAAACAGAGGCTGGCTGGTATTACATCCTAGAGCATTCAAGGTCAGTTACAAGAGCATATAAACTGAAGGGCAGCAATTTGAACCCAAACTGACCTTCCACGGCAATACAATGAAGGGCAGGTGAGGAGCCACTTCTGGAGGGAAAACATGCTTGTACAGTGGATCGACACAATTACCATCTACAGTGATGGAGCTATCATCGAAAGTTATACATGTAGCTAGTCAATATACAAAGTAGGGAACACATGATTAGTTTTATTCAAAGTAGCAAAAATGCAAGCTTTGTGTAAGAAATGGGTTGTAGTGATACTGCAAGTCTCTCTACCCAATACAGTGCATGATGACATCGACTCTGATTGAGCAGCCGTCCTGGAACACCATGTTTCCATATTCATGTGCTCGATCAATCTGCAACTCGAACATTAGTTTTGCAGTAATACCAATTTGGTAGCCCTTTCAATGGATAAAGGCACAATATCCCAATCACTAGGAAAAAAGGGTGTTTACCATGGAGTGAAGCCACATGTTATCATAGCCAGACTGCCTTTTACAAGTGGAAGTAGGTACTGATCTATTGGCAATATGGACCTCTTTTGCAACGCTTGCAATGTCCTTTGAAATGTCGAATGCACTATTTGAGGCCCCGACTAAAATCACAGCCTACTAATGCAACATATACTTCAAGATGCTAGTTAAGCATGGAGACACATATGGGGACGAAAAATCACGGTGAGAAAGACACGCACTTGATCAAGGAATGGCTCTGGCACACTGTAATTATGGCTATGCATCTACTTTCCAGGCCAAGCATCTATCCCTGTAAATGTTTGAAAAATATAGATTTGATGACAAATCTCAATCTATTCTTAGAATTTGAAGTGCCTGAAATAATTGAAGTTCACAATACTTCCTGAAATAATACAAGTTCACAATACTTTCATGGATTCGATGATTCTAACATTGCAATTATAATCTGGGCGCTGTAAAGTAATAGATTGTGTACTTCCACCCAGAATTTATCCATGTTTACAGATTTGATGGCCAATCTCAATCTATTCTTAGAATTCCAGGTGCTTAGAAATAATTTTGAGTTCACAATTCTTTTGTGGAGTTGATGATCCTAACATTGTAATTATGCACCGGATGCTGTAAAGTTATACATTGTGTGCTTCCTCCAAAATTTATCCATGTTTAGGAGTTCAAATTAAATTTAGACGACTTCAAGTTGGGTAATGCTGAGATTAATTACCTGGTATGGAGACGATGCGAGGCTCCTTCTCCTCACACTTCCCCTTCTCCCTAAGCTTCCTTGAAGTCACTACCCACCTCCCCGCCCACCTCCCTCCAAATCCTAATGACCAACGAGCAGAGGACAAACTGGCCTACTGGATTCACCATCAGATACACAAAGAGGCATTTCCTCCATGAGCCAGGCTTCTTCGTCGTGGGCTTCGACGACTTATTCGAACTATTCAACCTCGATGCCCACGATGCCTCACTTCTACGATGTTGAACATTGTAAATGTGTACAAGAAAGTTCTACATTCACGTAATATCGTTAAATATCATAACCCATTGCTTATGTATAGATACATGATGCAAGAGGTCCGACGATCGTGAGAACCAGTGGGTTTCCTCGACCCACATTTGATCTCTGAGCAAAGCATCACCCATGATGCATCCTACATCGAGAATTACATAACGACAAGATTGCTTGCTTAGGGCAACAAGGAGTACATGCTGATGCCTTACAACCAGAGGTAAGTGTTTCACTAATTGCTATACAAATTTTAGTTGTACTTTATACATAACACGAACTTAGGTTTAATAACTATAACGACATACATGACTGGGTGGCATTGGATCCTTATAGTGATTGTACCAAAGTGGAACAAGATAATATATCTTGATTCTCTACTCAAGAACAACCACGACTTCACCCTTGTGCAACAAACACTAGACAGTATACCCATTTTCTCCATACATAACTTTATTGTAGTATTTCCTTCGTTTGCAATGGTTGAGGATAACTTTTAGAATCACATAGGTCGTTCAACGCCTATGTTGTTAGGGGAGGGAGACACAAGGAATCGAACGCCACACTGCAATACATGATATGATTTCTGGTACTGCTACAACACAATAATTATATATCACATTTTATAATAATGTCTCTCGAGTTGACTATACCTATGTATGTAATTCTATTTTTACAATACCACCAACAGCTACAAGGCAACATATATGCATTCTATGTTTGCCGTCATATGCATCAAGAGTGTTGAGACGAATGATCCAAAGGTTTACCAATCTCGCAATAATCATTTTCTAATTATCAATTTAAATATATATACTTACAACTTTACTCCTCCTAGCTTCAGGGCATGACAATAAAATCAAGTATATTTGATCTAAACGAACTCTCGAATGTTCTAGGACGCCTCTCCACCTTCTTCATGACGGGGGTCATTGACTCAAAAAGATAGTTTCACTCCGGCGACACCGCATAATACATGTTCAAACAATTGATTCAATTGTAATCCAATTGTAACTCTGGCGACAATATATGAACATTCTTTTGTAACTGATTTTGACTTGCAATTCACTTCAAGTTGTAAATCACTTTGAGTAGTAGTAATTCACTTATCTGTAATATGATTGCTTGTTTTCAGAGGGCATGGCTAGCATTTCCTTAGGCTAACCGAAAAACAGAAAAACTTTTAGCTATATAAAGAACTATCATAGACTATTTCTAATTCAAAACCGTCTGTGAAACATAGACCATCACAGATGATTTTTTTGTATTAGCCATTTGTGATATTCGACATATTACAGACAGCTAATATAAAAAACCGTTTGTGATACGTGGATCATCACAGACGATTTTTGTATTAGCCGTTTATGATATGTCGGATATTACAAATGGTTATTTTTAAAACCGTCTGTATTGTAATTTATCACAAATGGTTTGAAAGTTGTCTGTGATTATCACTTGCTAACATAATAAATTAGACGATTTATAAACCGTCTTTGATGAGAATTACGAATTATCTATATAACCTCGTATGTGGTAGCGCCACCTGCTCACCTACCCGGCTGCCGTGAAGAAGGACGGCATGGTGACAGAGCTGCCTGGGGCGAAACTCTTCCCCGACACACAGGCTCCGGTGCTCGGGGCAAAATCTAACAAACCGCCTTCTATTCTCACCACATAGAGCAGCAAAATTCTGCCGGTGCAAAGTTGCAATCTCTGCACTGTTAGGTGCTGCTTCTAGATATGTATGTAGTTTCAGCAGTGTAAGCTATTCTATTGCTGTTAACTCTTATGTGCTATTTCTAGTCTGAATTTGGTTGATCAGCTTTATCTGAAGTCTGAACATCTCAGCTGGTCCTAGTCTTTGCATGATGCATACTAGAGTGCTAAAGTTTGAAGATTTAGGAATGCTTTATTTGAGGTTTGACTGGTTCATTAGCTGTCAGATTTCAGACTTGGATGGCTAGGTTAATTAAATTCTTAGTGTGACACATTGTGTCAAACTGTCAACTATTGTTAAGTTTGACCTCTTGGATTCCAGACAAGTTTTCAAAAGTTCCTGTCAGCTAACACATGGTCAATGTACCTGCTTGGTTCACCACTTCATTTCTGCCTGAACTGCATCTCATTTTTCTAATCTTTGAATTGGATAAGTATGCAGAGAAGCCTTGTGGTCTTCAGTCTTCCTTCCAGTTTTGCTGCTTCTGGCACATGTAACCAACCTGAACCATACATGCTACTTTGCCCTCTAGAATCTGGTACAACTTGGACATTGTTATGCTACAGACAGCAATAACTAATAGCTGCTACAGTTAACTAAAATTTACTAAACCACTTCCTAGAAAATGTTGTAGGGCCTGTTCGGCAGGCAAGAAGCGGACGGCTTTTGGCTTTTGCTACAGTACCTAACTTTTAAATTGAGTATTTTCTCAAGACGGAGTCTACAAGTTAAACGTAGTTGGTCGTGCAAAACTGCACACCCGCAGTGAGCGGGTTGCCACCGAAATAGTGGCGGTGTCGTGTTCTCCACGGGGACTAGGCGGGGCTACAGGTGCTCGGCTAAAGCTAGGTCAAGCGAAGCGGGGAGAAAACTAAACCTAAAGCGAACTCTAACTCGTACGGACAAAACGAAGAACAAACTAAACGACGACTCACTACACAAATGACACACGAATGACAACGACTAGCGATCGACGACACTACTACCGACCGACGACTAACTAAGTATCGACCGCGAGGCGAAGGAGGGAGTCGAGAAGCACGGAGGAAGTCGAGAGAGAAAGGGGAAGGCGGTCGACGGCTAAGTGAGCGGCACGGCACCTGCAAAGATCTGAAACGAAACTACTGACGAGCATGCGACTTAACTACCGATCGACCGTGAGATAGAAGAAAAGAGGAAGGTCAAGAAGCACAAGGAGAATCTAGAAGCAATGAGGGGATTGAGGCGACAAAGGGAAAGGAAGCGTCGTAGGCTAGCTAGACCGTGCAACACACACAGACAACTCTGAGTGGACTAACAAATAGATAAACACAAGCACATCTCACAAGCTAACATAAAAATCTCTACCATCACATATAACAATTGGTATTCGAAAATACTACTAGCGACCAGATTGCAAAATCACATGAGTTTATATCACAATAACAAAGCGAGCACAATAACATACTCACCGATCTCATACATGACGATTGCAAAATTAACGAGTTCACAATTTACCATCACGGATCGGTGAGCACATGCACAATTACGATGAGACATCCACACATTCGGACATAGATAACAATGCTATCCAACATTCACAGTTCAAAAGTTGGCATTCAAAGTTTAATATCTCATGAACCAAATCACAAATTAACATCAACCATTATCGCTTAAATTGAAAAGTGATTAAGAAAAGCATCAAGAAAGGGAGAGGCTGGAGGTAAGCGGCGGTGAGTAGAGGAAGCAGGCGGAGATGGTGCGGTCGGTGAAGTGGATGCGGCGGGGGAGCAGGACCGTGGTGGAGAGGTTGCGGCGTCGGCGGAGGTTGTAGAGGAAGAAGCCGGTCGGGAAGATGTTCTTTGTCGGCGGGCTGAAGGAAGCGATGGAAGGGTCGGTGAAGATGTTCTTGCCGAGGTTGTCGGTGGTGTCGAAGAAGAGCCGGTGGATGAGTCTGAGGCGGCGCGCGAGGTGGGGCAAGAGGAGGAGAGGTGGCGCTAATGGAGGCACGCCGGAGTAGAGGAGAGCGGAGAAAGGCTTTGGCGCGGGAGGATGCGCCGGATGTGGATCCGGACGTGGGGCGGCGAGGAGAGGTTGCGGGTGGCGGCGCTAGGAAGGAGCCGCGGAGATAGAGGAGAATGGGGAGGAGCGATGGAGGAGCGGCGGTGGAGAAGGAAGAGAGCGGCGGGAGAGGTGGCGCGACGGTGGAGACGATGCGCGGAAGAGAGAGGCGGAGAAGGTGTGGTGGAGAAGGAAGATGTAGCGGTGGAGGCGATGGTGCGGCGAGCTGCTACTGTGGAGAAGGAGGGAGGAGAGGAGGCGGCGGGACGGGAGAGGAGAAGGCACCATGCGAGAGAGCAAGGGTGGCGGCTGAGTGAGTCGGCCGACCTCGCCGGCCGTGGAGGAGGTGAATCGGGGAGGAGAAGAAGGCCAAGGGGAGAAGAAATGAAAATACCGGGCTCCGGCTCCCTCTGCAGGCGGCGGCGGCGGCTAAAGGGTTTGGTGGGTTTCGGCAATTTTCGATCTAGTCCTCCCAGTATCTAGGGTTTACATATTGGTCCTTCTCCCATTTCACTTCTTCTGTTTTGGCCCTCGAAAACTCTGATTTCTTCGCGAAAAGATCCTATGCGTCCGTGACGATGCGCACATTTGTACAGAGCAGCCCGGAATGCCAAATTCGTCGTTTATGCGCCTAGATCGCGCCGACTGCAAAAATACTGAGAAAATATAAAATGGTCCATTTTGAGCAATTAAATATGGAAAAACGTGTAAATGATAATAAATGGTTTCAAAGTATGAAAAATATGAGGGTAAAATGATGGCTAAATATATGTAAATATGACGCATGTCATACCCCCAAGCTTAAAACTTTTACTTGTCCTCAAGTAAATGGCATGATATTATCGAACCCGGATAACAAGTCATTATGATAAAAGACTAGTTTCATGCATGTAATAAGTCAAAAGGCATACAACAATGTAAAATAAGATTTTTTTAACTTGAGTTTTATGGACTATCCAAGATGAGAATGAAACATTCAAGCAAAGATACCAAATGATAACTACAACATTTGACCAAATCAAGTTACACACACAAGTGTCAAAGTGCATTAAGTGATCACATGAATTCAACCAAAATTGTAAGGCATCGGAACTAGGTATAACATCAAGAATGAGCATATCAAAGAGTCAAGCTAAGGCATTTGCTATTTGAGACAAAGAAACTAATACTTGCATGCTATTTATGAAAAAGCCCACACTTGAGCCATGATACTTAATTTTTTTTGTTGATTTTTAGCAAATTTAAAATACACATTGGGCACTTGTGCCACTTATTCAAACCTTTGGGCAAACTTTGCCACTTATTCAAATGTTTGCGAACCAATGTGACATAGTCACTTATTTCACACATATTGCATAACAATTTTTTTTTACTTTTTATTTTTTTAGTTTTGATTAAGCATCTTTAACTGGTTTTCATTAATGCTAAGTAACACATGTCCTAAGGCATGGATACCTAGATAAATCAACCATGTTATTGGCTCAAGATAGGACTACCCCTTTCACAAATTTTACATTCAAGCAAAGTATCAATATCTAAAATAACATATGCCAAAGCATGAATCTAAGATATAATCATTCAAGAGGCGATGACTAGAACCAATTCAATCCGCAAATGGTTAAAACACATGTGTAACTCGCAATGAATCAAATGCTATAGGATCACAAGGTTTCTAAGCACATCAAGGATAATAAACAATACTCAAGTTTTAATACGATGCCAAGTGACTTAAAACATACAAGGAACTAGTGACAATATGGCTCAATTAAGAAAATTTCGACATGACCTTTCTTGATTAATCATGGCGTGGGCTCACATGGCAAAGATATACAATCAAGGAATCATGAGAGCAATAGTAAAGGTCATATATCATCAACATAAGCACAAGAATGACCATATATCATCAATTACACGACAATAAGCTCAAATGCTCACAAATATATACAAACATGCTAGAACGTCATCCATACACATACAAGTCTTCCCCCAAGCTTAAATTGAGCAACGAATTAGGAATGAACTTGAAAGGGTAAGAAACAGCTCACCGGGCATATATGATGTAGTCGAAGTAGAAAATCATCACATTGCTTCTCGCATGTACAATGATGAAGACCTAGCACAGGACCTGAAATAAAAAGAAAGAAAAAGAGGAGAAACCAACAAAAACTAACAAAAGGTATGGAAATAAAAAGACAAAGAGATGTGCTCATTTGGATGTAGCGGGAGGAGGGCCAAGGACGGGACATGGAAAAGGCACATGTCCGCCCTCCTCATGAAGCAGCATGCCTCGAAATCCACCTGGATCCCAAGGAATATCGACTCGAACCATGTCCCGTAGTCGATGGTACAAAAGTGTAAGCCTGCAAACAAACTCAAGGATATGGCAAGTATGTGTGATAGGGTCGACACCCTCTAAGTCATCAATAGAATATCCAATCATGTAGGTATATCGATAAAGCACATCATGAAGACTATAAGTGAGATGAGCACAATCAGTAATAGAGTATGTCTCGTCGAGCGAAGGAAATCAAACTGAAATGGTTGGGAAAAGTTTCAAACTACACAAGTGTAGGTGAAGTAGGATGTACGGTAGTAGAAACCTCCGGAGGCGATGTCGACGAAGGAAGTAGCGGTGGTGGATCAATAGAAATGTGCTCCTCCTCAACATCGGGCAGCCCTCATCATCTAGCTCAATGATCTCTCTCTCAGAGTCAATAGGTGAAGGGTCCGACGGAGGTGCCTCTAAGTGTATCTGAAGTGTCTCCATCAACAGGCCCTCACTAGCAAGATCAGGTGTAAGACTGGTAGGCTGACACTCATCTCTATCCAGAACTATCTCTGTGGTGCTAATGGTAGGCTGTGAATCGGTAAAACTATCCACACAAATAGAACTGGTGCTCATAATAGCCTCAATCTCGTCACGAATCGCCATCGCATGATCACCACCAGAGGCAGGTCATGAATTCCTTGCATAATGCATCAAGTCGGGTGCTTGATCTTCATGTGAAGGAGGTGGCTCACGAGGCCGCTCTAAGGACTCGGACATAGGAACCTGTGGCGGCTCGGTGAAGGAGCAGGTGAACTGCGGTGGGAGGTGTCGGATCCAATGCTAAGTCACTACTCATCCTACTCTCGAAATCTCCTATCATCCTAGATATCCTCTCCTCAAATCTAGACATCTGATCAAGCTCAGGAGTAGGAGTCTGATGCTGAGGTCCAGGATAGTGCTGGTGTGACAAATGAGAAATATCCCGACCTCCATATCTAAAACCCTGCAATGCTGTACTAGAAGAAAATGATGAGATATCAGGGTTGTTGTTTCCATATGACAGACTCGAGTGCTCAGGCCATCCGGGGTGATAAGTGTCAGGGTATGGCCTACTCGGCTGAGCAAAGCTCATCCCATAACACTCTGGAGTGGACAAATAACCACGCTGGCACTCAGCGGGTGAATGGCCCTGAATACCACAAGTCTGGCATATAGGAACAACTGGAGAGCAGGCGCCTGATAAAGAACCGTACTGATCATGCCCGCTCTCTAACTCAACTCCCCGCTCTAAAGCATAACACTCTAACTGACGAGACAATAGATTTACCTGTTCTTGAAGAGTATCATAAGTAGGAGTGCTCATAAAACCATGAGAATCATAATAGCAAGCCATACCCTCAATAAGTAACTATATGGATCAACCTACGAGAATGGATACTAAAAGACACTAGAGAAAGAAATGACTAGGGAATGTGTTAGGAGGGTAGCAATACATCACCAATATAGACAATGACGATATGAAAGACAAGTCAGCACAAACACAAGAAAAAGAAAACAAACAACGACCTAGTCTATAGCCTAACACTGTCGCTCAAAGCTAATCCCCGGCAACGGCGCCAATTTCTTGGTCGTGCAAAGCGCACACCCGCAGTGAACGGGTTGCCACCGAAATAGTGGCGAGTGTCGTGTTCTCCATGGGACTAGGCGGGGCTACGGTGCTCGGCTAAAGCTAGGTCAAACGAAACGGGGGAGAAAACTAAACCTAAAGCGAACTCTAACTCGTACGGACAAAACGAAGAACAAACTAAACGACGACTCACTACACAAATGACACACGAATGACAACGACTAGCGATCGGCGACACTACTACCGACCGACGACCTAACTAAGTATCGATTGCGAGGCGAAGGAGGGAGTCGAGAAGCACGAGGAAGTCGAGAGAAAGAGGGGAAGATGGTCGACGGCTAAGTGAGCGACGGCGGCACACGACGATGACGAAACACGTAACTACGAGCGAGCATGCGACTTAACTACCGATCGACCGTGAGATAGAAGAAAGAGGAAGGTCAAGAAGCACAAGGAGAATCTAGAAGCAATGAGGGGATTGAGGCGACAAAGGGAAAGGAAGCGTCACGGCTAGCTAGGCCGTGCAACACACAGACAACTACGGAGGTTGGACTAACAAATAGATAAACACAAGCACATCTCACAAGCTAACATAAAATCTCTACCATCACATATAACAATTGGTATTCTTGAAAATACTACTAGCGACAGTTGCAAAATCACATGAGTTTATATCACAATAACAAAAGCGAGCACAATAACATACTCACGATCTCATACATGACGGTGCAAAATTAACAGAGTTCACAATTTACCATCACAGATCAGTGAGCACATGCACAATTACAGTGAGACATCCACACATTCAGACATAGATAACAATGCTATCCAACATTCACAGTTCAAAAGTTGGCATTCAAAGTTTAATATCTCACTGAACCAAATCACAAATTAACATCAACCATTATCAGTTAAATTGAAAAGTGATTAAGAAAAGCATCAAGAAAGGGAGAGGAGGCGGAGGTAAACAAAGCGTGAGTAGAAGAAGCGAGCGGGGAGATGGTGCGATCGGTGAAGTGGATGCGGCGGGGGCAGGGCCGGCGGTGGAGAGGTTGCGCGTCGGCGGAGGTTGTAGAGGAAGAAGCCGGTCGGGAAGATGTTCTTGTCGGCGGGCGAAAGGAAGCGATGGAAGGGTCGGTGAAGATGTTCTTCCGAGGTTGTCGGTGGTGTCGAAGAGCCGGTGGATGAGTCTGGAGGCGGCGGCGAGGTGGGGCAAGAGGAGGAGAGGTGACGCGCTAATGGAGGCACGCCGTAGGAGTAGAGGAGCGGAGAAAAGGCTTTCGGCACGACGGAGGATGCTTGCCGGATGTGGATCGGGCGTGGGCGGCGAGGAGAGGTTGCGGTGGCGGCGCTAGGAAGGAGCGGAGGAGATAGAGGAGAATGGGGAGGAGCGATGGAGGAGGCGGTGGAGAAGGAAGAGGCGGCGGGAGAGGTGGCGCGGGTGGAGACGATGCGCGGAAGAGAGGCGGCGGAGAAGGTGTGGTGGAGAAGGAAGATGTAGCGGTGGAGGCGATGGTGCGGCGAGGCTGCTGGAGAAGGAGGAGGAGAGGAGAGGCGGCGGGGCGGGAGAGGAGAAGGCCGGCGAGAGAGCAAGGGTGGCGGCAGCGTGAGTCCGACCTCGCCGGCGGCCGTGGAGGAGGTGAATCGGGGAGGAGAAGAAGGCCAAGGGAGAAGAAATGAAAATCTGGGCTCCGGCTCCCTCTGCTGCGGCGGCTAAAGGTTTAGTGGGTTTCGGCAATTTTCGATCTAGTCCTCCCAGTATCTAGGGTTTACATATTGGTCCTTCTCCCATTTCACTTCTTCTTTTGGCCCTCGAAAACTCGATTTCTTGAAAAGATCCTATCGTCCGTGACGATCGCACATTGTGCTGAGCAGCCGAATGCCAAATTGTCGTTTATGCGCCTAGATCGCGCGCGGCTGCTGAAAAAATCTGAAAAAATATAAAATGGTCCATTTTGATCAATTAAATATGGAAAACGTGTAAATGATAATAAATGGTTTCAAAGTATGAAAAATATGAGGGTAAAATGATGGCTAAATATATGTAAATATGATGCATGTCGATAGTACACGTTAAAAGCTCAATATCATGTCGATCAAAATCGTAAGTGAGTATCGGTCTCTCGTAATCTGTCAATGTGACCAAAATTCAAAATTTCATTAAAAGCCATAAACCATGATCAAAAAGAAAGACCCGTAGATGCAAGATAGTAGTAACTTTCACCGAATGCTTTTCTCTGAAATTGCCGAGCCTATAGTGAAAATCTTAGGTGGTGTTCGGTTCGGTATTTTTGGTGGCTTATGGTGGCTCTTATCATTGGTTTGAAAAAAACATTATGGTGACGAGGCTTATTTAACATAATTAAATTTAAAAATTGAAAATATAAAAATTTGTTAGCCATCACGGACAACATAAGCGAATACGGAAAAAAGAACCGCAAAAAACTCAAAAAGCCAAAATTCAGAAAAAGACGAAATTATGAATAATGCAAAATAAGCGGAAGCTTTCGCCATATTGAGCGGTGCCTTAAGCTGACTCTGTGGTATTCTGGAGATTACATGGAGCATTTCATGAAGTTACAGCTTGAAGAGGAGCGCGGAGATGCTGATTCTCGTAGAGGCGCTCAGGTTCAGGTTGGCGTGCATGGATCAGAAGAGAAACATGCATGTGCGCGTGCATGTCCAGCCGTGTGCGGTGGGTGAGGAGCCGTGCATGCATGGGACTTGTGCATGTGTGCTGGTCGTGGGGCCAAAGAAGGAAGTGAAGCCAGGGGAGGAGCGGCGCATGCATGTGCTTTCCTAATGCCATCCATGCATGCTTCCTGCTTCTATGGTGGACACAACAATGCAAGAGATTATGTCGGCCAGGAAATCAGGAACCGAGTGCTCTAGCACGTAGGAAATAAACAAGATCGAGTCCGGTGCCGATTTCTTGGGAGAAAACATTCAAACCCACCCGTGGAGGTTCAGTTTGTTTCGATTTCAACTTTTGGTTTCTAATTCGATGTTTGGAGGTGGCATCGACGGACGGGTGTGTAGGGCGGCACCGATGTCCGAAGGTGGCGCGACGACAGTGCGAGGGCGGCGCCGACGTCCGGAGGTGGCGTTGATGGACGGTGCGAGGGCGGCACCGAACCGGAAGCGCCGACGGCGGAGGGCGCGCGCGAGCGGACGCGGGCGGGGCCGAGGCGCCAACGCCAAGCGAGATGCGGCGCTGCCCTTGCCTCCTACTTTCCTAGGGTTAGGCCGTTAGGGTGGAGTCTCTCTCGGCTCTCACGGTCACGGAGGCGGATGGGCGGATTAGGAAATGGGCAGCTGGGAGAGTGGGCCTTCAAACCTTGCGCTTGTTGGGCCTGCTGACTGATGAATCAGTGAATAAGTTGAAATTGCGGTATGCAGCTTATTTGGTTTTCTGGAGTCGAAAACCGTACCGTATACCGAAAACCAAATAGAAGCAAAACCAAAACCGAAAACCGAAAAAAACGATAATATTCGATTTATTCAGTTTGGTTCGGTTCTGTAATTTGGTTTCGGTAAAATAATGCCCACCCCTAATTTTAAGCCAAGCACAGACATGATTATGATGCTAGGATAAACATACTCATGGGGGCAAATTGGCCAGAAACGGCACGAAGGCTATTCAAGGTGGAAAATAACATCCGAGGATCATTTTTGTAGAATAACATCTTAGTATCAATGTATCATTGACTGTTGGCCACATAACCTACTTGTCAGCCTCACAATGAATGTTGTTTTTCTATAAATATATCTTTGTGGTGTAAGTGAACAAGTTTTTTCCAATTATGAAGATAATGGGTCTGTTCTTTTGGTCTGTGACTTATGGCTTATGACTACGGTTTATGAATTTTGGATATTTCATGAAAGAGTATGGAGTAAGAGAAACGCGTATGTTATTTTAGTCGATATAAATGAAGTCACTATAGTGTGAACTACAATCAATCTGTAAATTTTGTCTTAAAAAATACTTTATTTTAAAATTAGTTACTGTAGAAAAAAAATCGGAAAACAACTTTTTCAGGAAAAAAAGAAAGGCCCATTAATAGATTTGCGATGAACGTAGATAGGATATTCATCGTATCAAATTCAGACATTTCTTTTCAATATTTGTGCTAGTACATTATTAATGCTACTGGTAGTACCCGAACCTACACTACACGTACGCTAGATATGATTCTTGTACTACCAACCACCGTAATGCCATCAAACAGCTCATCTCCACGAGGTGAATAGAATAAGATGCCGATCGGCTGCACTGAAATAACTGGTTTATAATTAAAATTATATTATAATTAATTAAAATTATATTATAATTAATTAAAATTATATTATAATTAATTAAAATTGTATCGAGTGATGTGGCTTATTTGACGTAACTAAAATTTAAAATTTTAAAATTAGAAAAAACATATTAGCCCATCACGAACAACGTAAACGAATACAAAAAAAACAGATAAACATACTAAAAAAGCTCAAAAGCAAAAAAAAGATAAAATTTATAAATAGTAAGAAATAAATTATAACGCCTGCTTCCGAGGGCGGACGGACGCTGCAATCCGCAACTATTCACGCATGAACAAGTATGGAGTGTCGCAAGAGTATACCATTGCATGCTTACAACAAAAGACCAAGATATATTTCACATATGGATTAACATCCGAGTTTAACAATGGGCGCAAGCCCAAAGTATAATTACATCACAAAGCTCGAATCCGCTGAGCGCCAAGACCTAAAGCTACGGGTCCTCGTCAAGAAGAGGCCCTCGTGACTTCCTCAACGGGAGACCTTCACCTTCGCCTTGATCTTCTAAAGAGTTGATTTAGCAGTCGTGAGCCAACAACCATCAAAGAAATCGCAAAGGAACCCTACTTTACTATATGCACGGATTAACAAAGGAATGTAGTATACTTGGTTTATTATCTTTGAGTGGATGCAGTTTTATTTGCAAACCTTTTCGTAAAACTTGCTGATAAAACTACTCCTTAAACAATAGGGGTTTTCATGAAGAGTTAATTAACCATCTAACCAGATTAAGACATTCGAAAACTACTTAAGCTTTGGATGGGATCACCAAAGTGGCAGACCCATTAACCGGAGCACTGGCAGATCCGAATACCATTTATTTTGACTCGCAGAGTTTGCTCAACTTTACCCACACGATCCCTTAACCCCGCGAGAGTTAAGAAAGCCGGTCGTTTCACCGCTCAAATATTTATGTAGGCTCTACGTAGAATTCACCTGTCCGCACATGGAAACTCCCGTCCGCCTGAGTGAACCCTACGTTATTAGGTATCCGCAGCACGGCATACCTAATTCAACTACCCAACCTCCGACCTCCTCAACACCTGTAGAGTTTCAAACGAGTTGAGCAGCTATTAAACCAGGTTGACAAGTCAACTCCGTGGTTGAGCGATTGCTATGACAATTGCTCAAAGATAATGGGTTTCCTTATATTTTCACATGGCCCGCAACCTCTCCAGGTCCGCGACCACTGTAGGATCAAGGATACCGACTAGAGGGGGGGTGAATAGGCGGTTTTTCAATTTTTTTTTCAACTAGGCTAAATTTCTCTAAATGTAGGAACAAGAGTGAAAGACAATTTTGAGCCTACACAATGCTAGTCAAGCAAATAGCAATACTAGTACTAACAAGGGCTAAACAAAGTACCAAGCATGTAAACTTAGAGCTATTTAGAAAGTAGAAGAGATATGTGCACACTTCGATGTTTTTACCGTGGTATCGGAAACTTGCCGGTTTCCACTAGTCCACGTTGAGGTTAGCTCGAACGAATCGAACCGGCTCCACGAATTGAGCCAAGCACCTCGATCACTAGAGGTAGCTCTTCCCGCTCCGGTAGGCGAGCTCCAACCTTCACACGAAAGCCGGGTCTTCTCACAAGCTTCTTTGAGAAGATCACCGAACAAGCTTCTCCCAATCGTCCGGTGTGCGCAAGCACCAAGAGTAACAAACCACGATCTTCGCTTGATTGCAAACTAGTGCCAAGGATCAAACTAATGAATGCTATGCACTTTTTGCTCAAACACCTCAAATGAATGCTCAAGGGTGAAAGTAGGTGTGGAGTGAATGCCCAATGCTCAAGAATGATCAATAGAGTCTCTAACATCTGCTATGAGCAGTGGTCGGTATTTATACCTTCCACCTACCAAAACTAGCCGTTTGGAACAAATTCGGAAAAATCGTGGCAAGCGAACTACCGGCCCGAGCCCTAGTACCGCTCCTCCGTCGGACGCATCGAAGCGGCTATGTCGAGCTTCCAGCGATCGTGGTCCGTGGTGCGGTACTACCGACGTAAAGTCCGTACTACCGCTCACCGGTAGTAAAAGAAAGTCGGCGCAGACTACCGCTTGAGCCGAGCACCAAAAGTCACTCCGGAAAAAGGCTCGATTCCCTCCGAACTACCTATGGCGGTAGTACCGCTCGCAATGAACTACCGCTCCTAAAACTCATGGGGCATCCGGAGGTGCTCTCGAGAAAAGGGTCCGATCCACCGGAACTACCGTGGCCTGTAGTAGCTCGCAAGGAACTACCGCTTTCTCAATTTTGGAAATGAGTCCAAGGGTGCTCTGGAAAAATGGGTCCGCTTGAGGTTCGAACTTCCGATCGCGTAGTTCCGATTTCTCCAGCAGTACTACCCTCGACGTAGTACCGACGTTGAAAATCGCGAACTACCGCACGCCAGACGAGACGCTTTGGCTTTTAAAACAGATTTTCGAGAATGCATGATCCTAGTTGATCCATGGACACTTAAGAATTGCTATCAAGCTACTTGCCATGATCCCTCTTTATGGTACGATTATTTATCCTATAATCCGGTCTTCCACCATTCTCCTAAGACCGGTAAAATTGAAGAGGGGATCCTATTCTACATATACCTCTATCTTGAACCAAGTTTGATCTTCATCCTTATCCTTTGGCTTGCATTTGTCAACTATAACCTGGACTTAACCTTTAAACACTCATTAAACGGTTAGTCCCATATTCATATAAACTCATTAATTACCAAAATCATTTTTAGGGCCTAGATGCTTTCAATCTCCCCTTTTGGTAATTGATGACAACACATTTTATATGGAATGTAATGTTTGAATATACCACTTATTTTGACAATTAGTTGTATATTCTTTTGTGACTTTTTTGAAAAGAGAAAATTCTAGCAAAGATTTTTATTTTGGCAAGTATAAGAATTTTTCTTTTTAAAGTCAAAGAGGGGTGATACTCCCCCTAAATTTGTGCATGAAATTTTACAAGAGTATAAAAAATCTCATTTTTATCACAATTTTGACAAGATGCATAATTGAGATCATAACATGAGATAAGTGATAGAAGCAATTTCATAGAAGTAAACAATAGTCATTACATCCGAATACATCAAAAGCATAGATAACCAAGTTCATTACAATCATTCATAAAACATAAATAGAGATAGATAGCCCTAATATCCCTTCCGTTCTTCTCCCCTTTGGCATCAAATACCAAAGAAGCTACTCCCGGGACCGGAGGAGAAGGATCGCGACGGCGACGAGTATAGCGCATGGGCGAAGGAGGTCGAGCTAGAGATCGCTCGATGGCGCAACACGTCCATCCGGAGAATCCATGCGAGAAGAGGGAGGCAAACCCCTCGCTGTGAGTCTCTCATCCGGGCGGTGGCATAGATCCGAGACAATGATGCCACATCACCGAGGAACCGCCGACTCGCCTGCTCGCAGTGCGCTTGGTGTCTTCAAGATCCTCCCGCTTGGATCGATCACGAGCTCTGGAGGCGTGGAATGGGAGGCTCGGTCTCGCTTATATGCCTTATACCTCTTGTTGTAGCTGCCTTAAATCGAACTTGGTCTCAATCAAGGCAAAGATATAAGGTCTATAATTTATGCGCTTGATTCGCATTTTGGAAGAGGCAATCTCCCTAATGATCAAGTCCACTACATCAAACTTCGACCCCTCATGATGTAGTCTATAAGATTCCAAGCATGTCCTCTTATAGCATCAAAATTCCCACCTTGGGAAGAATAGTATGGTTGATAATCCTATTGATGATGCTAGGAATAGGAGAAGACCAACCAAGGTGCCGGGGATGACCTCTCATGGAGGTTGTGAAGGCGTAAAAGCGAGATCTCAAGAGTCGGCTTGTCATATACCTTCTCATGCCCACTCAACTCGCTCTCAAGGCAAGCTCGAACTCATGCTTGGTCGCCTCAACTGTGTCACACCTGTCATCCGGTCATGTGTGAAAACTGAGAAATGTGCACTGTAGCATAAAATCGGCGAATGATCTCCTCATTATAATCCGACTGCGTGTTGCCACGATGTCACCACATCGAAAAGCCTCGAGAGTGCCATCATACTTGTCTATGGAGGACAAGTGCTCCCAATCCACCCACTTATGATCAGAAACCGTCGACTCTCCATACAAGTGATCAAAGATTTGCTCTCAAACTTGGTGTGAAACTTAGGATTGATGGAGTTGGAGGCACTCATATCGATCTGACGCAACTGGATATAATTCTTAGCGAAATCTTCCTCAAGTCAACTGAGGATCTTCCTCTCAATTAGATCCTCCTCGACTCCTCCATTGGAGAGCTATACTCTGGGCTCTTGCTCGCTCTCTCGGACTCAATCGAAGGCTCACCTGACCTTTGCCTCGGTCCCGAGCAGCCTTCTGTGAAGCCTCGAAGCGCACGGGCTGCAGAAGATTCTCTGACCGACCGGTGAGGAATAGAGTCGCCGAGTCGCTCTCCTAGTAATGAGCATCTAAAAGGAAGATGATACAGATTAGAGCCTTACTAGGATGGATCAAATAGAATTGAGAAGGAGTTGAAAGAATCATGTTTAATCGTGGCAATCGGTAGTACTGCTGCTCGGGGCCTGTAGTACCGCTGACTGAGTACTCGCCGTCGGCCGGTAGTACCGCTCGCTAACCGATTCTAGGGTTGAGCAATGGGTTTGAGATTTTGGTATTTTCTTGGATTGAATCCATGGAAAGGGTGTAAACACCTCTAGATACCAAAATACCACATTTACCCTAGTTTAAACCGCAAGAAATCATCCTCATTTTGAAAAACCCTAAAATCAATCTAGGGTTCAAAGAGACAATAAAAGATGGGGATGATCCAAATACCTTGAGGGATGGAGGAGGTGAGTCCTTGGGAAGACGCAAGGCTGAAATCCGAGGAAAACCGAGCGATTTGAAGATCCAAGTTCGGTTTTGTGGAGTTTTGAGAGAGAGAGAGAGAGAGAGAGGCCGAAGGGAGCAAGAACCGCTGCTGGAGAGAGAGAGAAGCCAGGAACTAGGGTTTGAAATCCCCGAATTTTAAGTCATATCCGTAGTTCCTGCAATGTGCAAGTTCCAGCTCAACTGTAGTACCGCTTGAGACTCAAGAGTACCGATTTTTCGGGACTTGTAATTTTGAGAAGAAAGGTATAGTATGCAAATGATCCTAGTTTTGCACTCAACTAACATCTTTAAGGATCATTATGCATTAAATGTATTAAACTAATAATTTTAAATAATTTTGCATTTAATCAAATTTTAAAGACTTTTCACAAGAACCTTTTTCACAACATTGTCCAAGCCACTCCAAAAGTATGCATTTAAGTGAGCCATAAATTATGCAATGTTGGAATAGTCTAAGACATTTAACTCACTCCTAAGTTTGCAAAATGGCTTTCATCTAAAGGCTTGGTGAAAATGTCCGCTAATTGGTTTTCGGTCCGGATGTGGCTAATGCAAATATCTCCCTGCCAACATGATCTCTCAAGAAGTGGTGGCGGATATCTATATGCTTGGTTCTTGAGTGTTGGACTGGATTATTTGAGATTTTGACGGCACTATCACTTTCACACAATAAAGACATTTTATCAAAATTGATTCCATAGTCCATCAAAGTTTGCCTTATCCACAATAATTGAGCACAACAACTTCCCGCGGAAACATATTCGTTTCGGTTGAAAGTGCTACTGAGTTTTGTTTTTTGAAGACCAAGAAACTAAGGATCTTCCTAAAATTGACAACATCCCGAGGTGCTTTTTCTATCCACTTTGCAACCCATAATCGAATCCGAATATCCAATTAATTCAAATTTAGCACCTTTAGGATACCAAAGCCCTATGTTATAGGAATGTTTTAAATATCTCAAAATCCTTTTTACGGCCTTTAAATGACATTCTTTTGGAGAAGCTTGAAACCTAGCACACATTCAAACACTAAACATGATATCGGGCCTAGATGCGGTAAGATAGAGTAAACTACCAATCATAGATCTATAAAGTTTAGTATCTACCGACTTACCTCCTTCGTCGAGGTCTAGATGCCCATTTGTTGCCATTGGTGTTTTGATAGGTTTCGCATCCTCCATCCCAAACTTCTTGAATAAGTCTTTTACATACTTTGTTTGGCTTATGAAAGTCCCATCCTTAAATTGCTTGATTTGTAGTCCAAAGAAAAAGCTTAGTTCACCAATCATTGACATTTCAAATTCCCTAGACATCATATCACCAAATTCACAAGTCCGTTCTCATCTTGCTTGTTTCGAAGATTCATATTTTCTAAATCGATTTGCGAAGACATGGCTTCAAAAGATGAAAAGAACACAATTAAAATTATACAAACAGTTCTAAACTTTCAATCTTTCATACGAAGGATTTAATTAGTACAATACAATTAGAATTGAAAAAAAAACGAATACCCGAGTACGCGAACCGGCCCCTGCTGGGGTCCTTCTCGGCGTCGACGGCGTGCAGCAACGTCACCCGGTCACCGCCCACCGGCGTCCTCACCGACACGACACCCGCGCGGTCGCGTCGCGCGCGCTGCACCAAGACGACGCCGCCGCCGCGCTTCGACTTCGCCGCGAGCCCGCGGTGCGTGGAATACGGGCGGATTAGCGAATCGTGGGCGGCGCCACGCCACGCGGACCGACGCGAGTCGAATCGGCGCGGCGCCACGCGACTACGCGAATACTGGCGGCGCGACGCCAAGACATGCACGCGAAATTTTGAGGCCCTCAAATCGGGAGGCCTCAGACGCAGCACCGGTGGCACGCCCATGAGCCCGGGCACGGATCTACACGTTAAAAGTTCAACATCTGTACCAGCCAAAATCACAAGTGAGTATCTATCTCTCCGTAATCTGTATCGTAAACAACCAAATTTCAAAAATTTCATTCATAAACCACATCCGCACCTAAACATGTCCTATGTTCCGTGGTGCATGTGGATGGGGGCCACCAGATATCCATGAGGCGACGTCCATGGACAGGAGCCAACAGCTGCTGACCCGTGGGTGCCCCTTGGAAAGGGCACTAATGTGTTTTAATTAAATGTTTTGTTTAGTTTCTTTCCAAACCAGGATTTCTCTAGAAAACCAATCTAGCTTCTTTTGTGTTCCTATGCACGAGTTCGCACCGTGGTTAGTGTTGCCTATAAAAGACTAGGCCTATGTGCCATGTAGTTTAGATTATGAATTGGGAGTTTAGCCAGATGGCTTTAGGGATAGTCTCCATATCATGTTCTTATGTTTGCGAAATTTCAATCTAGAATTGCATCTTCGTGTTGGTTTTTATTGTAGTGTGGGTATCTTTTCGCTGATCTTTGATCTCTATTCCTCGATCGTTTGTTGTGGTGCGCACGAAAATAAAATTATCTATCCTAGCGTGAGTTGCATCATGTAATTCGTGCTCTACTTATATCTAGCTATTCTATCATTTTGAAAGATTGAGCAATCCTTGAATTTAATCTCACTAGAGGTTTGATCCACATCGCAGCCCATGCTCAAAATGGAGGAACATTCTTGGCACATTCAGCTGCTGATTGTTCTATTAACTCTGTGCTGGTCTGGTCTTTGGTGGAAGTTCTGGAGGAAATGGTGATCACTGATCGGTGACCTGCTTTGGACCAGTTGATGCTTTCGCCCTTTCTTGCTTTGACATTCTTCAGTCCTTTTCCTTTCTTGTACATTAAGCTTGCTCCTGCCCAATTTGTTCCCCCGTTTCTCTGTGTCCATCTATTTTCAAATCATTTAAAGTGGGGGTACGCGTTCGATTTATTCAGTTATATTGGTACGATTTATTCAATATTAAATTTTTTTGGTTTTTACAAACTCGAAACTGAAATAAGTAGAAAAAAATATAAATCGCACCAAATTAATCGAACTAAAACGGTACGGTTAATTCTGTATTTGGTAAAACTGCATATCATCAATGCAAAATGAAGGACGCTGAAAAAGCACCAACAATGGTATTAGTCATTGTTGGACTGGTGACTGCTAAGTAGTCCACAAGAAGCTCATGCGGTGCCGTTCGGTTGAGCTTAAATAAGTTAACTTATGGCTGAAATTGTATTTTAGCTGACTGAAATTACATTGTAGCTGATGGTGTGTAGGGTGGCACTGATGTCTGGAGGTGGCGTCGACGTACGGGTGCGTAGGGCGGCGCCGACGTCTGGAGGTGGCGTCGATGGACGGGTGCGTAGGGCGGCACCGACGGCTGGAAGCAGCGCCGACCGGCGGAGGGCCGCAGGCAGCGTAGCTGGACGCGGGCGGAGGGCTGGAGGCGCCAACGCCAAGCGAGATGCGGCGCTTGTGCCCTTGCCTCCTACTTTCCTAGGGTTAGGCCGTTAGGGTGGAGTCTCTCTTGGCTCTCACGGTCACGGAGGCGGATGGGCGGATTAGGAAATGGGCAGCTTGGAGTGTGGGCCTTCAGGCCTTGCTCTTGTTGGGCCTGCTGACTGATGAATCAGTGAATACTACAAGTTGAAATTGCGGTATATAGCTTATTTGGTTTTCTGGAGTCGAAAACCGTACCGTATACCGAAAACCGAATAGAAGCAAAACCAAAATCGAAAACCGAAAAAAACCATAATATTCGATTTATTCAGTTCGGTTCGGTTCTGTAATTTGGTTTCGGTAAATTAATGTCCACCCTTAATTTTAAGCCAAGCACAGACATGATTATGATGCTAGGATAAACATACTCATGGGGGCAAATTGGCCAGAAACGGCACGAAGGCTAATCGGGTGGAAAATAACATCCGAGGATCATTTTTGTAGAATAACATCTTAGTATCATTGACTGTTGGCCACATAACCTACTTGTCAGCCTCACAATGAATATTGTTTTTCTATAAATATATCTTTGTGGTGTAAGTGAACAAGTTTTTTCCAATTATGAAGATAATGGGTCTGTTCTTTTGGTCTGTGACTTGTGGCTTATGACTGCGGTTTATAAATTTTGGATATTTCATGAAAGAGTATGGAGTAAAAGAAACTCGTATGTTATTTTAGTCGATATAAATGAAGTCACTATAGTGTGAACTACAATCAACCTGTAAATTTCGTCTTAAAAATACTTTATTTTAAAATTAGTTAATGTAGAAAAAAATCGGAAAACAACTTTTTCAGGAAAAAAAAGAAAGGCCCATTAATAGATTTGCGATGAACGTAGATAGGATATTCATCGTATCAAATTCGCACATTTCTTTTCAATATTTGTGCTAGCACATTATTAAGGGTCTGTTCGGCTGTGCAAAAGCTAGATGGCTTTTCGTAGCCGCTACAGTATCTAGCTTTTAAATGGAGTATTTTCTCAAGACGGGGTCTAAAAGTTAAACGTAGTACACGTTAAAAGCTTAACATCTGTACCAACCAAAATTGCAAATAAGTATCTGTTTTTCCGTAATCTGTTCCGTAAACGGCCAAAATTCAAAAATTTCAGCTAAAAACCATAAGCCGCACCTAAAAAGAACACACCCTAATGCTACTGATAGTACCCGAACCTACACTACACGTACGCTAGATATGATTCTTGTACTACCAACCACCGTAATGCCATCAAACAGCTCATCTCCACGAGGTGAATAGAATAAGATGCCGATCGGCTGCACTGAAATAACTGGTTTATAATTAAAATTATATTATAATTAATTAAAATTGTACTGTAGCTGATGTGATTTATTTGACGTAACTAAAATTTAAAATTTTAAAATTAGAAAAACATATTAGCCCATCACGAACAACGTAAACGAGTACGAAAAAAACAGATAAACAAACTAAAAAGCTCAAAAGCAAAAAAATGAAATTTATAAATAGTAAGAAATAAATCATAAGTTAGAAGTTTACACCCAAACAAACGAAGCCTACGCACCAGCGAGCGAGATTCTCTGGCGTGACTTTGCTTCGTAACGTCCATCCGATGCTCCATCAATGGCCAGATTTTTTTGTTTTTTTATTTCTAGTTTTTCGTTTTTTTATTTTTATCTTTTTCGAGTTTTTTTCTTTTTTATATTTCTTTTATATTATCTGTGTTAAAATAACCTATTTTAAATAAAAAAACCTATTTTTATTTAAAAATATGTTATTTTAACACAGATAATATAAAAATATAAAAAGAAAAAAATCGAAAAAGATAAAAATAAAAAATGAAAAACTAAAAATAAAAAAAAACAAAAAATTCTGGCCGTTGATGGAGCATCGGAGTGATTTTGCTTCGTAGAATACGCGCGGAGCACCAGGTGATCAAGATGCACGGCATCAAGTACAGTACGAGAAATTTCACTCAAAGACCAAATCTCGTGGACCACACCGTCCATCCATCCATCCATCAGTCCCAAATCGCAATCACTCGCTCAATCGGCCACCGCCCCCACCTCAATCAGCATTCATAACACGAGTAGCATTGCGCAAAAGGCATTCATACCATATCACCACCGTCCAACTCACACCAAGTTGGAACAACCGCTGAACCACCTGTGCCAATGCAACCAGCACAAGAAAATCTTAGGAAACATGGAAGAAAGTATTTTATGTATCCTTCCGTGAAAATCGTCGTATTTTGCTCGACCATGTTCTCATTTTCTACCGGACATATTTGTTCAAAAATATTGTCTACCTTTCACTATTAGTTAAATTTTTGGATGAACTAGTTGGTTAATATAGTGTCAAAGTCTAAAGATTCTAAGTTTAAAACCCGGCTAAGGTAATGTATTAGAAAGATATTTAAAAAATATTTATGGTCTATTTCGAATCAACATTTTAGCTCTGATGGAGTCTAGATGTGAGGGATTGTCTATCTTTCCTTCTAACTTAAGTTTTTCGATAAACTGATTAGTTTCACGTACAAGTAACTTTTAGATGAATTGATTGATTTCACTGCAAGCAACTCTTAAAAACAACCATTCGACTGGGTGACACCTTGCAAGTCTAATGCAATGGTAGAAATCTTACATTGATGTCTTAGGGCATGTTTCTTTTGGCTGAAACTTATGATTTTTGACTGTGACTTGTGACTTTTGAACTGTTCGTACGAGAGATTACAGAGTAACAAAAATTCACGTACGATTTTTATTGATAAAAATAAAGTTGGTACAATATGTATTATAATTAACTAATATATTATATCTTAAAAAGATATTTTATTTAAAAAATAGTTACTGTAAAAAAATTAAAAAGTAACTTTTAAAAACCGAAAAAAACAGGCCTTCACACGAATGGAAGCTGCAAAGGTGAGACGCCAATGAGAAACCGCCTTGTTCCCCACCATTTTTATCAAAAGATCTCCAAGTGGATCACACCGTCCGTGACCCATCAGACGGCACACGCGACCCATACATACATACTTGCGGATTCCCTTCTTCCTTCTCCCTTCTCTCAATCTCTGTCCTCCATACCATTCCCCAAACCAACCCAACACCACCACCACCGCCGCCACCTCCTCTCCCCTCTCATTCCGCCTCGTCGCCGGCGCCATGCCCGGCGCAGCGGCCCACGCGGTGGGTCCCCATGACACCACCGCCGCCTCCTCCTCCCTTCCCCGTGGCCGCAGTGGCGGCGGCGGCGGGAGGGTGCGGGCCGGTGCGGAAGGCGGGGCCCGTGACCATGGAGCACGTGCTGCTGGCGCTCCACGAGACGGAGGCGGAGCGGGAGGCGCGGATCCGCGGCATGTTCGGCTTCTTCGACGCGGCGGGGCGGGGGCAGCTCGACTACGCGCAGATCGAGGCCGGGCTCGCCGCACTGCAGGTCCCCGCCGAGTACAAGTACGCGCGGGAGCTGCTCCGGGCCTGCGACCGCGACCGCGACGGCCGCGTCGGGTACGAGGACTTCAGGCGCTATATGGACGACAAGGAGCTCGAGCTCTACCGCATCTTCCAGGCCATCGACGTCGAGCACAGCGGCTGCATCCTCCCCGAGGAGCTCTGGGACGCGCTCGTCAAGGCTGGTATGTATGCCGTAGCCTCACCTCACCTTTCGCCCGGCCTGTACCACCGCAATTTGACCACCTCGTGCTCGGGTGTCACATGTCGGTCGCAGCGGTGTCCGGATCCCGACGCGTTGTGCGAAATGTGGTTGTGGTAGCATACTACTACTTGGTGGTTGTTGGATGCTTGCAGCAAATTAGTAACCAACCGTTGGAGTTTTTTTTTTTTTTTTTTTTGGTTTACTTGGAGAGTACATGGATGTGAGTGTTGTCATGTGTGGAGATGGGGAGGGTTCTCTGCTATGGACTTGATAATTCCAGTTATGCTTAATTGTACTTGCAAGGAGTGTATGTTTGGTTTGAGAGAATGACTGGAGAAAAATAATGAATTCCAATATGCCAACAAAGCAATGTTTGAATTGGGCATCTGTAGTAAGGGTGGCCCCACCTGAGTCCACCCGGCCTGTTAGAAAATTATAAGGCCCAATAGGATACATGTAATGACTTGTGTACCCTTAGGGGAGAGACATGTGTTCAAAAGAGCAAAGTTGTAATTATGCTTTATGAGGAAATATATACGCACCCCTCACATGAGGAGAGGCAGGGGCGTTGTTCATCTATCTCAATCACTCTACTACTCTCCTACTTCATTGCGAAGGGGCACCATGGCGGCCAGGTCCGAGAGTGCACCCTCCAACGCCTCCATCGAGCTCCACGCAGCCACCGAGGCGTTGCCCAGCGCCCGGTTTTTCTCCCTGAGTGCCACATTCAGCCGGGCCTTTTCCTCTTCCAGAGCGGCGATCTGCTGTAGCAGGCCTTCGCGCTCTTCGGAAGCCAGGCGTTGGGTTCGCTCCGCCAACGCCTGTGCATCGGCGATAGCCTTCGCGCCCTCGGTCTCCAGGAAACGGATGCGTTCGTCTCTCGAGGTGCAGGCTGCATGGGCGTCTTCGCGGCCTGCCGAGCGGTGGCGACCTCCGACTCCGCGGCGCGGAGTCGGTCCTCCAGGGCACCCCGGTCGTGAGCCCTGGCCACCTGTAAAGTGCGGGCGAGGGCGAGGGCCTGTGCAGTACAACTATTAGCGATGGCCTTACAAACACAAATACAATCGGAGGACGGGAGGCACGTACCCTTATCTCTGCGGCTTCCAGAGCACATTTTGACATTTTTTGCTACATAGATGGATGCCTCGGTTAGTCTATTTGGGTAGAAAAATTAGACGGTAATGTTGTGAAGAAAATTGCTATGCTAACATCTTGCAATATGCTAGCAGGCTACTTAAAAAAAGACCTCAAAAGGCAAAAGGTTCACGTGGGCCGTTCGGTCTGTAAATCATTTGAGGTGTAGTTACCAAAGAACCGTGCACCTGACATGTATCTGGTGCAAAAATAAATATAATATTAGTTTGCTAAAAACACCTATAGCCCTGTTGAAGTTTTGAAGAAGCTTCTAAAAAGTTGTGGGCTTGATACTTCTAGCTAATATGTATGACAATATTCTACCAAAAAGTTGGACACCATCACAGGTCATCTTTAAATAAAGATTTGCAATGTTCAAAGCATATATAGCATATCCAGGACGTTTAACATACAATTTAATTTAATTCTTTACTAAAGATTGCCACTGAGAAAGCTTCCACTGCTTGTCTTTGTCGACTCTGCCAAATGGCCGATAATAATTTACTGAACCTTGAGAGTTAGAACCAATTGGGTGTCTGATTGAACCATTTTTGGTCCATGAATCTTTTGGCTTTGGTTTATTTTCCATTTTTCGATCCTAAACCATGTTGTGATGAAAAGTGTGCGCCTTGATGCTTAGGGCCTTGCACCTTGCTGCTAAAGGTGCGCACCTAGCTTAGCTTGCTGTGCATTGTGCAGAGTGAGGTGCTTTTGTCTCCCTGTGCCTCGCCCTTAGTGCCTGTTGTGCACTTTAGACTGTATTGCATGATGCTTACAGTAAAATAGTTTGTTGCATTGGTGCAATGCAACTTTCATCAGCTTTTCTAATTCTCTAATATCTGCACAAATGTTGATAGCCATCTTGTTTCTCATAATTGCTTGACTGTTATATGCAATAAAATACTATGGAAATTATCTCAATTATCAGCATTTCGTCGTGGTCGTACCATTAAGTCAAATTTCTGCCTCGTTCTAAACGAGTTGAAATTGGGCATATGACAACAGTTGCTATAAATAATAATGATGGATTGACCATGTATTATATTTCCCACCACTCACAGGACTTTCATGTCGGAGGAATTCATCCACCAGATGTAGGCGTTGAAGATCATATAGATCAGATCCTTCTGATACCTTGCATGGCCCTAAATATTTTCATCAAACAGTTCGACATGGTGTCATGGTCACAAAATTATCGTAAACACAGCTGATGTTGTGATCCGTGTGGCATGTTCTCCTTCATTTGAGTGCATGTTCCTGCATGATAATACAATTTTTAATTGGTACGCATTAATTAGTGTACCACATTAGGGAATTTCAAATTCCTTCAACTAAATCTACACTGTTGTAATCTGGTTCCACCAAATACGTGGAACACATTTTCCCATTTTTCTCCTGACTAATGTTGGACTTTTTTGTTCTCTAATAATGTGGTAATTTGTGGGTCTCAGAGAAAACATGCAGCCTCACATCTTACCAGTTTTTGTTAGGCCATAGATTATTACAGGTTCCAAAAACTCTGGACAGTTTAGAGTGTTAGCCTGTTACTTATCTGCCTCAATCCTCACCTTGTCAGTGGGAGCAATTCTACTATTCATCACTCATTGTCTGAATTAATACTGCATCCAATACTGCTGTAGCTTAGTGAGGCAACCCCAAGGATACATACCCCATAGGCCCATACTAAAAGTTGCATAGCATAGGCAACCAAAATTGAGTACCTCAGTTGAAGGTGTGAAGCAACCTCACATGATAAACAGCAACCCTTAGCTTACTTAAAGGTGGGAAATTGAGTCAGCTTCCAGCCTGCCATGAAATGTTGTTATGATAAGTTTCACTTTGCTTTTTTTTTTAACTGCTATCATGGTGTTTAGGATTTCAATTTAGGGTTACTTGTGAGTTAGCCAATGCATTGCCTAAGTGGAGTTCATGATACTGAAACAAAGTTAAGAAATATAATTTAGGTAGGCTTCATACTTATGAGCTGTACTGATATATCAGCTTGACATGGGAACCAATAATGATCAACCGGGTATTTCAACTGTACCTTTTTGGGCCAAAGATCTGCGTAGATGACTTTAGAGGACAAATACTTCCCAAAAGGCTGAGAAAATAGGTTGAAGGGGTTGTAATGGTAGCTATAGGTTTTGGGTCTTTGATTTGGAAATGTTTGTGCATGGAAGATTTAAGCTGGTTTTAATTGCAACAAAGCAGCAAGTTGTGGAGCAACTCATATTAGATTGTTAGTTACTTCATTTAGACTCCCAAAGGCATATTAACTTTATCACAGATTCTGGTCCTCAGTATCACCTAAGTTCAAGGAGTGCTTTCCTATGGATGTCAAGGTTGTAGGGAACACACATTGATCTAATTCCTGCATTAAATAGCTAGCTTATTATTTTATCACAGCTTCTGTCAAAAAAATGAAAAAAATGAATTATATTCAAACCCCTGTCTAGATTTTAGAAAGCAGCTTGCGTTCGTGTAGTTTGCTTCCTTGGCAGTGCTTTGCCTGAAGTCCTAAATATCTTCACAATCAAGTTATTTAGAGCTCATCATTTTTGTATCCATAATATATCTTACAAGCAACGTCAGTTTGTTGTTTGCAGGAATAGAGATTGATGATGAGGAGCTTGCACGATTTGTTGAGCATGTGGACAAGGACAACAATGGAATTATCACTTTTGAAGAATGGAGGGACTTTCTTTTGCTTTATCCTAATGAAGCAACCATTGAGAACATTTATCATCACTGGGAAAGAGTCTGCCTTGTAGATATAGGTGAACAGGCTGCTATACCAGAAGGCATAAGTAAGCATGTCAATGCAAGCAAATATCTGATTGCAGGAGGGATTGCTGGTGCAGCATCTCGTACCGCAACTGCACCTCTTGATCGCCTTAAAGTGATCATGCAAGTACAAACAACACGTACTACAGTCATGCATGCAATTAAGGATATATGGACTCAGGGTGGTCTATTGGGATTTTTTAGAGGGAATGGATTGAATGTTGTAAAAGTTGCTCCAGAAAGTGCAATAAGATTTTATGCCTATGAAATGTTAAAAGAATACATTATGAAGAGCAAAGGAGAAAATAAGAATGAAATTGGTGCTTCTGAACGTCTCGTTGCTGGTGGTTTGGCTGGTGCAGTAGCACAAACAGCAATTTATCCTATAGATTTAGTAAAGACACGGCTACAGACTTATTCATGCGTGGGTGGTAAAATTCCTAGTCTTGGTGCATTGTCGAGGGATATATGGATGAATGAAGGTCCTCGAGCATTCTATAGAGGCCTCGTTCCATCATTGCTTGGTATTATTCCTTATGCTGGAATTGATCTTGCTGTATACGAGACTTTGAAAGATGTGTCCAAGACATATATACTAAAGGACAGTGGTAAGTTCTCGCTCAGACTTTGTTGGCATTTCTAATCATTTTTCTTATAAAATGTATGGTTCTTGATTCTTGAATGTTATTGTGATCATGTAGATCCTGGTCCTCTAGTACCACTTGGCTGCGGGACTGTCTCAGGGGCTTTGGGAGCAACATGTGTTTACCCTTTACAGGTCATCAGAACAAGGTAAGAAACGTATAATTGTACAGACAGGAATCTTTCTTTCTCTCAACTGTACTTCTAAATATTTGTAGACTGCAAGCTCAACGGGCCAATTCAGAGGCCACATATAGAGGAATGTCTGATGTGTTCTGGAGGACCCTACAGCATGAGGGTATTTCTGGATTCTACAAAGGAATCCTACCAAATCTCCTTAAAGTGGTGCCTGCTGCAAGTATTACCTATCTAGTTTATGAGGCGATGAAGAAAAATCTCTCTCTTGATTAAATTCTGGAGTTGTTTTGCAAATCAGCCATCATTATTGACATGGATGCTGTAGAGATAATGACGACACATGACACATGAATTGACCGGTTAAATAGCTCCTTTATTTTTGAAGTGAAAGATGGTGCCTTCAGGATAGAATTGGAAGCTAAGGTGGCATGTTCTCCTAATTTTCATTCGGGAGCAATGAAAGGATAATTATCAGATCATTGAGGCACCCATGCTGGCATACTGGTAACACTTCCTAGTCATCAAGTTGTATTACAGCAATTATACTTGATATGTCTTTTTTTTTGTCTTATAATAATAGCTCTTCTTTGTGCATACACAACTACCTTCAAATTTCTGCGCATATTTGAGATCTGGGAATCACAGTGAAAGAATCTATATTATGTTGTGAGCCTTAGATCATTTAGCTGATGTTGTTTTCTAGGAGTAATTTTAAGCTAACAATGAGCAAACAGCAAACTTGTAACAGTGTGCGCTTTCTATCTTGGTACTTCGATTATCTGTGTATACCTTTTTTTATTGCTATAGAGTAATAGAGAATACAGGTGGCAGCTAAATGTTGCTAATTTTGGTGTACAGTTTAATAATGCTAATATGAATAGCATTATCGCATTAATCCATAGCAGTTCGACTTCTAGAAGTGGCATGGATTCTTAAGTGACAAATTATCGCATACATATATTGTCGTCTACCACAGCTGAATATACCTAGGTCTCATGAATAAACAAAAAAAGACTCAACAGTTAAAGGAATATGTTTAGTTTATTAATTAGTTAGGTTGTAGGGAAGCGAATGTATAGAAAGAAATATGATATATATGAGATGGTTATTTGAAGGGGCAAATGAACCTTTTCCATGGTAACAAGTTTATTATTGGATCAGATCAAATCTTTGTGATAAGGTGTGTAAATACTAATGGCCAAAATCAGATTGAATTTGGCCGATATTAGGTTCAAATTTGAATATTTGTGTAGGATTAGCATCTCGAAATGGTGCAAGACGAAATGAGAAATACACTGCCTCTGTAAATTGATGAAATGAAGTGTTGTCGGCTCTGACTGAAGAAACACCATTGGCCTGAAGAAATTAGCTAAGTGAGAGTTTAAACCTGCAGTCCAATTGTGTTCCTCTCAGATATGTGCTGTCTGTATTCTGTCCTTGAAAGGTTTATGCTCACATTTTTCTATATACAATAGTGTTTTATAATAGAAGAGGGAATAAGTAATGTGGAACTGGTTTACAGATGCCTTGATGCTAGTCTTGCACTGTGCTTTACTTCAAAGAAAGTAGAATAAAGATGAGCCACCTAGTTAACTTTTTCTTTCTTGTGAACCTTGGGTTTTGATATTCAGGACTCAGTAGTAGTGCAGTACAAAGTATGTTTAGAGTTCAATGAATCTTATCTATCACTCAGTGCCCTGTACAATTCTTGTGTCTTACATAACCGATCTGGTTGTCTTCCCACAAATATAAAATAAAAGTTGTCAAGGATACAGCTGGCTTTTCCCGGATGCTAAATTCTAACTGTATTGTTGGAGCTAAATCCTTCAATTATTTCTACTAGGGTACATGACCTGTAGTTAGGAGCAGGCATCTGATGGTAATTGCATTCATCTGCCATGATGTCACTCTGTCTTGTATTGTACCCATGGGGTAATATCATTGATTGGATGCCTTTCAGCTTTGTATTACAATTTCATTTTGTATCGTGGTGCATTCTTGACTCCAAAACAGCTTCTAAGCCATTATGTATTCAGCACAACAGTCACTGTTTCATCATCATCTCTAGGACAGAATGCATGAGGTTTTAGAAATTTGGCCTTACAACAACAACTACAATAAAGCCTTTTATCCTAAATAAGTAGGTTAGGCTAGGAATGAAACCTCATCAAGGTTAAAGAACGAGCCTTGTAATAAAACTTACAATGCTAAAACACTACGCCATACATCCTACCATTTGAACTAAGATTCTAAAACTGCCCTTAAACCTTCTTATATCATGATTTCGGTATGTGAATCGCTAACTTCCATGCGCTCCTATTAGGGGTGTAAATGAGTTGGGTTCAAATGGGTTGGATTCTTGATTGGGCAGAAATGAGTTGAAAGAATGAATGGGTTGGGTCGGGTTGAGTTGCCTCATAAAAAGGATTGGGTAGGGTTGAAATGGGTTCTAAAATTTAGGGTTGAGAATGTGTTCAACACGTGTGTTATGGTCGGACGCGTTTACTCGCGGCGCAGCATACAACAGGGCTCAGCCGCGCACGCAGCAGATGCGGACATGCCGGACGGACTACAGTCCGGTTCCCATGCAAACAGCCCTGCCGTTTCGGAGTAACAGGGTTTTCGAATAATAGCGATTGCTTGCTAAGTAATAGATATAATACCAGAGGTTGTTTCCTATTCGGTTTAGTTGAGATTTGTTAGGGGCTAGTCTATATATGAGGCAGCCGCAGCTTTTGATCAGTTAAGAAGAGAGCTTGTTACCCTTTTCTTCCTCCTTTGCTCGCCTCCCATGCGCACGGGCGAGCATAGCCTCCCAGCCGATTGGCGCCCTCTCGTTACTGTAGAAAATTCAAAAGCAGAAGCCAAAAGCTGAAAAAGAACAGGGCCTATAATAAATTTCAGAAAATTTCGTGAAACTTGTATGGTGTGAACGCGAGTTATAAATTTTAAGTACCGAACTTTTTCAAAAGTTACCTATAAAAACCTATTGGTCCCACATTTGTATCTGGACCTAAAAATTTACACAAAGTAGCGTCTTTGCACCCTAAATCATCTATAATAAATTTCAGGCAATTTCGTGAAATTTTTATAGTGTGAACACAAGTTAGAAATTCTAAATACCAAACTTTTTTAAAATTTTTCTATAAATGCACTTGTACCAATATGTAGTAAATTAGTAAAGAGTGGGTGCAATAGGTTTGAAATGGGTTGAAACTCATTTCTACCATTTGGGTTAGGTGGAAATGCCATATGGGTTGGGTTGGGTTGGATTGTGGAGGGTGCTCAATGGGTTGGGTTGGGTGTGGTTTTGAGCTTCTTTAAGTGAGGGTTGGTTTGGTTTTGGGTTGGGTTTTAACCCACCTCTTGCTCCTACCCAAAACCAAACCCCTAATCTATCATGACTCATTTGCTTCGCTTTCCATGTTTCAGTTAAATGGCATCATCGGCTCCGAGTTAGCTATTTATCGCGGATTTCTGAAGGTTTATTTTGCCCCCAGTCTCGGGGTGAGTTTTGTTAGTCAAAACTGTAACACACGGGAAAATTCTCTTTCATTTACGATTCCTTGTTCTCCTGAACTCAACAGGAGCTGTGACCTTTACCGACCGCAAAATTGCCCTGCAGAAAGGGTGCTGGTTATACATGTATTTTCCTCGGCTGTTTGCCAAAAGTCAACGCCTACTGTATGTAATAATCTGCCTGCATTGCCGATCCCGATATAGCTTTTTAAATGGTTACGCTGTTGCATACGTATGCATCGCCAACGCAAATGACCTGGGAGGCTTGAGTAATGTAAAGGCGGTAAAATACTCAAAAGTGTGTGTATATCTGCTAGCAGAAGTTTCCTCTGGGTGTTTACATGCTAATCGTGTGTTCTGGTTCCATAACCAAGTTCAGCTCAGTGTGTGCAACTGGTTGATGCATCCATACAGGTCGGCTCTTGTGAAAGGGAAGAGCAGCTCTTGCCACGTGCGACCACTGGACACTGGTTATTCCATGGTTGCCGACATTGCCAGAAGCATGCTAGAGGTTATGATATTCTACACAGGCACTAGAAATTTTGAGTTTACGGAACCAGAGATCGGGCTATCTATGGTTGTAGCTCGAGGCCTTTAACGCACTATGTTTAATTTGTAGGCTTCGCTTTGATGTAAAATTCATGAAAAATCATTAAAAAAAATAGAGTTAGTCTAAGAGTTGGCACAAGAGCAGCTGGTCCAGTCCGGGGCATGATGCTGTGGATATCGCTGTCAGAGTGGCCATGTCTTTTGTATGGCGCTCTCAAAAGAAGCTTCTTGCAAAGATGAAAGACTAGGATCGTAGGAAGCAAAGGACAGTTGAACTGTTGGCGTTTCGCGGTCTCTAGGGTTGCCATGGTCTTCTAGAAGCTCTCGTAGTCGAAAGGTACATCCCGAGAAAGCAGAGATAACGAAGGGAGCTGAAAGGGGCAGCCAGGAGAGGTGGAAAGGGCAGCAGGAAACCGGGGTGAATTTCGTTCGGTGTAGGTGTGCGATGGGATGGTGCTGGTTGATGCTGCCCTTGCACTCCGTCGTCCACCAGTTTCGCCACTATCCATGTGGATTTTTATGTCACTGTTTCTTGACTAGCTGTGGTCAAGATCTCATGATTATGTTATGTTGGTTTGGACTATTGAGTTTTATGCACCAACTAATTTACCTAAAAACTTAAGTTGTTGGGGAAAGATGAGCAATTCACTTATACTTCGACGCCCTCCTCACGTGTTTCTCTTAGACCTAATACGTAGAATAGAAGTGGACTGTAATAATTTTTTAATTACGTCAGCCAGGTCTTGAACTCGAGATCTTTTGAATCTGATACCATATTGAGTTTTATGCACCAGCCAGTTCACCTAAAAATTTAAGCTATTGAGGAAAAATAGGCAATTCACTTATACTTAAACATGGACATGAGTAAAGCATCAATGGGTGATGCATGCTAGACTAGTAGCAGTTCAACCGGTGTGGCATCTGGTTTATCTGGTTAAATGGTAGCGGCGCAAGTCCCATTATATACTTGTTGTTTGGATTGTTCGTCGATGTTATTTGGAATTGATCCGGGAGCTCCTCGTTGACTACGTATTTCCCAGGTACGTGCTATGACCGTATCTCCTTGCTCGTAGAGAGTAAAACGCAACGTATTTTTTTTGCTATGGTCTACTCAGAGAGAGAAGGAAACACCAGGGCAGCCTCACGTCAGGTAAATTGACATTTCCAGACCGGACAGATCTTGTGTTTTGCCTTCACGGCATCGAGCAACTGGTATACGGACGAAAAGTACACTTGCATACGACCATTCAGATCAGGTTGTGTGTTTGGCCATTCAGGCAGGCACAAAAATAGTTAAGTACACGTGCTTATAACTGTTGGGATGTACGATCTTGACTGTACCAAAGTGGTTCTTTCTGTACCGAACATGTTGGCCATCATCTAGTAGACTAGTACTATAGTAGGTCGCTAGTAAGGTGTACCATTACGCGACTCAATATTAGGAAGCTTATTATCAGCTCGACGATGAGATTGCTCGAGTGCAAAATATCTTGGCAAGGGGACTTCAGGCACATGCAAGAGATGCTAAGGCCCCGGTTGCAACCTAGGAACTAGAAAAATAACTTAGAAAATCTGCATGTTTTCTGCAAAAAATAGATTTATGAAACTATTGTATTCAAAGTCCCATAGATATTGTTATTTGACTCTAGTAGAACTTGGGTTTAGAGAGAGAGCAAGTCGACTAAGCTTGTATTGTCTACTGGCTGTCTAGCTTCACCTACTCTAACCTCGGCCTCGCTCAGCTCAACCGTTTTGAGCGTGCCTATTAGATGGTTTGCATTGGAACCACCTCCCGATGGAGGGATAGAATTATGGATATGCCACTCCATCTATCAGGGTTTAAATTCTAAGAGCCTGTTCGGCAAGTCAAAAGCAGGACGACCTTTTGCTTTTGCTGCAGTACCTAACTTTCAAACGGAGTATTTTCTCAAAACGGGATCTACAAGTTAAACGTAGTATACGTTAAAAAGCCCAACATCTGTACCAACCAAAATCGTAAGTGAGTATCGGTCTCTCCGTAATCTGCATAAACAACCAAAATTCAAAATTTCGGTCAAAAGCCATAAGTCAGGTTTAAATTCCCTAAGACCTATCTCTTATGTACATGCGAGTGAGCTTTCCCTCCTCGGTTTATTCTAGGTGTGTACTAAGTGGATGCACTTGTGTGTATGTACATGTGGTGTACGTGTGTGATGATATGTGTTGAAGTATCTAGGCCTCTATTTAAATATTTTGGTAATTAATGATAATCGATTTAAGGGACATAACATGTTATTGAGTTTATGAGAAAGGTTTGGACTCAAAATTGGAAATGGAACATGGAAGACACGTGTGAGATGGACATTAAGTGGATTTAGCACAAGGCAAAGGTAATAGAAGGATAACGACATTTTCATAGCTTCTATCAATCTTGGTGTTTGGTGTTAAAACTGGATTGCTAGATTAGATATCGTACTATTAAGATAAGTTCTTGGTTAGTAACTTGATAGCATCTTATGCCATATTGCTCAAACTTTGTGTGCTAGCACTTAAGAATGGCCTTTTCCACCCCTTAGTGTTCTGAAATTTGCATGGCTGGTATGACCGCCATTGCTACTATGGTGTAACCAGTGCACAGTCTTACTGTTGTTTAGTTGCTGGTACTTCTTTTTCAGAACGTGTGTTTTTGTCTTCTGGCGATTTTCAAAGCGCGGTATGACCACTATTCCTAGGGCGGTATGACTGCAAGTTGATCTGACCAGCATTTTCATGTTGGTATCTCTTTTACAGAGCACTGGTTTTTAACTGTTTTTGGTGGTTCCTGCGGTGGTACTACTACTGTGTAAAGGGCGGTCATACCGCGCCCCGATGCTATTGATCTTTGCATAGTGGTAGTTATTTCACAGAACCAATATTTTCTAAGGCTTTCAGGTTTTAGAGATGTGGTCCTGCCGCAATTTGTGTGGTGGTCTGACTAGCCTCTTTTAATGGCTAATTATTGTGCATTTAATATTTAATATCTAACCGTTAACCCGAAGGACGGTCCGACTAGCCTTGCAATAGCGATAGTATCGTATCCGGTTGAAAAGTAGGGATTTTGTTCCAAATGGCTCTTTTAGTGGTTGGGGCTATAAATACGCAATAGGAGTCGCTCTTGCACCTCTGTTGAATACTAAGTCCTTTCATCCTCTAGTTCATTCAATTATCTCGTTTCAGGTTGCCGAGAGTATTCAAGTGTCTTGCATTCATTGTCTGAGTTTTGTGGCACCTAATCATCATCAAGCATCATCAACTTGTTACTCTTGGAGGTTACCGCCTCTTAGACGCCTTGATAGTGTGGAATCGGTGATCTCTTCGAGAAGATTATGAAGAGGCTTGGTATTAGTTCGAAGATTAGCTCACCTACCCAGAGCGAGAAAGAGTTACCATAATGGATTGATAAATGCTCACTTTGCGCATGGAACCGGCTTAAGTCGTTCAAACCCCGTCAACATGGATTAAAGGAGTTCAACAGAACTCCAAGACCACGAGAAAAGTTATCGAATTCATCTTGTGGTTTCCTTTTGGTTCTTTACTTTGTTCATTTACATTCCTAGTGTTTGAATTGTATAATTATCACCTCCATGATTGCAAATCTTGTTTAGACTTATGTTGTTGGTGCATTTACAAAATTTAGACTCTTTAGGATTTGAATTGTGCAAAAACAAATTTCACATCATGCTAGCTCAAAAACCAGGTTTTAGCAAAAAAAATTCAAAAAACTTCTATTCACCTCTCTAGTCAGTTATCTTGACCATGTATTATATGTGTCCTTGTAATCGGAAAAAAAAGGTTTATTCGGCCAAAGCAAATGCAGCTTGGTCGCCTGTCAGCCCTGGGCTCTCGGCTAACCCAATAAATGGTCAGATGTGGATACTATTTTCCTCCATTACATCATATTACACAAGACAACATGCGACAAAACACACCAGAAACGAGAAAAGGTTAAAAAAAAATGCATAACCAAGAGAAATAGGAACTGATTCAGAAACACCACGAAGAGTATATAAAAAAAATCTTCATCTCACACCCACATATCCAAACACCAACGACAGCGCCACCACAACGGCGACAAGTGTCCCAACAGCGACGCCTCCCAGGACGCCCTAGAAGAACCAATCTCGCAGCTGCAAGAGGAAAGGGCCCCAAGCGTGACAGCATAGCTAAAGGAGGGAGAAAAGTCTTGGTGGCAAGATCTTGCTATTTTTTTTCTTATGACTTATAAATTTTTAAATAAATAAATAGGATATTTTCTTTATCGATGTCTTAATGCAGGTTATTAGAATAATTTTGTTAAACTAACTTATTATATTCAATTTATTTATATAAATACTGATGCTAGAAAAACTATGGGTTGTAGCCATACAACAATAACCGCTCTTTGCTCTTTCCTTCTTTCCCATTTGCTTTTGCTCTGCTTCTTTCCCATTTGCTGGAACATGATCGATGCAGCCCTTTGTGATTATCTCGGAATGGATAAGCACAGGGGGCAATTCAGATGCTACGTGCACCTCTCGTTTCGCCAATACAACTTCGATGGTCGACCCAACATGGGGAACTTGTGCCCAGCATCCTGCAGGTGTGGTGCCTCGTTTTTAGCCTCGCTATTCTCGACTTCAGTTTTTAGTTTTTAGATTATTTTCATTATTCATAAATTTCGTCTTTTTTTAAATTTTTGGTTTTTTTGAGTTTTTTTGCCGGTTCTTTTTTCTCGTATTCGTTTGCGTTGTGCGTGATAAGCTAACATATTTTTCTATTTTATTTTACTTTTTAAATTTAATTACGCTAAATAAGTCATCTTCAGCTACAGTGAAATTTCAGCTACTATAATGCAATTTTAGTCATAAACCAAAACTTTTCAATCCAACCGAGCATGACCAAATTTGTTCGATGTGTCTGTACAAGATGAGCTGTGCAATGAAATGTTAGTGGAGAAATTATGTTGTTGACAGTGAAACCTGTGTTGGATCTGTTTTGTTAATCGCCACGTCTATAGGGCCTGTTTGGTAAATCACAAGCCAGTCGATTTTTGGCTTTTGTTACAGTATCTAACTTTCAAACGAAGTATTTTCTCAAGACGGGATCTACAAGTTAAACATAGTACATGTTAAAAGTTCAATATCTGTACCAACCAAAATCGTAAGTGAGTATCGGTCTCTCCGTAATCTGTACCGTAAACAGCTAATTTTCAAAAATTTCAGCCAAAAATCGTAAGCCGCAGCAAAAAAGAACAGACCCATGATAAAGACTTACGAGAGGTGATAACATGCTTCTCGACAACTTGGTATAATCCGTCCAATTCAGAACAGCTCCAATAGAATACAAACCTATGTAAACTCAAATTTGGCCAAAGAAACAATTTTGATACTATTTACCATGCTAGACCAGGCTGTGCAATCGCATGGACGAACTGATATTGTTTTTCTGAAACAAGAAGGATGCACCTCACCCGTTTTAGCTAGTATATCCATCGCGATGTTAGACAAAAAAAAGTACGACAAATTGGTTCGCCCATTAGCCTTGCATTTACGAAAAGGTGTGGCAAAAGTGCAGTTTGTTTGTGTTAGATCGCTCTGCCCGCTCGACTGGGCTTAAAGCTTCGGCTTTTCGCATAGTGCGGCACTGTTTAAAGTTTATTTTTATGCTGTAATTATTGTTAACTTTTGAACGTAATTAAATTTAAAAATATATAAAAATTACGTCATCACACAATGTAAAGAAATAAGAAAATAAAGACAAGCAAAAAATTAATAAAAGACAAAATTAAAAGGGTAGAAGACAGAAACTAAAAACTAGTGAAGCTTATCGGCTGGGCTGAAAAGCTGTAGCTTATAGCTGAAATTGCACTGTAGCGGCTGAAATTTTACTTTAGCTGAAAACAGCTGATTTGGTGTAATTAAATCTAAAAAAATTAATAATAGAAAAAACATGCTAGCTCATCACGGACAACGCAAACGAATACGAGAAAAAAAAACCGCAAAAAGCTTTAAAAAGCCAAAAGTTCAGAAAAAATCGAAATTTATAAATAATGAAAAATAAGCCAGAAATCAAAAGCTGAATCTAAACGAGCGAGGTAAAGCGGGTTAGTTGGATAACTCCAGCTGCAACTAACTCTAGCTATATAAAATAGCCGCCCCTACGTCATTCATTCTAGGAATCTAGGATATTCCAACCGCTGATCCGCCGTTAGCTATGCAAATGTGGGCTCTTTTGGCATTTCTGTCAATGTGCGTCACCTCCTTTGTTGTCCCTTTATGTGTAAGTTGCAAACTTGCAATCTAGTAAATATCTAAGCAAACACAAACAAAACCGCCGCACAGAACAGCGGTTTCCGGCGACACCAAGAGCCTGATGAGGCGCCACATCGCCTTGGAACATGCATCACGAGGATTCCGCGGTTTATGCCGTCGGATACGGTAGGATGACGGGAGAAGCCGTATGCGCCGATCTGGCTGATCGGTGGATGGGTGGATCCATCGACGGACGGATGGGTGGATCCACACTGTGAAACGCGCCGGAAGGTTCACGTGAATGGTATTATTGGCCTGTTGGCCTGTTGTTTTGGCTCAAGTTTACGATTTTTGGCTATGGTTTATATTTTTGATTATAGAATTGTGAGAGATGATGAGATATAAATGAAGTCGAAGTGATACTACAGTAATGAAGTGTGATTTTATTGATATAAATGAAGTCGACACTTCATTCTGTACTTCACTTCTACAATTAACTCCCACGTAGACCTATATCGAAAAGATACTGCTTTGTGTTTAGTGATCGTAGAAAACCGAAAACAACTTTTAAAAGCTAAACAGAACATGCTCTAACATGCCCTATAGCTATTTTTATCGTCGGCCACTAGTTGTTTTGATTAGAGATTAAATTACTGTCAATAGTAGTTAATTAGTACTAATCATACATATTAAGCCTAATCGTGGCTAATTGTGCGGCTATCTACCGCTTTGTGCGTGCTCGATAGGTCATCTCGCTTGAGCAAAATCTGTGGCTCAAAGGTATTTGGTGATCAATATGACGTGTCATCTAGCCTTCTTCTTCTAGCTATCGAGCTTGAGGGGAAGATAAATTTATAAAAGCAGGTGAAGGTAGATTTATAATAGATTTTTTCCATTTCTTGTGAAATTCCAGAAATAAAAATGGGTTCTTAATAGGAATGCACATCCTTCACTCCATAACTGTCCGATCCAGAATCGACGCCGCGCGAACAAATCAATAGAGAAATTGAGAGCTTTGGAACTTCTCACTGGAAAAACAAGGCCGCCATGTTCGCTTCCATCCGAACTATACCATGCTCGATCCAACGGCTAGGCACGTAACTGTGCTTCTCTTCCATTCAATAGCTAGCTATCCCGGGAACGAACAATCAACAAGCTAGTAATGAAAGATAGATGGATATAGCTAACCACGTTTTTTTATAACGGGTCTTTTTTTCAGCTTCTATAAATTGATTTTCAGTTTTTATAGTAACTAAGGTTTTAAATGAAATATCTTTTTAAGACAAGATTTATAAATTAATTATAGTATATATATATCAGTTAAAACTATATATATATTTCTGTTACTCCGTACTATCTCATAAACAATCTAAAAGTCATAAATCCATGTAAAGAACATTACCCGAATAAAAAGAACGGTTCCTTCCTTCTTTCCATACGTGGGACTCCCGTTATGCGCGCGAATTCTACCGATCGGAAGCTGCCATGTGCCAACGGCAGAGCAAAATGATGTTGCCTGAGGAAAGAGGGGCGACAACAACATGGAAGCAAGTGCAAGCAACAGGAGAAGTGCTGGCAAGCAGTCTCCCGTTCTCGCTTCTCGGCCCCAACCAACCCAAGGAATTCCAGGGCCCGCTCCAGATAATTTTTTTAGCTTTTAGTTTATTTAAACTAGAAGCCATTTAAAACACATAAATCTCTAATTTTAATTTATTTTAATTTTAACTTTTTTTCTCTTATTTCTTTGTATTGTTTAAAACGATATAATGGTTATTTATTTATTTATTTATTCTTAAAAACTAATGACTGCTATAATATAATTCCACTCCGAAACCCTACGCTAAAATTCACAGCTGAAGCCGTGAGCCGTACGGAGCGCCGCCGATATAGGGAAATTAGGCCGGTTAATCTCGGCCACCATACATTTGTATGAAGGAAGAAAGACAGAAATCTTTTGTTGATATATGATTGGATGCCCATCTTGTCAAATTTCATGTCCAGGCGAGGAGAGCCTGACATCCCCAATAGCGATTGGTGCCGTGCCGGATAATACCAGCAATGTGATTTACTGGCGTTGCTGCTTGCCAGAGTGAAAAGGCTGGAGAGAAATGTGTGTACTACTGTCCAGATCCACGAGGATTTATTGCGAGCTTCCCTTTATACGTTGAAAATATAGGGCCTAATTTTTTAGCTGTGATTTATAGTTTTTAAATTATTTGTGTGAGAGATTATATAGTATTTAAAATTTACTTGTGGTTTTATCGATATAAATAAAGTCGTTATAATATGTATTAAATTAACTAGTAGACTTTATCTTAAAAAGATAATTCCTTTAAAACTAGTTACCGTAAAAAATAAAAGCTGAAAAAAAAACTCACCGTAGACTTTTCTCCCAGGCGAAGACCAGCAGTAGAAGCAAACCAGTAAAACCTCACTGAAAACCGGTGTCCAGGCCCGTCTAGGAGACGGGAATTTGGTTAGAAATCCTGTAGAGATTATACAGATTTCTGCAAAATTCATACGAAACTTTTATAGTAAATTATACATATGAAGGCTTAAGGTAGAGTATTGATATTCTGCCCGGCGGCGTTAACAATTTTACGACTGCATCGATGCATGTGGCTGCCCCACGGTCGCTCCCTGGAGTCTAATACAGGGGATGGTGATGGATAAAGATGGCATTCGTACGAATCTTGAAGCAGATCAGACGATACTAAGTACAACCACCATTAATTTTTTAGTAACAAGAATCAGAAAGATGTTAATCCTTACGAAAAATCGAAAATCTACCTTAATCTCACGGAAAAGATGTCAATTTTTACGAAAATCGGAAAGGTTCCCAAGTTCCACATACAAAGACTGCAAAATGACTACTATGCCCATGCAGCGATGATTCCAGCCAAATCTTTCCAAGTAACTTCTGCAGGTTCGATAACCTTGAAAGCTCGCCTCAAACGAGCTACTGCCTTTGGTTTCTTAATTTTATTTTTTTATTTTTTAGTTTTTTTCTCTCTTACTTTTTATATTGTTTGTGATGATATAATTTTTTAATTTAATTATATTAAAAAGGTTAATAGCAGCTAGATACAATGTATTTTCAGATAATATAATATAAAAGCCATAAACCTTAGACTAAGCCTAAACGAGCGCAACCAAATATATACTAAGCAGACTTTGACCACCTAGCCTAACCCAATGGCAGGTAGAGGTCCAAGGATCTATTAATATATAGCAGCGTGCGTGCCTACGAGCTCTGGCACTACTGTGCGGTCCCAGCTCAACGACCCAAGTACTCCCTCCCACAATAGTCGTCTCGTCGCCGCTGCTCTCTCGTCTCTCCTCTCTCGCCGCCGGCGGCCGCCTCTGCCGAGCTGCCTTTGCGCTGCGCCATGTCCTCGTTCTCGTCGTCGGCGGGCTCCCCGCTGGGCGGCTCCCACGCTGGCCTCGCCATCGCCGCCACCGCCATGGCGCTCTCCGGCACCCTCGTCCTCTTCTCCCTCTGCCGCGCCAAGCCGCACCAGCACCACCTGGTCTCCTCCGATGACTCTGCTGCCACCGCCGCTCCTCCGTCCCCTGCTCGGCTCCGGCCCTGCCTCTCCTCCGGTGAGACAGCGCGACCAGAACTCGGCTGTTGCGACCAGAACCCGGCTGTTTTGGTTTCTTGATTCTTACATCCGGCGGCTCCCCTGTTTCTGCGTGCGTGCAGAGAAGCGGAAGCGGGAGAAGGCGCGGCGCGGGAGCAAGAAGCGGGTGCGCTTCGCGGACGACGTCGTCGATAATGGCGCCGCCTGCCCGGCGCCGGAGGAGGAGGCCGAGCCGTCCTGCCGGGGCCACGCCGCGGCGGCGCTGAGGACGATGCCGGCGAACCGGGAGGCGCTGTACCGCGGCATGCTCCGCGGCCGCTCCATGTTCAGGGTCGCCTGCTCCTACTAGCGCTAGCTGCTAGCTAGCTAACCACCACATAATCCCCCGCCTTAATCCGGAGCTTGGTTCTTTGCTTTGCTTTCTTGTCCATTAACGGCGTCGCTAATTGGGCAGTTTTGTGATCAGCGAGCATCCAATCCCGTACGCGCGCGGCGCGAGCGACCTGCAGTGCAGTGTGGTGCGTGTTGTTGTTGTACATGCACATTCCGAGTGAGTTGAGTAGCGAATTAATCGAACAATGGATTCTTCTGGCATTGTTTCAAGTTCTAACTGACCTAGAACGCTCGATCTTGTTTTTTCCTGCTCTCCAGTTTCCTCTACGATTTCCTTTTTCTTTTCCTTCATGGTTTCCTTTTCTTCACTTGGTGAGCAGTTTCTTGCCACCAGATTCTTCTCCCCAATTTGGTGTGCGGTGCTGCTGTTCATAGCTGGATTCGGATTTTTGGGTATCATCATACACATCAGCAGTTTGTGGTCGGCCGTTGCTGTCCTGATCCAAACAGCAACGAAAATACGCTCCTTTTTTTTCTCTGTGGAACAGCCGCAAACACGACCTGCTACCGGCTTCCATTTTTTTCTCCATTAGATTTCTCTTTTCTTCCTGGGAGGGGAGAGGGAGAGATACTGGGGTATGGGTTTATGGCTGTGAAAGCTCGGTGGCCACTTGGGTTTGGTCGGCGTCCCCCTCCCGGCAGCGACAAATCAACGGAGCGCCAACAGCGGATGGATAAAAAGCAGGCGCGAGCGATCGGGATCACATGCGCGGAGCGCCGGATTGGACGAGCGGCGCCCCTGCGCCTCACACGGCATATCGGCCCGTGACTGGGACGGCCGCGCCCACGGGCAAAACTCTCCTCGTCATGTGTGTCACCCACTTGTCCTGTGGAACTGTTCACATAGTATTTTTTTTTCGGATTTACAGGGTGCTCGGGATGATGTTGGTGCCTTATGGCTGAATTTGGCCGAAATTTTGTTGTAGTTGAATGAAATTACACTGTATTTGATAGGAGTTTATTTGATATAATCAATTTTTAAAAATAAAATAGAAAAAAGTTAGCCTACCACGTATAATGCAAATGAATACGGTAAAAAAGAATCGGCAAAAAGCTAAAAACCAAAAAGTCAAAAAAGGATGAAATTTATAAATAATGAAAAAAGTCGGAAGCTAGAAGCCTAAGCCTAAATAAGCAAGGGCCTAGTCTTGGATAACTGTTTTTATAGCCTTGGGCTCGCTAGGTGAGGCCCCTTATCGCTCTCGGTCTCTTGCACCAGCTGCCAGTGCACCACCCAATTTTGGTCAAGTGTGAGAATTGTGAGAGAGAGGAGGTTGGTAAGGGTTTGAACCTTTGAGGTGAGGTCTTCGGATGGGTGAATGGGCAAATTGCGGAGGGCTATGGGCCAATGGGTGATTTGCGGAGGGGATGGGCCAATGGGCGAATTGCGGAGGGGGAGGTGTAAGAGTGGGCTAACTAGGTACAAATATAAAGTATTTTTTTCTATTACAAGATAGATGCAAACGTACATGTACCACCATACACAGACACCACACCCATACACATACAAGTGCACCCCCTTAGGCCTTAGCACACGCCTAGACATACAAAGAACGGGGATAAATACATGACCTCACAAAATTTCTACTAAAATACATTTACGTATACGTAAAAGTGAACACCAATATTTAAACCCTAGTGGATGGAGCCGTACACATATAAGTTCATAACCTCATCAAGTGATGGCTCCTAAATACGAAGTATTTGGTCTAATTATCACTATATATATACACCTAGTAAATAATGAATATTTTGTTAAAAAATTTGGATGTTCACATGAACATCAATGAACCTTTGTTGGTCCGACACTGACCTCCCACGCCCGTGCCATGTTGATCGTTCAAATTTGGGGCCCTGTGACGAATTGCAAAATGAGGCCCTCGATTTTAAAAATAAAAATTAGTCTAATATAACTAAGGCATACTATCGCACAATCATGTAAAATGTAACTTCAATATGTATTACTTATACAAGATTTGGAAATATATTAAATATTAAGACCAAAAAAATATAGTACTGACCTCATGTTCTACTAAAAAGCATCATACGTCTTGTATTTCTTGAGATGAAATCCCCAATTATATCTTCATAATTAATCTTCTCCAAGACATCATTTTCAAGCGCTATTATCGCTAACCCATTGAGTCTTTCTTGTGTCATAGTAGAACACAAGTAGGATTTCAATTCCTCTAGTAGAGCATCAAACAATCCTTGCCCAGTGGTATCATTGACATCCAAAAAAATCTAAGAATGATTCTTCAATGCAAACAGAACTTGAAGATGTATCAACATATCTTATTATCAAAGATATCTGCTCTTGGTGGCTTGCATCGAGTACAATCAAGTATAATTGAGAAGTACTTTGCTTCTTTACCTTTGCAACAATTGCACTGATGAAGCTAACAAATTTATTAACTCATTCGGGGAAGGACCAAGATAATGATCACCTGATTGCAGAAGCTAACAAATTTATTTACTATAGCATGGTTTGAGGGCCCTACCAATTTGGGGGCCTTGTGCCATCGTCCAGGTCGCACGCCCTCGTCAACGGCCCCGGCCATGTTGATCGATCAACCACACATTTTTTGTATTGCTCGACGACTTACATATTCTGTGAACAAGATTGTCTATCCAGTCTTATTGTCATTATAAATATACTAAATAAATCAATGACCAAATGCATATTCTGTGCTGCCATGAATCATATGATACCATGTGGATTAGGGGCACAAAGATATACAACATTACAGCTCCAATGAATCATGAACCGGCTATCATGTGAAACATACAAGAAGAGGAATCCCACGAGATAGGTCACTTATGGATGATAACAAACAAACGAGGGATGATAAAGTCTGGAATTTGATTAGTCGAAGCCTCGAAGGAGCTCGTCAGCCAGCGAAGGTAACCTTTGGACGCTGGGAGAGGTTGTTGGACAGAGCAGTGCATGAGGGGCCCTCACGGCGTTTGTTTTCATCCAGCTCCCAAACCTATCAGATCAGGCCCAGAAGTCTCCTGCAGTAATACACTCGTGACCTTATCTCCTGCTTCTTTGTGCAGTTAAAACTAGCCACGTGCATGATGTTAGCCACCGTGTGGACCGAAAATTAGTGAGACTTTTAAAAATCAAGTCAATTTGGAGGAACCAAAGTTTTTCGTTTAACTAAACAATAGGGGTGCCGGCCCGACCGATCCCAAATCCGATTGATACCGAATCAGAAGAAAAATATGGGTTAGGATATGGTAACACAGTCCCGAATCCGATAAGTTTGATTTCAAGATAGTGCTACTATTTGACGTTTCATTTTCTTTTGCAATGGTAAAATAAAATCTTCCACATCGTATTAAGTAGTAACATCAAGCTCTTGACAAGACGTCCTCCTACTCCATTTGTTGTCATGCATTCCTTACAAACAAGTAGGGTTGCAAGTCACGGGTTAATCCCGAATAAAAATTATTTTTAATCTGTCTTCTACTTTCAAAACAGTAAGAAAAATATGGGTTGCTACGGTACAAAACATATCCGTCCGAATCCGATCCGTTTGCACCCTACTAAACAAGGACCTATTAATTTTAGAAATCACGTGTCTACTATTGGTGAAGTGGAGGGCTTCGTGAAAAATACGCCTCTGTGCTACCGGGTACAGAAGCATTTTCCAGGCCCAGAAGTCTCTGCGATTTCCAAAATAGTAAAACTTTCGCAAAAAAAATGACGTTATCTATCTCGCTTAATATATATAGTATATTTAAAACCTTTAGCTATGGATATATTTTAAATATTAAGATTAGATATATAGAAATTATATGTGTAGATTTATCTCAAAAATATTTTCATAATATTATAATTTTATTGAGTTTTATAAAATATTATAATAGTAATTAGTAGTTAAAGTTGTATTTTAGAGACTATATCAATATCTAAAACGACCTGTTTTTGTGAACGGAGGGTGTAACATCTTGGTTTGCAGGATTGCACTTATTTAAAACAGAATCTTGTCTTTGAGGACACGGTCAATATCAAAGGAGAAATATGAATCTCTCACTGTGTGTGATCTGAATGAAATAAACAGAATGGTTGAGTAAACTGGGGGAATTTGTCAGAAGAGAGCTTGCATGGCCAGCATCATTTGTTCTACGACAACAAGCACACTTTGTATAGATTATCTTCGAATCCTTTCTACTACTTTTTAGATCATGCCGTGAATGATCGTCTCTCTCTCTCTCTCTCTCTCTCTCTCTCTCTCTCTCTCTCTCTATGGCTTCTTCTGCTTTCTGAAATATTTGATTTCGTGCTAATTTCTCCCCAATTTTGTCGGTTTTCTACCTCGTCAGCTCACAAAGTTTGGTTGCTTGGAGTGCTCCAGCGCCTTCTCAACATGCTCACGTTTGCTATTTGTTTCGAGAGGTGCACGCAAAATTATTATTCCTATTGTTCGTGAAAAATGTACAGTTTTTTGGGATCTCAGAAAGAAAAGGAGAAAATATAGAATTCTTTTTTTTGTGTGTGTGTGTGTGTGTGGATACAATGAAGAATATTTAGAAAATGGATCGTCAAAATGGGAAATTCCGTATAGATGGGTGGTTCAAGTGTTATCATCGCCTGTTCACCTTCATGTGTATTGAAATAGAGATCCAACGGACCAGTATTGTTAACCACACGAAATAGGTTATAATTATTTTTATTTCTGTATGAACAGTTCAGAATGAAGTTCCTCCTCCCAAAAGGAAAAAAAATCAAATTATTCTCCATCTTGGCCATCCTATTTTCTATCCATTATGACCTGCATCTAGGAATCTACTATGCAGATTGAATTCCTGACAAAAAAATCTATCTAATGTTACCACCTGAAATTTCTATTCCAGCGTAAAACTCAACATGTCTACGACTACTACGACATAAATTCCTCAATCTACAAAAGAGAAGGATTTTTTTTTTGGGGGGCTCAAGGTGATTACGGCCCACAGGAGGAAAACAAACCAACGGATTTCTGGCCCAGAATGGCAACACAAATGCACTTCGTTTTCTCATGAAAGCAATCAAGTATTTCTTCTCCATGAGTGGAATCTCCACTCGCAGCTAAGCTAGAAGCGCTTGAATAATTGAATGTGCCCAAGAACATCATGTACCCTACTTGTGCTCCGCTGATTCTAGGGTTTCTGCTTCCTCTCGCTAGGGTTCGATCTTAGTGCGAGGTCTTGCTTCCCTTCTAGATCGTTTTCTCCCGCCGTGACTAGCTCCTTGATCTCGACAGTGTTGCTCGATCGGGGGTGGTTACAGGGCAGACCTAGTTTGCTTCTCACCCATGGCAGTGGTGTTGAAGTCAGGACGCATGGGTCTTGATCTGTGACGAGAGTTGAGATGAGGTACGGACGACAAATCGGTGCCGGAGCGTGTCGAGGGGGAGGAGGATCAGCCGGGTGATCTTGATGCATGCACCGCTGCAGAAGTTAGATCTGATCGATCGATGATGAGAAGAACGATATGGTTCTTGAGGAGAGCTTTGAGGAACCGAAGGCTGAGTCCAAGTGGACGGCTTTGGCAAAGGTATACTCGCCAAAATACGATGGAGCTGTCAGATCGGACTCTGATCATATGTCTAGGTTCAATCGGATTTACTCACCGGACTTTAAGTCTAAACGGGTTGAACACAACTAAGTTTACGGGTTGTCACATGTAAGTCCTAAAGCAACAATCTTATAAGTAGTATTGGACTTTATTCTTAAAAGACTAGTATCTCCTTTACATTTATACGTTATGTTATTTCTTACCATGACCGATGTAGACTATTTCCAATAAGAGCTACCAAACCTTCGGCCATAAAATTTGATAGGCTGGCAGTGTGGATTCGCGTCTATGACCTACCCACGGTTTTCATGAAAGAGAGCGGGGAGATGAATCTATACTTTCCTTAAAAGTGATTTGCATAATTTTTAAAGTACGATGAATGTTTGATACATATTACTTATCTTCTTGTTTGCATAATTTGAGAGGAAAGCATTGACGCAATGCATCGGAGGCGAGCAGGATAATGCCCCAGTGAGAGGACGGAGGAATTTTAAACGGGCTACAGGAGGTAGAGGTAGTATGCAGAACTGGAGGGTCAAGAACACAGCTGTACTACATTCAGGATGATGCAGTGTCCCCTACGAAAAGATATGGACGGGGTCTGGAGAGGACCAAGTTTGGAGATTCTAGTAAATCAGCAAGGAAGAGATTGTCCATTGAATGGGAGGGGCAGGCAGTGTCTGCGGCGGGCATAAATACTGTTGTTTAATTACTGGCATCTTCGAAGCTCAACCCATCGAGTTACCTCGATGCTGGAAAGAGTCACTAATATACATGTCTTTTCTTTGTCTGGCATTTTTAGTAGTAGCAGCAGCAATTAGCAAAGCAGGATTCGTTACTATCGTGAGGAAAATTGATGGTTCAAACTGTAGAGCTCAGTTTATAACACTTGGAATTTTTCTAGGGCTATTGAAATTTCCCTGCAAATTTCACTGTGTTTCAAATATACCCTTGAGTCCTGCAAAGCACATTGCTCTGGCATTTTTAGTACTACTAGTAGTAGTAGCAATTAACAAAGTAGTCCTGCAAATTTCATTGTGTTTCAAATATACATGATGGCTCAAACCGTAGAGCTTAGTTTGGAACACATGATTTTTTTAGAGCTCTCGTTGCGTTTCAAATATGCCCTAAAGTGCTGCAAAGCATATTGCTAGTTGCGATTTTCTATGATCAATTGATTATGACTGGGCTCTAAAAAAAAGGTAATGAGTGGCATGCCGGTAGTTTAGCACCTGGGCTAGTGCCGGCCAAATGGGCTGTCGGCCGGGTTGTTGTTGTGTTTGGCCCAGCGAGCTGGCTTGGCGCGAACCATTTACTCACTGTTTGTTTAGACACATTTAGTCCGTTTAGGTGTGACCCCGTTTAGGCACGGTAACTGTTGAATTATTGTATTTTATAGCCACTGGGAAGTTTAAAAATCTAAAAAAGCAACATATTTATCTTTTTTATGGTATAGAATCTTTTTTGCAAAATTTTAATTTGCATTGTTTAACTATATATATATATTTTGCAATTTTTAAACTTTTGGGTTCGAGATGGGCTAAACAAGCCTACCCCGACACATTGGGCTAATCGTGGCTAGGCCAGTCCAGCACAGCCATAAACCCCTTGGACCATGCCTAGATTTGAGGCTTGGCTTGTGGGCCAGCATAGCATGATCCATTTAGGGGGGCGTTTGGTTCGCGGAATAGAACCGTCCTGTTCCGAACGAGACATCATCCCATTGTTTAGTTCGTGAGGCGGAATAGTTTCATCCGAAATAAGATGATTCTATTTAGTTAATTTGATAAAAAATATTCATCTAGATATTGTATGGTATCATTCGATAAAATCGAACGAGTCACACGTATCAGACAGGACTCCATCTCTAGATACCGTAAACTAAACGCCCCCTAAGTTAGCTAGCTAGACTAAACGGATCCTACCTCACCGGCCTGTGATGTCCTCTCCCACCCACTCCCATCTTATGGTTCATGGGTAAGTAACGTCTCCTCCTGAATGGTAGATTCCTAATCCCCTCCTCCCCCAATCCCAACCCCCCACGGAATCCCATTCCGATTCCTCCCCGTGCGCCTTGGGTGGCTAGGGTCTGCTCCCGCCGCCCAGCCAGGCGACGGCTCCGGACGCGCACGCACCCGCCGCCTCCACCGGTCGGCCTCGGATGCTGCTATGCTGCTGAGCTGCAGGTCCCTCTCCTCCCGGGTGCGCCGCCTCGTCGCTTGCATGGGGTGCGTGCCCTCCCTCTCTCTACCCCAATTCGTCCGTACTTGTTGTAATGTAACGGCTGCGAGGTCGATTTGGTTTAGGGATTAGAGTTCGTGTTGCGCTTAGGGTTCGTAGATGCGAGGTTCTTCCTTTTGGCTCCGGCTCATCCCCAATGTTATGTTCTGATTCCGATTCTTGAGCTGGTGCCTGTTTATATATATAAATAAACACGCTTTGCTTATTGGTAGAGTTGTTCGGTTTATAATTTAGGAGGCGACTGGGCAACGGAATACCCTGCGGAGATTGCTGTGCAGACGCCGGCTGGTCTGTGAAACTGTTATTTTCGTCCTATTCTCGTAGGAGGTGTATTGGGTGATGATTATCTTATCCTTGTTTAATCTACATGACCTATTCTTTTTGTATAAAAGACACTTTTAGTCTGACTTTGAAATTAACCTTGTATCGAAATCTTCTGTTGTATGTTTGCTGAGTTCATAGAATGATAGTTGTTGGCCAGGCCGACGTCCAAAGCCATCTATTGGTTATTCTGGAAACAAATAGTGACTTTTACTCTTTCCTGGTTTGTAATTCAACATGACTTATCTTGACTCTTGAATGCCTGGTGCTAATCATTTACTGGCCAATCCTGGTTTGCTACAGAGCAGAGGTTGCCTTGGATGCTGTACTAAGCCTACTCCAATAATAGCGGTCGATGAGCCTTCAAAAGGTTTGAGGATCCAAGGCCTCTCGATAAGGAAGGCTAGCTTGCCAGAGGACTTTTGGAGCACGAGTACGCACGAGATTGAGAACAGCGCGATCCAATCGCAGAGGAGCATGTCTTCAATCAGCACGGCAGCGCAATCCAGCGATCAGCATGGAGCTGGAAGTAGCAACAACCCGAGCGAGTTTGTAAATCAAGGTAAATGGCATGCACCTGAGATCATTCTTTGTGTATTTTCCATTTCCTTTTTGGTTTTTTATTCCATCATGCTAGTATAATATACTGTCAAATAAATGCAAGTCTACCATTGATTATTGGAGCCCCATCATCCATGTGCATGTAAGTTGAATACTTGAATTCGAACATTGAGTGCTTGTGATCTGGAATTTGTCAAAATTTAGCTGATGTAAATGGTTTAAATTGTGATCTGGAATGAGAGTTCACATGAGACGATCCTGCATCTGAACTTATGATGATGACAACCAATGAAGCCCTCTATTGTCTTATTACGCTTTTCTGCTCTATGCAGTTGGCACACGGAATGTAAATGCACTACTATAATGAACTGGATAAATTTATCGAGAGTATTAATTGTCAAGCTTGGTACTTTTGTAGCATGTTCATATGGTGAATATATTTGGAATGTTCTCCGTTTAATATTCTATCAATCTTATTTGAAATTTTGTTGCCTGTATTCCAGGTCTTGTACTCTGGAACCAGACTAGACTACAGTGGGTTGGAAGCAAAAAACCCAACTCTCGACCTCAACAACCTCGAGAACCAAAAAAAAGGTGAGTTATTTGTGATTTTTTGTTACGGCACCTAAAATATCTGGAATTTCTTACGTTATGGTAGTTGAACCAAATAGAGTACCCATCTATTTTATATTCTTACTATGTAATGAGATCCCTGCAGTACCTGCTTTCGTGAAAGTTGACATGTCAGTGTTCCTACTTCCTATCATACTTTTGACTGTTTATGACAATTCATGTTAGTAGCACATTTTCATACGACTGTGTAACCATTGTAGTAACTTTTTTTAATTTTCCCATGAAGTAACGATTTGCAGAATCTGGATGCATTACGTTTTAGTAACTTCTATATAATGTATGTCAAATATGATTTTCCCCATCATTTGTATTTTTCCTGGTGATACAGTTGGAATGCAACATATGAGTCTCTGCTAGGGAGCAATAAGCCATTCTCCCAACCTATCCCTCTTGCTGTAAGATCCCATGCTAAATAAACAACTCGTTCTTTCCATTGTGAATGCTATTTTTCATACTTATTTACTCAGAAACTGAACTTCTATTTGCAGGAAATGGTAGAGTTGCTTGTGGACGCCTGGGAGCAGGAAGGCCTATATGGTTAGGCGGGGAAATAGCATTGTTTTAGTCACATTAATTGCTTAAGTGTTTTCAAAACTTCAGATTGTCAGGAGCTCTAGGGTGGTGAAAGCAGAATATTTCCTGAGCTCCTTCGTGTACCACGATTATCCTTGTAAGTTGAAACAATACGGCATCCTTAAGCAATTGTAATATCTATTCTAATCAAGTTATGTTCATGAGAAAATTGAATATTGTATTCACTGCTTTTATGTGATAATGTCAAATTGTACAGAAGGGTAAGAAGCTGGAATATATAGTTGCTGTAGATGTAACCTCATTGAATAGGCTACAGATGTTTCACTATAAAAGGAATAAAACAAGGAAAGAAAATACATTCAATGTTCCTAAAGGTACAAAAGAGAAATGGAAATCAAGGCTCTGGTTGGAAATAGCATAAGTTGGAAGACAGTCAAGACACCTTTCCTGACGCACAAAATCTCTAGCCGCAAAAAGGGCAAATTTGGCACGAGATTGTGCCTACGACAGGTGGACATGATGCTAAGAAAGTGGGTATAGCGTGGCACAACTGTGATAATGAACAAAACGTAGCCAACAGAAATCAACTTCCATTTATGATAACTGAAACGGCAGTCATGATGGTGGCAGGCAAAGTGGCAATTGGCAAACCTATGATATCACAGGTAAGCACCGTTGGATGGATGCTACCAGAAACGAGGGGGGTCAACTTTTTGGCAATCAAGACACTGACTTCAAGCTTGTAGATTCCGTATGATGATAACAGCCTAGATACTTCCAGAAATGAAGCTATCATCATTTCATGTAAAAGAGTAGTAATCAGCATGGCAAATGGTTCGCAAGCGCTAGCAAATAACATTTCAGCAGGAGAACATCAACATAACCCCAAATAAATCCTTCGACAATGTAACATTAATGAATGAATAAGGTCACGACCAAACAATGGTATCCTTTTAGTGTTCAACAACTCACGGCAACAAAACAAAGCAAATTAGCTTCTAGTTCCAGGACAACTGTTCCTGGGGTAGCAAAGCAGAGAGACTAGGACTCGTAACTTCGAAATAAAATGGTAACCGCATATGAACCTGCCCTTTTTCGCCACAGATTTATTGGACGACCTAGAAAATCAAGGTTGTTGCAAAGATTGTTCTTTAGTCACTTGAAAGTAAATGCCCTGATGTGCCCCATAAAGAAGTTGGCATTAAAAACAGAAACTGTAACAGTGGCTGGTCATTCATTTGGAAATTCAGACATGCCACAGGAACCAGGCATGCTCTTCCAGGGGCATGACTCAAGCACAAGTTGATGGCCATGACCTGCAGCTGACAGCATGGCCTCCTCGCAAGAATCCCCATGAAGGAGCACGTCTAATGTATCATAGATGGATTGCTCCTTTGAGTGTGGTGATTCTTCATTAAAAAAACTTGCTTCTACTGATGCATCAGGCCTCCAGGAATCTGACCAGGCCGAAAGATACTTGTCGGGAAATTCAGTGTCTGCATGATGTTTGCTGCCAGCAAAAAAACCATCCAAACCTGCAAAGACCAAGAGTAAGTTTTATGTGATATTGACAACATTAAAATAAGAGTAAGCACACTTACTAGAAGGTGATTTTGAAGTTTGAAATTCATCCAAAGAACTGCTCTCGAAGAGACTATCACCAAGGACTGATGAGGAAGAACTCATAGGGTAAGCATTTGATTGTAACACTTGATTATATGAAGCAGGAGGAAACGAAACTTCAAATGATCCTTGGGGCTTTGTAAGGTCCCCTAGTCCATGACCCTCGTGAACTAATGCATCCAGCAGACCAGTGTTTTGTGAAGAGATATATTCTGACTTCAGCGTGACGGATGCTGGAGATTGAAGAGTAAAGGTGTCAACCTGTTCAATGGGAAGCCCTGAGGGGCCGTTATACAACCAGTTATTGCTAAGGTCATAGTTGGGATATTGGAGTGAAGGGAGCTCCATCTTCATGGGCCTTTGTATGGTCCCAGAAGTAGAGAAATTGCCATTTAATATTGGATGGCCACTGGCGATGGCACTACCACCAGGTACTGACTGATTCTTTGTGATTCCAGAGTTGAAATCAGTGGAACAGGTCTTCTCAGGCTCACTAGGAAGTTGTTCACATGTGAGACCACCATTGTAGCCTGATACTATGCTGCCAGAAGATTCAAGGCGCTTCAAAGGGTTCATGGCATCGATGGAAAGAGAATTTGGAATAGCATAATTTGGAACAAGGATTTTGCCTTCATGGTTTTTATAGTCTAAGTTCTCAAATACGATCTCATCAAATTCAAGACCATTTCCTGTGACAACTCATTTGGGCGTTTCTTGCCATGTGGTTCACCAGGACTCTGACAATTCATGTCTCGATTTGACACCAAAGATAGCACGCTATCTGGATAGAGTGGTATACCAGCTCTCTCAAGCCTCTTACTCCTGGTGTTCCAATAGTTCTTAATTTCATTATCTGTGCGGCCTGGCAACTGAAATAACAACAATAGAAGCTCAGTTTCTACCAAGGCCAAGTGGCATGAGTAGAAGAAAATGTTTTTTTTTTCAAATGCAAGGACTGGATACTGAGAGTGCAGATGAACAAGTGAAAGGTAACCAGAAATGCCTTCACAAGCCAAACAATATGACAGAAGATATTGAAATCTCAACAAAGAAACAAAACAAACAATTAAAAAGGGAGTCCAAATTTGGCGATGACCTCAGTCAAAGAGGTTACTCTATTATCCAAGTTTGACTGCAATGGGCAACTTCTGCTACGGTGCTACCGCATGCAAGAAGAACAGTGCCCCTTTCCTTCCTTATCAGAAAAGCGAAAACTAATGCATCATAGAATGTTAGAACCAATGCAGCGATACACTTTGTTTGGCTTAAGACATAGTGATATACGCTTTGAAGTTACTAATGTGTGATAAATACTAAAATACCCGATCATCTGGTTCTAGTTCCAGTTTTAGAAAAAAACAAAGCTAAGATCCTAAGAATCATTATTAAGTCCAACTCAAGAACACCACTCAAAAATGTGATCTTGATGTATATTCTGAAACCTGATGAACGTAAAAGCACAGATACATATCTCAAATTAGGCATCAGTAAATGGTGTGCCATCTGCATACTAGCAGATCAATTAGCCAATAGTAATGTCAGCTCTCCTAGCTTTTGTTGTCTTTTCCTCATCAAACGGAAAACCCTGATTTATAATTAGTCACATACTCACCCTCAAGTTATAAGCTATGACACATAAGCTATGTACCATCCACAGATCAAAATGGTAAAACGATAAAAGAACAATATCCAAGCATATCAACTGACAAGCATAAAGGAATGGCTAACCACTAACCAGGTATATGCCATGATCAACACTATTATAGACTAGAAGAACAGCAGCAGCAATTGTGGTAAGAAAAAGCACTGATATCTTAAAGGCTTGATAGGCATAATAATATCTGATAATTGGTAAGATATCTCACCAACGATATTTAACTTATAAGTACATGACTCCCCTCCAAGTTCGAAGACATAATAACTGTGCATGTTTTCGAGTCATATGATACTTGCTCTTATCCAAGAACATATGATTTATTAGGCTTTTTTCCAGGCAATTAAATCGAAGAGTTTGAAGATAGTACCTCAAACAAAGATACTTGCATTATAGCTAGGAGGCTAGGATGGCGACATGTATAGTACATAGCAGCATGTATCATAGTGTACAATGTTCACCTAGGTGCTAGGCGGGCGGTAGGTGATTGCTTAGCGCCTAGGGCACCTAGGCGGGGCCTAGTCGGCAGAACAAAATTGCAAGCATCATCGCCTCCAGCATCAGTCCAAGCAAGCGGGATGAACACAGAATAGCAAGCATCAGTCCAAGCTTATGTATATGTTACATGCATGTATATGTGTCTGTCAACGCGTGTCTAACGGTTGAAATATTCCCAACGTTTCTCTCCAATTCCACCGTAACCCACCCACCAAATACGCTTGCTCTCTGGCTTCTTCTCACCAGAAGAGACCAGGCCGGCACTGCTCTCCTCCGCGACTGCCAATTGCCGAATTCCCAGAGGAAACACCACCTCACCTCATCGTCCACTAGCCGCTGCCACTGCGCCTTTTGCCCACTCTGCCTCCCCTGCAGCTAGACCTCCTATTCCCATCCAATTACTCACAATGAACGAAACAAACACGCGCTTATATTACCACCGCCGCCCACTGCTAGCTTAGCTAAGCAGTGAGACGCGCAGACAAAAGCAACAAACATGAAGCTCCCGCTGGTGCGGCCGCTGTGGCCAGGCTTGGTACCTACGGTGGGGTCGCCCGACGCCACGCCCGAGCTGGCCAAGCCCTCGCTGCCCGCCTCATGGATGCTCCTGCACGCGCTCTTCTACGCCACCTCCATGGCCGTGGGCTTCCACTTCTTGTGCCTCATCGTCTACCTCCTCTTCCTGCCCACCCCACCACCCATCTCGTCTCCCCGCCCATCATGCTCGCCGGCGCCAACGCCACCATCACGACAACCACCACTGTCAGTGGGCTCCAGACCGCCCAGCGCCGCCGCGCCTTGCCCGCCTAGCTCCGCTTGGGTCCATTTGAGACTGGCATTGACAACCTAGGTAGGCCGAGCGCCTAGGGGGGCGATTTTGCCCGAGTCGGGGCGGCCGGCGTGCATGCAGCGCCTAGGCGGCGGCCGCCTAGGATATCACTGATAGTGTACGATAAGATCGTAAGATACAATACATATCTAGGGAATCAGGGGTACTAAGAATGCATGAACAAGAATTAAGCAATGCATGATATTGTCTTTACACAAATGAAAAGATGAAGAGAAATTGACTACAGAAGAAGCATGTGACAGCAACACTACTGAAGAATGAAAATGCATAGGAATTGGCCAAGAGGCAATAAACCCTCTCGATAAGAGGCCAGGAACAAAAACAGAAGAAAAGATATATGGCAAGAAATACTTGCATAATAAATGCAAGACCCTTGACACACTGTACCTATCCTGTGGTCCTAGATACCAGCCTATATGCTACAGTTTAAAAGTTGAAATTGTTTACAATGATGGTTCAGAAAACTCTGGATTGAAAATTCACATCGTTCAAGTTTGCAGTTTAACTAACGGATCACCACATCGGTATATCAAATTGCTTACAGCAACATAGAGTTGGAAATGCCACCAATGCAATAAGTGTCAGGCAACAGAGAAATGAGCAGTAATGAACCAAAGAGTCCTTACCCTATGTTGTAACCAGCAAGATGCCAAAGTACTATCAGACCTGAATCTACTTTCTTTCCATTTGTTAGCAAACCAAATAGTATTTCAGATCTTAAGGGATAAGAATTGTAAATGCTTCTGAAAGTTGCACATCGAATTACAGAACCTTAATTAGCATTTAAATTCACTTAGGATGTTAATTCCCTGCAACCAAGGCCTAACAGCAAAAAGCCTTGTTTTCTTTTAAACTGACTAGAATAAATCCTTTGTCTCCAATTGAAAAGGAGAGAGAGAAGTATAACGGTCTTGATGTTCTCTGCATATGTATAACGGTCTTGATGTTCTCTGAATATGTTTACTGGAAAACAAGTACCATATTAGGAGAAAACAGCATAAATTCGGTGCACCAGCCAAACTGTTGGCAGTGGCAGGCTTTTTTCCCCTCCAATCCGATCCACCAAAGCATCTATTTATCAATCTTGTTATTAATCTAAACTACCGTGATAAGAGTAACAGGTTAAATCACTGCACAATCCAAAAAACTGCAAGAGCATAGCGAGCAAACTTACAAAGGCCGTCATCTTAGCCCACTTGTTCCCCATCATCGCATGGAGCTCGATAATCTTCTGCTCCTCGTCGTCATCAAATGGCCCCTTCTTGAGGTTGGGCCTGAGGTGGTTCGCCCAGCGGAGGCGGCAGCTCTTGCCGCACCGGTTCAGCCCGGCATTCCTCTGAACCTGGTTCCAGTTCCCCTCGCCGTGCGCCTCCACGTACTCCCTCAGGAGCTTGTCCTCCTCGGGCGTCCAAGGCCCCTTCTTCAGGGCAGGCGCGCCAGCATCACGGCCTCCGCCTCCGCCAATCCCAGCCCCGACCTGCTCGTCTTCACCACCGCTGTCCTCTTCAGTTTCATCATCATCATCGATACGCGACAGCGGCGGCGAGTTCGTTTCCATCTTCGGCAGCTCCGGCAAGTCCATCTTCACGCTCCTCATTTTGGGCCCCGTGATTGCGAGGCCACAGGACCCCCCGCGCCCCCCCCACAACAATTCTGCACAAGCAAAGCCGCAAGAATCCAACGAAGCAAACGCATCAGCTGCAACCCCAAAACAAATCCAATCTAACCCAACCCAATCCAATCTAAGCGCGAGCGGATGGATCTCGGGGTCAGGGCTCACCAAGAGGAGGAAGTAGTTGCCCGGACGGATCTCGAGCGGGTGGGAGGAGGAGGAGGCGGCGATAGACTCGCGATGGACTTCGGAGTTTGGACTGCTGCTGCTGCTGTTACGGGACGGCGGCGGCGCACGAGCAGTATGCAGCCTGTCCAACTCGCAACCCGAGAAAAATAACGGCTTACCTCTTTTCGACTTATAACTTATCTCAAATAAATAAATTAGATGACTTGATCGCTACTGTTTCAAAACGTTTATCATAACACATTTTTAAAACGACTTATTACTATTTAATTTATTGATATAAATATTTATGTTAAGAAAAAATATAAATCTCAGTCAAAAACCACATACGGAAGAAGGACCATACCAATGGCCGAACGCGACAGCGTTAACAAATGGGCGAGCTATTGGGCCGGTTTCTCCGGTCTGGCCCATCTTCCCGCTTGATCTAAACTGTGCCCGCCTGTGTCGTTTACAGGCCCAAATCGGACCTACGAAGAAAGACCTATTTTTCTTTTTTTTGAAACCAACTTGTGAGCAAAGGCTTCATACTCCGTTCACATCACGAATTGGGCGCCGTCATTGTGCAGTTCTCTGTGAGATTTGATCCTCCAAAAAAAAAAAAAAAGATGGAACTTGTTGTCCTGTAGATCGACCGGGATAGATGCGTTGGATGCACAGTCTTCTAATGTGTTTGCCAGCCGAATCGAGCTTGGTTCACTGTATACTCGAGTCTGAGAGTATACAGTGCAGTTGCTGAAACCGAAATTAGTCTCTGTTTGGCCGGGGTGCTGCAAACTCGGCAACTTGGTACGTCGCTGAGCTTTGCTACACCGTGCCTCGTAGGGCCTGTTTGGCGCGATTTTTTATTTTTGTTACAGTACCTAACTTTCAAACGGAGTATTTTCTCAAGACGAAGTCTACAAGTTAAACGTAGTACACGTTAAAAGCCCAACATCTATACTAGTCAAAACTGTAAGTGAGTATCGGTCTTTCCGTAATCTATACCGTAAATAGCTAAAATTCAAAAATTTCAGTCAAAAGTCATAGGCCACAGCCAAAAAACAGGCCCGTAGTGTCTAGCCAGAGTTTATTGAGTGCCAAACATCTTGTAGTGCGTAGAAAAGTCTGCTTGTCAACGGTACGTCGGTACCTGTACCAAAGCTTGAATTATTGGTCAGCTAGAGTGACCCCTTGTTGGTACTAGCTCGTTCTTACTGGCGCTGCCAACAAATCACCTTGCTAATCGGACCTTTAGCCTTATCTCCGTGTTTCTGGTGGACCTGTGGCCAGATGATGGGGAGGCTATTTAACCGGAGAGTTCAGTTCAGAACCGTCCTAAGTGCTCATCATCTTCTTTAACAAATCAGCATGGCGTACACGCTTGTTTTTCAGAGGAAGGAAGGGATCCTAGCCTGTTGAATAACCAAAAAAAACACGGCACATGTTTAGCCCAAATCCAAATCTCGAAAAAAAGATAAGAAAAGACGTTCCATAGACGGTAACGAAGCAAAGAGTTAAAAGCGATCTCAGAAAACAAAAGCAGAGTTAAAAGCGGGCCAGGAATACAAGAAGGGGCCGGCCCATGGCAAACCCGTAAAAGAGAACCAAAAATGCAGCAGATTACCTCGACCAACCACCCCACCGCACCGTATTCATTTGCATTGTCCGTAGGCTTACATGTTTTTATTTTTATTTTTTTAATTTAATTACGCTAAATAAGTCGCTATCAATTTTTACTATTATAAAAAAAAGCAGTTGGTGGTTGGTCCGACCTCTTCCACCCCTTCTCACAAAAGGCAGCGCTGACATGTGACCCCAAAAGACCTGCCCTGAATCTTCCCACCTTCCTATTAAAATATCTTTCTTTCCATGATTTAGTGATCAAAGTGGATTTCATCTAGACTGCATTGTAGAGTACATGCTGTATTTTTCATCCAGTGCTTAATCTTATACTAGCTGAATACTCGTTGCTACGGATTTTAAAGTTTTATCATACTATATGTTCTGAAACTAACGAGTGGTAAAAATTTTTAGAACATATATACAAATATGTTCTAAAATTTTTTAAAATCCGTAGCAACACACGAGTATTCTGCTAGTTACAGTATAATTTCAATCAGTTACAATACAATTTTAGATATAACCTAGTTTACTTCAACTTCACCGAGCGACACCCAAACCAGGCGAGCACAAGCAAGCGGCCGGCCGCACCAGCCGCGCGCTGGGCCATGCGATCACGAGCGAACGCGCAAGTTGCGGCCGGTTTTGACAGCTCGATTGGCCAGACCCAGACGGCCATCCCCCCGTGCGCGCGTGATCACGCGCAAGATGCAACGCACCCGCGGCCCCTCAGCGTCACAGGCCGAGACCCGATCCGTTCGGTTCGTTCGCTCGCGCGTCCCGATCCCACGAGCGCGGGCGGGCGTGCAAGTGGGAGGAGGATGGCATCACGAGAGGCGTGCGGTGCGGTGTTGCAGCACGGCGCGGCCGGCCGATTGGCTTCGGCGTCCGCGTCCGGCGCGCGCGGCTGGCCTCGTACTGTATTTTCGGCCGCCGTTCACGTCGCTAGCTGCGTGCGACTTTCGGGGAGGGATGGTACAGGTACCGGCCGGCCGGCCGAGGCTGTTGGCTGCCGGCAGCAGATGCATGCATGTTGTCGTCCAGCCTCCAAACGATGAATTGAATCGAAAGTTTTTTTACTGAGGTGCTTGCTTTACTGGATGGCAATGAGGTGCTTGCTTTACTGGATGGCAGCTATCAGGTGCTCCGGCCACCGCCCAAAGAAAAAGACCTCCGTTATAGTTCGTGGATTTCACCGATCTCCCCTGTTTAATCTTGATCAGTAATTTGGATTTAGCTCTATGCCCTCCACCAAGGAAATTTGGTTGATGGATCTGAGTCGTTCATTTCGCACAATCAAATGACTCCTGACGGGAGTAGGCATGTTCTTTTATAGCTACGGGTTATAGTTTTTAGCTGTGATTTATGACTTTTAGCTATTTGTGTGAGAGATTATAGAGTAACTGAAATTCACGTGTAATTTTTGCCGATATAAATAAAGTTAGTACAATATGTACTAAACTAGTAGATCTCATCTTAAAAAGACAATGCGTTTAAAAGCTAATTAATATAGAAAAATTAAAAGCTAAAACCAAAAGTCACAAAAAAAAACCAAGCTGCTTATCGTGCTCTTATATACTCGGGGTAATTTCGTGTGCGCTACAACTACACGTCTGACTAGAAAACCACATACAGATACACTGCATGGTAATTAATCGCCCACCCAAAAAGTCACACCAAGTCTTCCAATCAAAAGCTATTCATGTAAATAGTACCATGGCAACTTTTTTTTCCAAAATTGACCCTCAGACGTCTTTTTTTTATATAAATTTCATGTAAATAGTACCACGGCAACTTTTTTCCAAAATTGACCCTCAAACGTCTTATTTTTTATAAATCTAGCATCTTCGTAAATCTACCAATCTCGATAGTACCTACTGAGTCAACAGAGCTTACCAGATACTGCTAAACTACAATAGCTCGACAACACTTACTAAGCTTCCTTGGCTCGATAGGTTACTACTATGTGACAGGACGGCTTGTATCTTAATTAATGATTGCTAATTAAAGTGCTAATTATTTTTGCTAATTATTGGATAGCTAATTGTGCGGCACATGCCGCGCAGGTGCGGCTCGATAGATGTCTGCCATGCTCGATAGGTCTATGAAGGAAACTAGATTTATAAAAATAGCTATGAAGATTAATATTTTTAAAAATAATTACAACGGTGTATTTTTGTGAACACTCCAATTAGTTACAGCACTCAAGGTTAAATGAATCGACCTAGCTGTCTCGTACGCAGCAGGCACCGATAACGACCTGAAGGGAGAAAAAAACTCGATTGAAATGTCTTGTTGAAACTGCATAGGCCAGTACAAACACACACGGCAAGGACCGTCCGAAAAGTGCAGCAAGTTCATTGAACAATGGGGACGTCGCATATGCTTTTCTTGTGCGTACGCCAGTGCTCCACGTACGTGTCGTGTTCCAACGATGGGCAAGGTGCAACCAAACTACGACACGTCCGTAGACGGATAGGCTAGATGATGGGTGCCTACAGACACAGACGCGACTTGTTCCTCTCTGCTTTCCATGAATATTCTCACAAGCCGCTAGCAGGATAAGGGCATAGAATATAGGGTCTGTTTTTTTTTTCGAAGTTTATGATTTTTAATTGTAGCCGGTAGTTTTTAGTCTGTTTGTATTAGAGATTATAGAGTAATAAAAATCCACATACAATTTTTACCGATATAAATGAAGTCGGTACAGTAGTAAACCCTAACTTGAAAAGATAGTCCGTTTAAAAGTTAGTTACTGTAGAAAAGCTAAAAAACAATTTTAAAAATTGAAAAGACAGACCCTATGACGGCAAGAGCAGGCTCAATCAGCATGCTCTTTCTAGAACATGATTTTAAAAAATGTATCGAACAAAAATAAAAATAAAACGAAAACCAAGAAAAAATCTAAAGAAGTCAGAGTTTTTGTGTGCAAAATGCTTGCGAACTTTATGCATTGTGGTCTGTTTGTACCAAAGAAAACAAAGACAGAAAACGATATGCTTTCTGTAAAATTCTTTCGTTCGATGCAGGCTTTCGAGTGGCGGAAGCACCCAGCAAACTTTTGTAGAAACTTTCAGCTGAAGATGTATTAGCTCATGTTCTAACATGAATTTCATTTAAACTGATAAAAAAGTGTGCCCCTCTTTCCGTTAGTGCCATAGCTTAGCTTAGTTCTTCCATCTGTATACTCGGTATGTTTTGCACGGGAACATAGAAAGAACAAATGCTTCAAACCTATAGCTAGAGACGAGCCGCCGCCGGCCAGCCGCCCACCGCACCACGGACATATATACACGGCCGCTCGTCCGTGCCGGTCCCACATGCGCGCAGGCGGCCGAGTGCCGCCATACGCAGCTTACCCGGCCGCCCGGCGCGCCGTCCCCGCGCGTACTGCCCTCGCCGGAGACCGGCCAATCCGTTCGTCCGCGCGTCCCAATCTTGCGAGCGCACGGCAAACTTTCCACCCAGGAGAAACGATGGATCGGCAAGAAATTTTACTAAATTTGAAAGAAATTGGCATTTTTTTCTCCGTGTGTTGTCCGTGTTACCAGTGGCCTTCTCTAAGCTCGATCTATCCTCTGGTGTAGTTGGGCTTAGCTAGCCGGCTGCACCTCCGATTCTCCGTCACGTACATGCGACTGAAAACAACGTACACGGAGTAGCAAATAACTCCATGGTAATCGGTTATCAAATTTAAAGGTCAGTGTCAAGGTATTCAATCGCTTGCCGCGCGGAAGAGTAAACCTAGCTAGCTGTCTCGTACGTCGCCGGCATCGAGAGCGACCTGTGGAATTAAAGAAGAAAACGTCCGGTGAAGCGTACGTGTACTCCTGTAGAACTCCACTGGGGACCAGCGGAAGAAACACACACGGAAGAAACCACCCAAAAGCGCAGCAAGTTCAGTGAACGCGTGCCGGAGCTGCGCCGAGGACGCGAAAAAAAGAGCGCACCAAAATCGCGACGCGTACGTGGACGGATAGATCGACGCAGCGCCCCTGCAGCTTGCTATGCCGTGAAACCTCCCGCAACTCGCAAAGGGCATGTTTTTTTCTCTGAATCTAACGATTTTTAGTTTTTGTTACAGTACTTAACTTTCAAACGAAGTATTTTCTCAAAACAGAGTCTACAACTTAAACGATGTACATGTTAAAAGCCCAACATCTGTACCATCCAAAATCGCAAGTGAGTATCTATCTCTCCGTAATCTGTATCGTAAACAGCCAAAATTCAAAAATTTCAGCCAAAAATTATAAGCCGTAGCCATTGCCAAACAGGAATCAGGAGCAATTAAAGCAAAGAAACCAAGCGGCGTACCTGATCAAACGGAAATGAGGCGCGGAGCTACACATTCTTACGCTGTTCTAGAAGGTTTCACCTTCCAGTATTTTTTTTTTGTCTTTCTGTCTTATTTAAGGTAAAAACCCTTTATAACGCGTCAACTAATAATCAAAACTAAAAACTAGAAGATTAAGCTCTTTGGAGCGGACCCTAATCGGTGATCTTATCTTATGATTTTAGACGGGTAGCACTGCTACTTCTATCTGTCCTTGCCTCCTTGGTGACGCCTTCATTAACCCTCTTGGATCAAAATGAGAAGGCCGGCCGGCAGGCCGGGGAGACAAGCTTCACATCCCTGTTGCCACTCCCGCTACCAAGTATGCAAAATCTATGCTTATTGCAATCCATAGATTGGGTGGTGATCATTTTGGCTTATTTTTTGTGGCTTATGGTTAAAAAGCAATGTACTTGACTGAAAAAAAACACTGTAGCTGACAGAGGCTTATTTAACACAATTAAATTTAAAAAAATTAAAAAAATATAAAAATTATGTTAGCCCATCACAAACAACGCAAACGAATACGGCAAAAAAAAACAGACAAAAAAGCTTAAAAAGCCAAAGTTCGAGAAAAGGCGAAATTATGAATAGTGAAAAATAAGCGAAAGCGGAAGTTGAAGCCAAACGAGCGGGACCTTATTTTCGCGTAGCAATTGAACGCCGACACGCATATGCAATTAAATTGATCGATGAAGCTAGGGGCCAAAACACCCGGTCGGGCCATTTGGGTAGGCCGGGGCCGGACCATAAAGGTTTACATGAATGAACGGAAAATACCTCACCTTTCATGGTTTAGGACTATCATCAAACGATTCTCCCGTCATCCTAAAAAGTACAATGCATATGTAGCCATTGGTATTTGGCACACTTCACCTGGATAGCCCAAATAAAGGCCATAAATAAGGCATACCAAGTGCCGTGACGTAGCGCGCCACTTAGCAGATTAAATCTATTTTATTTTGTTAAACTCTGCACCACTCTCTCTGTGTTTGTTTGAATAAGATTCAAACGTTTAAATTTGAGGTTTTACTGGAGTTTTGATGATAGATTGTTACTAGTGGATAAATGACTGGTTGAATATGTCAGTTACCAGTGGGTAAATGGTTGTTTTAATCATGTCAGTTATCAGTCTGTCTATATATATACTTGGAGACGTCCGGTTTTGGGAAAAAAATCCCACTGTCTCCATTTTCTTCTTCTCTACGATTTTGTGCTCGAGTACTGTGCTGTCTGAACCTCGCCGACCTTTCTTCCCGGCGTGCACCCGGAAGGAGGGAGAGCGGCTATCTCCGAACCATTGCTACAGAGAGTACCTGCACGGGGCGGCAATAGGGTTTCTGGGCAGCGCATTTGCGCGACTGCTCCTTCACTGCGTCATCTACTTTCTGCACTGCATCAAGCCTGCGCTGCTTCCTATTCTTCATCAGGCTCAAAAGTAAGTCGTTCGCACGTCATCTATTATATTTTCTATTATATTTTCTGAAGTATGATAAGTAGCTGCTGTTAGTAGTAAGTTTTGCATCACTAATTTTTTTGTATTTACCTTCTAGTAAAATTTAGAATTAAAATATTGCCCTCGTTTCCAATATTTTATGGCGTGCTAGCTCCGACCAACTTGTCTGACTAGGAAACAACTTAACATACGGAGGAGTTGTACGAGTACACGCTGGTCGGAGTAATTCACCGCATGTCTCGCCGAAGAGTCACTGTTACCGAGTCTTCCAGTCGATTACAGCGTTGGCGAGTATATATCAACCTAGCGGTTGTCTCGTCCGTGGCCGGCATCGAAAACGACCCGCAGACCGCAGCACCGCGGAGAAAAGGTCCGGCGACGAATGCGTGGGTTGAAATGCACGCCCCGCTCGAAGTACACCGTGGGTGGCACGAAGAAAAACAGACGCGCACGGCAAAGAGCCAACCCAAAACACGACGGCACGGCAGGTTCATCGAACGTCGGGGACGTACGTACTTACGTGCGCCGCCGAGGAGACCCGAGAAAAGTACGCGCGAAACCGCGACCCGTCGTACGTACGCGGGCGGATAGATCCCGTCGTTGATGCGCCCACCGGGACGCAGAGTCGCAAGCTCGTCCTGTCGGTAAACACAACGTCAGAGAGAAAAATTTATCAAGACCGTGGCTTATTTCGATCCATAGATTTTGTCCGTAGCAACCGAAGACTTAAAACGCGGATAATTAAACCGGTGAAGTGATGTGGTGTTAGCTGGAACTGCCCCGGTGAAGGTTACATGAACTGAGAAAAAATCTCCCGTCTCCCCTGCTCTTTCATCATTTATGACTAGGTCATTAGCTAGAACGGCTCCCTTGTCGTACTGAAATGGTGAAATGCAAATGTATGCTTAGGTTCAGCTCACCAGGACAACGCAAATGAAGGTCACAATAATCCAATAGGAGATTGGAGCATTTGGCCCATACATAAACATAGAATTTGATGATTTGCCATATTTATCTTATTGACATATGGACCTTAAACCCACATGTCAATGAGACATCATAAGACAAACCATCAAATACAATAAAAGATGTGACAAAAGATCAATTACCTCTAATCCCAAAACGCGAAAGAAAACAGAAGAGTCTAGAGAGCCTGGCAATTTGCTAGAAATATTGGTACTTTAGTTCTGCCTTTCTTAGCAACTGCTGCTTATCAACTAGTTTCCTGAGCAACTTGCAAGCCAGAGCTGAGCTTGAGAAACAGCTCACACATTTCGTTGTTTAGTACTCTGTAGATCAAATGGCTCCTTGGTCATCGTTGTACTATAGCACAAATCTATCAATGGATTCAGCTCCCCAATGTACAGTAGAATAAGGTTCCGTTTCAAACAGCTTTTGGCTTCAGAACCACAAGACTTCATTCCAAACAGTTTTTGGCTTTAAAACCACAAATCCGTTTGAAACATGTTAGTTTCTTAACGTATTATTTCTTTTTTTGTTTTTTTTTCCTTTTTCTTTGTATTAGTCATGGAGATATAACAACTGTGTTTTTCTCTTTTTTTAATTGAATATTTTAGAAAAACTAACAACCGCTGCAGTGTTATTTTAACCGAAAACCAAAATCTCGATCCAAAAACTATTACTTTTGAACAGGGCTAAAGGTCCTGGTCCAAGAAGGAATAGAGATAGAACCCAAGTGGCTGCATGCTGGTAGGTCACGGAGGAAACATAGGAGTTGCAAGTACTGTCCTCGCTGCAAGTTGCTCGCTATGATGGCGCGCGCATGCAGTTGGACGATCGATAGTATGCCCACCACTTCTCTTCGCTGCCCGTTTTCGATCAAACGCCCACAGGGAGTTTCAACAACGTACGAGTGCGCGATCTGCTCCCCACAAGTTGAGTTTTGATATAGGGTTGCATGTGTCTTCTCGCATGGTTCTTCGGAAGATGAACATGGGATCACGTGTACTGGCTGGTACACGAAGCTAAACGGGGCGATTTGCATAGCGGCAGTGACGTACATCGACTTGAGGGCAATTTGTCAAACCAAGAATTACTAATGATCCTTGGCTGTTCGAGGGCATGAACATATGCAGATACAATGGATCTTCCATATATGGGCCTGTTCGGCAGTGAGGACGTCGGCCGGTTTTCCGCAGCTGCTACAGTACCTAACTTTTAAACGGAGTATTTTTTAAGACGGGGTTTACAAGTTAAACATAGTACACGTTAAAAGCCCAACATCTGTACCAGCCAAAATCGCAAGTGAGTATCGATCTCTCCGTAATCTGTACTATAAACAGCTAAAATTTAAAAATTTCAATTAAAAACCATAAACCACAACAAAAAAGAACAGGCCCAAAAGAACGACGAGACAACTGCCTCCTGTTGCGAGATTGATTATAGCGTGACATGCCCGGCTGATTGACTCAGTTTGGCGGTCCCAAGCTGCCCATATGTGCGGAATACATGCATGGTAATCAAAGGCTCTTTGCAAATGAATCTGAAGAAAAAGGTTCTTTGCAAATGAATCTGGTTTGGGGAATAAAAAAGATACACAAGAGTTTTACAGGAAACAACTCAATTTCCAAAGAAATCATTCAAAAATTCCCATGTTTCAAATAGAGCCTAAACTTGTGGGTAGGTTTGTTAACTACGAGGGCCACGAAAGAATGATATTTTGATACATATGTAGTCAAACATTATAATCTTTGACTATCTATATCTTTATAAATATTTAGATTAGATACATGAAAATGATATAAATGTATTTATCTTGAAAAATACTTACATAGTGTTATAATTGTTATTTTTTAAGAAAATTCTTATTAGGTTTTATAAATGTATTAGACAAAGTTATATTTTATGAACTGTGTCAACATAGATATAAACGCCACTGTTTGTAACTGAACGAGGTATAAACATATGGACAGCTCTTAACACTAAGAGCAAGGCTAATATCTGACCTTCAATTTGTAAGTATGAACACTTCTCACTTTTCACCACTCATATGTATAGTAGTTACCCACACCAAGGTCAGATGACCCACCCTTCCTCTCACAAAGTTTCTTGGTTCTTGTGCTTGTCTTTCAGAAGCTTGGTCTGACCCACCTCTCTTCTCTCCTCCTCTCTCCTCCACCTCAGCATACAGCCTACTAACAGCCTCTTATTATACTTGCTCTAAGACAGTCCATTATTTAGGCCTATGCCGATGGAAATAGCTAGGAGTATTGATGAGTCGTCTTGGCATCTCTTTCAACAACATCCCTATTGGAGAAAAGCGGAACCGGTGCTCAGTACAGCTTACTTGGACACCACTAGGGGTGGAAAACGATAACGGATAGTTCGTTTTATCCGATATTCGTATCCGAGAAAACATGAATATGGTAAGCAAAAATTCGTATTCGAAAATATTCGTATTCGAGAATATTCGTATCCGTATTTGTGAGTATTCATATTCGCATTCGTATTCGAGAATATTCGTATCCGTATCCGTATTCGAAACTATTCGATTCGTATTCGATCCGTTTCTAGAACCTATGAAAAATTCGTACAAGTTTTGTGATTCAAAATTTGAATTTAGGTGGTTTAAAACCGGTAACCGGTCAAAAACCGGTGAAAATCGGCAAAATCGCTAGGAATCCGTTTTATCCGATATTCATATCCGAGGAAATCCGTATTCGAAAAATATCCGTATTCGTATTCGTATTTGAGAATATTCGAATTCATATTCATATTTGTTTTAAAAATATAAATTCGTATTCGTATTTAATACTATTCGACAGTATCCGATCCGTTTCCACCCCTAGACACCACACTAGAAGGCACCTGCCACCCAAGGAAGAAAATGCTATGAGGCGGATAAAGGTGCAAGCGGAACGGATAATTTTCGTCCGTTCGACCGATCGAAGGCTTGTGGAACAAATATAAAAGAGATAGATGAATATCCGGTATTATCCGTGTCCGACTTGCCCAAGGAAAAATATAGAATATGACACATCATAAGTGATATCCGTCCGTATATATCCATATGTCAAGTGATATGAGGAAGTTTGTTGTGACTTCACCGCGAAACAAAATAATATATAGACAGATTGTCACATCTAAACAGACAGAAACACTAAGTGTTCTTTTTTTAACATCTCAGTAATTAGTCTTTCCATGTTCGCTCTGATTATACCATATTGTCCAATATCCTGTGCAAAGAAGCGGATAATTTCCATCTGATCAATCGTCCGAAAGATTATGGAATAGATACGGAATAGAAAAATAGATATCCGATATTATCTGTGCCCGACTCTGACTCCGACTCCAAAAACCATAAAATAGAATACATGATAAACAATATTTACCCGTATCCACTTTAATTATAGCTCTAGATGCGGGAGCCTCACGTAGGCCCCCCACATCAACGTGACCCAACGGCTAAGGGGCCATAAAAATTCCTTCCGCCATCGAAATACGCTTCATTTGGACAGCTACGTGTACGTTTACCCCGTGTGATCGAATACACTTCATTTGGACGGAAAAAGACATGCTATTTAGTTTCATGTTTATTTGTTGGCATTTTCTTAAACAAACCTAACTTAACTTTTTGGTATTAAGGGAGTCATATCAATCCTTAATAATTTTGAGAGCTCCTGAGACAACAGCTTACAAGTACATAGTATTCGATTCACGCCACACACCAGCATAAGTAAATTGGGCGTGGGGATTTAAACTCGTGACTGGATCATTTAATTTGTATGGGAACATGTATGAACTGTTCATATAAGTAACATTATAGTTTTTTTTTCAAATTTAGATTTGAACGTCTATTTTTATAAATCTAACTTTCTTATTAAACTTATCGAGCTCGACAAGTGCCTAACTCGATAGACATCTATCGAGCCCCACACAGTGGTGGCGCATGATTAGCGCTAATCAAAGCTCATAATTAGTTCTATTTAAATATAATTAGTACTAATTAAATATAGTTAGTACTAATTAAATTTGATTAGTGCTAATTAAATGTGACTTGCTAACTGTGTGGTCGGCTGGTAACCTACTGAGCTATTGTAGCTTAGCAGGTACCTACTGAACTCCTCTAGCTCGGTAGGTCCAATAAAAGAGATAGATTGGAAAAACAGACATCACGGATCAAATTTGAAAAAAATTGCTACATGCCATTTGTGCATGTCATATGTGTCTTGTACAAGCCTGCACCAAAGGACTTATAAGTTGGGGCTTATTGCTTTTTTTTGTATTATGGCTACAAAAGCACTGCAGCGATCTTTAGCTTTTGTAAGTCAAAAAATAAGAAAAATAGTAAAAAAATCAGAAAAATTGAAAAACACTTATAAATCTTTTGTGACAGTGCAAACAAAATTAAAAAGAAAAGAAAAATCAAATTTTAGAAGACAAAAAAGCTGAAGCCACATAAATTCAGGCCTGAGAACACATGTCATGCACAGGAATCACGAACAACACGATTGGCACGAAACCGCTACAAGCGGTCACCGACACGTAGGCCCTACATAGGGCCACAGCTTTCGAGGGCCCGCGTGCAAGTGGCTGCTGGTGACGATCTCACGTAAGACCGCCCGCACGCGTAGAACCTCCAATTCGTTAAAATAATATCAAAGGTTAAGGCCGTCGCAGAACCGCGTGGAGTAGTATAATAAGATAACATTGGCCGCGCATAGTAGCCACTGCTGGCCGGCTAATGATGAGAAAAGTAAGCGCGGATTAGGAGAGAAGAAACCAACGAGAGCAAGGTCAGATAAGATCCCGAGGAGGAATAAGGAGATCAGGAACGAAGGTGCGTGGCTACATGCGATGCATGCACCTGGTCAAGCCTTGTCGATTAATCTTTAATCAATTATTATTAAATTAAACGAAAAGACGGATGGGGACGTCCAAGTTCGCTGCACACGGAACACGCAGTGCATGTACGTGCCGCGCGTGGGTGGGTACATGAATGCCCCGGTTCTTTTGCCACAGTTCGTTGCTTTTGGCTATGATAGTGCTAGGTTTAGGATTTTTTGCTTTTGTTTTTTATTTTTGTTATAATAGCTAACTTTTAAATATTATATCTTTTTAAGATAGTGTCTATAGTTTTGAAAGAACCCACCCTATTTGTTCTTAACCTGGTGCATAAGCAACGGTAGTTCCGCTAGTCTCGTGGCTATAAATTAAAAACCATAAGTCACAGCCTCGAAAGAACACACCCTGTTTTTTTCTTAACCTGGTGCCTGGTTGCATGTAGGGCTTGTTTATATTAGCTAGGGTTAATGGCTTTTGGTTACGACTGTTTGTTCTTAACCTAGCGCTTGAATGCATGCAGAGACTGTTCATATTGGCTACGGCTGATAGTTTTTAGTTGAAAATAAATAGTAGTGATTGAAAAAAAGAGGCTTTTAGGATGAGGAGCGAGCGGTGGAGAAAATAAATGAGGGATACATATGTGTGGTGCGTGATATGCCTGTGGCCCCGACCTTATCCGTGGAGTAAAACAGAAATAAAAGAAGTAGGAAAGCTATTTAAAAAAAAAATCAAATATTCATATTAGTTTCTGACTTAGAAACCAAAAGACAGAAGACCATATTAACATACCCCGCATTCATGTTCCAGTGGTTGGCCGGCTCGGATGCATGAGTGAGTTGTTTAATATTTGCTCGAATATATTCATTGAGTGTGGTGTTTCTGGTATCCACATGGTATTCGTTCGTTTATTAGTACATCATGATCACGCAAAACATAGAGATGTTCACACATATGACTCTATAGTGATATTTTTTTTAAAAAAATAGCCTTTTAGAATTTTTTTTTACAAAAAAAAACTCTCTCTCCAAGCTCGGAAGGCCCGATAGGTGACTCGTGTCACCTGCCGCGCCGCTCTAGCTCGACAGGAGGCCAAGTGTGTGGCTGGGCAAACTGGCACGGTAGGGCGACGGCGCGCTGTGGTAGCAGACGCTGCCGAGCTGCACTGGCACAACAACTGGTCGAGATTCCCACTGGCACGTGTGAGCACGAGAGAAGCTGCAGCAGGCAGGTGTGCGTGGGCACGAGCTAGAAAATCTCACGGGAGCTCGTCCGCGCATGTGGTTTGTCTCCGAAACTCTCATGGTTAATTATACAACACGACGTGATATTATATTCTCGTTTAATTAGCGCTTAATTGCGTTGCATTCGTGCGCGCGTATAAAATATGACCCGCGGCCGCATTCCTACCGAGCAAGAGAGAGCACAGCCAGGGGAGGAAAGAAAAGATTCGTATTGCTCCCTAGCAAGAGTGCAACTGTAATTCTTTGCGGTTGGGAACATTATAGAGCTAGTGAATATCTTCAAAAAGGTATGCTAAAATAATTTTATATATGTTTGTACGTGTATATTTATTGATCTCATGCGATTATAGAAATATGTAGAAAATGATAGGTTTGTACACACTATTCATGCCTAATTAGCATTGTAATGAGCGCCAATCGTATTTAATTAGCACTAATCATAATTAATTAGTACTAATCGCAATATAATTAGTATGAGTGTGCGTTTAATCAAAGCAACAAGCTAGTGCAAGAAGAAAATGCAATTTAGGCAATATGTACATACGTATGTGGCATGAATATTCTCGGTTGTGGTCAGTTATATTTAGCAATATTTGACACTCACTTATTATTTTATGTACCAGAGGAAATGGCTACTGGTGGTGGTCTCAGAAGTGGCACATTGCTGAACCCATTTTAGGATAGACAACATCGTTGTTGGGCGTGGTCGAGCGGTGAAAACCGTTCCCCTTTGTTCTCCGGGGACCTCAGGAGGACTAACCTCTCGACGAATGGTACATTTAGTTCTACGGCGGGCTAGGTTGCCGCCCATGGAGAGGATTATGGACATTACACGATCCTTTGCGTTGGACTCGCCGCTTCTGTCGGCACTCTTTGACCGGTGGAGGCTGGAGATCCACACGTTTCACTTCCGATGGGGAGATGATCATCACCATGCAGGATGTTACGTATATCATCGGTCTGCCAATATAGGGCCGTCCCGTGGTTCTACCCGCTAGATCACTTGACTTGAAGACACATATGTTGAACATGTTTGGTCTTCCTATTCCGGATAAGTCCTCTAGAGTGCAACATTCGTGGCTGCGGCTATTCGGGCATGCCCAGCAGACGTGCATGCACATGTCATGAGGTCCCACCAGGTGGCTTACTTGCTATTCATGTTCTGTGTTTCATGTTTCCTACGACTCAGGGAGACTCAGTGCACCCTACCTACATCCACATTGCCGAGTCCCTAGTTGACACCGATGATGATGTCCTGATATACAGCTGGGGCTCAGTTGTTCTGTGTGTGACCTATGAGGCTTTGCGCGACGGCTCGTAGCGTGCCAAACCTCACCGGCTGCAACATCTTGTTGCAGATGTGATCGTGGGAGCACCTCTCTGTTGGTCGGCCGTACTTGCAGGTGCAAATGCACCCACACCAATTGGAGGCGCGCTTCTACGATGATGGGGACGGCGGCGACCCAGTGTACGGACCCTCCATGGGTATTCATTGGACCACTAGTGAACTAGGATGATCCAGGGAGAGGCCACGACGTGCGTACCTAGATTTCCACAATGCATTCAGGATCTTGGACGAGGGTAGCGTCGTGTGGACGGTTGGATAGCATAATTCATCTATGAGATAGCTCCTTTTGAACTGTCAAAGTAGTGTGAGCAGGATAGGGAGTACTAGCTCATAACTTGTGACCTTGTCTTCTCCTATATGGTGGAGCAGTATGCCCTACAACGAGTCATGAGACAGTTCGGGCTTCATCAGCATGTGCCACCAGCACCGTGTCGGCCACTACCCGACCATGTGCACTTATAAGTAAATTTATTTATTACCTCCATTTATTCATGTCCTCTTTATTTACGCACTGAAGTAACAATTGTGTACTCTTTTTCGTAGGCAATCAAGGAAGGGACGGAAAAGTGACGAGTGGAGGCCGACACAGGCTCAGTGGATGCAGGCCTGGAGCAGTTGGCGAGGACGGAGATTGAGCCAGAGCGACGGTTGTACGACTCGAACACGTACCACTTGTACTTGCACTAATACAGAAAAGCTCATCACAAACAGTTCGTAAACGTCATCGTAGATATTTTTTGAACAGTCTGTGCTTATGGATCTGTAATACCCTAAGTGCATTATAGACGGTTTTGAACCATCTGTGATACAATTATCACAGATGGTTCCTAAATAGAACCGTCTGTGATAACATTATTATAGATGGTACTTATTACGAACCGTCTGCGATAGCATATTATCACACATGGTTCTTACTATGAACCATCTATGATAGTACATTATTACAGACGATTCCTATATAGAACATCTGTGATAAGTTTCGACCGAAGCAAAAATAGGCATCCTTCAATTCATCAACATTCTCTGATCGCGCCGTTTGCGCTAATTATGCTATGAAATAGCGTAATCAGATAATACAGATGAACCAAAGCAGGCCTATTTATGAGAACAAGATCATCCTAGCCATATCCATCTAAGCATCACATGCAAGAACTAAGGCATCAACAAATAATTTTCGCATGTATCATATCCATCCAAGCATCAAGGAAGAGAGGGAGGGATCAGATGGGGGTATGAACAAAGTATTGGCGCCGATGAAGAAGAGGAGGTGGCAGCATCACCATTGTGTCACGATGGTAACCTACAGAAGGCACTCTTACGACAAGAGTGCCTTGTGTAATGAACCGTGGTGTGACAACCGGATGCGGAGGAGCTCGGGGGAGGTGGCCGTCGTTTTGATCGGCGGCTTGGGGGAGCTAGCAGACAAATTGGTTTGGAGTGTGTTTGGGGAAGGCGTGTGGGGGAGGCATATATAAGGGCATTTGGGTAGTGGAACCTAGAGGTTGCGACGCTTTAGTTTGAAAGTTTGAATAGAGGGGAGGCAACATATCATAGACGATTTTTAATACAAACCATTTGTGATGAGGTAATATCACAGATGGTTTTAATACAAATCATCTGTGAAGAGAAATATCACATACGGTCCGTGGTGAAAATCATCTATGAAGTATCACAGACGGTTCTTACTCCTGTTTGTATTAAAAACCATTTGTGATTGTACTTAATACTGACGGTTTTGGTTAACCGTCTATGATGAGGCGCCTAATATAGCTTGTTTTGTAGTAGTGTTATAGTGGTACGTGTTGCGAACCTGTTGCGGACTTACACGTTTCCCTATGTAGCCCCTCATAGGCCACACACACCGAGAGGCTGGCACTCGGTCCGAACCGACACCGCACGGTATGGTAGGATGAAGCGGTACAAGACTTAATGCTCATATTTTTCATATTGTTCTAGCAGACATACCTAACATGTTTCGTCTGTCGTTGCAAGTCAACTGGTTGCGTCGTATCTTGTTCGAGAGTGGAGCTGCACTGCGTCACAGATAATCGAGTAAGATCGAACGACTCCTGGGGTCCTTTGCAACATATTCGCTTATGCGAAACATGCAATGGGGCCATCAACAGCAGCCGTGCTAGAGACACGTTTATCCCGAGGGGAAGGCGATAAGCCTCTGCATCGTTCGTCCGTAATTTCGTCCGCATGTCCTAGCTCGTTGGCGCACTCCTAGCCTCGGTCGTTCCCAGTCTATACAACACATTGCTCAGGTTTTATAATTTCATAATCTGCTGCAACCGACAAGATACCTTATTTTCGTTTCTTTTCACATATGTCGTCTTCGAACAAGACATTCGTGATGACATTATTCTACTCCCGTCTTCATCGCGGAGGCGCCTTAGCCTAGACCATCTTCGCTGGGGTGACGAGGATGAGGGAGCACTCTATATTTGTCGTCGTCACATAGACAACCTGGCACCCAGGACACTGCATGCACCGACATTGACTCCACTATTTGAGACTATGAGGTGCAGTACGACACGTACGCACCCACGGACAACCCACATCTCTGACTGCATGACGAGTAGTACGATCGAGCCTATGATAGCTACACGGTCCATCAGTACGCCGCGGACTACGCGACATCGGGCTCCGCTGCAGCAGACTACCGTGGACCGGAGTACCCATGAGATTCATCCACGCAAACACATGACACGGTGCTTACAATTATATATTTTATTTTAGTTGTACCTTATGGCGGCCTAACGAAACATGTTTCCCTTCACAGGACGCCAACAATTACACGAAAGACTGGGTGCAACAAATGTTCAGTGTGCAAGAGATTGGGCCCAGTCAATTGTACGATGCACCCGCTCCCACTCAGCCACCATTGCAATATGAATTGCGCAACATATGGTGCTCTCCCGACAGGCTGGTTTTCCCTCAGGACTAACTTCGCTGCCAAAGGAAGCAGATAGTAAGCAATCCTTGATCCAATGCTGTGTTCGGTGCCAACTCTTTAGTTGAGTCATTTTAAATTACAATTTTTCATAAGACAAATTCATTGGCAAAAATTATTGCCTCTTATATTATTATATGGAGTTTGGTGTGTTATTATATTTGTATGAACCATCTAGATGCTATGTCAGGCTACACATGGTCATGCATTTGAATGACTTTTGTTCATCCATGAGACTTACAAGATGAAGTTGTTTTTATATTATTATATTTAATATTATTTTGCGTATAATTTGAAAGTATTTTTAGAAGCAAGGTAACGAGTCGAGAATGAGCAAAATTCAAATTAACAAATATAATTGAAGTAATTTTTAATCGAGTCAACGAGTTTTTTCACCCTTCCTTTTTTCAATGCACGCTGGCCAACCGCACCTATCGAGCTGGGCTACACCGGCTCGGCAGCTCCTACTGCCACGGCGCGCCATCACCCTATCGCACGCTTGGCCTCCTGCCGAATTAGGGCAACGCGACAGGTGACACGTGTCGTCTACTGTCTCTTCTGAATTCGGGAATAAGACTATTTTTTTAAAAAAAGTGCTAGAAGACTAAAATTAGAAAAACGTAGCCGCTGGTCATATGCGTAAACAGTTCCAAAACTTAAATCAAAGGAAGATTTATGCGACCTACATTCACACATACCGTACGTAATTATGTGGATTTGTGAAATGTGTAAGTGAATCCACACGGAGTGGAATGGTGTTCACAGCTAACCATTCCGAAACATAATGTCGAGATGCCAGATACACTGTTAAAAACACCAGGTGATGTCCAATTTTTACTAAGCAATTTCTTCTGATTTTAGGATTTTCCTCATTCAAAAAATAAGAAACCCCCGCCACATATTCAAGTGTCCTTTACTGTAGAAAGCTTCCTTTCTTTTCAACTTATGCTTTATAAATTATGGTTTCCACCGCATAAGCCAATAGAACGGTTTCTTTATATTCTTTTAAAATAACTAATGAAAATAGCTTTAGAAACGGCTTACCGATATAGTGCATGTTTGATACGGTTGCGGTTTATGGCTTTTGGCTGAAATTTTTGAATTTTAGCTGTTTACGATAGAGACTATAGAGAAATACTCGCTTGCGATTTTGTTGATACAGATGTTAGATTTTTAACGTGCACTATAATTAACTTGTAAACTTCATTTAAAAGTTAAATACTATAGCAAAAACTAAAAATTACTTTTAAAAGCAGTGAAGAACATAGCCATTACTCAATCGTTTAAGCTTGAGTTAAAAAAAAAAGCTAGAGCCCTATGGCCGGAAAAAACCGGTTCAACGCACCAACCCATTGAGGAGAGAGCAGGTCCACGGAGCAGAGCAGTCCAGCCCTCACCTTCCCCCACACACAGTGAGGACTGAGGAGATTAATTGAATCCGAGCAAATCGTGGTGACAGGGAGGGCAAAAACAAGAGCCCAAGTTGGGCGGCAAGTGGGAGCAAGAATCTGCCCCTCGGGAGCACCAAGGGCGCCCGTCCACATAAATAACCCACCACCACCTCCTCCCTCCCCAACCCCAGCCATCCCTCTCCCACCACCACCACACCTCCTTTACCGCCCCCCCTTTTTTCCCTGTCGCGGCCGGCGATAGGGCTCTTGTTTGTCTCGTGCCTCTCTTCGGTTCTTCCGGTGTTCTTGGGGACTTCTTGCTGTTGTTCCGTCTCTTCGTCGTCTCCTTTTGCTGCGTTCTTGTTCTTGGGCGAGTCGACATGCCTCCGTTCCATGACCACCGAGGTAAAGATCATGATTTGAGTCTTGGGGTGCTTTGTGAATTGCGTGTGGGATCTGCGGAATTTGTAGTTACGGTTGTGTGCTTATGTGTGCCTGGTTCGTTCCTTGGATAAGATGGTGGGCTGCTTGTCCTGGAGCCGGCGGCGGCGGCTCTGTTCGGCGGCGGAGTCCGGCGGCTGCGGAAGCGCGCGCGCGTCACTGCCATGCCCCCCTGCGTCTTCGCCTCGGCTGCGGCCGAGGAGAGAGTGATGGCGGCGGCGGCCAAGAAGCAGAAGCGGAGGGAGGCGCCGTCCCTGGACGCGCTCCCGGACGAGTGCCTCTTCGAGATCCTGCGCCGCGTGCAGGGCGCCCGCGCGCGGGGCGCGTCCGCATGCGTGTCCCGCCGCTGGCTCGTGCTCCTCGGCGGCATTCGTGCGTCCGAGATCAAGCGGGCCGAGGCCCCGTCCGTGCCGGACCTCAACCAGGTTTTCGGCGGCGAGGATGAGGACGACGACGCCTCCATGCGCCCTGGCTGCCCCGAGAGGAGCCTCGAGGGCGAGGAGGCCACGGACGTCGCCCTCACGGCGGTGGCCGTCGCCGACGCCCTCCGCGGCCACCTGGAAAGCGTTGTTATCCGGGGGAGCCACCCGAAGCGCGGCGTCACCGACGTTGGCCTCTCTGCGGTCGCCTGTGGCTGCCCGTCGCTCCGATCGCTCGCCTTATGGGATGTGCCGCAGTTGACAGATGCAGGCCTCGCTGAGATCGCCGCCGGGTGCCCCTCGCTGGAGAGGCTCGACATCACTCGCTGCCCACTGATCACCGACAAGGGCCTCACCGCGGTTGCTCAGGGGTGCCCGGACTTGAAGACGCTGACTATTGAGGCATGCTCTGGTGTTGCCAACGAGGGCCTCAAGGCGATCGGCCGGTGCTGCTCGAAGCTGCAGGCCGTAAACATCAAGAATTGTGCACGCGTTGATGACCAGGGTGTGTCCGGCCTCGTCTGCTGAAATACAAGTCTGAAACGATCAAGATCGAGCCGCGAGACGGAACAGCGACGTACCGACTACAGTGCATCGAGCCACGGACCGCGAATCAATCAAGTCATTGATCAGTACTAGTACTATAGACCGATACGGAAAGCACTCAAACTGCAAGCCAGTCGTAACGTCGATTCCTAACGCTTCGAGAGACACATTCAAGAATAGTACAAGTAAACAATCAGAACGAGCTAGCAGTAAACCTAACTCGCAAGCGTTATCGAATGAATCAGTAGTGATCGACATACGAACTATTCACAGATCGATACAGCAAATACGTCAGTCAGTAAACGCTCCTAAGCTATTATATCGAATGTCACACTTCAGTAATTTAATCGAACTTACTAAACGTAAAATCCTAGCTACTAACCGATAACTAATGAAACAATGAGACAGCTCGTATCGAACTAAGACTCAATCTTTCTAATTAGTTAATCTATGATACCATGCTAACTACATTAGAACCAATTCTGGTTACAGAGTTGCAGACATCAACACTGTTGGGTTCATAGCAAATCTATTTGTTGGCTTCAGCCTGTCGTAGATGCTTAGCTCCGGTTCTTCGATGTCTGGGTGTCTGCAATCTCTTCCAGTGTGTATGGTTGTTCCAGTTGCAATCCCGTTCAAGTCTGCGGTATCGTCTGTAGTGTGTGTGTGCTGGTCATGGATGGTTGCGTTTTTACAGTGACCGTAGGGGTTGCCCGATGTCCTTGGGGATCTGGCCTTTGCAAGGTGCAATACCAGAAGGCCTTGCCATGACAACCTTGTGTGGTTGTTTTTCTTCTCCAGATCCCTGGTTTTGCAGGCAGGTGGTTGAGTGCTGTAATCTTTGCAACTTTCCCAGAATAAATAAAATCTGCGTTCCCTTCCAAGTTGTATGCTTTGTAATCATATAATATTATCACCACATGCCTTGTGCTGTCTCAGAATGTAAAATAGTCCTAACTGTATAAGGTGCTGCTCTCAAGTATTGATAAATATGTTGTGATTTCCCTGAGATGAGATCAAGATCTTTCAGTCACGCTTGGCTTCCCTGAGATCAAGATCAAGTTTTACAACTGCCTGAATGCTCCAGGCCGGCAACCGAACAACCTTCAGACGGGTCTCAGGTAGTGTCCAGGGCAGGCAGAAAAATTGTGCCAGGGGGAATTCAAAGCAGCCCCTCAAGGTCTCCGTGTCATCCAGCGTTCCTGAGTAAGAAGTTTCGCCGGCTGATTCCTCCTCTTTCCGGGTGAGTTGAGTCTGCTGCACCGGCTGGCAACCGGTGAGAATGTTCATCCTCTCTATTCTGTGATTCTATTCCTTTCTTGTTGCTTTTAATTTCCCCCCCTTGCGCACCGGTTCATGCACCTATCCCTAATTTGATTCCTATTCTTACGTCATAGGAGTGACGAAATTACTGATCTTTTCTTTGAACAAAGGCCGATGCTTTTGCGTCCCAGGCTTGACCTTTTGGGGAGGAGGCCAGGTTCATCTGAACTTTGGATAAGTCAGATGAGCAACATGACATGAAAGGTTGCGGTGTTGAGGGTCTTGATTAGCAGTAGTGACGCTTTGTTTAAAGCAAGATGCACGGACGGTATCAGTGAGCGATGGCCATAGAGGATTGGAGATGTTGCATAATATCAACCACTAATTTGATTACAGCAGTAATACATGGCTTTATGGAACTATTCAAATATATATATATATATATATATATATATATATATATATATATATATATATATATATATATGAAAATACATATGTATGTATGCACTGTAGCACATTTTTTTAAATTTGCAAGACGCCCCCCTTTTTTATTGCAAAACTAGCTCTCTCATTGTAGGACCTCAGATTTTACTATCCGAATACTCTGTGATTTATTGCACTATTCCTATATCAGTAGATAGTGCTCACAGATTACAGAAATGAACATCAAATACATATCATACGGAAGCATAAATATAATAATACTTATAGGCTAATCAGGCCGAAATCATTAAGTTGCAGCAGCGGAATAACGAAGCACACGGGGGAACCCTCAGGACGTGCACAGGCAGCCAACTAGAGGTTCGCGACCTAGCCTTTGACATCTTCATCTTCTTTGCCATCATGACCAATAGTGTTACTGAGGCGTAGTGATCTGATTCTTGATTCTGGATGTGTTGTGAGAGCGAGTGTGAGCACACTAACCACCGTGCTCTGCGAATCAATACACAGAATGCAAATAAATAGTATGCATGGCTTATCAAAGGAGAGGTTCGGGTTATTTTATTTGCTATAAATTGCTTTTAGTAGCATTATTATTATTAAATCATAATGTTGGTGTTGTTACCTAAAACTCCACATGGCGATTGTCTTAATTGACTTAATGCACCAAAGATATATTTTCTTTACTGATTGCTGTCTAAGACACCAAACAGCGTGTGACATCATTTATTTAACCCACCGATTATACGCTTTCTATTTTGTCGCCCACCATTTCATTGATCCAGCCATGGTTGTCCGATTCTCACAAAATCCTAGCTTCCACCATGGACGGTATCAGTGAGCGATGGCAATAAAGAATTGGAGATGTTGCTTAATATCAACAACTAATTTGATTACAGCAGTAATACATGGCTTTATGGAACTATTCATATATATATATATATATATATATATATATATATATATATATATATATATATATATATATATATATATATATATATGAAAGCATTGTAGCACATTTTTTAAATTTGAAGACGTCCCGTTTTTTTTTTTTGCAAAATAGCTTCCTCCCCAAGCTCGTTAGGCGCAGTAGGCGACATGTGTCACTATGTGCCACCCAAGCTCGAGAGGTCGGCTCTACCGCAGGCTGGCGCGACCGCGGTAGGAGAAAGCAAGGCGCGGTAGGCAAGGGGCTAACGAGCACCGGAGCTATCAAGCCAGGGATGCGCTCGGTAGTGCTTCTCATAGCTTTCGGCTGGACTTAGCGCTACCCGCATGGGCCTGTCGGTCGGCAACGCCTACCCGTGCACACAAAATAGCCCGCATCCCTCTTCGCTATCGCATCCAAAGCCTCGCAGGTTAGTATCTTCCCTATCGAGCGAGAGAGCCGCGGAGAAGAGAGAGTAGACGAGAGTTTGAATTAGTTTTCGACATAGTTTTGGTCTGATTTAGGGGATTTCGCATTTGGAATTAATGTGGATCCGGTGAACATCTTCACGAAGAGGTATGTTTCATTCGCCTGCAAGCAATACACTTAATATATCATTAACATTTTATTAGCATAATAGTGGTTTGGTTGTATACAATGCAATTGGTAACTATATTTAGACGATGTATGTATTTAGTTCGCGCAGAAACGATATTTTGTACTTACCCTTGTTAGTGATGTATTAGTGGCAATAATAATGATTCTTTGTTAATAGTCGACCTTTTTTATATGGTTATTTGTATGATGTTATTATTTGTACTTTTTGTACTTTATTTGTAATGTTAGTGATGTATTATTTGTACATTGTTATTATTTTATTATTTGTATTTTTTTACACTTTTTGTAATAACGATAAAAAAGGTTGTACTATTATTTATACACTTATCACCGTGGTTTGCAAATTAGATATGCACATATTTGTATTGCTCTGGTGCCACTGCAAATAATGTAGAAAATATATGTGTACCTGTATTATTAGCATATGACCGTAGGCATAATTGGTAGCTCAGTTATGCACATATGAATGATTATTTTGTATTATGTTTAGCTGTATTTAGCATCGTCTGAAATAAGTGTATTTCGTCTGTATTGGTGGTAGGTACTTGTTGCCGGATATAGAACACATATTCATGTTCTACGGGGAGGGAGGCATACAAGATAGGTCATATGGGGCGGATATTCAAAATTGTGAAGGAGCCATAATCCATACTCTGGGGCTGAAAGAGGGGTCTCCTTGAGCTCAGGAGATGTATGTGGAATGCATTTGATAGAGGTTGACAGGAAGAAACTCGTTATCGAGGCGGTGATAGCCTAGTTGGAGATTTAGGGTGTTTCTGGGAGCGAAAGAAGGTGGTTGGTAACGTCGCCTAGCGGCAGTACATGAAAATTGCAAGTAATCCTGCTACGACGATATATGGAAGACCAATGGTGTTAGTGCAATTTGTGGAGATGCCGGAGGCGTCGAGCAGTGGCGAGGCCGGTGAGAGTGGCATGTGTGGAAGTGCCTCAGTTGGTTGGTGGTGGTAGTGTGGGGCTTACTGTTGGTGGGGTGGTGGTGGCAAAGTGGAACCTGCTGGTGCTAGCCATGGTGGTGGTGTAGTGTAAGATGGTGCTGGTCGGGATGATGGACAACTGTTGAGGTTGACTCAAAACTTTGAGCCAACAGAAGGTGCAAGGAGATGGTTCGTATTGATTGCCATGAATATTTGGATGGCCTGTCAGATGGAAGCCATTCCGATAAAGAGGAGGATGTCGACACAGCTAGCAGTGGAGACGAGGCTGGTATATGCGTTGGTGGAGCCGGTGCATCCGGCGGTATTATGTGCACGGGTGTTGAGTATGTCTACTCAAGATTGGATGCTATTTCATTGGCCTTCGACTTCTGCCATCCGAAGATGAGTCGAAATGGTCCTTCGACGAAGTCACTCTCGTCGAAGAGCAACGCTTCCCCAACAAGGATGCCGCGAAGTAAGCTATTGCAAGATATACCATCTGTATAAGCCGCACATATCGGGTATATAGGTCGAGCCCCGATATGTACGTGGTAAAATGTGTGGACGGTTCTTGTCCTAGGAAGGTCCGTGAACAGAGATTTAGAGGTGGTGACCCATGAATAGAGATTCAGATGCGGTGCAACGGACTTTCGGATAACGGTGGTGAAGGACCACACCTGTGAGCTTGCAGAGCCTTTGCACAGGCATCAAAATGTGGCTCTGTCACTCATTGCTAGCCTGATAAGTCACCCCGTAGTTGTAGATGTCATAGTTTCGCCAAAGCTATTGATGGCCGATGCTGTGAATATGGATTGTTTCTCAGTGTGGCGGGCGAGGAGGAAGGTCATACATGGAATGTACGGCACGTACGAGGAGGTCTACAACTTCGTGCCAAGAATGCTGCATCAGATTACCGAAGCCAATCTCGGGACATATATAAACAAGATGGAGAGAGTGCACCCCCATGAAGGGGCCCAATTGTTTCATCCTTGATTGGGTGTTCTGGGCATTTCGACAGGCGATTAAGGGGTTCAAGTACTATTATTCAGTGTTTACGATAGACAACATGTTCCTCTCTGGCAGGAATAAGGGAGTGGTTGAAAGTATCTAGGCGCCTAAAAATTGGTTTTGGTAATTAATGATGATATTGCGTTTAGGACTAATATATGTGCTAAGATGTGTTAAAAGGTTTAGTCCCAGAGCACATATAACAACACAACAATGGCATGCAAAGACTAGAAAGGATCGACATGACTCTAAGAGAAAGGTAAATTTTAGCTTTAGGATCCCTTTGAACTTTTGCTGGTCTCGGTGTTTGGAGAAAAGACCAAATTTGTAGGCTAGGCACCATATTATAAAGGGGGTCATGGCTAGTAGCTTGAGAATTAATTTTGTGCCATCTTGATTAACAAAGAGTCATGCATGCATCTAAAATAAGTTTTAGAAACCTCTGTCAGGAAAACCGATAGCACCGTACAGGGGGTGTGGTACTACCAGCCAGCGGTAGTACCGATTTTCCATGTAGAATGTTTTTTTCGTAGAGCATGTTTTTGGACCATTCTTGGTGCTCTAGAAATTAGTAGTACCAATCTCATCATGCAGTACTACCATAGTGCGGTAATACCGATTCTAGTTGGCGGTAGTACTGCACTGTCAGTTCAACGACTAGTTAAAATGCATTAATTGCATCCAAAATAGTCGTTGAACAGTAGGTGAGGTAGTACCGGCCATACATAGCGATAGTACCGCACCTAGTGACTTTTCTAGGATTTGTTCCCAAACAATTGAATTTGAGGTTGGAGCCTATAAATACCCCTTCATCAATACAATGGCATGTATCTTTGACCTCATGGAATACACTAGAGCCTTGTTTGCACTTTCCTCTACTCATTTGCTCATATTTCACATTTTTGAGTAGTTGAAAGCATTGAAGCACATTGTATCATTTGTTGATCATTTGACACTTGTTTCTCCTCAAGCAAACACTGTAATTTATTACTCTGGGTCCTTACTGGCACTTAGACGGCTTGGGAGGAGTTTACGCGGTGATCTCTTCAAAAGATTGTGAAGAGGCCCTACACCGATTGTGAGTGGTGTGGTGCTTGCCATCTTCGGAGTAGAGGAAAAGCAACCCTAGTGGACTTGATGTCGTTAGGCTTAATTTGTGGAGCCGGTCCAATTCATTTGGACTTGCCTCAACGTGGACTAGTGAAGACCGGCAAGTCTTCGATACCATAGGAAAAACATCGTGTCTCCATTATGGTTATCTCTTGTCTGTACTCTTCCATATTTACTTTTCTAATTCTTGAATTGATATATCTTATGTAGGTAGAATTGTACTTGGTAGATACATAACTTGTGGTGCCATAGGAAACTTAGAAAAATTCGTTCTTGACTTGTGATAGGTTCATTTATTGATCCTTGTTGATATAATTGTTAGAATTAGAGCGAAATAGAACATCCTATTCACCCCTCTCTAACCAGTTATCATTTATTTAGATTTAACCGTCTAATAGAGAAAATGATGGCTAGTGAGGGAATTGCTATAGAAAAGACACCTCTATTTGATTGCTCAAATTATACTTATTGGAAAATTAGAATGTTAATTTATTTAAAGGTCATGAGTTCGAGTATATGGAGAATCATAAATGAGGGCTGCATTATGCCTCTTGATCCACACCATCCCACAGAACTTGAGGAGCGCGATGCTCATTTAGATAATCAAGCGATGAACGCTCTCTTTGGAGCTTTGAATGCGTATGAGTTCAATTGAGTGAACAATTTGAAAACTGTTTGTGAGATATGGACTACCTTCTCGAAAATCTATGAGGGAACATCACAATCAAAGAGGCCGAATTGCATAGACTCTGGATCAAATATGAGATATTTTCAATATTATCTCATGAGGACACTAATGAAATGTCTTTACATCTCAATAACATTGTAAATGAGCTTAAGGGCCTAGACACCTCACTAACTAATGTTGATGTTGTGAGAAAAATACTTAGGACCTTGCTGGAGAAGTACAAGACGTTGGTGACACTCTTTCTCAACTCACCCGAGTTGCCAAAGATGACACCGACTCAACTCTTGGGCAATCTCATAACTAATGGGTTGTATAAGGATAAGGGAGTTTTGGAGCAATCCTCATCTAAAAGCAAGAAGGATACCACTTTCAAAACTAAAGCGGTATAAAGTGATGAGTCGGAGGCGAAGAGGATGACTTCGAGAAGAAATTAATTCTCCTCATGAAAAAATGAAGAAGTTCATGAAGAAGTACTCAAATCAAAATGCTAGTCATGACAAGAGCAAGAAGGGGCACTCCTACACAGACAACAAACGCTATAACAATACTCGTTACTATGAGTGTGATGAGAAAAGACACATTGTCTCTCATTGCCCAACGAAGAGGGATGATAAGGACAAGTCATCTAAGAAGTACTTCAACGACAAGAAGAAACTTTTTAAAAAGCTTCAAAAGGATGGCAAGAACGAAGCCTATATCGGAGAATAGGACTCCGATGAGGAGTACACCGACTTCGATGTTGATGAGTCCTCCAAGAAAAGAGGGCTTGTCGGCATCGCCATCAAGGAGGGTTCATCGCTCTTCGTCTCCCACATGTCTCATGGAAAAAGGAGATAAGGTAAAATAAATTAATGATGATGAACCCTCCTATGATGAATTAGTAGATATCCTTGAATATTTGAATGAATATCTTGAAAAAGAGAAGTCAAAATTTAAGATCTTAAATAAATAATATCTCTCTACAAGATTCTTATGATAAGTTAACGGAAGCTCGTGACTCACTCCTTCTAAATGATTCAAGTAAATCTCACACTAGCATTGGAATCATTTGTGATATTATTAATAAGACGCCTGGTGTACAAATTGCTAAAACAAGCTCTTCTACTTCGTGTGATGATTTATTAGCTATTCCATATTGCTCTAAAGTTGATTCTAATCATGGTAATGCTAAGACTTGTAATACAAAACTCATTGTTGAAAACAATAAGTTAAAGGATCAAGTAACCAAGCTAAGCTATGTTTCAGGAACGAGGGGGTCGGGTTGTCGACGATGAGCTGAGGCGGCGGGGAGTTGTCATCGCGGAGGGCTTGCCGGAGTGGATGACGTCGCTCGATGAGGCTTGGGGAAGCTTTGGGATCTTCGGGCGGTGCTCCACACACAAGCAATTGGATAGAGATGCAGCGAAGCTTGAGATTGCTTCGAGGCAGCAGAACGGCTAGAGGTGAGGATGAAGAGAGGTAGGGGGCTCTCAGGTGCGACTGGAGGCAAGGGGATGAGAGGTCAATGTGCATGCTTTTAGAGCCACGGGAGAGCATTGGCTGTTGAGTGCCATGAAGGCTTGAGTGGCGTCCTGAGGCGGCGAAGCTAGGCACGGCGTAGGGGAGGGATGGCGATGCTCGACGTGTAGCCCGAGGGGATGTTTAGAGGCAACGGGCAGCCAAGAAACGCGAGTACGTGATATGGCGCGAACACAGGAGCGACAAAGGCGGACGCTGCGAGCACATGGAGAGAAGAGGGAGGGCTAGACACGAGGAGGGTGGCGTAGCACAAGGCTAACTCAGACGAAGGTGGCATACACTGTAGATGAGCAGTGATGCACAAGAGAAGCGACAGCAGACGCGTAAGCGCAACAGAAGCGAGTCAGGACGTGCATGACACAGCGGGTGCACGTGCGGGACACGCACAACAAGGGGGAAGTGGCGTAGGCAAGGATGAAGGCCAAATTGGGCCAAGCCTAGGCCACTAAGCCAGAGGGAAGGCAGGGAATGGGCTGGGCTCGGAACAAGAGAGTTTGAAATTTTGAAAATCCAAATTTTGGTTGAAATTTGATATGAAGTTTTGACTTGCAAAAGAATTTGAATTTCACTCAAGCACATACAAATCCCAAAAATGGGATGTTACATATACAATCTACACTAACAATACTACCATACGTCTAGTGCAGTAACGGCCTTGTCCGGTGATCTAATCTACTAATGAGTAATGACTCAGCTATGGTACATACAGTGCCTCCAAAAGCAACTTGAAGGAACAGCATGAATCCCCAGCTCCTCGCTTTAAAATAGCAATGCCGGCCGCACCAGACACTCGCCATCGCTGTAGGTGTTGCTGAATTAGTACGAGGCTAGCAAATGGTCGTCCTCAGCAATGTAGATTTTGCAAAAACCTCTATTGGCCTCCAGATTATGCTGTCCATTTTGCTGCATAAGTTCTTGTAAAACTGCGATGAGTTTAACACCAAGTTAGCAGTCACTAAGGACGGATCAGGAGGCAGAACGAAGAAAAACCTCATTTAAACTAGAACATTCTGTTAATGAAAGAGAGATATCACTCTTGAAATTTCCAAACTTCTCTAGGATATCAAACTGCTCATATAGCACATGCACAGGGATGCACATGTGTGCTTTTCCATAAATTAATGGTCGATATAAGGGCTGTTCTTTTTGGCTGCGGCTTATGGTTTTAGCTAAAATTTTTGAATTTTGGCTGTTTACGGTACAGATTACGGAGAGACCGATACTCACTTACGATTTTAGCTGGTACAAATGTTAAGCTTTTAACGTGTACTACGTTTAACTTGGAAACTCCGTCTTGAGAAAATACTCCGTTTAAAAGTTAGGTACTGTAGCGGCTACCAAAAGCCACCTGGCTTATTGCCTGCCGAACACCCCCATAGCATCCAATATCATCAAATTTACAAATGACTTACGGTTTGTTGTGGCAAATTTATGTTTGCTGGGCACAATTCGTCAAGTTTACTGTATTTTGCAACTAAAGAATTATTATTTTTCCTATATAGATACCCTCTCGTCATAGTCAGCCCTATCTAGGAAAGCTATCTGGTGAATTTTTCCACAATGCTGTTCTTCAACCACAACAATGCCCAACAATTCGATTAGGAATTTATGATACATGATGAGATGCAAAAAAAGTACATACCCTGTGGTATTCCAGAGTGTCACCAGCGACCTTTTGAACATCAACCATGAACAGAGAAGAAGCAACTTCAAAAACCTGAAAATAATGCACTTCAAAACATGAGAATGCTTGCAAAATGTTGTTTGTGAACAAGTAACAAACTGAAGGGATGGATAAGATCACCTCTAGAACAACAGCAAATGGGCTCATTCTGTTTAACGATACCCCTTCAAGTCTCAACTGCAGAAAAAAAAGTAAGCAATAAGTATTAATACATTATCAAGATTAATAAAAGCTAAACATTTATCCAAGAGTTGTTCGTTGAAGCAATTTTTCCACAATTACCTCGTAATTCTGGGAATGGACCTTGAGACCCATGGACTCAGAAACAACTTCAATTATAGCTACTACAGTCTTTGCTGGTTTCCTTGAGACAAAACGAGTTTGACGTTTGACATAATCCTATAAATAAAAAATACATCATTATGGCTTCTACAGACACATGATGACATGAATACTCCATATGATGAAAGAGGAATCAGACAAAATAATATGCCAGTTACCCACGAGCACTGCAGTTATGCATAGATCAAAACCAAAGAAACATGATAGTGACATCCAAACAAAAATGACAAGCACAAAAGGGTATATTTTCCACACAAATATTAAACCAAGACAAATTAAGCATGTATTAGAAGATCTGGAATAGAATGTGCAAACATAAAGCACTGAAATATTGGTGTATCTCATTTCTGCTAAATGAAACAATTGCCACTAGGATTATGAATATATGGTTGGAGTGTCCAAATATTTTTAACATTAAACAAGTGTGATTTAAAGACTACAGAAATTAACAAGAAATAGGGGACCAACAGGTGCTTAAATCTGTAGATTAATTAGAATATAGTTTCAAAACAATTGATAATACCAAGGCCAACGGAAACACAGGTCAGGTTAAGTCGTTTTCCTTGAAGAATATATAAAATAGTAGTACTGCCAAGCTCATCCTTTCTCAGCATCATGGGAACTGGGGGAATAGTACATGAAACCAAGGACCAGATGGCATGGGTGAAGTGGTGATAAAACATTACTAGTGAAAGCAAGCTGACAGGTCAAATCTCCACATGATCTTCTCCCATCAATGTTTCAAACTGTATGGGCTAATCATACTGCAATAGTAAATGGTCAACCATGCTGACTAAAGAAGATAACGAAATTACCTGTTGTCTATCAAATAATGCTGAAAGATCCAGACCTTGAGATAGTATAATCATCTCAAAGGCATTCATCATAAGAGGACCACCATCATTATGAGTCACTTGCTCAGATACATACTTGTCCTGACGCAAGAAATGTTATGTAAATTTAACTGTGGAAACAAAACCTTCAAATGGACAAAAAACCCATAAGCAGCCTACCGACGACTCTGAAAGGAGAAAATTGAGTATATATATAACATGCCTAGACACACCAATTAATAATTTACCCACAAACCTCGATATTGTCAAAAACAGCCTGTACATCATCCAGATTGACGTTTCCATCTTCACCACATCTAACGGCTACATAATTCTTCTTAAACCATGTGTCTGCCCTTATTTCCTTAAGAGAGATGCACTGCAAAGTGGTGCAAAGGCCTAAGAAACTAAAGGCAGCAATTTGCAAAAGCAGTTAGTTCAAACACTCCATGCTGGTTGAAAGATCTCTGCTAGATTTACAGATTTGGTTCTAGCAAGTTCCGGTCATTGGCCATGTACACAAGATTTCTTTAACACCCCATTTGGCTCTCAGGTATTGGTTTTGGAATTGTGGGATTGGAATTCAATTATAAGGATGCAGTTATTTAGCTGCCACCTAGAATTGTATTGATGATTCCAAAGTCAATTCTAAGAGGCATGATAGAGTTTGAAGCAATTCTCAACATACACCGTGTCATTTATCTGGAATTCACTTTATAAAATTAAGTAAATGTTCAGTATTTAAAATTTCAACCTTAGGTTCACACCATAAATTTTTCACAAAATCGACTGAAATTTATTGGATATGATTCAGTGCATAGAAAAGCCAATTTATACACACTGGCGGGCCTAGGTGCTTAGGTGACCGCCACAGCCTTGTAGAGAACGATTTCTAAAAGTTCGGTATTTGAAATTTGAACATCGCGTTCACACTACAGTTTTTCACAAAAAAATCTGAAAGGGAGGCGGCGGCGAGTTGCATAAACAGTTGAAACAAAGTATGCCTACATTCATATAAACTGAAAGTCTGAAACGGACAGCCATATCCAAGTTGGCTGACCACCGGTAGTCATTTATCAATATCAAGAACCATCATAGTAAATTTACGCGTGAAAGTGCAAACACAACGGAGTGGGGATGGCTCGAGCAACGCCATGGCGGCGCCGAACAAGACAACACCATGACGCGAGTGCCAATGGTCAGCTTCCTTCGCGTGCGCTTGCATCGCAGGAAAATTTCCAACGAGGTTGGGGTGGATTCTTGTTTTCCAGTGAAAGCACAGGAACTATAAACTTTCCAAAGCAATTTTCTGACCCCCAATCCTCCATTCCAAACGCTAGCTTCCCACAACTTCCTTTTTGTTTTCTAATTTCTTTGATTTCCCTCCAAATTTCGTCCATACCAAACGGGGCATAAATGTAGAGACTAGAGAGCAAGAGCCCCTTGTAGTTCGTAGTCATTAGTCAAAGCCCAAACTGTGCTACCGTGTGGTGCGCATTGACCTCGAGGTATGTTCCACCCATCCCGCGCCGGAATTCCCCACCGCTCTATCCGAAAGAATTAACGGAATACACACCGATACGCAGCTCGGGCGCGCCCCCAAATTAGCAGCAGCCAAGCAACAGCAAAATAAGATTGGGAGGGAGCAGGACGAGTTCGAGTTGGATTTGTACTGCAGAAGTTTAGAATGGATGGGGATAAGGCAGGTGGAGGAAGACCTGGTGGAGCATGCGGTAGTTGAGGATGGCGGCCCTTGTCGAGCACCTTCATGGCGACGGCGGCGCCCGTGTCGGCGTCGACCGCGAACTTGACCTCGGCGAACGTGCCCTGCCCGATGGTCCGCCCCACCCGCTTCTTCCTCGCCGCGCCCGCCATTCCTCTGGCTCCTCCTCCTCCTCCCACCTCCTCAACTCTCCGCAGCGCCGCCCGCTCGCTCGGCAAACCCTAATCGGCCGGCTCTTCTGAGGCTTGGCGATCGGATTTGGAGAACGCGCGCGCGCTCACCCGAGCGAGCGAAGCGAGCTGGGTTTGGGTTTTGGGTGCGCGCGCCGCGACAGGCTACCCAGCTGTCCGACGTTTCTGCTGGGCTTTTGTTATGCCAATCCTGCCGTGTGCTCATACATTGGCCCAAGTCCGATAAGATTACAAGGACAGGAATATCGTTATCTGATGGACATGTATAAGGACAGGAATCTCGTTATCTGATGGACATGTACAAGGACAGGAATATCGTTAGGTGGTGATCTGTTCGGCTGAAAGCTGAAAGCTTATGGCTGAAAATACTGTAGTTGGCTGAAAAAATATTGTAGCTGACAGAGACTTATTTAACATAATTAAATTTAAAAATTGAAAAATATAAAAAATATGTTAAATTTCCATCACGAGATAACGCAAAACGAATACGAGAAAAAAAAGAACCGACAAAAGCTCAAAAAAAGTCAAAAATTCAGAAAAAGACGAAATTATAAATAGTGCAAAAATAAGCTTAAACCATAAGTTTAAGCCATATTGAACACAGCCAGCTGAAAAGGATCGCCATTCCCTTCCCCTGCCGTTCCGTTCGTCTTGCCCGGTCTTTGATGTGTGCCGCCAGCCATCCATCAAAACTCTGCAGCTCAAGTGCATCTCTTTACATGCACCCCTTTCGTTCATTTTTACTTGATTTCTTAGAATTCGTACCGTCAAATTTTTTAAAGTTTGATCATCGATAAATTTAAAACTATTTAGATTGGATACCGGAAAATTATATAATTTGATTTATCGTTAAAAAATATTCATGATATTATAATTTTATTAATATATTTTAATGTAAAGTTATAAAAAATAGAGGCTGAAAAATAAAAAATATCAAGTAAAAAAGAACGGATGGAGCAGCTGTCTTATTACCCAATTTAGAACAGAGGAATCCTACGGGAATTTCCTTTTTATGGATTTCCGTCGAGAATTCCTTTTGTTCCGAATTGCTAGCTTAATTAAGACCGGATCGAAATGCGGGAACTTTACATGAAACACTTCGATTTCTACATGAAAAAAGAATCCATGCTCCAAACTTGTGCGTCTGCGCTAAGCACCACGGGTCTCGTGGGTGCCATTGCAAATTTGCAAAGCTAGTAAATTTCATATTTACCCCTATAGAAGGAACAAATATCGCATGGTCTCATGGCCGGTTCCAACTTCCCTGCTCATGTGCGTTGGCTGAGATGTAGCGCGCGCGCACAAGAAGCAGCAGGACGGCACGGCCTCATCTCTCTTTAATCGCGTTTTCGCGACCGCTCGCTGACTAAGAAAAGAAGGGTTTATTCGTTTTCCAGGTTTATTTAAGGGGCAATTTTGGAACTAAATGAGAGGTTAGTGAGTCATCGCTCATCAAGCCTAACATCTAGTTTTATTTAAGGGGGGATCGACTTTGTTTATACTTTTTTAAGGTCCCTGAAATTTTTTGGTCCCTCCGTTTTGCAGGATGGCCCCGCGCTGCTAAAATCGCGACGGGTTCCCGTTTTTTACGTACATGTCAAAATGCTGTTTATTTTGGTACGTCTAGTATTATTTAAGGGGAGATCTTGTTTAAGTATGATGTGACAAAATGAAAGGACTTTTTTTTTGTTGGTGTGTGCATTGTGGCTCTTGCATTTCATTAGTTGTCAAGATGAGATTTGTATAATGTCATGTCAAAGCTTTTTGTAAACATGATCATGGGCCTCTTTGTCAAAAGTAAAAAGATGTTGAGTCTTTTGCTAGGGTGAGTGGCTTTTGACTGCCATTGTTTTTCTGGATGCAACTAATAGTTTTTTTGTTGTGGTTGGTGGCTTTTGTCTGTATTTTTCGAGATGATGTCGGATGGCAGAGACACCAACGTAGATGGCATCTATGATTTTAAACTCAGAAAGCCATTTAAAAAAATAATTTCGAGAAATCACTTGGAGAAGCCACTCTATTTATTTTAGCTTAAGCCTAAGTCCAAAGCCACAAAAACCAAAAGATCAGGGCCATCAAATGTTACATCATGAGCCAGGCTAGGTTAGGGTTGGGTAGACCATAGCCTAAGTTGAGGATACTGAGGCCCATGCTAAGCCCAATCATGGTCCATAAAAGGCATGGGTCTGAGCCCAACTAAAGATACATATCTAATAGCTCATATGTCATCCTCATAGGGGATAGGGAGACGGCGCTGGTGGCAACGTCGAGGAAGGGAAGGACGGGGAGACAACATATACGTCGTTCATTTTTTGCGCATACAAATATTAGACTAAGTGGGTCGTCGGAGTTGAAGAAGGCTGACGGTTGTGAGTGGCAGAGGTAAGACGGCAGCCAACCAAGAGGAAGAGGAAGTGCAAAATGTCCAAATATATAAAAGACTAGAGCGGCATTAACCTGAAGAACTAGTTTGGAGCGGTATACATGCTCTGAGTTGCCGTCTTCAAAAGTAATAACATGCATTCAGACCCCATTACTAAGGCCCTATTTGGCCAGCGTAGCTTCAGTTTTTAAGACTTCGAAGCCGTTTTTCGGCCAAACGCGCAGGCTTCGAGGCTTAGAAATACACTACAAATTTAAAACCGAGTCTAAAATACACTGCAAATTTAAAACTCAGATTTTATAACTTCTCTTAAAGCCAGGCTTCAAGTCAAAATTGAAAAACTGAGCCCGACCAAACCCCATAAGATTGCGCATTTTCTTAGCTAGACCACTTCTAATGGGAATTACAAGGAGAATCGGGCATAGGTGAGGTGAACCCTAACAAGTGTTTAGCGCACAAATCTCGAGGCACATTGGACCGTGGTGTGGATTTTACTTTATAAAGGAAGAGCATTCGCAAATCCAAAAAAAATCAACGAAGAATTCCAATACATCCAAGCAGGATCCAGAAACTGTTACTGCCAATCGTCAAAGTACTTCTCCGCTGACGCTAAGCTTCACACGGATCGATTTGACAAGATGGAGACAAGACAGAGAGCGATCGAATTCGTCACGAGGAGCAAAGCACGGAGGAAAAAAATCACTTGGGTGCGAGATATGTAGCTGCCCTCGCATGACAATCACATATCTCTCTTGAGATTTTTCTTTCCTCGCGCGCCAGCTCCTCCTTGCGTATACGGTTTGGAGAGGGCCTCCTGTGCAATGCAGCAGCATTTCACAATTGCAGCTCACGTCAGCTGTAATTTGTTGGTTTTTTAAAAAAATTCTAGATTAATTTTATAGGGTTTTTCTGTCTATCTTCTATTCCCATGTCTTTTATGTGGTGCCGCTCACATTTACATTGTGAGATTAGATAGTAGGGATCTATTTATGAACTCCATTTTCAGTTGTTACAAAACAACACACCTGTTTCCTGGTACACCATGAGACTTCTAAAATATATCACCAACTACGATCAGACATGCCAGTTTAATGAATCTATAATATATTAGTACCTAGCACACATATGTGAGTTATGCGCTATGATCAGATTGTTTACGAGATCAATTCTAATATGATCATATGAATTAACAGTTTGTAGAGTCGATCCTGCAAAACAAACCAAGCTAGTTCACTCTGTGTTGTACTCGGGTTAAACGTATGAATGCATTTTAAATTTCAGTAGAGTTTATCTCAATAAATATGTCTATCATATTCCACCACCGCCATCCTTGGCACCTCGAGTATTAATTTTTCTAGTTAAATTTCACATAAAAATATTTTTTATCACTTGCATCAATAATATGAATAAAGGAAGCAAATGTACAACCTCTCAAGACCGAGTTTAAGGTGCTGCATATGAAGAAAACGAAGTTGATCAATGACTTCGCCGTCCAGTTGACAATTATCGTCAACAAGATTCGGACCATTGGCGGGAAGGTGGAAGAGTTGTACGTAGTGAAGAAATTCCTTCGTACTGTTTTCTCACAGTTTCTCCCGATTGCTTCGGTCATAAAGCAATTTGGAGACCTGAAGACAATGACTATGGAGAAGGTCATCGGTCGTCTTAAGGTATATGAGGAACACATCCATAACAATAGCAACAAAAGCGACGGACAGCTCATGTTGACCCGCGTTGAGTGGGAGATCCGATTATCGAAGCGTGAAAAGTAAGAACACTTTCAGAAGTGGTGATCAAGGCCGTCAGAATCGGAAGCTTGATAAGGTAAAAGTGAGGTATTATAATTGTAATGATTATGGGCACTTTGCTTCAGAATGCCACAAGCCGCAGATGAAGAAAGTGTTTCTTGCTAAAGCACTCAGCGATGATGAACCAACATTGTTCTGATGATGAGTTGAGTCAGGGACATTGAGAAGATGTGTCGTCGTCCAAACTCAAGTAAGGTGGAAAGAAATCGGAACGGTGAGGAAATATGTCACCGTTCTGTGTCAAGTATGAGTTTAGTAAGTCGTAATTGAGTCCGATTGCCTCAATATTTTAGAATCCTTGCATCTGGATGGACCCTTGTCAGTTAAGTTGAGTCCCTACATATAGCTTGCATGTAGAACGCTTCATGTGGAAGCGTGGCTGATATTTCATAATGCATTGAGACTAAAACTAGAGTATGTCAAGTTAAGATTAAGGGAGATTGTTGAAAATAATCTTGACTTCGAGTCCAAGACGTAGTAGAGTCCGTCTCCGTGTGTAACACAAGTTGAAGTTGTGTCCAACTTGAAGTCCGAATAGTATGCAAGTAGGAGATTATTAGCCTATATATTGAGGAGACTTGTACTAGTTTTGTAAGTAAGAAAAAAAAAGGAAGGAAGAAGGGGAGCAAGTAAGAGAATAGAGAAATTAAAAATTCTTCTATATTCTTTCAATTTATTTGTGATGTATGTGTTTTCTCCGGAACAAAGTTAACAGAGGCGGCCGTTGGTGGCGAACTCCAGGTGGAATGCTACACCCATGACCATGAGCCCAAGCCTCGCATCGAAGTGGACTTGGTCTGATATATCAAGAAATGGGCTGACAGGGCCGAGGTCATTGAGGGTCAGAGCCTCAGAGGGCTGCAGCCAAGAGCCCGGAGGCGGAGGCCAGATCTTGGAGGCCGAAGGGGCGGAGGACCGAGGCGGCGAGGTCAAAGTCGATCACCGAGACCCAAAGCGAGGCCAAGAGTAAAGAGTGTTGCCGCCTTGAGACCCAGGCCAAGCTTGTGACGATGAAGTCGAAGGACATGGGGCTGTAAAGAGTGTTGCCGCCTTGCCGGAGTTGGAGGCCAAGCTTGTGACGATGAAGTCGACTGAGGGCGACAGAGCGTGACATGAGCTAGGGTTAGAAGGAGGCGCACATGGGTTAGGGGGGCGGGGAGGGGGGTTGCTGGAGACTACGTCTGACGTTGGCAGAGGCCTAACACAAGCGGAGCCGAAGAATTAGTACCAACTCATAAAAGTCAATGAACTAGGACTCACACTACAGCCTTCTAGCCTTAAGCCCTAGGTCCGCCCCTGCAACCTCGGCGGGACTGGGACATCACGCGCGAGACGAGGCTGCGCTGGCTGCTTTCAGATGATCCTGCTACTTGGTCTTCTTAACTGATCGAACATCAATCGGCTCTGCAGGTTGCTTTGAACCAACCTGATGTGACGCTTGCCGTGAATCACGCGCGCCTGCGAGACGGCCCAAGGACGGAGAGGGTTTTCTTCACGTGCGGCGGGCGAGGGGACTTCCTGGCACGCTGTCCTCGGTCCACGCGTGGTGACGAAGCGCCTTGGACAGCGTGCATTAGACTCGAGGGCGGCGAGAGTTTTCCTCACGTGCCGACTCCGAACTCGGTTCTCATACTCAAATCGAATATGATTTTGTGAAGTTTTTTTGGTCTACACGTAAAGATCTGCTTATAGATTTTACTTTTAGATATTTTAAAATGACTTGTCTGTTTTTTTATATTGTGAGACTTCTAAATCATATCATCAACTACGATCATGTATGATAGTTTAATGAGTTTAAAATATTATTAATCACAAACACTCATGTGTGAGTCATACGTTATGATCAGATTATTCACGAGAATAATTCCAATCTGATCATGTGGGTCAACAGGCTGCAGAACCGGTCCTACAAAACAAACACAGCTATTCCACCATGTGTTGTACTCGGGTTAAACATATGCATGCATATTAAATTTCAGTAACTCGATCTCAATAAATATGTCTATCATATTCTAGCACAGCCGTCCTCGGCACCTCGAGTATTAATTACTCGAGTTGAATTTCATACAAATATTATCTATCACTTACATCAATAATACGAATAATTTCACATTAAACTAGACAAATGATGACCACAATAAATATTAAAAACCATATAAAAATCCCAACAAAACTGTGCCACAATCATTCAAGCCGCCTCTTTCTCTGGATGCTAATATCTACTACCGGTGAGCAACACGGGCAAGAAAAAGATCTCCGTGCATAAAGCTCGTGAATAGGACGGCTGAATTTGGTTCAAATACGGCGGTTGGACTCTCTCAGGACCATGCGAATCTGACCTCCCTGTTGAGTGGCTCAGGTTTGATAGAATGAATAGATCTAGTACTGTGCAGCCCAAAACATCTCAGAAATCATTTTCTTCTTTGTCACTTTGTTTTGGTTTTGGTTCGATTTTTCTTCTCTTTTCTATTGCGTGTAGTTTTGTGCTATTGCGTGTTGTTACAAAAGTTTACATGTAATTCAAGCATGTGTACTTGTGATAGTAAGCTCAAAGCTACCAAAAACCTAACAGCATGGGGACCTTGCATCGTTGCATTAATAATGACAAAGGTCATAAAATTAGAGGGGTGCTCTTCCGTCAAAGCTAACATGAGATAAGCGTGCTAAAGATATATTTAACGGACTTGTGCAATCTAAATCAATGCATAAATGGACATGTCGTTGTGACGTCAAACAAAAATACCCTGATTTAGGTCAAGAAAGAAAAATATACAGTTTTATTAGTTCGAGATTCCGATTCGAACAATCTTATAGTTCAAGAATAAAAACAAAAACAAACCAAAAACAAATCCATACCAGCGTTCTTGATCGAAAAGCGAGCTATTTTTCCATAATATAAAGATACCGGGAATCTGTAAAACATGGTGCACGCTTTGATCGAAACGAGCCACACCTGTACTCCAAGGGAAGATCTCACACCCCATCTTTCAATTTGTCCTCCTGTAAACCATTCCATCCCCTCACACGGCTAAGGTGCGTTCGACGAGGCCCCTCCCCTGCCGTACACACGTTTCACACCCTGTCTAACCGCCGTCGCGCTCGCCCACCACGCTTTCTGTCGCGTAGCCCGCAGCTTCATTTCATATGGTCCGTCCGTCCGTCCCTCCTCCCGGGCCCACCCCACGGCGGCGACAAGTGGGCCCCACCGCCCGCCCCCTCACGGCCACTGCGCGCGCGCCACGTCGGCCGGCGTCACGTGCCCGCGGTGAGATCTATCTCGGCGCCCGCGCGCCGTATAAATATTCGCGCCCCCCACCGTGTCAGTGACACACTGACGCGCAGCGCCACTTGCGATATTTGTGGGAGGGAGAGGCAGTGATGCTCCTGCGGAGCGCGTCCTCGCCGCTGCTCAACTACGGCTGCGCGGCGCGCGTGCCGCCTGCGGAGCATGGAGGCGGAGGGGGGCACCTCGCTCTGGTGCCGGTGTCGCCGCCGAGGCAGGGGGCGCTGTGCCGCGCATTGTCCGAGGGGGACCTGCTGGCGGCGCCTCTCCCGGCCGTGAGGGCCAAGAAGGACGACGGCCGCGTGCTCTCTGCGTCGCCGTCCGCCTCCATCTCCGTCGAGGAGGACGAGGAGGAGGAGGTTGAGGAGGAGGAGGAAGAGGACGTGCTAGGGGCGGCCGTGCCGCTGCGCCGGCTGCTGACGAGCACCGGGCTGGACGCGGCCGCGGGGCGGAGGCCGCCGTCCTGGCGCTCGTCCAGGGCTTCGGGGAGGCGGCGGCGGCGGGAGGGTGTGCGGCGGCGGGCAGGGCGGGAACCGTGGCGACGGCGACGGCCGCGCCGCCGCCGACGCGCACTACCGGCGGATGATCCAGGCCGACCCGGGCAACTCGCTGCTCCTCGGCAACTACGCCAGGTTCCTGAAGGAGGTGGAAGGGGACGTGGTGAGGGCGCACGAGTACTGCGAGCGCGCCATCGTCGCCAACCCCGGCGATGGCGACGCGCTGGCTCTCTACGCGGGGCTCGTCTGGGAGACCAGCCGCGACGCCGACCGCGCCGACGCATACTACAGCCGCGCCGTCCAGGCCGCGCCCGACGACTGGTGAGTCAGCGCGCGGCGTCACCTCCCTCCTTTGGCAATTCAGACATTTTCAGATGTGTCACAATATCCTTGCTTCTCCTGCAGCTATGTCCTGGGCTCCTACGCCGGATTCCTGTGGGACGCTGAGGAAGACGACGACGACGAGCCGGAGCCGCCACAGCCGCCGCCGTTCTTGGGGGCCGTTCAGCCTCCTTCCGTCAGAGCGGCCTCTTAGGTGAACCGATCTCACCAACTGTAGCACAAACTGGATCTGGAAGAGCAACATGCGAGGAATCACGGCAGCCTCTCAGGAGAACCACCGCCGTCGCCAGCACGGCTCGCCGCCGGCTTGTAAACTGAATCCGGTCACCTTTAAAATGCATGTGGAAAGAGCACTACGCGCCTAAGTTACCATCGGTAGAATCTGCAGGCCTATATGATATATATATATATATATATATATATATATATATATATATATATATATATATATATATATATATATATATATATATATATATATATATATATATATATATATATATACCTAGCTTAAGGTTTTGCGGTGCTTGTACATGTAGAATGTTCTTGGTCACTTGGTGTATCAGTATGACAGTATCACCTGTGAATTAAACGTCATAACCGTTTGTTCAAGCTACTTCAGCAAAAGCAGATCCATCCTCCATGCAGAACAGTTACATATTAATGCAGAAAGTTAGTCGCGAAATTCACAATAATTTTGCAGCGAAGGAAGGCAATGAAATTCATATGGAAAAAGAAGTCTCTAGCCCTGAACATAGGAGATAAGCCATGTGCAATTGTTACCAACTACAGATAACAATAGGCGCCCCCTCCCTTGCATTGTGAACAAAAACTGAGAAGATAAACAATACAGGGGTTACTTGCCGTTCTTCAAACTCCGGGTGATGAGACTAGTTTTAGTACATAATACCAGCCAGCAGTTTACTACAGAAATAGCAAAATGTAAATATAGGAAGCTGAGGTACGGCTCTCGCGTTTCATAGGACTCGACTCGATGGTATGCTAACCGCTGAGCTCATGTTCATCGGGAGTAACTTGAGCACGGATTGGCTCCCGAACGAGATCTGTCGTCGACCTGCTGTTTTCTAGCTGTTCTGCAGAAGACTTTGTCACGGTGGTGTCAACAGAACCTGTTTGTTCTGACGGCAATTTGGGGAGAGACTTCCGTTGGGGCTTCCTTGCTGAATTCGCAGCAGGTGCTTTCTTGATGCCATCTTGAGAGGCCCTTCCGTCGAGGCTCAGACGAGCTGGACGGCTTGAAGGATTGGTACTTCCTTCCGTGCCTGCTGAAGTTGTGTTCTTTGAGCGGCCAAGCTTTGGTGATCTAGCTCTGGTGGTAGGGATCTAAGATAAATGACAGTAAATAAGTAGTGTCCTTTACAAGCTGGGATAACCCCAATAAGTGTAAATCTTTGACATTTTGCCAGGTAAAAGTGCTAGTGCAATATACTCATTATTAGAAATCAGAACCAACCATCTAGTGGAAACAAGTCAAGAATTGGCTTTTGAAACCTTGTGATTTTTGGCTTGTATTGACTTCATTTCTGGGAAATCCAAGGATCTTTTTTTCTTTTCAAAATGCTCATAACTGCTTAACAAATAACGGATGGTGAACTTGCAACAAACTCATCAAAGAAACATATCAACTAAGTTTCAAATTCATTACAATAGATGGACCAAAGGAATACATGAATCATGTGATGTGATGTTGGGGTTAGTCATTTTAGTTCTTAGCTATCAAAGTTTTTTTTTAAAAAATTGCATAGTACAGAAAGAACTAAAATATCCTGAACAGTTGATCAACAAATAACTATTACCTCTACTAAAAGTGCACTAGCTACAGAAAATAGCTGTTTAGGCATGGAAATTGGGTGCCATGAAAGAAAGATCTCCAAAATTCTTGAACAACATAGAGCCATGCATGACTGTGTAAATGTTGTACATAAAGCTACAAGCAACACTGGAATTGGTATTTAGCTATAGTGAAGTGTGAACTCAGATGATCTAAGGACAAGAATGCAAAAGTTCTCCTGTTGTAAATCAAGAAGGTAATTTTTTGATATAATGGTAATTAAAATTTCCTTTGATAATATGTCAATGGGTATTCTAGCAAGATTAAAGTTTTTACTTGACAGTAAAGCAACGTTGAATTCAGCAGTTCCCTACCTTTACATGTTTAGGCTTCAATTATTTTAACAGGAATACTACAAGGACGATTATGTTCAACAGAATTCTTTCATGATGAGTAGATATTGCCAAGAGCCCAAGGATATTTTGTGCCATAGACACAAGATATATATTAACCCATGAATTCACTTGAGAAAAAAGGAGGATGAAGAAAGCTGTTCCTGAGCAGCGGTTAAGAGAATTACCTTCTTCAACTCAACCTTGGGAGGAGGTGGTTCCTTATAAAAGCTGGGCATCGGTGCTGCCTTGAAATTCAAACTCTTCCTCAGCTGTTTAAGTTCAGCTTCTTCTGTTTCCTGCACAGTAACAAAGAAACAAAGAAAGCAAACATTTTCTGAAATGTAGCATTGAAAAAAATCATTGATTCATTTCCATGAAAAGAGAAATAAGAACATGAACCTTTGATTTTGCCTGCAAGTTGCTTTTCTCCAATTCCTGTGCATGAATCTTCTCCTCAAGCTTCGAGTAAAACTATTTGATTGCAGACCTCGGTAAGCAAAGGAATGATATCCATATGTTTTGAAACTATATTCAACACAAAAATTATATATCAACAAGTTACCTCCCTTCTTTTTTCAGCTCTCTCATTGCATTTGAAGCTAAATCCATAAGCAGGTGTGCTGCCAACCCTTTGAGGTTTTGTTCTTTCACAATTGGATTCTTCATCATTTTTGACAGAATGTTGGTATGCTGCCTTCTGAGTTTTCCTCTTTTCCCTGGATTTTAAGACAGAATATGACAGTGTAAGAAACTCTTTTAAAATCCAAGTGCACTAGGTAAGTATTAGAAAAGTTTACAGCAAAAAAAAAACAAGTCTTTAAGATAATTCTTAGTTGGAAAAGAATATAGACAAACTCGCGCAAAACTAAAGTTGACAGTATTGAACTGCTTGGGGTTTCACAAGATGGAAAATGCAAGCAAACAATGGTTTCCAATATGGCAAGTTGGCATTTGGCAACATGAATAAGCTAAAATAATACCCACTTGTTAAAACGTCCAGTGACAAATCAGCAAAACAGCAATCAATGATCGCACAAATACGAGGAGACTAAGAAAGAGAACAATCCTTTTTGCATAATTTGAGGGGTCAGGTCCTCCAAGAATTGCAACAATCATATACTCCATTTGCAGGACTACCAAACTAGCAACCTCAGCTGTACCAATAAATACATAGCATTGTTTTCACTCAAATTAATATGTGTTTATTAACCAATACAGCCTAGCTTAATACACCAAGAACAAACAAACAGCATACTTTGAGTCCTCGAGTGATGAACTCTCCTTGGCAACTGGGCGAAAATTGCTCTTTTCAGCTTTCTGAATCAAAACATCAAACTGCATTAGACATAAAGTTGACTCCTAACATTGCACATAGCAGGAGCTATGCATGTCAGCACTATGGAAAAATATGTATAACATAATGGAAAAGAACTTACTTTCTTAACATCAGCATCACCATTGCTCGAAGAGCTATCAACTAAATCCGGATCAGACACTTGTGCAATGGGTGCCTTAGGATAAGAAGAACTGGGAGTGTTTTTCCTAGCCTGATTCTTATCTCTGCTTCGTGGGCTCTGGTGCTGAGATTTAGTACCCTTAGGGGAATGGCTTTGGCTTCCCTACAACACATGAAAATGGCAAAAAGCGCGCAACTGTCACTGAACCATCAATAGCAGACCTCAGCAAAAGACAAGGTGTCAATATGGCCAACTCTTACCTTGGAAACACGGGACCTTATGTCCTCCGAGTGCGAGGTGGCTTCCCCACCCACCTCTTCGGATGGGTTGATCACCTCGCTCTCGCCCGAATGCGCCCCATCAGCCAGCGCTCCGTGTTCTTCTCCACGCTCCTCTGAACTATCATTAGACAGCAACTTCCCGCTCGCCCCGTTGTGAACGCCCAATGCACCCATAGCATCGGCCACCCTGGCGACTGCATCCATCTTGGCAGTATCACCACAAAGGCTCACCTCTCCACCGGTTTACCAAGACTCTCAGCCCAGCAGCTTGCACGAGCTATCCTTAGCTCCTCATTCCTCAAACCTCACTGCTACAATGTCACTATGAAAGCAGAGAAACGGCTCAGAAATGTCCAAGATCTGGGCATGGATGGGGGTTCAGCTGAACCCACAAATTTTCGGAAAATAAACTGCCATCAGCAGTACTAGTTTAGGGTAAAAGACAGACACCCTAATGCAATGCGTAGCTGAACATGGGAGGATGCATCTTGCGCTCATGGATCTTGCGCGCGCGGCGCCCGCTTAACCGAATCGAACCACCGCGCAGCACACAGATGCACAACTAAGTGGGTGGACGGAAAAGAAAGATTTCGATTTGGTTGCTCGCAGCAAAGGAAAGACCCCGCGGAGCAAAACTCGCTCTTAGAACAGCAATCCAAGCAAGCTAGGGCTACCTTACCGTCAAATGGAGAGAAATCAATCCGAAATCCGAATGGATCTCCACTCCACGCGGCTTTGCTGAAGGCGTATTCGGGCGAAGAGAGCTGGCGTGACTTCGAGACGAACTGCTATTTATATCTTTTTTGCTTTTCTCTGAAGCTAACTTTCTGCTTCCAGTTTTTTATTTCTATTTTCTGTTGCCTCCGGTTTCTCCTTTCCTTGCAGTATGGTTTTTGTCTGCTCCTGCTGTTTATGTTTGTTTTCATAATACATTAAGTGGTTGTTTGGGCGTTTGATTTCGTTAATAGATTTTATGAAAACATGTTTTTGTGTAAGCTTTAGCAAGACGGATTTCAATTTGTTATTAGGTTAGGATATATAGCATTTGGTGAAAATGTTGTTAAATCCACTTTTCAATTAGCTTGTTTTTTTTGCGAAAAATAGGTGAGAGGGATTTTTCATATAACTCATTGTTTAAGTTTTTTTTTTACAAATGCTGGTATTTTGTCAACTTGGTGTTTAGTTTAACCACATGTGATCCGTAGAAAAATAGGAACAAGAACAGAAGTTTGAATTGTTTATGTTGGTAAGGCCGATCATATCCATTTAACATACTTGAGGGCACCTCCAACAATGTCCTCAAGTATGTTTATGTGGTCATATTCACACGAGGCGATTTGGACATATTGCGAGTCTATCTATCTTGTCGTGTGGTATGTGGCTATAGGTTCAAAGGGTAACACTAGTTTTGGAGAAGACGAGTAAAGAGGGTGGTGGTTATGATATGATCTATGACTCTTTTGTCTGATAGAGTTAGAAAAGGATGCAACAGAGGATAAATGGGTGAAGAGTTAAAAAGAGAACCATGAGATCGTCTCAACGGTGAAAACAAGACAAGAAACCGAATCACTATAGAAGAAATGTCGAGATTTATCAAAGACAACGTCTCGTGAGATCTATTGAGATAACTCTTATGCTCAAAACTATAACCAAGAAATACACACTCAACTGATTGAGTCGATAGTTTGGTGAAGTCACGAGGTTGCAACAAGACACAACATGTGCAACCAAAAATACAAAGATGAGTGTACTGGGGATTCGAGAGTTGAGACGCTCTGTAGAATTAACATCCTTAAGAGTAGTAGAAGCTTGCATATTGATGAGATATACAGTCGTAGAAAAAGTCTCAACCCAGACTTATAGTGGAACGCGAGAGGTAAGGGGAAGAGTATGGGTGGTCTCAATCAGATGACGATATTTGCGCTCAGCAACTCTATTCTGAACATGGGCACCAGGACAAGCAGATTGGCAAAGAGTACCCTGCTCAGAAGAAATTGTTTAAAAACATCATAACAATACTTGCCAGCAGAATCACAACGAAAAGTAAAAATAAAAGACTCAAACTGAGTACGAACTATCGTTGCAAAATTACGATAGATCGCAAAAAACTGACCACGATTAGACATATAAAAAATCCATGTAACACAGGAATAATTATCAATTAAAATCACATATAACTTGTATCCACCTTTAGAGATAATAGGTTCAGGTCCCCATACAGGATGAGAAGACAATGACTCATTAGAATGATAAGAAAGTTGTAGTTGCTTGTCCAACTTACAACCCTGACAAAACATAGTCGTGTCAACAGTAACACGTCTAAGAACACCCTGATGAACTAATGAAGAAAGACATGACTCACACAAGTGACCTAAACGGTGATGCCACTGCGCAAAAGCTCTAGAGGTGGTAGCAGTAGTGGCGGTGGAGGTAGACGTAGATGTGATAGGAGCAACTGAAGTGGATGAAAGGTACATGCGGTCAAGGATGTAGAGACTCTAACGATCCCTACAGCGCCAACCAGTCCCAAGTATCGTCTCTGTCTGATCGATTCTAGATGAAATAGGTGTGAGAATCAAAACCAACTCTACAGCCAAGATCATTGAGTTGACCCACCGAAAGAAGCTGCATGGTATGCTTGGGAATATGGGAAATAGCTGGAACAGAAAAAAATCAGTGAACAAAAGAGTGCCTTGACAACTGACAAATAGAGGAGTATTGTTAGCTGTTTGAACAGAGACAAGAAATAAGAGATCTTACTGAAGTAAGAGATGTGAAGTCTGGTGTCATGTGAAAAGAGACACCAGAGTCTAGAACCCAATAGGTACCGAAGGAGGCATTTGAGCTAAACTGGCAGAATCTGCTGAGCTGTAAGAGAGTTGCTGAAGTAGAGCCAGGCAGAGCTGCTAAACAGAGTCACATCGTTGAGAACCTGATGAGTTGGTCTATCCTCCTGTAGATGAAGGGCCTATCTGCCCTTGGATCGTCCACCCCACACGCTTTGTTCTGCTTTTTCGTACTATACAACTCTGGTAGTTGTGCCTAAAGTTCTTACAGTAGATACACTTAACTCCAGATGGTACAAAAATAGGAGCGAAAACAGATCGTTTCAACGGTGAAAATGGGACAAGGAGCCGAATCGCTATAGAAGAAAGGTCGAAGTTCATCAAAGACAATGTCTCATGAGATCCTGATCTATCGAGTAGAAGGATCATAGCATCGATAACACTTATGCTCAAAACTATAACCAAGAAATACACACTCAATTGATTGACTCGATAGTTTGGTGAAGTCACGAGGCTGCAACAAGACACAACATGTGCAACTAAAAATACAAAGGTGGGTGTACAGGGGGATTCGAGAGTAGAGACGCTTTGAAGAATTAACATCCTTAAGAGTAGTGGAAGCTTGCATATTGATGAGATATGCAGCCGTAGAAAAAGCCTCGACCTAGACTTGTAGTGGAACGAGAGAGGCAAGGCGAAGAGTATGGGTAGCCTCAATCAGATGACAATATTTGCGCTCATCAACCTCATTCTGAACATGGACACTACGACAAGAAGATTGGCAAAGAGTGCCCTGCTCAGAAGAAATTGTTTAAAAACATCAGAACAATACTTGCCAGCAAAATCACAACGAAAAGTACGAATAGAAGACTCAAATTGAGTACGAACTATCGTTGCAAAATTACGATAGATCGCAAAAAACTAACCACGATTAGACATATAAAACATCCATGTAAAACAGGAATAATCATCAATGAAAATTACTTAGAACTTGTATCCACCTTTAGAGATAATAGGTTCAAGTCCCCATACAGGATGAAAAGACAATGACTCATTAGAATGGTAAAAAGTTGTAGTTGCTTGTCCAACTTACAACCTTGACAAAACATGATCGTGTCAAAAGTAACACGTCCAAGAACACCCTGATGAACTAATGAAGAAAGACATGACTCATACAAGTGACCTAAACGGTGATGCCACTGAGCAAAAGCTTTAGAGGTGGTAACTACAATGACGGTGAAGGTAAACGAAGATGTGATAGGAGCAACTGAAGTGGATGGAAGGTACATGCGGTCAAGGACGTAGAGACTCTAACGATCCCTACAGTGCCAACCAGTCCCAAGTACCATCTCTGTCTGTCGATTCTAGATGAAATAGGTGTGAGAGTCAAAACTAACTCTACAGCCAAGATCGGTGAGCTGACCCACCGAAAGAATCTGCATGTTATGTTGGGGAACATGGAAAATAGTTGGAACAGAAAAAAATCATGAACTGCGGTTAGACATGAGAGGTTATTAGTGCGTACTTTAAAAGAAAAATAGTAGGAGAACACATTGTAACTGATCCTTACCGGCTACCGATACCTTCTCGTGTCCCGACGGCGGTCGGGATAGTATAAGAGTAGTTTGCGCAACCCCAATAACACATGACCAGGCTGAGCCGTTGCTTAGACTTAAAAAACCTGCATAGGTCTGTGCACCAACAGAGGGGTGACGTCTCTCCCTCGGGTGGGTGTTGCGGCGAACACTCAGTTGGAACATTCGGGATGAGGTTATTGCTGTGGGGGACGTCATTACGAAGAGATGACCTCCTGGTACGCTCCACTTGTTCGGCCCAGGCCACAGTAGACCTTGCTAGTTCGCGGTGTCCCATTGCTTCATTATCCTGTCACATTACTTCATCATCTTATTATTCCATTGCTTTTTCTGCCTCTTGTCTATCCCAACATGGTTTAGCAAGCTCCGGTGTAGCGTTGGGTTTGGTTGTGTAGTGTTCTCTCTCAGATCTTTTCACCTCCTTTTATAAGCTAAATGGTTGGCATGATGTGGTTTATTTCATGTGAGTAGCCTACGAGGCAGAGTGTTGCCTTGTCTTTTGGAAAAGTTGCTATGCAAAGCTGGTCTGTGTGGTCTTATCACTGTGCAAATGTAACATCCTAAAAATTTAAATTTGAAAATATGAAGCTTTTGAATTATTTTTGTCGTATATTCTATTTAAATTTGGATTTTTATAGTGTTTCTTAAAACTTTGGTTGAGATTCTGATGATTAAAGAAAATCATGAAAAACAAAACAAACATTAGTAGTGCTATAAAGGAAAATATGCAAATAATAGAAAACTAAAATTTTAAATACGAATCTAAAAAGATGATCCAGCATGAGGAGGGAGAAACCTGAGTTAAAATATAAAATCCCATTTTGGAAATAATAGCATACAAAAACCTAGAGGTTGGACATTCAAAAATTTATAAATACAAGTTGTAGCAAAAGTTAAATAAAATCGAAATAGAAGACTAGTATATTTTGTATCAAGATGATTGAACCAAGACTTGAATCAAAATTTCAAAAATTGAAATCAATAATCTTAAATATGAAATAGAAATTCAAATTTAAATTCCAAAATTGCTAAGGCTTCTCATTTTCTCTCAATTCCTTCTCCATTTTTCCCGCTCTTACATGTGGGCCCCACTCTTTTTGTTTTCTCTCTCCTCCTTTTTCTTTTCCCCCTCCCATTTCTTCTCCCCGCTTGTGGGCCCGGCCTTCATGCATGCCCGCCTCCCTTTCCTTTCTTCCCAGCCTGCCTCTTCTTTCTCCTCCTTTCTTCTTCCGTGGTAGGTGCTCTCCACGTCGCCCTCTCTTTCTTCTCTCTTTCTGCCTTGGCCATTGGGTCACTACAGTCCATCATTACTGCGCCCGCCAAGATCTCGCGTCCCAGAGCTCCAGCGCCACACACACCCAGGCATGAAGCCCATGCTGGCAAGGACCGACAGGTCCTTCACCGCCTTGGCCCCTCGCCAGTGCGCCTCCTTCCCTCTGCAGCTACAAGAAGACCACAGCTTCCCTTTTGCCCGTGCCATCTCTTCCTTCCCATTTCGCCCCATCCTTCCGAAAATGACCGCCAGCCTCCTTGCCATTCCGGCTAACTGTCGAAGCTCCCGTAGGTGACCGAGTCATCTGTGTCCCGCTCCCCTCTACTCCCTCTCCAAGTTAATTGGGTTCTTGTGCCCGGAGCTCACACATTGCCGTTCTTCCCTCACCGGCCAGCCGCCGCCGCCATTTCCTCCTCGGCAACCTCGGTCCGATTCCTCGCAATGGGAGCACCTCCTCAAGACATCCGGAGCCTCCTCCACTCCCGTGACACCCTCCACCACCGAGACCCTCCCCACGGCGATTTCCCAGCGCCCATGGTCTCCGCCCGCCTCCCCTTGGCACATCTTCCGCTCGGTTAGATCACCGGTAAGCCTCTCCGAACCCCGATGCTCGTGTGCACTTTGATTTCCCTTCTCCTCCCGGCCGCCGCCCCAGCCCACCTCATTGCCGGCCGCCGGGTTGTCGCCCCGCCTCGCCGCCGCTCCGAATACGCCGCCACCCTCGGCCTCCCTACCTACCACGGAGCCCATTTCACCCGTCTTCGCCTCCCTCCGATTGCCCACCTCGTCGGCGACCCCGCTATTTGCCGAGCGCCGCTGAGTGCTCTGTTTTGAGCCACTGCCGCCACTCGCCTAAACTAGTCTAAACTCCCTTCTCTGTTGCAAAGGCGGCACTTGGGTTGGTCACCCCAGCGTTAAAGCACAGGTCATGGGTTCGATTCTTCTCCCCGCACCTTTTTACTTCATTTTTATTTTACCCATTTCAATTAGGAAATATGTAGGAAATAAATTAAGGGAGCTAAGATAATTAATTAGGATCAACCAAAATTTATGTATACATCAAAATATAGGAATACATGCATATTAATAATTAAGTGATTAAAGAAAGAAAAAAAGATTTTAATTCAAGAGAACTAATAAATTTAACTAGGATGTAAATAAGATTTAAATTTGGTTTAGTTCATGATTAATTAATGTGGTTTGAGTAATTATCTAAAAGACTAAATATTAATTAAAGACGTCTAAGTTAAAGATTATCCTTACTAATGAATAAAACATATATTTCAACACTTAACATGCCACCATCAAATATATACCAATGGTAAATTTAATTAAATAGCAAGCCTGGTTGTCACCTAAATGTATATATGTACAACTTTCTTCTTTAAGACTCAATTTGCACTAAATGACAGCCTTTAACCAAAAGGGGCATCTTTAAGTAGAAACATCTTGTTAGAGAGATATGTATGTACATATATTTATATATATATATGTGGCAGCTATAACAAAGTAACCCCTAGGTCATCAGATGGTAAAAGTAATCTATCTAATGTAGCAATGTGGATAATAGTCATCACTAGTGTGTCATCGATAAATAAGTCTCAGTAGAAACTATAGTAAAAGTGGTAGTAAATAAGAATAGACTAAACTTTACTATGAAACAACGTGATTAAATACTCTCGTGCTTCGACGAATTATTAAATTAGACATTAGGAGAATACTTCGAATAATTAGTAAATAGAACCCCATAAAATACCCTAACCAAGGTTGCAAGGAATACAAACCTTAAAGATAAGTTTAATACACTGAACTCTTACACCATTCTATAGATATAACCTGACTCATGGAATTTCCTTGATAAATATAAAAAATAATAAAAGGAGCTATTAATAGAAAGATCGAGTTATCGTATTCCTCCACCGATCCTGCCTCGAATCGCCAGTTAACTCATAACAAAGCTAAATTAAGTTTAATCGGATTTATTTGGATCTTTTGAGTTATTTGCATTTATTTGGATTCAGTTGTTTACGCGTAACTAGAAGTTGGTGTACTGAAGAAGTAATGGATCAAGAGTGATCAAGAGCAAAGTGAAGATAAAGATCAGAAGCTCAAGAGAAAGCATTGTGTGAGCTCAAGACCATGTAAACCGCGCCAAAGTAGTCAATACTTTGATCATGTTGAACCTACATTTTATGTAAATTACTTTTGTTTAAATTATCAAATTGCATGCTATTATTTTATATGCAACTCCATGTTTAATTCAAGATTCTAGTATATGCCTATTGTTGCCTTGATTAATATTATACCCCCTATTGAATATTGATTATGCGAACCTTGTCGCCCTAGCAAAAATTATAATAGTAATATTTCGAAAATAAGTATCTAATTATGCGCCATGCTTAGTACTGCATAGATACTCGGGGGCGCTGAAATGCCCCAAGCAGCATCAACATTTTCAATCATGAGAAACTGGTTTGGGCAGTCATGGTGATAATGACTGGTATTTGTGTTGGATATGATTATTTTATGCTCCCAAAACCTCAACTTGCTTGAATATCGGGCGGATGATTTGGGGTGGTGTGGTGCGGTGGGAGCACAAATATGGAGTGTGGTAGAACCGCCTGTAATACTAAGGACTGAATCTTGTCATGATCTCCCACGTAAAACAAGTGCAACCACATGTCGTAAATTACAACTTAGCTAAGTAGCGGTATCGACACTCCCGACTCATCTCACCGGTGGTGGATAGACGTGGTTATGCAAGGGCAAGGAGGCCTAAAGGGACACCGAGTGGAGGTGACGTTCACCGGTCGTACTAGCATTGAGGGAGAGGAGCCCGAATAATGCTTGGTAGCCGTGGTGAACATCCTGCAACGATGGGACCCACCGCAGTAGACAGTTTCCATAGGGTGAGATGACTAGAGGAACTAGATATCCCGAGCGGTCATGTGATAATCTATTTGACCACGACCAAGGAATCGGGTGGGGCAATGTGGATTATCGCTTGTGGTGAAAGTGTACAAACTCTGCGAGTCAAAACTATTCGAATAGCCGTGCCCACGGTCATGGGCGGACATGGGAACTTAACCGATATAGTTCTATTTCAAAAACTTTGTGGGTGGGAATGGAAAAGTGGAGGCGATGCAAGACCACGATTTTGTTGTCCCGGTGTCGCCCGGTGATAAGTTAAGCGGCTATAACGCTGAAGGATTATGCATATGGTGCAGATGCCATGTAACGGTGGATGGAATCTGAATCACTATTGTTATTGCATTCTCTTACATATTATGTTTTGTTCAAACTGCTAAGTCTCAGGAAGTTTTTATGTATTATATTTCAAAAGCAAATAATGGCAATGCTTCTCCTAAAGTAAAATGCCAGGAAAAATAAATAGGGTCGTAAGAAAGAAAATGACTGTTGGGGTAAATACTCAACAATGATTGGTGGATTCGTGTCGATTTTAAATAAGGGAATGGTAGAAAGGTGTCTAGGGAAAATAACTGGGTGGAGTCTAAAATGATTAGATAGGCTAGATAGACGATTTAAATGATTTTAAAAATTTAGAAGGGTGTAAAGGTAATTACAGGAATTAATGGAATTAATAGGATTTAACCAAATACTAGAGGGATGAATAGAATTTTTAGGGGTTTGTAGGAATAGTAACAAATTCTGGAGTATAATCTTCACTTATGATATTCTTGGTAGGGATAAGCTAGTGAAAAAAAAGAAGGGAGGTATTAAGTCAGTTTTGGCAATCGTCGTGTGGAGTCCTAGGTTGCAACTTTAACGCTAGGAATCAATAACGATAATGCTACCAAAAAGAGAAGTTGCTGGCAAATAAAACATCCTGAGCCTTTCCTTGATAAGCCATGCATACTATCTATTTGCATTCTGTGTATTGGCTCATGAGCACGGTGGTTAGTGTGCTCACACTCGCTCTCACAACAAATCCAGAATCAAGAATCAGTTCACTGCGCCTCAGCAACACCATTGGTCATGATCACAAAGAAGATGGATATGTCAAGGACTAGGTCGCGAACCTCCAGTTGGTCGCTGTGGGCACGTCCCGAGGGTTCCCATGTGTGCTTCGTTCTTCCGCCGCAATTTATTGATTTCGCCTAATCGGCCCATGAGTAAGTTTACTATTATATTTATGCTACGTATGGTATGTATTTGATATTCATTTTCAGATCGTGAGCACTATCTACGATCCGTGGAATAGTGCAATTAATCACGAGGATTCGGATGCTAAAATCGGGGTCCGACAAAAAGATGCCTCGTATGGTCTTGTTGCTGCGCAAAGTTGCCCCGTGTGGTCTTGTCGTCGCACAAAGATGCCATGTCTTTTCTTCTCACTGCGTGAAGCTGCCTCGTGTGGTCTTGTCGCTATGCAAAGCTGCCTCGTGTGGTCTTATTGTTGTACAAAGCTATCCCGTCCGGTGTAGTCACTACACAAAGGTTGTACATAACGTGGTCTATTATAAAGCACGCTGCGACACCCTAAGAGCTATAAAATACGCGCCCTACCCCTTAGTAGTAGGAAGAACTACCTTTTTCGTCCTAGAGTAATATACCATTGCAGACGCCGAGGGGCCAGTCGAGCATGGGTCATCAAAGGGAGACCTTCCGCTCGAAAGGAGGGAGGACTTTGGTGTTAACTACTGCTTATTGCCAAATAGGCGCACTCAACCAGTGTGATCGAAATGTAGACACATGGAGGACTCCTCTTCTTTTCTTTCTTTCCCTTTTGCCTTCTCTTCACCGCGCGGCGTGGGCAGAAGAAATGCCGGGGGCTCGGCCGCTCGGCCGATTTATATGCGCCTCCAGTCGCCAAAGGGTTAGACGACTAGATTTGCGATCGCTAACCATCGAGTGATCGAAAGCAGAGTTCGACGGCTCGAATCGCAAATATGTCGTCCAACAGCCCATGGATTGCTTGCGTGTCGCACAGCCGTTGGGTGATAGGATCCAGTTGTCCAAAGGCTAGGCGATTGTAGGTCATTTGTGTAAAAAAAATATTTGTGCATATATTTCTGTTATTTCAAATAAAGTATGGATTATTTTAAAAAATTCGTGTTTCAAACGGGTCTTATTTGCTTTCGTAATGCCGATATTATATTGTATACAGTATGCGAAAAAGATCTCAAGCTAGCGCTGCAAAATTGATCAGTGGTCGATTAGGAAAATTAACTAGCATAACTTTACTACAAGATAGCACTAGCAATTGGATTTTTTTTCTCTCTCTCTCTTCGTTTGTTCTGTAGTATCTTTTTTCCCAGGAAAAAGCAGTTCCTGTTCGAGACTTTCGGTCAATGGGCAAGTCTTCGGTTTGCAAAGCCATTTGTCGAAAAGAACTTTGGGGATATGGCACAAAGTGTAAGCCTCTTTGGCACACAAGTGTAAGCACTAGTTGCAGATTACCCTCCGTCCTTTTTTTACTTCGCTGTTTTTTACTTACTTTTCTGAATCTGTGCTATCAAATTTTTATAATTTGATCATCAATAAATTTAAAACTATTTAAATTAGCTGTACAAAAACTATATCACCATCTAGGCATCGCTTAAAACATGGAATTTTTACAGTATTCTTGATAAGTGAATTATACTGCGTCATGTGAAATCTCTATGACACTCATGTAGCGTAGCACAGGACACCACGGGCATCAACCCCGGCCAGTGAACACGTAGCTGGTAAGCGAGTCGCATCCGTGAAACCGCACCACAGTCCACGTGGCATGGCGACTACAAGGGAAAAAAATGCAACACAAGGCACCTTTGGAGGTGGGGTGCAATCTACAAAAACCCCTCTCTCTCTCTCTCTCTCTGCCGCTGGGGTGGCGAATCGGGAGTGGAACGCGGAGTCGGCGCGGCGCCGGCGGCGTGCTCCTCCGCCCCAAATCGACCGCTCCTTCCCCGTCCCCTTCGTCGGGTCGCCAATCCACTTTACCCAATCCCCTTCTCGCTGAGCAAACCCTTGCCTACCCCCCACCACCCATCCATCCATCCATGCACGAAAGATTGCTACTGGGTGGGTGGGGTGGAGTATAAGAGGCCGACCAAGAATCGAGATTCCTTCTTGGCTCGGATTGGGTCTGTGCGACTTGTTGGCTCGATTGGTTGTGGTGGTTGGTGATTGCGGCGGCGTGGGGGGAAGCGAGGGATCCGATTCTTGCGGATTCCTTTCCGTTCTTGGCGAGTCCGTGCTACGGCTGAAGCGACGGCGGGGCGAGGAGAAGGCGGCCACCCAAGATTGCCCGGAGTCGCGGGGAAGCAGCCGCCGATACCCGGCCGTGGAGCGGCCGCCCCGGTTCGTCTATGGAACTTGACGCCCCGGCGTCATGCCCCGGCCCGGAAGCGAAGAGCCCTGCTGCCCCTCTGACGCTGCTGCTGGTTGTGGTGCCCGTGGTCGTGGCGGTCTGCTGCTTGGTTCTTGCTCTGGACCGGCGGAGTGTGGGCCTGCTATGAGTATGATATGATGATGATGCCGGCGCCGGCGCCGGCGTGCTCACTGGATGTTGCTGCTCTTCTGCTTCTGCCTCCTCGCCTTCCCCTCACATGGTACTGACAGTTTTTATCCTATTCAATTCAGCGTTGTTTATCGTTATCGTTATCGAGCTTTATGTGCGTGCGATTGTGCTGGATGCTGTTATGTTAACAAAATGGACGCCTTTAGATGTTCCTTTGTAAATCGTAGCAAAGTATCTGGCTTTACTATCGACGAACTGAAAAATTTGATTGATGGTGTTTGTTGAGACAAAGGTCCTCTGCCGGTTGAGGCGTTTGTTGGGGCCTATGGAATAAACTACGGAAGAATAGCGAACGACATCCCTTCTCCGGACAAAGTAGCGGCGCTCCTGAGGGCTTCGAAGATAAGGAATGTCAAGATATATGACGCCGACCATAGTGTTCTTGATGCATTCAAATGGTCTGGGCTCAACCTGGTCATCGCTATCCCCAATGAATATTTGAAGGATTTTGCTGCAAACGAGAGCAGGTCGATGGATTGGCTGAACGATAATGTGCAGTCTTATCTTCCTCAGTCTTATCTTCCTCGTTACAGCTGTGAAGAATGTGTACAATGGACTGAAGAGACTCCATTTGGAAGACAGAATTGAGCTTTTCACACCTCACTCGGAGGCTATTTTTTCTACTTCCTATCCACCCTCTGCATGTGTTTTCAAGGAAGACCTCATGGTGTATATGAAACCGCTGCTGGACTTCTTTTCACGGATGGGCTCGCCTTTCTATGTCAATGCATATCCCTTTTTGGCTTACATAAGTGATCCGGAACATATCGACATTAACTACGCTCTCTTTAAACCCAACCCTGGAATCTATGATCCGAATGCTAGTCTGCACTATGATAACATGTTTGACGCTCAGATAGATGCAGCACATGCTGCCCTGCAGGCCGCTGGGTATAATGACATGGAGGTCCGGGTAGCAGAGACTGGCTGGGCTTCTAGTGGAGATCAAAGTGAAGCAGCTGCTTCAGTTGAGAATGCAAGAACTTACAATTTCAACCTCCGTAAACGGCTCTTTCTGAGGAAGGGAACTCCTCTCAAGCCAAAGAGACCAGTCAAAGCATTCATCTTTGCCTTGTTTAATGAGAACCAGAAGCCTGGACCTGGCTCCGAGAGGCACTGTGGGCTGTTCAACGCTGATGGAAGGATTTCATACGATATTGGTTACTCGGGTCTATTGCCTTCATCTGCACCCTCATCCTTGTTGTCTATTAAGGTAAGCGCATTTGCTTCTTACCCTTCTACGCTATGCTTCAGTTTGTCTATCATGAAACCTTATTGGTTATTGCCCATCCGTCCTCGTCCTTATTGTATTTCATCATTAGATGGTTATTCGCTTATATTAAATTGACGATGAGCCCGCCCAGTTGTTGAGCCATATTCCAATTTAGGAGCTGACCATATTACAACTAGCAGGTTGGTATTTAGTGTTAGACAACATATGGTCGTTGGATGTCTATGATATTATTGCAAGTTTGCAAGCAACATGTCAGTTTCTCAACTGAGATGTTGAGCCTCCTATCAGAAAAGTGTTATGTTGAGGGCAACATATGTTAGGTTTTACTCCTAAGTCTGGTTTCTAATATCTTTAGCAAACAAGTTTGGTATTAGAAAGTTGTACGAGAGAGATCATTTTGATAAAGATGACGGGTGTGGAGCTCAACTAATATCCATGCATGAACGCCCTCTGTGGTTCCTGTGCCTTCACCTCTGTCCTCAGATAATTGGCATGTTTGAGCACTGGCTCTTACTTCCATTGTTCTCAAATAGAATGACACAGATGGAGTGGTAAACACAGAGATCCTCAATAAAGTACATAATGACGAGAAATTAACTTGGCTGACCTTGTATATTATTTTGAGACCTCTTCCTTCCAGTTGGCTATGCCAATTGTGCTCCTTCAATAAATCACTAGCAAAAAATTATGGATGCCCTTTTTCATCTCTTTTTTACACTAAATTATTATTAGGAGTGCTGAATTAACAGAGTTGGTGATCTTCAAGTCCATATTTTGAATTCTGTAGCCTTTTCCCCTGAAATCGCTTAAGACATTTGTGAATCAAACTTATTAGAAGAGCCTTGGTGCATTTAATACTCAATTCTGGCTTCACGTACTTTACCCTGGTATAATAATTGGCCACAATTTTTTATTGCAATCACCTTGGTTTAGACATTGCGTAATAAAAAAAATGATCCCCAATTGCAATATATTTTTCTAGTTTGTGTGGTCAATTTATTCTGACGAATTTGGGCGCTATCTATTTCTTGCTTTTGTTTGGTTTTTGATAACACAGCATTACCATTAAAGGTAACCTAACTTGAAGTTGTTATTTCTATTTGCAGAAGATTCGAGCTGGGGGTTGGATTGTACACTATTTGGCTACAGTTATTTTTATCTATTTTCATTTTTGTAGCCTTAGTGACTTGATTACAGAATATCACATCTGTACTAAAGGTACAATCGAGCACAAGAGTTAGAACGTTGTGATTGAGAAATTCACAATGAAAATTCAAATAATGGTTCCCCGCATATCAGTGTGCTTTCTTACATTACTTGTTAGTTTCTCTTCATAATGTCCTTCACTCCTTTACTACTTAAAATCATACTCGGTTGTTAGAAAAAGACAACTCAGTTCTGAACTTTCATTATATATATTTGTCTTAGCAGTTGACATACTGTATTTTGCTAATAATTATGTGAAATCTAATTATTTATCATACCAACTTCTAAGGATTCGATTTTAGTATCGTAGGCCTGTTCTTTTTAATTATTTAAATTTTGAATTTTGATTGCTTACATACCCGATACTCACTTACAATTTTGGTTACAATGTTGGATTTTTAACGACTACGTTTAATTTGTAATCTTGAGGTACTCCATTTGAAAGTTAGACACTGTAGTAGAAGTTAAAAATCGCTGGCTTTGGAGGTAGCCGAACAGGCCCTAGCTCCAGCTTGGATATGGACATTGTTTTTCTTATGGGATAGTGTACATAAAACTGTCAGGCTTAGAGGATTAACAAATCATTGTTGTTCCTTCCCCAGTAAGTGGTGCATCTCAGACATATCACATGTTGCACTCAAAGCATCTGCTGTTACAGCCGAAATATCAGAACCACTAGGCTGGAGTGCTGATGTCACGCGTAGATATACTGTTCACACACGCATGGACAGTACATGTGGTACTGCAACCGTCTGTTTGGCCGCTAGCCCCTGATTGGCATGCTGCAGTTTTTAGCTGAAATTTTTAAATTTTGACTGTCTGTGATAAATTATAGAGAGATACTCGTTTGCGATTTTGGTTGATACAGATGTTGAGCTTTTAATATGTACTACAATTAATTTGTACACTCCGTCTTGAGAAAATAACCCGTTTGAAAGTTAGGCACTATAGCAAAAGTTAAAAGCTACTAGCTTTGGTCAAAAAGAACATGTCATATATGTGACGTAGGTCAGTTGCATTGGCACACAAAGGAAAGGATAGTAGCTTAGATTAGTTAAGAGGTATTATTAGTTATGATTTGAATAGATATTAATATTTTAAGGATGTAATTACTTATTTGTTTACTATTTGCTTATGCTGACTATATAAGACTAAACATTTGTCATCTATTAAAATAAAGCAATGAAGATGAATTAATCTAATGTCTCTCATAAGGTTTTCTCTCTCTCATCTATAGTTTGCTCCTTATCCTAATCAGGCCGTCGCTGCCCAACTGTTTTGAAGGTGTTTTACCCCGTAATGATCTAAGGATCATCATATTTGGTATCAGATCTGTCGATCTCTTCTCACGACTTCTACTTACCATGGCTACAAAACTTGTTGTTGTGTTGTTTGCCATGATAAAGGCTAATGTCAATAAGATGGCCACTAATACCAATGACAATGACAAGAAGACGACAACCATCTTTCTCGATATGCATATCACCTTAGAGAAAATGATTGCGAATCAAAAGAAGATGTAACAAGAGGCGATAGCAACGTTGTTCCCAGCAGTTGCCGCGGCGCCGCCAAAACATGTCGTGGCACTCGCGGTTCCGCCGACGCCTGTCGCAGCCCTGCCGCGGCAGTTGTGTTGCTATTGAGGCCTGCCACGGCAATCATGTCGTTGTAGTGACCTACAACGGTACTACCGACAACCGTCACGACCTTGCCATGCCCTATCATGGTGTTGTCGAATGCCGCATGGCCCTACCGAAGCCTATCACGGCAACCGTATCGTGGAAGCCTACCACAATGCGGTCATGGTTGCCGCTATGCTTGCCATGGTTGCCATCACGCTTGTCGTGGCGATCGCAGATACTATTAATGTTGTTGCATCTATTTGTGAAGGTCACGGTCTTCAAGGTCATCGGTAAACATCGCAGTGACGCAGTCTCTCGTCAACTTGGGGTCTCTTAAGGTTGTAGCCATAGTCGTCACCACAGCTCGAGGACAACCTGTCGTCAAAGGGGAGAAGTTGTCATGTGTTGGAGTTACTGTTCGCACACGCGTGAACAATACATGTGGTATTGTAGCAATCGCTCATGTCATGTGGGCCAGTTGCATTGGCACACAAGTAAAGGGTAGCAACCAGATTAGTTAAGAGATATTGTTAGTTATGATTTGATTAGATATCAATCCCTTACGGATAGGAAGATATGATTTAATTAGATTCTAATCTCTTGTATATAGAATTAGTTATTTGTTTCTAATCTGCTTATGTCGACTATATAATACTAAGCATTTATCATCTATTGAAATCAAGCAATGAAGATGAATTAATGTAGCCTCTCTCTCATGTTTTCCCTTTCTCATCTATAGCTTGCGCCTTATCCCAACCAAACCGAGGGCCTGCTTGGGGAGTCAGATTCTGAGTAGCTAGTCGGTCCGAGTAGCTAGTCGGAGATTCCGAGTAGCTAGCTAGTCCGAGTAGCACTGTCCGAGTAGCTAGCCTGCTTGGCATCCTCGGATTCTAGCCGGCACCGGTATCCCGATAGATGTATTGACCTAAATGCCCTTAAGTGAGTTGATGTCCCGATTATGTATTGATAGAAGAGATATCCATGATGTAAATTTGTAGTACTTAGTTCAAACATTGAAAAACTAATATTAAAATTTCATGACAATAAATTTGACTCCAAATCATAATTTTAGATATTAATATGGATAACTACCATGTCTCCATACAAAAGAAACGCATAAAAGATGTTCATAAGCATATGAGACGACATATCACCATCAAAGAGAGAACAACTCGACACAATCTCGACACAACCTTCAGAGCAAAGGACACGTAACCAAACCCAACCCAAACTAGCACAAGCACCTCCTCAGAAGCAGACTTATTTCGCTCATCGATCGAAACCGCTTTTTATTACATTACGCACCAGCGTTATTACATAAGGTTTGCCTCGTAGTACGCCTTCGCATTTTGTCACCGCTCTTCCCCTAGTTCTTTTGTCACCGCTCGACAAAGATCGATCCGCATAAGGTTAGAAGAGGTCAAGATTAGCAAGACAATCATTTGATCATTGCGCCTAAATGTAGAAGATGTAGTGGAGTATATAAGCAACATACTGGAAGTGTCAACATACATATGTGCATATAGACATATAGTTCATACAAATGGGGTCAATTCATACAAGCACGGAAAGTGTCAACATACATATGTGCATATAGACAGAAAGTGGAGTATATAAGCAACATACTGGAAGTGTCAACAGACAGTAAATGGGGTCAGTTCATACAAGCACGGAGTTAAAAGGGGAGGGAATAGGTATCTGTTTATCAAATCTGCAATTAATTCTGGAAGTGTCAACATACATATGTCCATATAGACACATAGTTTTAGATTAGCCCAATTTCAATGAAGAATGGTTCCTTGAAACAAGGTACTTTACCTCAGTTAGGAAGACTATAACAAATTAAAGCTACAACAACTTCACCTTTATTAGTGCAATTGAGGACATAATCAACACTGACTTGATCAATATCTACATCATCCAAAGAAATTGCACCAGCGGCATTATAACTTTCTTGATCAAGTTACCGTAAAGGATGTAGTTGAGTAATACATGGCGGTCACGGCGATAACGCTGCAAAGAACTCAACAACATTTTCTCCGGGTAAGTCGAGACATAGAAAAGTTGGTATACAATTGAACATAACATCTATAAATGGAAGAAGGCCTATTCTGAAGCGATCATTACTCATCCATATTGTGTGCAGGGGAGACAATAATCTGAGTTTATAAACAATGTCCAAAGTACTCCCAATTGCTTGCCACAAGTATAAAGGACCTGCAAAAAAACAATTGTTAATTACATGAAACAACAATGGGATACAAAAATCGCTCAAGTGTTTATGTTGAAAATAGTCATGACCTAATCCGATCCTACAATTAGTTCATTTTGTCCACAATACACCTCATTGTTCAAAATTGTGGTATGCAACTCAACAAAAACGAGCGAACAAAGAAACAAAGACACAATGTAAAACCCGATGAATCATCCTTTCAAAACTACTACAAACACATTTAAGGCAAATGATAGCCTTTGTGATTCCACTTCAATCCACTACCGCATAACCATCGTGCCATGCGAGCGCGCTGGTGATGGCTCGACGCAAGGAGAGGTAGGGCACAAGCTCTACGCGATGGCAACACAGGCCAGCTGGACATGATGCTCGGGTGCCGTGCGTGTCGGCGTCGCCGTCACAAGACTCGCCGAGGCCGCCGACGCCGCCCATCGTGCGAAGGCGGTGGAGGCCTCCGAGGGGCCACCGGAGTGGGGAGAGGGGGCGCGGGATGGGCGGCGGGAGGAGAGAGGCGTGGTGAGGAGGGGTAGGAGGGGGCGCCGGTGGTGGGGCGGGGGCGGGCGGCAAGGGAGGGGCAGCCGGGGATGCGGGAGGGGCTGGGAGGACGGAGGGGGGGGCCGGGCCACTCAAGGGCGGGGAGGGAGGGAGGGCCGAGGTGGGCGGCGGGGAGGGGGCAGGGGGGATCCGGGAGGCGCGGGAGGACGAGGGGGGCCGGGCGGGCGATCAAGGCGGCAGGGACGTGGGTGGCAAAGAGGGAGGGGGGAGGAGAGAGAGTCGGGGAGGAGGGAGCAAGCGGCCGATTGCCATCCGAGGGGCGCAAGTGGGAGGCGCGGGAGGATTTTTATTCAGGGCATTTATGGTAAATTATTTTAACTTTAAGTGGCATTAGCTCTTAGAATCTGTGAGAAGTCGGCTATTGCGCTTTTCAATTCCAAGACAATTGTGCCTTCCCGCATTTTCGATTCTCGAGTCGCCCAAAAGTCGGACTGCTTTGGAGGAGCTTTTGGTTACTAGAAGTAGCTAGCTTGCCTAGAATCCAAAACAAACAGGGCCTGACACCGTCTAGTCTGACGGTGCTTTGTAATGATCTAATGATCATCACAGCTGAAGGATTACATGCACACCTATGCTGTGGTCTGCTAGCAAGTCTTAAAAATAGTCACTACAGAGCCTCTAGAACATGGTTTTACTTAATTATGTAAACTGCAAAACTATGATATTGTGAATAATGTTAAGCTGTGCTGACGGAAGAGTGTGTAGACGAAAATATCCTTGCTACTCATAATCTATTCATTTGCTTTAAGCTTTTCCACCCCAAAAAAAGAACGGGTTCATGCAATAGCAAATGTAACACAAGTATGGTCATTGATTTACTGAATTACTCTGTCCTTTCGGATCCACCAGGTAAGCTTCGGTCGCTGCTGAAGCAATCAGATCTTAACAATCTTTTTCCTCATCAACTTTTTTTACCTGGCATACTGCTGTAGTGGTCACTCCTTCGTTTTCTCCCTATCCTTGCAACTTTTGAATTTTTATCATTTCTAGTCCCTTGTACTACGTTAATACCAAATTTGGCCCCCAAACCACCGTAATACTAAATCTAGCCCCTTCCCGACCGCACGACTCTGAGAGCGTGACACGTGTTAGTCGTGCGGTCAGGGATCGCACGACATCGCTCACGATTTTTATTTACTTTTCGGCAAAAAAATAAAAAACTCGTGAATAGTGTAGTCGTGTGGTCCACAATCGCACGACTACGATGAACAGTGCAGTCGTACGGTCCCCGACGACACGACTAGCACGTGTCACACCCCTCGGAGTCATGCGGTCAGGAATGGGGCTAGATTTAGAATTACGGTGGTCTAGAGGCCAAATTTGGTATTAATATGGTACAAAAGGTTAGAAATGACTAAAATTCGCAACTTTTGATCTTCGCATAAAGAAGAATGTATCAAAAGAGAAAGGTAAAAATTTTATGATATCCTAACTTTTTAGATTACATATTTTCCCATGGAATCTCCGAAGTCTGATGCAAGCCTCTTTTTTTTAGTTTTTTAAAACTATTTTTTTATTTTTTAAGTAATTATCTTTTAAACAGAGTGATTTTTTAAAACAGAGTCCATAAGTTAGTTATAGTACATACTATAACGATTTTATTTATGTAGACTAAAACTGCTAGTAAATTTTTTTTACTCTGTACTCTTGCGAATAGCCTAAAAATTATAAGACGACTAAAAGTCATAATTTATATAAATTATAGTAAAAAATATAGTAATACTATTGTACTACTACGTACGCGTTTAATCAGCGAGCATTGGATCCCACTGCATTATCATGTTGAGGTTATTAGGTTATTTTGCCCAAGGAGTATTCTTTTTGTGTACTGGCCTTTAACGCGATAGATATGCTCTCGACGTGGAGCGTCGTGGTACCAATAATTTATAATCCTTTTTTTCAATGGATCGGTGCCACGTACCTGAACTCTGAAGAATCGAAGGAAAAAATGAAGCCGGCAAGGCATAATCAAGTAGACAGGTACCATCGGTGCTTGGTCCCCCCTCTCGCCCCCCTCCCAAAAAAAAAAGAACTGATAGATGTGGCTGAGCCCTCAGAATAGGGGTGGACGAGTGGAAAAAATTCAAAGCTCATGAGCTGGCTCGGCTCGTTGAAGGCTTGACTCGTGGCACAAATGAGCTGAGTTGAGTCAGGGTTTCAGCTCAGTTTGTTACCGAGCCGAGCTGAGCAGGCTCAGCAAGCCTCTCGCTAGGCTCGGTCGGTCTAGCTCAACAATGCTTCTACCCATCACGACGTGAGCTACTCGTAACAATGATAGTAGTAGTATGTATGCATGCCAATTTTTACACATCTTTAATCACTGAGAGATATTATTAAAGTATATGTTACTATTTTCTTTGTTAATTTCACCTACGGAAAGGAACCATTAGATACCATATTTGCTCATATTGAACCGGAGTTTTCTTGACAAGTTTTTCTTACTTTGTTATGAACCCATCGCATTAGATGCTCTTTCCTTTTGATGTAATTTCACCATAAGATTAATATCGTATAGGTTTCATCACACCTAGAGAATCATGGAAGTTATTATTCGTAAAACAAATCAAATATAACGAGTCTAACGAGCCATAGGATTGATGCAATTTGCATATTCCACTTAATGAGCCTAACGAACCGAGCTCGAGCTTTTCAATGAGCCGAACCGAGCTTCTCTTTAGCTCGCTAACTAACCAAATGAGCCGAGCCTCTTCTCTAATGAGCCTTCACGAGCCGAGCCGAGCCACCGATATCCACACCCACCTCAGAATGCCTATCAGGATTAGGGGTACAAATGATAATACAAATTAATCTCAAACGATCTGGCATTGAATCCATCAGTATCGAATACACATGACGGTAATTTAGTGTCCGATATCGAATCCGATCGATATCGGATAGTTATTATCTGATATGGTAGCAAAATAGGAGAGCTAAAATTGATCGAATAGCATTAGTAAACCGGATACTATCTAACCGTGATATCCGACACGCAAGTTAGTACCCCAACCAGCCTACCCTATCAACCATCATTGACATCAACCGATCTAGATTTTACTCAAGTCCTAACCTAACTCTAGAGCCTAGCTACTCTAGCCAGTCACTACCAATCCTCCCCGCTTATGGTGAATTTGTGTATGAATTTATCGGGTTTTGAAATTATGTATGAATTTATTGATTTTCAAACTTATATATGAATTTATCGCTTATGTTGTGTTGGCTATCGTACTTAAGTAATCTACATGAATTTATTGCTAGTTGAAGGCTTAAAGTGATGGTGGTATGGTTTAGTATATATTCCTTTATGTATGCACATACTATCTGCTTATATTATCCGTTTTCGATTCGAACCGCCATGTTTCTATCCCGATGGTACCGTATCCGAAACTCCGATTACTTTGAATTCGTATTCATATCTGGTCCTGCCGTATCCGACTCTGAATTAAAAAATATATAGGTTAGGATATGTTATAAATAATATCCATCTGAATCCGATTCGATTGCACCCCCTAATCAGGATGTGATAAATGGATAAAAAAATCTAGGTACATCCCTCAAGAAAGGAAAAAATAATGCATTGGAGTGCCCTGGAGATACTTAATCCATTAAAATTATGCCTTCTTCCATAGCAGAAGGCGGATGGCACACACAATCAGACAATAGGTGGGTTCATTTTGACTGTGACTAATGTTTTTTGGTTCTAATGTAAGCGTTTGTATGAATAAACTAAATGCCATTTAGTAAATGAGCCATGTTGAAAAGATTGTTCCAATAAACTATTTTCAAACGATAGCAGAGAAAACATCTTGTTTGTTTTTTTAAGAAAAGCTACGAGCTAAAAAGAATTGATAGCACTTCTATTCTTAACCTTCCATACTTGTACTTTAAGCAAGCTCAACAATTTCATGGGCCATCAAACATGTTCAACCGCAATAAGAAAACAGCTTTCCAAGGCTCTGGGCTAAGCCCAACAACCCTAGGTATATTACTACATTAGACCGATCGAAGTTGACGAAGAGAGCAAATATGTTACTCTATAATCCTTCGTATAAATAGTCTAAAAGTCATAAACCATAGTAAAAAAAAACAGTCCGATATAGGGAACTGAGCTTGGCTAGGTTTGCTGAGTCTTGTTGAAACATGAAAATTACACAAAATCCGTTATTTTCTGCGGGAACGAGAAAATATTACTGCGTTCCAATGGAGTCCTAGAACGGTAAAGTTACCAAAGTGAAGTGCCAAAAAGATCTGGACAGCAGGGCAAGGATCAAACTCAACATGTACTGCCACCCTGATGCCCCGTTTGGATGTCCGAATTAGAGCCTGAATTGTGGTATTGGAATCGCAATTCCGATTCCAGGTTGGTTTGGTTGCCCGTAAAATTGGAACTTAGAATTGGCCCTCAATTCCACGATGAATTGGTCACAGCTAAACGGGTCTGTATTTTTTTCTGATAGCTTTTAGCTGTGATTTATATCTTTTGACTGAAAATGAACAATAGTAATTAAAAGAAATGTTTTTTAGAAAAAGAGGACGAACGGTGTAAAAAATAAGAGAGAAATGTATACATGTGACTGAAGCAAGAGAAATGAGGTAGGTAATGCACCTGTGACCTACTACCTTATTTCTGATGTGAAACGATAGCAAGAGGAGTGAAGAACCACTTGAAGAAACCAGATGTATCCGATGGACCAAATTCAATTCTGAGAAGGAAATGGAAGTATTCGATGCGCATGGACGGTTGGCTGTTGGTATCGGCCATTAGCTGCCTGCCCTGCCTACTCTTGCAGACCATTTAATCATGCTTATTTACGAGCTTACAAGAGCCGGTCAGTGAGGTCAGAGAAGGGGTCCTACTAGTACCTTACAGTACGATTCTATCTGTTCATTCAATCATGCAATGACCAATCCAAATCCGCCTTCCGAGCAAGCTCTAAGTTGCATGCACTCGATGTCAGATCCTAAATAGGCCAGATTAGTCGGCACATAAGGCACTCCAATGACATACCTCGTTCAGGGAAGACGGGTCCTGGACCTGACCTGTGCCGACCTTAAGAAAAAGGGAAATATCCGGAGAATATTGAGTTTTTAGGGGCTTTAACGCTGTTTACGACACTATTTACAAAACTAGTTATACACGCAGCGTATTTGCAGAAATAACATTTTTGTCATCAGATGGGCAGGCGACAGAGTGGAGAAGACGATGCGTGGCACATGCCGCCTCGTGAGCAGACGGCAGGCGCCTGCCGCTTGCCCACTAGACGGCAGGCGAATTAGCCAACTCTTAATCACTGCCTAAATTCGTAATTTTATATCACATTTGTTTGAATTTTAAATATATAAAATGAGGTCAAAAAATTATGAAATTTTATGCACAGACTTCTGACACAATGCACTTCATTGTGTAATTTTTTTATAATTTTATCCCATCTGACTATTGCTAAAAAATTCGTACAATTTTGATATTTGTAGAAATTGTTACATATAGCAAACGAACTCCAAAAATTATAAAATTTTATGTGGAGCCTCCCAACATAGTTGACCTAATTGTGTATGTTTTAGGAGTTTTATGTGCTCTAAATTTACCATGTTAATTCGTGATAATTTAATCGTAATTAGCGATATGCGAAGAGGATGTCCCCTGGTGTTGCCCTCTGCCCGTAAAATGCAAGTCTCCATATTGTACCCCTTACCCGCCTCCCTTCTTGGGACATGTGTTGGCTTGACATAACGGCTCCCTCGCCCGCCCCCTCACCCGCACAAATGTTAGTCTAGCCATGTTGTTGCGCCGCCCGCTTTCTCGCAAGACCGAGATAAGTAATGACGAACCACGAGACGCTCATATTTGTGGCCGGCGAAAAGTGAACCCAAAGGCCTCACCCCATAGAAAGGGTAGCAACCAGATTAGTTAAGAGATATTGTTAGTTATGATTTGATTAGATATCAATCCCTTACGGATAGGAAGATATGATTTGATTAGATTTTAATCTCTTATATATAGAATTAGTTATTTGTTCTCAACCTGCTTATGCCGACTATATAATACTAAGTATTTATCATCTATTGAAATCAAGCAATAAAGATGAATTAATGTAGCCTCTCTCTCATGTTTTCCCTTTCTCATCTATAGCTTGCGCCTCATCCCAATCAAGCTGACACCGTCCGGCTGTTCTCGTGACGGTGCTTTGTAATGATCTAATGATCATCACAGCTGAAGGATTACATGCACACCTATGCTGTGGTCTGCTAACAAGTCTTAAAAATAGTCACTACAGAGCCTCTAGAACATGGTTTTACTTAATTATGTAAACTGCAAAACTATGATATTATGAATAATGTTAAGCTGTGCTGACGGAAGAGTGTGTAGAAGAAAATATCCTTGCTACTCATAATCTATTCGTTTGCTTTAAGCATTTCCACCCCAAAAAAAAGAACGGGTTCATGCAATAGCAAATGTCACACAAGTATGGTCATTGATTTACTGAATTATTCTCTGTCCTTTCGGATCCACCAGGTAAGCATCGGTCGCTGCTGAGGCAATCAGATCTTAACAATCTTTTTCCTCATCAACTTTTTTTTACCTGGCATACTGCTGTAGTGGTCACTCCTTTATTTTCTACCTATCCTTGCAACTTTTGAATTTTGGTCATTTCTAATTCTTTATACTACGTTAATACTAAATTTAGCTTCCAAACCACCGAAATACTAAATCTAGCCCACTTCCCGACCACACGACTCCGAGGGCGTGACATGTTGGTCGTCGGGGGATTTTTTATTTTTATTTGCTTTTCGGTTTTTTTTTAAAAGCTCGCAAAAATAAAAACTCGTGAATAGATGTACGGCGATCGTGAGGTTCACGACCGCACGACTACGATGAACAGTGCAGTCGTGCGGTTTCCGACCGCACGACTAACACGTGTCACGTCCTCGGAGTCGTACGGTCAGAAAAGGGGTTAGATTTGGAATTACGATGATTTAGAGGCTAAATTTGGTATTAACATAGTACAAAAGGCTAGAAATGACTAAAATTTGCAACTTTTGATCTTTGCATAAAGAAGAATGTATCAAAAGAGAAAGGTAAAACTTTTACGATATCCTAACTTTTTAGATTACATATTTTCCCATGGAATCTCCCATGTCTCATGCAGGTCTCTTTTTTAGTTTTTAAAAGCTAGTTTTTATTTTTTAAGTAATTATTTTTTAAATAAAGTGATTTTTTAAGACATAGTCCATAAATTAATTATAGTACATACTATAACGACTTTATTTATGTAGATTAAAATTGCACGTGAATTTCTTTTACTCTGTACTCTCTCGCGAATAGCCTAAAAATTATAAGACAACTAAAAGTCATAATTTATATAAATTATAGTAAAAAATATAGTAGTACTATTGTACTACTACGTACGCGTTTAATCAGCGAGCATTGGATCCCACTGCATTATCATGTCGTGAGGTTATTAGGTTATTTTGCCCAAGGAGTATTCTTTTTGTGTACTGGCCTTTAACGTGATAGATATGCTCTCGACGTGGAGCGTCGTGGTACCAATAATTTATAATCCCTTTTTTCAATGGATCGGTGCCACGTACCTGAACTCTGAAGAATCAAAGGAAAAAATGAAGCCGGCAAGGCATAATCAAGTAGACAGGTACCATCGGTACTTGGTCGCCCCTCTCGACCCCCTCCAAAAAAAAAATGATAGATGTGGCTGAGCCCTCAGAATAGGGGTGGCCGAGTGGAAAAAAAAAATCAAAGCTCGTGAGCTGGCTCGGCTCATTAAAGGCTTAACTCGTGGCAAAAATAAGCTGAGTTGAGTCAGGGTTTCAGCTCGGTCCGTTACCGAGCCGAGCTGAGCCGGCTCGCAAGCCTCTCGCTAGGCTCGGTCGGTCTAGCTCAACAGCGTCTTCGGCCCATCACGACGTGAGCGGCTCAGAACAACAGTAGTAGTAGTATGTATGCATACCAATTTTTACACATCTTTAATCACTGAGAGATATTATTAAAGTACATGTTACTATTTTCTTTGTTAATTTCACCTACGGAAAGGAACCATTAGATACCATATTTGCTCATATTGGAACTGGAGTTTTCTTGACAAGTTTTTCTTACTTTGTTATGAACCTACTACATTAGATGCTCTTTCCTTTTTGATGTAATTTCAGTCATAAGATTAATACTGTATAGGTTTCACTGTCACTCTAGAGAATCATGGAAGTTATTATTCAGAAAAACAAATCTGAAATATAACGAGTCTAACGAGCCATAGGATTGATGCAATTTGCATATTCCACTTAATGAGCCTAACGAACCGAGCTCGAGCTTTTCAATGAGCCGAACCGAGCTTCTCTTTTAGCTCGCTAACTTAACCAGCCGAGCCGAGCCTCTTCTCTAACGAGCCTTCACGAGCCGAGCCGAGCCAGCTCGATATCCACACCCACCTCAGAATGCCTATCAGGATTAGGGGTACAAATGATAATACAAATTAATCTCAAACGATCTGGCATTGAATCCATCAGTATCGAATACACATGACGGTAATTTAGTGTCCGATATCGAATCCGATCGATATCGGATAGTTATTATCGGATATGGTAGCAAAAATAGGAGAGCTAAAATTCGATCGAATAGCATTAGTAAACTGGATACTATCTAACCAGATATCCGACACGCAAGTTAGTACCCCAACCAGCCTACCCTATCAACCATCATTGACATCAACCGATCTAGATTTTACTCAAGTCCAAACCTAACTCTAGAGCCTAGCTACTCTAGCCAGTCACTACTAATCCTCCCCGCTTATGGTGAACTTGTGTATGAATTTATCGGTTTTTAAAATTATGTATGAATTTATTGATTTTCAAACTTATATATGAATTTATCGCTTATGTTGTGTTGGCTATCGTACTTAAGTAATCTACATGAATTTATTGCTAGTTGAAGGCTTAAAGTGATGGTGGTATGGTTTAGTATATATTCCTTTATGTATGCACATACTATCTGCTTATATTATCCGTTTTCGATTCGAAACTGTCATGTTTCTATCCCGATGGTACCGTATCCGAAACTCCGATTACTTTGAATTCGTATTCATATCTGGTCCTGCCGTATCCGATCAATTAAAAATATATAGGTTAGGATATGTTATAAATAATATCCATCTCGAATCCGATTCGATTGCACCCCCTAATCAGGATGTGATAAATGGATAAAAAAATCTAGGTACATCCCTCAAGAAAGGAAAAACAATAATGCATTGGAGTGCCCTGGAGATACTTAATCCACAAAATTATGCCTTCTTCCATAGCAGAAGGCGGATGGCACACACAATCAGACAATAGGTGGGTTCATTTTGACTGTGACTAATGTCTTCTGGTTCTAATGTAAGTGTTTGTATGAATAAACTAAATGCCATTTAGTAAATGAGCCATGTTCAAAAGATTGTTCCAGTAAACTATTTTCAAACGATAGCAGAGAAAACATCTTGTTTGTTTTTTTAAGAAAAGCTACGAGCTAAAAAGAATTAATAGCACTTCTGTTCTTAACCTTCCATACTTGTACTCTAAGCAAGCTCAACAATTTCATGGGCCATCAAACATGTTCAACCGCAATAAGAAAACAGCTTTCCGAAGGCTTTGGGCTAAGCCCAACAACCCTAGGTATATTACTAGATTAGACCGATCGAAGTTGACGAATTAAGCAAATCTGTTACTCTGTAATCTCTCGTATAAATAGTCTAAAAGTCATAAGCTATAACAAAAAAAAAAGCAGGCCGATATAGGGAACTGAGCTTGGCTAGGTTTGCTGAGTCTTGTTGAAACATGAAAATTACACAAAATCAGTTGTTTTCTGCGGGAACGAGAAAATATTACTGCGTTCCAATGGAGTCCTAGAACGGTAAAGTTACCAAAGTGAAGTGCCAAAAAGATCTGGACAGCAGGGCAAGGATCAAACTCAACATGTACCGCCACCCTGATGCCCCGTTTGGATGTCCGAATTAGAGCCTGAATTGTGGTATTGGAATCGCAATTCCGATTCCAGGGTGGTTTGGTTGCCCGTAAAATTGGAACTTAGAATTGGTCCTCAATTCCACGATGAATTGGTCACAGCTAAACGGGTTTGTATTTTTTTTCTGATAGCTTTTAGCTATGACTTACATCTTTTGACTGAAAATGAACAATAGTAATTGAAAGAAGTGTCTTTTAGAAAAAGAGGACGAGCGGTGTAAAAAATGAGGGAGAAATATATACGTGTGACTGGAGCAAGAGAAATAGGGTAAATAATGCACATGTGATCTATTGCTTTGAAGAACCACTTATTCGATGGACCAAATTCAATTCTGAGAAGGAAATGGAAGTGTTCGATGCGCATGGACGGTTGGCTGTTGGTATCGGCCATTAGCTGCCTGCCCTGCCTACTCTTGCAGACCATTTAATCATGCTTATTTACGAGCTTACAAGAGCCGGTCAGTGAGGTCAGAGAAGGGGTCCTACTAGTACCTTACAGTACGAGTCTATCTGTTCATTCAATCATGCAATGACCAATCCAAATCCGCCTTCCGAGCAAGCTCTAAGTTGCATGCACTCGATGTCAGAGCCTAAATAGGCCAGATTAGTCGGCACATAAGGCACTCCAATGACATGCCTCGCTCAGGGAAGACGGGGCCTGGACCTGACCTGTGTCGACCTTTCGAAAAAGGGAAATATCCGGAGAATATTGAGTTTTTAGGGACTTTGACGCTGTTTACGATGCTATTTACAAAACTAGTTATATACGTATCGTATTTATAAAAATAATATTTTTGTCATCGGATGGACATGCGACAGCGTGGAGAAGACGAGGCGTGACACATGCCGCCCCGTGAGCAGACGGCGAGGCGCCGCTTGCCCACTAGCAAAGTAGATTAGCCGACTCTTAATCACTGCCTAAATTCATAATTTTATATCACATTTGTTTGAATTTTAAATATATAAAATGAGGTCAAAAAATTACAAAATTTTATGCACAGACTTCTGACAAAATGTACTTCATTGTGTAATTTTTTATAATTTTATCCCATCTGAATATTGCTAAAAAATTTGTACAATTTTGATATTTGTAAGAATTGTTACATATAACAAACGAACTTCAAAAATTATAAAATTTTATGTGGAGCCTCCCACATAGTCGACCTAATTGTGTATTTTTTAGGAGTTTTACGTGCTCTAAATTTACCATGTTAATTCGTGATAATTTAATCGTAATTAGCGATATGCAAAGAGGGATGTCCCCCCTTGGTGTTGCCCTCTTGCCCGTAGAAATGCCAGTATGTCCATATTGTACCCCTTTACCCGCTCACTTCTTTGGACATGTGTTGGCTTGACATACCGGCTCCCCCTCGCCCGCTCCCTCACTCGCACAAATGTTAGTCTAGCCATGTTGTTGCGCCTCGCCCGCTCCCTCGTGCGCACTGAGATAAGTAATGACGAACTACGAGACGTTCATATTTGTGGCCGAGCGAAAAGTGAACCCAGTGCCCTCACCCCATAGATTGAGGACTTATTATCATGAACAACACTTTGGGTGAGGGGGACGACATGCTACCATCGACAAATGTGAAAACGAGGGAGCGGGCGAGAGGGACAACACGGACATAACGATATTAGTGCGGACGAGCAAGCGCGCGAGGGATGACACACAGAGAGTGACAATTGTGTGAAGGACACGGTAGGAAAGAAAATATAGCATGATCGGGCCGACACATGCGCGAAGCACAGAGGTCAGCCACTTGAAAAGATGTCTGAGCATCGTTAAATTCATGATTAAATTAATCTGAATAAACACAACAAATTTGGTTTACATAAAATTCTCAACAACTACGGCTGTGTTAGGAGGCTTCACGTAAAATTTTGTAATTTTTGGAGCTCGTTTGCTATATGTAAAAACACATACAAATATTATAATTTTATAAATTTTTGAGCAATATTCATAATGGATAAAATTACACAGAAATCACACTGTCAAGTACGTTGTGTCTGGAGGCTGTACATAAATTTTCAAATTTTTTGAGCTCATTTGATATATTTACAAATTCAAAAAAACAATAAGCAAAAAAATTAGGGTAGGTAATTCAAATTGGCTAATTAGTGGTTTAATCACCTGCCACCCCGTGAGGAGACGGCGAGTGATTAAGCCAGCTGATTAGCTAGCTTAATTACCAACACTAATTTTTTCTCATTTAGTATTTGTTTGAATTTTTAAATATAATAAATGGGATCTAAAAATTATGAAAATTTATGTACAACCTTCTGACATAGCGTACTTGATAGGGTAATTTTATGCATTTAAATATTGCTCAAAAATTAAACAATTTCTATATTTGTATGAGTTTCTACATGTAACAAACGAGCTCCAAAAATTATAAAATTTTACATTCTAACATAGTCATAGTTATTGTGTAATTTTTTTGAAAATTTTATGTTGTCCGAATTTACCACGTTATTCGTGTTAATTTACAGAAATTCATGATTAAATTATTCCAAATTCGATCGATTTCTAAAAATTACACAATAACTATGGCGAATTTATATAAAAATTTTAATTTTGGCGCTCATTCGCTATATGTAAAAACTTATACAATTATTAAATTTTTATAAATTTTTACTAATATTCATAGTGGATAAAATTACGCAAAAATTACACTGACAAGTACGCTATGTCTGGAGGCTGTGCAAAAATTTTCATTCATTTGATATATTTTAAAATTCAAACAAATACTAAGCAAAAAAATTAAGGTAGGTAATTAGTCGGCTTAATCACCTGCCGTCTCCTCACGGGCGATGGATGCATGCCATCTCTGAGCCAAGGCAGTCGCCTACTATCTGGCAGGGCGGCCCTCCCATCGTCGCCTCACCGACCGCCGCCGCCCACCGGACGGTAAAAGTGGCATTTCTACAATACGATGTACATACTGCTAGTTTTGTAAATACCATCGCTAACAGTGCCAAATTCGCTAAAAAGTCGAGAATATTTTGGTCGGAGATGTACTCCGTAAACATTAGCACTCGCATGTCAGTCATGTTGGGCTGTCTGTGCATGCGGGCTAGATTATTCGACAACTTGTTTATTTGTTGAATGTGAAGTTGTTTTCATTAGTTTATGAATTTCTCTAAATAAATAAATAAGACGGTTTTTTATCGTTTTTAAAATAGTTTATTAGAATAGTCTTTTAAAACAGCCTATTAACTTATTAATATTCGATTCATTCACACAAACACTAATTCTAAAGATAAAAATGATCAGATATAGTCTTAAACTATCCGCCGTATGGTCGTATCTTATTAAGCTATCGGCCGTGGTCCAAAACAACATGGAATTGCTGTTTCTTCCGTGTTCGTGTCAGTGTGTGACTCGATGTGGTTTTCCCGCTTAATTGCGCGTCAATTGTCCTTGGATTCTCATCGAGGACCGGCAGGTACAATGTCAGTTGTCATACGGATATCAAACTTTAGCTGCCCTAACCACCACCATAATTGTGTGTTAGCCTCACCCGCCATGCTATGAGTCTATGACCTATGATGCTCAACATAAAGAGACACGGCCACGCCTAAAAGTGTGGTTTCGTTTCGTGCTTAGAGTGTGCCATATGAGGCTGTTCGATTTCCCTTGCGAGCAAACATTTCTTGGGGTCATTTAGATACCATATGGATACTAGTTGAATGTTGGTGTGTTGTTATGAATTTAAAAACTTTTCAAACATATTTATATATATTTTTAAAATTTTAACCACTCTTGAGATTCAAAACATGTAGTATAATAAATTTTAAAAATCTGTAGCAACGTATGAACATTCAGTTAGTAATAACAATAATGATAAGTAACAGTAGGATAACTACTCTTCTAGTATTCATAACATACCAAAATTCACTGATCATCTGGAATAATAATGATAAGTAACAGTAGAATAACTACTCTTCTAGGATTCGTAATATACCAAAATTTTTACCAAACTTTTAGAATATGTTGGAATTGAATCACACAATCTTCTTTCTTTCTCTAACTCTTACCACTTGATAGGAATTACACGGCTTAAATAAGCCTCATGCGCACACACACGACCTCCACGCACCCAATAACTCCACTAACTTGGGTCTACTCTCATGCCTCCTGGAATCACTCCACGATTCGCACGAGACTGCTTCTCACTGTTACTACGACCGCTTCTCATGACCGCATATCGCTTCACACGACTACCAGCGAGATTTGGGGCCCTTCCAATCGATCATTCCTCTAGCTAGATCTGACTGTTCACCTACGCGTCACACGGTCCATGCCTCAACGCTTTTCCTTCACCCGCGCCCCCCATCTCCTCCCCTTCAACCTCGCCGCAGCCCTTGCCACTGTCGCTCGGCGTTGCTCGAACTCCTAAAGCTACTCGGGCCCCCTCTGCCTCCTGCCTCCTGCTTCCACCTGCGCTCGACCTCCGGTGCGCCTATGCCCAATCGCCCGACTGTCGGCCCCAACTTTGACCACGGCCCTTCGACGTCGACCACGGCATTGACTTCGACCACGGATCTTCGACTTCGACCTCAGTCCCCTTCGACCACAGTCCCCTTCGACCACGGCCCCGACTTCGACCACGACCCGACACTTGACCACTCGCCTTCGACTTGACCACCGTCCCTTCGACCATAGCCCTTCGACGTCGATCACTTCCCCCTTCGAACACCGTCCCCTTCGACCACGGCTTCAACTTCGATCATGGATCTTCGACTTCGACCACTACCACCTTAGACTACTGTCCCCTTTGACCAATGTCCCCTTCGACGTCGACCACTTCCCCCTTCGACCACCGCCCCCTTCGACTTCGACCACTACCCCCTTCAACCACTGTCCCCTTCGACCACAGTCCTTCAACGTCAACCACTTTCCTTTCGACCATGGCTCCCTTTGACCACGGAGTCGACTTCGAACATAGCCCTGACTTCAACAACGGCCCCCTTCGACTTCGACCACTGCCCCTTCGACTTCGACAACAGCCCCCTTCGACCATGACACTTCGACATCGACCACTTCCCCCTTTGACCACGGCCACTTTCGACCACGGCTTCAACTTGGACCATGGATCTTCGACTTCGACCACTGCCCCCTTCGACCACGGCCCTTCGACGTCGACCACTTCCCCCTTCGACCACCGCCCCTTCGACCACCGCTTCGACTTCGACCACGGATCTTCGACTTCGACCATGGCCCCTCAACCAAGACCCCCTTCGACCACAGCCCCCTTCGACCACAGCCCTTCAACGTCAACCACTTCCCCCTTCAACCATGGTCCCCTTCGACCACACCTTCGACTTCGACCACTGCCCCCTTCGACCATTGTCCCCTTCGACCACGTCCCTTCGACAACCACAGACTTTCGACGTCAACCACTTTCCCCTTTGACCGTGCCCTATCGCCTGACTACCGGCGCCAGCCTGCTCGGCCCACCCGAGTTGCTTGGCCCCGACTTCTACCACGGCCCTTCGACGTCGACCACAACCCCCTTCGACCACGGCGTCGACTCGACCGCTGAGCGGCGGTGGCGGAGGGAGAGCCACGTGGGTAGGTGTAGAAAGAGGAAGCCATCGTCGCCGCGTGGCACCTAATAATGGCAGCAGCGGGCGCGCGACGAGGAGGAGAGGTGGTGACGCAGCGCATGAGGCGGCGAGGAGGGAGCTAGAGGTGGCCATCGGATCCAATCGTTGCTGTCTACGAGCGCCCGTCTCACGAAGCCACCGATCGCCATCGATCGTTGCCTTCTAGATCCACTGACAGCTGTCGCCGAGCATGCCTCTCGAATCCACTGGCAGCCATCACCGAGTGCCCTTCTCTCGAATCCACCGACCGCTATCGCCGAGCATCGTGCCACCTCATGGTTCCCACCAGTCTAGCCGCTGTCTTGACTGGAATCACTTCGCCGCACTGTTCGTGTAGTGAAAAATCTTGGTTGGAGGGGCGATGGGAGATGGGGCGGCGCGGTGGGGAGATGCTCGATGGCCAGTGAGGAGGGAGAGGGGAGATGGGGTGGTGGCGGTGGGGAGATGCCAGATGGGCTGTGAGGAGGGAGAGGGGAGATGAGGTGACAGGTCAGTGGGTTACGGCCATCTGCGAGGGGAGAGAGAGAGAGAGCGTGTGGGAGAAAAATCTGGAGAAAATGAGATAATAGAATAACCGAAGGTGGAAGTGGAGAGGAGGGACAATTAGCGCAAGAGAGAGGGGATATATATGGTTAAGATTTCTGTGTTTAGATCGGACGACTGAGAAGAGAGAAGAGAGAATGCACCGACGACCACCAACTTATATTTTTAAGGAGTAGAGATTATTCTGAAACCTACGGCCACAAAATAGGGAAACCTGCATGTGTTGTTTCGTTTCTCTGAAAGACAAATCATATTACCGATGGTTTATGCTAAAATATTTGCCTAGGTTCCGCACTTCTGCTACCTGACTCATGCTCAAAAAATCATAAGAACTTGTAATTGTTTTAGCACACGTCAGTATAATGCGAATAAGGTTGGAGAAATAAAGTGCAAAATCGACATGTTCTGTCGGCGCCTATTGACGCAAAGTGACAACCAGTTATGGCACACCAACAAAGCATGGCATACACACACTTTTTGTCAGTCTCAGTTGTCACGTCTTTTTCACACTCAGAATTTGAGACCAATACGTAGGCTAACTTGCCACACTAACCTACCAAGTCGAGACATTTTTTCAGTTTGAAAAGAGATACTACCACTAAAACATTTTCTCCACAAGATCAACCATTATAGCTTGTAGCGTGGAAATGATAACCTTCGCCAAACCCAAACCTACATTAATTTTGAAAACACCACAGTACTGCCCTTAACAGCTCTACGTACCTTGGCACGCATCATCATCATAAATTCTTGTGACGATGATCATCGTCATAATTAACTACTCTCAAACACAGGCAATATAAAACAAACCCTACCAACCTCATCAGGGGTGTAATCGAAGTAGATATGATCAGATATTATTTATCCTATATTATATTATTTAATTAAAATTAAAGTTGAACATGAACAATACCAGATACGAATGTTTACGCATTCTACGGCTGCTTTTTTACCCGTGATGATGAGGCTCACAAATTATTAGAGTTCAATTTTTTTCTATCCCAACCAACTTGCGTTCTTATCTTCGCCCCACTCGTCTTCCATTCTAATTACAAAATCATCATATAAATGGTACCGTAACAATTTTTTTTCGAAACCAGCCTATAAGCACACGTATTTCTAGATTTAGGCCCCACCACGACAGCAGAAGCAGTGGCAATCGACACACGTTACCTATTAAGCTCCCACATGGCAGCAGATGGTAACACCCTTAGCAACATAGGCCAGCTCACTAGGATCCCACCTGTCGGACACACCTGGCTCGGCATCAACTACCAAGCCCATCGACTTGGCACCCACCTTTGGCCGGTTTTGACACATTATTTGTAAAAATAGCACCCCCTGTGCGTCAATTGCAAAAATGCACTATCTATTGTTCGGTCACCAAGAGACAGGTTCCTTGGGATGACACGTGGCGCCTGCTGCCCGATCACCGGGCAGCAAGTTTCTCGGTGTGACATGTGGAAGACCTCTGGCTACGATGACCTGCCAGTGCGGTGCCTGGGCCAACACATGGTGGGGCTATGCGCACGGTGAGCCACCACGTGTCGGCCCGAGGCACCGCCACCATTTTTGCAATTAATACAAGTAAGATGCTATTTTTCCAAATAACATGTTCAAACTGACCCTCGTTCGGATAGTTGTGCAGCTCGGATTCTTTGTGCAACGTGTCCACCGAGAGTGCTCAAGGCAAGTACCTCGCGGTTGTGACCTTTCTGTTTCGCAAATCACATATTTCTAATTTACTTGTCACCATGTCATTGAGTATAATTATCATATCAACCATACTTGCTTGACTAAATCATATCATTAAGGTCACCTGGCTTATTTCATATCGCTTAGCTAATATCGCATCACTACAATTACCTGGCTCATATCATATCATTTGGCTAATATCATATCGCTAAAATCATATCACTGAGGTTACCTGGCCAATATTATATCGCTAAAGTTACCTGGCTACTAGCATATCACTAAAGCTTATCTGGTCAATATCATATCACTAATGCTTATCTGGTTATTATCATGTCGCACATGTTTGTCTAGTTATAGACTATTAATACTGTATTCATGCCATGTGTTTTAGGTCATCTTGTTTCACACGCTTTTATGTTTATTAAGATGCTCAGTTAGCAATGTTCTAGAATTCATGCTTTTAATTAGTGTTTTAGAATTTATGCTTAAATCGTTAATAGGGATAGTATATGAACATGTTTTAACTTAGGTCTAAATTATTAGCACTCTTTTGACATTAGTGCTGCTATATTTTAGTTTCCTAATGTCATGATCCATTAATTGTATGATGTTGTATGGGGGCCATGAAGGATATTATGTATTAAACCTATTAATCTGGCTAATAATCCCTTATCACGTAATAAAACTTGAATGGTTGATAACCTTGTGTGAGTTATCTTATATTACCTCTTTAGGATAATTCATATATCTCTTTCATTATATCATCATACCATATCGCCCTCCCATCGGAAGTTATGCTTTTCGTTTCCAGTCTCAACAAACCCTTCCACTTATCATAGTCTTATCATCGCCATCTCTTAGTTTCCTTAAATTCATATTACATAATCTGTATATGATGTATCGGTTACCTTATCATCATATTATCATTCCCTATCATCCTTATATCGAGAATCATGTTTCACTATTTCCAATCTTAGCAAATCATTTCACGTCTCCTAATATTATCTTAGCTTTCTCTTAGTTACCTTAAATTCACACCATATAACATGTTAATTATATAACGGTTACCTGGCCTGAGATTATCCACATATAGGGGGGATTTTCACCCACCTGGTAACGTACGGGGGGTCGTACACTTTCATTACTCAAGATATTATATCCCGTCGACGGTTATACAGTCGAGGACGATGGCGTGCCTGACTATTCTTGTATAACTAGATATGTGGGGTGTAATCGACAGTGTCTTTGCCATAACTTGCTAAATAACAATTATCCCGGTTGACCGGATGACAGTTACCTGGCCTGGGGTCATCCACATATAGGGGAGATTACCACCCACCCGGTAATGTACGGGGGGCGTACACTTTTGTTACTCAGGATATTACACCCCGTCGGTGTTTAGACAGTCTAGGACGATGGCGTACCTGACTATTCTTATATAACCAGGTATATGGGAAGTGATCGCTGGTGGTATTGTCATAACTTGCTAAATAATATTTATCTTTAATGCTACTATTTCTGTGATCTCAATCTCCAATCTGTATCAGTGTTTTTGATAACCTAGCTTCATTGCACTTAACATGTATCAATTGCTTGCTTGCTTGCTTGCTTGCTTTGCTTGTCTTTTACTTATCTTGCTTGCATTACCTGACCTCTACTCACTGTGTTGCGACCGTTGTTGGGTACTTGCTGAGATTTCTAAATCTCACGTTTGCTCTTTTCATTCTCAGGTAAAAGGCCAGTGGAGTGATAGCATCATGCATGGGTGGAAGCACTCAAGTTTTCAGCACCGTGGCTTGCCACTATTTGTTGTTTTATTTGTTCTTATTTGGTTAGAAGTGGATCGGCCCCATATTTCAAACATTTATTTCAGTTTCTGTTGGTTCTCTATTAACGTACTTTTAAAGTTTCAATTTTCTCGTGATTTCTATTATTGCTTTTAATATTATTCTTCACTTTGGCGATGACGTTCCATAGCAGTATCCCATATGATTATGTGGAGTGCTACAAAAATTTTGTCCCATTTTGAAATTTTCGGATGGCCCAACCAATCCTATCTTCTTTACTCCGTTGGCCAACTCGCCCGTCCAACAAGGCTATGGAAGTTGTGCGGCGCCAGCATGGGACAAGAGAGGCGGCGCTAGTAGGGGACAAGAAGGCGATGACAAGGAGGAGGTGGCGCCGGTAGGGGAAGGGGGAGGCGGCTCATGGAAGGCGACAACAACTAGCGATGGGGAATCGGCGATGAGGAAACCATGCCAGCGCGATTGGGGAATCGGGGATTGGGGTGGCTAGTGGTGGAAGACATGGCTGCTGCGATAGATGCGGCAGCTGTCGTGATTTTGCCGGATTTGTAATTTTCTTCGTGAATTCAAATTGTATTTTTGAATATTTTGACTGATTTTTTCACAAAAAATCCAAATTTTGAAATTTGGATTTTTCGAAGGGATCCAAAAAAAATTGAACCAAAATTGTTTTCCCTGACTGAGACCTAAGTTGATGGGAAATGGAATTACAGCTAGGGTTGGATGCCAAATTTCTTTTTCGAAATCGCTCTAAGGTGTCGTTCGGTTGGGCTGAAGTAAGCTGGCTTATGGTTGAAATTACACTATAACTAACTAAAATTATATTGTAGTTGATGGTGACTTATGTAGCGTAACTAAATTTAAAAATAGAAATAACATGTTAGTCCATCACGAACAATGTAAATGAATAAAAAAGAACCGACAAAAAACTCAAAAAAAAAAAAATCAAAAAAACGAAATTTAAAAATAATAAAAAATAAATCAAAAGTCAGAAGAGCAAGCGAAACAAACGGCGGCTAGGTAGGTTCTATCGGTCAAGAAATAGCTGTTTTTCTAAATTTGCTCCAGATAGATCCATGGTAAAAAATATCTGTTTTATTTGCACCCGTACCACGCATCCATGCATTAACTCAACCGCTCCCTTGGTTTCTCCGCCCACACCGCACCGCCCAAAAACGGCTATAAAACCACCGAAGACACGGCGAAATCATAAATCAGGCGCATTTTCGCACGACCGACCGCGTCCGCGCGCACGAAACCACCCGACCTGCCGCGCGAGCCCAACCCAAAAGTGACCAACTGGGCAGCCGACGCACGCGCGCGCATGCCGCCGCCCAGCCTAGCCCCGGGGCAAGACCAGGCCGCCATGGGCGGCAGCGAGTCCGGCGCGCTCGCGGGGCTCCGCGTCGTCGACGCGTCCGCGGGCACCGCGCGCATACGCGGGGCCAAGAAGGTCCACTCGGTGCCGCCGCTGCCGGACGGCTCCGAGGCTGCTGAGACTGGCGCAATGGGTGGTGGCGGGATTCGCGGGAAGTGGAGGTGGAGGCCGGAGTGGTGGTCGGTGGCGGGCGTGGGCGGCGTCCTGCGGCGGCACCTCTGCCGGCGCTGTTCGGGTGCGGGCTTCTGCTGTTCATGGGCGTGGAGTACACCATCCCCATGGTCCCGCCCGCCGCGCCGCCGCTGGACCTCGGGTTCGCCGCCACGGCCGCGCTGCACGCCGGGCTGGCCGCCCGGCCGTGGCTCAACTCGCTTCTTGCCGCGCTCAACACGGTGAGCACCTGCCTCCCTGCCTACGTACCCATCTAGATTCAATGAACCTGCTGCTCTGCACATCACCACCCCATGCAAGTAATTATCATTTTCTTTTCCCTGTTTTGACCTCCCAAATCCCAATGTCACTCTCATTCACCGAACGTGAATGAACGTGCTCTCTGAATGGAGTACTAGGAGGTACGTAGCAGTAACTGGGTCTGGTTTTTTTACCGTGGATTATGGAATTTGTTAAGATATTTAAATTTTAGTTGTTTGTGATAGATATTATAAAAAAAGAGATAATCGTTTATGATTTTGATTGATATATAATTAATTTGTAGATCTCATTTTAAAAAAAATACTTTATTTAAAAACTAAAAATCATTTTTAGAAACCGTAAAGAACAGATCCACACATTCTTGCCTGAATTTCCACTCTGAAATTTTGTGGGCTCTTCAAAACCGCCAGTATAATCATAGTTGTAACAATTTAGCACTTTTGTCACGTAGTAGCATTAGTAACAATGTAGTACTATTGGTAAATCAGTTTGAGCGATGCCAACAAGGCACAAATTTGTGAATTTTAATTAAGGTGCATAGTACCATCTCTCGTTTTAATCAAAAGAATTCTTTTCATGAAAAGAATTCTGCCTAGGCTCTGGTGACAATGACTGGTCAATCTTTGGACATCGCCGCTCGTGGTGAGGGAAGCAAAGCTAGCCAGCCTTGACACCACCATCTGTGCAGCGAATCGCCTGCATGTGGCTCGCACCTCCCAGCAAATAAAGAATCTTCGTATACCTGGCAATAGAGTCATTTAAAAAAAATAAAATTAGCGTTTAGACATCTTTTTTTTAAGGATGTGTCTAGATATCATTTGGATATTTTTTTAACAATCATTCAGATTTAAGACTAGAAAGAAAATATCCGGATAATATTTATCAACACCTTTTTTTAATATAAATCTAGTCCCTCTGTAGCCGCAGGTAGCATAGAATCTGCAGAGCAACCACATGTCGGTAGGAGCGTTCTTAGCTTAAGCATGATGAGCAGTAACTAAGCATCATATTGCATGATTAATATTAAAGCACTAATTAATTACTGCCGTGGCTGGCCGGCTTGGCATGTCTTCGTGCCAAGCTCTCCTAACTTACAGCATCCATAAATAAAATTTGAATTTTTTTTACTGTGCCAATATGCGAAGCACTCACAGATAGGTCTGCTTTAGATTAGACTTTAGCCTGACAGGTTTGTCTGTCCTGCAAGTTGGACAGTCCCTGAGCCAGCTAGCTAGGGATTTATGTTTATTTGAACTATGACTTATAAATTAAGTTTTTTTCTGGCTTCGATTTAAATTTAATCAATTTTTGAAAAATGGGCTAACAAATTTTTATATATATAATTTGTTGAATAAGTCAGTACAACTATATTTAGTATTTTTTTTGTAATTTTCTTATTGTCCTATATTAAAAACACATAATTTAAAAATTATTTACTATAGTATAAACCGTAAGACATGAACCATAAACCCAATTAAAGGCGCCAAGCCACAGGAGCAAGAAACTGATGGTGCTGGGTCACCCAACAGTTCAACACCGGCAAACAAACAAAAACTCCGATCTTTTCCGATAAGAATTAACAATGTCAGCATGGCGCATTCACGTACCCATGGGATTTCCTGATAAGATCCTGCATCCAGCTGGGGCCCGTACGTTTGTCATGGCAGAATAATCCTGTGACGTGACGTGAGAGATCATGTGTGCAGGTGTTCGTGGCGATGCAGGCCACCTACATCCTGTGGGCCATCCTCGCCGAGGGGCGGCCGCGCGCCGCCGTAGCCACGCTCATGATGTTCACCTGCCGCGGCCTGCTCGGCTGCTCCACGCAGCTGCCTCTGCCGGGGGAATTTTTGGGGTCCGGGATGGACTTCCCCGTGGGGAACGTGTCCTTCTTCCTCTTCTTCTCCGGACACGTCGCCGGCGCGGTGATCGCGGCCGCCGACATGCGCCGCGTGGGGCGCCGCTGGATGGCTGGCGTCTACGACGCGCTCAACCTGCTGCAGGGGGTCAGGCTGCTGGCGTGCAGGGGGCACTACACCATCGACCTCGCCGTCGGCGTCGGCGCGGGCCTCCTCTTCGACATGCTCGCCGGCAGGTACCTCGACGGCAAGAACGTCGACGGCCGCGAGAGCCGTTGCTGCAGCAGCTGCCACAAGGCTCTCTTCTCACAGTAGCTTACAGCATAGGACCCAGGTCCCAGCCATCAATGGCCGATACGGCAGTTGGTTGGGCATTAATCCATGCCATTTTTTTTATGTAAGAGAAGCCAAATGCTACTTACTGGATGTGTAATTGTACAAACACTGTTTGTCCCGTATGAGCTGTAACATCCTCTGAAATGCAAGTATCAGGAGTTTCAAGTGCAGGAGGACCAGACAGAATCAGCACAAGAACTAAGCTAGCAACAGATGGCAAGGTTAAAATTGATCGTCTATTTCTGACTGAAAAGTGGTACTTCTCTGAAGATGATTGATTTCTACATCCAGTTATCAGGATGATTTCCTCATAGCAGCTTCCCATATGTATAGGACAGTAACTTGCAAGTTTACAACAGGTGAATAGGTGATTATGTCTATCTAGTATACAGTGATCAGTTATTTTACCTCAGGCTTGCATCATGGAACCGCAAGAATTTGCTACTATATCACGTATCACCCAGGGAAACAACAATGGGGTGGCCAAGCAAACACAGCGACGTCCAAAAGAATCGTCAGTTTCATCAGAAGTGGCCAGCAACATCTGGGTAATCTTCGGCTTGTGGAACCTGTGGAACTCGGTCTACTCTTTACGATCACCATTGACGGACCCATTCTGCTCACCGAGCTTGTGGAACTCGGCCTCGATAACCTCGACAATCTTGGCGTCCTCTGGATCTTGGTCGGGAATGTTCACGTGTAAGGAACCCTGCTTGATGAGCTCCTGGTTCAGTGCTTGCTCCTCGATGAAATGGTAGAGCTCTTGGTGGAAAGGGTGGTCAAGAGAGAAGCAATCGCCAAAAATGGGGAAGGAGGAGGAATGGTCCATGATCTGCATAGTTCCAGAAATGCAGGTAGTGATCATCATATTGCAAACGCTAAAGCAGAAAAATGCTACGAGTTGCTCTGATCAAGTTCCATTATTTACCTTGGTTTATAGGAGTGCAACAATATCTATGATCAATGTGAAGATAATTATGCCAATTTTAAAAGAAAAATAGCAGTAGCAAGTAATCTTACCTTTAGAAGCTCATCCCTCCCACAACCATGCAAAACATGAACCTTCTTTCTTGTCCTCTCTTGCAACAGAGGCTTCACAACCTAGTTGGAAAATTAAATGACATGTTAATGAGTCTTGAAAATAAAATTAGCACATTACAATGACAATCTTAGGCACTGTACCTTCCAACATGCTGCGAATATGTATGGAGCATTTACTATATAATAGGTATCAGTCTTTTCAGGGTAATTCAGATCATCAACAGTAGATATTGCAGTCAAAATCTGTAATCCATCCACAGGTATCTAATCAGTAGCAGCATAAATAATGGACTAACATACACAACATGCAGATGTCATGCAAAAATCGGGTTATTTAAATAGGTCCATTCTTGTCCCAGTCGCCTCTGAATGTTATAAACATCAGTTTGCGCTTATAATCTGGAGAACAGGATGCTGTTTCCACTGGCAATTGTAGCTGCAAAGGCATAAACAATGGGAAACAGATAAACAATGTCATGCCCATGTAGGCCGTACCTTCATTTGGTTCAGTGCTGACAACTTCAAACCATATCTAGAACCTTTATACAGGTGCTAATAGGCCGCCCAAACTTCTTCCTCACCAAAGGCTAGAGGGAACATAAGCAAACAAATACATGTGTTACGAAAACTCATAAGAGTGATCTGATTGGGCATGGAAGATTAGTTGTGCACTCACCAAAATAATACGGTCACGGCACTCATTGATCTGAATATGAGATTGCACATAGTAATGGACCTGAAAATGCAATTTATTTATCATTTTAATGCACATAAAGAGCGACAGATTCTTCATGCTTATCAATCCAGTAGAAAGACATTCCAATTCTATCGATATTGCAAGTTGATCCTTTGTGAAGAATTTCAAAATGGTAATCTCATGTCATCAGGATATCATTCTCCTGAATATTTGTGATAAAAAGATCGAAGCTGTACCCTTTCTCAATTTTGTTACCACTGCTTTTCAATATACATATCCTTTTAAGAGAAGCCAAATGCTACTTACTGGATGTGTAATTGTACAAACACTGTTTGTCCCGTATGAGCTGTAACATCCTCTGAAATGCAAGTATCAGGAGTTTCAAGTGCAGGAGGACCAGACAGAATCAGCACAAGAACTAGGCTAGCAACAGATGGCAAGGTTAAAATTCATCGTCTATTTCTGACTGAAAAGTGGTACTTCTCTGAAGATGATTGATTTCTACATCCAGTTATCAGGATGATTTCCTCATAGCAGCTTCCCATATGTATGGGACAGTAAATTGCAAGTTTACAACAGGTGAATAGGTGATTATGACTATCTAGTATACAGTGATCAGTTATTTTACCTCAGGCTTGCATCATGGAACCGCAAGAATTTGCTACTATATCACGTATCACCCCAGGAAACAACAATGGGGTGGCCAAGCAAACACAGCGACCTCCAAAAGAATCGTCAGTTTCATCAGAAGTGGCCAGCAACATCTGGGTAATCTTCGGCTTGTGGAACCTGTGGAACTCGTTCTACTCTTTACGACCACCATTGACGGACCCATTCTGCTCACCGAGCTTGTGGAACTCGGCCTCGATAACCTCGACAATCTTGGTGTCCTCTGGATCTTGGTCGGGAATGTTCACGTGTAAGGAACCCTGCTTGATGAGCTCCTGGTTCAGTGCTTGCTCCTCGATGAAATGGTAGAGCTCTTGGTGGAAAGGGTGGTCAAGAGAGAAGCAATCGCCAAAAATGGGGAAGGGAGGAGGAATGGTCCATGATCTGCATAGTTCCAGAAATGCAGGTAGTGATCATCATATTGCAAACGCTAAAGCAGAAAAATGCTACGAGTTGCTCTGATCAAGTTCCATTATTTACCTTGGTTTATAGGAGTGCAACAATATCTATGATCAATGTGAAGATAATTATGCCAATTTTAAAAGAAAAATAGCAGTAGCAAGTAATCTTACCTTTAGAAGCTCATCCCTCCCACAACCATGCAAAACATGAACCTTCTTTCTTGTCCTCTCTTGCAACAGAGGCTTCACAACCTAGTTGGAAAATTAAATGACATGTTAATGAGTCTTGAAAATAAAAATTAGCACATTACAATGACAATCTTAGGCACTGTACCTTCCAACATGCTGCGAATATGTATGGAGCATTTACTATATAATAGGTATCAGTCTTTTCAGGGTAATTCAGATCATCAACAGTAGATATTGCAGTCAAAATCTGTAATCCATCCACAGGTATCTAATCAGTAGCAGCATAAATAATGGACTAACATACACAACATGCAGATGTCATGCAAAAATCGAGTTAGTTAAATAGGTCCATTCTTGTCCCAGTCGCCTCTGACTGTTATAAACATCAGTTTGCGCTTATAATCTGGAGAACAGGATGCTGTTTCCACTGGCAATTGTAGCGGCAAAGGCATAAACAATGGGAAACAGATAAACAATGTCATGCCCATGTAGGCCGTACCTTCATTTGGTTCAGTGCTGACAACTTCAAACCATATCTAGAACCTTTATACAGGTGCTAATAGGCCGCCCAAACTTCTTCCTCACCAAAGGCTAGAGGGAACATAAGCAAACAAATACATGTGTTACGAAAACTCATAAGAGTGATCTGATTGGGCATGGAAGATTAGTTGTGCACTCACCAAAATAATACGGTCACGGCACTCATTGATCTGAATATGAGATTGCACATAGTAATGGACCTGAAAATGCAATTTATTTATCATTTTAATGCACATAAAGAGCGACAGATTCTTCATGCTTATCAATCCAGTAGAAAGACATTCCAATTCTATCGATATTGCAAGTTGATCCTTTGTGAAGAATTTCAAAATGGTAATCTCATGTCATCAGGATATCATTCTCCTGAATATTTGTGATAAAAAAGATCGAAGCTGTACCCTTTCTCAATTTTGTTACCACTGCTTTTTCAATATACATATCCTTTTTTTAATATAACTAAAATATGTATCTTAATATCCACCAGCTACGTTGCGCGGATACTTCACAAAAGTCACGTACCAGTATCGGATACTGTACAGGATACGGATAAGACCCCGATACGCACCAATACGTATCCTGCATGTATCCGAATTTAATGATTATTTAAAAAAAGAAAATAATTTCCGACACTTCTCTGATACTCCCCTGATACTTTTAACCTAATATCTCCACCCACAACACCATGTCTAGATCCAATTCATTCCTCACCCCGCCGCCCCCACGCAAAATCCTCCACGCCAGATCCAATCCACGACCGCCGCCTCCACACCATGTCGGCTCGCTCGTCGCCTCCGCTCACCCGCCGCCTCGCCCGTCGCCTCACCCACCGTCTTCTCGCCAGCCGCCTTGCCTGCCGTCGCCTCACCCGTCGTCTTCTCGCCCGTCGCCTCGCCCGTCGTCTTCTCGCCCGCCGTTTAAAAGCTAGTTACTGTAGATAGTATAAATATAAACCACGAATAAGCTTAAAAGGACCCGCTTAAGATTATTTTGCTTGTTTGATTTCTTATGTGCTAGTTGTATAATTCTCGGGCGTATAGTCTGCACATGCCAGAGTTCTGGACCCATCTGCCACCCTCTAAGCCTTTCCCCATCCATTTTCTTCTGGCTTCTCTACCCTGCCGCAGCGGAACAAAGTGGCGGCAGCGTTGAAGTTCACCGGCATGGCCTCGCAATGCAGGACGTGGTCCGCTGCCGCAGCTCCTACTCATCCGTCACAGCCGGATGGAACTCGCGAGCCCAATCGTGTCACCGGGGGACCCTTGATTCTGAGAACACAACCAGATCTGGTCAGAGGGGAGAGAGGGACTCCGGACGGTCCTTCGGCAGCGGCGGCGGCGCCATGGGTGCTGCTGCCAAGGAGGTTATACTTGGGGGCAATCCGATTAATGCTATGTGAAAGTGCCCAGAATTTGTGGGCTCCAATGGAAATTAGGAACTTTTCCTCTTGAACGGCAAAATCACGCGTTCACCGTGTCTTCAGCATGCTCGCTCGCACTCTGCAAGCACGGACTTCGCAGGTAGGCACGGCCGGCAGGCAGGTGGCCGGTGGTTCCGATTGAAGGTTCGCAGAACTGAATTGATTGCATGGCTCACACGGACATCAAGAAATTAAAAGAGAGCAAATCTGGAAGATTCAGAGCTTGGAAGTTAACATGGGGGCAATCCGATTGAAGGGCACTTTGAGGCTGCGCTACCTCCTGAGGCCGCCGGCGACAAAGCTCTGGCCAAACCCTTGATCCAGCCGGCGACAAGATGAGTGAACGGCTTGTCTGGAAGAGAGAAGGGGATTAAGCAGGTGAAGATGAAAGGGAAGAGAGGAGCGAGGAAGCTACGTGGCATCCATGTCAGCAAAAGTTGGCATCTCAAATCCATGTGGTGGCTACGTCACGGCAAAATTGGGCTAGGATGGGTCAGAGGTGACGTTGTAAAATAGACTTTCGCCAATTGAAAATTCTGAAAAAGAAGTGGGACTTTCACCCACGATATCACCAAAATGGTCGGAAATGAGCATGGCTCTCACCTGCAGCTACACGGAGTTTGGCCCTTCACATTTGTAGTCAGGCTATGATGTATTTCCTCAAGTCTTATTAGATTCGTTTTGCAAAATACTTTCATTATTTATAAATTTTTATTAAGTATGTCATACTAAAAACATAGTCAAAGTCTTTGAGAAACATGACTTGTAGGCATCGTATTAATGGAATCAAGTGTAAGTGGAAGCAAATGGGTCAGGTCTGACCTCTTACAATTAAGAGTGAAAACGGAGTCAGATTCAATAGGATTATCTGACTATCGATCTAGATTTTTTGAATTTGGATATTTAATATCCGAATAGAAACTGGATCCGAAGTCGTGAATGTTGCATACGAATCCAGTATGGTGTAAAACGGATTTGAAGTCAGATATCCGAATAAAATCTAAGTCATGATCGTTTGAACGACACGACTTCCCGGCTTATTTTTCATTATTCATAAATTCGTCTTTTTCTGAACTTTTGGCTTTTTTTGAGCTTTTTTGCCCGTTCTTTTTTTCCCGTATTCGTTTGCGTTGTCGTGATGGGCTAACATATTTTTTATATTTTTAATTTTTAAATTTAATTATGTTAAATAAGCTCCATCATTCTGATGTTTTTCGATCATTCTGGTCTTTCGGTAAATCACCAAAAATAAGCCTAAATGATCACCACCTAGACTCAACCTGGTCGGCCCACCTTAGCACGGCGGCACCTCACATCCTGGAGCCGCACGTCCCTTGGCGTTATAGGCCGGCGAGCCATCGGGGCATCTAACTAGCCCATCAAATGCTTTGAGAACCTAACCAACCAACTAACATGGCTGTGGACGTGAAGAATCCCTCGCTGGGTTGGATGATTGGATTTCAGCTTTGTTGGGCCGTTTAGTGCTGTTGCCTTGCGTAAGGTACTATTGATTCATTCATTCATATCTCTGCACTATGCATCTGCTACACCCTACATGTATCTTATCTGGTTACATATTGGCTCCGAACGCTAACGCATGTGCATTAATCAAACGCTCTGATTAAAACTAGCTAGGTGTTTGTTAGGTAATGCTGATCCAATCTAAGTTAGCGTATCCTAGTGGAACTGCCACGGCCATGCTGATAAATAGTTTAAATAGGAGAGGACATGAATAATTATTGAAATCCGAAAAATAGTTGAATCTAATTCAATTTTGAGTATAATCCGATTCAAATTCGTATCCAATATGGACGCGAATATGATTTAATCACTATCCGCTCCGTATCCGATCCGTTTTCACCCCTACTTACAATACGCATCACAACATATCATTTGCAAACAAGGCTATTAATATGCATGATGAGATTAGTTTCGCAGACTCTATTTACACATTTAGGCCTTGCTCAAAACGGTTTTTAGCTTCTGACTTACAGCTTTTAGAAGTCGAAAGTCGTTTTGAACGCGTTGGGTTCTAAACACGGTTTCCCCCTGCTTTTCTTTTTTTTCTTTGTATTGTCCGGGGTGTTTTCATTTCCCCTCTCTTTTTCTTCATCTTCTTTTAATTGAATGACTCTGGCAAAAGCTACCAGTCGCTACAATATCTATTTCAACTAAAAGCCACCAGCAAAAATTGTTTTAAACGGGGACTTAATTTTGTCCTACAAGTAGCAGATAATGAATGTTAATTAGCAGCTACAGCTATTATTATCCTCTGGAGCGGAAGCTTCTGCCAGAGCCCCTTGGAAAGATTGTGGGTCACCAAACAAGGTAAAAAAGAACCGAACCATATATAACAATGTAGGCATGCTCTTGGTTGCTAGTAGTTGCTCATGCTCTCATGCCTCCCATTTTGTACCGCTTCATAAAAAGAAGAGGGAGCTGCATCCTTGGTTACCTATTTTTTTCTCTCTCTAGCTTGGGGAATGGAGATCAGCAACGAGGAGGGGGTGGAGCTGTCCATTGTGGAGCACCTTCCTCCTTCCTCTCACCATCACAATGGAGATACCGGTGCAGAGGTTGACATGGAGGAGGATCATCTGTGGCCAACAAAAGATGGCCCTCTTCCTATATTCCTGAAGGTATCTATGTTGTTCTGTTCTTCCTTTTGTTTGGTAGTATGGTCATGTTGCATGTATGTCTAGGCTGTATGGATGATGTGGATGGATGTTGCCACAAGGAAAAATGAATTATGTTTGCATTGGGCTATCCTGATGTTTCTCCCTAGGTGCATGTGTGCAAACTAATAGCAACTGAATGGTTAGTACTGGTGGATTTAAGAGAGAGAAAAAAACTTAGCTTCAGTTAATTTACCTTTCTCACAAAGTCTAGCTAGCTCCTTAGAGAAATATAAAAACATGCCAAAAAGAGGAGAAAATCCTCAACTAGACAGTAGCTAAGGAAGGTCATAGTTGGTTGGCAAGTCGCATGACTCATTGCTCCAACAGTTTGCTAGCTACTTGCTACCGGGAAGTGTAAGACATGCTTGCATGGAATTCATTTGTGGCATGTAGCAGAGCTCATCACAAAACCATCCTCTAGATGCGAAATCTTCAATTACTTGTTTCTCAATTTGCAGTTTGAGAATGTGGAGTACAATGTGAAGATCACTCCAAAGAACCCCCTAACAGCTGCGAAAGTGGCCTTTGCATCCCACATGAGGGTTGACCAGGGCAGCTGCAAGCACATCCTGAAGGGCATAGGAGGGAGCGTTGACCCTGGTGAGATCCTGGCACTGATGGGCCCATCTGGCAGTGGCAAGACCACATTGCTGAAGATACTGGGAGGCAGGCTCAGTGGTGGCATCAAGGGGCAAATAACCTACAATGACACTCCCTACAGCCCCTGCCTCAAAAGGAGGTAACTCTAAAATCAAGGATTTTGTCAAGTCAATAGGATAGCATACTAGTCAGTGTAAGCCAGAATTTGTGGACAATTCACTACAAAATCTTCACCTGGCAAACAGTACTGTGCTTGCATTCTTGTGCAGGTATCGATCACTCAAGTGAAAAAGATTTAAAAGATTAAGCTTTGCTTTTCTTTGTGTTTCTTTACTACAGGATTGGATTTGTGACTCAGGACGACGTCCTCTTCCCTCAGTTGACAGTGGAGGAGACCCTGGTGTTTGCTGCATTCTTGAGGCTCCCAGCCCGCATGTCCAAGCAGCAGAAGCGCGACAGGGTCGACGCGATCATAACCGAGCTAAATCTTGAAAGGTTACTGTCATTTTCACTCATCTATGCAATAGTTTTAGCTTCAGTGGATACAATCCTTACCGCTATACTGTCAAAACAGCAATATGTTGTTTCAGATAGGCTACCTGAAAGAAGTAGTACATTTGACAGAATGACATTCGAACTAAAAAGTTATAATTGTCGTCGATCTCTTCGACCTGTTGTCGATAGCACAATAGGTTCATCGTACTTGTGTTTCAGTGCCAATTCAGTTTCTTGTTTGTACATTTCGTGATAAATGAGTTGCGATGATCACAGGTGCCGGCACACCAAGATAGGTGGAGCATTTGTGAGGGGAGTTTCGGGAGGCGAAAGGAAGAGGACGAGCATCGGGTACGAGATCCTCGTCGACCCCTCTCTGCTGCTGCTCGACGAGCCGACGTCGGGCTTGGACTCGACGTCGGCGAGCAAGCTCATACTGATCCTTCAGCGCCTCGCGAAGGTGATCTCGCCTGCTAAAACGCGTGTTTCGACGATATTATTATTATTATTATTTTGACATGACACTGTGCATTTGTTGTGCTTGATCGATGGCGGCGCAGACCAGGAGGACGATCATCACGACGATCCACCAGCCGTCGAGCAGGATGTTCCACATGTTCGACAAGCTGCTGCTCATCGCCGAGGGGCACGCCATCTACCACGGCAAGGCCAGGGAATGCATGCAGCACTTCTCCTCCCTGGGGTTCATCCCGGAGATCCCCATGAACCCGGCCGAGTTCCTGCTGGACCTGGCCACCGGCAACCTCGCCGACATCAGCGCCCCCGAGGCGCTGCGCGGTTCGCCGGACCCGCAAGAATTCAGGTCTCAGGTCGTCGAGTACCTTCAGCTCAAGTACAAGGCCGGCGGTGGCGAGCTGAGGAGGCCGACCGAGCAGCTGAGGCTGGCGATCCGGATGAGGAAGGACCGGAGCATCGGCTGGTTCCAGCAGTTCACGGTGCTGTCGCGGCGGACGTTCCGGGAGCGCGCCGCCGACTACCTCGACAAGATGCGGCTCGCGCAGACCGTCGGCGTCGCGCTGCTGCTCGGCCTCCTCTGGTGGAAGTCGAAGACCGGCAACGAGGCCCAGCTCAGGGACCAGGTTAGTACGTTCGCTGTTCCTTGAGAGCTTGCATTGCCAATCAATGGCGTGCATAAAGGAGATATTCAAGGTATCAAAATGCCATTCAGAGCTTTGGTTGGTGCAGGTGGGGCTGATATTCTACATCTGCATCTTCTGGACGTCGTCGTCGCTGTTCGGGTCGGTGTACGTGTTCCCGTTCGAGAAGCTGTACCTGGTGAAGGAGCGGAAGGCGGACATGTACCGGCTGAGCGCCTACTACGCGAGCAGCACGCTGTGTGATGCCGTGCCGCACGTCGTGTACCCGGTGCTCTTCATGGCCATCCTCTACTTCATGGCCGACCTCAGGAGGACCGTCCCCAGCTTCTTCCTCACGCTGCTCGCCACCCTGCTCATCGTCTTCACGAGCCAGGTTCAGCTAGCTAGCTACTCGTTACAAAATCCACCTCCTACCTCTCTTCTTCTTCTTCTTCTTCTTCTTCTTCTTCTTCTTCTTCTTCTTCTTCTTCTTCTTCTTCTTCTTCTTCTTCTTCTTCCGACGACGACGACGACGACGGTGATGAACTTTTTACGCATCATGGATTTTGACCGTGACAGACGTTGATCGGTTTAGCTTCTTGATGGCTTGTTTATTATATAGGGGACAGGGGAGCTGCTTGGTGCAGCGATCCTGAGCGTGAAGAGAGCCGGAGTCATGGCGTCGCTGGTGCTCATGCTGTTCCTCCTCACCGGAGGATACTACGTTCAGGTACCGCATTTTCCCGGATAACTGCGCGAAATGTCGCGTGCATTTTTCTCCTTTTTTTTCCCTATCGGATTAAACGTTGGATCACGCGCATGCAGCACATACCCAAGTTCATACGGTGGCTCAAGTACGTGTCGTTCATGCACTACGGGTTCAACCTGCTGCTCAAGGCGCAGTACCACGGCCACCTGACGTACAACTGCCAGAGCCGGGCCGGGTGCCAGCGGCTGCAGTCGTCGCCGTCGTTCGACACCGTCGACCTCGACGGCGGCATGCGCGAGGTCTGGATCCTGCTCGCCATGGCCGTCGCATACCGCCTCCTCGCATACTTCTGCCTCCTCAAGAGGATCAGCCTCATGCCGCTGTGATGAACTACTTGCTGTCATGCGTGGTAGCTAGCTGGATTCTACGTTCTTGTGGCATCAATGCATCATGCATGGATGTTGGTTATTAACGAGTACAAAGCAAAGAACTCGGAGCATACAATTTGTATGCATTCTTCTTCTTCTTCTTCTTCTTGGATGCTTGTTTTCTTCTTTCATGATAGAGATGATGAGCGTCAGGAAAATTGGCATCGCGCACCTTTGTATGGATCAAATTAAACATATTTGTTCAAATATGGCTCGTCAAAACGTACTGAATTACAATTGATGTCACTTCATTTTTAAAAATACAAATATGACCTGAAAAATGAATTGATTTTTTTAGTGGATGAAAAATGAATTGTTGGTTAGTCTTTTGATATAAGGTCTTCATCGGAATAAATAATATTGAGCAGAAATTATAAGCACATAAAAGATCAAGTGGCTAAACATTCAGCCCAAAATAAAAGAAAAACTGATAATTAAGAAAACGGAATTGCTATGCTTCATATGTCCGGAACAATAAAATTAATCGAACTGTTCCTACCCACTCGCTTCTCATCCATCGCCCCTCCCACCACATGTTCCTCTCTGTCTCTCTGATAAACCTACTCTAATAACTGCAAAAGAAAAAAGACTTGCAGTTCTATCTCTCATGCATAGCTTCTTTGCCCAAGCTCTTCACTCCAACCCTATTTTCCTAAATACATAAATCAAATACAAAAATTAACTCTTGCATATATGATTTTCGGATCCCCCATCTTTTAATTTGTCCCAAGCATATACGCAATTTAGATATGTATGTGCATACGAGGAGTTTTGAATTGGGAGAAAGAAGAGCAAGTAGAACATCCAGAGACCTATGCTTCTCTGCTATGTTCCACCTCGAAGCAAGGCTTGTTTGTTGGTGACGTTTTGGACAGCGGGGAGTAGCGCACGGGCTGGCCTTTGGAGAAGCTATGAGACACAGCCCCCGTCTCTCAACCCCATTGGATCTACGCTGCCCACCAGGACGAGGCGTCGGTCCGACCTTTCCTCCATTAGATCTGGACTTTCACTAGCAAAGAGGCACTGATCAGCTGCCTCCTCCTTGTACTCCGAGTTGAGGGCTTGTTCTTTTTGGCTGTGACTTGTGGCTTTTGGTCGCGGCTTGTGGTTTTTGGCCGCTTGTGCGGGAGATTACAGTATGAGAAACTCACATGCGGTTTTGCCAATATAAATGAAGTCAATAAAGTATGTACTACCATTAACTAGTAGACCCTATCTTGAAAAAATACTTCGTTTATGTCAGACCCGGATTTTTCAATCCGAAATCCTCTGTAATTTAGTGCACTAATCCCTGGATCAGTAGTTAGTGCTCACAGTTACAGAAAATAGATATCAAATACATACCATGCGGAAGCATAAATAAAATAGTAAACTTACTCATGGGCGATTAGGCGAAATCAAGAAATTGCGGCGGAAAAACGAAGCACCTTGGGTGAACCCTCAGGACTTGCCCACAGGCAGCCAACTGGAGGTTCGCGACCTAGCCCTTGACATCTTCATCTTCTTTGCCTTTCGGACTGTAAGCATTCTTTGGCGTAGCAATCCAAGCCTTGATTCTGGATTTGTTATGAGAGCGAGTGTGAGCACACTAACCACCGTGCTCCTCGAGCCAATACACAGAATGCAAATATATAGTATGCATGGCTTATCAAAGGGAAGGCTCGGGTTGTTTTATTTGCCTGAAATCGCTTTTGGTAACATTGTTATTATTAGACCAGCGTGTTATTACTGATATCTAAAACCTCACATGGCGATTGCCAAATTGACTCACTTCCCCCAAATACCATAATTGACTTAATTCCCCAAAGACACAATTTTCTTACTAAATGCCGTCTAAGACTCCAAACTATGAGTGGCATCATTTAGCTAATCCACCGATCAAACCCTTTATATATATATATATACATTCATTTTGAATCCACCAATGTCTTCACGTATTCCGAATTCATACTAGTCCAATCTTGTAATCAATATTCTCTAACTCCTATACGAATTCCAATGATTCCCTAATATGATTACTTTTTAATCCACCGACATCATTCATATCAGAACTTTCTAACAAATCAATCCTTTCTGCTAATGATCCAAAACCATAAATTGCTCTTTTCATAATCACCCTTATTTTCATTATTTATCTCTAACTAATTCATCAGTACCTCTGCACCAAGAATATCATTAATCTAGTTTATGCTTCAATTATCATATCCCCAATTTCCTCAAATTCAAATCATCTATCTAGATCAATTCCTGTTAATCCCATTAAATCCAACAATTGCCTTTACACTCTTCTAATTCTCCAAAATCATTGATCCAGTTATACTCGGTAATTATTATTCCTCCGATGTACCCAAAATTCAATTCATCCTTCCAAGATTTTAATCAAATCCTATCAATCACATTATTACTAACATCTCTCAAGAATTTATATTAGTGTCGTAATCCAACAATTTCTTTTGCACACTCTAATCTTCCAAAATCACTTAAATCATCTTTCTAACCCATCCATTCATATAGACTCCACCGATTTATTTCTCCTAAACCCTTTCTAATATTCTCCTTTTATAATCGGCATGAATCCACCAATCATCGTTATGTATTTACATAGCAGTCATCCTCTTTTCCTCGACTCTATTTATTCTTCCCGTTATTTTACTTTGTAAAGAAGAAGCTTTATCATCGTTTAGCTTTTGAAATATAATACATAGAAACCTCCTGAGACTTAGCAGTTTGAACAAAACATAATATGTATGAGAATGCAATAACAGTAGCGATTCAGATTCCATCCACCGTTACATGGCATCTGCACCATATGCTTAATCCTTCAGCGTTATAGCCGCTTAACTTACCACTGGGACGACACCCAGGACAACTCAAACCAGGGCCTTGCACTGCCCTTCACTTTTCCATTCCCACCCACAAATCATTTTGAAATGAGAACTATATCTGGTTAAGTTTCCCATGTCCGCCCATGACCGTGGGCACGGCTATTCGAATAGTTTTGACTCTGCAGAGTTTGTACACTTTCACCACAAGAGACAATCAACTCGTTGCCCCATGATTCCTTAGTCATGCGGTTGAGCGCACCATCACGGTGTTGCTCGAGTATCTAGTTCCTTTATCATCTCACCTTATGGGCTTCTCCCACTTGCGGTGGGTCCCATCTATGCACGGATGTTCTCCACAGATTACTAACGCAGGGCTCCACTTCCCAACGCTTAGAACAGTGGAAAACTTCACCTCCCTTGGTGTCCCTTTAGGCCTCCCTTGCCCTTGCTTATCCACTTCAATCCACTACCAGTGAGATGAGTCCAGGAGTTTCGATACAACTACTTAGCCAAGTTGTACTTTACAGACTTGTGGTTGCACTGTTTTACGTGGGAGATCATGACAAGATTCAGTCCTTAGCGGTATCTGGGCGATTCTACCACAACCCACTTTGTGCCTCCACTGCACCATTCACTCACACACCATCGAACCATTCGCCCAGATATTCAAGCAAGTAGAGTTTGGGAGCATAAAATAATCTTATTGAACATATACCGATCATTACCACCATGACGCCCAACCAAATCTTTTGATTGAAAGTGATGCTTGGCGTTTTCACGCCCATGAATATCTATGCAACACTACGCATGGCGTATAAATTACGGACTTATTTTTAAAGGTTAATATCATAATTTAGCTAGGGCGACAAGGTTCATATATTCAAATATTCAACAAGGGGGTAATATTAATCAAGGCAAACAATGGGCGTATAACTAGAGGCTTGAATTAAGCATGTATTTGTACATAAAATAACAGCATGCAATTTGATAATTTAAACAAAAGTAATTTGCATAAAATGTAGGTTCAACATGATCAAAGTATTGACTCGCCTGGCGCGATTTTACCGCGGTCTTGGGCTCACACAAAGCTTTCTCTTGAGCTTTTGGTCTCTATCTTCTCTTCGAGCTTGACCTCGCTTGATCAATTGAATCTTCACGACTTCCAATTCTAATTACGCGCTAGATGACTGAATCCAAATAAAAGCAAATAACTCAAAAGATCCAAACAAATCCAAACAAACTCAATTTGGTTTTATTATGAGTTAACGGGTGGTTGGAGGCAAAGCCGGTGGTAGAATATGATGATTTGATCTTTTTATTAGCAATCTCTTTTATTATTATACATTTATTTAGGAAGTTCCATGAGGTAGGTTAAACATATGATTCGGTGTATGAGATTAGCGGGGCATTATTTTGTCAAGCGCTATATTCAGGGCACCTGTTACATTTAAGCAATGCATACGATTTTAGTTTACCGAATTACTATTATAGTCTGGGTTTATAACATTTTGTGGTACAATATTTTATATACTCTCTATATATTTATTTTAAAACCTTGTTTTTATAGTTTTAACACGACATCCAATTTATTTTAATTTTAACTGGAATGTATTTTTAATTGGGATCCTTATTAGATTTGGACATTAAGCAAAACCATATTTTATTAATGCTTTTGATTGATAATTAGACTTCAATTAAATATTTTAGCTAGGTTAGTTGCTCACACAGAAGATAATCAAACGTTAAATCCTAATTAACCTTATTTTATATCCTAATTAAATTTATTAGCTGCTCTAAATTTTTCTCCAATTTTTCTTGATTTTTCTTAATGGAAATGGATTACCAAAAATTGAAAATAAAAATAGAGGCAAAAGGTGCTACCAAGTGATTGAAACCCGACACAAGTGTCTGCGCCTTATATGCGCTCGGGTAGCCAAGTGAGCCATCGGCTTTTGATAAACCTGGGAATAATAGTCAAGAAGTGAGTGGTAACGAGGGCTAGCCACCAAAGCAGAGAGAGGCACGGCGGTCAGGCGGTGGCCTTGCCGGCGAGTCCGATGGCCGGAGGGCGCAAGCGGGCAAAACGGATTGTCCCAGTGAGGAGGCCAGGGAGATTGGGTGAGTCGGGGATCCCGAGGCGGCCGGGCGAGGTTTAGCGACCGGGGCGGAGGTGTGGCGGGCAACACGCACCGGCGTGGAGGAAGGGGGCGATTGGCGGGCGTGGCGGGAGGAGGCCGATTGAACCTACCTAGATGGTTGGCGTGGCGGAGGGAGCCGAGGCGGGTTGGCGGCGTGGCGGTGTCGGGCGTTGGTGGCGCACAGTGCCGCGGCGTCTGGCGGCGAGGTCCCGCCGTGCCGGGAGAGCCGGGAGTCGTGGTGGTGCTCGGTGCATGGAATTGAGACACCACGCACCGTGGAGGAGGAGCGATGGCGGCGGTGGAGGCGATGTGGCCGGCCACGAAGAAGGCCGAATCGGGGTCTCTGGGCATGGATTTTCAATTAAACCGGCGGGAAGCGGTAGGACCTAGGGCACGGGGATGCGCTCGGATTTTGGGGGCTCACGGAGAGGCTGAATCGGTGAGGGGGGTCGGCCGGCAAGACACACGGCAACTCAGCTGCGCTCGGCTCGAAGGAAGGAGGGAGCAAGGGAAAGGCGAGCTCGGGGCTACTTAGAGGTGAGGAGAGGGAGGCGCGCCTCTGGGAAGGATATGGGCTATGGCATGGTTGGGGTCCGTGGCGGCTGGGCGGCGAACGCAGATGGCAGACAACATGCGGACGCGACAACTCCTGGCATGAGACAGGACCGGCGGCGCGCTGCAGCAGGATCCCCGAAAGATTTGGGCGCTTGCTTGCAGCGATTCGGTGCAGGGAGAGAAGAAAAGGAAGACGCTACGGTGCTCCACCGCATTGGGGAGAAAGAGGAAGGAGAAAAGAAAGAAAGAAAGGAGGAGGGAGCAAAGCATGCTAAAGGGTGAGGCCAGTACAGAGGGGAGGAAAAAGAAAAGAGGAGAGAAAAGAAAAGAGGGGTCCCACATGTAAATAGAGAGGAAGGATGAAAATGAAGGAAGAGAAAATGCTTAGGATTTGGATTTTCAGTTTGAATTTCTATTTGAGATTATCCTTGATTATTAATTTGTACGCTTAAAGATTTCAAATAACCATTCGGAAGAAATTTGAATGCCAGCAAAAATGTAAGAAAAGTTTTGAAAATTTCATATTTTTGAATAATCAAATTTTGGGATGTTACAAATCTACCCCCCTTAAATGAATCTCGACCCCGAGATTCCGGTAGAATAGAAAGGAAATGGGTGGGGTTATATTAGCTAGCAATGGGGTTTTCAGGTGTTGCTCGACGCATGGTTCTTTTAGCTTCGCGGGGAGGTGAATATCTGCACAATTTGGGATTAGCACTTGGAGAAGTCAAAAGGGGAGAGAGAAACCTTGTCCTCTTGGGTAGGTCGTAGACTTTCAAATACTTGTTCTTCGACATTGTGGTCTTCACTTCGTCGTCGAATAAAGTAGTCGTATTGTTTGGTGGACATACGGTTGTAGAGTTTTACACTGATAGGTGGGTAGCAATGGTCTGTGTCGTAGGGGATAGAGGGCCTTAGGAATGCAGAGGTGACGATGGACATATCTACATGGCGGTCTTTTACTTCTGCTGGGAATCTCGCTCTTACTTTTCGGTTTTGACAAGTTGGTGATTTTAGCTATAGGTACACCTTGTACCCCGCATCTTCAGAAGATTTTTGGCCTTGCGGATCTCCGTGTACTGGTCTGATTAGGTCTAATACAATTTGTTACACCTCCTAGGTAATCATACATCTCATCAATCCTTCCAAAAGTAGTTATACATCATGGTAGCTTTATGACATCCGGTTTACTCTGGCTACCCCTTAAAATAAAAGATTACTAGCATTAGCTATCTTTTACGGCTTGAGCTTGACAAGTCCTATAGCGACTTGGAGACTCGTCCGTTGTACCTCATTTGTCTTGGTCGACCATGTGCTCATGGAGCGCCTTGGGGCGATGGTCTTGCCCTTCGCAGAGAAAACATGTGATCTTGCTTGTTGGGCATGCTCCTGGCGGGTGGTCTCTTTCACAGTTGGGGCAGCTAGCTGTACATTGACTTTTCTCATGTCCCTTTTCTCCTACAACACTCGCATGCTACTAGATTGATGAGGCGATCGTCGGGTAATGATGTTTCTTGCGATAAGCGGTGGGAGGCGGGCAATTGTAGCAAATATGTCCGGTTTGCCCAAGTGAAACAGCTCCTTGTCCAATTTGTCGTAGTGGAGGGCGGTGTTGTGCGATATGTCCTTCTTTGCCACACTCAACGCATATATTATTCATTGTAGCTTCTGGTCTAGTGACAAAACTTTTGCAACTTGTTCTTCTTACGTCGAGTTGAGGCGATGGTGATGGCATCTATTATTCGTTTGTCTTTCCTCTTCATGGGCGTCCTTCGCATAATGTCCTGGTCGCCACATCCAAACACTTGCCTTTCTTCTTGAGCACCTCGCTTCTGCAGGCTACCGTTATTTTCATGATGATGGCCTCTCTTTGACTTTTCTCGTAGAGTGAATGCTGGTGATGGCTGGTACACATGGTTGGGGCTATTACGAGCATCAATTATTATTCTCCCCTCCTTACTCCTGATTGTGGTAGTGGTCTTGCTTCTATCCATTGGGCCTGATAAGATTTTTCAGAAAAGATGAGAGGGAACAGCATGAGACGAGTGGCACATCGCAGAGATAAGATACTCTAAACCCATCCAATTTCTAAGAGAGTATATCCCAGAAGCTGGGGGTGATACGGAACCACACAAATTTTGAAAGCAAGCCTTTCCTATGACTGCGAAATAGGACGCCCGAGGGCAAGAAGGCAGTGCACAGGACCAAAGTGAAATCTTGCAACAATACAACGTCTATTCGGGGAGCACGCATAAGGGGGCACGGGTTCATCTGCATAGTTTGTTTGAAACGGAACCACTTTATCTTCATGACGATCTTCAACGTTCCTAACCTTAAATTTTTGGAGTAAGGGTACGAGATGAGGATCAAAATTTTTCTTCCCAAATCAATAGAAAGACGAGGAAAGTATTTGGAGGTGATTGGCTTGATATCATTTCTTATTCCAGTATTATCATTATTAATATTATTATTTTAATGAAACTTTTGTGGCAAAAATGAAGATTTTTTTTCCCTTTAACTAGGGGTGATGAAACCAAACAGGGGAAATAGGTTTTTACCAACATAACTCTTTCGAAGGTAACACCCCAAGGTTAACCCTTAGGATCTATTTTTGAAAACAAAGCCATTGTTGGGGAAAGCTTTCAAGAAATAACTTTGTTTTGAACTATTTGAGAAACCAAGGTAAAGTTTTGAATAAGTTCTTGGTAAGTAGTTTAACTTATGAAAATTTCCTCGGAAGATCCAGGTTTGTCAAAATGAGTTTGAAAATGAATTTCGTAAATCATTTGATAATCAGTCCTCCAAGGATAAACAAATTTTTTTTCCTGAAATAAAGCCTTAAATTCAAGCATCATGACTATTGGCCCAAAATAGGTTTTCAAAGAGAATTTACAAGAGGAGCACTAGATTTTCATCCTTTTGAGTTCAGGGTAAGAGAGCATGAGAAGTAGAAATGGCTAGGGCAGCATGTAGATGAGAGGGAATCTTCTAAGAGAGATAAGAACGAGCAGTATAACTTGTATTTTCGGAGATAATGTTTTTAAAGAAATATGTCTAGTCATGGAACTAACGGCCGAGCTAACTAGGTCACGACTGCAATCGATATGCTCGATACCATCCTCGTCGGACCGGATTTTTCAATCCGAAATCCTCTGTGATTTAGTGCACTAATCCCTGGATCAGTAGTTAGTACTCACAGTTACAGAAAATAGATATCAAATACATACCATGCGGAAGCATAAATAAAATAGTAAACTTACTCATGGGCGATTAGGCGAAATCAAAGAATTGCGGCGGATGAAACGAAGCACACTTGGGTGAACCCTCGGACTTGCCCACAGGCGACCAACCGGAGGTTCGCGACCTAGCCCTTGACATCTTCATCTTCTTTGCCTTTCGGACTGTAAGCATTGCTTAAGCGTAGCAATCAAGCCTTGATTCGGATTTGTTATGAGAGCGAGTGTGAGCACACTAACCACCGTGCTCATGAGCCAATACACGAATGCAAATATATAGTATGCATGGCTTATCAAAGGAAGGCTCGGGTTGTTTTATTTGCACGAAATCGCTTTTGGTAACATTGTTATTATTAGACCGGTGTTATTACGATACCTAAAACCTCACACGGCGATTGCCAAATTGACTCACTTCCCCAAATACCATAATTGACTTAATTCCCCAAAGACACAATTTTCTTACTAAATGCCGTCTAAGACTCCAAACTATGAGTGGCATCATTTAGCTAATCCAATCGATCAAACCCTTTATATATATATATACATTCATTTTGAATCCACCAATGTCTTCACGTATTCGAATTCATACTAGTCCAATCTTGTAATCAATATTCTCGACTCCTACTCAATTCCAATGATTCCTAATAGGATTACTTTTTAATCCATGACATCATTCATATCGAACTTTCTAACAAATCAATCCTTTACGCTAATGATCCAAAACCATAAATTGCTCTTTCATAATCACCCTTATTTTCATTATTTATCTCTAACTAATTCATCGATTCTCTGCACCAAGAATATCATTAATCTAGTTTATGCTTCAATTATCATATCCCCAATTTCCTCAAATTCAAATCATCTATCTAGATCAATTCCTGTTAATCCCATTAAATCCAACAATTGCCTTTACACTCTTCTAATTCTCCAAAATCATTGATCCGATTATACTCCTAATTATTATTCCTCAGATGTACCCAAAATTCAATTCATCCTTCCAAGATTTTAATCAAATCCTATCAATCACATTATTACTAACATCTCTCAAGAATTTATATTAGTGTCGTAATCCAACAATTTCTTTTGCACACTCTAATCTTCCAAAATCACTTAAATCATCTTTCTAACCCATCCATTCATATAGACTCCACCGATTTATTTCTCCTAAACCCCTTTCTAATATTCTCCTTTTATAATCGGCATGAATCCACCAATCATCGTTATGTATTTACCGCAACAGTCATCCTCTTTTCCTACGACTCTATTTATTCTTCCCGTTATTTTACTTTGTAAAAGAAGAAGCTTTATCATCGTTTAGCTTTTGAAATATAATACATAGAAACCTCCCGAGACTTAGCGGTTTGAACAAAACATAATATGTATGAGAATGCAATAACGATGCGATTGATTCCATCCACCGCTACATGGCATCTCGCACCATATGCTTAATCCTTCGTTATAGCCGCTTAACTTACCACGGGACGACACCGGGACAACTCAAACCGTGGCCTTGCACGCCCTTCACTTTCCATTCCCACCCACAAATCATTTTGAAGCAGAACTATATCTCGTTAAGTTTCCATGTCCGCCATGACCGTAGGCACGGCTATTCGAATAGTTTTGACTCTGCGAGTTTGTACACTTTCACCACAAGAGACAATCAACTCGTTGCCCCACATGATTCCTTAGTCATGCGGTTGAGCGCACCATCACGTGGATCTGCTCGAGTATCTAGTTCCTTTATCATCTCACCTTATGGGCTTCTCCCACTTGCGGTGGGTCCCATCTATGCACGGATGTTCTCCACGATTACTAACGCAATGGGCTCCACTTCCGCAACGCTTAGAACAAATGGAAAACTTCACCCTCCCTTGGTGTCCCTTTAGGCCTCCCTTGCCCTTGCTTATCCACTTCAATCCACTACCGGTGAGATGAGTCCAGAGTTTCGATACAACTACTTAGCCAAGTTGTACTTTACGAGACTTGTGGTTGCCTTCGTTTACGTGGGAGATCATGACAAGATTCGGTCCTTAGCGGTGTCGGGCGATTCTACCACAACCCACTTTGTGCCTCCACTGCACCATTCACTCACACACCATCGAACCATTCGCCCAGATATTCAAGCAAGTAGAGTTTTGGGAGCATAAAATAATCTTATTGAACATATACCAGTCATTACCACCATGACTGCCCAACCAAATCTTTTGATTGAAAGTGATGCTTGGGCGTTTTCACGCCCATGAATATCTATGCAACACTACGCATGGCGTATAAATTACGGACTTATTTTTAAAGGTTAATATCATAATTTCGCTAGGCGACAAGGTTCATATATTCAAATATTCAACAAGGGGTAATATTAATCAAGGCAAACAATGGGCGATAACTAGAGGCTTGAATTAAGCATGTATTTGTACATAAAATAACAGACATGCAATTTGATAATTTAAACAAAAGTAATTTGCATAAAATGTAGGTTCAACATGATCAAAGTATTGACTACTTTGGCGCGATTTTACATGGTCTTGGGCTCACACAAAGCTTTCTCTTGAGCTTTTGGTCTCTATCTTCTCTTCGAGCTTGACCTCGCTTGATCAATTGAATCTTCACGACTTCCAATTCTAATTACGCTAGATGACTGAATCCAAATAAAGCAAATAACTCAAAAGATCCAAACAAATCGAACAAACTCAATTTGGTTTTATTATGAGTTAACGGTGGTTGGAGGCAAAGCCGGTGGTAGAATATGATGATTTGATCTTTTTATTAGCAATCTCTTTTATTATTATACATTTATTTAGGAAGTTCCATGAGGTAGGTTAAACATATGATTCGATTGTATGAGATTAGCGGGGCATTATTTTGTCAAGCGCTATATTCGGGGCACTGTTACATTTAAGCAATGCATACGATTTTAGTTTACCAATTACTATTATAGTGCAGGTTTATAACATTTTGTGGTACAATATTTTATATACTCTCTATATATTTATTTTAAAACCTTGTTTTTATAGTTTTAACACGACATCCAATTTATTTTAATTTTAAGCTGGAATGTATTTTAATTGGGATCCTTATTAGATTTGGACATTAAGCAAAACCATATTTTATTAATGCTTTTGATTGATAATTAGACTTCAATTAAATATTTTAGCTAGGTTAGTTGCTCACACAGAAGATAATCAAGCGTTAAATCCTAATTAACCTTATTTTATATCCTAATTAAATTTATTAGCTGCTCTAAATTTTCTCCAATTTTCTTGATTTTCTTAATGGAAATGGATTACCAAAATTGAAAATAAAATAGAGGCAAAAGGTGCGGTGGCGGATTGAAACCCGGACACAAGTGTCTGCGCCTTATATGCGCTCGGGTAGCCAAGTGAGCCATCGGCTTTTGCTTGATAAACCGTGGGAATAATAGTCAAGAAGTGAGTGGTAACGAGGGCTAGCCACCAAAGAGGAGGAGAGGCACGGCGGTCGGGCGGGTGGCCTTCCGGGCGAGTCCGATGGCCGGAGGGGCGACAAGCGGGCAAAACGGATTGTCCCAGTGAGGAGGCACAGGGAGATTGGGGTGAGTCGGGATCCCGAGGCAGGCCGCCGAGGTTTAGCGACCGGGGCGGAGGTGTGGCGGGGCAGCGCGGCGTGGAGGAAGGGGCGATTGGCGGGCGTGGCGGGAGGCCGATTGAACCTACCTAGATGGTTGGCGTGGCGGAGGGCCGAGGCGGGTTGGCGGCGTGAGGCGGTGTCGGGCGTTGGTGGCGCACGGTCTTGCGCGGCGTCTGCGGCGAGGGTCCCGGCCGTGCGGGGAGAGCTTGGGAGTCGTGGTGGTGCTCAGTGCATGGAATTGAGACACCACGCACGTGGAGGGAGGAGCGATGGCGGCGTGGAGGGCGATGGCGGCCACCAAGAAGAAGGCCGAATCGGGGTCTCGGGGCATGGATTTTCAATTAAACCCATGAGGCGGTGGGACCTAGGGGCACAGGATGCGCTCGGATTTTGGGGGCTCATGGGAGGCTCGAATGGTGAGGGGCGGTCGGCCCGGCACACAGGGGCAACTCAGTGCCTCGGCTCGAAGGAAGGAGGAGCAAGGGAAAGGCGAGCTCGGGGCTACTTAGAGGTGAGGAGAGGGAGGCGGCACTCGGGGAAGGATATGGGCTATGGCATGGTTGCGGGTCCGGCGGGCGGTGGGCGAACGCAGATGACAGGTAGCAGCGACGCGACAACTCCCAGCATGAGACAGGACCAGGCGCTACCGCAGCAGGATCCCCGAAAGATTTGGGCGCGCTTGCTTGCAGCGGTTCGGTGCAGGGAGAGAAGAAAGGGAAGACGCGGCGGTGCTCCACCGCATGGGGAGAAAGAGGAAGGAGAAAGAAAGAAAGAAAGGAGGAGGGAGCAAAGCATGCATGAAATTGGGCCCAGTGACGGAGGGAGGAAAAAGAAAAGAGGAGAGAAAAGAAAAGAGTGGGTCCCACATGTAAATAGAGAGGGAAGGATGAAAATGAAGGGAAGAGAAAAATGCTTAGGATTTGGATTTTCAGTTTGAATTTCTATTTGAGATTATCCTTGATTATTAATTTGTACGCTTAAAGATTTCAAATAACCATTCGGAAGAAATTTGAATGCCAGCAAAAATGTAAGAAAAGTTTTGAAAATTTCATATTTTTGAATAATCAAATTTTGGGATGTTACAGTTTAAAAGCTAGTTCTTGTGAAAAGCAAAAACGACTTTTAGAAGTTTGAAAAGAACGAATACGAGTTCCTTATCGCGACACTTCCTTCTTCCTCTAATGGTTTTGTTGTAGATGTTTTCTAAATTTGTTGTGAATATTTATTTTTCTAAATTTGTTGTGAATATTTCTTCTAATTTGTTGTATCAAGTGTTTTATATTGTTGCAATACGTATTCTCCGATGTTGGCCTCCTCCACAAGCGTTTGTTGGATTTGTTGTGGGCGTTTACTTAATTTGTTACACTAATCCAATCAAAATGTTGTAACCTCGTAGCCTATATGTTTGATTTTTATTTACAATATTATTGCATCTTTTAATTGCTACAACGGATTTGTTCTAGTCAGAGTGGGATTTTGTTGCACAGACAACAGTCGTTTGTTACATTGTGCTATGAATTTTTTGCGTGATAGATTTTTTTTGAAGCTATGGTTAAATTTTATTACATATATCGCAGATAAATATTGTGTCTGAGCGTACGGAGCTAACGTCCGAATCGAACATTTGAGCGCTAGTTAAGAAAAACTAGCACAGACCAAATGCCTAGGCGATATTCTTGAATTACTATTGGATTATCGAATCTGAATATAGTTCACCTTGTTGTATACCTATACAATTTAACTTAATTTAATTTATGCTTATACTTTTTTCACCTGAAAAGTAAGGGGATCAAAAGTTGTATTGGAATTCGACTATGGATAGATTCTTTTAGGCTATAGATTATATTTTTTTGTTTATGAATTTTAAATTCTGATTATTTATGAGAGAGAATAAAGAGAGAGACAATCACATATAATTTTGATGGATATAGCTAAAATTAATATAATATCTACTATAATTAATTTATAGATCTCATAAAACCCAATTATAATTAAGGAATATGAATAGGCATACGGGTGAACCGGAGCCTGGGTAGTGTGCGATCCGTTTACTCGCTCCGATCCGTTTCGCCCACAAAAGTACGCCACTTTAACGCCGTTTACGCCACTCGAGATTCGCGAATTCCTCTTTTGCTCCCCGCATGGGCGTAGCAACAACTCGACGAGAAGAGAGGGAGCGCTCGAATTCGAGTCGTGCCTGCTCCGCTCTTCTTGCCAAGGAAGCAAAACCAAGCCGCGCCTCGCCACCGAGGAGGAGATCGCCGGAGAGGAGATGGCCGAGGGGGAGGACGCCGCCGCCGCGCGCCGGCGCACCGCGGTCGCCGACTACCGCAAGAGGCTCCTCAACTGCCGGGAGCTCGAGACGCGGGTCCGCACAGGTAATACGACGCCTCCTTCCTCCCCTTTAGCCTGTCCTGGGGGTTTGCTTGGGTTGTTGGTTCTCGGTTGGGGTTTGGGTTGCTAAATCTTGTGGTTTGGCTGCTGATTGCTTGCTAAGGATTTGGTGTTGGGCAGGCAGGGTGAGGTTTGGGGATTGGTTTTAGGTGAACTTTGGTAGTTTATGCAAGATGGAATAAGAGAAATTTTGGTATGGAAGCAGTATTCTTGTTGATGCCAGGTGTTTGGTGACACCTCAGTAGGTTTGCCCTTCTCCGTTTGTTGGTGATGTTACTGCCAAGAACAGTAGAGTTTGTGTTTGCGTTTTGTCTAGGCTGTTAATTCAGTAATCGGTATCGGTTAGTGGCTTAGTGCTACACCTGGACGTGCAATCTGTAGTCACGATCTAGTTCATTCTTTTGGTAGGTGATTCTTTTTAGTTCTTTGGGGGCATGGCGAGGAAATTACATTTTGAAAATACTAGTTATTAGTTTCAATGATACTGGGTAGTCACTCTTCCCTCCATAGTAGAATCCAAATTTTGTGTTGTCATTTGTTAAGCGTCAAGGAAGTCAGATTTGGTGCAACCAGGTTTTTATCTTTTGGTAATCTGGGAACGGCTCCATTGAGCACTCTATTGGTGCCAGTAGGTTGGTGTCAAAGAAATGCTATGAACTATGGGCTCATGTAGCCTGAAAACTTTGTATCCAAATACTATGTTTTATTGTGCGCTAGCATTGATGCCAGACTTGTTCTAGTTTATTGCACCTTGATTTGTGGTACTGGTGATTTGCGATGGACTTGAGCTTCTATGGATTCTGTCTTCCCTTGATTATGTTCCATCAGTGGATGGTCTTTCTTCTGGTTACGCTTCCTGTGTGTGGTACGGTTTATGTTCGATGTGACATGAATTGGTGTTGCTCAGCTCAGAACATGTGCAACTAAAAGGTGTGATAGAAGACATTTGCTTACTTGAGTACTTGATCGTATCTGGTGATAATTGTGTTCTAGAATTTGAAATGTCTCATATGTGTTCACCAGAAGCTTTGGTGTAATCTTTGGCGTTTTTTTCCCTTAACTCTCTAGTAATGTACTCTGTTAGTTTTGTACAATATGCTTCACTGACTTTCAGCAATTTGATTATTTGAATTCGACTCTGTTGGATCTAGTTAAGGGACTGGATCATATTTCTCATTAAATTTCTCTAAGTTTGATCTATATTTTAACATTTCCTTTGTTCCTCTCTGCTTGTCTCGTTATCTGTAGCACTAATCTGATATAGATAAAAGTCTGTATTCAAGCTAGTAATGTCATTGTGGCTATGTTTCTACCAGAGCTTCACTCTGTATTCTATAGCTACCATGGTGCGCATGTCATTAGATATGAAACCTGGATCTAACCCTTGTCAAGTGGACTAACTGGGATTGCCTAGCCAGACATTCTGGTACCTTTGTTATGCAAATTGTCTGCTTAATCTTGCACTTGCATAGTTTTTCAGTCTCACTTGTCCACAAGGTTCTCTGATTTCTGCTGGATCTGTTAATTAGTTTTTTTTTCAAATCTATATATGCTGAATTGTTTACAGCATTTACTTATACTTTGACTTATATTGATTTAGTTTGGTGAATATGTTGATTTGCATGCAGTGAGGGAGGACCTAAAAAATGCAAAGAAAGATTTTGGAAAAACTGAAGATGACCTGAAGTCGTTGCAAAGTGTGGGCCAAATTATTGGCGAAGTACTTCGGCCATTGGACAATGAACGATGTAAGTGAAATGCCTTTTTCATTGATTTTTGAACAACAAAAAAAATTATGTACAAATAGTGAAATACAACAGGTAATCAGGTATTATATTCTTAATCATAAATTCCATCATTTCATTGCATTTTGTCCCAGTGGCGGACCCAAGATTTTTAGGATGGGTGTTCAGACTTCGGAGCTAGGTTGCTCGGATATGTCGATACCGCGACACATCGTTTCTCCCAAAACACCGATACGTGTATATAGATATCATAAAAATCCAGAAGATATAGAAATTAATGATTTCTTATGAGAAAATAAGCAACATAAAGTGAGCATAGTGATATGAATTAAACAATAAATTATAGAGATCAATGGCAGTTATATACCTTGCTGATCCTACCCTTTTTTGCTCTTTTCCCGTTAGCAAGAATCACCCATCTAAGAGGAAGTTGTACGTTCCTTCGGAACAAAGCGGAGTAGAGCAGAGCGGAGCAAGAAATAAAATAAGTGGAGTGGGGCAGAACATACCTATATCTGGTGAGAGGATGATGACGGTGAGTTGGAGGTGCTGCTCTCTTCCCGATGTCGTGCTCCCACCCGGCCGCCGCGCTGCTCTCTTCCCGCCGCCTGCTCCCTACCTCCATGTTCGTCGTGCCATTGTCCGCTTGCTCGCACCGCCTCTCTACTACTGCCGCCACACGCCGCCTTGTACCCATGCCGCCTCATGCATGATTGCCTCCACCGGCCGTCGCTCGCCTCCACAGCTTGCGTCCACCAGGTGTCGCTCGCCTCCGCCCACTCGCTACTCGAAGGCCAGAGCCACTCCCACACAGACAACCAAAGGGTGAGAGAGAACAGAGATGAAGGTTTTGTCTATATCTTTACCTCTTTGGCAGGGCCGGTCCTGGAATTTTAGGGGCCCGGGGCGAAACTAGAAATAGAGGCCCTAGTATAAATATCTAAATATAAATCTACATACACATATATATATATATCTAATTTTACCAACAAACACTTAAAATACGTTATGTATTAAAGAAAAATTCATATCAAAGAGTTTATAGATATTACCTTTGCGTAGCTTAATCATTGTGTTCAAATTAAGCCCTAAAAAATTTTCTTGGTTAAAATCCTCAATTAGCCTTCCAAAAAATGCTCGGTAGAAATCAACGTTGATTGTCAACTTGCGCCTTGGCTAGTTGAAAACTCACGTGATTGTGGTTTCCACATCCTCCTATCCAAAGCGATCCGATCAAATCTTGCAGTTGGTTTGAAAAAACAACAAATCATCTAGGAATATCCAATGAATCGGCCAAATCGATACATTGTCGTATAATCTAATGTGCTAGCCGAAAAGTTTTGTTTGATTTCATCCAAAGTCCACATACGGAGTTGGCAAAATAAGCTATTCATGTGCATTCACTTCTAGTCGTCTCTGTTACAAGCCAAAAAAAAAAATGAATGCTCGTGATCCGTTGGAACTTGGTGGTCGACAAGTTAACCGAACCATCACGTTGCTCTTGGCGCCAATTTCTACTAGCTTCCGAGTCGGTCACATGTGGATTTGTCTTGCCTTGTCCCATCAAAATACGAGTTTACTTGTTCCATCAAAATAGCTAGTTGTGGCCTAGAACGGACCGAAGTATCTAGTGCTCTTTCGATAGATCAAAACAACTAACTTGAATCGGTGAAATACAAAACAAGAGAGTAGAATCCGAACTGCATATAATATACAATGTCAATGTATTATGGGGCCCCTGGTTTTGGGGGCCAGGGCGCTTCGCCACCACCGGCCGGGCTGCTCTTTGGGCATGTATAAGGAGGGCTGAAGTGGGAAGAAAAATGGGCCTAGTATGTTATATCGGCCACGCGTGAGATACGAGGAGTGCGGGTTGAATTCATTTGCGGGCACAAATATATAGTTTTAGCCCAACTAACAATATATACATCTAATATATCTATTATATATCTGGTATTTTGTAAAAAAAATGGGTATTCAGCTGAACACCCATGACCTACTGCAAATCCGCCCCTGTGTTGTCCTACCTAGTAACAAGAATTTTCATTCATGGCAGTAATTCTTTTGGTCTCTCAACTAAGTAATAATTTACTTAATTATAGCAAAGAAACTGAAACCTGTCTTTTTTTTAAGTTATCGTGAAAGCCAGCAGTGGACCACGTTATGTTGTTGGCTGCCGAAGTAAAGTAGACAAGGAAAAACTGACAGCTGGAACGCGAGTTGTTCTTGACATGACAACTCTTACCATCATGCGTACTCTGCCACGCGAGGTATATGGGTGCTGCAGATTGTTCATTTATGTTTTTAGTTGACTTCTTTTAAAACTTCAGTTTATGTGGTGAGGGATATATTTGCAAACATAATAAACATGGATGTTACTAATAAATTTGTACCTGCTCAGGTAGATCCAGTTGTGTACAATATGCTCCATGAAGATCCAGGTAATGTCAGTTACTCGGCTGTAGGTGGGTTGTCAGACCAGATAAGGGAACTACGAGAATCTATTGAGTTACCTCTTATGAACCCTGAATTATTTCTTCGTGTCGGGATTAAGCCGCCAAAGGTAAATTTAAGAAACAAATATATGCTTTGGAATACCATATCATGCAGTTAGTGCAAGGAGATTACAGTGCAATTTTCACATTCTTGGGGTGTACTAAATGTTACTTTTCTCACCCAAGGGCGTCCTTCTCTATGGCCCACCTGGTACTGGGAAGACACTCCTAGCTAGAGCCATTGCTAGCAACATCGATGCTAATTTTTTAAAGGTCAGTTTTTTTGGCTGCTAGCAGCTTATTCACATGTATTTAAGCACATTATTGTTCACTCATGTGCACTGTTAAAACAGGTTGTGTCAAGTGCTATCATTGACAAGTACATCGGTGAAAGTGCGCGTTTAATTCGAGAGATGTTTGGCTATGCACGTGAACATCAGGTAAGTTTCGTTTCTGTGTACCTAATCATCCTGATACTTCCATTTATTTTAGGAAAGCTGTCAACAGTGTAGTGAGAAGTGAGCTAATTATCTTTTTTTGCCATCTTTTTCAAACCATACTTGGAATGTTTATCTTTATTCCTTGACTTCCTTTCCCTCCATTCATTAGAAGTTAGTTTGTGTATGAATTATGGAGTAGCTGTAGGGAGTTCATTCAAACGGGGAACAGAGAAATAAACTAGCAGTATAGAGCATCTCCAGCTTTGGATGCACCTTGCCAGAAACAAACATGGGAATAGCCTTTACATCTTAGTTGCTATGCACATCCTTGTATGCATTTATCTATCTTTTAACTCAAAAGCACAGAGTCGATTTACCAACATCACTCACAAGTGTTATCATTGTTTCAATCATTTTGTCTAGCCATGCATTATTTTTATGGATGAAATTGATGCTATTGGAGGCCGAAGATTTAGTGAGGGCACAAGTGCGGATCGTGAGATTCAAAGGACATTGATGGAGCTTCTGAATCAGTTAGATGGATTCGATGAGCTCGGGAAGGTACACTTGTTTTGCTGAATGATGTTAACAATGTTTAGTCATGTCAGTGGTGTACTAATGCAGGTGATTTTATGTTGATGTGCGTGTGCGCATGTGGGCACATCAAGTTGAGTTTGTATGCACATGTGAATGTGTTATGACTGCAGTCCGCTAGGGTGAAACACATTTTTAATGCCTATGAGTAGCTATTATGGCCATTCTTTGCTAACATGAAATATTTTCTTGATTCATTGATCATAGCACTGAACAAGGTTCCAAAAACCGCTACCGGCGTAAATCCCGCCGGAGGGCTGGTACCGGTTACCAGCCGGTAACCGGAAAAAATCGGTCGAATTTCACGCGTCAAAATTTGAATTTGAAATCGGTAACCGGAAAAACTGGTCGGTAACCACCCAAAAAACCGGAGAAAAACCGATAAAACCCGGGTTTTCAAATTTGAAATTGGAAATTCCTAACACATTCATCGCAACAAGTATGAAGTCAAGTATAAACATCACTAGGGAAACTAACTTTTACATTCAAAATTTGCAAATTCCTAATATATTCATGGGAAAAAGTATGAAGTCAAGCTTGAAAAGTGCATGCTCTTCCTAATACATTTTTTAGTGTTAAACAATGTAAATATCATTAGAGAAACTAATTTTTACATTCAAAAGTTTAAATTTGAATTAAATAAAAAACCGGCGGGTCTTTTTTCTCCCGGTCAGCACCGGTAAAACCGGTTACCGGCGGTAACCGGCCGTTTACCACCGGTATTTGGAACCCTGGCGCTGAATTCTGATTTCTGAATGGTACACTGGACCGTACTACATACTCATTAGCAGTGGCCTTCATCCATGTCTTACGAGTTTCATATATGCATATTTGTATGTTTCAAACTATCACAGCAGTTCACATATTGTGACAAGACAATTAATTTTGGTTCTTCCAAACAGTTACAGAATCAATTATATCTTAATTGTGTCTTGTGAACTTCCCTTCTTGCCTACATGGTAAGATACTTGTACTGAGTAGTTGATAACACATTAGGTCAGTTGCAGACTGGAAATTTTGGTGTGGAAGCTCCAGAAACAGTGTTAGAGTAAACCCCTTAGGAAGTTCAAGATGATGCTGGTTGTCCCTGATTGCTTGTCTTAATATTATGATGTGTGCGTGTGCAATGACTTGCTGAATGTCTCTCCTGGTTGTGTGAATTGCGTGTAACAAGGATGCTTCCGTCTATACAGGTTAAGATGATCATGGCGACGAACCGGCCTGATGTCTTGGATCCTGCACTCCTTCGTCCTGGACGGTTAGACAGGAAGATTGAGATCCCACTGCCAAATGAGCAGTCAAGGATGGAGATCCTCAAAATTCATGCAGCTGGTATCGCCAAGCATGGTGAAATTGACTATGAAGCCGTGGTTAAACTGGCTGAAGTGAGTTAATCTTAGTTAACCATTCTAACGACCTCCTCGTGCTCTCCATTGTTTCTGAAGCCCTAACCCTGCAACTCCATTGGCTCCAGGGTTTTAACGGCGCCGATCTGCGCAATGTCTGCACTGAGGCTGGCATGGCTGCCATTCGAGCAGAGCGTGACTACGTCATTCATGAAGACTTCATGAAGGTAGGGTCTCGTACGCACTTTTTCTATCTGCACATTTTTACACTAGGCAGTCAGTATTGGCGATGTCTTAACTTTCTGACAATGGTGTTTCAGGCAGTGCGCAAGCTGAACGACGCCAAGAAGCTCGAGTCTAGCGCGCACTACAATGCAGACTTTGGCAAGGAGTAAAGAGTGGCTGATCAGAGTCAGAGACCGTCGAATATTGTGGCGATGCACTGACCATTTTCTTCTTCCATGAGCGAACAACGAACATGCCTGTTGTCTACTTAGATTCTGCGATGACTGTCCCTGGCGCGCAAGTTCGTTCCAGCAAACACACTCGGGAATTCAATTTGAAACTGATCACCTTGAGAAATAGCCGATCTTACATTTGCATTGTTTGCTTCTCGCTGTTTCTCTACTTGTTTGATGAGTTTTTTTTTTTTTTACAAATATGCTAAGTCAAAGCAAATATAGAGATATATATTCGAGAAAAAAGCCGGGGAGCCATTGGCAGAGACGAGACGGAGCTAGCTTGCATGCCGATGGAGGACGGCAGATGCGAGACGGTTGCCGCTGCGGTCGCTGCTAGTGATGCCATCGAGGAAGTCTTTGGAGCTCGTTGTTGGATAGCCTATGGCCACAATGACGGGTTGGCAAGATCGTTGTCATCTCATTAGGTTTGAAGCATAAAGTCCTTCCACTCGCATGTGGCTCTGCGCGAGCTACTCAAGTTCGCCAAGCTATGCGAGCTTTACCGAGCCGCTCGATGATCGATTCGAGCTTAAATAGTCATATACTCTTCCGACATGTGAGCGCCGCCAAGCACCGCTCTAATCTAATGAGGATGGTTCGCCTTCTAGGCTCGGTCCCTTATAATCGAAAATAATGCATAATAAATTATTTTAATTGTTATCTACCTAGGCGAGCCGACCGATGGCTTTGACACTCGAGCTCGCCGAGCGACTCGCCTCGCCGAGCTCGGCTTTACTGACCCTATATGCGGCGGTCACTTAAGACCACCTTTTCGTGATAGGTCGCTGCTGACGACCGATCTCAAGATGTACTCGGTCCCTTACAACCGTCTGACATCATCGACCGTTGCTAACACTCGGTCACGTATGATCGTTTTCAACACTTAGGCGCCATCGACCGCCTACAGTACCTAGACATCATCGACCACCTGCTGGGTCTAGACGTCTACGACCGCTTTCAACACCTGGGGCCATCGACCGCTCACAATACTCGGATGTCACCGACCATGTGCTGCACTCAGGTGCCATCAACCACACACAATACTCGGTCGCCATCGACCGCTCGCTGTACTCAAGCGTTGCTGCTCGCTGGCTTGGGCGCCATCGACCGCCTACAGTGCTTGGACGTCATCGACCGCCCAATGTGCTCAGTCACTTATGACCGCCTACTGTGCTAGGTCACTTACAACCGTCGGCTGCACCTATATGTCATTGACCGCCTTGTGTGCTCTGTCGCCTACGACAACCCGTTGTGTTCGAACGTCGCTGACCACCTTCAACGCTCGGGCGCCTTCAATCGCCCACAGTACTCAGATGTCACTGACCACCCGTTGTGTCGGCACACTTCCAATCACCTCCAATACTCGGAAGCTTTCGATCGTCTATGATATTCGGTCGCTTTCGACCGCCTACTGTACTCGGTGTCATCGATCACCTTTGATACTCGGTTTTCTCCGATCGCCTGCTGTGCTCAAACACTTACAACCACTTGTTGTGCTTGGTCGACTTTGACATCTTGGACTGCTCGCTCGCTCAGATGCCATTGATCGCCTTCTATGCTCAGTCGCTCACAACCGCCATGGATATTTGGTCGCTTACGACCGTCCACTGTACTTGGATGATATCGACCGCCTTTGATACTTAGTCGCTTACGACCACCTGCTGTGCTTGGTCACTTACGACCGCTGGTTGTACCTTGAAGTTATCGATCGCTCACCGTTCTTGGGAGCTTACGACCGTTTGCAGCACTTGAGTGTCGCTGACCGTCCTCGATACTTGGTCGCTTATGAACGATTGCCATATTCTATCATCATCGACAGCCTTCGGTACACGAATGCCTCCGACCGCGTGTTGTATATGAGTGCCTCCGACCGCTTGTCAAAGACGGACGCTTCCGACCACTGCTCAAAGACAGACATCGCCGACCGCTTGTCAAAGTGGGATGTATCCGACCGCTTGTCAAAGTTGGACGTCTCTGACCGCTGCTCAAACTCGGATGCCTCCGACCGCTTGTTGTACTTGAGTGTCTTCGACTACCTGTGATACTCGGGTGCTTTCGACCGCCCGCGATACTTGGACGCTTTTGACCGCCTTTGATACTCAGACTTCTTTGACTACCTTTGGAACACAGGCGCTTTCGACCGCCAGTGATACTCGAGCGCTTTCGACCGCCTGTGATACTCGGTCGCTTTCGATCTCTTGCCATACACGGTCGTTTACGACCACTCACCGTACTCGAGCATCGTCGACTGCCTTTCATACTTGTATGACATCCGACCGTCTGTGGTACTCGAATGAGGCGTACTACAGTAACCAGACCTGCTACAATACCTGGCTAGGACCGATGGTCGACGGCTTCGACTACCAACTACGACCGATGGTCGATGGCTTCTGACTACCAGTTATGACGGATGGTCCATGGCTTTCAGCTTTTGACTAGTGACCATGAGTGATGGTCGATGGTTTTAAACTTCCGACAGATTTCGACCACGAACGACTTTCGATGGATTTTGACCACGACAACTTCCAATGAACTTTGACCATGATGGCTTTCGACCACAGACGACTTCCGATGGACTTCGACCACGGACGACTTCTGATGGATTTTGACCACGTTGGCTTTCGACCACGGACATCTTCCGATGGCTTTTGACCACGATGGCTTTCGACCACGGATGACTTCAGATGGACTTCGACCATGATGGTTAAGTCCCTGGACGACTTTCGTTGGCTTTCGACCACGATGGCTTTCGACCACGGACGACTTGCGATGGACTTCGACCACGATGGTTTTGACCCAGATGACTTTCGATGGATTTCGACCACCATGGCTTTCGACTATGGATGACTTCCGATGGACTACGACCACGAACGATTTCTGATGGATTTCGACCACGGACAACTTCCAATGGTTTATGTCCACGGATAATTTTCGATGGCTTTCGACCACCGATGGCTTCCGATTGCTTTCAACCACGAACGACTTTCGATGGTTCTTGGCCACCGACTACAATTTGATCACTGAGGGCTTCCGACTTTCGGCAATTCGGCTTTCGATCTTCAACTATGTTTGATTGCAAATGGCTTCCTGCTTTAGACCACCAACTACGTTCAATTGTTGATGGCTTCTGGCTTTCGACTACCAACTACATCTGATTGCTAATGGTTTCCGGCTTTCGACCACCAATTACGTTTGATTTCAGATGGCTTCCTGCTTTCGTCCACCAACTACGTTCGATTGCTAATGGCTTTTGGCTTTCGACTACCGACTACATTTGATTGTTGATGTTTCTAGCTTTCGACTGCTGTCTACGTTCAAATGCTGATGATTTATGGCTTTTGACTACCAACCACTCCCAATTGCCGATGGTTTCTGGCTTCTGAGGAATCTTTCCCAGCGATCACTTTCGACCACGATGATATTGAACGTTGGCATTCTGCTATGTTAAAAGTAAGAATGGTTTGCCCTTACGACACCTGAATTCGGCTAAGTGCGTCTGCACAGCAGAGGGGTCCTTCCTGTTTGATCACTTTTGACCTCTTTGATATTTGACCCAGGCGTTCTGCTCTACCAGCCTCACCGCCCGAATTAGGTATGTCTACTACACCGATTCTGCTACTATGTAGTCAGATCAGTCATGCTTGACGTGAATCATGCACACTTTTAACCACCCTAATTTTATGTGTTGTTTGATACAATGAGGTCGAGTGGCACACGCGGTGTAGCCGGTGTAAAGGCTACGCTATCAAAAGCTCCATAGACCGACGAGACTATAGATAATGCCAACGCCCACATTTACATTAATCATTCATTACATGCATGGAGAATGTGAAGCGAAGACTGAAGACGACGACCAATGCGCAGCTTAATCAGAGGTATTATATGGGTTCGTCCGGTGGATGTAATTAATCGGGAGCCTTTCGAGGCCCCGGAAACCAGGAGATCACATCGGCTATATCAGATTTGTTATGCAAAGTAGGCCATGGAGCGCACATATATAAAGAGAATATGCAATTTTGTTATTCTCAAATGAATGAATAAAATATGTATTTCTTTATTTTTGTTGTGTTTATCTATTTTTGTGTACTTTAGTACATTGGCACGTCCGCACCTTATATCCCGAGATAAAAAATCCAGAGCGATTTCTCACGTTAAACACTACTCTGGTAATCAAGATATGTGAAAAAGAAAACATACTCGGGCTCTATGTTGTATTGGCATGATCCATGGACAAATTGCATGTAAAAAATGTACTTGTAACCTGGCAAACAAAAGTTAATCCACTTGCTCACCGAATATTGGAGATTTGGAGCTTCCGGCTCATGTTTTTTTCCTCTCCTTTTTTTAAAATCGTTTTTCTTAACAAAACGATTAAGAAAAAGGCCTTTATTATTATTATTAATCAATCACTATATTGTTTTGCACGGATAAAAAGAAATAAAGCTTTTAGGAAAACTCAACCTGAAGCAGCCCAAGCAGCTCGGAGCCGCTGCCACGCGTTCGGCCGAAACGCCCCTCTCCTCCCAGCGCTCCATCCCCTCTCACCGATCCAACGGCCGCCAGCCTCCCATCTTCCCCGCACGAATCTCAAGGCGCGCGAGCGCTCAGAACCAAACTTGTAGCGATGAGCGCCCGGACGCGGGGAAACCACCTCCCTCAATTCGACACAAGAAACCAGGCATCACAAGCCAAGAGAACCTCGTTCTTGATCTGTTCTTATCTCGATTTCTTTCGATCTCTCCGCGGAATCTTTGCAATCCATCCCCGATTCTGTTGTACGAAAGAAGGCAATCTTGGATTTGATGGTTGCTGTTGCTGGGATCCTCGCATGACGAATCTGAAGAGCGTGGCGTCCAGCGCGGGGTGCACGGAGAGCGCTCGGCGGATTGCCGTCGCGCCGATGAAGCTGCTGGTGCGCGTCGTGGAGGCGCGCGGGCTGCCGGCAATCCACCCCAACGGCTCCAGCGACCCCTTCGTGAAGCTGCAGCTGGGCAAGCGCCGGGCAAAGACGGCGGTGGTCAAGAAGAGCCTGAGCCCCGTCTGGGACGAGGAGTTCAGCTTCCTCGTCGGCGACGTCGCCGAGGAGCTCGTCGTGTCCGTTCTCAACGAGGACAAGTACTTCAGCAACGACGTCCTGGGCAGGGTCAGGGTGCCCCTCGCGGAGGTCATGGAGACCGACGATTTGTCGCTTGGGACCGCCTGGTACCAACTCCAGCCCAAGAGCAAGAAGTCCAAGAAGAAATGCCGCGGTATTGCGTCGCGTTGCATTGAGAACTTCTATAATTTTTTTTGCCATCCAAATGCAATTTTGCAATTTTGTTGCAGTTGAGTTTGGGTGAGCAATCATGAACTGCATGCAGAAGTAAATGTTCCAAAGATGTAGAGATATGTGCCTCACCTCGATTCTAAGAGCACTAATCTTGAGATCATTTAATTTTCCTCCATTGCAGGAGAGGTTTGCCTGCGCATATCCTTGTCTACAAGAACGCATGTGTCTGATGAATCACAGAATGTTCCACATCCCACTTCAGATGACATAGCATCCAGCTCAGACAGGTCAACTGAAAATAAAGATGGAACCCTATCAACCGCCAGCAGCTACATCGACATATCAGCCTGCGCCAGCATGGACCGAGCATCGCGAAGCAGTGTAGAACGATTGGCGGACAGCACGGTGGACCAACCGCCCCGTAGCAGCATGGAACAAGCAGTCACTGAACCACCTGGAGCAGCTGCTGATAATGATGCACTGGCGAATCCATCATCAGTGGTAGAGGTGTTGTCTCGCTATTTCTTTGGGAAACCTGTAGATGCTGCGCCTTCTGTTGCATCAGATGCTGAGTCGGTTGATCAGTTCCAAGAGTCAAAAATGTGCTCCGAAGATCGTGAAAACCCTGAGAGTGGCACATCATCTGAGTCAAGCCTTGATGAGCTGCTGAAAATTATGGAGTCCAAAGATCAAGGTTGTGAAATGCCAGGGAACTTGCCTGGTGGTGTACTAGTGGACGAATCTTATGTTGCCGCACCAGCTGAATTGAATTCCCTCTTGTTTTCCGCAAACACAGATTTCTGGCCAGCAGTAGCAGAACTTCAAGGAACAAGTGGGTTTCAGATTGAACCTTGGAAGCTTGATAGTAATGATGGTTGTGTGCAAAGGACGTTAACTTACACAAAAGCTGCGAGCAAGTTAGTTAAAGCTGTGAAAGCCACAGAAGAGCAGAAATACTTGAAGGCAGCTGGAAATTCTTTCGCTGTTCTGTCTATTGTTAGCACTCCTGACGTTCCCTGTGGCAATTGTTTCAAGATAGAGATATTGTATTCTATAACACCAGGTCCCCAGTTATCATCTGAAGAACAAACAACACATCTTACTGTAAGCTGGCGGGTGAAGTTTGTTCAGAGCACAATGATAAAAGGAATGATTGAGAGTGGTGCAAAACAAGGCATGACAGAAGGTTATGCACAATTTTCTGAAATACTCTCCCAGAGGATGAAAGTAGCTGAGCTTGATGATGCTAATTCGAACAAGGATAAGATTTTAGCTTCCCTACACGCACAAAAAGAATCAGGCTGGAGGCTGATTGTCCGCTTCCTTGGGAACTTTACGTTCATATTCTCTGTTATCATAGCGTTATATGTCATAGCACACCTTCATTTATCCAAGCCCAATGTGACGCATGGGCTTGAATATTTTGGAATTGACCTTCCTGATTCAATTGGAGAGGTTGTGGTTTGTGCTGTATTGATCCTTCAGGGACAGAATATCTTGAAAGTAATACAGCGCTTCTTAAATGCATGGAAACAAAGAGGTAGCTATCTCAGAGTCACCACTGTTCTCTACTCTCAAATTGGTGCACATGAATATATGCACTCTTGAATATATTTATTTTCTATTTGTATTGTATATGTTTTAAGAGTGAATGCACTTTTCTAAAATGAGATGAGGTAAATGGTCTCTTAATGCACCCAATGGACATTTTTATTCTATATTTCTGTTTTGATCTTGCAGTGCAACTTGGTTTCCTTTATAGTTTCAGTAGAGGTATACAATATTGACTTTTTTTCTTGTTGTATTAGGTAGTGATCATGGGGTCAAAGCTCATGGTGATGGTTGGTTACTGACTGTTGCACTTATTGAGGGCACTGGTATAATAGCTGCTGGTTCATCTGGCTTATTTGATCTCTACGCTGTTTTTACCTGCAATGCAAAGAGGAAGACAAGCTCAATTAAATTCCAGACATCCAATCCAAAATGGAATGGTCAGTTTCTTTCCCCTTCCTTTCTGTTGCTTTGTCCTCAGTTGTGAAGAGCTGGAGATCTATTTTGCTAGTACTACAATCCAACATGAACTGACCCTTCTCATAGCATATATCTGACTAACTTGATGTTTGACTTTCTAGAGATATTCGAATTTGATGCAATGGATGATCCTCCATCAAGGATGGATGTGGCTATTCATGATTCTAATGGACCATTTGATGAAGCTCCCATTGGTCACTCTGAAGTGAACTTTCTAAAAAACAATTTGTCAGATTTAACTGACATATGGCTTCCTCTTGATGGGAAGTGTGATCCAGCAAGCAACCCTAAGCTACACTTACGAATCTTTTTGAACAACTCGAGAGGGACTGAAGTTGTTATGAATTACCTGGCAAAGATGGGGAAAGAAGTCGGTAAGAAGGTAAGGAGTTGAGCAGCTTCTTTGTCTGACCTTTACTTCATCATATATTCTGTTTCTACAATTACATAGAACATAATGTGCAGATACATTTGCGGTCAGCCCAAACAAATGCAGCATTCCGAAAACTCTTTATCCTCCCTCCAGAAGAGTTTCTCATTGATGATTTCACCTGCCATCTAAAACGGAAGATGCCACTTCAGGTAGGGTTATATTATGCTTGTTTTTTTTTAAAAGGTGTCCTGAGTGGATTCTTATGTGCTGTGTGCTATTATTTAGTTCTGTACTTCTGTCATAGATCGTGCACGTTGTCTGACCTAATAATTATATGAGTTAGACAAAGATTTGTACATTCATGTACCATGGTGAATCAGTGCTATAATTTTGCACTTGTTGACGGTTCATTTGACATTTGCCATTATTTATATTCCCCCATTTGTTTCTGTCAATATTTAGAGAAAACTGAGATCCTTTTTTCTACAGGGGCGCCTCTTCTTTTCTCCAAGAATAATTGGATTCTACTCTAATATATTTGGTCACAAGACCAAGTTTTTCTTTTTGTTGGAAGACGTTGATGATATCCAGGTTATCCCTCCTACACTGTCAATTGGTAGCCCATCCTTGATGATTATCCTTCGAAAGGATAGAGGTCTAGAAGCAAAACATGGCGCCAAGGGAACAGATCATCATGGAAGACTCAAGTTCCATTTTCAGTCCTTTGTTTCGTTCAATGATGCTCACAGGTAGCTTCCATTTGTTCTCTTTTTAAAATCCAATGAGACCTCTAGCCTAAAGATATTTTTTTATTGTTTAGATCTTGCTTTGTGGAGTTGTAGGTTAAACTGTTCATAGGCAGCCCGACCCGATATATTGGGCTAGGCCGGGCTCAGGCTTTGATTTTCTGATCCGCAAGCCCAGGCCTGGCTCAGCTCGACAATAACTAAAAGAATATTTTCTTGCACATTTCAGCATAATTCCCATTATAAAATATTTTTTTGAACGGAGCTCTGCCTCGTCAATTAACAGAAGGAATCAAGGAAGCGCTTTAGAAAATAATTTAAAATAATATTTTCTTGCAAAATATGAATCCTTTTGCACTTTTTGGGGCTTCAGACCTAAGGATGTCAGGCACCTACACTGACACTTATACACTTTTTTTAGGGAATCTGACAATAATTAATATTTAGGTTCATCTATACATACGCAACTTCATGGAATACAAATAAGCAAGTGGAGTAATAATAGATTTCTACTAATAATAGAACTAGTAATTAGGCTCTTGATGATGGATTACTGTTGTTCCATTAGCATCAGTTATCAAACTGTTCTGCTACTTTGCTAGCGAATGTATCACGCTAAGAAACCTTCATCTGACAGAATAATCATGGCGATTTGGAAAATGCGAGCACTGGGTCCTGAACAAAAAGGGGAGATGATTGAAAACGAGCCAGAACTGAAAGAACTCCAGTCTGAAGAATGTGGATCCTTATTTACTCATGAAGATGTCAAAATGTCCGAAGTATTCTCGTCAGTTCTTTCTGTTGACGTGAGTGTCGCGTTTACCTTCACAAGCTCATGCATGAGCTTGACACAATGCGTTTGCACAACAAATAATCTGTTTTGAGCTTCCCCACAAATGAATATCTATATTTGCAGGTTCAGTCCCTTATGGAGATGTTTTCAGGAGGTCCCTTGGAACACAAAGTGATGCAAAAAGCTGGTTGTATGGACTACTCGCCAACAGAATGGGAACTTGTAAACCGAAATATGCACCAGCGGCAAATCAGCTACAAGTTTGACAAATCCTTGTCTCGATATGGAGGGGAAGCAACCACCACTCAGCAGAAGTATGCCCTAGTGAATCAAGATGGCTGGGCCATTGAAGAGCTGATGACCCTCCAAGGTGTTCTACTTGGGGACTACTTCAGTGTAAGATGCTCCTTCGTCATACAGTTCTTCTACTTTCCTTTGGTAATTTTGTACACTTTCTTTCACATTAAAGTATCATTATTGATAATTTGTGACCCTTCAAACCAACTTAGTTGATAATCTGATCTACAAAATATGAATCTGAGTTAGACAGTGTCAATCTGTGGCTTTTTTCACTGTTTTTGCTGAACTGGTACTTCAAAAGTTAAAATCATGTGATCACAATGGCCCCTAACTTGCAGCTCCAGCTGAAGTATCATATGGCAAACATACCGTCGAAGCCAAACACCTGCAGTGTGCAGGTTTTGTTGGGGATTGCCTGGTTAAAGAGCACCAAGCACCAAAAGAAGGTCACGAAGAATGTCATGTCCAATACCTCGAATAGATTGAAGGAGCTCTTTGGTGAAGTCGAGAAGGATCTTACGTCAAGAAATGGTAGCCTTTTCAATGCAGCAATTGATCCTTAGTGTTTCTAAATGTTTCTAATATCATATAAAGTACTTGCAAAATTCACATCTAACCAATGTCAGGAATAACTTAGCATGTAAAGTACCACAGGTAGTTTATATCAACATCACTACCATGTCAAATGAATTATTACCACCGAGTAGAAACTAAATGAAATGAATCTGGTTTAAATTCTGACTACACTGTTAGAGAAAAACCGTTTGTCTTGCTCTGTGTAAAACAGCGCTGTTTTTATCTCAGGTGAGTATGATACTGATTTTTCTTTGTGCGACGAGTTTCTAGGTGCAAGCTAACATCTGTACAGCGCAATCAGTAGATTGTTCATTCCATCAATCAACTGTGTTCGAAGAACCCAGCAGAGGCGGGGGATTGGTGCGATCTGTTGCTGTTTGCTTGCGCTGTCACATGCTTCAGCTCTTGCCAGCATTTTTGCTGGTAGAATTCTTCAACAGATCGCGAAGCCTGAAAGTGCTACATCGATGTGAATAGATTGTTTCAGAAACACTTCATTTTTGTTTTTGACATTTCTGATATGGCCTTACCATCATAGGAAGTCAAGCAGAGTTGTATATGCACAGCTGACCTATACTACAAATTATATAGTAAGAAGGAAGCTAATTTTGATTCATAGAGGTTTTGCTCAGAGTCACGTGATGTACTGTAAAACAGTAAAAGCAAGAAATGCGTGAGATCGATTCCATACAAATACTCTTTGCTTGCTGTTCAGTTCCTATCATTCCCTGTATTCCTTTTCTGTGTGTTGCTAAGCAGCCGGCTCATGGTGAAAATATAACTCGGCAACATTCCTTAACAGATGGATACATTTTCATTTGTGCAATGCCGTTCTTTTGTGTAGGACCGAGACCAATCACCTATAAGAAAAGATTCAACAAAAACCAAGACAAACATAACAAATCTTGCCTGGACGGTCTGGCCAGCCTAGGGCAGTCTAGCCTCTCCTCTCAAGATAGTACACATTTGCAGTGCTATTTCAAATTCAAAAATCGACGAAACTTTTGATCCACAACTCTAAATGACTTGAAACTTGAACTAAAACTGGATCATAACCTTAAGAACTTATTCCAACCAAAGATCTTGAAAGAACTTAAAAAAGTTAGGATCTTTTAGCTCTTGAACTTTTGCTACACCAAAACTAGGCTAAAACCACAAATTGAGTCAACTCTCAAATCAAAACTTCAAATCACTTGAAATTTAGTATATACCTTCTCTAGGATGTCAGGAACCTATTCCAATCAACGATCAAGAAAATCGTTACCAAAATTTTAACATTTTTCGTTTGAAAAAAATGTTACACCAAAATTAGGCAAGAAAGGAAATATCGAGAAATGTTACACCAAAATCAGGCAAAAAAGGAAAGCTCGATCTGCTTGTACTCATGAGTTTTTGATGATATAAATAACCTTAACTGGATTCTCACATGTCATAACGAGCTAGATCACAGATTCTCGCCGCGGCGCGTTCGTATTCCCTGTGCCGACGGGCGGTGAGCGGTGAGCACATGCTCAAAAGACAAAACACGTCGCTACTTGATGAAACACAAGCCAAAACATCTACAAGATCAAAACTCCAAAATCACTCTCTCTTAAGCCAAAATCGGGCAAAAACAAGAACTTACAACAAACAGGTGTGTAGATGGATGAGATCTGGTCTTCAAGAGACATCATCATTATTTACACATCCTTGGCACAAAGCAAGATCATGAGGGGAAGGGGAAGCATAAAAAACTAAAACCAAATCAAAATTTAATCACTTGAGATAAGAGAGAAATACTTGGATGAATTTTGATCTCTATTGATACTTGGAGAGGAATGTTTACAACCACTGCCTAGCCATACACAAAGTATAAAGATGATAAAAAGTTCAACCACAAGAGCCTCTCACATCTCCCACAAGTTCTTTCCAAGAATCCTAACTCCTCTCTACTTGGCATTGGATTAAATTTTCCCAAAGCTTGCCCTAAGTCACCTCTCTTCCTCCTTATATATGGAGGCTCAAAAGGGAAACCCTAACCAATACTTTTAGTTGGGTTTCAACCACTCTTACATAGGCTAACCCGTTAACCCAACACCATACTGAATTTTACACTTATACATACATGCTTTGCAAAGCACACACACCCATTAAACCGTCAGTGAATCAACACTTGACCCACTTAGCATTTTCAACACATCCTTTACCTAAACCACCTAGACCAACATCGTAGTTTCACACACCGTCACTTTTTGGTACTAGACAATTTACCAAAAATGTCCTACTGCCTTCGACGAAACTTCCTGCTTTCTTCGTCTTGAAGTAACCACATGCTTCATCTTCAAGTCCATGTGGCTCTAAGACTTGTCGTCAAGCCCCTCAAGCATTCAAATCCCACCAAACCGCCCTCGCCTACAAATGGCACCAAGTCACTTGGCAAGCTACATGTCTTTCCTCGCATCATGATGACACCAGACTTCCCTGTTCGTTTTGGACCTTAGCTTCTCTCGGAGGTTAGTCTTGATCTACCTTGTCGTTGCCTGTCCACCACTGGTAGCTCTCGCTTTGGTTTCTCATCGTCCCGATTTGTAACCACTTCGCTAGCCTCGATCATCTTCTGATGGGTCCTTGTCGTTTGGACCTTAGCTTCTCTTAAACGTAGTTCTGATCCCTTGATCGCTTTGGACGTCCTAAGATCTCCTACCTTAGTTTCGATCACGTCCGTCTCACCATCATGTAGCTCTGAAATCCTACAACAAAAAACAACAAGCAAACCATCACGTAGCACCGTACAATTAACAAAATCATCAATTGACACAATTAGTTCATGCAATGCTGTAAGTTCAAACTCTATTAAGTTAGTTTTGGCGATAATGATAAATACAATTATGAGACTAACATGTTTATGAACTATGATATTGTCTAGTCTCATTTGGATATGATTAATGACAAATGCCAATGTGAGACTAACTCGTTTGTTAAATTATGATATTGCTTAAATCTCATTTAGATGAAAAGGTAAAAATCATAGAGGTATGCATTCTACATCATATTATTATATCTTATTGTATTCTTCGGATCCAAAATATAGATTTAACTCCACCAAAAGTATAACTTGAGTATGTGCGTATGTTTTAGTTATACATTCTTGTATACACACAATTAAGGGAGTTCACTCTATGTTTTGTGGTTTCATTAGTATTAATCAATGTTCATCTTTCTATATATTAAGGATCTTTACGTTGAAACATATCTCTTGAGTATATAAAACTTGTGTAGTTCATATATACTCACGATTGATTTAAACTCAATCATTTGCGATCGGGTTGTCATCTATTTTCTCTACTATGTGTTAATTGTTGGATGATTAATAACAACCGAATGTGTAGCTTTACTAGCAATTAATTTCAAAATAAACACTTCCATTCAAATGAGTTAATTGATTTGAAAGCTTATCCTAAAATATGCAATTGTTCTGTATATGTTGTATACTCATAAATCAATCTTTTATCTCATTATTTGTTGAGATTGTCATGAATTACCAAAAGAAAAAATTGTAGAATCTAGTCCCTTCATTATGAGTTAATGGTGAAGTTTTGGTAATTAAAGACAGTTGCTTTGTTGATTAATATTTTTCATGAGTTGGATGAATATGTTATGTTTCACAAATAGGGTTAACTTGGGATAACTTCATGTGTTAAAGATCATCAAGTTAAAATATGGAATGAAAAATGACTTCATAAGTTGAAGGCTATCAAGAAGAGGATGCATCAAAAGTGGTCGAAGTTGTGTGGTCAAACCGACGTGGTCGGAGACTAGCGTGGTCGAACCTATGTGGTCAAAAACTAGAGTGGTTGAAGACTAGCATGATTGAATCAACGTGGTCGGACCAACATGGTAATCGAAGACCTGTGTGGACGAAGACTAGCGTGACCGAAGACCCAACGTGATCGAAGACATGTGTGGTCGATGATTGGTAGTACCGACTCTGTGTGAGCGGTATGACCCGAGTTGCGGAACGACCGCTTGTGTAGCGGTACGTTTTTTCCGGAGAGACACCTTTGTGAGAGTTCTCCCCGGTGAGAACGATAGTTCTGTAGTGTGGTGCGGTACTACCACAGAATGGTAGTACCGGACAATGGTCGACGGTACTACCGATTTCAGTCTGTAATGACTGGTTTTTCGATCGTTATAGAGGGGAGTGGTAGTACCGCTCTTATACCGACGATACTACTGGATTTGCTTATTCTATCCCCAATGGCTAGTTTCGAGGTGTGGGGTATAAATATTCCTTTGTGGTCGGTTGGGGTAAGAGTTTTGTACTCTATTTCACTCTCTTGGGTTAGTGTGAGGTTCTCCTCTCAATTATGCATGTGCTATAGCTTTTGAGCAAGGATGATGGGTCTAGATTGCATGTGTTGCATCTAGAGGTGGATTTTGTATCCACTTGAGCTTGTGCATTCGTTGCACGTGGTGAGAGTCAAGCAAGGGGCTTGACTTGTTACTCTTGGAGTTTGCCGACTTCTAAACGGTGTTAGAGGTGTCGTGCGCGATGATCTTCTTAAAGAAGATTGTGAAAAGACTCAGCGTGTTGTAAATATTGGAGCTCACCTACTTGGAATGGAAAAAGCTACCACTAGTGGAATTGAGGTGTTTGGCTTAGTTCGTAAAGCCGGTCCAATTTGGTTGGATTTACCTCAACGTGGACTAGGGGAGACCAGCAAGTCTCCGAACACCACGGTAAAAATGAGCTGTGTCATTATGGTTTGTTTTCTTGTGCTCAATTTATATTCAAATAATTTATATTTATAGAATTAAATTGATTGTTTGTCATCCTAAAATTGTAAACTTTGTCATGGACTTAGGGTGTTGGTGCATTTAGGTGAAGCTAGTTGATTTAGGTTTTATTTGTGCTAAACAAAATTAATATATGCTTTTGCATTATAAACTTGGTTTAGCCTAGAAGAATATTTTTAAAACTGCTTATTCACCCCCTAGTCGGCCTTCTCGATCTTACAAATGCACTACACAAAATGTACACGCCTAAGCAATGTCACCTATATTGTGCCCACACTCAAATAACTTAGCTCAAATCAACTCACGCTCTAAACCTCCAGGGCCGGTCAGACCGCCAACCAAAGGCTGGTTTGACCGCCACCTCTGATAGCCGGTTTGATTGCTAGTCCTAGGCCGGTCAAACCACGCCCCAATGCCAGTCAAACCACCGACAATAGGATGCAACTGAAAAATTACAAACTTTCAAAAATTAAATAGGATGCAACTGAAAAACTACAAACTTTCAAAAATTAAACTAAAACTTTGCAAATTCTATCAACCAAAAGTCAATTACTCATCACAACCATGGAATAACCTCGTATGGTCTTACATTCTGATTAATTTGACATGAAATTTGTGAAATGTACTCACCGAAGCTCCGACTCTGAATATATGACTGCTTCCTTCTTCCTTATTTCTTTTATTATTAGAATATTGGCAACTCTTTTATCGATTTTTTTTTACTTTCATGTATTATTAGAGGGCGATTTGTAAGCAACAACCTCACATGAATCACTTGTATAGAAATATAGGACTGTAAGGCTTTCTAATATTTTTATCGTCCTTCCCAATATTTTCATCATCCTACCTATCTCTGTCTTGCCCTTGCAAACTAATAGCAGCATCTCTTGCGCAGAACTAGATTGACCGACCACACAGTCTGCATGATGAAGAAAAAAAAATGTTACGTCGGCCATCCACACCTATTCTGCCTTTTAACATGAACATGATATGGCTAATAAAGTTAGGGAGTGTCTTTACAATATGTGACTATTTTTGGAGGTAAAAACAATTATATTTTAGAACGTTGGATGGTGATCTAACGCTCCAGATCTTTTAACATGAACATGATATGGCTAATAAAGTTATAATTCCTGGAAGGTTTCTTCATGCTTACCACCATTATTGAAGTGTGTTATATACTTCTTTTGTTTTTGGCAATTATCAAAGACCTGATTTTTTCCCAAAAAATGCAAGTAAAGTTTTCTGGCCATGATATGTGCTTCAAGATGTGTGTGATTCAGCTGTTTGATGTTGATACGATCGATGGATGAAAATTGACTTATCCCTAACAAATTATCAGGCGCCTGCCCTGATGTATAACACGCCCTTTTACATGCAAGCGTGTGCAATAGAATCAAGAACACCCAAAGAATGTTTATAGTGCCGTGCCGTGTAGATCCACACCCTTTAGTGGAGTTGTGGAATTGTGGTTGTATGATTCCACCTACTAAGGTTTAAATCCTAGTATCCATCTTTACACACACACAAGTGCATTTTATTAGAACTTTTTGAGGTTACGGACTTATTCCGACCTCCGTCTTTCTAAATGTGTGCTAAGAGAACACACTAATGAGTGTATGCGTGCGTGGTGGTGTGTACATGTGCGTCTTCCTTGTAATCACCAAAAAAAATGCAAGAATTAATTGCTTCCATTAACTCATGAGCATATGCGTTATATGTTTATAACTGCGTGGTGGTGTGCTTCCATTAACTCATGAGCATATGCATTATATGTCTTTAACTGAACCACGAAGTTGAAATGTTCTGCTTGTTATGAATCCAGGCGCGGGACACGGCAGCCGGAAGAAGGGAGAAGTCGGCGACGGAAGGAGGTGGCGGTGCGGGCACGGCGGCCGGGAGGCGGCGGCGCGGACGCGGAGGCACGGGCACGGCAATGAAGGCGGCGTCAGGAAGCCCGAATCCGAGCGAGGCGGCGGTCGGCACGGCCGGTGCAGATGTTGGCGCGGCCACCGAATCAGGCGGGGTAGAGCCGAATCGGCGCGAATGTTCCGATCCGTGGCGGAGAGGTCGGATCCGAGGGAGGCGGGACGAGGCCGATCCGGGTAGGTGTCGGCCGCGACGGCGGCCAAGTAGAGGCGAGCGGTGCAGTGGTCCAAGAGATGGTCGGCGCGGTGGCTCACCGAGATCCGTGCGCGACAAGATCCGGACGGTGGTCCAACGACGGCCGCGACGATCCGGTGGCGGTGGCGGATCGCGTGGGGATCCCAGATCCGCGACGACACGGAGGGCGCCGGATCCGGCTAGAGGCGGCCAGATCCGGCCGGCGGCGCATCAACGGACGGATCCGGTGTGAAGGCGGCTGGATCCAGGCGGGGCGAGGCCAGATCCGAGCGGCGACGGCCATATCCGAGGCGGCGCCAAGGAGGAGCAGCGGATCCGGGCGGGAGGTGACTGGTGCCTCAAGAAACGGTGGAGACGACCGGTTGGCCCGGAGGCGCCGATCCGTGCGGTGCCGCACCGACGGCGGCGGATCGGGGTGACGGTGCGCGATGCGTCGAGACGGTGGCGGCCGAGATGGCCGCCGAGGCGGACGCGGGCGCCGACGCGGAAGAAGGTGGCCGCCCGAGTGGAGCACATTCCTCCCGGGCGGGCGGCGGTCGGAGGTGCCAGCGGTGGCTGGACCGGAAGTAGATCGAAGTTAGGGTTTTAACCTAAGCTCTGATATCATGTTATGAATATTGTGTGTATATTAAAGAGGCCCAATGTGCAATATATATAGCGAGTATAAAGGGATATTACAGGGAAATATGTTGATTTCTTTTCTATCTCTAATACCCTTAACAGTGCTCACCAACGGCATCTTTGTAGGACGAAGAGAAAGACCATTTCATCCGTTGGCTCTGTGGAGACGAGTTAACAATGGCGTTAAAACAGAACAGCCCTCCAGTCCGGGTCAACCCAATAACTTAGAAAATCCAACTTAATTAGAGAATAATTACGACAATATGATCATATAGATATAGAAGACATATCAATATCTTGGTTGAAACAATTAAGCTAGCTTTGCATGAGTATGACCCAAATATATAGTGAAATCCCTCCAAAAAATAGTCTCCCCGGTCAATAGCTAGCTAAACGGGCATGCATATGGATATATCTGATCCACAAGTGGTTCCAATGAATTAGGAGTAGGTGATAAAAATAGCTTATGTAGTTGTTATGTGGCCTTAAATAGGCTTACGCATTGATAAAAAAACACTCTTTTATCTCCTCTCCTCTTTGTTACTACATACTATTACAATCCAGAGAGTAATTTAATTTAGGTTGAACAAAGGATCCCTAGCTAACACCATATACTAGTTTTTGTTTTGAACAGAGGTGATTAAACTCTAGTGCCTCATGCTTCCTTTCTTCCTTCCTTTCTTTCTTTTCTTCCTGGAAGTGTTTTTTTATTAAAATATCTGCTCCGCAAAAGTAAAAAGCAGAAGTTTTAATCTTTCGAGTATTTTTTTTTAGAGATCTCTACCTAGATGCTTGCATTAATTTGCAATATGTTCTATGCAATTTTTTTGATCGGTTCTTGGTTTGGTCAAACATTTGATCGTGTGAAAACGGCGTGGCGATCGATCGATGGGTCGATCAGGTAGGGACCGAGGCCGGCCAAGATCGTCGTCGCTCGGTTCGGCATGGAGGAGCAGCTGCACAGGCCGGGGATGATCAAGAAGATCGCTTTGCCGGAGAAAAAGTCCCTCCACGTCCACGCCGGCGCGTCGGGGAAGATGTCCGCCGCCGCCTCGCCGGAGGCGCCGGCGGTGACGGTGAGCACGCCGAAGACGGCCCCGCACCCGCAGTCGAAGCACCCGCTGGCGAGCCCCCGGACGTGCCTCTGCTCGCCGACGACGCACGCCGGCTCGTTCCGGTGCAGGCTCCACCGCGGCGTCCGCGGCTGTGGCCTCGCCGGATCCGTCGGTTCTGTCCTCCACGAGCTGGGCAAGAAGCCCGGCGTATGACACGATCATACATACAGATCCTACGACGTGCATGCCGCTATGCATAGTCCAACCACGAAGCAGCAAAGCATCAAGTCTTGTGTATCAATGGCGTTCCAGGTGAAAGGGAAGGGGTTTTTGAAGGCGGAAATAGTCACGTGCTTGATATTGTATTACGGACCAATGACTTATATAGAGTACAAGAGATAAGACGGTTTCCCAACAAATCGAATCCATGCCAAAAAGGAATCCTAACAAACTAGAAAACAAACTAGAAAAGTTATCTTCTGTAGTACGGATATCCGAATCTCGATTGGTCGTAATCGTATGACTGACCATGATCGTTACGACCACGCCACTCAGCTGTGGTCGTATAACCGTGTTGTGGTGTATGACCGACCATGGTCGTTACGACCACTCGATGTTTACGACCACCTATGTAGTCTAATAATCTCGATTAGCCGTGATCGTATGACCGACCATGGTCATTACGACCATTTGGTGCTTATGACCACGCCACTCACCGTGGTCGTATGACCGACCATGGTCGTTATGACCACTCGACGCTTAAGACCACCTGTATAGTCTAACACCCCCGCAGTCAGAGCGGAAGCACAACGGATGGTTAGGCTAGAGTAGAACTCATTGAAGATAGTTGAGGATAGTCCCTTGGTGAAGATATTTGCGTACTGAGATGACATCGACACGTGCATGACGCGGATATCACCAAAAGCAACCCGTTCACGCACAAAATAGAGACCAATCTCGACATGTTTTGTGTGTTGATGCTCAATGGGGTTGGTGGAGAGGTAGACGGCTCTGATGTTGTCGCAGTACACCACGGTGGCCTTCTGGAGGGGCGACGGAGCTCTTGGAGGAGTTGGCGCAGCTAACAAGTCTCGGCAACGGCATTGGTGACGGCATGGTACTCAGCTTCGGTGCTCGAGCAAGAGATAGTCTGCTGACGCTTGGAGGACCACGACACAAGATTATCGTCGAGGAAGACACCGTAGCCAGAGGTAGACTTGCGTGTGTGAGGGCAGCTGGCCCAATCAGCGTCGGTGTAGGCCGTGAGTGACGTGGGTGAAGAGCGGTGCAACTGAAGATCGAAGTCAACGGTACCTTGGAGATACCGGAGAATCCACTTGATCGCATTGAAGTGCAGTTCACGGGGTTATGCATGTGCAAGCAGACTTGTTGTATGGTGTATGTCACGTCCAGCCTAGTGAAGGTCAAGTACTGGAGTGCCCCGATGAGACTTTGGTTCTCGGTGGGACTATCGATGGGTGAGCCATCGGAGGAGAGCTTGGACTGCGTGTCAACAGCGCACCGCAAGGGTTGTAGTTGATCATGCTGGCGCGGTCTAGAATGTCGAGGATGTACCGCCGTTGGGACAATACCATGTCGTGGGCAGAGCGAGACATCGAGGTCCTTGAGGGAGAACTCGTGCTGCAGCGTCGTGATAGTCCATCGTAGAAGCTCGTCAGTCGATATAGTGAGGATGATGTCATCGACGTAGAGGAGGAGGTAGATGACGTCGGACTCGCAAGTGAGGACGAACAGAGATAGGTCAGCGCGTGACCCGACGAAGCCAAGGCTGAGGAGGTGCGAGGTGAACCGGCTGAACCAGGCCCACGACACTTACTTGAGGCTATAGAGACTTGTTCAGGCGGCAAACATGAGTCGGCGTGGAGAGGTCGACGAAGCCGGAGGGCTACTCGCAGTAGACCATCTCGGAGAGGGTGCCATGAAGGAAGGCATTGTTGACGTCGAGCTGGTGCACCGACCAATCCGAGGCAACAACGATGGAGAGGACTATGCGCATGGTGGCTAGTTTAACAACAAGGTGAATGTCTCACCGTAGTCGATACCAATTTGTTGAGAGAAGCCACGAAGCACCCATCGAGCTTTGTAGCGGTCGAGCGAACCGTCGGGCTTGTACTTGTGCCGATATATTCACTTACCGGACACAACATTAGTGCCCGGTGGGTGAGGAACAAGACCCCACGTCATGTTGGCCTGGAGAGCAGATAACTCATCGACCATGGTGGCATGCCAGTTGGAATCCTTGAGAGCGTCGTGGTAGCTCTTAGGAAGAGGAGAGATGACAACAGCGTGAAGATTAAACCGGTCAACCAGCTTATGGATGCCATGCTTACCACGTGTGAGCATCCGGTTACCGTTGTCGTATTAAAGGAATTTTATAGAGGTTCTGAATTGGGTGGATGCGTAGGCAAAAAAATTAGCGAGCGTGGAGAAAACATCAGACTTGAGGCATGGGGGAATATCCACAAGTAGTGGGAGAAGTCATCAAGAACGACAATATAATACTTGTAACCAGAGATGCTAGGGAGAGATGACGTCCAAAGATCACAATGTATGAGTTCAAAAGGCGCAGTGGCACAAGAAGTAGAAGTAGCAAAAGGCGGTAGCCGAGGCGTGGGGAATATCCACAAGTAGTGGGAGCAGTCATCAAAAACAACAAAATAATACTTGTGGGTAATGGGGAGCGTGGAACCATTGCCAACAATGACATGATGGGGTGCGGCAGAAGATGAAAAGGAGCGGGAAAGATTATCCTGATCCGGTGTCATGTGCGTGGGCGCACCGGAATCTATGTACCATTCGGACGAGGGCGGCAGAGCCAACGTCATGGTGTTGAAGGCACTCAAGAGTTGGTTCTGGTCGAAGGAGTGCGCGGGCGGCGAGCGTGGGTGCACTGAATCGAGGCTTGGCCACACCGCCACTCAAGCTGTGTCGGGCCACAGGGCGCCATGCCAGGGCGTCATGGGTGACGGAGGCGGCTACAGCTGGATGGAGGCGTGGAAAGCATGCGGAGCGCTGGAGGGATGCGGGCCGAGGACCCCCCTGACTAGTGGGACGCGGCGCCATATTCCATGGACCGGGCCACATCTGAATGGAGCCAGCCCAAGGATTCTGAAGATACGGCCAAGGTGCGGTTCCTTGCTTGGTGCCACCAGAGATCGAGCCACCGCCATTACGGCCGCTGTTGCGGCTATGGTTGGTGTTGGAGCTACGAGTGTTGGAGGTGTCGTTGTCGTACATGGTGTCGCCACGAGAGTAGTTCCCACTGGAACCGTTGGTGGCGGCGTTGTTGGCGGTGGATGTACCCTTGGAGTTGCTACCACCGCCAAAGGAATTATGGGCGACGAGCGCCACGCCGGCGCTGAGCTCCTCAAGCAAGAGAGCAGAGCGCGTCTCATTGAAGGACGGGAGCGGCCGTTGCATGGAGATGAGGGTGCGCATGTGCACATACCGTCGGTGCAGTCCGCACAAGGTGTTGAGGACAAGGCCTTTGTCGAGAATGGTGGTGCCGACGGCCATCAGTTCGTCGGCGAGGGACTTTTGTTCGCGAGAATAATCTCCAATGGACATTGCACCTTGCATAAGGCCATAGAACTCTTGTTCAAGAAGGATGGCACACGTGTCCGCGTTGTCGTGATAGATGCCTTCGATAGACACCTAGACGGCGTAGGCGGAGGCAGCAAGTCCATCACCATGGTGACAATCTCGGAGGAGATGGTGCCGTATAGCCAGGAATGGACGAGGGCATTGAGGCATCGCCACTAGGGGTCGGGAGTCTGATGTGGATGACGGCACGATGTGGTCCTCGAGAGCATATTTGTAGAGAGCAACTTCAAACAGCCCGCGCTAGTGCGCATGGTTCCCGGCGGTGATGTCGAGGGTGATAGGAACGAACGCCTTAACGCTCGGAACCGCGATAGCCTGTGCCCATAGCGCGGCCTTAGCGGCAGTCTCCTTCATAGCGGCAGCTTGGTCTATGGCGGCGGGGTCGACCAGGGCAGTCATGAGAGAGAGAGGGGAGATAGGGGATGGGTGGTGGGATAGTTTCAGGAAAGAGAGCCATCTGATACTATGAAGGAGGAAATACTCACGCGCTTAAGATTGTATTACGAGCTAATGGCTTATATAGAGTATAGGAGATAAGATTGTTTCCCAACAAACCGAATCCATGTCAAAAAAGAATCCTAACAAACTAGGAAATAAACTAAAAAAGTTATCTTCTGTAGTGTGGTTATCCGGATCTCGATTGATAGTGGTCGTATGACCGACCATGATCATTACGACCACTCGGTGCTTACGACTACGCCACTCACCGTGGTCGTATGACCGACTATGATCGTTACAACCACTCGATGTTTACGACCACTCGATGTTTACGACCACATGTATAGTCTAATAATCTCGATTGGCCGTGATCGTATGACCGACCATAGTCTTTATAACCACTTTGTGTTTATGACCACGCCATGATTGTATAATCGACTATAGTCATTACGACCACTCTATGTTTATGATCACCTATGTAGTCTAGCAGTTTTTGCACGTGTACCTCCTTTCCTTGTAGCTACGAACTGCAGCGAGTTGACATGCATGCATGCACGCACACGCCCACATCACACGTTAAACTTCGCCGTATGCATGTGCATGTTATGGCATCTTTCAAGATTTCAGTACGAGTAGGGGACAAGATTACATGCGTGCCAAGACGACAGGATATGTTGCAAACATTTGCCCAAGAAAAACGTTTCTGTGTAAAATAAAAACTGCAGCCGCAAGAATCAAGATCACGATTGGGGCAAAAACAAATTAATCAACTGTTGAGAGTGGGATTTGAACCCACGCCCTTTCGGACCAGAACCTTAATCTGGCGCCTTAGACCAACTCGGCCATCTCAACTGTTTTGCTCAAAAACGGTTGTTCATCTATATATCGACTACAGCACTGCAAACACACAGGCCATGCCTCCCTAAAAGCGCTTCACACTTGAAGACTAGAACTAGCCAGCTAGATTTGCTCCGTTGCCACTTATCAGTATTAGAGCAGCTTCACTTCACGGCCCTAGGTTTCAGATGTGAAACAACCCGGATTTTGAAAACAAGTTGAATTTTACCGAAGCTTAATTTCATTTGAATCCTGACCCTAATCAGCACTCATCTCCACTGTTGGAAGCTCAAAACGCCCATCCGACCATCCATTTCTATGCCTTGATCAAGACCTCAGTCGTTGGCACTATTTGTCATATGACAAAAACCAGGGCCGGGCCTATGGGCGTGCAACCCGTGCGACCGTACAGGGCCTCCCAATTTCCAAGGCCTCAAAAATTTCGCGTGCGTGTACTGGCGCCGTCAGATTCGTGTGGCGCCGTCAGATTCTCGCGTGGCGTGGCGCCGCAGATTCTCGCCGGGCGTGGCGCGCCAGATTCTCGCTCGCGTGGCGCCGTTTCGTATTCCCGGGTGCTGACGGGCTGAGCAGTGAGGCAGTGAGCACATGCTCAAAAGACAAAACACGTCTGGCTACTTGGCTAGTAGGGAGTCACAAATATTGTGAGTCACAATGCTGTCTAAGTGTCTAGCGAGTAGCGAATGCTGAATAGCAAGTAACTAGCAAAAGGCCAAGGCAGCAGGTGCAGGAGACTGAGGAGAGGCCTGCAGGAGTGCATGTGCAGTGCAGGTATTCGTTTTTTTTCAATTCTAATTGTATTGTACTAATTAAATCCTTCGTATGAAAGTCTAGAACTGTTTGTATAATTTTAATTTTGTTCTTTTCATCTTTTGAAGCCATGTCTTCTGCAAATCGATTTAGAAAATATGAATCCGGTTCCCAAAAACGTAAGAAGAAACAAAGAATTGAGGAGTTAACTCAATGTCAGAAAGGAGCAATGGATAGATTTATTATAAAAGAATCACAAGTGTCTTCCGGTAATCAGGCACTTGATCAAGCTCCTACACTTGATAGTAATATTGAAAATGATCCTAGAGATGGTCACACAGGGATAGAAAATAATGTTGAAGTTCAGGAAGTTCTTATTAATAACACAAATGTTGAAACTGATAATGATGGTGATAACAGTGAGAATGTTGGTGATTCTTTTCAGCCTGATATATTTGATCCAAGATATTGGGATTCACTTAATCCTAAACAGATCGACATTTTAGCACAAAAGGGCCCTACAAGAGACTTATCAATTCAGAAAGGTCCCAAGGATTGATATTCTAGAAGGTTTTCTGCACTATTCTATACTAGAATTCTATCAAATGGAGAGCATTGCGATAGAGATTGGCTTGTCTATTCGTCGTATTACAAGTGAAGAAACTCTACTTCATTATCTTGATCCAAAGATTCAGAATGAGTTGATACACTTGCTTGCTTCTGCTATTAAGTCTGAAATTGTAAGGAAAATAAAGAGAGCAAAGTATTTCTCATCATACTTGATTGTACCCACGATGCAAGCCACCAAGAACAAATGTCTTTAATTATAAGATATGTGGATTCATCTTCAGATAATATTTCCATAGAAGAATCATTTCTAGGATTTTTAGATGTAAATGATACGACCGGACAAGGACTTTTTGATGTGCTAGAGAATGAACTAAAGTGTCTTGATCTTGATATAGATGATGTGAGAGGACAAGGTTATGATAATGGGTCAAATATGAAAGGAAAACATCAAGGGGTGCAAAAGAGACTTTTGGATGTAAATCCTAGAGCTTTCTATTCTGCTTGTGGTTGTCATAGCCTTAATTTAACACTTTGTGATATGGCCAAGACTTGTGGTAAAGCTAAAGACTTCTTTGAAATCATTCAACGATCTATACAACTTTTGCTAATTCCACTAAGAAATGGCGATTCGAAGATAACATAACGGATTGACTCTCAAGTCGTTGTCGCCTACGATGGGAGAGTCGTGTTGAAAGTGTTAAAGCTATCGATTTCAATGCTACCGACATTCGAGAGGCTCTACTTCAGGTATTTGACATTGACATATTAATAACGATACATTTCCTCTGGTTGTCCTCAAAATTTAACTTATTTTTTCTTTCTTTTAATTTCAGGTATCCGATATTGATAATGATGTAAAAACAAGCAGTGAGGCTAAAGGTTTGGCAAATAATGAACTTGGAGAATATGAATTTATAGTGGCAATAGTCATTTGGTATGAGGTACTATATGTCGTTAATTTAGTAAGCAAACACTTGCAAGCAAAGGATATGCTTATTGATGTTGCTATTGAGAAAGTGCAAGGCTAATTTCTTTCTTCAAAGGGTATAGAGAAACCGGTTTCTTAGAAGCATTGGAGGCGACCAAAGGAATCGCACTTGAGTGGATATCGCACAACATTTCGTAAAAGCGAGAAATTAAAAGAAAGAGACAATTTGATGAGAACCCGATGACACAAATGTTGTCACACAATCTGCAGAGGAATCATTTAGAATCAACTATTTTATACCTATTGTTGATCAAGCTATTTCCTCGCTTACAAGGAGATTTGAGCAATATCGGATTACCAAAAGAATTTTGGTTTCTTATTTACTCGACTCATTGCGGTCATTGGATAATAAGAGTTTGAAATCTTCTTGTGACAATTTTGAAGCAGCCCTTAAAAGAGATGGAAAATCTGATATTGATGCCAATGAACTATATACAGAGCTGAGGTTTCTTCAAGATTTCATTCCAAAAGAAAATATGGGTCCTCTTGAAATTCTTAAGTTTCTAAAGCGGCATGATTGTTTTCCCAATGCAGCTATTGCATATAGAATTTTATTGACCATTCCTGTGATCATTGCATCACGAGCTAAGCTTTTCTAAGTTGAAGCTATTGAAGTCATACTTATGCTCGCAATGACACAAGAAAGACTTAATAGTTTGGCTACGATAGCACTTGAGAGTGGATTGCTGGAGAAGATTAATTATGAGCATATTATTGAAGATTTTATTTCAAAAAACACTAAGAGAACGATGTTATTCAAGTAAAGATTATGCAAACCAAGAGTTCAAAAGGTACTATTCTTGATATATCGTATTTGCTCTGCAATACATATATTATTTTGGCTATATTTGGTACTTTGATTTAGACCTCACTTAAAACTTTGTACAAAGTCTTTAAATTTCACGATACGGTGTTAGATAGTATTGTAATCTTTGTATCTTGTTATCACGCAACCACCCATGATATTGTCCAGCTAAGAGATGTAGTTAGTTAGGATCAGGCTAGTTGTATTAGCCTACGTCTCTTACGGATAACTTGAGGTGGTTACGTATTGTATTCGGTTAGCGCGTTTTGTCGCCCATATAAACATGCAGGCAGTGCACGGCCAAGGGGTATCTGCTTCCACCCAATACTACTCAAAACTCTGATAACTATTTCATGGTATCAGAGCCACGGCAGATCAAATATCCAACAACGGCCGGAGGTTCTTCTTCTTCTTCTGGATTCGTCATGAGTTCTCTGATCAATCATTCCATCACAGAGAAACTTGGCAAGAACAACCATGCAATGTGGAAAGCCCAGATTCTAGCTGCAGTTCGAGGTGCTCGCCTTGAGAATTTTCTCACCAGCAAGACAAAAGCGCCTGAAATTGAGATCGATAGCAAGGATGGCGAAACTGTAATCAAGATCGCTAATCCTGCGTATGAAGAATGGCTGGCTTCGGATCAACAGGTCCTGAGCTTCCTTCTTGCCTCTCTATCAAGAGAAGTTCTAGCTCAGGTCGTGGCAAAGAAGACCGCGGCGGAGGCCTGGCGCGATCGAGGACATGTTCGCGTCGCAGACGAGAGCTCAGCGCTGTTAACACGCGCCTGGCTCTATCCACTGCTCAAAAGGCAACATGACGGTGGCGAATACATGGGAAAGATGCGTTCCTCGGCGACGAGATGGCTGCAGCAGGACGGCCTCTCGATGATGAAGAATTGGTGGAGTATATTCTCACCGGATTGGACTATGATTTCAATCCCTAGTATCGGCAATCTTAGCAAGAACCGATCCAATCTCGGTTGGTGAATTATATTCCCAGATGCTTGCTTTTGAGACCGGGATGGATCCGATCGGGCACAACCAGTCCTCTGGATTCTCAAGAATTTGGCGAACCGACGAGGGCGGAGGAGCTGGTCGCGCTGGCGAGGTGGTCGCGGAGGACGCGGCGTAAGTGCGTCTGGTCGCGCGGCCGCGGCAATGGCTTCAGCGGCAATGGTTTCGCGGCGGCAACTCTCGTCCAGAAATAACAGCTCACGCAATGGCAGCAGTAATATCTCGGATCGCCCAACATGCCAGTCTGCTTCAAGATCGCCATACTGCGACAAGTCTTGGCATAGGTATGATGAGAATTACGCTCCCGATCGAAGTATGTTGCGGTGCTACTTCAAGCTCCTATACCGTGGACACAAACCGGTACACCGGCTGGGGCTACGGATCATATAACAGAGAATTGGAAAACTCGCTTTCGTGACAAGTACAATGGCGGTGATCGATCCACACGGCGAATGGAGCGGTATGGATATTAGTCATATTGGTAAATCTACTATTCATACCCGTAGTCGCAATCTTGATCTAAACAACATTCTACATGTTCCACAAGCTACAAAAATCTTGTTTCCGTCCATCGCCTTGCTACAGATAATAATGTCTTTCTAGAATTTCATCCTAACTTCTTCTTGATAAAGGATCGGGACACGAAGAGCACACTTCTTAAAGGAAGATGTCACAAAGGCTTGTATCCTCTCGCCGTCTGCGTCCACCATCTACAAAGCAAGCCTTTGGAGTTAGCAAACCATCCTTTGATAGGTGGCACGATGTCTTGGTCATCCCGCAGCCCCCATTGTTCGAAAATCGTCGTAGTTTTAAGCTTCCTTGTCAAGTTGAGTCCAATAAAGAGTTTGTTTGTGATGCTTGTCAACAAGCAAAAAGTCACCAATTACGGTATCCAAAATCATCTAGTGTTTCAAGTCATCCTTTAGAACTTGTTTTTCGGATGTCCGGGGTCCCGCGCCGATTCTCGGGTAGATACAAATATTATGTGAGTTTTATTGATGATTTCAGCAAATTTACTTGGATCTATCTTTTGAAATTCAAGTCTGAAGTTTTTCAGAAATTTCATGAGTTTCAGAATCTTGTTGAACGGATGTTTGATCGGAAAATTATTGCTATGCAAACCGATTGGGGAGGTGAATATGAAAAACTTCATTCGTTTTTTATCAAAACTGGTATTTCACATCATGTCTCATGTCCCCATGCACACCAGCAAAATGGGTCTGCCGAGAGAAAACACAGACACATAGTTGAGATTGGTCTATCTCTCCTTGCTCATGCTTCCATGCCTCTTAAATTTTGGGATGAAGCTTTTCTCACTGCAACTTTCATCATTAACCGTATTCCCAGCAAAGTTATATCTTATACCACACCTCTGGAGCGCCTGTTCAAAATTAAACCAGATTATTCATCCTTGAGAATATTTGGTTGTGCTTGTTGGCCTAATTTGCGTCCCTACAATCATCGCAAACTTCAGTTCCGTTCCAAGGAGTGTGTTTTTCTTGGTTATAGCAGTCTACATAAGGGATTCAAGTGCCTTGATGTAGCAACCGGTCGCATTTATATTTCACGCGATGTTGTGTTTGATGAAGGAGTTTTTCCTTTTTCCAAACTACACCCTAATGCTGGCGCAAGGCTAAAGTCTGACATTTTGCTTCTTCCTCCAACTTTGTTTGCTTCACATTCAATTGAGCCTGGGGATGGATACGTAGATGGTCCACTGACTAATATTCCTACTCCTAATGAGTCTTCTGCAGTACCTAATGTCTTACAGGAAAATCAGGACGCAACACAACAAGAAAATCAGGAAATAATACAAGATTTTGGCACCGGTGTCGAACTCATTCCGGGAGCGGTTTCTGGGCATACGTTGCCGGAACGTCATCCTACATCGGCATTTAATTCGCTAACTGCTGAACCGGCGGATCGATCCGAACCTGGACGTCCGTCTTTGCTGGGACGATTTCCGGCGCCCGCTGCGTCTGGTTCACTGCTTGCCGAACCGGTGAGCGGGATTTCTCCGGCATCAGCATCCGCGCCTCTGCAGGAGGACGGATCTTCTGCACCGGGAGCACAAGCATCCGCATCTGTATCGCTGCAGGACGCATCTTCTGCACCGGGAGCACAAGCACAAGATTTTACTGTATCACAGAGACCACACACGCGACTTCAAGCTGGCATCAGCAAACCCAAGGTATATACAGATGGTACTTTTCGCTATGGCTGTTTTACTTCATCTGGTGAACCGCAATATTTAGAAGAAGCTCTAGGAAATAAGAATTGGAAACAAGCAATGGATGTTGAGTATGATGCCCTGATTAAAAATAAAACTTGGCATCTAGTTCCACCTCAGAAAGGCAGAAACATAATAGATTGCAAATGGGTGTATAAAATTAAACGCAAAGCTGATGGGAGTCTAGACAGGTATAAGGCTAGACTAGTTGCAAAGGGTTTTAAACAAAGATATGGTATAGACTATGAAGATACTTTTAGTCCAGTTGTCAAACCAACTACCATTAGAATTGTTCTGTCCATAGCTGTCTCGAGGGGGTGGAGTCTTCGTCAGCTAGATGTTCAGAATGCCTTTCTCCATGGCTTTCTTGAAGAAGAGGTTTATATGAGACAACCTCCAGGTTATGAGGATAAAACCAAGTTGAACTATGTATGTAAATTGGATAAGGCTTTATATGGCTTGAAACAAGCTCCAAGGGCATGGTACTCGATTGAGTCTTAAGTTGCGGATCTTGGATTTAATCCTTCAAAGCAGATACCTCCTTGTTTTTCTTCAATAAGGGTGGTGTTATTATATTTGTGTTGATCTATGTTGATGACATAATAGTTGCAAGCTCAACTCAAGATGCTACTCTAGCTCACAAGGTCAACTCACCAGAATTTGCTCTTAAGGATTTGGGAGAACTTCATTATTTCTTGGGTATAGAGGTAAACAAAGTTCGTGATGGCATAGTTCGACCCAAGACAAATATGCTCGATTTGTTAAAAGGGTAGGCATGGCCGACTGTAAGCCAGTAGCCACACCATTAACAACTAATGAGAAGTCGCGGTCTCGACGGAACTTCTCGGGGACGAATGAAGCAACTCAATCTGAAGCATTGTTGGTGCACTTCAATATCTAACTCTTACAAGACCCGATATTACTTTTCCGTTAATAAGGTGTGTCGGTTTTGCATGCTCCTACAACAGTTCATTGGGCATCTGTGAAAAGAATCTTGAGATATCTGAAACAATCAACCAAGGTTGGACTCAAGATTAGTAAATCTAGTTCTCTTTTGGTTAGTGGTTTCTCAGATGCAGATTGGGCTGGATGCCTTGATGACAGACGTTCTACAGGTGGTTTTGCAGTATTCCTGGGTTCCAATCTAGTCTCATGGAGTGCACGCAAACAGCCTACTGTGTCAAGATCAAGCACTGAAGCTGAATATAAAGCTATAGCTAATGCAACTGCAGAAATTATGTGGATTCAAACACTTCTACAAGAGCTTGGAATTGAGTGCCCACGTCTTGTAAATTGTGGTGTGACAACATTGGAGCTAAGTACCTTCTGCAAATCCTATCTTTCATGCTCGTACCAAACATATTGAGGTTGATTATCATTTTGTACGAGAACGAGTATCTAGAAAATTATTAGAAATTGACTTCGTTCCCTCAAAAGATCAAATTGCAGATGGATTCACTAAGGCGCTTTCCACACAACAGTTGGAAAACTTTAAGTACAATCTCAACCTAGCACAGTTGTGATTGAGGGAGGCTGTTAGATAGTATTGTAATCTTTGTATCTTGTTATCACGCAACCACCCATGATATTGTCCAGCTAAGAGATGTAGTTAGTTAGGATCAGGCTAGTTGTATTAGCCTACGTCTCTTACGGATAACTTGAGGTGGTTACGTATTGTATTCGGTTAGCGCGTTTTGTCGCCCATATAAACATGCAGGCAGTGCACGGCCAAGGGTATCTGCTTCCACCCAATACTACTCAAAACTCTGATAACTATTTCATGGTATCAGAGCCACGGCAGATCAAATATCCAACAACGGCCGGAGGTTCTTCTTCTTCTTCTGGATTCGTCATGAGTTCTCTGATCAATCATTCCATCACAGAGAAACTTGGCAAGAACAACCATGCAATGTGGAAAGCCCAGATTCTAGCTGCAGTTCGAGGTGCTCGCCTTGAGAATTTTCTCACCGGCAAGACAAAAGCGCCTGAAATTGAGATCGATAGCAAGGATGGCGAAACTGTAATCAAGATCGCTAATCCTGCGTATGAAGAATGGCTGGCTTCGGATCAACAGGTCCTGAGCTTCCTTCTTGCCTCTCTATCAAGAGAAGTTCTAGCTCAGGTCGTGGCAAAGAAGACCGCGGCGGAGGCCTGGCGCGCGATCGAGGACATGTTCGCGTCGCGAGACGAGAGCTCGCGCTGTTAACACGCCGCTGGCTCTATCCACTGCTCAAAAGGCAACATGACGGTGGCGAATACATGGGAAAGATCGTTCCCTCGGCGACGAGATGGCTGCAGCAGGACGGCCTCTCGATGATGAAGAATTGGTGGAGTATATTCTCACTGGATTGGACTATGATTTCAATCCCTAGTATCGGCAATCTTAGCAAGAACCGATCCAATCTCGGTTGGTGAATTATATTCCCGGATGCTTGCTTTTGAGACCGGATGGATCTGATCGGCACAACCAGTCCTCTGGATTCTCAAAGAATTTGGCGAACCGACGAGGCGCGGAGGAGCTGGTCGCTACTGGCGAGGTGGTCGCGGAGGACGCGCGTAGTGCGTCGGTCGCGGCGGCCGGCAATGGCTTCAGCGGCAATGGTTTCAGCGGCGGCAACTCGTCCAGAAATAACAGCTCACGCAATGGCAGCAGAATATCTCGGATCGCCCAACATGCCGTGTCGCTTCAAGATCGGCCATACTGCAGACAAGTCTTGGCATAGGTATGATGAGAATTACGTTCCGATCGAAGTATGTTGCGGTTGCTACTTCAAGCTCCTATACCGTGGACACAAACTGGTACACCGATACAGGGGCTACGGATCATATAACAGGAGAATTGGAAAAACTCGCTTTCCGTGACAAGTACAATGGCGGTGATCAGATCCACACGGCGAATGGAGCAGGTATGGATATTAGTCATATTGGTAAATCTACTATTCATACCCAGAGTCGCAATCTTGATCTAAACAACATTCTACGGATCATATCTGCTTCCACCCAATACTACTCAAAACTCTGATAACTATTTCATACGGCCCTGACAAAAACGAGATCTCCTGATTTGTTTTCCTCCCGCAGCTCGGATCTTTTCGTCCTGCCGCTGTGCTTTCTCAGTGTTTCTTCGCCTCAGCCACCTCTGCAACTTGTCTGACAGCCGTACATCTCGACGGCCCTGTTCTGACAAGTTGTGAATATCTAGCTTGACTTTTATCAAAGCTCCGGACTGGATTTTGCCCCCGCCACCGGTTTTTTGCTCACAGATGAAACCCCACCGCCTCACTGATCCCGTTGCCGACCTGACAGCGCCACAATCCAGTCCACGCCCGAGGAAGCACTTACACCCTCATGCCACGCCACCGCTGGCTAAGCACTCCCACACCTTCCCGCCAGGACACATGCCGCAACCCGACGGAGCCTTCTCCTGTTGTAACATCCAGAAAACTCAGAGGATCTGTATAATAAAATGTTGTAGAATATTTTGTATAGTATGGTGTTGAGTCGGGTTTTGAAAGTGTTTTTCTGAAGAATATTATGAAAGAGCCCATCTGTTTAATTAACAGAGAATCCTAAGTTTGAATTCGAATCTGAAAAGATGATCCATAAAGAAAACTCTGAAAGTTAACGTAAATAGGTTTTCAAAGAAGCAAGGACAGATTTAAATTTCAGGAGTATAAGTGGCGGCGATCTGCGATGAAAGCTTTCTAGAGATGAGTAGGGCAAGCTTAGGTGTATATATATATATATATATATATATATATATATATATATATATATATATATATATATGCATGTATATATATGTATATATATGAGTGCTTTACACAAAGTAAATATATCTCCAATTATAAAAGAAAAGAGGAGAAAAATAAAAGAAAAGGAAAAGAAGTCGGTTGTAGGCCTTAGAGTATTAAACGAAACAACCATTTTGTGGCGAAATAATTTTATTAAACCCAAAAATATCTCCTTGAGCCTCTGTGAATTTTCTAGAATTTTTGGTGTAGATTTAGTATTTTTCCGAATTATATTATGTTTTCTAGCATTTCTGAAAATGCAAAATCAAAATAAAACTCAAAATCCCACCCCGGCCGACGCGTGGACGGGCTGGATCCGCCCACGCCGCCCCGGATCCGCCATCCTCTCCCTCGGGCGACGCGCGTCCGGTCCGGATAGCGCCACGTCCCACCCGGCGCCATCTCGGCCGCCGCGGATCCTCACCCGCCCTCTCTCTCGCAAGCGGGCCCCGCATGTCGGGCCCGTTCCCCCTTTCTTCCTCCTCCTCCGCCGCGGACCCCCCCTCCGCCACGACCCGGCCGGACCGCCTGCGGAATCCCGCAGAGGCGTGTATGGGAAGGCCACGACACCGCCCACGACCCACCACGCCCCTGCCGCCGCGATCGCCGGCCGCAAGACCGCCGCCTGGCACCGCCCATGTCTGCGGCGGGTCCGCCGTGGCTGCCGCCTTGTCGGCTATAAAGGCGCGTCACGCCAAAAGAACCGCCGTGACACCTCAACGTTTCCCTCAGTGCTCAATTGCCCCAAAAGCCACCCGTGCGCCGGAGAGCCCCTTCTTCCCCAACTCCGGCCGACGGCCCCTTGCGGCGATTACACCGATCCTCACCGTGGGAGCTCAATTCCTTGCTCCCACACCATCTCCAGACCGTCGCCGAGCTATTGCTGGCCTCCCCTGAGCTCCTCGCCGACCGTAGCTCGCCGACGCCGTGAGCTCTCCCTGAGCCGCCGCTGCTGCTCGTCGCCGACCCACCTCCGGTGATCCCCGGTCCTCCTCGTCGCCAAATTTATTCATTTTAGCTCCAAATTTAGTGAAATCAATTTCTAAATTCATCTAAAATCAAGGACTACCAAATGAAACCAGAACCAACACTTTTGAAGCTTGTTCAAATTTTCATTGTGTTATTTGATTGTTGTGATGATTTTTATCTAAATTTTCGCGATAAAACGTAGCTTCGAGACTCAAGAGGAGGAAGGCTGCAATGTCAGAGAATCCAACGTTCAAAACCCAGACCTCAACAACCAAGGCGAGTCAATGCTTTGATCATATTGAGCCTATGTTTTCAATAAAGTATTTTGGTTTAAGTATTATAACTTGCATGCTTATATTTATGTTGCGATACATGTTAATTTCAGATTCTAGATATATGCCCATGTTCTCTTGGTTTAGTATATATCATTTGCAATACTTTGACTATGTGATCCTTGTCACCCTAGTAAAAGTAATAGTGCTACAACTCCTTTGAAACTAAGTCTATAATTATAAATGCATGCTTAGAGTTGTTTAGATAAACAAGGGTGTAAGAGCACCCTAGCATATCTTGTAAATTAAAGAAAGTAGTATTGGTCAGTCATTGTGATGATGACTGGTTTATGTGGGTATAAGAGTATTTTCGAAAGAACCTCACATGCTTAATTATCTGGGCGGATGGTTGAGGGCGGGAGTGTTGAATGGTGCCGTGATAGCACAGATTTGTGATAAAGTGGTGCCGTGATAGCACGAGAGATTTTGGCAGAACCGCCCAGATAGCACTTAAGGACTGAATCTTGTGATAATCTCCCACGATATAACAAGTACAACCACATGCTGGCAAAGTGTAGGCAGGGCCAACTAATTTGCGTTGACTTAGTAAGAGTTGCGTCGGTGTGAACACGGACGGGTAAAGGATGGCCACATCCTCCGACGTGATGGCGCAAGAGGGGGCTTCTGGAAGGGTGGTCGTACCCGGAGGAAGTGGAAACCTTAGCGGTCGCAACTCTGCTAGGAAAATGCATTGTAAAAGCCTTGTGATAGTCTACTCAACTGCATGGCTAAGGAATCATATGGGGCAATGAGCATATCTATCTCATGTGGGTAAAGTGTACACACTCTGCAGAGTCAAAGCTATTCGAATAGCCGTGCCCACGGTTATGAGCAGACATGGGAACTTAACCAGATATAGTTCTATTTCAAAATCTTTTAAAAAGGGCAGAGAAATGCCTTTATGGGAAGGCAGAGTAAGGCCCTCATGGAGTTGTCCTGGGCGTCGTCCCAGTGGTAATATTAGCGGCTATACGCTAAAGGCATGGTATGAAGAGCAGAGACCATGTAATGGTGGATGGTCTCTGATTCGATAAAGATAAATATATATGTCATCGAGTATCATGTTTAAAATTCAAATGGCTAGGTCCTAGGGAATTTTAAGTATTATAATTCAAAAAACATATTTCCGCAAACAAAACAACTTGAGCCTTCCCTTGTCAAAAGCCTTGCATTCTACCTACTGCATTCTGTGTGTTGACTCGCTGAGCACGGTGGTTAGTGTGCTCACTCTCGCAATACCAAAAATCCAGATTCGGGAGCTCAAGATCCGTATGCCTACGAGGAAGCACCTGCTACAGATGGAGAAGACCGCGCCGGGAATTAGGACGAATAATCCGCGCTTAACACCTTAGGCATCTAGACTAAGGTGTGGTTTCATCCAGATATTCTAGAGCCCTAGAATATTTGTATGACCACTTTTGCCCTCAGTCTTTGCTTGTGGTTTAAAGGCCTACTTTGTATCTCTTCCGTTGCTAGACTTTTGTAATGTAAATATTTGGCCTGCTTGGCCCTATTGTAACAACTGCACCTTTGTGAAGTCCTAACTTCACTTTTGCAATGTAATATTATTATGGCTTGTTGTGAATTCCGCATGTATGAAATGATTCAGCAATGTATCTGTGTGCATTATCTACTGATCCAGGGAATAATGCAGTAAGGCACAGCAGATTCTGGATTGCAAAATCCGGGTCTGACACCTGTGCCACCGCCACACATCACCTCAGCCCAAGCCAATTATATAATCGACACCCATCGTCCAAAGGATGCTCTAACACGCATGCTCATATTGGTTAGTGTCTCGGAGAACCACTGAGCCATGGAAAACCGTTGAGAAGAATCCTCACCGCCGACAAAGCTCCGGCCAACCCCGACCTTGTCCAAGGCTAAAAATGGATTCACCTTACTTCCAGGAGTGAGGAGTCCATCTATGTCCTCGGTTTTCACCAGAGTTAACCGTAGCGTCGGGAATTGCCATAGCAAACAACCTCTGTTCGACCGCTAAAGTGCGCGCGGGACAAGAAGATGAATAGTGCTCAACCCGGTACTATAGCGTCTGACCCGTTAGTGAATAGTGCTTAACCTGGCACTGTAGTAGTCCAACTCGTTAGTGAATAGTACCAGACACGCAATGAACAATGCATACATGTTACTGTTTATCCATACCTAAAATGCAAAATATATCCACTTTGTTCGTCTCGATCCTATGAATTCATTTTTCAACCCCGTTTAGCCTAAAGGAACTACGACAAAATCCTATCCGGCCCAGATATCCCATTCGGTACTATTTTCACAATTGTCGTTCACTCAAAACCTAAAAATTGGGTATGCACCCATTTTAACCATCTCGACCCCATAAAGCTCATCCTCAACTTGGGTTGGCAAAATTAGACACAGGTCAAACCCTAGACCTCCTAAACACTAGTTCAAGCCTTAAATCCAATTCGGTCCAAAGCCTCCATTGTTCGCCAAAATCTATACACTTGTCGTGATCGTTTTGAGCCACAAAGTCCATTCTCAACTCTACTTAGCCTACATACGCTCTGACAAAACCTTAACCCATCCAGATATCCTTCTAAATCTGTGTCCGGTACTGTGTCAGCCGTCACTATTCGTCGAAGCCCTAAAAACACATGTATACCCACTTGATTTTCTTAAGCCCGTCTACACCCTTCCCAACTCCGCTTCGCCGTCCTAGACTCTGATAAAACTCTAAACCACCTAGATAATGTTTAGACCCCAAAATCCAATAACTATCCATATTTGCAACCTTTCGCCGAAACCAAAATACCACCTATATAGCCAACTCGATCGTCTTAAGCACATCTAACTCAATTCCAACTTTGTTCAACCAAATCAAGCACCATCTAAACCCTGACTACCCAAGCCTACTTTCTTTTGGTTATTTATTTGTATTTTGTTTCTAGCTTGCATTCTACAAAGCAGAAACTTATTTGTATTCGTTTTCTGCGTTAGTATTTGGACCACATGAGCTGGTCAACAAAAGAGCTACAAGAAGAATTCAGGAAGTCAGTATCCAACTTGAAGATCACATAAACTATGGACAAAAGGCAAGTCACATGTTTTTGATCATATTGAACCTACATTCCTTTAATTATTTATTTATCAGTACTTTCATTATGTTATTTACAAGTTGTTATTTCTTGTACAATAATATTTAGAATGATATGATATTAGCTAATGTCCTACCACTCGAAAAAGCTCTGTTTAATTTGATAGCCATATTCATGTTGACAAGACTTAGTAATATTAAATATATAACTAAAGTAATCATGGTAGCTCAGGAACTCAACAATTTTCCACTACTAAGAGGCTTGGCATTTTGTTGATAGAATTTTATAAGTGGTTCTAGGATAAGAAAGGATCGCGGGAGGCCATGAGTTGGCCGGATCCCATGACCTTATCCTAGGGTAGAGACTTGGACCGGAAAGATGGCAGTGCGGTGGGCACTGAAATATGGATTTGTGGGTGGAAGTTGACTCAGTGAAAACTAAGGACTAGACTTTTATGCCAAGTAAAGAACATAGCGATCGTCCAACCACAAGCGTTGATTCGTTAAGCCTAGATCAAGTAACTGCTCAAGTTCGATTGAATATCTACAAAGTGTGGGGAGAGACAGAGGGAGAGTCCGTATGGGAGGTGGTTAACCATATAACGGTAGGGCTATAACAAATCGGGCGTGGCCTGTGGGTCACTCGAGTTTGTTGAGAACAAAAACTACTAGGTAGAGGCTATATAAAGAATCGAGTAGTGAAAAATCTTGTTTTCTTGAACCCGGACATGGGAATTGAGAGATCTTGTGGGTAAAGCTGGGTAATTCTACATAGTCATGATTAATGGTATTCGAATACGTTGTGCTTCCAGTAAATAAAGTTGTGTTTAATGAGTGAATCCAACAGCTAAGTATAAGTAGATTTGGAAATGTTGAAATTTGGTAATCAAGTTTGGAACCTCGACTCTTTAAGAAGTATTGTTCTTCCGTTGTTTAAAAATGTTATGAATAAAACTGCATCCACAAATACTTGTAAAACCCATATATCCCTATCTATTGAAAATCCTAGCAAGTAGCTATATAGCATTTCTCCATGTGACTTGTTGAGTATAGTTGGTTGTACTCAATCTTGTTTTACCTTCCCCAACATAGAAATCAAAAGAAGAAAGAACGTTGCAAGTATTCGTTTTAGAGTTACAACCGCACTCAAACGTTCATGTAGAAGATCTCTTCAATTCTTTTGATTGTAAGTTAAGTTTAGGACTTAGACACTCATTAAAATTTCTAAAGTTGACTATTAGGTTTTATTTTAATAAAATTAACTCTTTTAGAAGTTTATGAGCAGTCATGATACTCCTTTTATCCGCAACTAAACTACTAGGTTGTGGGACGTATAACAACCCTGTTCCAAAAACAAGGGCGTTACAAGATGGTCCACAAAACATTCATTCAGCATGCAAGAATATCTTACATCTCAAATTTTCAGTTAGTCAAAAACACGAAAATGGTGCAATGTTTGAGCATCTCAGTCGCAAAGTCAGAAACACTCTGAAAGACGGAGCTCTTCCGTGGTGCTTTCATGAGGGCAGTCACATGAATCCAGGTTTAGGAACACTAGGTTAGTCCACTTACAACAGAATACCCACAGGATTGTTCACAAAGGGTGCCATTCCTGGAGGTATTTACAACGCTCAACACACGACACTTTCAATGGACTGATTGAAAGTACCCGGGAAAAGGATTGATTTAAGGATCCAATCGGCTACCACAGGCTGCGCAACGAACATACATACAGAAGCCAACAAAGATGGTGCCATGTGCGGCGGTAATACTGCCCAGTAGATTTCCTCTACTTGGTAGTCCGACAAAATCCGAGTCAGCCTGGCAATGCGTGAACTAGCTGAGATACCATCCGACATAGCCTTAGGATCATCATGCGTCCTGGCTGAAGGTCCCTTACAGAAACCATAACCTTGTCAAGGTTTGGTTGTGCTAGCGTTGTCTGAGCTTCACATACCTTAATCAGCAACTCAGATGGCTCAGAAGGATAGATCGCGCTGTTCAAAATTAAGCAAGGTGTCCATGATAAGCAAATAGTATAGCAATGTATGAATAAGCTCCAGTTTCGTTGAACTAACCGGATCAAGTCTGTCATGTCAATGGTGAAAGCAATCCTCTTGCCGCTCTTGAAACTCATGAAGCAAAGACGGAAGGCAAGTTGTCCTACTTGAAATAGTGCAAATTTGCAGTGATTACTTGATTGCCTGGTTTAAGAGTATACTAGAGCAGTAGAGCTAGACAGAAATTGATCTACATTGGATTCTATATTTATGATTCTTAGATACTTCCATTAGTGAACTTAAAATAATAGCTATGGTGGGATTGGAATTCTCCAAGTAAACTCACAGTTGACAACATACAACTATCTTCTATTAACCATTGTCTGAATCATATAAAGTTTTCTCCTTTTTTTTTCAGATGTACCTTCACCTATTAAAACATGGAGACATCTCCATTCTTCTCCACTAACTGACACTCGGCAGTAGTTTTGCTTGACAGCCTATGCACTATCTACCTCCAATCAAGTAAAATAACAAATAACATCCTATGAATTGAGGAACTGAAAATAGTGGCAGTGAACGTAGCCATTTTGTTATGAGTATTAAGTATATGAATGTAAATTTCTAGGAGAGCTGTAATATGTCAAAAAGAGATGTTTATGAGTTATTGCTTTATGATACAAGCACAATATTATTTAAAAATACAAAAGGGAAGGGATAGAGACTTAGAGAGCAGACCTGTCTGGGACTCCACACCAAAAGCTGCAGAGGTCAGATTCAATAACTCCATTTTAGCAACCTCAATTTCTTCTAAAACATCAATAAGATTACCCAGAAGCAAACTTGTTTCCTGCACAAATAGCAGAGGCACGTTAGCCTGCAATAAACAGAATTATGCTATGAAACTTCTAAGACATGAATGCCATCTCAAACTTGCAAGTTAAGTGTCTCTATGCTCAAATAGATACAACTGATTTGGTAAAGTACTATCATATAAAACACAGAACACATGTGGTATACAATGTGTGTGTATGATGTACGTGATACAAAAGATGATGCCCTAAAAAATAGCTCCTTCACATGTAACTTGATATTAACAGGCATAATTTAAGTTTACTCAAAGAATAACATGTAGTTCAAATTGTCTCACACCTCAGAATTTTCCGAGTAAAAGGCAAACTCACCATTGTCTTCTTCTGCAAGGATCTTAAGTCACCAACTCTTTGGTTCTCCTCAGCTTTGAAAACAAAATTGAATGCCACAAACGCATTCAAATTTGGAAATGTCTGACCAAGAGTACAGTGTCATGAGATTTCTAACATGCAGAAGAATATATCAGTTTGCTCATCTTACCTGTCCTATTTTGGTTCCACTCAATGAGTTATTCACAAATATGCCTGACATATCACTGATATTTAAGATGATCCTGTCGAAGGAACAGTAATACAACAAGTAAGACAAGGAAAATATATTTCCATTGTTGGCTTGTTGCCAGAAGTTACAAAAATTGCGGGATTTTGTGGCCAGGATCAGGGTTAGACACCAGCTAACGCAGAGCTAGGACTTACTTGACTAGTACAAAGTTTTGACCAATTATAGACAGGCTTTGCATTATTCTTGTACAGAAATATTTTTTCAAAAACAGAAAATAAAAAAGTTGCAACTTGCCAAGTCCATGCAGGTCACGGTAACCAGACAAAATCATCCAGTTTACGGCTTGAAGCCCACTGAGCCAGTTAAAGCCAGTAATTGGTTTGAACAAGTACCAACAACCTGGTAGTTTCCCGTTACAGAGTGGATAGGGGAATCGTAGTTGCTATACTGATATACTATGCAAAAAGAAAAGGTAACTATGAGAATGATTACCTTTGGAACAACAAATTGCAATAGTTGAGAATGACATCACGCTTATTTTCCCTTTTAACTAGGTCATTTAGCTCCCAGAGCTGAAAAACGAAAAGAAATGTAAGTCGCAAAAAGGGAGAAAAAGTATATACAGTAGATTTAAGTCGTACACCAATACCCAAGATTGCTGGTGGATGATCCAACACTGATTTCTCATCTCCAATTTCTCTTCAGAAGCCCTGATAACTTCATCATAGCTAATATCACCTTTAATCTTGCAAATACATTCAAGAGAACTCTTTGCATTCTCTACCTTCTGTTGAATCATGCTGAGTTCAAGCCTTTTTCAGTTATCATAGCAAGTCCATCCTGGGGAAACACAAGATGTATTAGTCATTGCAAAAAATAGAAATGTATGTGTGAGTGAATACATACATATCTGCATTAGTACCAAAGCAATGCAAATTCTCTACTATATTTGGGCAAACGCAAGTATATAAGTAGATGATGGTAGATAGAAGCAACAGAATTTACCGAGAAGAAAGAGTAACAAAGAAATAGAACAAATGGATGTAGTAAGAGCTGCAGAAGCAGTAGTAACAACAAGAAGCACTATTGCTGATAGCTTGGAAGTAATAGATCAGCTTCATGACAGCAACTGAAAAAAATACTCTACATTATTGAATGTCAGATCTTTCACTATAGTTGTCTACACTCTATAGTCGACTGATTCTTACAAGTTTGACAACTGAAACCAAAATGGCCATTTGAAAGTAATGCTTGAAACTTGAAAGTATGATATGCAATGCCACAAAGAAGGCAGAGAGTTCTAAACCCATAAATATGAACATAACTCTGCGAAGTAACTAGCACACTACAGTACCTGTCTGTCACTGGCAGCAGTCAAATTTGCCTCATGAAGAGGAGCTTCCTTTATTTGTGCAGCACCCGCTGTGGGACAACTATGATGTGAAATCTTAGATTTCAGATAGCAGCACTCTTGAATGCCAACTTGACATAGCTGTGTCTTATTCTGCACCAAAACAGAATGAAAGGAAGTAAGCTAGCAGCTTACCGAACCTCATAAGCCATCAAAAGGGCTAAAAGGAAGAGGAAATAATTCCTACTTGAAGTTTATCTAGCTTCACACGATTTATTTGCAGTTTTGCCTTTTCGTATATAAGCTTGTCATGAAGAGATCTTGCCTCGGCTAATCTAAAAAAGGATGTAAGTTATATATTCACTGCTATCTCATAGGCAGTGATGCATGATATAAAATTTCAAACAATAGGTACCTGTTTTGCTGATCATTGCAGCAATCATGAATCCTCTTCAGAAATCAAACACATCACATAGATAAGTGGAAGTAATTTTTCCTAACAGCAACAGACAAGATGATAACAACTAAATGATGATAGCATACCACAGCAGTAGAAAGCCTCTTATATTTTCTAGCCATCTGAATCTCCCCCAGCATATCTCCTGACATATCAAGCTTGATTCCAGAAGAAACAGAAAACAGCATTACATACAACAAGCTCACACTTCATAAAACATTTCCATGGAGCATTTTGAATGCTAGATCATTAGATTGAAATATTGATTTGAACATATCATATGCAGAAATCAATTTGCTGAACAGAGATATTCACAGAAGAGGTCTAGAGAACTGTATATTCTGAACATCAGTTAGCAACCGTACTCAAGCTCCAAATAGGCAAAGTATACAATATCAGACTGGTCTCTAGAAGTGCGCCAGTGCTATTTTGAATACTTCACTAGAGGAACAGCTCAGAAATTTGCCTCTTCGGGATTTGAGGATAGATATGTTTGGAAACAATCAAGAAATTTTTGAAGGAATCATGATCATCTGATTACAGAACTTAAGTAATCCCGGATTACACAAGATAATGTTAAATATTCCTAAGAATTAAAAAGTAAGGATTTCAAGCTTATGATTCGTATCATTTACAAGATTCCAAGGACTAGGTAGAGCCAAGGCTTACATCCTAAAGATCACAATAATATATTCGCTCAACTAAAATCTAAGGTACGATCAAGACAAACAAGCTAAATATGAACACTGTGATGTAAGAATTCATAGAACTAAATATTTATTTACAGTGCACTAGCTTTTCATCTGCCAATAGAAACAAGTTAATTCATTTCACGAGTTACACCTAACTACTTTTGAGCAAAACTGGGTATGGAAATAAATTTTAGCCAAAATAATGCGCCCCCTTCTGAGAAAATTATTGAAGCATATTAAACAAAATAGGACTATTGCAGTACTGTAAGTGTCTCTAAAGACTTGAAAATCAATACGAAATAATGTTAACGTTAATCTAGTAACAGGGGAAAATGTATACCTGTTGTAGGTTAAGCTTACTTATAGATGCTGAGAAAATTTGCTTCGTGGCATTAGATATGGTGAATGCTACCTATACAGGGAAAACAGTTCAGATTTTATATAGAGAGTAGTCACTTCAAAGTCCAAACACTTTGAGGAGCAAGAAACATGAATAACTTTGAAGGTTTGGATATAGCTTAAACTGGCAAATTTTAGTTTTTACCTTGTTCCAATCATTATATACTGATTGCCCATTATCATGAGCCTCACTCTGATTTTCTTCTATCATACGAGAAGACAAAGATACACAAGGAAGCTGTTTTCGTGATGTTATTGGACTTCTTGGCCCCTTTGCTGTTTTGTCAGGCCGCTCTTGTTCAGCACGGCCATTTTCTGTAACACTCCTTTTTCTTCCACCACCATCTAAATCCAGAAGAGGACCGCATTCATGACTAGGTTGCCTATCCAAAGAAAGGACATCGCATGAAGTATCCTGAACCATAGCAGCCTCATTTAGTTCCTGCCTTGGAGGAGTACCTACAATAGAAGCCTGACTAGTTCTCTTCAGCTGTCGTCGTGGAACAGAATTAGAAGAAACTGATATGGTGGAGCAATGATCTTCAGATTTGCTGAATGTGCTATTTGGTTGAAGACCAAGTTCATTCCTCTCAACCAATGGTAATCGGAGATTATGAGTTGCAGGTGATTCATGAAGCCTGAACTTCAGTACACGATCTTCAAGAGCTGAAATTCTCTTACCATGTTTTACAAACTCACTCCCCAAAGAACAAGCCTCCTGGCTTACCACATTACTAGTGGAAAAGGCAATAGGACTGAAGAGTTGCTGTCTTTTGGAGCGTAGAGAGGATATAGAGCCTTGTGGAATTTGCAAGGACTGAACTACAGTTCTTGGAGTATGTGGAATGGTTTCCGAATCCATCACTTGATTTTGCTGGTGCAGCTGCTCAGCATCCTTCATTGAAAAGGCAGTAACTGCCCTAGACAAAATGGTAGCATTTGCAATGTGATTTGCTCCAGGTGGTTGATCTTTTGACAATGATTGATCCAAGAGATGGGTTTGCAAGTCAACATTACTCATGAAGGATCTATACGGTGGAGAGAGCATTGCAGGAGTTTTTGCAGTTTGATTAACATCAGGGTGAATAGCTATGTGGTCATTGTTGCGGTTCTCCTGCAAAATATGCAATTCCAAAAATCAGATAAGCGCCAAAACAACGGGTGGCCAATAAGACAAATAATCATCACCTCTGAAATATATTGATGAAGGAACTATGAGAAACAAGAGACATAAGGAAAAACTCATAAAAGATTTTAGCTTAAATTAACCAATGCAACTGTAATATAATTGGCCCCAACTACTGCTATGAAAGATGTTTTTTAAAACATTGTCCAACATGCTAGATAATGTTAAGGGTACAAGTGTCATTTCCTATTTTAGGGTAGTGTTGAGTCCTATAATATATAATGCATTTTAGGGTTGTGAGGGCACTTTGTAATCACATTCATGATACAAAAATAATAGATCAGATCTATTCCAAGAAAAGTTTGCTGGCATCGACAACGTGTTTTCTGAGCATCGTTTTTCTTTTGTCTTCGGTGTGTACTCATTCGAGCGATCGAAGCGTTCGAGCGGCTGAAGTCTTCGAGTGGAGGGACATTACGACTACATGCGTCCGCGGTCGGAGCGAGCGATTGAAGGGAACGGTCGGACGCTCGAAGCGTTCATCGAGCACGTGCGAGCGAACCAACATCTTGAGGTCGTAATCTACATCCGGTAATTTAGATTATTTTTCTTCTGCTTTTAGTTTTGGTTTCAGGTGTCAAAAAGCGGAGGCAATCATTCACCCCTTTGATTGTGTCATACGATCCTACAGTACCAGAGCTCTAGCGCTCTCGATCCAACTTCCGCTACTGCTGCCCCCGGGAGGAGCGATCTTCGCTCCCAGGGGCAGCTACCGCCGCCACCGCCACTTCTGCCCTCCCCGTCCTCTCCTAGCCACCCAGTGTTGGGTCGCCGTCGCCCCGGCCTCCCGAGCCGCCGCATCCCGGCCTCCTCGCGCACCACCTTGGATCCGGCTGCCGCAACTCCTGGCCACTCACACCACACCACCTCCTCCCAGTATGCCCGTGCTTGCCTCGGCCTGCATCCACTCGCGCTCACGCGTGCCTCTGCGTTGCACCGCCGCCGGGCGTCCTCCTGGCCGCCGCCAAGCCGGATTCACCAGATGCGGCCGGATCCGGCCGTCTCCACTGCCGCCTTCGACGTGTCGTGCCACCGCCAACCGGATCCGCCACGCGATCTTGCTCTCCACCATCGATCCGGCCGCCCACGACGCCGCCGCAACAACCAAGCCAACTGCCGCCCCTCACCTCGGGTTCCTTCACGCCCCCCTCCTGGCCTCCACCCTTTGGCCGCCGCCCTCTCCTGGCCACCATGCCCACTCCGCCCTCTCCCGGTCACTGCGCCTGCGCCATCGCCTCCTGGCCGTCGCTACCACCCTAGGCCTCCACCGGCTTCTCCTTCTCTGGCCTCCTCCCCTGGCCGGTGAGAGATTCAGTTGGAGGAGCAAGGCAATAGAGGGGAAGCATGGGGAAAAGGAGGAAAAGCCAGGGAGATGGGTGGCTAGGTCGTTCAGCCGATTCGAGAAAAAGGAGAGGGTGAACAAAAGTGGTGGTGGAGCTGAGGATGCTAGAATCCGATGCCTTTGAGTCCTTTTCGTTTTGCATCTTCCATTGCATCGATCCAAGTACGTTGCCATCTCTCTATCAGTTCGTTAAAGTCGTGCGAGTCCACAAAATCCGTGTCAGTCAGCCGATTGTTTTGCTAGCCACGTTCCATCCTTTTGGATGAGTGTGGTCCACTCATTCCTTTCGCATAGCCGCAGCCGCTGCTCTTTTCTTTGAGCCGCTGCAGATCGTAGAAGTTTTCATGATGCCGCCGCTTCTCTCTGAGTCGCCGCCCCAAGTTTCCAAGGCCACCGCGCTTCTCTTCTGCGCCGCCGCCGTCTTAGGCTTTGATCTGCGCTGTTATGCCTCTCTCTCTCTCTTGATTTGATTTGCTCTCTCTATTTGTCACCTTCCACATCCTCTTCATCGTGTTGCCGCGGTCGACTTTGCTCCCCGCCACCTCTACTTTCCCAGCCCCTGCACTTTGTGCTTTCTGAGTTGTTGCACAATTCCGAATGGTTGGCATGCTTATTAAGGCGTCGCTTAGGCGACGCTTAAGCGTCGCCTAAGCGGTAAGGCGGCTCGGGGGGCCAAGGCGTCGCCCCCGCCTTGCCGTTCGTCCGCCTTAGGTTAGAGAAAACCAGATCTGAGACGGGAACGGCGGCTAAACCATAGAGACAAGGGCGAAGAGTACTCACCTCGCCTGGAACCCTAGGCGGCGGGACCTCCATCTCGCGTCCTCACGCCTTGGCCTCTGTGGCGCTGCCGAGCCGCCTCGCCTCCGGGAGGCGGTGAGAGAGGAGGAGGAGGCGGCGGCGGCCGGGAGTGAGGAGGAGGGAGGCGGCGTCGCTGGAATGAGGAGGCGGCGGGGGAGTGAGGAGGAGGAGGCGGCTGGGAGTGAGGAAGGAGGGTGGCGGCTGGAATGAGGAGGAGGAGGAGGCGGTGGGAGTGAGGGAGGAGGGTGGCGGCGGGGAGGGAGTGAGGAGGAGGAGGCGCTGTCGCTGGAATGAGGGAGGAGGCGCGATCGGGAGTGAGGAGGACGGAGGCGTCGCTGGAATGAGTGAGGAGGAGGCGGCTGGAGTGAGGAGTAGGGTTAAGGGTTATAATGGAAATTTTACAATTTCGTCCTCAGAGGTTTACGAAATTACAATTAGATCCTTATAGGTCCTTTAAATCTTTAAATTCCTTCTAATTTAGTCCTCTGAACTTCGTTTTCTCCGCCTTATGATGCTTACTAAGGCGTCGCCTCGCCTCACGCCTTACCGCTTAAAAGGTGTGAGGGGGGTGGGTCGCCTTACCTCGCCTTACCGCCTTAATAACCTTGATGGTTGGTACTCGATACGATTTTCGAAGAGCCACACGCTATGACATCTTCAAGACTCGGACTTCGGATTTTCTCTACTTTAGTGTCAACCTTTTCAAATGCAATGCTATTGCATATGCATTGCATTTGAGGGGGGTGTTATATAAGTATCATTTCCTGTTTTAGGGTTGTGTTGAGTCATGTAATATACAATGGTTCTTTGGGTTGTGCAATAGACAAGTGAACTATTCATCCATTTCACTCTTCTTACAGACATCCAATCGAACGATCCAACAAGGTCAACTTCAGTCTTTAGGTCTTTGACCCAAAAGGTCACAAAGAAATCTCAGATGTACAAAACAACACAAAACATTCCATAAACAATTATTCTCATCATGTTTCATATTCTCAAGAAGATTAGAAGTTTTGGCACATAAAAAACAAAATGCCCCAGAAAACCTTGATCTAAATCATAATTCTTACGACATACGAAGTCATGATCAAAGTACACTGTGGACAGGGCATTGCTTTAACGCAGAAAATTGCATAAGCCAGCAAAATGTTCCTGTCTGTCATCAATTGGACCATGAGCAAAACAACTTATGAGTTATATATTGCCTATTGAGATTTGAGAGATACCTCTTTGTGATTGCGGTGTTATGGGGCATAATGGGGTAAGGGGTTATAGAAGATATTTCCAACATTAGGCAAAAATATTATGGTTATTATGTTTTTAGAAAAGCAGTTAAAAAGGGCTAAACCAAGTTTTCTGAAAAAAAACACCAAATCCCAACCAGAACCAAATTACAACAAAGGTTCTTAAGCTTGTATTGTTATCTCGCTCTAGTCAATCAACTTATACATTAATTTATCAGGTACTTAAACATGCTTATTATATTTCTGCCACTCAAATCCAAGAGCAATAGGTAACATAAACGCAGCTTGTGCCAGAAACGCTTCTTAACTGACGTGGCACACAAGTAAACCAAGACACCAGCCAACATGCTACGTCATGTGCCATACAACGCAATCTGGAACCCTTATGTGCATTGACACTTTTCTGTTACTTGTAACCAATAGATAGCTACATTGGCACAAGAAAGTCTGAGACAAAAATTAAATCAAAATTGGTAAGTGGCACAGCCAAACAATTTTAGAAAGTTTTTATAATGCAATTTGCACTGATATATTCATCAATAACAGTAATATCATGTGTGAGCTGCTTCTTTTAAGAAAAAGGTAAATAAAAAAATGATTAAATACCTGACCTCAGATTTATCATGAATATCAACTATCATCACATTAGCTTCTTGAATCATATCAGGGCTACTAGATACCGGATTGCTCATGGAAATGTGCTTCTCAAGAGGACCAACAGTGTCTAGCTCATTAGAAGAGATACGACTGCCAAATTTATCTTCCCTTTGTTCTTTCTCAGATGCAGGCATAGTTAAAGCATGATAAGGAGTTACAGAACTAGTGCCATTTTTAGGAGACTTTGGTTCCTGGACCTCGTTTACCTTCTGCAGTAAACTGTTCAACGTGGGTGACAACTTAGCATAGTCATAACGTTCGGGGTTATCTGCAAACAGACTCATGTCAGTCAATGCATCCCGGCCACTAGTCAATTTTACACCAGACTCAGATCCAATCAGTTCTTTTAATGGTCCTGCAGATTCCGAATTAGGTGTCCTTAGACTTCGAGCTGAATTGGCTGAGCAGTCATCTGGAGGAGCGACATTGCGGAAGTGCAAAGAGAATGTTCGGGAATCTAAAGTTATATCATTGTTGTCGTCCTCTGACATTCCAGAATCTGATGGTCTTCCTGATAGAATAAAGCTTGTCGATACAGGCCCAAAGAAGTTGTCATCTGTCATAAGATGGGGCGTGCAAGTAAGAAGGCAGTATCTTTCCAAAAAAACTACCTGGCATTCTAGATAACATATAACTAAGAAAAGGTTATTACACTTGAGGCATGGATAATTTGTCAGCGATGCAAAACACCACATACCATAGCAACATTCTAAGGAGAAAAAAGTTAAGTGAAACTACCAACACCTTCAAATGGATCAATAATGTGTTGCTGAGACCTAAGAATATCTGTTTGCTTACTAAACTGAGAAAACAACACATCCAATTCTAACCTCTATTTGCATCTGGCAGTCAACACAGCCAATTTGTCCACCGCATCAACATGATATGCAAAATAATTCCTGACTCTAAATTGCTTAAGTTCTAACCAAAAAAGCATAAAAACCATCCTTAAGTGGTCAATGTGACACACTTCCCACTGCAATCAAAAGGATAACCTATAAAATAATGAATGATTCCATTTCCATCTTGACCATCAGGTCCATAGACAAAGTCATCACCAAAAAATTATGAAAAGGAAAGCATAACCTTGTGCCCCACCCCTCAAAAACATTACAGTCATTCACAATTATATCAGCCTGCATACACAAAATAAAAATGGCCTCACCTTTCTAAGCTGATTGAACGAGCAAGAACAAGAAGAGGTGTAAAACTTAATCCTTGACTTCAGCACTAAAAGTCTAAAAGTGAGAAACATAAGCAACTAAAACCAAAACTAATCCTTGACTTCCCTGTATTTTTCAAGTAACATAAGAAAATGAACACCGCCACAAGGGCAACGCTTGACATACCTTCGGGTTAACCACTTATAGTGAGGTAAGGAATCACTGAGCAACTAACATAGCACAAAATTAGCCGACATTGGCTTCACAAATTCAGCAATGTGGGCCTCAAAAGCGACATCCAAACAACTAACAATTCTTAAGCACTTGTAAGAAGCTAGAAATGTGGGCTTGAAACAAAATGAAAAAAGCTAATTCACAGTTCTCCCTAAAAAACGAAATGAGGAGGGTTTCACCATCGTTGGAGGCGACGGATCCGGCGGCGCTGCCGGGGGAGGACGAGTCGACCTCCCTGACGAAGCGGAATGGCGGGCGCAGGAACTCCTCCGCCTCCGTCTCGTCGCCCTCCTCCGCGTCCCCCGCGGGCGGCCTCCCCGGAGAGGGGGAGGGGCAGAGAGTTACGGGGCTCTCCTCCGGGGGGGTCTCGAAGTCCTCGTCGCGGTCGAACACGTGCACGGCGGTGGTCTCCGCAAAGCTCACGCGGCGGGAGCGCTTGCGCGCGATCGTCTCCTCCTCCGTCGCTGGCGACGGGAAGCCGCCATCGCCGCTGACGTCCATGGAGGTGGGGGCTTAGGAGGATCGAGAGCTAGGGTTTGGCGTTCGAAATGGTGGGGAAGACGGTGGGGCGGTGGGCAATGCGGTTTTTGGAGGGAAATTTTTTTTGGTGGTCTAATTTCCACGAGGAAGGCTGGAAGGGCCAGGAAGTGTGGGCTCTGGGTTGTCACTTTTATTGGGCCTGAGAATGAAATGGCCAGGATTTCATCATTTGCTCTATAGTTACGTGCGTTTAATGACTTGTTCTATGATATTTTATTGATATATGGATCTACATATCAGTGAGATACCATAAGACAAGTCATTAAATGATATTTCACTGATATATAGGTCCACATGTTAGTAAGATATCATAATGCAAATCATCAAGTCCACATCAATTTATAAGACAAATGATCAAATATTTTATTGAAATATTATTGGATGGGCCACTGACATATAGGCCCACATGTTAGTAAAGCATCATGAGACAGAACATCAAGTGCATATCAATTTATAGGACAAATGATCAAATATTTCATTGAAATACTATTGGATGGGCCAAACTGGCAGAGAAATCACCTTTCTTAATGATTGGAGAGCTCACAAGAACCAGAAATACCCCCTTTTTTCCCAAACAATTTTTGCAAATGAGACGCAATTCATGCATTAATCCTCCGAATAAAAATTGTAGATATAAAACAAAACAAAAAAATATAGATCAAAAGAACACCGCGATAACACATAGTATCCTTCAGAAATTTCGAAAGAGTTCAATGCTACATTAGCTGTAGAAAAGGAAGACGGAAATTAACCAGTCTCCGCTCTCAAAAGGTTACACCAGTTGGTTAGGTGATGTAGGTGTTGCAGCAACAGTATACATGATGACAGACGGTACTCAGCGTACGATGGCTAGAGGTGGCAATGGGTATCCGAAACTTAAGTATCCGATGGATTTTACCCGATAAAGAGATGGATATAGAAAGTTATCTTCACCCGCAGGTATACTGATGGGCAAAAATCTCTACCCATCGGGTAGAGCAGGTACGGGTACGGTTGTATATTACCCGTATCCGCATACCCGTGGATAAAATATACCCGCATACCATATCAATGAAGCATGCATGCATGCATGCATGATGTATACAAATATATAGCGTGCAACAATACAGATAATGCATCATCCACATTTAATTTTGGTGCTGGCTGCTGGTGTAGACTTGGTAATATGTCTGTACTTTTGATTTAGTCAAAAACTTCTATCATATTTTATTTAGTCTATCGGGTATGAGTTACCCGTCGGGTATAAATACCCACGCGGGTGCGGGTACGGGTAAGTTTCTATACCCATGTGCGGATACGGGTATCGTAGCGGGTAGAGTTATATCTATCGGTATGGGTATGGAATGGCTATACCTGTCGGGTATGTACCCGTTGCCATCTCTAGATACACTTGTGCTGCTGTCGACATGTGCGGCTTGCCTTGCTGGCCCCAGTGGCCCAACCGTTGTCGCACACTCCCTCTCGAGACCTCAACTGTAGGCGATCTAGCTAAGCCACACTTGTGCTCATCACCTCCATCTTGTTGTCTTGAATTTGAATTATGCATAAAACTTGGTTTTAGCCAAAATGATTTTAAATTGTTTATTCACCCTCTCCCTCTAATCAGCCTTCTTGAACCTTCAACTAAGTTATAATTTTTTAGATGAATTGGGGAGGGAAGGTGTCCGAGCAGGCTAAAATCTATTAAGGTATAAATATGAAGTGTCTGGACTAATTATCAATATATATATATATGCAAAATATACCTACTCAATATAGGGTTTTTCGTCAAAAATTTTGGGAGTTCAGCCGAACACCCAATAACTTCGTTGGGTCCACCCCTGCCCCGTACCCTCCTACATTATATACTCATGCAGGTCACTGCTCCTTCAATGGTCCTGCTCGTCCTGCTCTTTTCTTATTTATCATGTTTAATTCTTTCAAATCATTGTTTCTTCTCTTTTCTTTATAGAAATTAATTTTGATGCAAGGTGATAATAGTAAAAAAAGTGAAGTAAAATAAATAGTCATAATAAACAATGACATGCTTGCCTAAATACTCATACTGGAAGACTGCCTTAGTGGTGGTTCGACTAGTCTTCTCCCTTTGGACTAGTTCTCCCATTATTTAAGATCAATATAATCTATGTAGGGTTATTGTTAGTATTTCGAATGAAGCAAAATCCCTTATTTAATAATTTGCATTTTTGAATCATTTTATTCTTTAGGAATTTATACGTTTTACTAACTTGTTAGCAATATTTACCAAGGTTCAAATTCTCTATGTCTTGTTTATTTTGTTTTCTACGTAATTGTAGTTTATTTATCAATTTCTATTCTATTTTTCTTATTTTTGTTCTGGTCCATTTCTTTTGGGTTCATTCCTTACTTACTAGACTATTTACTTGTTCGGGCCATTTACGCATGTAGCCGGCCACCGGCCTGTTTTCCTCTCTCCCTCCGTTCCCATCACACGCACACACGTATACGCCTCGGCTTCTCCTTTCTCACTCTTCTCGCTCTCTCTCAACTCCGTCACCTGTCTTGGCCCGCCGACTATAGCACTGCCGACGCCTCGTGCACCATCCTTCCTCTCCTCGGTTGGCTCTCTCTTTGGCGCTGCCAGTTTTACTCGGATATGCTAAGTTCTCTCATTCCCCTTCTCCCCTCATCATCGATTTAATCTGGCCTCATGGTGGTGGTGCGGGGTGTGGCTCCTCCATATCTAACACATAGATAGAAGTTCCAAGTGTCCTCTCCGCCGATTCACCATTGATGCTCCTACCTCCAACTCTACCGGCCTTACTTCTTACTTCTATAGTATGGATTTGGCTTTATTCCTCTCTCGGCACATGCCTTGCTGGTTTTGACGCATCGCATCCTAGTGGAGCCCTCCGTCCACCGAAGTGGTGCATTGCCCATTAGACTCTTCGCCTCCACCAACGCTGTGCGTCCCAGTGGAGTCCTTGCTCCATCAACATCGTACATCTCTCATCGACTCTTTGTCTCCACCGATGACGTGTGTCCCGATAGTTGCATGTTGTCGACGCTTCGCGTCCTAGTGGCTGCATGTCATCGATGCTTTGCGTTCTGGCCCTCCGACTACCACATTGCCAACTTCGCACCCTCCGGCTATGATGCCTCTAATGTCTCATGTCTCGGTCGGCTACACCGCCACTATCGCTGCTTTATGTCCCCCTTCGGCCACACATCGCCAACCACCTCTTCGGCAATTACAGTCTTATCCTTCCTTCCTCTGCCCCATCCAAATCCTCCTATGTTTTTGGGCATTACCATTCTATTTTAGATATGATTTTGATTATGTTCTTAGTTTATGCTCATTGACCTGCCTAGGCTGTGTGGATTTGAGGATTTTGGGGGAAATACTTCTTGCATGGGTGAGCAACCATGATGTATCTTAGGGGTCCTTGCATGCACCAGGGAGCATGCTGGGGAGCGCATGGATGGCCACCTTGGAGTATTTCCCAATGCCATGAGCCAACATGGCATGTTGTCATGGTTCTAGCCTTACTATGTGAAGTGGAAAAAAATGGAATGGTACAGGACTTGGGGCACTTTGCCGGTGTTGTCAGGCTTGATTTGGGGTGTGTGGGGGCATGGTCCTACTCTACATGTTTTGCGATGCTTCTCTTTTCGTTCCTAGCTCGACGTGGCCCAACAACTTGTAGTCTTATGGTGGTCCCGTGGCTATGGTCATGTCTTCGGTTGGTGTTCTGGCTAGATGGTGCTTTAACTAGGTAAACTTGTAAAAATGGTGGGTAACAACTAGAACTACTACTGGATGTCCCTCATACAATTAATTTGATATTGGGTCCTGACGACAACTCTATTCATTTTACTTTTCTTCTTTTATCAGTTTACTTTTGCTTTTGTCTGATGTTGTTTTGGATTATATTTGAATTGCAGGTGTTCACAGTACTTAATCAATGTTTATTTAGCTGTGTTGTAAGCTTTGCAATTTACATTGTAACTTGTAATTGTAATTTAACTTCGGACTTTAACTCGCAATATATGAATGCAATTGGACTTTTGTTTGAATAATTGTATTATGATATTTATTTCAAGTTGATTTACCTTAATTATTATGTTGATTTAGTATTTATTTCTTAAGCGCCTGATTTCGGTTAGTTTAGTTTTGAGGGTTATCACATTGACATTGGCTGTATCTCCGTGAAATTTTAAGACCAAAATCTTGTACTATTTCATGTAGAATTTGCCTTTTTCCATATCTTACAAACACTATATATCCAGTTTGATACTGAAAGTTTGCATTACTATAAAAATGTCTTCCCATACACTTGGTATTTTTTTTAGATTTTTTAGAAACTTGCACGCGTTAGTTTTCATGGGTTTTAAATACTTGCTCCGTAGAAACCACAAAACCGTAAACACAAGGTTTGCACACGCGCACATACACCATAATAATTTTCCACATGTGGATGAGAACAATCTGTGATATCAGGCTAAGTTTTGTTTATTGTAATAGATTACCGTACATTTGTTTGATGGAGCCCTTTTAATTTTTTTGGGTGTTTAGCTAGCTGATTTTTTTCAAACAAATTTACAAAGGATATAATGTCGGGTTCTAGAGAACAAAACAAATGATGGGAGACAAAATTGTCGAGCTTTAATATGATTTGCCAAACATGTAGGTAGATTTTCCACAACCGTTTTCTTGCAACGTGACCATCGTGGTACGTTTTTCAAGACGAAATGTTGGGCTTTTTTTGTTTCAGCTTATGACTTTTTATTGCGTCTTATGATTTTTGAGCTGTTCGTAAGAGAAAGTACAGAGTAACAGAAACTTACGTGTAATTTTAGCCGATATAAATGAAGTCACTATAGTGTATACTACAATCAACTTGTAAATCCTATCTTAAAAAGACCTTACGTTTTAAAGCTAATTACTATATAAAAATTTTTAAAAAGTTTTTAAAGCAAAAAGAAGAGGCCGTTAGCCACATCATGTCCAATCAGGCAAAACTGACTACAAAACCACCTTAGGGCCTAGGGGTTAGGGTCTATTCTTTTTGGCTGCGATTTGTGGTTTTTAGCTGTAGTTTGTGGCTTTTGAGTTATTCGTACGAGAGATTACAGAGTAATAGAAACCCGCGTGTGGTTTTGCCGATATAAATGAAGTCGGTACAGTATGTACTACAATTAACTAGTAGATCCTATCTTAAAAATATACTCCATTTAAAAACTAGTTACTGTAGAAAACCGAAAAATAATTTTTAGAAGCCGAAAAGAACATGACCTTAAATGCCCCAATACCTAAAGTTTAGGGATAGAATAATCGATTTTATATTTAGGGGAGTAAGTGGGCTTCTACGAAAGTTTAAAGGGTAAATTAAAAGAAACGCTGGGTGCTGCTGGCATGGCCTATCTGGTCCTGACCTGGCCCGGCCGGCCCGAGCAGGCTCAACTAGGCCCCGTCCTTCTCCCATAATACCATGTCCTCCAGAGCCCGGCTCCGGCCCGGCCTGGCCCGTAGGACGGACACAACAACTCCGCGTCCCGCTTTACCCTTTCTTCCCCGGCTAAGAAGATCAGAGCGACTCCCTCCTGTCCCAAGATCACGAACCCGAGCACCCGGCGAAGCATCGCCAGGCGCGAGCACGAGAGGATCGCTCTGATTCCGGCGTATGTACCCGTCCACTCGACTCCCCGATCGAATCCGACCTAAGAAGCCTCCGGGTTTTGATCCTTGTTTCTTCTCGCAGATTCGATTCGATCTGGTAGATAGGCAGCAAGCCATGTCGGGCGTGTTCGGCAGGGTGTTCGGGAAACCCAAGGAGAAGAGCCAGGCCACCGCACTGGCCTCCATCGACAAGCTCAGCGAGGTGAACGAATCGATCAGTTAAATTCATCCTCTCGCCCTGATTAGATTATAATATCCTTTTTGGGGGAATTTATTTGTTGTCGCCGTAGTATGGTAATCAACCTTAAGAGCTAATCAGTTGACGTGTAAGTTCTGAGCCCTGTGAATATGGGATCAGATTAATTTTAGCTTTTCTTTTAGGTAGAAGCTGCCGCTTGTATTGCAATCTAAATCTAGTTGTGAGGTGTAATCTCACTTGGATGACGGATTAGGCAAGTTTTACACTAATGATCTGGCTCTTCCTTTCCTTTGCGCTCACTAGGGGCAAAGGGTTGTGTGTTTATGCGCTAGGTAACAATATAAAGGGAAATTGCGTCCTCATGTGATGAGAAAGCAAGAGGCACAAAGAGTTTCTGATGTAATAAGAACTGGCCAGACCGCGTGGCTTAAATCGATGAAATTGCGTGTGAGGAACTAAATATTTTTTGCGCTTGTAAAGGTCGATGCTATTTCAGAGTTACAGATGAAAGTTAAGTTTGATGGTTGGAAGGTGTGGAAATAGAAACTTAGGTTTTGACGCGCTTCTTGTTTCAGTGTGTCCTTTTCAGTGCTGTAACATCTCACTTCCGAAACCAGTAAAAGTAGAAAATAAGGTCAAAGTGATTCTATGTACATAGCTGCTGGTCTTCTTCCTATGGATTCTAATACCTCTGAATTATTCAATGCATGGAAGAATTAAATGCAAACAGTGGATGATTTGGCAAGCCCAATTTAACACTGCATAACGTAGATTTGGATATATTGATTACTCCATGTTGCTTGGATAAACTTTAAAGTGACTTTCACTCTTTCAGAATAGAGGTTTTTTTCCCATACAGCATGTAATAGTGGTTATGTTGTTCTTAGTTGTTGATTTATGGATCTGCAAACTAACTTTCTTAATATGCTTCAGACTCTTGAAATGTTAGACAAGAAGGAAAATTTGCTAGTGAAGAAGGCGAATCTTGAGGTTGAGAAGGCCAAGGGGTTCACTAAAGCCAAGAACAAAAGAGGTATCTTATACCAGCTCCAAGAAATTCATGGATTGTTGAGAAGCTTTTCTTCAAAAAGCTGTCTTCTCTTTCTTACTTTTTGGGCTATTGCAATGATGTTGTACTGCCACTTAAATGTAATCATTGATAAGCATGTAAATTTTAATTTGGCCCCATGCCTTATTCAGCAATTTATCTGTTTATACTTTATATTCCTAGTTTCCTACTGTCAGGTTATTGGTGAGCCACCATGCCAGTTTTCATACTTAGTTATCTCATGCATTACCACCATTTGATTAATTCACTTAAAATAATTTATTATATGATGGAAGTTTTTTTCTTTGGAGATAGCATGCTTATCCTTTTCTATTAACAAACTAATTTGACTGGTTAGCTAGAACCTCTGTAGAATGTTTGTATGCTTTTCTCCTGTGCTCTATGGCCATTGACATGGAGATGTGTTTAGTGTTCCTCGTGTGTTCCAATGCACCCTTTCCAATCATTGGCTCCAAGTGCATCACCTATGCGTGTTGATTGTTGTGCTGCTAATGACCTACACCAGAGAATGTCATTCTTTATTCAAACTCTTAATATATCCCTGCCTAAGACCATTCTACACTTTGTGCCTAAGTCCATACAACAATTCCAAGTTTGCTCTAACTGCACCTATTAAAACACATATGCTCCCTTTTTTTCCTATCCAGCCATCTACTTTTTATTCTGCTGCATATTATTTAGTGTCACTACATGGCATTAGTTCTCTTTCTTATGAAGCTAATGAAGTCTAGTGAGGAGGATGACTTAACTATTAGCTTTCGACTGTTCTATGTTGCAGCTGCAATACAGTGCTTGAAGAGGAAGAGGCTATATGAGCAACAGATTGAGCAGCTTGGGAATTTCCAGTTAAGGATACATGATCAGGTGAAGTCACAAATAACCATGTTGTTTGATTTTCCTTCTTGGTCTTGTTACTCTGATTTAATGTTTGTTATATTACTTTCCTCATGTTTTCTTATTATAGATGATAATGCTGGAAGGTGCAAAAGCTACGACAGAGACTGTGGATGCATTGAGAACCGGAGCATCTGCTATGAAAGCTATGCACAAATCAACGTATGCAACATTACGTAGTATTCCTCTTAAAATCCAATATCTTGCACTTGAGTCTTTCTTGGGTTTTCGAAAATTTTCTAAACTGATTAACTTTCTGTGTTTTTCATTTACATATTGATTATTGATTGAAACAGTACAACAAAGGAAAACTAGTGACTTAACAGATGAAAATAAAAGTTGCTTGGCTATAAGTGGTGCATTAAGAAATGTTTAAGACTTACCGTGCAATGTACTTGCGGAGAAGTCCTAGAAAGAGCTCGAATAGTAGATATGAGAGCTTTTGTGTTAATACCTAGATTACAGTTCTGCACAATGTCATAAAATATCAACAGCTTTATTTGTTCCCAAAGTTTTTCATCAATAGCAAATAACTGTTATTGCCAGTAGGATTCTGCAATGCTACCAGTGCAAATAGTGCATAAATGTCAGATTGACAAGTGCTTATGTTGTTTAGGTACTTTGCTTTGTAGTAATTTAGTGCTCTATAATCTGGTTAACTAGTGCTACAAGTAGTACAATTATACTGTCATACACTTATGATGGTGAAACTAATTGAAATTAGGAGCCACGGAGATGGAATGCTTTTGCTTCTTTTATTTTAGTTATTACTTCTTGGACTGCAGATGTGATGTATTTGCTTCTTGACTCTTATTGCAAAAATCTGTTACTTCTACAGAAATATTGATGATGTTGACAAGACCATGGATGAAATTAATGACAATACGGAGAACATGAGGCAGATCCAGGATCTACTGTCTGCGCCTATTGGAGCAGCAACTGATTTCGATGAAGTCTCTCTCTCTCTCTCTCCTCTGTCACACACACGGGGGCGCATGTGCACCAAAAAGGGAAAAAATCTAACCTGTGCTGTATTGGATAGGATGAACTAGAAGCTGAACTTGCGGATTTGGATGGGGAAGGGTTGGAGGCAGAGCTGCTAGCACCTACCACAACTGCTCCTACTGCTCCAGTGCGTGTACCTGCTGCTCAGCAGTCGACTCGGCCCTCTGCTCAGAGTAGTAAAACCGAAGATGATGAGCTGGCAGCTTTACAAGCAGAGATGGCTATGTAATTAGGTACTTTCCCGTCTTTTATTCCGAGTCAGGTTCAAGGTATTGTTTTGTTTCATTCAGTAAGCATGCATAATAAACTACTCTCAAGTAGCACAAGCCATCAGAACTGTAATGTCGCAGAAATTAGTTTACATGATTATTAAAACTTGAAATAGGTTAGTTTTTGCCAGACTGTGTGCCTCGAATCTTTCATTAACAAGACCTTTATTTCGCAGTTTGCAGGCCTTGATGTGGTCATGTTAGAGACCAGATACTGCAAATATGTTGGGACTCCGGTGTATTCATAAAGGTCTACCTAGGAAGATGTCAGAAGTACACACAGAAACAAGCTGCATAGCAGCCTGACCCCTTATGTATAATATCACGCCATGTTAAAGCTTTGTAATCAAACATCTCAGATGAGCTATTGAGCACATTGTCAGCTAATAAAGGGCATCCGTCGTTATCGTGTATTTTGATTTGTGCCATATCGTTTTAGCGTCCATCAGTCGATGAAACCCTAAGACCATTCTACACTTTGTGCCTAAGTCCATACAACAATTCCATGTTTGCTCTAACTGCACCTATTAAAACACATATGCTCCCTTTTTTTCCTATCCAGCCATCTACTTTTTATTCTGCTGCATATTATTTAGTGTCACTACATGGCATTAGTTCTCTTTCTTATGAAGCTAATGAAGTCTAGTGAGGAGGATGACTTAACTATTAGCTTTCGACTGTTCTATGTTGCAGCTGCAATACAGTGCTTGAAGAGGAAGAGGCTATATGAGCAACAGATTGAGCAGCTTGGGAATTTCCAGTTAAGGATACATGATCAGGTGAAGTCACAAATAACCATGTTGTTTGATTTTCCTTCTTGGTCTTGTTACTCTGATTTAATGTTTGTTATATTACTTTCCTCATGTTTTCTTATTATAGATGATAATGCTGGAAGGTGCAAAAGCTACGACAGAGACTGTGGATGCATTGAGAACCGGAGCATCTGCTATGAAAGCTATGCACAAATCAACGTATGCAACATTACGTAGTATTCCTCTTAAAATCCAATATCTTGCACTTGAGTCTTTCTTGGGTTTTCGAAAATTTTCTAAACTGATTAGCTTTCTGTGTTTTTCATTTACATATTGATTATTGATTGAAACAGTACAACAAAGGAAAACTAGTGACTTAACAGATGAAAATAAAAGTTGCTTGGCTATAAGTGGTGCATTAAGAAATGTTTAAGGACTTACCGTGCAATGTACTCGCGGAGAAGTCCTAGAAAGAGCTCGAATAGTAGATATGAGAGCTTTTGTGTTAATACCTAGATTACAGTTCTGCACAATGTCATAAAATATCAACAGCTTTATTTGTTCCCAAAGTTTTTCATCAATAGCAAATAACTGTTATTGACAGCAGGATTCTGCAATGCTACCAGTGCAAATAGTGCATAAATGTCAGATTGACAAGTGCTTATGTTGTTTAGGTACTTTGCTTTGTAGTAATTTAGTGCTATATAACCTGGTTAACTAGTGCTACAAGTAGTACAATTATACTGTCATACACTTATGATGGTGAAACTAATTCAAATCAGGAGCCACGGAGATGGAATGCTTTTGCTTCTTTTATTTTAGTTATTACTTCTTGGACTGCAGATGTGATGTATTTGCTTCTTGACTCTTATTGCAAAAATCTGTTACTTCTACAGAAATATTGATGATGTTGACAAGACCATGGATGAAATTAATGACAATACGGAGAACATGAGGCAGATCCAGGATCTACTGTCTGCGCCTATTGGAGCAGCAGCTGATTTCGATGAAGTCTCTCTCTCTCTCTCTCTCTCTCTCTCTCTCTCTCTCTCTCTCTCTCTCTCTGACACACACGCGGGCGCATGTGCACCAAAAAAGGAAAAAATCTAACCTGTGCTGTATTGGATAGGATGAACTAGAAGCTGAACTTGCGGATTTGGATGGGGAGGGGTTGGAGGCAGAGCTGCTAGCACCTACCACAACTGCTCCTACTGCTCCAGTGCGTGTACCTGCTGCTCAGCAGTCGACTCGGCCCTCTGCTCAGAGTAGTAAAACCGAAGATGATGAGCTGGCAGATTTACAAGCAGAGATGGCTATGTAATTAGGTACTTTCCCATCTTTTATTCCGAGTTAGGTTCAAGGTATTGTTTTGTTTCATTCAGTAAGCATGCATAATAAACTACTCTCAAGTAGCACAAGCCATCAGAACTGTAATGTTGCAGAAATTAGTTTACATGATTATTAAAACTTGAAATAGGTTAGTTTTTGCCAGACTGTGTGCCTCGAATCTTTCATTAACAAGACCTTTATTTCGCAGTTTGCAGGCCTTGATGTGGTCATGTTAGAGACCAGATACTGCAAATATGTTGGGACTCCGGTGTATTCATAAAGGTCTACCTAGGAAGATGTCAGAAGTACACACAGAAACAAGCTGCATAGCAGCCTGACCCCTTATGTATAATATCACGCCATGTTAAAGCTTTGTAATCAAACATCTCAGATGAGCTATTGAGCACATTGTCAGCTAATAAAGGGCATCCGTCGTTATCGTGTATTTTGATTTGTGCCATATCGTTTTAGCGTCCATCAGTCGATGAAACACTTGCTCTATTACCTACTTGTGCCTTCTTGTCGACGGAGCTGCTCTTGAATCTGATCCTGAGCGCATGCGTAGTGTCATAAACGCCCCTTTCAGTGTGAAAATGCGAACCTGTAATGCAGTTGTCTAGTTGGTGTTGTACTTGAACCCTGATCGATATATCATTGGTACGGACGATTCTGTCATTTTAGTTGTTTAAATCGGGCCTAATACGTGTGCCAAAAATCTACCTGGAAGCATCTAGTTGTGTTGTACTGTTATCGGTGCACCAGGTTTATCAAGGCGTCGCTTAAACGTCGCCTAAACGGTAAGGCGCTCCCAAGAGGCAAGGCGTCGCCCCCGCCTTGCCGTATCTGCCGCCGCCGCAGCCGGATCTGCCGTCACCACTGTCGGATCCACGCCTCGTCGTCGCGCGGCCGGATCCGCCGTCGCCACCATCGGATCACACGCATCCGCCGTCGCCGCGGCCGGATCCGCCGCCGCCGCCGCCAGATCCATCGCCTCCACGGCTCCGCCGACCGGTCTCCGCCTGTGGCGTCGCGGTTCTTGCTGGGGCCGTGGAGAGTGGCGGCGGGAGGCGTGGAGCCACGGAGGAGGAGGCGGGCGCGGAACCACCGAGGGGGCGGGGAGAAGGGAGGGGCCGGGAGGCGGATTCGCGAGAGGAGAGGGCGGCGGCGGCAGAGAGTCAGCTGAGAGAGAGGAGCGGCGAGTCGCCTGTCTCTGCGTGTGCGATGAGACGCAGCCGTCGAGTGTGTTGTGTGCGATCTTGGGTTAAGGGATGTGTTTGGTATTTTGCAATTTACTCTCTAAAATTCTATAAAATTGCAATTAGGTCCTTTTAGGTCATCTCTCTCTTTAGATTTCTTCCGATTTACCCCTTCAGAACTTTATTTTCTTCGCCTTACGATGTGTGTAAGGTGTCGCCTCGCCTCACGCCTTACCGCTTAAAAGGTGTGAGGGGGGTGGGTCATCTTACCTCGCCTTACCGCTTTAATAACCTTGCGGTGCACAATTGTGAAATTTTGTACCCGATATTGTCATTTCTCTGCGCTAGTAAGTAGTGGGAATATTTATGGGAAAAATTCTTAGAAAAAGCTCCCTGGTGTAAATGAGTTATCTTTGGAGTTTTGAACCTGAGTTACTCTAATCTCACAAAAAAAACCCCCTCAGCTTACTCTAAATAGATCTCCGAATTTCTATCTTTTGAGGCCTTGTTTGGAATGTAGAAATTTCATATGATTTTTGTAGATGTTTCACATGAACCAGCCCAATTTCTGTAAGAACTGAAAAAAATATCTGCGTTTCAAATAAAGTCTGGCTATGTTCAATATGGCTTAAGCTATTGGCTTAAGCTTATTTTTGCACTATTCATAATTTCATCTTTTCTGAATTTTGACTTTTTGAGCTTTTTGTCGGTTCTTTTTTCTCGTATTCGTTTGCGTTGTTTGTGATGGGCTAACATATTTTTATATTTTCAATTTTTAAATTTAATTATGTTAAATAAGCTCCATCATTCTGATGTTTTCAAATTAAAATCACTTTCAATGAACCGATCACCATATCTAGCTCGTATTGAGTTTGACATTCAACACCTTCATGTCTGCCTTTGGAACGTCGGAATCCTCGAAGAAGGGAGACATCCATTGCCACTGGAGCTAATTTTCTCCTCAGAAATTCTTGTTGTTCAGTGCCGAGGCAGCTAACACGGTGACAATTCCTAAGTAGTTAGCGGTGCTGGTGCGTGCCCGGCTAACATACCGGCTAATTGCCTCGCAAAACGTGTTTCCAAAAAAAAAAAGAAGAAGAAGAAGAAGAAGAAGAAACAGAGAAAAGCAAAGCAAAACGGACACAGCTTGCGTAGCCCACACAACTCTATTCTCTGGCGGTGTGGGGCCGAGATGCAGGCGTGGTTCTCCGGCTCCGGGCCCTCGTCCTCCTCAGCGGCGGCGGCGGCGTCCCCGCAGCCGTCGCTGCTCGCGGAATGGAACTCCTACGCCGCCGCCCGCTCCACCGAGGAGGACGGCAGCGGCTTCGGGATCGACATCGAGGCCGCCGTCCGCTCCGCCAACGACCGCGTCGCCGGCACCTTCGGCGTGTAAGTACCCCCGCCCCAACCCCTCTCGTCATTCTGCCCTCCTCCTAGGGTTTGTGCGAGTAAATCGGAGTGCGGTAGATTCTCCCAAGTTAAGCTTAATTTTGTTTGCGATCAAGGAATTATTAGTAGCATAGCAGTTATCAGATCCTCTCGGTGTGGATTGTGATTGTCTCGGCTAGTTGGACTATTTGGTTACATGTGAAGAGAATTGGAGCAATTTGTTGCGCCAGAGCTCAAATCGTTGGATGGAGAAACTGCTTGACGAGTTGCTAGTGAGCTCTAAGTTACTTTTGGCCAGCTATTTATTTTCGCTGGTGATCTCAAATCCTGATCGAGGGGGCAAGTTTTTGAGGGAATGAATTACTTATTTGGTATAGACAATCAGGACAACTGAGGCCGATCAAGGAATCTGTGTTTTGGAAAGTTGCCATGAAGATTCATGTTGAAATGGCGAGCTGTTAGAGTCAATATGAAAGAACATTTGTCAGTTCTAAAACAACTTGGAAGTGTGAACATCACTACAAGAGGGGAAAAAGGAACATTGTAAAAGATGCCACTGACCTAACCTCTAGACTCTAGTTGACATTTTCTTTTAACTCATAAGGTCTTTAGTATTTGCTGATGGTGCTCTGCCAATCTAATCTGTTCAGGGTCTCTAAAGGTGTGAGAGGGTTGCCCGGCAGCTTCCAGTCCACAACAAGCAGTGTTCCATCTGGGAAATCTCTCATGTATTTTGGTCTTTTTCTTGCTAGTGGCATCTTTCTAGTTTTCATCGCATTCACAATATTTCTGCCAGTCATAGTTATAATGCCTCAAAAGTTTGCGATCTGTTTCACAATGGGATGTGCCTTCATAATTGGATCTTTCTTTGCACTGAAAGGGCCCAAGAATCAGCTCTATCATATGATTTCCAAAGAGGTATCAGTTCTCTTTTCTTGTAAAATCTTATTCCTCCAATAAGCATTACTGTGCAACGGAACCTTTACTGTTTCCTTATGTCTTGTTGATAATTTCAATTTTACTGTGAACTGGGCATATTAGATTCTTGTCTCATATTACTTAGGTCTAACTCTCCAGAAACCATTGTATTGGGAGATCATCTTTTACCTGTATACTCCTATATAGTATCAAATAATCTTCTCTGTTTGAAAGAAGTTAAAAAAGCATGCTCAAATTTATATGGCAACATAGCATATCCTTGAGATATTGACATGTTATCACGTGTCCATCCAGTTGTGAAACATCAGCCAGAAAAATGCATTGGTTGTTACCTCATACATGGTTTGTTTAAGTGCTTTTAGATAAAAGATGCATTGGTTTTGTAGGTATAAAAGATACATCGTCAGTTAACATGCATGGCAGATGGCACTAATTTTCTATTTTATTTTAGTAACCATGGTGATGTTCTTTCTTTCTTTACTACTCCCTTTCAGGGTGATGGCAACCTTAGCAAATGTATTCTTGGTATTAACCTTGATGTGTTTTTTTGGATGATGACATCTTCACATTCATTTATTTTTGGATTAAATTTAGCATATAATTTTATCCAACAGTTTATAGGCAACTTGTTGAGTTGTTGATCCATTACTAGTTCATATCTTACTATCATGAGTTCATATGTTTACCTTTCGTCATATCTCAAAACAAACACTTTTGTTCTACTTTCTGAGGTTGCTTTAATTGTTTCACAGAGGTTGCCTTTCACCATGGGATTTGTAGGCAGCATGGTTGCTACCATCTATGTGTCAATGGTGCTTCATAGCTACATACTTTCGGTTTTCTTCTCTTGTCTTCAGGTGAGAATCTGTTCGTTACACCTTCCAATCTGTTGTGCTGTCTATTAGACCATCAAATATGGCCCCCTCCCTCCTCCATTAACATGGGCATACTTTGTTCTTGCTGCTAGTAACTGGAATATGGTCCCCTCCCTCCTCCATTAACATGGGCATACTTTGTTCTTGCTGCTAGTAGCAGGAACAACTTTGAAGAGAACCGTCAACCATAGCCTGTGTATAGGACACCAAAACTATCAATCTTGCAGTTTGTGGCATTGTTAGTGTCTGGTGGCCCTGGAGGGCTGAGCCTGCGATGACATGTATTAACTATGAGCTAACAAAGCTTGCTCTTTTGTTTGTCAGGTCCTTGCGCTAGCATATTATGATATCTCGTACTTCCCTGGTGGATCTGCTGGAATGAAATTTCTCTCATCCGCCCTTGTGTCGTCGATGCTGAGGTGCTTTGGGCGATGAGCTCACCCATTAGTTGCTCTCACCCATCTATTTCAGCCTGTATCCCTAGCATTCTGTTACATTTTTTGTTTTCACTTGACATAGAGATAAGTGTCCATCAAGATGACCGTGGAGCTAGTGTCTATCGAGATATATCTGTAACTTAACAATATTATTGCCTCCTTGAACCTCCTCCTGTATTGAAATCTTTGTTCTCTGGATTGAATTTTTGAAGAGCAGCAAAATGGAAATTTAACAACAGTCAGAATTTGTGAAACTTGGAACCCAAGTGAATTGCGTTGTGAGGACGGGCCCGTCTCATCAGAAATATGTAGAGCTCCTTACATGCATATTGATCCCAAATTTTTTAGACCAAAGTTGCATTGTATCAGTAGTGGTATATATCTCACTCAACACTGGACCACAATTTATATTCATGGCAGAGCAGGGAATACATGTATGCTTCACCATCTCATACCTTTCTTTCAGAGCCCAGGTCGATTCCATCCCTACGTTCACCTTGCATGGATAAAGTCCACATCACCACCACTTGTTCAGTTCTCTCTCTCTCTCTCTCTCTCTCTCTCTCTCTCTCTGTGTGTGTGTGTGTGTGTGTGTGTGTGTGTGTGTGTGTGTGTGTTTCATTGTTTGTTTCATCAAAATTGTAGTATTATTTTGTTTGGCTGGCAATTGGAGGAGAATTTGGGTGGCGCGGCGCAGTTCCCCTATCCCCGAACGGGTGATTGGGGTTCGAAGGGCCGTGGGCAATATATTCGGTTTGGGTGTTTGGTATATCCTATAGAAAGTAGCCGTCTAAAAAGGCTGAGCTCTGCAGCCCGCCCAGCGTTTGGATTACTGCCGTTGCTCCCTCGATCCGGTTCAGAAAGCTCCACAGAGTCACCATGTCCGCCTTTGTGGGAAAATACGCAGGTTCTTGCTCTCTCTTGACTCCTTTTTGCGTGCCCATGCAAATTGTTGACAGTTTAGTTGTTTGTGTTACTCGTGTGAGTCTCTGTACCGACCTGTTTTATGTGAGCTCAGCACTAGTGTTCCAAAAAAAATGATACTATGCCTAGATGTTGAAGAATATGTGTGTTAACACAAACACTAGTCACGTAGGCGTGGCGCCACACCACGCCATCATCATACAGCCGGCGGAGCCGGTAGCAAAAGCGTAGCGCGCGGATGAACATACGGACGAACAGATGCAGCGACATGCAGACGAACGGACGGTGGCCAACGCTCAGAGCGAACCGCGCGGCACCATCCGCTCAGGGGCGTTTCGCGTACACGCGTCACCCGGAGCGCTCGTACAGAGGGGCAAATAGATGATGACGTGGAGGCGCTGAGAGGCCGTGAACTGCCTAGATGTTGAAGAATGTGTGTGTTAACACAAACACTAGTCACGTAGGCGTGGCGCCACACCACGCCATCACCATACAGCCGGCGGAGCCGATAGCAAAAGCGTAGCGCGCGGATGAACATACGGACGAACAGATGCAGCGACATGCGATTTAACGGACGGTGGCCAACGCCGAGCGAACCGCGGCACCATCCGCTCAGGGCATTTCGCGTACACGCGTCACCCGGGCGTTAAATGCGGAGGGCAAATAGATGATGACGTGGAGGCGCTGAGAGGCCGTGAACTCTTCCGGCTATAATATACGAAGTATTCTATGCGGCTTACTAGTACTGTAGACTTGGTTAAGCAGTTTGCCTATCCATCTGGTATAGCAGTGCTGCTAAACCCTTTTCAATTAAACGAGGAGTAGTTAAAATGCCTCGTTTGAGAAGTGTAAGGTGTAGGCCCTTCTTATATTGAGAATGCTAATGTTTTTTCTGATCGGTCCAATTTATTCTTTTATAAGAGAGAATAATTTTCTCAAGAAACAAATTTCTCAAATTAAGCAGGCCTTAATCATCGTTTGAACGTTCGAACATGCATTCGTCGGGTCACCCAACTCACCTAGTTGTGATTATACGGCTTAATGGCTGATTATACGGAGATACAGAGGCACATGTTGCCTGTATACGTCGTGGTCTAGTTGTGATTATCCGGTTTAATGGCTGATTATACGGGAATACAGAGGCACATATTCCCTCAATATCATTACTATTATAAAAGAATAAGTTGGTAGTGTACGTCTCTTCTCCTCCAATCGTCCATTCTCAACTTTTCATCACTTCTTACTTTTCAACTGATCAGAGTAGCCTTCTTTCATATCATGATTCTCTATATATAATTACTATTATAAAAGAATGGGTTGATGGTCATACGTCTCTTCTCCTCCAACCGCCCATTTTCAACTTCTCATCACTTTTCACTTTTCAACTGATCAAGTAGTCTTCTTTCATAGCATGATTCTCTATATATCCAACAAATTTTGTTGTAACACACGCGGTGACTAGTATATATGTGTGTGTATCGTACTATTTAATAAGTTTGAGTTGGTGGTTGGTGCATTCTCCTTCCTCTCTTCTCAACCATCTGATCTGAATACTGAAGTCTTGACTATCTATCTAACATCCCTCCCCCCTCTCATATCTAACTACCCCTCCTCTCCACTTCCACCAACAGTTACCATCTCCCACATCTTCTTCTACTCGGCCTCTCTCGCCTCCCTCTCCTCATGCTCCACTTGACACAAGGATCTACAGGGGATTCGCCTTTATCCTCATCCATGACGAACTCGTCGTTGAGATCGGGCAGGGACGGGGCCGCAGCCTGGACGAGCTCGGAGTCACGGATGCTATCGAGGAGCGTGAGCGGCGGTGGGAGGCAGCGGAGGCACCGCGCTGCGGGCCGCCGGGCGGCGCGCGAATCTCGAAGGCACTCGTCCGGGAGCGCGTCGAGGATAGCGTGAGCCTTGCCTCTTCTTGGTGGCCTCACGCACTCCACCGCCGCGGCGGCCGTCGCCGCAGCCACAGGGGCGTCTTCCAGATTACACACAGCCGCCACCACCAGACAAGAGCCCAGCCAGCTCCACGGGGGTAGAGACGAGGCACCCGCCATCTGATCCAATCTAAGAAGCCATCATCAGGCACACACAAGAACACACCTTTCCTCCCAAGAAACCTCAAACAAGAAGAGATCTTTCTCTACCATCGCTTACCTCTATAGGCGTGGAAGGCAGGCATGCCGAATCACCCGAGAAGGAAGAGATCCCTTCCAACAAGACGAACAACACCTCAAAGAGGAGCGAGAAGAACACAGCTGCCGCCGGATTTGAACCACGGGAAGGTGAAAGCATTCTGATGACCGGAGGAAGCGGAGAGCGAACCCTATCGCCGCCGCGACATGGCAAAAAGGGAGCGAAGAAAGAGAGAAGAGACCTTTGTGAGAGGAGACGAGGGGAAAGCGCGACCTGAGGAAAGGAAAGGGCATAGGAGGTAGAGAGAGAACTGGGGAGGACGCTGCTTGCTTTTGGTGCGGCGCGGTGGGCGGCCGCCTTGGCGCTCGCAGGGCGGCCACCGGCCAAGCCGCATGCACGCATCACAGCGCACTCACCCGCTGGATTCATTGAACCTTCTCGTCAGCACAACCATGGTGGGTGCAGTACAATGTACCTGCATGCATGTTGAGGCTAGAGAACTGTTCACATACCGTAGTAATTTTTTCAAAATCGGTCTCTGAACATATATTTTTATAAATTTAGTTTTTTCTATAGATCTTTTAGCTCAACGGATAACTATCGAACTACAGTTGCTCAACAGATGCGCTGTCGAGCCTATTTAATGCTCATTACTAGTTTGAATGTCCATGCTGCACTACTGGATTTAAAAAATTAGAACATGTTTGTATACACATTCCAATAAATTTTACCCTCTGTTAGTTTTAGAACATGTAGTATAATAAAATTTTAAAATCTATAGCAACACATAGACATTCACTAATATATATATATATATATATATATATATATATATATATATATATCTTTTCTACACCGGTGTAGTTACACCCTCTATCGTATCTCGCAATGTAGGGAGTATCTCGCGTATCGGAGGGTATGTACGTGTAGTATCACAGTATTTAAGACCATCTAGGTGGTATGAACAATTTTTGAAGTGGTATGCATGTTTTTGACATACTCCTTTTTATGCGGCGTATATAAGGGTATTTGCAAAATACGCTAAAACTATGAACTCATTTACAAGTTTTTCGTGTGGTTCACATTGGAGTATCTTATAATTAGTATACAAATGTACCTAAAGTGATAAAGGAGTATTTCAAGTTTGTTTAGGTGGTATATTAGAGGTGGGTGTAACTACACCGGGTGTAGAATGTATTTTTCCTATATATATATATATATATATATATATATATATATATATATATATACACACACACACGTGCGCACCACGTGGTAGACCCATTTTTGGATCACTTTGCGTTATCGATATCTAGTACTACGAGTAACGAGGAAACACCAGCTTTTCAAGTTAGTGGTGCACATACGACACAGTAGAGTAGACCACTCTCCATTCTTGTGCTCACGCCATGCATGCATGCACGTTACGTACTATGCGCGCGCAGATGAGCTGATCAAGACGGCCAAGTACATCGCGACGCCGGGCAAGGGCATCCTAGCCGCCGACGAGTCCACCGGCACCATCGGCAAGCGCCTCGCCAGCATCAACGTCGAGAACGTGGAGTCCAACCGCCAGGCGCTCCGCGAGCTCCTCTTCACGGCGCCGGGCGCGATGGAGTACCTCTCCGGCGTCATCCTCTTCGAGGAGACGCTCTACCAGAAGACGGCCGGCGGCACGCCGTTCGTGGACGTCCTCAGGGCCGGCAGCGTCGTGCCGGGCATCAAGGTCGACAAGGGCACCGTCGAGATCGCCGGCACCAACGGCGAGACCACCACCCAGGGCCTCGACTCCCTGGGCGCGCGCTGCGCCAAGTACTACGAGGCCGGCGCCCGCTTCGCCAAGTGGCGCGCCGTGCTCAAGATCGGCCCCGCCGGCGAGCCCTCCGAGCTCGCCGTGAAGCAGAACGCCGAGGGCCTCGCCCGGTACGCGCTCATCTGCCAGGAGAACGGCCTCGTCCCCATCGTCGAGCCCGAGATCCTCACCGACGGCTCCCACGACATCAAGGCCTGCGCGGCCGCCACCGAGCGCGTCCTCGCCGCCGTCTACAAGTCCCTCAACGACCACAAGGTCCTCCTCGAGGGCACCCTCCTCAAGCCCAACATGGTCACCCCCGGCTCCGACAGCCCCAAGGCACGTCCATCTCGCAATCTCTCATGCATCTTAATTTGCCTCGTATTACATTCATCCCCACCTCTCTGCAATCTGCAAGGCTGATCGATGCATGGTTGTGCATCTGCAGGTTGGCGCGGAGGTGATAGCGGAGCACACGGTGGCGGCGCTACTGCGCACGGTGCCGCCGGCAGTGCCGGGGGTGGTGTTCCTCTCCGGCGGGCAGAGCGAGGAGGAGGCGTCGCAGAACCTGAACGCGATGAACAAGCTGGGGGTGCTCAAGCCGTGGACGCTCTCCTTCTCCTTCGGCCGGGCGCTGCAGCAGAGCACCATCAAGAAGTGGACCGGCAAGAAGGAGAACGTCGCCGCCGCGCAGGCCGCCTTCCTCACCCGGTGCAAGGCCAACTCCGAGGCCACGCTCGGCAAGTATGCCGGCGCCGGCGCCGGGGACGCCGCCGCCTCCGAGAGCTTGCACGTCAAGGGCTACAAGTACTAGTCACCACCTCACTGGCGGTGTGTGCGCGCGCATGGTAGTAGTAGGGTCTCGGTCCAATCCGTGCGGTGCACATCGCGGCACGGATTGCGTTGAGATTCGTGCGGCTATATGTGCTTCCTCTTGTGTGGTGTACTTATCTCTCCCCCCCTAGCTCCTACTTGACAAAAAACTGTGTCGAAATGTTGATCTGTTTGCAATTTCAATGCACACTAATATTAGTACTACAGATTAAGTGCTCTCTGAATGTAACCTTTTTAATTCAAGCTTGTTCCATGGAAAATGAACATACAAAATGAATATTTAAGAGATCAGCTCAACAATGATAACAGATTTTGCTTAATATACTGCAAATGTGTTGTTCATCTTATTTACCAAGGGAAAGAAAGGAAATGTAAAATACAGAACCAATATGTACATTGTTTTCAGCTCACTTTGTTCAACACCAACTACTGCAGTCAAACTACAGTGTGCGCCTTACCTTACAGGGACAGTAACGGAAGCACTATCTACCTGAAGGCCTCTCAGTGCTGTAAGAAGACTTAAGACCAATTACAAGATGAACAACAATAAAATTTAGGCTGGTTCCGAACATTTTCAACAGGAGTTCCTTCCAACATTGGCGATTCTATAGGCTCCAAAAGTTTCAGGACATCCGTTTTTATCAGTACAGCCTGATCCTTGTGGTTATGTGCTGCTGGCACATAGGGCAGCGCACCAAATTTTTCCCGCAGTCATAGCAAGTCTGCAAAGCATGTATGTTAGCATATAGAACAAGAACTGTGTAGAATTATTCAGAGTATAATAAGGGAGAGCTTTCTGCACCTGATGTCCACATCCGAATGCAAGATCCTTTGATTTATCCATACAAATGGCGCACAACTGCAAGCACAAAATTGCTACGCTTAGTTCGTAGTCCAGAAATATTAGAGGGTTTAGCACAAACTGAGTATACAACACTAGGAACTCTATTCCACGATTTGCAGGTAATAAGAGTATGGCCACAAGATGCAAGTGTATGTGTCAAAGTGAAATAGGAAGCTAAAGCATATTATAGTTGGCAGATCAAATGGAGCATTTGAGGGCACAGTAAAATTTTTATGAGAGGGCATAAGTGAATCGAGCATAAGCCAAATATGACTAGGCAGTGTGATCTGACATGGGAATTTTGAAGCAACGTAATCAGAGTCCCCTGTATTGATTAGCCTCCTAAGTGCCCCAAGAAACTTAGGGCCTGTTCGGCATTACAGAAGCCGGTCGGCTTCGGCTTTTGCTACAGTACCTAACTTTTAAACGGAATATTTTTTCAAGACGAGATCTATAAATTAAACGTAGTATACGTTAAAAGCCCAACATCTGTACCAGCCAAAATCGTAAGTGAGTATCGGTCTCTCCGTAATCTGTACCGTAAACAGCCAAAATTCAAAAATTTCAGCCAAAAGTCATAAGCCACAGCAAAAAGAACAGACCCTTAGCCTCCTAAGTCCTAACATGCACAAGTACTGGTAAAAAAAGGATTCCATTAGTTTATTTCTAGGTGGCGTAGAGAATCAAAGCTGCAGTATTGCGGTTTACAGTTTTAACTTTATTTATGCACACTTGGGTATGAAACGGTGGGGATATGGTATAAATATGAAAAGGATACGTACAAGTCTGCCTTCCAAAGAACTTTCTGATGTATAAGTGTCAGGTCTCCTTGTAGCTGCGGGCTGTGAACTTTCTGATGCGTAAGTGTTAGGTCTCCTCGTAGCTGCAGGCTGTGAACTTTCTGATGCATAAGTGTCAGGTTTCCTTGTAGCTGCAGGCTGTCGCTGTTTGAAGCTGTCAGACCGTTGCTGAAAGCCACTTGTGTGTTGGTCAAAACTACTAGATCGTGAATAAACACCAGATTGTTGGTCAAAGCTAGTAGACCGTGAATAAGCAGTCGTTGGTGGCGGCAGAGGGACTCTTGGAGGTATTCTTTGGCGACGGCTGAAACAGAAGAAAATGAAGAAAGTGGTCAAATGGCATATTATTGCCGAAAGCTCAAACTATAGTTCTAATTGACTCGGTCTGGTGTTGGAAAACCTACCCTAAGAGTTGGAGATCAAGTGTTGCTTTGTACTGTGTAGGGATTTCCATCAATGCTGACAATGCAAATTCCGCCTCCTTTCTATCAGCTGCTATGTTCTTTGACATAATGTCCGTGAAATTCACAAACTGCATGAAATCAAGTATTCTTTCATGTATCTGTTATTGTGGACCAGAAAAAACAGTTAAAAGATTAGATATAAGCTGTAGGACAATCACCTGGAAATTGTCAAATGAGCGAGCGGGTATATTGTCGTCAAACTGATGCATCATGTCCCATGGTCCATCACCAACCCCAACAAGAACAATAGACAAGGGAAAGTGGCTGGAGATTTTTAAAAAGAGATGTTATTGTGTTTACTTTATTTAGGAAATTTGACTTGGCAAAACATAAAGGTCTCACTTTCAAAGCCTAAATCAAGTACCTAGCTTTTACTATAGCATCAATTGTATCGCGCTCCTGTGGACTTAACTGCCCAGACTCTGTATCAACACTTCGGGTAACCTATCAGCAGAAGTTTTAGCCATAGTGAAAATAGGATATACAAACAGGACTAGACAAGATTTTTTCTGATCACCCTTTAATGATTATTAAAAAAGGTGACTAAAAAAGGCAGAACTTGATAAAACAGCGACAAACCTGTCCATCAGCAATTATCAGAAGAACATGATACTGACCACCAGTGCTGTCCACAATCCCAATTGCTGTCTCAATTATTGGAGCGAAAGATGTTGGTCCTGTTGCAAGTTTAAACCCATGTTATTTCAGTGCATGTTTTCTTTCTTTCATTCTTTCTTTTTTGTGGGATCTTATCACTAGCTAATTTTTGTAGCAATTACGTTCTTTTCTCCCTTTTATGAAAAGAAAGTAAGAATAACCTATCTACATTAACTCATTAAGTGATTACTTAAACATACCAGCTAATCGAAGAGTTGGAACAATTTCTCTGTATCTTTCTAATGCCTCTTCAAATCCATTGCATGGGCGGTTCTGTGGATAAAAGCTGAATACCTCCTGGTCATGAGTTGATGCTGCCAGCAGAAAAGGAAGCATTATATCAACAGTCATCTACACATGTTATTAGAAACCCACCAAGTGATCAATGTAAAAAAATTAGAACGACAAACTTACCATCACCAAATCCAAAGCAGGGTATCAAATTATCTTCATCAAAAGCCGAAAGTGTCCTTCCAATAATAGATATGGCTTGCTCATATGGGTTTGGAGTGTTTCCAATACCATGCAGACAACGGCGATTAAAGGAAATTTTACCTAACATAGAAAAGCTTTAGCAAGTTAATAGAAAAGTATTATGATCTGACATAGCATGATTATTGTAACAGCCCAAATTTGGGAAAATTTAAAATTTCATAAATTTCAAAAACTGTTGTTGCATTTCAAGAATTTCCAAAAGCTTTGCCTTGAATTTACAATTTTAAAATAAAATCCTTGGCTCAAAAATCGAATTTGCAAAAATTTCAAAATTTATTTGTGTGCTAATCAAGATCATCTAAAATCCCTGTGTACAAAACCCTTCAAAGGTTCTAATTCAAACTCAAATTAAAAATTGAATTTCAAATTTATTTCTAAACTTCTTTTCTTTCTCCTCTCTCCCAGGGCCAAAACCCAGCCGCGACCCAGTCCTCTTTTTCTTTTCTTCCCCACCTGCCCGCTTTCCCTTCTCTCTTTCTTCCCCTGCGGCCCAGTCGGCCAGCTCCCTCTTCCCCTCGCCTCTCTTTCTCCCCCTCGCGCGGCCCATGCACAGCTGGCCCAACCGTCGCGCCAGCCAGCCCGCATCGCCTCCCCTCTCTTCCTCTCGCTCTCGCTGACGATCGGGGCCCCCGGCTCCACCTATCAGAGCGGAGGAGGCATTGTTCATCTTCCCCAACAAGCCATCTCTCTCCCTAGCTCGTTTCCGTGCCCGTACGCACGCATGCCGTTCGGTTCAGACGCGGACCTCCCTACTAAAGTCTGCTACCTCGAGTACACTGCACCGCGACCTTTTTAATCATAGTGCCTTCCCCTTCAAGCCAGGTTCGTGTGCACACCCCCAAGATATCGTGCCCGAGACTTTCTTCATGTCACATCGCTCATTCTCCTTCTCTCTATTTAAACAAAAGCCGTGCATGTCACCTTGCACGCTAGCTCCCCCTCTGCCAAAGCCCCAACATACCTCTCCAACACCGGCCGCCGGCTTCGGCGACCGATTCCTCCGCCTCCAGTGCGTCTCGCCCCGAACCTCTTTGAGTACCCCATTTGCCTAGGAATGATCTGCCAGTGAACATTTGTCACCATCTATCAAAGGTTGAAGATGATACCGAATACTAGGTTGTGCATCCCAGTCGATTGTTTGTGGGTATATCATAAGGTCTCCCTTGCTATGTGTCTTTTCCGCTACAAGACTTCATTTGTATTTGGTCTCTTCCGCCTATGATGTAAGACATTGGCCATCTGACCCGTTTACACTTCATTACTATTTTATTTATACGCATGTATGGATGTGATATTCGTCATTATTGTACTGTTTGAGCTAACTATTGATCCAGAGACTAGCTCGAAATACACTGAATGTTCGGATTGCCAAATCCGGGTCTCTACAATTATCAGGTATAAAAGCAACATGGAGTGCATCCTTTCTACAATAAAAATGTCCTCATTGCTAGCTTCTCCTTTTCTTTAGAGAAATTCCTTTGCTTGACAAAAGGTTTGTATATTCTAATTTTCATAGTCATGACATCTGCTTATGTCAGAGATAACTAGGGGGTCACATGAACATCAGATACACAAGAAAGCTTCTTCTTGGGGATTTGCAGCAAATTCAATAGAGAAGCCATTGACATCACAGATTGAATGGCTTTCTTCAATAAGAATAAACCACAAGCTATGCAATATGGGCAACTAATTTTGAAAGGGAGGTTCGCCCTAACGGCAGGCAAATCCAGTCTGGTGGCTACAGTAATTGGCACCAGAGCACCACAAAGCAAATATAAAGAAACACAAATACGCACCCAAAATCAAAAGGTGGAAAAACCAGCTGCTAACCTGTCCATTCATTGCTTTTTGTAAAATCAATGCCTACAATAAGATTTGAAGATTCAAGACCCGCTTGTGCCAAAGCTTCAGTCACCTGCAACAATATACAATGTGTACTTTCAATCTAAAGTTCACAACATTGGAAGGGGAGCGATTGTGCAAGACTCTTATAAATGTCCTCTGAGGCTGTAGGAACAGAGGAAAATACATAAAATGAATACAATTACAAGCATATATCTCATTTCAGTGGTAAAAACTCAATCCTGTCAATGACATGACACTACAGCACCACCTGAATGTTATAATTGTTTATCTTCTGTAAGTGAAGTAGCAGAAAATGGAATTAATGGGACTACACATTTATATGTTTGATTGCTATAATCTTCAGCTTAATTAGCTCACAAGCCTGATTGCAGATATCTTTACTGAAAATGCATTGGAAAGTAAATAGCAGTTACATCTTATAGAAGATGACAGTTTCTTTGGAGAAATATAATCCAACTGCAGGAAAAATTCTTTTATCACTATCAAACCTTGGACTAGGAATACCAGTATACCACCATACAAAAACAACTTATGATCGACACCAAAGTCAAACGAAGTACACTTAGACAGTATCATATCATTAAAATCAACATGCCATTCAAATCAATGCTGAGAATATGATGGGTTAGGAGAAAACCAAAATCTGTATGAACTAAGGTGTACTCTTTCTCATGGGTTAGGAGCAAACCAAAATCTGTATGAACTAAGGTGCACTCTTTCTCATATTTCACCTAGGTTTTAGGACCACTGACCATTCAGTGCATTAGTGACTAGTGACTACCCACTTGTAAGTCACATTGTAAAAGAAGAGGACCCATGAGAAATGCCTTCACCATTGATGAGAACAGGCACAATTTACACAGTATAATCATTTATGTACCCAAAGTTAGTTCCATTCAAAGGAATATGATTACTGCAGCCTGCAGGTGATTTGAAATGGTTGCAAGCTTGCAGCAATAATTATATCTAGCAAGAGCTAGCTTTCTTTGCTAATGAAATTTATACTGGTTTCCAGAAGAGAGAGTACTAATAATACGACTCCTGTTGAAATCCTTATGGATAAAAATAATACTATCCAAAATTTACCTAAGACGACTGAACATAAGTTGAAAACCACGCATCAAAAGTTAGCAATGCAGATAAGAGAGCCGGGGAAAGACAAGATCATGCCATCGAGACATACTTGACTCAGAGAGCGGTAGTCGTCACCAATCCTCGAATACTTCCTCTGCAACCTGACCTGTGCTTCTGGCTGCACATTGTTATCTGCGGGAGAGGCGTACCTTGCGTTGTAGCTGGACGATGTATGTCCAGAATATCTCGAGTTATATCCCGACGATGTGTTCCCATTATCACAAGGATAATTATATGAAGGCTTGGAGTCCTTTTGCCCCATTCCTCCACGTATGTCTATGGTCTAAACACTCAGCTGAACTTCCTGGTAAAGAGTAGAAAAAGATCAGTACTATTGTACACCAACTGGAACCAAGGCGGAGGCTTTTCTCGCATATATCGGGAAATCTTGAAGTTCTTGTAGAACTTGATCCATCAATTACATGCAATTTTTTTTGGACGAATTCCTAATTCATGGTGGGGTGATTCATTGTCCATAATAGGCAGATTTCCTACCCTAGAACAGGCACAGCATCCTACCCCACATTTCCTCATCAGAAGCAATATGCAAGATTAACAGTCGAAACAAGCCAATTCCTACATAAGCATTGAACATATCGAAGGGCACTCAACGAAATTAGGTTCCGACCTACCAAAAATATCAAGAGGTAATTGATCTTTTGCCACAAATAGTTAGGAACAGGCAATGAATAATCTCACCGGATTAGATCCGGATACCTCCTAAACCCACCAAGAACTCGGCTTTATCGGATACCCTCACCAAGAAACAAGAAAGAGACGAGACGGAGAGGGAGGGAGGAGGATGGGATATACTTCTTGGTGCGAGAGCGGAACAAGAAACCAAGAAATCAACACCCAAAAAAACAGAGCCGCTCCATAGGGCAGAATTCTCTCACCAAACTATCAACACCCAGATAACAGAGCCGCTCCACAGGGCAGAGTTGTCTCACCAAACAGCACGAGATCCCGCCAAATCAGCAAACAGCAATCCACTTGGCCTTACCCTGTTCTATCCAAGAACGCACGCCACGCCTCCGCTCCACGACGAGGGGCGAGGTGAGGTAGGCAGCCTCGGTAGCGGAGGAGGCCAGACAGGAGATATTATACTCCCACCGACGACGATACAACTAATAATCAGAAGAAAAAAAAGCGGTGCACAAGTCAAGTCAATCGCTGGAGGCGACGCAGTGGCAGTGGAGGGAAGATTTCCTGTGTGCTGGTTCGCTGACCCCCTCCTCCTCTCTCATGGAAAACGATAGAGGAAGCTTCGAAGCGAGACTGGGGAGAGAGAGATTAGTTGGTGTGACGTTTGTCTCAGTCATTGCCACGCGAGAGAAAAGATAATGAAGGCAAAATGCGTGGTATCGGATAAGTTCTTTTCAACTTTTTAAACCTATTTTTAGTTTTTTATGGTAAAATATTTTTTCAAGATAGAATCTACTAATTAATTATAGTATATGTTATATCAACTTTATTTATATTGGCAAAAACCGCACATAAATTTCTATTACTCTGTAATCTCTCACACGAACAGCCTAAAAACCACAAGTCACAACCAAAAACTATAAGTTTCAGCAAAAAAACAGACATATTTTTAGTTTTTAAAAGTTTTTCTATAGCAACTAATTTTAAAATAAAATATATTTTGAAGGTATGGTCTATAAGTTAATTATAGTGTATACTATAGTAACTCTCTTTTATTACATCATTAAAATTTATACGTAATTTTTGTTACTGCATATTCTCTCATGAACAACTAAAATACATCCGAAATGTGTTGGAAGTGCTTGTCCACTGAGAAAAAGTCAGCTACTGAGTAACCGAGCATATTTGATACATGCACGCTGGAAGAGCTACACGGTGTCCTCTGTAGGCTAGCAAATCGTAATCTTGATTTGACAGGCTAGTCAATGACCAGTAATACAAAATCAGAGATAAGGTATGTGAGGTTAATCTGATTTTGAGAAAAACACTGTGTTCGTTTCTTTAAAACTCGCGTGCATCTTGGAGAAAAAATAGGCGTTTATTTCAAAAAACTCATGTGCACTGACTATGACAGATTGTGTGATGTATTGTATTACGTAATAGGACACAGATGATTGCATCATCGGAAAATGACATGTATGGATTAAACGAAATGTTAAAGTTGACTCCAAAACAAGTTTTTTGCGTGGATTATAGTTTGCAAATACTAGCAAAACTTGTTGCTTGCACGAAACACCGCCGTCAAGCTTAAGTTCCTATGCTGCAAGAACCACAGAATTTAGACAAAAAAAAAAAAACGTGTACACAATAAGTTGGATTTAAGTACTATTTCTATCTTGGATTTGGTTTAGTGGGAAACAAGTCTGTAGTCTGTAACCTTCGGTTAAAAAGGTCTTTATTGGCGTCCGACCGTTTGCTCGGTTGGGGAGGCGGTGGCCACCTCGTACATCTGGTTTTGAGCTTAAGTGATTATTTTCAAAGGCACTGTTTATATAAATAGTATTTTCTGAGTACACAAGCGTATGTATGTAAGTACATTCTGGTTATACTCGTGATCTAAAAAAAAGTATTTTAAGCTAAACACATGCACAGACATCAGGTTAATGTGCTATCTTTTGTGACACTTGTTGCAAGTCCACGCGGCATGTTCCTAGGAGTGGCATCCAATCTGTGCAAATGCAACGGCCACCCAGATTTTCTTGAGAGTAAATGCCACCTACTTCAATTTATGATGCGTCGATCCTATGCAAGGAGAGATTTTTTTCAAGTGGAAGAGGGGAGACTGCTACCATTCTATTAAGATATAGAAGAAGAAATTCACATGATCTGTAATATCTCGTCATTTAAATTTTAAAACTGCTTTTTAGTTTTCAGTCTAAAATTCCTAGAAAATAAACCATCGATCCAAACGGGGCTTAAATCTTAACACTGCATGTTAAAACCGTCCTTGTTTCTGAACTCCTTGTAGTTGGTTCCCGATTCACATAAATCATCGGCAACGTGTTTTTACACGAATTGGCCGAGCATATGCATCTAAAACTGATCTGTGCCGAGTCTATACATCTCGAGTTCGTACAAGGGTTCTTACCCCAGTTTAAGCTTAGGTTAGATGGCGAGTTTCTGAAGATTAGTTAGTCCGGACCGCCATTTTTTGCTCTTCTTCCTAGGCCGCGCCACATCCGGCTCCCAGCGTCGACGCTTCCTAACCCATCACAAATGTTGGAGGAGCCTTTCCAAGTTTTTGAAGAATAGAGAAGCACAAGTAGCTGAAGGAACAGCTTTATAGGATACAAGGAGACTTGTACAAAGATGACAAAAATCATAGACAACTTCTAAATAACTAGATAACAACTCAACTATAGCTAATTAACAACACAAGTACAATTAATACTTGACAACTCACTGATACATAATCTATATGTTGACATTATCAATGGCATCATCATTTTTAATAACTAAGTATTATAGAAATATGTAGTAGTTGTTAAGGGTATTAGAGATATAATAGGAAAGTGAGGTATATACGGAAAGGAATAAAACGATTCCTATTCTATCTCTAATACCCTTAACACCCCTAAATGCAAGGTGTTGTGGGGGTGGCCCAACCCCCGGTGACTATGCCTTGCAACTGGCCCAATATGTAATAGGCCCAATAATGTAGAGGAATATACTCATGTAAATATACCAATGTACCATCATCCTTTGTAAATACTAAGTGGTAGAATGGAGATTTCTCATTCTACCACACTCATGTATATAAACCCCCAAGAGGGGCAGGAGGAGGGACATCCTCTCATTCTTACCAACTCTCCTATAGATCTGACTCTCCTCTTTCTCTTCCACCAGTCCCTCTCTTTGTTGTTTGGCCAGTAGCCACGACACAAGGCGTATGCAATAGCATTGCATTTGAAAAAGGGTTAACACTAAAACAAGATAAAACGATTCATATTCTATCTCTAATACCCTTAACAATAGTATGAAGTACTCATAGTAAATGCCAAATTTGTTTCTATCTCTTGAAATATCTAGAAATTAGTTTTTTCTTTTGATAGTGGACAATCAAAATTGTTCTTTAGATCTTAAAGGTTCGTGAATTAGTCAAGGACATATGATGCCATCATCACTCTCCCTACTTGTTTGGAACTCGACATCGAGTCATCTTTGTAAACTGGTTGCTCGAATGATAGGGTGAGATCAGCCACATTAAAAGTATTAGAAATATTCATCTCTCTTGGTAGATCTACTACCACATAAGCATTATCATTTATCTTCTTTAATATAGTGCATGGGTCATCTTCCTTTGCCGTAGCTTTCCATGAACACTGGTTGTCAATCATTCCTTTCTAAGATATACCATCACTTGATCACCAACTTGGAATGACATTGCCTCCTTTTCGTATCTGCTAATTGCTTGTATTTCTGATTTGATGCTTCCAAGACATCATGAATCTCTTTAAACAAATCAGAATAATTATTACCAAATGTTATTGCTAATCTTGAATTCTCCCTTGATGGTAGTTTCATTAAATCAACTACATGTCTTGGACTTTTAGTGTATACAATGGAGAAAGGGCTTCGACTTGTAGATCTGTATTCAGAGTTATTGTAAGCAAACTCTGCAAGTGATAAAGTTAAATCCCATTGACCATTCTTATCTCCACATATGCAACGAATTAAATTACCCAAAAATTTGTTCACCACCTCCGCTTGGCCATCTGTTTGTGGATGTATTGGCTTGAAAATTTTAACTTTGTATTGAATTTCTTCCATAATGTAAGCCAAAATATGGCAAGAAACTTGCTGTCACGATTTGAAACAATCGACCTTGGAACACAATGTAGTCTAACTACTTCTCTAAAGAAAAGGTTAACCACATGATGGGCATTTGTTGTCTTCTAGCAAGGGATAAAATGAGCTATCTTAGAAAATATGTCTATCATTACATAAATAACATCATTCCTATGCCTTGTTCTTGGTAAGCCAAGTATGAAGTCCATTGATAGGTCTTTCCATGGTGCACTTAGAACTGTCAATGGCATATATAGTCTCGTGTTTTGAACTTCGCCCTTGTATGTTTGCCATATGGGACACCTCTGCACGATAATAGCATGCCTCCAAGTTAGCTATAGATTTATCGTGCCAAACATGACCACTACAATCACTTGAGTGTAGCTCCCTAATCAACTTGTCTCACAGAGAACATCTTGGAATGCATAAGTGGTTGCCATTGAAGAGATAGCCATCATGTATCACAAAAACCTTGCTTCACTTAGCTTCTCACTAAAGAAAGTAGTGGGTTTTCTTTCTTGAGATAAAAACCCCAATGCCTACTCCGCTTGCATCATATTCCAATCAAAAGTCTTGTTGAAATATGGTAATGCTAAAATAGGAGCTTGCGAGAGCTTTCCTTTGACCTCCATGAAACTAGTTTCATCAGCCTCATCCCATTTGAATTTACCCTTTTTTTAGGCATTCAGTAATTGGTGCCATTATAGTACTAAAGTTCTTCACAAATTTTCTATAGAAAGTAGCTAATCCATGGAAACATCTCACTTCAGAAATATTCTTTAGAGTTGGCCATTCTTTAATTGCCGCCACTTTAGATTTATCAACCTGAATTCCCTTGTGGTGATTTTATTAATAGCTATATTATCCACACACATCCACCAAGATTCATCTTTCTTTGGTGTGAGTAATGATGGCACATCACATGGACTTATGCTTTCTCGAATATGTCCCTTTTGCAACAACTTTTCTACCTTCTCATTTAGAATAGCATGCTCTTTCAGGCTCATTCTATAAGGTGGTAGATTAGGAAGATTTGCACCCGGAGCAAAGTCAATTCTATAAGGTGGTAGATTAGGTAGATGTTGAGGCTCCCCAAGTATGTTTTGATATTGTGATAATAGATTTTGTATCTCCATTGGGATTTCTTTCGGCAGCTGCTGATATCATTTTACAATTAAATTCATTTGAATTTTGAGCAATAGCAAACATACTCTTCTCCCCTACTTCAGAACCAATGCTAGATGCTTTCTTTGGAAGTATAATGATTTTTTGTTTATTCCACGTGAAAGAATAACAATTGTCCCTTCCTTTGTGTATGATATCCACATCACATTGCCAACGACTTCCAAGAAGAACACGACTTGCATCCATATCAACCACATCAGACAAAACATTTGAGAGATAGTATTTACCCAAAGAAAGTGGTAAGTTGCATTGCTTTGTGATTATGAGTTTCACTCCTTTCTTGAGCCAACCAATGGTATATGGTAGTGGGTGATCTTGAGTTTCAAGATGTAGATGATTAACCAAGTTTTCCGAACCAAATTCTAGCAACTACATCTATCAACCACCAATTTACATACTTTGCCATTCATAGTGCGTTTGTTGTCAAATATCTTCTTCCTCTATGTCTCTTCAGGTTGATGATTGAGCATAGAAGGTGCTTGACCACGATACTACTTCTTCGCCCTCCTCTTCACATAAGTCTTGATCTTGTTCATCTTTACTTTCAAATTTTTGACCTCTTCCTTATCACTTTCCTCACGACGAGTGGTGTTGACAAACTTCCTTTTGGGACAATTACTGAATATGTGCCCCTCCTCATGACACTTATAACACTTAAGTGTGTTATAAAGTTGCTTTTCTCTACTCCTTGAAGATGGCTTCATGTCTATCTGAAGACCATGTGGTGGTAACCCCATATTGTGTGATGAGTATTTGACTTTGCTTATGCTTCGTTGTCAAAGTTTGAATTCGATTTTGTGCCGTTTGATCTCTAGTTTTGTTGTCTGTTAAACAATGGTTTGACCGACCTACAAAGGTGGTCTAACTGCTATGCAAAGGTGGTCTGACTGTCCTACAGAGGTGGTCTAACCGGTGTTCAGTGTGATCGGCTATCGGACGTAATCCGACCGGAGGTCATCGAGCAGTCTGACCTACATGGGTGCCGCAGTCAGACCGATCCCCTGTTATCAAGAGTTCGTAAGTCGGTTTATGGTGGTCCGATTGGCCATTGGTTAGCGGTCAGACCAACTAATGCTGAATTGGGTGAGTTGAGTTGGTTTCGGTTGTGTTAGTCACAACGGGAATCCATGCAAGTGTTAGTCAAGGCGTGAATCCATGCGTGCATGTGCTAGTTATGGCGGGAGTCCATGCATTGTGGGAATCTTGACGTGGGTGAATTGGTGCATGTTTGTATCTATTTTGTTGATGAGAGTCAAGTATATGTCACTTATGCTCAGGACAATTGCTTGTTCTGTGATGTGCATGGCGGTTGGTGATTGTTGCGGTCAATAGCAAGACCGAGGCTAGGGGAGATGCCCTAAGGCCGTGGTGTATCGCATTAGTCCGGGGTGGAGCATGATCTCAACAAAAAGCATGGAAGAAAGGCAAAAATCGTGATGAGGCAAGTGTGTGCATATGGTGTGCCATTGGACTTGAACGTTTCAAGTGGTGAAGGTCCTCGGAGCAAGCGTACGATCTTGGCGGCAAGTCAATAGGTATTACGGACTTCGTGTAGTGGTTGCTTCGAAGAGAAGCATCATGAAGACTAGTGTGTGTCAATTGAGGAAATTATCTGATATCGAGTGGAAAGACAGTTTGCGAAACCAGCCTAAGTGGTTTAGGTCATTTATTGGAGGATAGAGTGTAAGTGTAAAACCCGTTTGTGTGTGGGTTATCGAGCTTCCCCATTTGTAGGTAACCTATCCACTAAGAGTTGCTGGTTGCTAGGTATGATGGTAGGTGAGGAGTCTTCACTATATAAGTCCTTATGTGTGTTGAGAAAGAGAGATTCTGGATAGAGAGTTTTTGGAGAGGTTAGGGTTTTCTTATGTTAGAGACTTTGTATGTGTGTGTGTTCTAGACTTAAAATTATGTTATCCATGAGGGAGTAGCTGTAAAACATTCATCTCTAAGTGAAATGAACATCAAAACTTCATCCCAAGTGAGTGGTGTCATGGATCCCTCTTGTGCTTTTGATTTGCTTGGTTTTCTTGGTTAGATTTCATCTCCTCTTGATTTGTCTTGGAGTCAAGGACATGTAAGAGGTGAAGATATCCTTGGAGATCAGATCCCATCCAACTAGGCACTTTGTATAGAAAGTTCTTGAGATTGCGTGGTTTTGCTCAAGAGAGGGGTGGTTTGGGGTTTTGATCTTGTGGGCGTTTTGGCATGAGTTTGTGTTATGATCTAACTTGCTATGGTATGTGAGAACCCATCCAAGGTCATTTAGATCATCATGGACTTACAAGTAAGAGTAGATCAAGATTCCTCTCTTTTGCCTAATTTTGATGCAACATTCCTTATTTTGGATAAAGATCAAAACTTTGGCATTGATTTTCACTATCCATGATTCGAATATGTTCTTGACATCCTATGAAGGATTTGCACAAAGTTTTATCCTATTTGGATCAGTGGTTTAAGAGCTAACATTTTTCTTAGTCGTGTGTCGTGCTGTTTTTCTACCTATGTTCGGTGAGCGGTCAGACCACCGTGACCAAAGCGGTCCCACTAGTGTGACACCTACGGTTTGACCGGCCGAGCGGTGCTACCATCCTCTAGCTGGTGGTCAGACTGGTGAGACACTATTATCTTGAACGATCTTTGTGATATTTGGCTCTTGGCTTAGGGATTGCTTGTAGGCTTGGCTTTTTTGCTACATTGAGTTGCTAATACTAGGGGTAAGATTTTAAGGAGCCATTTACCCCCTCTGACTCACCATACTCTCATCAGGTGAGATAGGCCCTCACGCCTATTCCGCCTCTTGTGGCTTCTAGTGTACGCGAGGGTGTCACCGTACTCATGCTCTTGGGCTCCTCTATGTCGAGGATAACGTTTGGCATCACCACGCCTGTTGAGTCAAACGGTGTCGTTCCCATTTGTAGGATCAAGGATAACTTACTAGAAGGGATGAATAGGAGGTTTTTAAATTATTTTGAATAAATCATAAATTTTTGAAGAGATCACTGCACAAACTTCCTCCAAGTTGTCTAGGTGTCGACAACCTCTAAGAGTAATGAATCACAACACTTGGTTGAAAGTTTTTCAAGTGCCACAAATATCAACTAATGATGCAATGCACTTGAATGCTCTTAAGTACTTCAAACACTGAAAATAGAGCAAATGAGTAGTAGAGAGTGCACAAGATGCTCAAGGGTATTCAATGAAGTCAAGAAGAGAGCTCTTGTTGCTAGTGGAAGGTATTTATAGCCTACATCCACCAGGATGACCATTGGGGTTGAAATCCCTAAAATTAGAATTTATGGTACTACCGTCATGTAATGGCCGGTACTACCATACCCACTGTTCAACAATATTTTGAGGTTCATTAAATGCATAGAAACTAGCCGTTACTTCAAATATTGGTAGTATTGCCCTCGCAGGGTCCAGTAGTACCGCACCTCAGCTGTGGTAGTACCGATTTTCAGAAGAGAGAAAATGCTTCAAAACACACTTCTCTCCGCCAACTAAATTTTGGTACTACTGATTTTACTAGGTAGTACCGCAAATCATGCGGTTATACCGTTCTGTGGTACTACAATGTAACACATGCGATAGTACCATTTCAAGAAATATCAAAAGAATACCTCTCTCGAAATAAACTATCGACATGAAACGGTCGGTAGCACCGATGCAGCGGTACTACCATCAGAGACTTACAATCATACCGGTTTTTCAAGGAAAATCGAGAGAGTTCCAAATAAAATTCAAATGCATGCATTAACACATAATTAATCAAAGTGGTACAAATTAAGCTTCAAGCTACTAACCATGACCCCTCTTTACAGTACGACACTGTTCTACAAAGTCGATCTTTCCATCTAAACACCGAGACTGGTAAAGGCTATAAAGAGATCCTTGGACTACAATTTATCTTCGCCTTGAGCTTTATCTTGATTCACATCACTCTTTGATCACTTTTGTAGCCTCAGTCTAGTCCTTGTGGAGAACACGACACTCATCGCTATTTTAGTGGCAACCCGTGCACTTGCGGGTGTGCTATTTTTGCACGATCAATACCGCTGCTCCTCCTTGTCACCATGGCTTGGAACCCTCTCCTCTAAGGCTTTGAGGTGGCTGACCATCTTCTCAACGGGCATTGTCTTTAGGTCACTGAATTGCTCGATCAACATTACAATTGATAAGAATTTTGCCAAAACTGCTCGGATAAATTTACAGATGATTGTGGTCTCCTCCACCTGCTCGCCCAATGCTAGGATGCTATTGGCGATCATCATCTTCTTCATGGCGAAATCATCCACCAATTCGCTTTCCTTCATGTGAATCACCTCAAAGTCACTTCTCAAAGTTTGGATCTTCGCCTCCTTGATGTGATTTGCACCCATGTATGTCGTCCTGAATGTCTCCCATGCATCCTTGGTAGAGTCCTACTCAGCCAATATGAGGAGCACGTCTTCGATACCCTTTGACCAATGGTGGTGAGAGCCATTCTATCCCTCCATTCGTCGATATCATCTTTCGCTATGTCATCCCACACGCTTTGTGCTTACAGGTTAACACGTATCTTCAACGACCACACGACATAGTTGCTTTGTGTAAGCAAAGGATATTATAACAAAATATCATTGTCCTTTTTTGCTATCACCCTATCGATAACACCTCCATTGAAGTGGTGGCTTAGGTGCCGCTTATTTTGGCTGAAAAATGGCTTATGGCTGAAATTTCACTGTAGCTGACTGAAATTACATTGTAGCTGACAGTGGTTTATTTGGCGTAATTAAATTTAAAAAATTTAAAAATAGAAAAAACAGGTTAGCCCATCACGGACAATGCAAATGAATACGAAAAAAAAGAATAGGCAAAAAGCCAAAAAGCTAAAAAAGACAAAATTTAGAAATAATATAAAATAAGCCAAAAATCAGAAGCTGAAGCTGAAATAAGCGGGGCCTTACATGCGCTCGCGTCTTCGCTCTAATTCTTTTTTCTCTCCTTGGGATGCGCACCCTTCTTTTTTGTGTCACTGGCTTTAACTGGCTCTGGTCTCATGCACCTTTTGCTAGCGTTTGGCTCCATTCATTTCGATTTGAGCTTCTGGTTTATTTTTTACTATTTTTAAATTTTATCTTTTTTTGGTTTTTTTGAGCAGTTTTGCCGGTTCATTTTTCCTCGTATTCATTTGCATTGTCTGTGATAGACTAACCTATTTTTTCATTTTTAAATTTAGTTACACTAAATAAGTCATCATCATATACAGTATAATTTCATCTAACTATGGTATAATTTTAGCCTTAAGTCAGTTTATTTCAGCACATACGAGCGGTACCTTTGCTGCTCCTTGACTCTGTCATCTGCTGAATCGCTGCGGACCAAGCCAATGCACCTTTCCTGTCGCCTGTTGTGTCTTGGCGTTGGTCCTGCTGGCTGTTGAACGAAAGACAAAAAAAAAATTGTAAGTGAAAACGCGCTATGCTCCTGTCGTGCGTGGACCGAGACTGAGACGATGCGCGCTATAAGTCATTGAAAAAAAATTGTCCTGTTTATTTATTGAAGCAAGCTAACTGTGGAAGGGCAGATTGCTTGCCCACAAAGCCAGCGCAAGTTAAAAAGATGCTTCCCCGTTTCGCTTCAAGAGACTGAAATTCTCAAATTAATCCAAGGTAAATGGAAAGATCTACACCACTCAGTTTAAGATTAGAACTGTCATCTCAGATACAATCCTCTGCCGTCCAATAAAAAATCCAACCAAAGCAGATGACGCCACGTGTCAAACCGAACCAACCCAACCTCAGGGGGTCCCTTCTTCCTGAGCAATGAGCCAATGGCTGGTTAGCCCAAAAATAACGAACAAATCCGCATCAAACAAAAAGGCAGATCTGTTGTTTTCGGTTGTTGTCTATGGATTTTATTTATGGAGTGAGTGTTTATATAATTGAAACGTATATTGATAAATAGATAAATTATTTTAAAAAATTGTCTAAACTGTTTCGAAAAGAAAGGCGTAGAAAACCGTGAGCTGCGAAGGAAAGCAAGCGCACACAACAAAGGGTAACCTGAGACCATCAAAATCTCTCCTCCCAGGGAGGAGGGGATCTCTCCCAAACTGCGGGAATCATCGGGTCCGGTTGCGCGCGAGCCCTCGGGCGCGGGAATCTTTGAGCTCTCCGTCGAGTTTATCCTTCTAGGGCGTTCTTGATTTGGGTGCGTGGTCTTGATCCTTGCTGGGTTCTTGGCGAATTTCGTTGGGAGTTCTTGTTTTTCCTTCTTTCTGCTTCGTAGGTAAGGTTTGGTTAGGTTAAGTTTACTTGCTTGCTGGTTCTTGTTCGATATGCGTTGCTTTAGGATCTGTACTTTAGCCGGCGAATTGCTCTCGAGAACACTCTGCTTGTTGCTGCTGCAAGGGAGTGTGCCATTTGGGATGTTTTCTGGAGTAATACTCGTGAATTTGTTGGGAATCTTGAGAAGGTTGAGGAATGCAGTATGTTTTAGGTAGCTGACGGTGGATGCGTTGAAAGCTGGCTCTGTGGTTATAAATGTGCTCAGTAAGCTTGATATCCTGCCTGGTATATCGTGTATGATTATCGCTAAAATGGAGAACTTTGACCACAGTTTTTCGAGGATTTAATGTTAATGCGATCGATAAATACTTTTGCCTGGTTGTGGATTTCTGAGGTTCCTACACGCATCTGATGTCATTAGATGTAAAATTTTATGCAATATGCACCTCTGAATACTCAGAAGCATGACTTGAAGTGGCACAAAATAATTAAATATTTTTATGACATCCCATTAATTTGGAAACTGATGGGATAAATGCCAGGCCAGCTATCCATTTTGTTTCTTAGCCAACTACATTCGTATGATTGTCCTTGGGTCCAGAGAAAAATATTGTCGAAACTTTGGTTCTAACTCACAACCACAAGGATTAAGTGTTAGGGAAACAACATCTGTTGCCTTGTTGTGGGATATGACAAAATGTAGATATCCAGCCTAGGAGAGATTTGACAGTATTGCATTCTGTAGCTTCACCCAATTATTATATCGGCCTCACCTTTTTTCTCAAATTGCAATGGTACATGCATTTTTTCATTTTTTTTTTCTATCTACCATTACCAAGTGCAGTTTTATCTCGTTTATGTGCACTAGTTCTTGGTGAAGGCTTCAACAGTAGTAAATATTAAGTACATTCGCCAATAAGGACACATTAGGAAATGAAAATCAACATGTCCCATTTGAATTTGTTCTACTTACGGGTCGATTGCATTCTCTTATCCCTCCTAGTTAGGTAAGTGTACAAGAACATCAACCAAGCAACAGATGGGTAAATCCTGAAGCTTGCAGTGCTTTATCTTTTAGTTGTACTTTACTCTGCCTGCCCATTCCATTTGCTGTGGTGGAAAACCATTAAAAGAAGATGCTTTACTGATAATTTTTCTTGGTCCCTTAAATGTGCAACGTGGTAACCTAGTTGACATCCTTTCTTCAGAGGATGCCAGATGTATGAACCAAAGCCATTTTCGAGCATTGGATCAGCTCACAACAATCCGATTTCTCACAATCAACAAATCGAACCACCTGCAAACAATGTAGTTTCTAATAGTGGTGGAAACAGCTCAAACAACAACTTTGCCACCAGACAGCGCTTACGGTGGACAGATGAGCTTCATGAACGTTTTGTGGATGCTGTAACACAGCTTGGTGGACCTGACAGTAAGTTCCTATATCTTTTTAGTTTCTTCTTCTCTTTAATATGCTATAGCTGCCTAGCTTGTTGGATTGGGATTAGCTTATTTGTTCCTTCCTACTTCCATTCATCTTAACCTGCAACTGATATGTAGGCTCCCTAGTCCCTACTTAGTATTTGTATATGAATCCTGTGCTCCTGGTCAGATTTGTCTTGACTCTTGACATGGGCTACTTCAACTCACTTAATGGAGCAGCCCAAGATGATATGTTGGTATCTGAATATTTCATCAACCCATAAATTTAAGCATTAACGTAATTCTTCTTTCAGGGGCTACACCTAAGGGGATTCTTAGAGTAATGGGTGTTCAAGGATTGACCATTTATCATGTCAAAAGTCATCTGCAAGTAACTGCACTTGAGATACTTAACACTTACGCATAACGTGCTTACTAACTTATTCCTATATTTACTAATTGAATTGCTTGTTTCTTTAGAAATATCGGCTTGCAAAATACATCCCAAACCCCACTGATGATGGTAGGTAATGTGGAACAGAAAAGTTTAATTTAGCTTAAGAAAGTTTAATATTCACTAGGATTCCATTTTTGTAGGTGCCAAGTCTGACAAGAAAGAACTAGGAGATTTGCTTGGAGGCATCGGAAGCTCCCCGTAAGTTTTTTTAAATGAATTCTTGTATTTTGAGAAAGACCGATAGGTGGTATGCATGGCAAGTAAATGTACTCTTGTAAAGGTCAACTTCCATTTCAGTATCTTTCGCCTGCATTTAAATTCATAGTCATGGGGATGTAGTGTATGGGATACTGTTGTACGGTCGTAACCCAAAAATTCAACAAACAAGTCAGATTTTCTTTAGAAAAATTTGAACCCCATTCTCTCTCTCAATATATGTGAAACTAAAGCACTGCCAAGTGCCCAAGTCCCTTTAACTTGAAAGAAAAAACCTGTCTCCGTCTCTTGCCTCCATTTGCCCCTCGGTGTTCGGGCCTTCGCCCTTCCTAGTGGCTTTCAGGTTCTTCTGTTTCCTGAATCCTGATAAAATGTACTTCTTGATGGCAGGGGCATGGAGATAAGCAAGGCTCTAAAGTTGCAGATGGAGGTGCAGAAGCGGCTACATGAACAATTAGAGGCAAGTTTCATGTTCTTTTGAGGAGTGTGAATACGTGGGTAGCTTATCTTTGCACTGAACTGGCAGGAGAATCTGTCACCTGACCAAATGAAATGACATATGACTTCAAATTGAGAAAAAAGAGTCATATAGACTGCACCATTTATCGTCAAGTTATTGGTTCTCCATTTGTGATAGCATGGCTTGTGGATTTGCATGACTTTCATAGCTTGTTCTATTTGAGTAAATATGCTGAATACTTTTCCCTACGAAGTTATGAACAATAGCTTACTGAATGTTAAGTCTTACATGAAGGATGGACAGGACAAACAAATCTGTACTTAACATTGTATTGTTCTCTATTTATTGATAGTAGTATTGTTTTCTCTATTGAACCTGGCAACTTTATCATTAAAAGCCCATTGGCATGCATACTGCTTCTTTATGCTTACGCTGTTACGTGCATGATTATTGTAGCACATGTACACTGTTCACGTGGTTACTGTAGCAACCACGGTTAATTTTATTTCTTAGTGATTAGATTGATTTGGTTACTTTGGAAGTTTATCTTTGGTTAGTTTGTTTCTTGTAAGTTAGAGATTATTCTTTAGAGGTCAAGTCAAGTTATCCCTATAAAAGAGATGGTATTGTATCTTCTTTAAAAAAGCAAAGATGAATAAACAAGTTCTTAATCCTTAAAGTCTAGTGGTGGTCGTTTCTTTGACCAGCTATTCTAGATCTATTCCTCCTTCAATCGGTGCCCTCTTCACCTAGCGCCGTTCTACTTCAAGTTATCGCCTTCTGACCTCTCTCCGATGGATAACCCCTTCTTGTGTTAGTTCACAACAAATGGTATCAGAGCCAACACCGTGGTTTCTGCTGCCGAGTTATCCCTACTAGACAACCTAATGGAATAGATGACGATGATGTTGGAGATCATGCACTAACAGATTCACCCACCACCATCGGAGGAGTTTATCACCCTATGTTACAGCTCGAGAATGAGTTGTTTTACCGGGAGGGGTGTAATGTTAGGTGTGTGATTGTTGTAGCACACGCACTGTTCACATGGTTATTGTAGCAACTGCGCGTACTGTTCACGTGGTTATTGTAGCAACCGCGATTAGTTTCCTTTCTTAGGGATTAGATTGATTTGGTTAGTTTGAAAACTTATCTTTAGTTTGTTTGTTTAAGTTACAGATTATTCCTTAGGGGTCAAGTCAAGTTATCCTTATAAAAGGTATGCCATTGTATCTTCTTTAAAAAAGTAAAGATGAATAAACAAGTCTCTAAAATCTTGTTGTGGTCGTTCCCTTGACCAGCTATTCTAGATATATTACTCCCTCAATCGTGTCCTCTTCACTTAGCTTCGTTCTATTTTAAGTTGTTGCCATCCGCCCTCTCTCCGACAGATGATTACCTCCTTGTTGTGCTCGTTCACAACAATAGTTGTCACGAGCGCGAATTACTGTTTACTATACTATTCATGCGCATGAACAGTGCCTATGTACTATAGCAACGTGTATGGCGAGGTCAAATTAGTAAGGATAGAGATAAGAATAGTTAGTTTCCTTATTAGATGGGGTACTACCTTATAGATAAATTCCATTTATTAGAGATAGAGATTATTTCTTGGAGGTCAAGTCGAGCTATCTTTATAAAAGAGATAGCATGTATCTATTAACAATCAAGCACTGAAGATGAATTAATTTAGTCTTTTTTTTCAAGTTCTATCATCTCAATCTATAGTCAAATCTCTTATCCCACTAAGCTGCCATTGCCTGGCCTTCCGGCGATGTTTACCCCGATGAACTAAGATTCATCATATTTGGTATCAGAGCAGTCGATATCTTCCCATAACTTCTACTACCATGACTCCTATTGCCGAGTCATTGGTCACGATAAAGGCTAACGTCATCAAGATGGTCGATATCGATAAGATGGTTGTCATCTTCCTCAACATGCATACCACTTTAGAAAAGATAGCGAATCAGAAGAAGGCGCAACAAGAGGTGGCAACAACGCTGTTCCCAGTAACCACCACGGCACCACCAGAATATGTCGTGGCAGTCGCGATTCTGCCGACACATGCCGCAACCCTGCCACGGCAGCCGTGTTGTTACCGAAGCTTGCTGTGGCAACCATGTCGCTGCCACGACCTGTTGTGGTACTACTGACGACGCCCACTGCGACCGTGCCATGTCCTATCACGGTATTACTGAAGGCCGTCGTGGCCCTGTCGAAGCCTGTCGCGGCAACCGCATCGTGGAAGCCTACTACAATGCGGCCGTGCCGCCGTGGTTACCACCACGTCTACCGTGGCGATCGCAGATGTCATCAATGTTGCTGCACCTATACGTGGAGGCCACGATCTTCAAAGTCACCAGTGAACGCCACAACATCTCGTCAACTTGGGTCTCCTAGTGCTCCAGCCATGGCCATCATCATAGCTCGAGGACGAGTTGTCGCGAAAGGGGGGAAAAGTTGTCACGCACGCGAATTACTGTTCACACGCGTGAACAGTGTCCGCGTACTGTAGCAGCGCGTATGGCGATGTCAAATTAGTAAAGATAGAAATAAGAATAGTTAGTTTTCTTATTAGATGAGTTTACTACTTTAAAAATATATTTTATTTATTAGAGATAGGTTTTCTTAGAGATAGATATTATTTTTTGAAGGTCAAGTCGAGCTATCCTTATAAAAGGGCTAGCATGTATCTATTACAAATGAAGAAATGAAGATGAATTAATCTAGTCTCTTTCTCAAGTTCTATCATCCCAGTCTATAGTCAAATCTCTTGTTCCACCAAGCCGCCGCCGCCCGGTCTTCCTCCCGGCGATGTTTACCCTAATGAATTAAGATTCATCACACACGCAGTTGTCAAATAATTACATAAGCCCATTCCCTGTACTGTAGTTCATCCCAAAACATATAAAAAAAGGCTTGCTCAAGATAATGCATTTTAACCTTGAAATTTTTTCAGTTTATGTGATTCATGCACTCATGCATCAATGAATTTCTTTATTTGACACATCAGTTAAAACACGTCATCTCTGAAATAAAACCTACATGAAAACTAGTTGTACTGTAGTTCATCCCAAAACATATTAAAAAGGGCTTGCTCAAGATAATTCATTTTAACCTTGAAAATTTTCCAGTTTATGTGACTCATGCATCAATGAATTTCTTTATTTGACACATCAGTTAAAACACGTCATCTCTGAAATAAAACCTACATGAAAACTAGTTTAGTCTTACTTTGTAAACAGTACATTTGTGGGAGGACATATTCCTGTATTACTAGATCATCAGCTCACATGAGCTCTTGACTTGGTTTAGTCAACAATTTTTTGGTTCCAATCTCAATGCACTCTGACTAGTAAGTGAAGTGTAGGATGCACAGTGGTGCCAGTGGTCTATGTTGCACAATTTTCAAGCAGTGCTCTTTTGGACTGTAGCTTTTGACTTTTGGCTTAAATTTTCGAATTCTGGCCGTTCGCGAGAGAGTGTACGGAGAGAGAGATACGTGCGATTTTGGCCGATATAGATGAAGTCGGGACAATATCTACTACAATCAATTTGTAGACCTCGTCTTGAAAAGACACTCTATTTGAAAGCTAGTTACTGTCAAAAGCCAAACTATAGGCTCGAAAAAACCTACCCATAGCTTTTAGCGTCCATTCCAATTGCAGAAAAATTCACTTACTGCTCTTCCAAAACATTTCTACAGGTACAAAGGCAGCTACAGCTCCGAATAGAAGCCCAAGGAAAGTATCTCCAGAAGATCATTGAGGAGCAGCAGCGGCTGAGTGGTGTGCTGGGTGAATCAGGCAAGTTGAGTGCCCTCGGCCCAGCTCCAGGGAGCTCTTCCAGGATTCCATCAAGACTGACCCCTCGACCCCAGTACCAACTTCAGAGTCCCCAATCCGGGACAAGGCTGCAAGTGGTGATCTCGGAGGCACTAGCAGGCTGTTCAAGACCCTTTCTTCTCATGATGACTGTCTCTCCTCAGGCCGTGAGCCTTTGACACCAGACTCCAGTTGCCTTGCCAGTTCCCCCTAGAGAGCCCCAGAGCTAGCAAGAGGGCTCGGCTCAGCAAATGATGTTGATAATGGGAACAACGAGTTTGTCCTTCCTCACAACATTCTGAAGTCGAGCTCAGGTTCCGATTACCAACAGACAAGTTCAGTGTTCTCATCCAGCACAGGGCACTTCGATTCATCGGCAGCTCTGAATGCCCCACAGAGACGGCTTCACTAATGGTACAGGCAGCGATGTTTGATTCCGGCGTTTCCCCTGTAGCGTAGTGTCACTGAGGATTGCTAGTCGTTGTATCCCTTCAGTAGAGCTATTGATCTTAGGAGACTACATGCTGTAAACCACGTTTGTTATCTAGTGTCTGGTGTATGTTTGTAACGTGTTTATTCAATCAGAGATAGCTGTGCACATCGTTTTTACAGGTTGTGGCGACCTGGAATTGCATCCTGTTTATGTTCTTGTTCTTGCCTAGATCATCTAAGGTTGGGCGACATCAAGGTTTCGGGATATTACTTTCTTTGAAGGGATTCAGGGTCGTACTTTCGTTGAGCTTTGTTATACTCAGGATGCAGCTCCAGGAATTTTAACTGTTTTTATTTGTGGTGTTGCTAAATCGAGAGTCCATGTATTTAGGATGTATGTGCTACAAGTATAGCAGCACATTTTTCACTAAGTAGTATATTGTACAGAACAAGTATTAAAATGAGTACAAAAGAACAAATTAATACGACGGGTTTCTTTCCTTTGGCACTTGTAAACTGCAAGCCTATGAGCAATGGAGGTGAATCAGACATGTCCAGTCATTCTATTAGGAACATGTTGAATCACTCCATTAACAAGAACATAAACAGCCAAGGTCAACAGGCAACCAATTAACATCTACTCTTTAGCTGTCATTTCCATACTCCATACCCAGTGAGTGAACGCAAACAGAAATTCCTTGAAGGTAACCATTCCATTCTTGTCCCAATCCATTTCCTCTAGTGCCATGTAAAAAAAGAAGAGGATATGCGTTAGAACTGCATAAAGATGAGGGAACTTCCAGAAGAACAATGTGGATTATCAATTTCAGAGCACTGGATTTCGCAGACGAGAAGAAGCCAAAACATTCAGATGAATCGCAAACTTTGTTAACAGATAACGCCGTCAAAAAGTGGCATCAAGTAGCTATATTTAGAGGGTGGTAAGCATCTACCTGTGCATCTGTCACATGAGGGGGAAGTGTAAAGTGACCAGAAAAAGGTGACGAACAAACAGTAGGGAGCTTGTCATTTTCCTGAGTAGGTGTCCATCTTTCTTTGGAAAGAACTCATCTTAACTCATTTGAAGAGCTCTTGTGTACCAGGTCTACCTTTTTTTATCTAAATTTTACCAACAAGCAATGTATAAACCAACCACAGAAAAAAAAAATTGGCGAGGAACCAACCACAGATTTTGCTGACGAACTTAAGAAAATTTATCAAACCAAAATCACCTTTACTTGCCGTAGCTCCCTAGCAATGCTATACAATGTGATAGCAAGAACTAAGAAAAGGATGAGCCTGTTAGTGTGTAAAGTATGAAGGATACTGCTTCTGACACAGCTGGTTCATTGAGAAGATAAACAGGGCACAAAAAGACAATGAACTCATTGAACTTCATGTCCATATCTTCATTTATATCACAAGCTTCAAAGAGATCACTTGTTCTTCTTTATCTATTTCACCACTGGAATCTTCATCTGAGGGAGACAGGAAGCACAAAGGAGCTCAGACTAAAGTACCGCACCCAGGAGAGAATCCAAGCAAGGCCGAATATACCGAAACAAGCTCAAGGTGCGTTTGGTTTGTCCCTGGCAAACCCTACTAAAATTTGGCTAGCCAAAATTTTGATCAGCGTTTTGGTTGTTCAAGAATTGATAAGAAAAATGTACAGGATGCGACCAAAAATCTATAAACATACCAAAATTTGGCAACTATCCAAAAAAAATGACCAATCAATAGGGTGTTGCAAAAAAATTGGTAGGGCAAGTGAGGGAGCACAAACCAAACGGATCGCAATCGCGTACGTGCAGGACGAACAGCCCAATCATAAAGATCACGCAGAATCAAACCGCGGTGGCTTGGCTGGGATCGCTTCGGTTCGGAAACCGAGCGGGGAGGAGGACGAAGTTCTCTGACCGTCGCCCTTTATTTGTCCCTCCGGTTTTAGTTTCAGCTTCTCACTTCTGACTTATATGTTTTACTATTTATAAATTTCGTTTTTTTAATTTTTGAACTTTTTTGCTGATTCCTTTTTTTTCTGTATTTATTTGCATTGTCTGTGATGAGCTAGTATATTTTTTCTATTTTTAAGATTTAATTACGCTAAATAAATCACTTTTTGTTATAGTAAAATTTTAACTACTACAATATAAATTTAGTTATTAGTCACAACTTTTCAGTTCAATCGAGCGAAACAAGTTTGGCGGGCATAGATATAGAAATACTATCCATGTCTGTCACGTCCGGTTGCCATCACATCACTGGCGAGTAAGGTCTAGTGACGAACCATGTACGAACAAGTTGTAAGAGCAGTTGTCACGTAAGTCTATGAGCCCGTTTCCTTTTATTAGCTAGAGATCCAACGGCTGTTGTTTGCTGCAGATTAGTTTGAGATGTTGTTAGGCCCATGTGATAGGAATAAAGGACACTAGTTGGAGGTTTTAGGTTTTATCTTAACACGCTATAATAATCCTTGTTTTTTTACTTTATTAACACTTAATCCATTTTAATATACACTAAAAACCCTTAAAATGCACAAAGTTCCTGTCCTATTCCGGCGGCAATCGGATCCTCGAGCTAGTTACTGTTCCCAAAATTAATGTAGCAAAAAAACTGTTTTAATCCTTAGATCCAACGACTTTTACTGTAGCAGTGCGTCTGGGCTGTCCGTTCAAGATCGAATGGCTGAGATTTTCCCTGAGACATGGGACTGTGCCTTCGCTACGCATCCATTCCGGTGGCGTTTCCTTAGAAGCCAGGCGATTCCGATCTCACCCTGCTCGGCCGCCGCAATCGCCACCACCACCTGCCGATGCTATTCCGGCTAAATAGTACACCAATTGTACATCGGCATATTTTTAGACCTTGATGCGTTCGAAACTAATTTGCTGTGCGGTTCAAACATACAAGTACAAAGCAAGCTATGTCAGAGTTCAATTCTTGGCACGTGCTAGATCAAGGCTTACTCAGATAAACAAAGAAGGATTGCTTCTTTATCATTTGACAAACTCAGATTCTTTGTGCGTATTATGTTGGAGTCCAACACGAACAACGCAAGCCTTGAAGTTCTAGCAAGATAGCTCCAAGATTCCTTAATAAGCTGACACCCTTTTCAAATTGGAGATTAGGATCGATGGATGAGCTATAAGTGGTCAAGAGATCGACCATCCAAGACATGTTTCAAGTAGTTGGGCTAAATTTAACAGCTCCTTCCTCCCTTCATCACTAAATGATGTTGTAGAATCTGCGCAGTCAAACTTTTAAACTTCAACCACTGATATATATACGAAAGCATTTGATTGACCACATGAAAATAGTACTAGCAGATTTTTCATCACAAAAATATAGGGGCAGACTCTCATTTAAGCCATTTCGCCCGTATTTTAGTAGCCGTTTCATTTATTGGACAATATAAGATAATAGTAACATGTTATATCCACTGATTTACGCAAGTTAGAAAGAAGATCGTGTAATAAAATAATTAACCATTAATTGGAAAAAAAAAGACAAGCTGCACAATTACGCGGGCCACTCCGCTAGTTATATATACTTCCCAAAGTGAAGGACACTGATCTAGATCAACGGCTTAACTGAAGTAAACTAATCGGATAAAAGATAACAACTACAGCTAAATATATCATTCACAGTCCTCCACATGCAAGATCTCGAATGAAGAATGCGCAATCAACAGGTTATTTTAGCAGCTGAGCATTCACGGTGTAAATTAGCAGCTCGAGAGAATTCAGAGAAGAAGTCGAGGTAACCTTGATGAACCAAGAGGAAGCAGGGGAGTAGAGGTAGCCGTCCGCCGGCGTCATTCACGGCCAGCAGCTGGAGTCGAGCAAAAAGGCCGTAAGGCGAGAAGCAGCAACAGTAGCAAGATTCTGAAATCGAAAAAAACAACAGGAAGATTTTCAGAGGTAAGGACATTTGGATTTTGGACTCGATCCATTCTCTCTCTCTCTCTTTAGAGTGTCTCCAGTTCCAGTAATGAAACCAGAACAGAGTTTACAGTTGCCGGCTCCAGTTCCATACAAGTTATTTCGCGCGAATAGGACAAGAGAGCACGGCAGCACAGCCCCTATCGCCTAGTGTTAGACCATGTGACTAGATCTAGAATTTTTATGATGATAAATAATTGATAACATTACTTAGTATTGTTATTCGATGCTTATGTGTGTGTATGAGGATTAATATTAGTCAAGTTGGAAATAACTTGTGCCGGAAAAACGTTCTTTGGTCTTTGAATGTGCAGGTTGGGCGTAGAGACGATCATAATCGGTGACGAGAAAGACCAGTACTAGGAGGGGAAATCTGATGTCCATGCGGTCGATGATGTCACGAGGTGGTCGGACTCACGCTGGAGCACATGGAAATCAAAGGTGAATGATACGTAAAGAAGCTACGGGAGATACGGTCATGTAGATTTCGACACATGATGAGTGAGAATTTTGAAAACCCGTGTTAGGAATGGTTTCGGGTCCCTTGAAAAGTAGTAGACCTAAAAGCCTGGTTGAGATAAAAGGCCTAGGTCCAGTTGAACGAGTTGTATTAGGGTTTTAAGTAGAGATTGAATTGTTAGTGATTAATCTTAAGTCTAAACATCATTAGTCTTTAATCCCTAGATCTAAACCATGAACACCTAAAGAAACATTAATTCGGAGTCTTGAGTTCTTACCCGATTCCGAAGTGGCCATGAGGATGAAGAAGATGTTGCGGTCGTGGAGGTGTCGGTGACGAGTCGGTGGAGAAGACGGAGGTGAGGTGGCCGGAGGTCAAGGTGGCCGACGGTCGCAGTGGAGGTAGTCGGGTCGTCGGCCGGTGGCGGCGGTGAGGTCGTCGGAGGTCGAGGTCTTCGTTCACCAAAGTACACGTAATGGATCGGGCAAATATTAGGGTTTTTTTGTGGAGGCGTGAACAACTCACGTACATGCCTTGCCGTGAACCCTCTTTTTATTTGGCGCTTGGTGACCGGGACCAAAATCATATTACGGTTGGAGAGCAGTTGCTCCCCTGAAAACTCTCGGGTTGTTAGCCGAGAGATCATTCCAACATTCTCCCCTTTGATCGTAAGGCTAACATCATAAGCCCATCCCTTTTGAAAAAACCGTATACCAAGGCAATGTGTTGCATGGTCAATAAAGTACCATACAACCTCAGTACCTATAGTGTACTATCTTTATCTCAGAATGGATATACATTATACTAAATGGGAGTTGGTTTATTATAAGGTCCTTTTATCCAGAATCAGAGGCTTTCCAGTAAACCCATGCCGGCAACATGATCACAAAAATACCGGTGGTAAGCCTTTCGTAGCGGATCCATAAGCATTAATTTAGTACTAATATGCTTGATACTTATGGTTTGATCTGGATTCTATCTTTCACAACATGATACTTAATGTCAATGTGTTTGGCAACACCACTTGACTTGTTGTTATTTGCATAAAAGATTACGGGTTCATTATCGCGAAGATAAAGTGAGTGGTTTAGAGATGCTGTCTACCACTCTAAGTCCCGGGATAAAATTCTTAAGCCATACAGCCTGCCCGGTAGCCTCATAACATGCCACAAACTCAGCTTGCATCGTTGAAGATGCCGTAAGGGTTTGTTTGGAGCTTTTCCACGAGATAGCTCCTCCTGCGAGTGTGAAGATATAACCTGACGTGGATTTCTTAGTATCAACACATCCCGCAAGATCTGAATCTGAATAACCAATAACATCAACGAAATCTTGCGGAATGGCTGGCCCGAATCCGAGTCGGATTCCGACACTTCAACACTGCCTTCAACCAAATTATTCCGTACCTTTTCAGCGCAATCCATCCCAAGCGCGTGTTGGTTGAGCAGCATGAATTTTCCAGTCCTCGCAGACTTCTTGATGGATTTTTCAAACAGGCGCAGCAATGAATCTTCATCCATTCTTTTGATGAGGTCAATGGACAACATAATACCTCCACTCGTCTCATATTTTTCGAACAAGCGCAGCAACGAATCTGCATCCACCCTTGCGAGGACTTTGAGCAGGACGCCGCGCGTGAAAATCTCATCCGGCACCATCCCCTGTGTCATCTTCTCATCCAACAAGGCTGCGATCTCTCCCATCCGGCGATGCCGGAACAGCTCCAGGAGCATCGCGTCGTTGGTGATCGTGCAGTTTGGATTCAGGCCCTCCTGCAACATCTGATCCTGCAACTGGCGAGCGGCCTCCAGGTCCCCACCCATGCAGTGGCCAAAGACCATGGCGTGAAATCGTCCCGGGCCACGGCCCTGTCCGCCATTTCGTCGAACATCTTCATGGCGTCGTCGCCCCTCCCGCTCTCCACAGTCCCTTGGCCTTGATCACCATATTGTACGAGAAAGTGTCCGGGCACGGCGCGGCGTCGTCGTCGTCGCGGCCCATCCGCCGGGCATCCGGACGGCCTCGTCGACGTCGCCCGTCATGACGCAGGCCTCGACGGCGTTGTTCCACGCGAAGGTGCGCAGGCGCGCCCCGCTGGCGGTGAGGATCTCGAAGGCGCGGCGCGCGTCGGCGTAGCGGCGGAGGGAGACGAGGGACCGGAGGAGAAGGCCGCAGGAGACGGAGACCAGACGCAGCCCGCCGTCGGGGTGGCCGAAACCCACCGCTTTACAACAGGACATGCAACACACAGCGCGTTACCAAACCGCAAATAAATCAGAGAGATATCCTGTCGATACAATTCGACCTTGAAAGCTCAAACCGCAAACCCTGCTCAGATCTCGTACACCGGAGCTCGTTCCCCAAACCAGGGGTCACACGTTACAATCCTACGACCTTGCAATTTACAAGATCAACGTGACGGCAGTTACAAGGCTTGCTTGACATATCCATGGCGTAGCAAGTGGTAATGTTCGACCAAATTATACGACAGGGTTGGCGCCAAGTGTCAGAATCGAGGCGCGTTTCTGTCGGTGAATCATCAGTGTTCCTAGCAGAATTGTCCCGAGTTAAAAATGAGTATTCACGGTTGTCAAGAGTTCAAGACGACTTGGTTCTCTTGTGTTGAGCCTGGCCTTGGAGGCACAGCCTGAAACGCTGCGTTAGGCTCTCCCCCATCTCTTGCCTCTCCTGTTTGAGCCTCTTCCATAGAGACCGATTCTTCCTCTCCTTTGGTATAGTGAGCGGTTTCCTCCGTATCCGTCTCAGTGGTGTTGCCAGAGCCCTTAGCGTCATGCTCTACAGTAGGGGGGAAAATGATGAGATCTGAAAACTTTGATAAGTTGTGTTATCGGGGAAAAGAATGCTACTTTACTGGTTCACGTAAGCAATCAGAGCAACATCAGTAGTTTGAAATTAGTCAATTTGTTGACGCAACAAGTAGACACAAAGGTCGCGGACATTCACTCCATGACCTATTTAAAAGGATTGTGAAGAAAACTGTATAGTGGTAAACTCTTATCATATATGATGTGCCTCTTTGATCTTTATAGCATGAATTGTGACTATATGAGTAAAAGACATGTGAACTGAAAACATGTACCTTATGCTTCTGATTAGAAATCCCAGGGCGCTCGCCTGAAGATGATGCATCACTTGCTGCCCCCAAGGAAGAACATCTCCCCCAGCTCTCTCGGTTTGAACTTGTGTATGAGCAGCACTCCTCATTTTGCCTATTTGCTTTATCCTAAAAAAGAAAGAGAATTTCTTATCAGTGAGATTACACAACGATGTTTATCTCTGCAATTAGTCTAAATTCAGGAAACCAACAAAATATTGCAGAGCAATAGACAATATGGTTTTGGTGTCCTGTAACGACAGCCACACCACCACCTATATATTAATCATCAGGCCTAGTGTTAGACTCACTACGATAACACGAGAGATCTAGTATATCCCAGCATGAGGTAGGGTACTGCATCAGCCATCGTATACGGATGTAATGATGGAGTTTTTCTGGAGTGCAGTGTTAAATATAATGGCAGAACTATTTAAACGCTTCAAATAAAACAAAGCCTCATCTATTTTTACCTCTAAATGAGACTCAGCGTTGTTACTGTCCATCCCAGGGAGGTTATGATTTTCATCCAAAAGGAAATCCTGCATTCGCATGGACATATCTCAGCTAAGATCTCAAGTACCAGAGGCAAGCCAGCCACTAATGGACTTACCAAGTCATTGTCATTTTTAATAGACAACTGATTGACCCTATCTGTCAGCAAGTCAACAACTGACTTTGTAGCTGAAACAATGAAAAGGAGTCAGTGAACAGCAAGCATTAACTCATGAGTATTAATAACATAAACTACTAAGGAGGGTGAGCCACACCATTCGTGAAGCTAGTTGCAGCTGCTGATGAACTGCCTGCATCAGTACCAGCAGCCCTTAGACCATTGATGATCTCATACAATAAGCTCTGAAAAAAATCAAGTGAATTGACAGGTAACTTCCTTGGATGGGCTTCCTATTAAACAAAGCAGAAGTTTTGACACTGAATTTGAAAGGAATGAAGAGAAAATTTACCTCATTGGTTCCAGCACCAACCTTAAAAGCGCCAAGGTTGTAGTACTTATCTAACTTATTTGAGCACGCCGAAGGAAACTGAGGCGGATGCAGAACATTATAGAAGAATATTGAAACAGAATCGTAATAAAATTGGGGCCTTGGCGAATTGTGATCACCCTCAAATTTGATTAAATTTTTATCCCCCTGCGGATAAATAGAAATACATCAGCAAAATGAGCCCAGCAGGCCCTTCAACAGTAGTAGTCACCACTGATGAGACCTGTATGAGGAGGCATCCGTTTACTGATCAGCCTTTGTAAAGCAAGCAGGAGTGAAATTTACCGCATATGCCCGGTGAATACGATCAGAGTGATGGGGCTGAATAAACATGTCATTTGATGCATGTCCAAATAGTGCAGGAATAAACGTCTTGGGGGCAAACTGGAGAAGAAAAAGGATAGTAAAGTTTGACATTATCCAGAAACAGGAGGTAATAAGATAAATACCAATGGGTTTGACTCAAAACCATGATACTTGAAACATCAAGATTAGTAGACTACCCAGTATAACAAGAATTTCCCATGCTTCAACCAATCTTACACAAACTACGTGTCTCAATCAAGCTGAAAGAGCTGTTCTAACTGTTTCATGTCGGTGTTCACAGATAAGACAATTATGCCCAGAAGCTTAATTTGGGCAAAACAAAGACATACAAGTATACAACAAAATGTTCTTTTTTGCATTGCAGTCCACTTGAGAGATATGAACAGATATAGGCTACGCACATTCATTTCTAACTAATTCTATATCATTCGTTCATACGTAATGCATAACATTATTACCAGTATGGAACCTCATCTTGTAGGGATGGTACCAAATAGTTCCTATCGCATTTCATTAGTTTTTTGTGTAATAATACCTGGCTCTTTAGTAATTAAATTAGAACAAAGCGCTTTTTCAGAAAGCAAACCTTAACAACATTAAGATCCATTATGTCAAACTTAGCTCTTCTTTGAATGACACGTCGCATGTACTGCACAGCCATCTTAACCTGAAAAAATATATACCGGAGCAAACATAAAATGATGTGACTACAGCAACAGGCAGTGGGCACTTTAACTTGATAAATAATTAACATAAGTTGTCAAGATCATGTCGCAGAGCTTTACAACATTAACTATTAACTAGAGCCTTTTTCTTATTCTGAGATGCTTGTCTTTGATCTATAGCCAGGAAACAACATTATGTTATAGAGCATCAGCAAGCATCAGCAGCAGTAAACAACACCTTTTCTTGTTATAGCCTACCAATAAGCTAGTAAACAAATTTCATCTACTCACTCATTCAAGGTTTGCTTCCCAAATCCCAAGCAGCCCAGGGTTTCGAAAAAATCAGTTGGTATAGGACATCTACACTAGAGCCATGCACACCAAACTGACCAGAGTCATGAAAGACTTGTAGAGTTGTACAAATTCCCTGTAAGGTTTGTATTATTCCCGGATGTAAACACAATACTTCTTGTTATACATACAGCAGTTGCTTGGACCTTAGCTACAAGGATACAAGTGGTATACTCGAGAATGATAAACCACCAATTAAAATGTAAACCATAATACACCAAAATCTGTGTACGAACTACAACGAGTGCACTGTTTCAATATTCAGTTCATGAATAATCGTGAAGCAAATATTCTGCAAAAGATAAACATACTGTGAACTTAGGAACTCGGATTTTGTAAACATCTACAAGCTCCATCATTAAGTCATATAAGTTAGAAAAGGCACTGTCCAAAACCATGCCAGCGATTGAGGGGTCTTCTGCTCCATACAGTAGGCTGCATCAAAGATTTGAACAGAAGTTGTGATGAACTAACAAAATGAAATCCCATCAAGCAAAAGCTAGGTCTTTAAGATATTTTATGGATAAGGATACTGTTAAAACTCAGGAAAAAGAAATTAACATTTTTATTAATCTGTGAAACTCTTAAGATGCACAATTTTATATCAAATAATATTCTACTGTGTTCCAACACTTACTAAAATGACATATCATTGAAAGAAACAGAGCATTGAAATAATGACATATCATTGAAAGAAACAGAGCATTGAAATAATGACATATCATTGAAAGAAACAGAGCATCGAAATAATTCAGCACAAAGTAGAAATCACAAACACTGTAACCGAAATACCTTGTAACAGCACCCATTGACCGCCCCCAAAGTCCTATACAAGAAACTTCCTTATTATTTCGCAAAAAGGACATCACACATTTGAGATCCTGTTTCTGGGAGTAGTTATATGTTTCAGTCTTTCAGAACAGTGCAATTACTAAATGTTAAGAATGTTGTTGCGAAATTTATAATGATTATGCACCTCATGCCAACCAAGGCTGACATACTCTCCCCCTGATAGCCCTGACCCTGCAAAGTCAAGTGCAAAAAGGGTGATATTTGAAGGAAGAAGTATGACAGCGGCTTCATTTGCATCTGCTCTGCATCCACTGCATTAAGTTAAAGAAAAAAAACCTGTTAAATGGTCCAACATTATTGGTAATGAATTAAGGTGAGCACCATATGTAAAAAGGAAATATTCCATGATTGATATTGACAGCTCATAGGCTGTAACTAGCAGACAAACCCAACAAAATGATTGGGATCAAGAGTCAAAAAGTGTGAATTGTAGACAAGTATACTTCAAAATCCATTGAATCAGAATATTAAAGGAAAAGGGTTGATCAAGAGAGCAAACATATGGATAATAAATTGAAAACATGCATGGGCATGAACCAACAAAGGTAAGTACCTATTTCCATGGCAGTAGATCACACATGGAAGGGCAGTATTTTCTGGGATGACAGCTGGAACATAGTGGCTGCATTTTAAGGTCTGGTTTCTTTCATTTGTAAGCTGTCACATACAAGTAAAAGAATAAGGCTAGTATACAAAAATGTTGACAATCAGCATCAAATCTTCTTATCAACAAATGAAATACATGGGTTTAAACAAAACAAATGAAAGATAGGAAAAGCCTCAATAATTGCTCCCCTTACTTGCCTCCAAGTCTATACGTCTGTACTTTCTTCCTGCAAGAGTAAACTCTGGCTCCCATAAATAGTGATCTGGACTGTACTCTGCACTGTAAATACATAGCCAGTTAACTGCCTTCATACCAGTACAGTAATTTGTTGGATATCAAGGTTTTGAGGGCTTCCAACTTCCATTATTTTTGCATCTTAAAGCGAAGGCATAAAATCATATTAGGAAGAGCACAGTTGGTATGAATGCACATGTGTTAACTAAATGCAAAAGCCTCTTTCAGTTACTACCGCATCAGTTTACTTTTGCCACTACAACAGTTGTGATCCGAACAGCTACTTGTTGAACTAGAATCCTAAAAGTTATTTTATGAAGAGTATAGTTGGTATGAATGCACATGTGTTAACTAAATGCAACAGCCTCTTTCAGTTACTAGCACCCATGTTATTAAGTCGGCGACTAATCCATGATTAGCCGTTGAGTCAGCACACAAAGGACGACTAGGTTGCTCGACTCGACTAGAGCGATTAGTCGGGCAGCCAAATGACTAGTCGGGCATGTCTAGCCACCCGACTTGAATTTTCAATTTTCTCAGTATTCTGTTCTTCATTTTTCAGGGTGTTGATTCTCCATTACTTGCTATCCAGTATGGTGATGGCTCTACAGAAGAACTCAGATCTAAAGGTCTCAATTAATGGAGTGATTACTTAAATGTTTAAATGATGCTTCGATAAAAGAGATTTTATATGTTACTGCTGGTTTATTAACATTGTTATGTCAATAATGTAACCAAAATAATCATATGACAGAGGAAGTTGACAGCCGAAAAATTTATTCTGCAAATAGAAAAGGGCACGCTTGAGGCAGATCTCATCAATATGAAGTATGGACTCGGGACTCGGGATCAAAAGAAGTATGTCATCAACTCATCATCATTCTTGTGTTGTTCTTCTCTTCATTTCATGCTTTACAATATGTATATATGTTTAATTGTTGCTACAACTTAGTATATGGCATGCCCTATTAACATACTTCCTAGTCTAGGTACTAGTCACGACTAGTCGCCCCCTGGCGACTCGACTTTTACATCTTAATAACCTTGGTTACTACCGCATCAGTTTACTTTTGCCACTACAATACTTGTGATTACAAACACCTACTTTGGCTCCTATGCTCGTTTAACGGTATTTCAAGTACAGAACTTTCACATGCTCGCATTTGGTAAGATTAAGATGATAACCCAGTATTTGCTCCATAATTCCATATGCTTGGTTTAGGTATTGATAGATAAATCACACAGAGAACTCATACAGCTAAATATGGCCATTTACAGCCGCCACATACACTGTACCAAAAAAAGTAGCAAATTCCACCTACTTGCAGCATACACCAAACTAAAATTTGGCGAAGCGAATGGGAACAAGTCAACAAGGCTATTACCGTGGCGGCATACACCAAACTAATAATTGCAGCATTACCAGTTTAGCAAAAAGAAAAACAAGGTGATTACCGTGGCGGCCGGATAACAAAATTAACGAACTGCTCGATCATCGCGCCGTCGAAGCTCCCTGACGACGACGCAGCGGCGGAGGAGGCTTGCGGCTCTCATGTACCACACACGCGCCCACCAACCTCCCACAAACAAACCCTCTACACCCTCAGTTTCTCCTCGCCAATCCGCCTAAACCGGCCAAATAAGCCCAAACCGACTCCAACTGCAAACTACCCCCCAAATTCACACCAAAAGACCTCAGATCCGGCTCCGTCGAGTTCGTCGTAACCCGCCGGATCCGGCGCAGTCTCCAGCGAGCCGGGGCTCCGAATGCTCGCCGCGAGCCGCGGAGCCCGGCGAGGGCAGCGGGAGGTGCAGATTCAGGGGGAGGCTCCCAGGGTCGGAGCGCCGGCGGCGGCGGTGGGGATCGGAGTAGGACGAGATGGGAGTAGGACCAAATGGGCGTGGGAAATGTGAACGTTAAGGCGTCGGATGAGTCGTAGTAGAGTAGAGGCGTAGAGCAATAAAACCTAATTTAAACGGGGTTTTTCCGCTTGTTTATTTGGTTTGGTAGTTTTGCTCCTTGAAGTTTTCCGAGGTGCAACCGTGCAAGTGGGTGCAGCCACGCTGTACTGTCAGAATCAATGGTACAACTCTAATCCTCCTTCTCTCCCTGTCCTTTCTCTGTGTCTGTTTAGCAATAACTGCAGCTTATAACTTTTAACTTTAAATTTTTAAATTTTAGCTGTTTATGGTACAGATTACGAAGAGAGATACTCACTTACGATTTTAGATGGTATAGATATTGGGCTTTTAACGTGTACATCGTTTAACTTGTAGACCCCGTCTTGAAAACACTCCGTTTAAAAGTTAGGTACTGTAGTAAAAACCAAAAACCGCCAACTTCGGAGAAAAAGAACATGCTTCTCCCCTCTTCCCCTTCCCCTTACCTCCGTTGTCTCCCTCCTTCATCTCTATCGCGTTAGTTATCAAGCTTCATTTAAGTTTGTTTTAATGATAATGATAAATATCATTATGAGATTTTGGTGATAATGATAAATACATTTAAGAGACTAACTTTGTTTATTGATTATAATATTACTTAGTCTCACATAGATAAAAGGTGAAATCATTGAGATATGCATTTGAAATCACACTCTCATATATTAGTGCATTTCTTGGATCCAAAATATAGATTGAACTCCACAAATAGTTCAAATTGAATATGTGCATATGTCTTCACACTACATACTTGTATGCACATATTTAGAGAGAGCTCTCTCTATTTTGATGATCTTTACTTTGAAATACATTCTTGAGTATATATATAGCTTGTGTAGTTTATATATACTCATGTGCAATCAGGTTGTCATTTAATCTCTCCATTATGTGTTAATGATTGAATGATTAATGACAACCGGATAAGCAAGCTTTACTTTGAAAGCTTGTCTTAGAGTATACATTTGTTATGTACATATTGTATACCTAAAAATCAATCTTTATCTCACTATTTGTTGGGATTATCATGAATTACCAAAAAGAAAAGATTGTTGAATCTAGTCCCTCCATTATGTATTAATGGTGAAGTTTGGTAATTGATGACAATTATTTTGTGGACTAACATTTTCTATGAATTGGATGAATATGTTAGGTTCCACAAAAGATGATGACTTGAGATGACTTCATATGTTAAAGATCATCAAGCCTTGATGGAAGATGGTTTCATGTGTTGAAGGCCATCAATAAGAAGATGTATCATGAGTTGATGCATGTCCAAGGGGAGATGACTATGTGTTGATCATCAAGTCAAATGAAAATCATCATGTGTTGATGGAGTTGAAGAAAAGGATGCATCATGAGTTGATACATATCAAGACAATCACATACGGTAAAGGTATGACTAGTTAGAGTTAAGGATATGTTCCTAGTCTTTTACCGGTCTTAGTGTTTGATTAAAAGATCGGATTGCTAGTACATGTTATCGTACTGTTAAGAGTCTCATCATGTGTTGATAACTCAATTTCACTTACTTTAGCTCATCTTGGCATGAGGTTTATATTTGCAAATGTGTTTTGCAAATAGTTGAACCTTATGTGTTGAATCCTTGTAACATGGAACTATAAATAGCAAATGTATTTTACAAGTATTTGAAATCCATGTTTCCTACTCTTTGTTGTATGAGGCTTATGCTTGCAAATGTGTTTTACAAATGGTTTAAGCTCATATATATTTCTTGTATAAATTCTTTATGTCATGATTTTAAAAGTGTGCAAATATGTTTTGCAACTTGTTGGGAATCATGTTTGTTCCTTGTGTGCATGATACTATAGTTCACAAATGTGTTTTGCAAAATCTGTTGAGATATCTGCACTTGTCAAGAAAATCGGAACTACCGCTATGTGTGTAGCGGTACTACCGGAGGTCGGAAGTACCGGCTGTGTGTGAGCGGTACTACCGGACATCGGAAGTACCCGTATGAGTTGTGCGCTACTACCCATCTGTGTGAACGGCTCGTCTGGCCGTCGGAAGTACCGGCTCTTTGTGAGCGGTACTATCGAAAGGCGGAAGTACCGTCATGTGTTACGCAGTACTACTGAACTTCAGAAGCTCTGGATTTTCCTACGGTACGTTTTTTTCATAGAGACACTTGTGTGGTGGTCTTCTCCTCCCCACGAAATTGGTAGTTCTGCATGATCGGAAGTATCGAAAAATGAATGGAGGAACTTCTGATTTTGACTGCAACGACTAGTTTTTTTACCATTGGGGAGGCAAGCATAAGTATTGGCTTTTGACCGGTGGTACTTTCGATTTCCCTGATTTTTCAGGGGTTTAGCTCCAACGGCTAGTTTTCTTGTGTGGGGTATAAATACCCCCTTGTGGTCGGTTGGAGAAAAGGTTGATTAACTCATTTCTGTTGTCTTGAGCTAGTACGAGGCTCTCCACTCAAGAGTGCATGTGTTGCACTTTGTGAGCAAGGAGAAGGGATTTGGATTGCATGTGTTGCATCTAGAGGTGAACTTAGTGTCCATTTGAGCTTGTGCATTTGTTGCACGTTGTGAGAGTCAAGCGAGGGGCTTGACTTATTACTCTTGGAGTTTGTCGACTCCTAGACGGCGTTAGAGGCGTCGTGTGCGGTGATTTTCTCAAAGAAGGTTGTGAGAAAACCCGGCAAAGTTGTGAAGGTTGGAGCTCACTTAGCCGGAGCAGGAAAGAGCTACCACTAGTGGATTTGAGGTGGAAGACTTAATTCGTGGAGTCGGTCCAATTAGTTTGGGCTTACCTCAACGTGAACTAGTGGAGACTGGTAAGTCTCCGAACACCACGGTAAAAAGAAACCGTGTCATTTGTGGTTTGTTTCCTTGTGTTCAATTTATATTCAAGCAATTTACATACATAGAATTAAATTAATTGCTTGTTATCCTAGAAGTGTAAACCTTGACCTAACCTAAAATTGTTGGTGCACTTAGGTGAACTTAATTGATATATGTGTTGTTTGTGGTAAACCAAATTGAATTAAGCTTTCTCAAATTGTTTACTTAGTTTAGACAAATAGAAAAGATATTAAATTGTCAATAATAATTAGAAGAATTTTAAACCGCCTATTCACCCCCTCTAGTCGCCCTCCTTAATCTTACACCCTAGCACTGCCTCCCACTACAGTCACCAGCAAGCTCGCCGCCTCATCGCGCCATTGGCCACCCCGTTCAACCTAATATTCTCTTGGTTCTCGCCTCGTCATCCTGTCCTCTGCCATCACCCATCGTCAGACCACCGTCCCCAGCTTCTCTATATCGGGAGGGGCCTGGTGAACCTGGCTTCAGCGACGCCGCCTCAGCTTCTCCAGTTGCCACTCCTCTTCTTTAGATCCAGCACCCCCTCCTGCTCTTCTTTGCCACTGGCGACCGGATCCGATGGAGGACAACCGATGTAGGAGCGCCACGATCGGGGATGGTGAGACACTACGGCACCAGCCGAAGACAATGGATCCCAGCGGCGTTGGATTGTTGTACCATCGGAACGCTAGCATTTTCTAGCTTTCCCCTGTACGTGGCTCCATTTCGCCGCACATGCACGATGCATGGGTGTCATGGGATGGTGCGCTACCTGAAAGAGGTCACAGTAGTGTACTGCTTGCTGTATTTTGCACCCATCGTGTGCCTGCGATTCGGAGGGGTGGATACTGGTGATGATGAATGGGACCATCGTGTACGTTTGATGGTACATTAGGGCCTCTTTTAAGGATAGTACAATAGTATTTCCTCCCTATCCAAATATTTTGCTCATAGCAAAGTTGTATCCTTTTAAGGACTAGAAATTTATGAGAATTCTAACTTGCAAAAGCACTTCTATCATCTATGCAATGATGCAACCGTTAGGGCCTCTTTGATTCGTAGGAATGAAAAAACACAGAAATAGAAAAAACATAAATATGATAGGATTGCGAGCATAAAACAAATGATTGAAAAATATAAGGAAACTATGAAATGAGTTGTTTGGAACATGGGAGTTTAAAAAAACATAGGAATCCGACTTAAGGACGTCTTGAAGTAATATAATGCTAACCCGATGGGACCCACCAACGAAAAGAAAACTCTCTCCCATCTCACCCGCTCGTTTCTCTTTCCACCCCACCGTCGTCGCGGTTGATTCCGCTGGATCTAGAAGCCCTCTCACTGCCAGCCATCCCTACATGCTCCTCTCCACCCTCCATCGATTCCTCTACATGGATTGTGTTGCGCCAAACCATGACTGCCATGGCGGTGCCACCTTGAGTGGAGATGGTGGTGCTAAACCTGGCTATGCGACGGCAACTCCGGATCTAGTGATGTGATGGCTTCAACTCTGGTGCGGCGATGGCTCATCTTCGACGCAAAACAATGGTGAGTCATATTGCAACGCGATTTGCCTCGGTCTTATGCAATGTCAACAGATGAAAATGAGGTTGGAGTAGATATTTTCATTTCTTTGAAATTCCTATGATTTCATAGGAATGCTATAATAACATAAGGAACTCGACGGTGGATTCCTTTGAATCAAATGCAGCTATATTACAAAATCCTATAGGAGTAGGGCTCATATATTTTTCTTTTGAAATTCGTTTGAATTAGGGCTCCTATATTTTTTCCTTTGAAATTCGTTTGAATAAAAGATGCCCTTAGTTTGGACGATTGGCATATTGTTTTCCTTAGAAAGGGCCTATGTAAACATCTTACGTCTCTCGAGGGTTGTCGTAGCAAAATTCTGACAACCAAAACGAAAAAGAACAGAGCTCAGCAGCAGCTCGTTCTGCGTCCCCACGAAAATTTCTCCGGGCGAAAATGCTACAGCTACAGGGACGCCCCTGATAAAAGTCGCAGACCTCATCTCAAACTCGCAAAGGCGGAAACATTCACCCGCTCGTGGGCCCCACCTCAAAGCCAGAATGATTTGGCGCCCGTACCGGCGCTGCTGGCCTGTCCACTTCTCCGAGCGAGGACGCTGTACGCGGGCCCCGCCTGTCATCGGGCCGAGCTGAAGACCACGTGTCCTCCATGGACGAGAATACCCTCGCAACCGACCATGAAGGGAAGGGGCGTAGCACGAGGGGGTAGTTTGGTCATTTCGGTGTTGCCTGCGCGTGCGCCTCTCACCAACTCCGGTGAGGTGGTCCTCGGCCGTCGACCTCGTCCAACTCGCATCTTGGATAGAGCTCAAAAAAAAAAGAAAACGCGCATCTCGGACAGCGCAGTAAAGATTTTGTTTTAGGCCTGCTTGTTTCGACTTCATTTTCTAATTTCTGATTTATTTTTTACTATTTATAAATTTTGTTTTTCTGATTTTTTTTGATTTTTAAGTTTCTTGCCGGTTTTTTGTTTGCTTATCTATGATGAGCTAGTATACCTTTTCTATTTTTAAAATTAAATTAAATTACGCTAATAAGTCATCTTCAGATATAATGAAATTTCAATCAATACAGTATAATTTTAGTCATAAAATATAATTTTTTAGCCGAACCGAGCAATTGCGTGCTTGGTTAGCTTGTGAGTTGCCCTACCAATTGTTGCTGGTGTGCTAGCGCCACTTGATGTGGGCCAGACCCACGTTTGGTCGCGACAAAGACATGGCAATGGAATCACGTTCGGTTTAAAGCTGGAACATTTATATTAGTTTTTAAGTTTAGTTTTAGTTATAAATTGTAATGATTTATAGATAAGTTTATAAAAAGATATTTATGTGAGATTTTGGCTGATATAAATGAAGTCACTATAGTGTGTACTACAAGATTAATATATGCTGTCTTAAAAAGCATTTTATTTAAAAGTTAAGTATTATAGAAAAATTACTTATTGTAGAAAGCAGTTTTTAGAAGCTAATACGGTCTAAAAAAGCACAGGAGATGTTTTAATTGGCTGGAGCTGATGACTTTGGTTTCTTTTGATTGAAATATAATAGTAACAGTTGAAAGAAATATCTATTTGAATAAAATCAGGAAAACAGCTTTTGGAAGATGAGGACATGGAGGACGCGACGAAGGCCGTAGCTTTTCAAAACGGTTTGGAGAAGCAGTGGCGGAGAGGGGCTGAGGGGGGCCTGGCACCCCCATGCAGCCTGAGCATCTTACAAGATATGGTTGTTTCAAAGTTTTGTTGCCCACTTTTGTTACATCTTACAAGATTTGCACCACAAAACATTCGAGAGAGCAGTTTTTTTGTTGCATCACAATTTCTGAAGGAAACGGATTGAACATTTAGTTATCTTATGGTGTATTTTCTACAAGGTTTTTAATATGATCTCGTGTAGCACACTGAGCACAGCATCACATTACCAAATTAGGTCTTGGTCTGCCCAAATTTTCTTATATTCTCTCCAGAAGTATTGTTCTGGTTTCTTATTGGATGGGGAACAATAGTATTAATATTATTATTACTCCTTTTCTAACTTGACGTTCCACTCTTCGCCGTCGTTTGTATTTGATCGGTTGATGTTTATTTTGACCTATTCACTCTTTGTTCCAAAAGGAAGTGATTTGGAAAATCATATGAATCTTGTCCTTGTTGATACAGCTACCCTTAATTTATTCTACTTTTGTTCATCCGTAAGAAAGAACATGAACTTTAATAGTCTGATATATGACTATTAGATCGGTAAATCCGGCATATTTTATTGGTTCTACTCTACTTGTTGTCCATATTGCCTCTCTACATCTAATTTCTGGCTCCGCCTCTGTGGAGAAGTCGTTTTTAGAAACGGCGTTTAAATTAGCTTTTGGTTCACCGAGTAGTAGTCGAAGTCGATTAAACACCCCTTAAACTCTTCCGCATGAGGTGTGGCTGCTTATGGTTTTTAGAGAAGCTTAAGCCCAGTTTACGCATACAGGACATAAGATTCATCTCTACGGACTCGTCGAAGCAGCTAAGCTCAGGAATTCCCAAGGATTATTGCAAAATGCTTCAGAACAGAGCCAGATCCAAGCTTGTTTGGAATGTAAGAACCCCATTGCATTTTCATACGACTATTTGAAGGAATTAACGCAATTTCCCACATGGATTATTGTAAAATCTCGCCGTTCCAAACATAATCTAAAATCGCCAGTTTCCCATAGTTAGGCATTTGCATTTTTTTGTTTCATATTTACGGGTCAATGGTCCTGTTCTTTTCGGTTTCTAAAAGCTGTTTTTGGCTTTTCTACAGTAACTAGCTTTTAAACGAAGTATCTTTTCAAGATAGGGTTTACTAGTTAATTGTAGTATATACTGTACCGACTTCATTTATATCGGTAAAAAACACATATGAATTTCTGTTACTCTGTAATCTCTCGCACGAACATACCAAAAATCACAAGGCATAGCAAAAAAGAACATGCCCAATATATATGCCATGATCCGTCACAAACTTTAATACTTCTTTCCACCCAATTTTACCCTCCAAACTTTGCAGAGTATACAAACACCCTAAGCACACTCTCTTTTGCTAAGTACACATCTTAATACTTAAAGCTAAAATTCAAACCGACACGATACCAACTCAGGTATTCAGTGATGACGAAGAGGTTTGTAAGCATCTTTGGGCCAAAACCAGCAACGGAGCCGAATTCTTCTGTGGATCCTGTGTGGCCTGACGTAGCTCTGTTGGGCTGGGCTGATAGACTTCTAGCCCTAGGGCATTGGCCCAAAGTGATCTGGCTAGACCAAATTTTCCAAGTGCGTCGCAATGTACAACCAGTAGAAACGTATTTGGAACGAAATGTTATATCAAAGCCTCTGGGGAAAAAGAATCTTCGAGAAACCAATCGGCAAGCGGGTGCGGTTAGGCATGGTTCCGCATGGTTTCTTTTTTGAACTCTTACTCTAAAACTTGGAAAAATTACCCACCTTTGCCATTCATTAACTCCCCAATCTTTAAACATTATAAGCTCAAGGGTATTGTAGTCTTTAAACATTCGAATACAACAATTCATAACTCTGATAATCCAGGCTGCCAAACACCTGACAGCTTATTTTCCACCAGCTTATTATAAGCTAGCTTATATAATCTGCACCTATAAGCTAGATTATAATAATCTTAAGTGGAAACAAACAGGGCCTATATATAAAGAATATATTTTTATTGTAGATATATCAATTGAGATCAATAAAGAAAATCGCCGACTTTTCTCTCTCTCATCTCTTGTGTCAATTATTTGTATACTTTTGCATTGTTTGATTGTATAATTATTCTCGTTTTCTAGTTGTGTTGATTGGCTATTGGATTGCTCGATAACACTAGTTTTTCAACATGCCATCACCATGGATTGTTCTATAGACCACGGTATATTGTTGAATCAACCTTCCAGATTAGCGAATTATTTTCCTAATTTGTTTGCATGAATCGATTGTCGCACTTGTACCGCTTGTCGTGCGAGTTCGTTAGCCGGCCGTGCATACGCATGTTTTGCTGTCACTATTTTGATCTCAAAAAAATTTATTCAGACGCTGTTGCGCGCGCGAGCACCATCAGTCGCCGGTACAGTTATCTAGTCATCTGGATTATTATTCCTGATGGTACGAAGACTTGCCGTAAGGGAAAAAAAAAATCCCCAAAGGACCTTCCAACACTGACTTCTTACAGTTATACCCATCGGGGTTTTATTATGCTCACAGTTAACCGTCAGGCATTTTGAACTTTTGCGACCATGGTTCCTGACCCTAAGGAAAGACCCGAATACTAGTAGTGTCGTTTTGACCGAAAACCGGCGAGAATCGCCAGGCAAAAACTGGTAATGTCGCTTGTCTTGATCCTTAATCTTGATATTATGTATTATTAGAGTATATTAAAGTGGATTAAGTCTTAACAAGGTAAAATAAGGTCTCTTCGAAAGTCGCGGATGGAGCATACGGCGCCCGTCATGCCAATTTGAGCTGAAATCCAAGAGCTAAGCAGAAATTTTTCGTCATTTAACGTTGTTTATGTTAGACGGGATGTGAACTTGGCGACCTGTTTAAGTGCTAGGCTGGGGTATCCCGCACTAGGACAGGCTATTGGTAGATTCTTTTAAACTGTGTCTTATGATTTATAGTTTAAAATTTTGAATTTTGATTGTTCGCAAGAGATCATACGTAGATAAAAACAGTCGTATGCGATTTTGGCCAGTACAATTAAACTTAACACTCTTTTTACTATAATTTTCATGTTGACTCTACTTAAAAAACACATAGTTTGAAAGCTAGTTACTGTAATATAAATCATAAGCCACAAAGTATAAGTGAAAAAGAACATATCCTATATCTAGCAAAGAGCAAAGAAAAAGGCAAGCCAGGTGGGCTGCTTAGATCGGCCCGTGGGGTGTGCTTCTCGTCTCCGCCGCCTCCCGCCTGCCTCTTCAGCCGAGGCTGCAACACCATCTGGCCCACGCTTGCACGCATATGGCCGGCAATCCATTCCCATGCCCTGCGGTGTTGCTGAGAATGAGCCATGTTTTAAAGTGCTTTGGTTTTTAGTTGAAATGACACTTATAGCGGCTATTAGCTTTTCTAAGTTATTTAATTACATAAAAATAAAAACATCATTATATCTCAACAGATAATACAAAGAAAAAAGAAAAGAAAAAAAAGAAGAAAAAATCGCATGAAGGAACTAGCTTTTGCTTTATGAAAACCAGAAGTCATCACTGTTTAGAATGGAGCCTATATGCCATCAACATCGGTGAGCCAACATTCCAGCCGAGCACAGGCGGCCGCCGAGTGCCCCCACCAAACCCCTCCCCTTTCGCCATGGCCTAGGAGCTCTGCTATCCGTCTGTCTCGACGAGAAAGGAAGAAGTGCACTGCCGTGTGCACTAGGTTTGGCGATATGGCTTACTCCTTGGGGCGATGCCGCATGAGACGACCCATTGGATCAATCCACTAAACCATAAAGGCACAACAATTAGGGGAGCTCCTATGCCACTTGGGCGACACATAGCGTCCATATCACCTCGGTGGTCGAGTGGGCCTGGTGCTATCTATGTGCTTTACCTTTTGTTATTTTTTTATGTTTCAAAGAGTGAGAGTAGACCATGTGCTACAGGGTGGAAGGCGCTTGGCCCCCTGCCACATGTGCGACATATAGGAATCACGCAACAATTAGATATTTACTATATGAACACATTGTTTGACCCTAGCTCGTCTTGTCGTTTTGGACTCTGGAAGTGAGGGGTGTGTGTGTGGGGGGCAGGGGCGACATGATAGCACAGCGACGTCGGCGAGCCGGCAAGAAGTGAGAAAGGCGCAACGTGGCAGCGAGTCGGTGGAGAGGCTGTTGTGGGCCCGGGCCATGAGGAGCGACTATGCAGGCATCACGGCGAGGCATTAGTCGGCATCAACAAGGCGGGGGAGGAGTGAGCAAGGCAGTAAGACTGAGACCTAGATGATTGTGTTCACATGTAGATACAAATACCTTCATTTTTACATGTAAATTGTTTTGTTGGATTACATTTAGTGCCATACGCTTTTATTAATGTGATTGTAATATGAATTATGCATATTTTGCTTTACTATTGGATAGTTCTATTGGTACATGTCGCTTGACCTAAATTTTATTCCTGAATCCGCCGTTGGCTGTCATTGTAACTATTTATGAAAATAATTGAAACTATTAGGGGAATAAACGGGAAAATGTAAGTGGAACAAATCAAGTCAATTAGTTGAAAAATATTAATAAAACAATTGTGGAAAAACATAGCATATGCATGTTCTTTTCCTTCGAAGCTGGTGGCTTTTGGCTTTTGCTACAGCACCTAACTTTCAAATGGAGTATTTTCTCAAGACGGGGTCTACAAGTTAAACGATGTACACGTTAAAAGTCCAACATTTGTACCATCCAAAATCGCAAGTGAGTATCTCTCTCTCCGTAATCTGTACCGTAAATAGCTAAAATTCAAAATTTTCAGCCAAAAGTCATAAGCCGCAGCCGTTGCCAAACATGCCCTATAACAGTTGGCAAAAAAAAACTGGAACTAAATGAAAAGAAGAAAAATAATGAAACAAAAGTGCATCACTCGGTCAAATACACATTTCCTCACGCATGGGGCGGCGTAAATGGGGCGTGGGCCTAGCTGGTCGTTGGATCGTTGGATCGAGGCCGTGTGCGTGGCCGGAGTGCTAGCCCGACTGTGGACTAATTTCTGAATACAACATTGGGCTGCATGGCGTGGATGGTAGGCACATCGGCGCAGGCAGCCACTGAAACGCTAAATAGAAGCACATTTCACGGCAGACGTGGTACGTGTTTCTTCAGAGGTGGCCCTGAAATGGTGGAAGCAGATGCAGATTTTCGTGAGACAGATGAGCCCGGCAAATCACCACGGTCCCGGGGACACGGGCATGGATCATGCCGGCGTCGCGGCGTCGCAATCAATCGTGGTTATGGCTGACTTAGGGTTGTTTGTAGCGATGGCTTATGACTGTAGTTGATAGTTTTTTTTGTTAAAAATGAATATTAGTGATTGAAAGAACTGGCTTTTATAACGAGTGTACGAGCGGTGCGAACAATAAGAGAGATGCGTGCGTAAGACATGATCGAGTGGAATGGGGCTCGTGATGCGCCCATGATCTCCTGTCTTATCCTCAGAGCAAGATATAAGTGAGAGAAATAAGAAGCTGATTGAAGAAGCTAGATGTTTATGGGTCTGTTTGATATGATTTTCGACTTTTTCTACAGTACCTAAATTTCAAACGGAATATTTTTTCAAAATAGGGTCTACAAGTTAATTGTAGTACACGTTAAAAATTTAACATCTGTACTATCCAAAATCGCAATCGAATATCTCTGTCCATAATATCTATCGCCAACAACTAAAAATAAAAAATTTCAGTCAAAAATCATAAGCCACAACCACATCAATCAGGTCCTATATTGGCTTCAGAAGTCGATACGAAAACCCCGTCGGCATGAAGATAGCCAGGCTAGCTCACGCTCGTCGATCGCGGGTACCGTACGTTACATATACCTGTACGCAGCCGCGCTTTTGGTGGCCCGATGTCTGCTAGCTAGCCTGCACGTACTGCTTCGAGCGACCATGTTACGAGCTTGAAGCACGCCAAAACTATATACGTATTTACGTACCGTACCTCAATGGACTTTACACCAGTCAGATTCAAAATATGATGACTCTAGAGTATGCACAATAGTGCGATCTGAATGAGCGGCTAGTTCTGTAACTCAAGCTCGAACGTGGACGTGTGGAGTATCTATCTCGGTGTACGTATCTCCTACATGAGCAGCTATAAGCTATATATAGGTGGTACATGGTAGTGCGCCGTCTCGAAAGAGACCGGAGCACAGGACAAAGGAATCGAACTGGCCATCTCCTCCGAGTTAGCAAGCAAGCTAGCAACGCTTCCCGCCGTCCGGCGACCGTGAGGCCGGACAGTGGTAGTACAGACCGATGCGCCTAACGTTCGCCTCTTGCAGCGGCCGAGCGTTCTTCCTAGCACCCTGCACGCACAGCAACAGGCAATTAACGAAATCCTTAAAGAGTTCCTGTCAGCACATATAATTCTACACAACATTATATATAGTGCCCGGCAATCGATCATAATGTGCTGCATCGAAGAGGACGTCGCTTAATGAATTACATCGTGGACGGCTCCTCTCAACAGCTCCACCTGGTGCCGCGACACATGCCGCACCTGCATCCATGCGGCGGCGCCGTTCATACACATCGCCGTGTCAAACGCATGGTAAACTTCACCTTCTTGCAACAAGGAGAAACGAGCATGTATTACCTTCTTGGCAACCGTCCATGCCACGCCCTCGGTGCACGGCGGCGTCGTGAACGAGCCGGTGTACCTGTAATACGCGCTGCTTCCTCTGACCGGCCTCCCTGGATCCACCGCCTCGTCGATCTCCTCCTCGTGGCCCTTCCTCTTGGCGATCCTCTTGATGTACGGCTCAAGCTATCACGTAACAGACGCGAGCGAGCCCAGGTATAATCAGATCAAGGCGTTTCGGTGAGCTGTTATTTCTTCAGCATTGTTGAGCGGCAGTATGGATGAGCTAGCAAACCATGCGTAGAGTGCTGTCGTGGCGCCTCCCTATCTTGTAAAGCTGCGCGACGACGGCGAACCTGCCGTTCTCGTCACTCTGATGGAGCATGTGCACCTCCAGATCGTATCTGCGTCCGTGCATGCAGACGTACGGTTAGTTGCAATGCAAGCTATGAAATCCGTGATATAGTCTCACCTGCGCCCGTTGATGGCGTGCTCACTGGGCGAGTGCCAGTGCATCTGCTTGAGCCTGTACACGACGCCGTCGAGCAACAGGCCACCGGCGTCGCCGTTGAATCTCACCTACACACGGACATGTAACCCAAATTTACCGTTGAATCTCACCCCACTACATAGTACATCGATTTTGCTATTATATAATCGACTGAATTTTTTTATCTCTCAGTCATCTGAAGTTACATTCTCAGTCATATAAAATTACACTGTACTAATTTATTCCCTCCTAAAATTGTTCTCTTAGTCATCTATGAAAGAAAAAGAACTATCGTCTATGTAATAGTCACTTTCACAGTACATTCAGACATATATGCTAGTAGCAGTGGGCAGCACATGCAGAAAGAATATGGTGATGCAATAGTGCGGATGCGTACCATGATGTCGTGGCCTCGGTTGACCAGGGAGGCACGCTCGGGGTGGTAGGAGCGGCGCAGGAGGCCAGGGCGGTGACCGGCGAGCGCGGCAGCGGCGTCGGAGAGGCGGATGGGGGACTGCAGGTGGCCCCAGGAGCAGGCGGCCCAGTCTCTCCTGAGGAGGCCCCACCGCTCCGGCCCGTTCTTCTCGCCACTCCGGTAGCCGAACTCCCCCTCGTCGTCTCAATTGCGCGGATCAAAACAACCAATCAACACGAAATTAACGTACTATAAAATAAAATAAACCGCGACAAGTACGAGCACAACAATGAGGGATTAACCGACTATTCGAGCATGTATTTTACGCTTGGTACGTGTTCGCTTAATTACCTACCGGTTTCTTGCTGCGCCCTTGCATGGCGGACGGCGCAGAGCAGCAGGAACGACAGGGAGACGATGAAGACGGTGACCTCCTTGTCGCTCGACGCCATACGCACGGGTTGCCTTGAGATAATTTACTTCTGCGAGCAAAGCTGGAAGCTTACAGGCTAGGTAGAAAGAAAACGGCGGTGCAATGGAGCTTACCCATGGATGCCTTAGCGTTAATTAATTACCATGTACACCGAGTCACCAACCAAACCGGTCGTACTCACGCATAACACGAACCTCCTGCATACGCGGCGTAGTTAAGGATCCTTCCAACTTTGCATGCTCGTTGTATGAACACAACAGACTGAAATTTTGATGTAGAAGAAATTTACAGCTGTGCAATCGATCTCCCTTGAAGCGTAATATACGCAGGCAGTACGGACGTTTTGGTACGATTTTTTTCTTCTTCTTATTTTGCATTGATTATACGATTGTGTTAACAGAGTAATTTCTTTTAGAGAAAACGCTCATCTGAAGAATGAAGTGTTAGGAACGGAACTGCATCGTAAAAAAAAAAAAACGAAAGAGAAATTATAGTCAAGTAGGCCGAGCCGAGCTACAAGCAGCCTCCCAGCCCAGGCCCAGTCGCAGGCCCCACCTGTCAGCCGCACAGCCCGTGCACGCGGCGGAGAGATCGATCAGGACAGGGCGAGAGCGCGGAGGCGTCGTCAAGCCGGCGGTTGCCAATTGCGATCCGGACGGTGCGGTCGAAGTCTCCGCGGCGCGGCGGGGCCGACGACGGCGACGGCATTGGTACGGACCGATCTTTTCGCCCAATCGTCAGGTATTTCAATATTTCACTCATGTCACGCTCGCCTAATTGTCCTATGCTTGGATTCTTATCTGATCAATCCAAGAACAAAGAAGAATTCTTGCTCCCTTGTCCATGGATGACAATTAAGATAGCTGGTTCTGTGTATGTGAACTCAGCAGCAGTTAAACCCCTACTCGCTTACAGAACTTCCATCCGCTGCTTACCTGAATTAATATTTGGTTGTTTTCCGAAGACTACCCTGGCCAGTATCTGCGGAATCTTGTCCACAAACTGTTCTTCCACGACGTTCTGTCTCCTTGTGCATGATCCTATTCTGAAAATGGTATGCTGCTACGATAAGCCTGCATTTTAGATGGAGTCATGGAGGGATAAATGACAAATGGAAAAAAATAAAAAGGTCGGTGTATGGCACCTTTCTTGTGTTGGTTTTGCATAAATTTGGTTTCTGTCAACTGCAGTCAAAAGAGATCTTGGACCGAGTAGTTCAGGAGTATGGTCCAGGCAGAATTGAACTTGGTTGTTCCTTGGTAGTTGCATCCAAGGATTTATTTGACATCCAATAGATGGTAAGTTCATAGTTTGTGCAGACTTTGTTTTGTTAGAGAGCTTGGCATCAGGCATCTATACCTGTGGCTGCTGGTGATGACTTGTTTGTTTTGTATCTGTGTGATCAAAGGGGACCATGAACTGATAAGGGTCAAAGCAACCTTGCTTTAATTGCCTTTCACCCTTTCTTTTGGCAAAAAAGTTTCTAGTATCCTAGCTGTTGTTCTTTTGAGAAAATGTTAGTGGCTGGGAGCCTGGGACATGAACCTGAAAATGGACTGTGACATGTGCGCATGCAAATCCCATGTTAGTAGGCTCTTTCTTGATAGACGTATTGTGCTGGACAAAACTGTACTTGTAACTTGTATAACATGAGAACCCACCCTCAACCATGGTTTGCATTGGTTAATCATACTATCGAATTACCCACGGTATAGAACTGTGTGATGTTGCACAAGTAGGAAATAATTATTGGATGGTACATGTGAACAATCAGGTGATATTTGTGTACAATCTACAGTAATCAGATTGCGCCTTCTAGGTGTTCTTTTTTTTCTGGGCCTGTTTTTAGATTGAATGCTGATATAGGTTATAAAGGATTCATTCAAATGACAAATTTGTATTATGGGACTATGTCAAATATTCACTTGGATCTGACTTCTGAGTGATGTAAAAGCTACATAGCGCAGCTGCTGCTTCTGTCATAAATTCAAAGAACTGAAAATGTGTCAAGTGAAGTTTTTTAGCTTTGGGCAGAGGAATTAACTCTTGAATTGAACCAATTAGCAACTATGGAAGGCCTGTGAAACCATTTGCTTAAAAAGTGTGTGTATAGTCATGCAATAGGTGCTTAAAGCTGGTAACAATAAGCTTTACTACTGTCTGTTCGATTGTAAAGTAGACATATTTTGTCATGTAAAGTTGGCTAGTGTGTTAGTGGATGTATTAGACGAATCTTTGCACTCTGACCATCTTACGCTGCAAAGATATATTCCTGTAACACCATGCTTTTCTCTTTAGAAACTGAACATCTTCGAGCAAATGATGGATTGATAGGAAAATAGTACTGACAGAAGGGGAAAACATGCAAACAGAATTAAGATGTCTCGGGGCTAGGCAAATTATGATTTATGTGATCAGGTAAAATTGGATTTTGGTGATATATTTGATGTGGTCTGGTTTCAGAGGAATCCTTCGGTGATGTTCAAGAGGTGGAAGAAATTATACCAAAGAAAGTATCTGAGCTTACTTATCAGGAACATAGTAGGACAAAAGGGAATTTCCCCTACCGATTCTTTGCTTGTTTTAATATCCACATTTGTTCAGTTGAAACCGCATTTTCATGAGATATCCGGCAATAGCAGAAATCTCAACTAGCACTTCTGCTTCCTTACCTACTGTCCCAGGATCTCCTGCTACCTTTTCCTTTATGGAGCTTTTCTTTATGTCTTCATTTTCAATGTTTCTTAATGGCAAGTGTTAACTTAATTATGTGCTATATTGTAGACTTAATTATCAAGTGGGTGCCTCCTTTACATTGCTAGTGATTATGAAAGCTTGTGAACGTGAGTTATCTTCCATGCGCAGAGTCTACGATTGAAGGATTTTGGTGCTAGACCCCATCATCTCCTGTTGGCACCTGTAACCTTCATGGAAAATTCATTCTGATCATAATATGTGTGTTATTCTACTACTCAGTCCAGATTGTTTCAAGTTTCCACAGCCATCAAGTAATCCAGGCCTAATCCAATCTTTCCTTTGACCAAAACAACTCGATTTGAGGGATTCTTATGATACAGTGTATGGTGCTGCCCTTTAATTTACAAAAAATGTTATACTTTAGGTGTAGAGTTCAGTATCTATTAGCTGACCAAAATCTGCCTTTGATGCCTGCCTTTGGTTATTTGTAATTACATAAGTCACCATAATGATCACAAGATGCCTTGTAATAATATCCATAGATGGTGGTTATGAGCATCACAGCCTTCCAAGATGCTGTTAGTGCTGCAAGTTTCCAGCTTTCCCTCTCCTCCCAACTAAGCACACAAAGCTCAATGTCACCATCAGCATGATCCATAGCATCTTGAGCATGATCTTCCTTTGTTGTACTCTGCCTTGGACCATTGAAATATTAGTCATTAAAAGTCCAAAAGACTTTTCAGTTTTCACAAAAAAAATTATTCTCACAGTGAGAGAGCATCAAGAACGGGAAAAGAAGATTTGAAGTACATGAATGATGAGTGTCTCTACGATGAGGACTGAAAATATTAACTAATCGATAAAAGTAGTCGGGGATAAGGGAATCTTTGTAAGTTGTCAATTAGAAAATCGATTACTTGGTTGAGGACCTTGCAGTTTTTGCTTTAGTTCATTGATATCACATAGAGGTAATATATTACGTGACTAGTCGTAGGGAAACATCAAGTGAAGGGATAAATTAAAGCCTATTCAAGGGAGTTCAATGTATGTACAGGAGGATATGTTCTATGTTTCCATAGGTTAATTTGTTGTTGTCTTGAGACCATGCATATAAGTTCAGCATTGTTTGTGACGTTACACATATCTTATTTAGCTAGGTGAAGTCTATAGATTGAGTACTGCTTTTGACGAATGCACCTGTCCATTTCATCCAAAATTTGCTGCTCCTTTTGTCGACCTTCGAATGATGAGTGCCTTTTAATGTGTAGCATAGAGTTGATTGTTGTAGGGGGGACCAAGACTGCAATATGCTAACAATCCTAACATCATTATGGGGTAAACACATTCGGGAGGACAGTCGGGGTGGCGTCGGCTTGATTGGGATAAGAGGTAGACTATAGACGAGGAAGAAAAACCTTGAAAGATAGAGAGAGAGAGAGTATATTAATTCATCTTCATTGTTTTCTTACTTAATAAAATGAGATATACTCACATCCTTATATAGATTGGATGACTTGACCCTTATCTCTAAAATTATGGAAATGGATTATCCTAACCAATCTAATTTTATCTCTTAAAAGGAAACTAATCTAACCAAATCGGTGGCCATCGTGTGAACAGTAACTACATCTGAACAATACCGTGACCATGACAACTTCTCCCCTTCTCGATGAGCAACTCGTCCTCGAGTTGCAGGGCGTTGGCCATGGCTGTTAGGGGTGAAAACGGGTCGGATTCGGTCGGATATTGTTGTTACCATATCCTAACCCATATTTTTTCTCCGGATTCGACTAATCGGATTCGGTACCAATCGGATTCGGTGTTCGGATCGGTCGGGATTAACCCGAGCCGCTTGCACCCCTACTTGTTTGTAAGAAATGCATGCAGTACAACAAATAGAGTAGGAGGACGTACTGTCAAGAACTTGATGTTACTACTTAATAGCTGATGTGAAAGATTTTATTTTACCATTGCAAAAGAAAATGAAACGTCAAATAGTAGCACTAACTGAAATCAAACTTGAAGACGATCGGATTCGGACGGATATCGGATTCGGACGGATATTGCTGCTACCATATCCTAACCCATATTTTTTCTCCGGATTAATCGGATTCGGTACCAATCGGATTCGGTCTTGGATCGGTCGGGATTAACCCGACCCGCTTTCACCCCTAATGGTCGTAGCCCTAGGAGACCCCACGTCGACGAGAGGACATGATGTCGACACAACGTCTCATGAGATAACAATGGAACTTCGGCGATGATTGACAAGGACAACGAGTAGCCTGTGTGGCTTGCCGCCCGTAGAACATGAAAACGGCATGGGGCAGCAAATGATTGATATCCGTCGTGGCGTGCCAAACCATTGGAACGAGCATGACGACGTCGCAATCCACCCTGGGGCACCCTCCACGATGCGCACCACAAACAACATAGCCTCGGTGGGTGGCATGGAGAAGATAGTCGCGAGGTAGTGACCCTCTTTGTCCTTGGTTGCAGTAGTGGTGTCGACACTAGGGGCAGCGCCGCTCCATCCACTGTTGCCATCATCTTCTCCAGGATGGCCTTCATTTTCTAGCGGTGGCCATCATCTTCTCCGTAGTGGGCATCATCTTTTTGGTGGTTTCCATCATCTTTTCGGTGGTGGCATCATCTTCTCATTGTCGGCTTTCATCAAGGCCAGTAATTTAGCAACAAAAGCCATGGTGTTGGTTCTGATACCAAATATGTTGATTCTTAGATCATTACAGGTAAACACCATCAGGAGGGCAGCCGGGCGGTGTCAGCTTGATTGGAATGAGAGGCAGACTATAGATGAGGGTGAAGAAACTTTGGGAGAGAGAATAGATCAATTCATTTTCTTTGCTTGATTTCAATAGATGACAAATGCTTAGCCTTATATAGTCGGTATAAGCAGATTAGAAACAAACAACTAATTCCATCTATAAGAGATTGGAATATAATCAAATCACATCTTTCTATCCTTAAGGGATTGATATCTAATCAACTTATAGCTAACAATATCTCTTAACTAATATGGATGCTACCCTTTCCTTGTGCGCTAATGCAATTGGCCCCCATGACATGTGCAGTTGCTATAGTACCGCATGTACTGTTCACACGCGAACAATAACTCCAGTATGTGACAACTTATCACCCCTTCAGCGACAGCTTGTCCTCGAGCTGTGGTGGCGGTCATGGCTATAGCCCTACAAGACCCCAAGTTGATAAGATACTGCGATGTTTATCGATGACCTTGAAGACCGTTGCCTTCACATACAGATGCAGCAACATTGATGGCATCTGCGATTATCACGACAAGCGCAGTGGCAACCATGGCAAGCATAACAGCAACCACGGTAACGTTGTGGTATATTTCCACAATTCAGTTGTCATGGCAGGCTTCGGCAGGGCCATGGCGGCTTTCAGTAACACCACAATAGGACATGGTCGGGTTGCGGCGGCTGTTGGGAGTACCATTGTAGGTCGTGGCAGCAACATGGTTGTTGTGATAGGCTTCAGCAGTAACACAGCTACCATGACAGGGCTACGGTGGCGTCGGTAGAACCACGACTGCCACTTGTCATGGTCACGGTACTGTTCACGTGAACAATATGGTATGGTTACTGTTCACGTGGCAGCCACCAATTTGGTTGGATTAGTTTCCTTAAGAGATAATATTAGATTGGTTAGGATAATCTATTTTCATAATATTAGAGATAAGTTCCTTAGGGGTCAAGTCATCCAATCTATATAAGGATGTGAGTGTATATCATTTTATTAAACAAGAAAGTAATGAAGATGAATTAATCTACTCTCTATCTCTCTCTCTCTTAAGGTTCTTCTATGTCATCTATAGTCTGCCCCTCATCCCAATCAAGTTGACGCCGCCCGGCTATCATCCTGATGGTGTTTACCCGTAATGATCTAGGGATCATTATATTTGGTATCAGAGTAGTCGATCATTTCCCACGACTTCTGCTTACAATGGCTACAAGACCTGTTGCCTAGTCATTGGCCACGATAAAGGCTAACACCAATAAGATGGTCACTAGTACCAACAACAGTGACAAAAGATGACTGCCATCTTCCTTGACATGCATACCACTTTGGAGAAGATGATCGTGAATAAGAAGAAGGCGCAACAGAGGCAGTAGCAGCGCTGTTCCCAGCAACCACCGCAACACGGCCAGAACATGTCATAGCAACCATGGTTCTGCCGATGCCTGCTATAGCCCTGCCGCGACATCTGTGTTACTACCGAAGCCTGCTGCGGCAACCATGTTGCTGCCGCAACCTGCAGCAGTACTATCAACAGACACCGTGACCCTGCCATGTCCTAGTGTGGTGTTCCCGAAGGCCGCCATGGCCTTGCCGAAGCCTGTCGCAGCAACCACATCATGGAAGCCTACCACAATTCTGCCGTGGTTGCTGCTATGCTTGCCATGGTTGCCACCGTGCTTGCCGTGGAGATTGCATATGCCATCAATATTGCTGCATCTGTACGTGGAGGCTACGGACTTTAAGATCACCGGTAAACGTCGTAGTCTCTCGTCAACTTAGAGTCTCCTAGGGCTGCAGCCATGGCTGCCACCATAGCTCGAGGATGAACTATCGCCGAAGGGGGAAGAAGTTGTCACGTACTGGAGTTATTGTTCGCGAGCACGTGAACAATACATGCGGTATTGTAGCAACCACTCATGTCATGTGGGCCAATTGCATTAGCGCACAAGGACAAGGCAGAACTAAATTAGTTAAGAGAGATTATTATTTATGATTTGTTTAGATATTAATTCCTTAAAGATAGGAAGATATGATTTGATTAGATTCCAATCTCTTATAGATGGAATTAGCTATTTGTTTTCAATATGCTTATGTTGACTATATAAGGCTAAGCATTTGTCATCTATTGAAATCAAGCAAAGAAGATGAATTAATCTAGTCTTTTACCCAAAGTTTTGTCACCCTCATCTATAGTCTGCCCCTCATTTAATCCAGCCGATGCCGTCCGGCTGTCCTACTGATGGTGTTTACCCGTAATGATCTAAGGATCATCACATATACAATATTATTGTATTGCTTGTTGGTGCTAATTAAACTAACAGACTTGAGATGCAATACCTCCCACCTTGTACTTGGATGTATGAATCATTTTTTTCTTTTTTGAAGATTGTTGAATCATTCCCCTGCTGGCGCCATATCTTCATCCATTTATTTACTGTACAATGTTATGTAAATTTATTTGCCATCTTTTGCTAGCTTGGGTTACTTGCTTAGCATTTTTCTTTCTGAAAGGAGAAAATCCTTTTTGCCCAAAGGGGGAGAAGAACAGAACAATTCTAGAGCACTAGTTTTTAGGCAAGGACAATTCTGAATGCTTGAGCTACTCATTCCCAGTCCCTGTCCTGTCCCACAACTGGGCATCTTGGAGGCAGGTAGGTTACACTAAACACCTATTAGCCTTTCTTGATCTCAGTTTTGCAGAAGAAAAAACAGAGAAGGTTTTGCACACTTCTTTTCTTTCAGGATAATTAACAATGTATGAGCAGTTGAGACTTGAGAATATTCAAGTCTTAAACTAACCCCTGACTGTCTTTGTTTTCCAGAAAATGGGCAGACAAGTTCAGGAGAAACCTACTGGTAGGAGCATGTTTATGTTCATAGAAACAAGATCTTGGGTTGCTTTTCTCCGTGCTTTAAGTCTGTCTTCAAAAATCCAAAAGCTGGTTGACTTTATATTCTTAGATAAAGCAATAGGCAGTGCCAGGTGGCCAGCATTGATCTTCTGTGGAGGTGTTATCCTGCTATGTGTTGCAAGGTATTGCTATTTGCTACTTTGAAATTCCCATTCTTCCACACAATGCAAGTAAGCCTCGAAATGTATCTAATATTACATTTGGGGATTATGATCAGACATATGGAGCTAAATTTCTCTAAAAAAACCCTCTATACCCAAGCTATATATACCCTGGTGAAAATAGGACTAGTGGCCGGCTTTTCTATAAAAAGGTGTGAATTAATTAATTGTTGATATATCAAGTTTTATATATTATATTTCGCTAATAGTGTTGCACCATTAGTTTGACAAACATGGTTTTGCTCGTATTTTTCCTGTACTTGTTTTCTGATTTTATTTATTTGCATTCCTTTCGGTATGAAAAGCAAGTGTATATGTTTATATACTAACCCAGTTATAATTAAGGACCGTCACCAGAGAAAGCTTGTGGTTTATATTTGACCCGTAATAACATATTAAGTATATAGGTAGGTCACATGAAAGTAATTTAAGTATATTTGTTGTAAAAACTACTTGCATATTGTTATATCTGTACAGAACTTTACAAAATATATTTGATGGGCACACAGGCATCCAAGACTCAACCAAATTTTAGCTTTATATCGTGTGAGTGCTCTATGCGAGGGACGAGTGCTTCACGTGAGGCACGAGGCCTGAGGGATCCACGCGAGGGCACACATGACTTAGCCAAATTTTACCTTGATGAGCACATGGGCGTCCAAGATTTAGCCAAATTTTTGCTTCATATCGTGAGTGCTCCATGCGGGGGGCGAGGGCTTTGCGTGAGGCACAAGGTCTAAGGGATCCATGCGATGGCACCCATGACTTTGCTAAATTTTGGCTCAATGGGCACTCGGGTGTCCAAGACGTAGCCAAATTTTGGCTTCATGCTGCATGAGTGCTTTATGCGAGGACGAGTGCCAAATTGCTGCTTCTTGTTGGCCCTTCGCGCGGTGTGGTTTTTGTTGTTCCATTCCCGACGGTGACCATAGCTTCGGTAGCTTGGCAATTGTTGTGCCCAAGCATGGCAAGCTGAACGTGATGAATATGCCAGATGCTCGAAGTAAAGCCCAAGTGATTGATGTGCGGGTACTCAAGGCCTGCCATAATGGAAGTGCTACCAGGGCAAGGCTTTGGTTGTCATGGCGCCTTCATGTTGCATGTGCTACTAGCTCCCCTGTCCCTAGATGTGATAATGGAGGCATCAAGGGACAAGTGGAATTATCTATTACCACATAATGTGGTGATGCATGGTTTCTCAGGACAAGGATTGAAAAATAATCGATGCACTAGTACTGATTGCCCCTAATTGTTTAAGGGGGGCATGTGAGACTATGTCATGGAGCACCTTCAATGGGTGCTCATCAAACTAAGTTATGAGCACCACATGGCCACAAAGGGGCGAAGCCCTGGTAGGTTTGATGGGTGCCTTGAGAAAGTCATGAAGGAGGTGATCTCGCTCTAGCAATGGCAGGCTCGAGTGTGGTGATGAAGCCTATTGGATGAAGTTGTTGGCGTTGGGTTGCCTTGCCGAGGTGTGGCTTGCGAGGCAAGTGGTGTGTCAGAGCGAAGCTGGTGGAGGCAAAGTAGTGGATATAGGGCCGCCTTGTCGAGGCATGACTTTTGAGGTAGGCGGTGCGTCGGAGTAAAGCCCGTGGAGACGAAGTAGTGGACATGGGGTTGCCTCGTCAAGGCATAGCCTTTGAGGCAGATGGTGTGTCGAGTGAAGCCAGTGGGCGATGAGAGACTGAGGGCTACAGAGGAGAAGCTGAGAGCCACCGAAGAGAAGTTGCAAGCCGCCGAAGAGAAATTAAGAGTTATTGAGGAAAAAGCTGAAGGCTTCTGAGGAGAAGGTGGGGCTCATCCGTCAAGTGAACGTGAGCTTGAAAATGTTATAGATTTTGAGTGTTCCTGTCATCGGGAGTTTGCTGCATATACATGTTTCTTCAAGTGACGAGGTTTGCTTATATTGATTTCTTTGTCCCATCTTCACACGTAAGCACAGCCATTGCATCAACATGACATCGGGTGTCCACAGCCTTGGGCTCATGCCCCGACAGGCGCATTGGGCGCTCGCTATGTTGGGTGCCTTTAGCTTCACGCGGGTGAAGCAACTAGAGCATCAAGTGTGCCCCGTATTGGGCGTGTATGCAGACGAGATGATGAGTGTCCAGGACACAAATTGAGCCTACGCCCGTGGGCACAGGCGTGGCTACGAGCATCCAGGACATGGACCTAGTCTCTGCCTAGTATGCAAAGATCATCTGGGACAAGGATTTAAATTCCAACATGGGCGCGGGAGTGGAGACGAGTGCCCGCGTTACGAATTTAACTTTGGTCGAGAGGGTGAGGTGTGTCCAGGACACAGGCTGTGCCTAGACTCGTGGGCATGGGCACAGCTACAAGTGTTTGGGAAACAGACTTAGGCCTGTTCATGCAGCTTCACCAACTTCATGAGTCATGTGAGTCGTTTTAAAACACCTTTTTGAAATAGCTTCACCCATGAAGCTCCTTTTTGTGCTCTCACAAAGGAATAGAGAGGTGAAGTCAAAAGTAGCTTTTCTTCTCGTGCCCATATTCCAGGAAGTAATGCCTCTAGTTCACAAAATTTACACGTATTTGCCACTCTCTCCATCGGATGACAAGGCACTAATATTGCTTCCTAATGATTTTAATTTTTATTTTTATTATTTTAATTTTTAATTCATACTCATTCAAATATATTATTTTTAATTCATATGACCACAAAAATATACAACTCAAATGTTAGAACAAGTCGAATCTTGGACAATTGACCTCTCACCATACATGAATCTCTCGAAGTCGTTTTGCCAAACAGTTTTCTAAAGTTATAAGCGCTCGTGAAGTCAATCTAAAAAATAAGCTTCATTAGTGAAAGAGCAGGTCCTTAGCTTTCGCCCTGGATGCGAATAATGTTTGGGCTTTGGTGCACCTCTTAGGTAGAACTGTTGCCTGCAAGACAAAGAAAAAAGGATTAAAACTCGTTTCTCGTAGCAAGATAACATTCGTTCAACATGATAGATGATCAAAGTCGTTGTTGTGGGACAGGTAGAGTCCTGTCACTTTAGATAGTGGGATCTCTTAGGTGATAGCCTTATGTAGGCAGATAGCCATTATCAATGTTCGAGCTAGGTCGGTGGTAGATGATCCGAGTTACTTGGAAGATGTGTACATTAGTTTTTGTAGAGCACCACACTACCACTGGCTTGGTAGCCCCCCAATGGGCTTGTGGGTCTCCCATGAGAATAAGTCTTGGGGCACCAAATGGCCAACATGAGTGGTAGTCCTCGGTAGGCTCGGGACGCCCATGCGACTAAGTCACAAGCACCTTGGAGGGGTGCCCATGGGACTAAATCGTGGGGCACCGAATGGTAACCAGGGGTGGTTGCCCTTGGTGGACTTGGGGGCATCCATAAGACTAAGCCTCTGGGCACCTTGGAGGTGCTCATGAGACTAAGTCACGATGCACCTTGGAGGGGCTCGAAGAAGGTACAATCATTTTTTGGTGCCCAAAGTCCTTGAAAGGTAAACCTACATGACCTTAAGGGGCGAGGGAAGGGTTCTTTCTTGGCCATCTCATGGGTGTGTGGGCATGCGACTTGGTCGGGGGCATGCTAAGTGTCACACAACAGCTTCCCCTTGCAGAGGCCATAGCTGTCCACAACATGAAAGTGAAAGGACCAATTCCCAAGGCTTTGGGAAGGGGATGTCTCTCGGTCTCCATTAAGTATGAGGGTTGTGGAGCCTTTTTATCCTATAGGTGGGGGTTTGTTCCCTAGCGATCAGTAATACATGAGAATGGTTAACCTTTGCCAAGCAGCGAAAGCGAGGCGAGCGGTGACCCGAGAGGTTATTCGACGCGTGGCTTGGAATTTAAAGGGGATGAGTTCTTAGCACATCCATGAACTTGGCTTAGACCCAAGTTGTCACTCGTGTCCTAGGTCCAAGAGGACACAAACCACCCAAGTGGAGGTGATGGATGCTTAGGCCACCTAGGACTTTGATAAGGGAGGCCGCGGAGGCCATGTGCCCTAAACACCGTTGGGATGAAATCTTTTTACGAGATTTTTTTTCTTCGTGTGCGAGCACATGAAGGTCGGGACCGTCTTGGGGGTTGAATCCAAGAGACAGCGGAAAAAATGCCTAAGAGGCATCCAGGGAGTGCCCCATATAGCCCCTATGATGGGTGGAAATGGAGGAGTCCATTCCATGCTGGGCAAGATGGTCACGGACACCTTCCCGATTGGCCAACTTTATGGTGGGAGCGTCAAGGGTCATCCAGGAGCCATGAGCTCCCATATGTAATGTAAGCACCAAGATGTTGGTGGGCGCAAGGGCACCATGAGTCAACCCTTGTAGGTGACACGATGGGTACTGTGTCATACCTCGTAGGGTTCCAAGGGGCCCATTGGGCAACGAAAGTGAGGGATCCCTTTGGCGGCGGAGGCATCGAGAGGTCGATCACCATGGGACGGTCAAAGGTTCCCCTAGATCACCCCTAGGGTTTTCAAAGAGGTCCATTCGGCAAAGGTGACGAGGATGATGCACCAAGTGTTCAACCTCTCGGGGGACCTGAGAAGCATCGTAGGCCAAGGTGTTCCCTAGATTACTTCGGCAACCTCCTGGTTAGGAGGCTATTATCATTGCCTACTAATGCCTAAGTTAGGCAAGTAGGAGGCACCCTCTTCTTGGTGGTGGAGGCCTAAACATCTTCTATGGTGGGATGGTGTTAATGTTGTAGGTGTGAAATCCGGATGCAAGTGAGGGGTCTAAACATTCTTGGGTGAGATATGGCTTGTTAACTATATCGATGAGCCAATGGGATTACCTCTAGGGAGCGGGCCCTAAAGACTCATCGTTTGAATATACTTTGTTATTGCTTAAGAGAGCTCAAGTTATAAATGAGAGATACATAGGGTAATAGGCTTGTGGACTGTATAGCTAGTAGTCTATAAATACAAGTGAGGGGTATTATTGTCATTGCTAGGTATAATAGTAGTTCTTTGATCTATATATATTGCATATCAGTCATTGGTCGCGTTGTATATGCATGGCAGCTAGATGAGTGGCCCCCACATCTTGAGGTATATCTTTGGGCCGACGAGGCCCCTTGCCAATGGGACCCGTTGGAGATGAATACACCATTTTGGCAATTTAGGGCATTGAGAGTGATCTCCTGGCATCTTCTACGATATAGCTATAAGAGGGAAAGCCCTTGCACAAGCACTCCATGCCTTTATTGCCGATGACGTAGAGCGAGAGGAATGCAGGTGCTATTGTCAGAGCGAGCCTCGTAAATGTAGGTGTAAATTACTCCTTCAACAAACGCATAGATCACGCTCTTTTGCTAGCAACATCCTTTTTCTTTTCTAGAAATGCCTCTAGTAGTATACATTTTCTATGAACATAACCGGCCTTTGCTGCAATCTTGTAGGGACGTGTCATGGCAACTGTGCTGATATTTCGACCGCTGCAAACGGGTATGTTTCTCAACCCCTGATGGATAATTTCACCAAAATACATATAGTTTATTTACAGTTAAATATATACCAGGACAACGATTTGTTTGGATTTGGATATGTCGTGGTCTTATAAGTTATTGCATGCTGGAACAGGTCACTAGATCTAACAATAAGACGCTAGACCGTGAAAAAATAGTAAGAAGTTTTTTTGATCGAGCCCCATCTTAGAACGTGATTTGATCCAATGGTCGATCAGAAACAAGTTTATAGCTACCACTACCCATACAGAAGATCCTTGCCCTGTTGTTAGTCAAGGGTAAGTTAATAATTACAACCGCAGGAGACAACGATCAATCGGTTGTCCCCTCTACCTGGCCACACGTTGTGCTGAAGAGCGTGGGCTGAATGTGATATAAAAATTTGTGGTTGGGAGAATTTTATATTAATGCCATACTGAACGGCTTTTGTTCCTTTTATTTCTCCCCCCTTGCAGTTTGGTCCCTGAGCAGCTTCTGTTCCTTTTCCTCCATTTCTCCCGAGCAGCGTATGTATATATGACAATACTTCTGTTTTGGCCAATTGGTCAGATCCATGTAGTTTGGAACTGTAGCATGATTTTTTCTTCAAATTTATCCTTTAGACGTATATTTTTACAAATTTAGCCATCCTAGAGCTCGGTAGGAACTAACAACAGCAGCGGGCTGAACGTGGCAGGTGAGGAAAGGCAGAAGGTGTAGGTGGGGCCATAGGGCTGCCAAGTTCCCTTGGTTTGACAGCTCCTGTCGAGCATTTTTTGTAATAACTAGTTGAATGTTCGTATTTTACTACAAATAAAAAATCATCTATTTTTGTTAGAAAATTTTTAGAGAGGTACAAGGGGGAGTTGGGATGGACGGATGAACCAACACAACCAACTTACTCTTTTAAGTAGTATAAATACATCATTACAAAAAATTATAGCAATAGGCTATGTCTAGCGTCGATTTGTACATATTGTCAAAGTCGAAGTTTAGTCTAGTAGTGTATGCTTTTGATTGCGTTGGCTGGTGCATAAAATCTTTTCTCTTGAATTTAGTACATTACAATATCAAGTGAAGGCATTATAGATGTGTCGCAACCCTGCCCATATATATAAAGCTTATTTCCTTAAAAAAATGATTTAATTTTAGTCTACAGCGACTCTAGAAAAAAGAAGAGCCATGCCAGGAGTTATACGCTCTAGGCTTTGGATGCCTTCGACATATGTACCAAAACTCAAGGAAAAGATAGGTTGTGTCGTACATCACCAATATTTTATGCAAAAGAACAATGTATATATGAGCCTCATTATGTTCATCAGGCGAGCGTGGACGGTGGAGGACCCGACCAAATAATATATACTCCAAAAAATAACTACAGAGCATCTCTTTTCTTAGCTATCTCTTGTGATTCATATTGAAATTTAGTGGATATTCGAACTGTTGATGATGATTGATCTCATGACGTTTCGATTGTTCTATGCTTCAAAGCAAGTACTGTACTTGATTGGTTGTGTCTCTAAATAAAGAAAGAAATAATCTTCAGCCCAAAAGTTACCATAGATCACTTGGCTCTCGATTAAGTTTTGAAGATATCTTTATTTTTTTTACTTCTCTTCTAGTATTATCTTCTTGTGAATTCTTAGCTATTTATTAGCAGATAGTATTTTAGTTAGGTGCTTCTTATTATTAGTTTCTTGCCCCTGAAGTGAAGTTTTGCAGGTTGTTAATTAGTCCAACTCTGAGTGACTGTGGTCACATCACAGCTATCTCGACTACATTCTCTAATTTCATTTCATTTATGAGCAACATTTCCCATCTGTTTTAAATTATTCTATACCAAAGAGAACCCATTGGGTAGAAAAAACTGCAGTTTTTTTGGTTTACTATGCCTAAAGATGTTAATAAAACTTGTCCTAAGAATTGTACCTAGCTACATAAGATAACTAACCCTACACTCGAGTGCATGCATGCTCGTAGTCGTAGGTAATACAGATCGAAGACACAAAGCAAAGGCTCGCTTTTGGAGCACTTGAGGATGCTGCCCTCCAGAAACCCTTCTTCAAAAGTAGGATCTCCTTCATGCCATGCAAGGCCTCCTCATTGTCGACTCTTCCAAGCTCCTTTCGCCTCTCCTTTTCCTTTTCATGTCATGCATGTGTGCGTATCATCATACATTGCGAGGAGCTGCTCTATTTCTCAACTGACTCCCTGCTGAACACATTGCAGCATACTTGGACCTTGGCTTTAGAGCCATGGAGAAGATTCGAAAGATGCATGTGTGTTTGACTTCTGCCCCGTTCATTCATATGTTCTGTTGTTGGGAATTGGGCAAGAGTTGTTGGGAGCGATCTGATGGGATTGAACTGGAGTGTGGTAAGTTTCACTGCATCTCACAGAGAAGAGAGAGAGAGAAGAGAGAGAGAGAGAGCTATCTCTGTCACTACTGAATAAACAAGGCCATCCGTGGAAGAGGCCATGGTGTTACCATTGGCTTGAAGAGTTCAAGTGCTTGCAAGGGTTAAGAACCCCCTCGGTTCAGAAACAACAATCCTTTCCACCTGTAGCATTACATCAGATGTCAAGTCCCTGACAGGAACCACATGGAACAGTTACGCCCATAGCGAGTTAGCCACTGGCTACTTAGGATTAGGGGAGATGAAGAGAGAGAGAGAAGAGAAGGGGAGAGAATATAAAAAAGGCTATACAAAAAGGCGGCAACAACAAACAATATGAGTGGCGCGATATACCTTTGTGGATTTGTTTGCGTCAACTATTCTCATGACTTGTTTGGGCTAAATCCTTTGTTTATAGTACCACACCTTTGGTCCCCATGTGTTCTTGAGTATGCTCCCCTCCTAGCTTAGGCTTTCCCTCCCGCCAGCTCCACTCAAGATCACTCCTACTTCTTGAGCCCAAGCAACACCACCTCCCTAAACCTCTTCCCCTCTCTCTGTCTTCCACAAACACGCGCGTATTAGGAGGTGTTCAGGGAGTGTTCTTCGGGGAGAGAGAGATGCTGCATGAGAGGGGTTAGATTTTGGAACATGTCAAATCACAGCGTCTGATGCACGGGGAGGTAAAGAGAGTCACAGGTTTTTCTTTTCTTTTCTATATTTTTACGGTTTTGCTATTGCCAAGGCGACTGAATTTTTTGTCTCTCAGTTCTTTGAAAGTTGCACTCTCAATCAACTAAAATTGCAACCCCCCTCTAAAAAAACAGCCCCCCTCCAAAAAGAACAACTGCAATTTTAGTTGATTGAGAGTGCAACTTCAAGTGACTGAGAGACAAAAAAATTTCAGTCGCCTTGTCAATAGATCACTCCCATATTTTTATTCTACTGGTTGTTGTTGCTCCTGCGAGAGATGCATGAGGGTGAGTTGCTTCTGTTTGTTGCCTTCCTCGCTTTGGGCATTTCTATCTCACTTTCCTATCCATGCCGGCCTTCTGTGAAGTTTTGTCAATATCTCTAATCATTATCTCCCTTCCATCTTTTCTCTTTCTTGATGGCGCTACTGCCTTGCAGAGAGGCAGCAGCACGGGAGACTAGAGATTCCTTTGCTGTTCTGCCCACAAGTTACGTAAGAGAGCTCACAAGTAGCAGTGGCAGCAGTGGTTCTTGACTTCTCCAAAAATCAAAATAAATAAGATAAATTCTTGAAGTGAGTTCTTTAAATAATTTTCTGAATCTAAAGCCGTATGCTTTATTTGTATCAACATACATCTTCGTCATCTACTACCATCTCAGCTGGCCTAAAAGAATCGAGCCCTAGTCTAACCTACATTTACCTACACATGCACAGATCTTTTGCCCATGCCACGAGGGAGAAGATTTCTCCTTCACATTTTGTTTCCTTCTGCCTTCTTTGTATATATTGTTTTGTTCTCTCTAGCTACACGCATCATGTCTACATGCTGATGCTGGGTTCATAAGGATTTGTACAAAATTTTTGTGCAGGGCTGGAAGCAAGGGATCTGCCTGTTGACACAGATGCACATGTTCCTTTTGGTTTGGTAATGATGATGTGCAGGTGGAGGCGATGATAGATTTCCTCATCTGGGGACTGAGACATTGCATCCAAGGGTGCCCAATGTCACGCCCTCACACAATCACATTCACAGCTACCCTCCTCTTGGCTCCTGCAATATTCCATTTGTTTGCTAATGTGTTGTATCAAGATGCCTTTGATGTGAGTGTTCACTGCCTCTGCCTCTCCTTCCCTCTCCTCTCCTCTCCTCTCATCTCTCATGCATGCACACACAACAACACTACTATTGCTTGAGCTAGAGTTGCATGTGATCGATATCCTGCCTAGATCGACACAACGACACGTCCTGCCCTTAAGTTACATGAGTGCTTGTGGCTGCGAAAACCAATCAGGGAGCTGGAGAGTGTAGCTGGGTTACTCGTGGTAACATGTGTGTGCAATGTGATGTACTGACAGACCAGGGCAGGCGTGGTGTGCTCTTCTCCTTGCAGGCAAGTTATCTCAAGGCCATCGGTGAAGATCCCACCAAGGGACAAAAGATGGGAAGGTTGGAGAGTTGGGTCTGTCTAGTCTCTATTCACCCATTTAAAGCATTGCGTGTAGAGAGAGAGAGAAAGCGTGAAGAACAGTAAAGGAATGGAAGAAGATCAGGGTGATCATCAGTTGGGGGAAAAATTGGAGCAGGCCTTCTTCCGATTGTATCCTCCTGCACAGATAGCCAACTTCATGCACTCCCAGATCATTAGGTGTATTTTAAAGGTTTTTTTATATATAATTTTAACTTGGATAGGGGGAGTTAAAATTTTGAAATTAATATGTATTCTCTAATGCTTACAAAGGTTGGGTTCTTTTCAGCTAGGGTTAGTTTTTGGCTCTAACGTGGGTGATTGTGTGAACGAACCGAATACCGATAAACTGTTTCGAAGCGGCGACAGAGAAACCGTTCTGTTTATTTGTTAAGTTGTAAGACGGAAAGAATCAGTCCAAAAATAGAGTCCAGACGTGCTATGTGTTCTGCCCAAAAAAAAGTTGGTCAATTGTCAAATTTAATTGTAGTTTAACTAGTCAAGGCAGCCGTGGTCAACCGAGAATGTTTTCTGTTCATTGTATGAAGTACCGAGTGTCCTTACATTAGTACGATAGTTTAATTAATTGTGTAGTGTTCATTTCAAATTTTCAATTGATCTTGTTCGTATACTAAGATCGGCTAGCTCCAGCCAAATCAATCGTAGAGTGTAAATAAACAAGATATGTACTATTTTCTTGCGATGCCTGCCAATCTGCATCCATGTTCCCACATCAACATCATGCATATGGATTATACATTTCTTGATGTCTCTATCCATCGCGGAATATCGCATGAAATGGGGCTACAACTGCTCATGATTATTGTGAAATGTAGTATACTGGTCAATTATAAGCATAATATATGGCAAACATATATCAGTTAATATGATTGTCTTTAACTAGCTGGAATCTTGTCTTTTTATAGCCCAGGAAACAGGTTTTTTTTCCCGGATTTATTGTTTTCTGCAAAATTCTTGCAAAACTTGACTCCATTCCCAACATGCGATGGGTCGATTTCTTCGAATCCATCGTACTTCTACTAGAGGGACATAAACTAGCAACACAATTTAAACCAAAATCTATGTCAAGAGTTGTTCCTTAGGCCTCGCTCAGTTGAGCTGAAAAATAGTGGCTTATGACTAAAATTACACTATAACTGGCTAAAATTACACTGTAGCTGAAGGTGATTTATTTGACGTAATTAATTTTAAAAAATTTAAAAATAGAAAAAAATATGTTAGTTCATCACGGACAACGCAAACGAATACAGAAAAAAAAAGAATCGGTAAAAAGCTAAAAAAGCCAAAAGTTCAGAAAAAACCAAAATTAATGAATAGTGAAAATAAACCAGAAGTCAGAAGCTCAAACCAAAATGAATGGATATAAAACCTAGCATACCAAAAATTGCCTCAAAACACTTCTTTTTTTAGACAGCCTCAAAACACTTCTAGATAACAACCAAATGCTAGCAGTACACCATGCATTCTACTAAAAATGCATACGCATGTACACCTCACCTAACAATCTACACCCGGAACGCCAAGGATCACAACCATTCAATCTTGCTAATATAAGGCTATGTTAGTTTTAGATTACGGCTGATAGTTTTTTTCTTATGGCTAATGTTTTTTATATGTGTTTTTTTGATGATAAGAGATGATAGAGATACACATAATTTTAGGTTTGAAAAGTTGTCTGAAAAAACTGCTTTAAAAACCGTTAGTTTATTTCAACTCACCGTGGTACTGCGGGCGACGCGGCCACTGAAGACGAAGAAGCTGGTGCTGGAGCTATGCTCAGCTCACTCCACTCCTCGTCCTCCGACACCGACAAGAATAACAACAGTGGCGGCGAGGCTGCTGCCGCGGCGGGTGGCGGCCGCGCCCTCGCGGCGCCGCCGTCCGCTCGGGACCTTGTGCTGGCCTGCGCCGACCTGCTGCAGCGGGGACCTCGCCGCCGCGCGCCGCGCGACGGAGATCCTCATCTCCGAGACCTCCCCGCGCGGGGACGCGGCCGACCGCCTCGCGTACCACTTCGCGCGCGCGCTGGCGGTCCGCGTTGACGCCAAGGCCGGGCACGTCGTCGCTCCGGTGGGGCTGCCCGTCTCCGCGCAGCCGGCCGGGGCGGAGCCGGCGCCATCGGGCGCGTACCTGGCCTTCAACCAGATCGCCCCGTTCCTGCGGTTCGCGCACCTGACGGCGAACCAGGCCATCCTCGAGGCCGTCGAGGGCGCGCGCCGCGTCCACATCCTCGACCTCGACGCCGCGCACGGCGTGCAGTGGCCGCCGCTCCTCCAGGCCATCGCCGACCGCGCCGACCCGGCGCTGGGCCCGCCCGAGGTCCGCATCACCGGCGCCGGCGCCGACCGCGACATGCTTCTCCGCACCGGCAGCCGTCTCCGCGCCTTCGCCCGCTCCATCCGCCTCCCCTTCCACTTCACCCCGATCCTCCTCTCCTGCGCTACCACGCCCCAGGTCGCTGGCACGAGCACCACGGGCGCCACCACGACCACCTCAGGAACGGTCACGAGCCTGGAGTTGCACCCGGACGAGACGCTGGCCGTGAACTGCGTGCTGTTCTTGCACAAGCTGGGCGGGCAGGACGAGCTCGCCGCGTTCCTGAAGTGGGTGAAGGCCATGGCCCCCGCCGTGGTGACCATCGCCGAGAGGGAGGCAAGCGGCGGGGGCTTCGACCACATCGACGAGCTCCTGCGGCGGGTCGGGGTGGCCATGGATCACTACTCCGCGGTGTTCGAGGCGCTGGAGGCGACGGTACCGCCGGGGAGCCGGGAGCGGCTGGCGGTGGAGCAGGAGGTGCTCGGCAGGGAGATCGAGGCCGCGGTGGGACCCTCCGGCGGGAGGTGGTGGCGCGGTCTCGAGCGGTGGGGCGCGGCCGCTCGCGACGCCGGGTTCGCGGCGCGGCCGCTCAGCGCATTCGCCGTGTCGCAGGCGCGGCTGCTGCTGCGGCTGCACTACCCGTCGGAGGGCTACCTCGTGCAGGAGGCGCGCGGCGCGTGCTTCCTCGGGTGGCAGATGCGGCCGCTGCTGTCCGTGTCGTCGTGGCAGTAGTACGTAGCGCCCACTCGCCATTGGCGCGCGCCCCTTCTACTCGGTGCATGCATGCATGCCGGCGACGACAACGGCGGCCTAGGGTTTGCTTGCTCACTACCCCATATATAGAGCACATATATATATGAACATTGCATTGATGCAATAATATTGGCTGTTGGTTACTACTCTACTTGGTAAGATCTCATGGTGGTTTTCGAGGATGAGTTAGTTGGGTGTGCAAGGAGGGGGAAACCCTAACCCTAGCTAGCTGCATGGTTAATTGTTGCTGTTAATCTTTGGCTGCTTGGTTAATTACTGTTGGTTTAGTGTAATGGAATGGAGAAGAGAAGAAGGCAGAGGAATGGCAATATGGCATAGCTTTGCATGGGGATGGCATTGGAAGAAGTGAAGAAAAGCTTGGCGTTAATTAATCTTGGTGAGGTTACTACTACCACGTACTATTACCAATGCTATGTTTGTCTCTCTCTTTTCCTTCTTTTGCTCTCTTCCCTCCAACTAGTTTCTGTTGGAGATTACATAGTTGTAGCTAGGGGATTTTGTCTATATGTTGGACCTATTGCACTGGTATTTGTTAATTTTGATATGAGGGTTTGCTACTATTGCTTCTGTTCTCAACATTGTTGTGTTATTTAAGTGAGATGTGTGATCTTGCAAAACGGATCCACCATGTACTTTTTTTTGGTGACCATCATATTTCTTTATTCATGTGTATAATTAGTTTCTCAGGCATGGAGGTCAGGAGGATCTTCTAGCTCCATAGCCCATTTGCATGGCCTCATTTTACATTCCTACATTTCACTTGCATGTTGGTGCTTGATGCCGTTGTTTGTATGATAACTAATCATGCGTGCTTTGGCCATACTAACCATAAACTAATGCCTATTTTGGGAGGTTGTTTATGTGGGAGTAATGATCACTCCTGTGGTGTTGCAAGTTGCAACATACCATAATTTATATAGGAAGTTTTTTTTATATATATGATGCTAACACATCTAGTGTTTTTCTAATGTTCTCTCAGCAAAAAGAAACTGTTGTCTCCTCTCCTGCCCAAGGAGAAGGGGTTTGGGTTCTTGTTTTCTGTGACTCATGCTCCAGATATGCTGGTAAGCTGTCTTTGGGAAGGCATGGCATGATCCCATGTATCAATGCCACCCTAATCCCTGCCCCCTGTCCCCTCAAACAAAATCATGGGATTTCTCAAAACCAAGCCACCCATTTTGGTGGCCAACTTGCTCCCCTTGATTTCTCTCTCCCTCTCCTTCCCTGCTTGCAGTGTTGGTTGCTTCTCTTCCTAAGATAAAAGATCATTCCCTTTTGGAAGGACACACTGTTCCTGTCTCCGTGCATTGCCTTGGGATCTTTGCTTGCATGCCTCAAGGAGAGCCATGCCATGCCCTACTTGATTCCTTGGCTGCTTGTCTCTCATGTTTAAATAAGTACTAGACTGGTACCATTTCTCTTATACCCGCAGCTGCAGTAGTTTGGATGTAGGCATGCTGCATGAATGGAAAATTGCAAAAAAGATTGAACTATTAAGCCCTGTTCGTTTCGGCTTGAGCTTCTGACTTATTTTTTACCATTCTTAAATTTCGTCTTTTTCTGGCTTTTTGGCTTTTTTGTTGGTTCTTTTTCCTGTATTCGTTTGTATTGCCTACGATGGGTTAACTTATTTTTTCTATTTTTAATTTTTCTTACATTTAGTTACACCAAATAAGTTACCATTAGCTACAACACAATTTCGACCATAAGTCAGCTTATTTTAGCCCAACCGAGCAACACCATATATACAGTCATACATACTAATGTTAGAGTTTCTGAACCAAGTATTAATTTTTGTCTTTTTTTGTTATCATATTTCTTTATGTGATCACTTGATAGCTTTTACAGTATTCCATCCTCTTGCTTTCTTTAGCATGACTTTTCAAGAATGGATTATCAGCTCCTTGTAGATCCTATGTATCTCTAGATTTGAGCATACCTTTTGTTAGAACCAAATCTAGTTGGTGCTCACAAAAGGAATCAAATTTGATTGCTTGTAAGCATCACTTTCTTTCCGAGATCATATCATTGTAAGTATTACTTTTGGCAGCATCAAATTTCATTGCCTTACTATTTTAATATTTCCTCAGTTTCTTGTGTACAACGCACGAATGGAAATGGATAGCTAAATACATCTCAATATATTGTAGATGGATGGGCCAAGCAATGGGCCATGCATGCACTCTAGGAAGAAAATTGTACTGATAATTTTCTTTCGCCATTTGTTTAATATCCGGCATCAACCTAATATATGAAAACATTGTAGTATGCCTGCCAGCATTTTAATGGGCCCAGCTGTCTAGCACAATGCATTAGGATTGTCATTTTTATTTTATTTTTGTTGCATATTTGCACTTTTGCTGACCTTTAATTCACATGTACTATGTCTTCCTCACATCTCACTTTGCTTATGGCTAAAACAATGTAGTCTGGTTATTTACCCCCAACAATCTTTCCCTCAAGAAAGGTGACAAATATTAGGCCTATTTTTTGGGGCTGCAGCTTTTGTCTATTCGTGAGAGACCCTTGTGTGCAATTTTAACCGATCTAGATGAAGTTGCTATAGTGTTTATTATAATTGATTTGTAGATCTCATCTTAAAAAGATATCTATTTAAAAGTTAGATATCATAGAAAAGCAAAAAATTCAAAATTAGAAGCCAAAAAGAACATGTCCATATCTGTAGAGAGCCCTATCTTTGTCTTCCCACCAATGTGCATGTGACACAATTAATTTTGGCAGAAGAAGAGAGCATAGCATCTACTCTTCTAATGTTCACACACACACACAATGCATTTGGTTTGCACGCATGGCCATGGCATCTTAATCTTTTATTCCTAGTATGCTGCCGCAGCTACGCATCCATAGGATATCATAATTAGCCTAAGGGAGCATGTAAGATCACATCAGCTCCAAACTAGCTATATGTCTATCTTGCTTCCTTAAGGATTGGGCAGAAAATACAGCACATACAAAAAAAAGAGTGGTCGGAAAAAAACATGTTTAAATTTTATCCTTGATGTATAGAAACAAAGGATTGGATGAGGCAATGCAGGGCCTGATTGGCAACGACGGCGGCTTATGGCTTTTGGTTGAAATTTTTAAATTTTGGCTGTTTACGGTATAGATTACAGAGAGGATACTTACTTGTGATTTTAGATAGTACAGATGTTGAGCTTTTAACGTGTACATCGTTTAACTTGTAGACCTCATCTTGAGAAAATACTCCGCTTGAAAGTTAGATACTGTAGCAAAATCAAAAACTACCAGCTTTGGAGAAAAAGAACAAACTCGCAACAAGGTCAAATAGTGTCGACGCGTTGCACAGAAGCTTGTTAGAAATGTTGATCGAGCACGTAGGCCTTCGATTACACCCTGGATTTTGTCAGTTCATAGGGAATCGTCAACTGAACATCTTGAATGTCGATGTAACGGGACATTGATCAGCTTCGTCAACGTCCAATGAACCTGCATCTACAGGTTTTTGTCAACTACTTATCGGAAAGATGTAGCTTTGTGAGCTTCCTAAATGATTGCCATTCATAGTAGATAGGTATAGCACGATCGAGGTCGCTCACCAGCTTCTCCGGCATATCTAAATACGCCACATGCATCGAATCCTGTGTAGGGACTAGGGAGTCAAAAAAATCTAGAGTACTACGATTTAATCATGCACACATTTGGCCACTAGCTTCTAAGTTCATGCGCAGGAGTGGTTCTTTACTGCTACTTTCTATTCTCTCCGTAAGAAAGTTCTGTGTACAACGTACATACGGTTTGATCGATGATGATTCTAGTGTGAAATTTTAAACTTCCTCGTTTCTAAAGAAGCCTTGTAATAATCTACCACGCGCGCGCTTGCGATGTGATTTGAGCCTTTAATCTCTGCTGGGATTACCCTGTGAAGACATTGGCCCCTTATCTTTTCTCTGAAGCCGGCGATTTTCGCTTTTGTTACAGTACCTAACTTTCAAACAAATTATTTTCTCAAGACAGGGTCTACAAGTTAAACGATGTATATATTAAAAGCCCAACATCTGTACCATCCAAAATCGCAAGTGAGTATCTCTCTCTCGTAATTTGTACTATAAACAACAAAAATTCAAAAATTTCAACCAAAAACCATAAGCCGTAGCCGTTGCCAAACAGGCTCATTGTGCCTTACTGGTTGGACCATGGACTAATTTGCATGGTGTCATTATGGGTTATTATTTAGAATCGACTGAAAATCGGTGAAAATCAGTTCTATTTCTTAAAACCTATGTACTTTTCTTTTGGTAAACATAGAAACAATGTTTCTTCCCATGTTAAAATTTATCCTTGATTGCAATTAGTTAGCAAGGTGGGCATTGGACGTTTCCATTGCTAAGACATGGACGCAGATCCACAGAGGTCCTGCTTGGCGTTAACTCCCGTATGGCAACAGTGACAGTGGAAAAGAAGAATGTGTGCAGCACCGAAGCCAAACGAGACGCCACGAGCTGCACAGGGAGACCAATGGAATCAACACGGCCGGCGGGGTATCTGCGTGCGGATCTCTAGCTGCCTTCCTGATCTCATCTATCCATTCTCCTCCTCCCCATTGGCGACAGGACACAGAAAAGGGCCATGATTTCCCCTCTACCAAAATCAGATACCCTTCCCTGGAAACATCAGAGATAGTGGAGTCAAGGAGTACACACACACATATATATATATATATATATATACTAGTTACGCAATCGTGCGTTGCAATAGAACTCATTGAATGTATAAATAATTGTGCTATGAAAAGAGTCGCTCTGATTGTTTAGAAAGTGGAGAATGATGATGAGTTGAGGAAATAGAGTAATTAGAGGAGAATGGACGTACAACCACTAACTCGTTCTTTTATAATAGTAATGATATGCATGCGTACGTATATATCTTGATTCTGTTTGACCACAAAAAAAGTAGGAGCAATGTAAAACAAATGCAGATAATGTAGTTCCAACAGATTGGGTCGATAATCCTAGAGATAAAGAAAGAAGTTTGGGGGGCTAATTTGCATCAAACAATTAGTATATAATCGCATGTACCTTAGAATTTATCTATGAAGTTCCCTTTTCCAAAATCTATTGAATGTTGTTTTCACTATGCACAACATTTTTCATAGGTTTGTGGGTGTAACGAGACATTTGTCTGTGTGTAATGTACAGTTCTTGCTTGGTCAGAATAAAGTTCCTCTCAGAAAAAAATGATTGAAGTGGTGGGTACTGTTGTTGTTACAGTTACAATAAGCATATGGTCTGTTCTTTGCGGCTTCTAAAAGTGACTTTTGATTTTTGCTACAGTATCTAACTTTCAAACGGAGTATTTTTTCAAGACGGGGTCTGCAAGTTAATTGTAGTACACGTTAAAAGCCCAACATCTGTATCAGCCAAAATCGCAAGCGAGTATCTCTCTCTGTAATCTCTATCGCGAACAGGCTAAATTTCAAAAATATCACCCAAAAGCCAAAAAAAAAAACAAGCTTGTCTATTTTTTTGGCTTCAGCTTATGGCTTATGACTACAGTTTATGGTTTTTATGCTATTCGTGAGAGAGTACGGAGTAACAGAAATCCACGTGCGGTTTTGGCCGATATAAAAATAAAGTTGTTACAGTATATACTACAATCAATTTGTAAACATTGTATTGAAAAGACATTTCGTTTGAAAGCTATTTACTATAGAAAACAAAAAAACAACTTTTAGAAACTGTAGAAAAGTTAAAAAAAACCTTTTTTAGAAGTTGAAAAGAGATAGTAGGCTTCCATTTCTCCTTCAGCACAAGTTGACTAATGAATGCAAGGTAAGGAATGAAGTGGCTTGCCTGGGTGGCCAAGATGCAACAGGTACTCACAGAGTCACAGCATTCATTGCCATGATAGGAGGATAGGATGCATACGCACGCACCATATGGAAGAAGAGACATCTGCGCAATAGATCCTAATTCTGATCTTTGATGATTGGATATTGTTTCATGCATGCATTGCCCAGTTGCATCTCTGGGAGCATCTGTGTATATCTTTCTGCTCTTCAATGCCATGCATATATGCATGCTTTGCACCACACTCAAGCATGCAAGGATTTATTGCATATGCTGTACTGCTGAGGCACGCATCATGAGATTACGCAGGAGGGGAGCATTTGGGCATCAATGCTATGCCTCTCTGTGTTTGCCCTGTTTGGGGCCTGCGGGGCATCAAATGAAGTTATCTTTGGAGCTAGAAATTTAAATTTTACAGAATAAACATGTATGTTGCTGGCAACAGAAAATTTTCTATAAAATTTCTGCCTTCCAAAGAGGGATTCTATCATTATTTATTTTCTTTAAATGTTGGATACATTACGGCTGGACGAAAGTTGATCTTTTGGATGTTCAATTTGGGATTCTACCATTATTTATTTTCTTTAAATGTTGGATACATTACGGCTGGACAAAAGTTGATCTTTGGATGTTCAATTTGGAGAGATTAAGACATACATTCTCTCAGCAGAGATGGTGATTTTATGTGTGGCATTTTTTTTCGTTCTGTGTTTTTTTCTACGTACTAGCCCAACATAGATTTTTGCGGTACCGTTTGTACCTAAATTGATCATTCCTCTTCTAAACAAAGGTGACGTCGGTATCGCATTCCTGCCCATGTGAATCACCTCAGAGCCCTATCTAAATGTGACGCGTGAAGTTTAATTTGAAAGCGAAAGGTGTGGCATGTATGTGCAAAATGCCTACGGTAGACCAGATGCAACAAGAGACCTTGATTAACCTTCTATCTTTCTTCTTCTGAAATAATTTTCTGTTGTAAGCTAAGGTGAAAGCACAAACAAGTTATTGCGTGCTAGACAAGACATACTGTAGTTATACAGATGTGACGATCCAAATCTCCTGTATATTCCAAGGTAGTCTCTGGATCAATAACTAGCTCACATAATAATATCAACAAATATCATATCCATACATGAAAATAAATAAAAGGAGTACTTTATATTATATAGACAACCACAAATAGGTCTTATGACTAAGTGTTGCACAACAGGCCGACAAGCTAAATGAGATTGTTTGTAACAAAGCAACGGAGTAGTAAGTAAACCAAAAGGGGGTCTCCAGGATCTACCATAGACAATCAATTGGGACTAAACCTAGTCCTGGCCTTCGTCTTCCACGTCATAGTTGGTAGCATGGACAAATACATATACTAGGGCGTCACTTCCGTCATCTAAAACCACACATTAAGCAACCGTGAGTACAAAAGTACTCAGTAAGTCTCTATAGCAGAATGCAACCATATTTACATCTACATGCAAGACTTATCCAAGTGAAGGTCTTATGTCGCTTTTGGTATAAAGCTAACTTATCAAATATACTAATTTAATTAAATTTTAAACTTATGACTTAAACATTTATAACCAAGGGTGGGTTATTTTGGTGAGGACTTATGACTTATGGCTTAAATATTTGAATTTTGGATGTTCGCGAGAGTACATAGAGAGAAATAGTCGTATATGATTTTGGCCGGTACAACTGAACTCAGTACACTTTTTACTACTATTTTTCTATTGACCCCGCCTTAAAAAACACACCGTTTAAAATATAGTTACTGTAGATAGTATAGCATAAGCTAACTTTAAGCCCAAAAGAATCCGGCACAATATGCAATTTTTAGTCAAGTTTATCATGAGAGCGAAATCCCTCTGTTTTCAAGTCCATTAACATTAGAGCGAAATCCCCGCTTCATTTCCATTTTATGATTTTGGTTATCACAACCATTATCAGTGTATTATTTATTTATAAAAACTACGTAGGTGTAACGTTTTTACACTTTTGCTCATGTCCGAGGGCACGGCTATTCGAATAAATTTTTAACACTCTCAGATGTTGTACAACTTTACCTACAATATATGATTAAATCATAATATCGGCCACTGCACGCTTCCATAGACGTGAGACTGAGAAAGTCATAATAAGGCTTTTACAGTGCTTAGCTACAATGTTTAGTCCCACTCTAGGGTTAATCCTCAATACTGACGACAGTGACCGTTCTCATCCCAGGTTACACCTCACCCCAAAACATTCCCATCCTAGGCTATTTTTCAATGAGGGACCCAGTTGTTAGGGAGTCTGCGACCCTTCTCGATAAAATCCACAAGAGCAGCTACCATTACAGATTGCTCCCATCAATCACATTAGAAATCTAGAAATCCAAATACTAATATATCACGTAAGATTCACACCGAAACTAAGTACATTAGTAGACCAGATTTGTCCTATAACCAACCGAAACTAAGTACATTAGTAGACCAGATTTGTCCTATAACCAGACTTGTAGTTACATGATTTGTGTATAGAAAATACAAGCATAAAAATTTGGTCCTTATACGACTTAGGCGAGACCAACCACATACCCAAAGCTAGTGCAATCCCTGCATAGCTATTCAAAAAAGGACACGTGCAATCCCTACATGTCTCATCTAAAAATGATAAATGCAATCCATACACGACCAATCCAAAAATGACATGTGCAATCTCTGCTCAGCCAATCCAATATGTGCAATCCTTGCACCGGTCTCCAACCAACCACTCGCCCAAGTCTCCACCATTTTAGAAAATATTTTTCTGATTCCAGTTGTAACCCATGTTACCATTTCATTATCATGTTTTTAATTATCAGTTGGCAATATTTGTGTTGTACTTTATTTCACCACTAAGGCATTTGTAAGCACAACCATAATCTAAAATAGTTTAACCAATTGTGGAATTATTATTATTTGTAAATATCCTAGGGCCACATGGCAAGAGAATATCAACAATTCAAGGAAGGGGGAATATTAAGCAACAAGTACATGGTATAACTAGGCAATCAATATTTAACATAACCTTTTAGCGATTATTCATAATAAGCATGCATATGTATTTGGAAGCAAAATACTGACGTTTGAAAAATGGGTTCAACATAATCAATCATAGGGACTTGCCTTGACGGGGGCATCCAAAGCGTGAAAGTCTATACACTCGAAACCATCCACACTCAATCAAACACTCAAATAAAATACAAATGAACTCGAAATATTATAATTTTGATATTGTTGGAAAGGTTTTAAATTTATATAAATTTAAAAATAAAAATAACTGGATTTGGATTTGAAATGAAGAAGTTATAGACTTTCAAAGTTTGAACAAAATGAAATTCTAGAAATTCAAAAATCTCTTACAAGTGGGGTCGGTTGAAATTTCATTTTTTTGAATTATTTTTCTTAAGAAAATTCTTCAGTGGCTGACAGGTTGGGTTGTCTAGGGTTTTTCTTTTAATTTCTAGTTATTTTTGTTAACGAAATCATTGAGGGGTTGATAGGTGGGGTCTATGGGTTTTATTTATATTTCTATTTATTTTAACTCGGGAAAATTGGTGGGTTCATGGCTTATATAGACTTGGTGGTGATGGCGCTCGGCGAGGTGCACTGCACTTGTGGCTAGCCGTTAGTAAGAAGCGGTGCGATGGTAAGGGCATAGAGTCATGCTCAGGCCAAGGTTAAGCACGCAATTGGTTTAGTGGGTTGCCAATAGGGTTTTAGGTGTGGCTCGGGAACCTAGGGTTGTCCGGGCAAGGCCAGCAATAAGCTAATGGTGACACAGTTGGCGATGGCTAACCTTGGGTTTCCTACCTAACTTCCTCAAATTGAGGGTGGTTTCATAATCTACAAGCTAGGGCAAAGCTAATGGAGCATTGCTCGTGGCTTGTCGCGTGGTGTGCCGCGCTATCCACGGTGGCTGGTGGCGGCGAGAATAGGTGAACATGGCTGAAGGGCTATGGCTGATTTTAAGGTCAAATAGCTAGCTTATGGGGTTGGCTTTGAGCTAAATTGAAAAGGGATGAAAGAGCTTACTAGTATTCTGGGCGAGGTGCAAGAATGACGACGGTGAAGAGCTTGGTCAGCGTTGGGGAAGAAGGATGTGTCCTGACAGCTCTAGGGCATGGCAAGGCCATCCAAAGGTTGGATTAGCATAGGGTGGTCAAGGTCACTTTTAGAAATTTTGCTTTAATATTTTGAGCCAAGGGATTTATTTTAAAAACCTTAAACTCCTTCTAGGCTTTAGGAAATTTTTAAAATACACTAAAATTTTTAAAAACGAGTGGGCCAAACCGCCCCCGCTCCCTCCTCTGCCGCGAGGTTTTGAGTTTAAATAAGACATTGTTCACCGTCGACAGTGGATTAAGTCCTGACCCACGTGGAGTTCATATTGTACATCTAACACCTTATTTAGGATGTGAGTATTTTTTTTCGATTTTCACGAGAAAATTTGTGACATATAAAATTCATGTAAAACTTATGCGCTCCAAACAGTGCATAAGCTATCTATGCCATAGTTTACTTCTTCCTAAAGCTAGTGGATATGGGCTCAGCATCTTAAAAGAAAGCTTGAGATGGAATTCGCGTCTTATTTGGGTAGCTTAAGTTCGAGGCGGTTACGTTGAATCTAAAGCTTAGCGATGGCAGCTTTTCATGAGTTAATTGGTGCATGGAACTCCATAAAAAGCGTTAAATTTGGGCCACAAAATTAAGATAGAGGAAGAAGAAAAATAGTATTACAAAAAAGTGTTTGTGTTTAAAGAAGGACCGGGTAAAAGCGAGCAAAGAGAATCACTTGCACGATCGGCGTCTGAGTACTGCCCTGACTCGGCAGATCCTCCAGCGATCCCGTTGCAGCCTTGGTCACTATTTTGTCATAACCTCCCCCCCTCTCCCTCTGCTGCAAGAAGTTACCAACACAATCATATCATTGCAACAATGCGCACACACAATCCCCTTCTCTCTCTCTCTCTGTGTGTAAAGACCATATATTTATTTAATTATCTACATAGTAAATATCACTTGTAATATTATTCTAAATTCATAGTAATAATATCAAATATAATATATAATTCAATAGACGGTATATCAATTCTATCGGTATGGCCGTTATTGACTGGTTTCAAACCTGGTATGGCTAGGGATGGCAACGGAGAATTCCCTGTCAGGGAGTGATGGAACATCCCTTTCCCCGATTCTTCCCCTGTTCCCCGTCCCCGCCCCCGATTACATGCCTGGGGAAGAATTCCTCCCATTCCCATCCCCGGTGGGGAACGGGGTCCGATGGAGACCCATTCCCCAATAATAAGTGACCATAAACCCTATACAAATAATTACAATCAACAATAATATGTCAATTAAATCAATAAAAATTGCATAAATTCCCCAAATAGAGAATGAATTTGCTTACTACTTATCCCCATGGGGAAGAAATATCCCCATTCCCGCCCCCTAATACGGGAATTCCCCATCGGGAAACGGAGAATGGGGGCCATTGCTATCCCTAGGTATGGCCGGTATTGATTGGTAATCGGGATATTTTATACGGTTTAGGTGACGATACGGTGTACTAGCTGGTATGGCCGGCATAAATTCCCCCAAATAGAGAATGAATTTGCTTACTACTTATCCCCATGGGGAAGAAATATCCCCATTCCCGCCCCCTAATACGGGAATTCCCCATCGGGGAACGGAGAATGGGGGCCATTGCTATCCCTAGGTATGGCCGGTATTGATTGGAATCGAGCTGGTATGACCGGTATTGAGGCGGTATGGTACATGGGGATATTTTATACCGGTTTAGGTGACGATACGGTGCATACTAGCTGGTATGGCCGGCATCAAACGGTATTAACAACATTGATTGGCACACCATGGTTATGGTTATGTGTTCATTACATCATATATGTGGCACTGCGCGCGAGCATCAGCTGGTAAAACACAGTAATTTCACGCGCATGCTACCTATTCGTACGTCGATGTATCGTACCCTACGTACCGGGAGCAACAGGAGCTGTTTCTGCTACTTTGTCAATAATCACTAGGTTTTCCGATCAAAAGCCCTTCCCAAACACTTGGGCCGTTCATGCATACCGATGGAAGCACTCATATATCATAGAGGAAAGATTGCCAAAGAAACATTTTTAGAAGAGATCAGGACTGTGAGGTGTATTCGTACCAAGAAATATGTGATAAAATCTATATATGACATTTCCACCTAGCCTGTTATGAAATGCACGCCGACGAGATATGAATAAATGAAGAATAATTAAGAGCACGAAACAAAGATTTAATGTGGAAAACCATTTGCGAGAAAAATCACAAACGCACAACCGGCGAAATCACTATATGGAGAGAGTTACAGAACACTCTTGGCATATTACATTTACAAATCACTTGTGTTGTGCGCACTATCTATCATGAGGCTTACATGGGGTATAAATAACCTTGGAAATAAGAGACCCATACGAGGAAGAAACAGATCCCTAGTTGGCAATAGCAACAGACATCTTCTCGAAAACTATAACAGTAACCTATTCGGAGAAGGGAATAAAACCTACTCGAGATGAAACAGTCTCAGAAAATAACGGTGAAGAGTTGTAGTTGAAAGCGCCTCAAGTAGCCATGTCTGACTCTAATCAACGCAAACACCTTTGAACATCACGTCTGGTGTAAGTCGGTGCATAGTCTATCACGAACTCGAAGATGAACTTAATCATAACTTATGACCGGTTCACATTAGATATATCCTTTTTGAGAGAAATCTAATCAGATTTTTCAAGTGGTCGAACCTGACCAAATTCGGATCACAAAATACAACAATCTCCATCTTAAGCCGAATTCCTTCTGTAGCGAAAAAGAACCAAATAACTTATCGAATAGCTTATAAAACACTTCTTGTGCGTCAAACCTTCGAAAAAGGATTAATGAGTAATACCGATCAAATCTGAGCAAAGCTCAAATTTAGTGATAGAAACTGAATTTGTCATCACATCAGCTAGATTATCATGAGTACTGATCTTAGAAACTTTAACATCACCTTGAGAAATAACTCCTCGGATGAAGTGATATCTGATATCAATGTGCTTTGTTCTCTCATATAGCATTTAGTCTTTCACAAGACAAATAACACTTTGACTATCACAATGGATATTGGTGCAAAATGTATTTCCACAAAACTCAGTGTACAGACCTCTTAGCCAAACAACTTCTTTATAGGCTTCTGAAATAGCCATGTACTTGGTTTTAATGATCAAAAGAGCAACAGTAGTTTGCAGACAAGCTTTCCAGCTTACGACATAGGCTTCAACAGTGAATATATAATCAGTAAGAGATCTTCTCTTATCTAAACCTCCAGCAAAATCAGAATCCATATATCCGACCAGTACAACATTGGTCTTTCCAAACTGCAAACATGCATTAGAATTGCCCCTCAAATATCTAAAGATCCACTGAAGTGCTCTCTAGTGGTCTTTCTCTGGATTGGCTATATATCTGTTGATAACACTCAAAGCATAAGATATATTGGGGCAAGAACAAAGCATGACGTATATAAGTGATCCGACTGCATTGCATACGGAAAACTTGACATGTATTCAACTTCATCAACTATTTGCGGACTTGATGCCGCAGAGAGTTTGAAGTGTGCAGCTAATGAAGTACTGGTCGGTTTGGCCTTGTACATGTTGAAACAACAAAGCACTTTTTCAATATACCCTCGCTAACTCATGTATAACTTTTCAAACTAACAATTTCTGAAGATTTTCATACCAAGAATCTTTTTTGCTACATCGAGATCCTTCATCTTGAATTCATTTCTTAATTGTGCGTTTAAGTTTGATATTTCAGTCTTGTCTTTTACCGCGATCAATATATAGGAGAAGTAGATAGCTGAACCATTGATGGTCTTCAAATAAACACAACTATCATAGTCAGATCTCTTGAAACCTTAAGAGATCATAAAGGAGTCAAATTGTACCACTGTTTGGGTGTTTACTTCAACTCATAAAGAGACTTCTTCAATTTGCATTCAAAATTCTTCTTTCCTGAAACAACAAAACCTTTCGACTACTCAATATAGATGTCTTCATTCAACCCCCTGTGTAAGAGTGCGGTCTTAATATCTAGTTGCTCAAGCTCATAATCATGCATAGCTACAATATTTCGTAAGGTCTGAATAGAACTATGATTCACGACCGAGGAGAAAACATCTGTAAAATTAATACATAGAATTTGGTTGTTTTCTTTAGCAATGAACCTTGCCTTGTACCTGACCTAATCGATTGGAGATGTTATTTTCTTCCTCTTGTAAATTCACTTGCAACATATGGGTTTCTTTTCAATCAGGAGCTTGACCAACTCCCAAGTTAAATTCTTCTTGAGGGATTTCATCTCTTCATGCATGGAAGTCATCTACTTCTCTGACTCATCAGAGTAAATAACTTCTGAATAAATTTAAGGTTCAATAGTTCCTTTAATGACTTTTGCTATATTCAAACAATAAGCCACAATGTTGGCTTCTTCAATTAACCTCTTTGGAGGATGGATTTTCTCCTTTCTCGATCAGCTGCAATGGATTATTAGTTCTGACTAGTTCCTGTTGGAGGATTACTGATCATCACTTGAATAGAGATATCATGTATATTCTCCTTGTCAGTCTCTGGTGAGAATCATGAATCAATAACATGCTACACCCACATGCTGGACTTCTGTAGCTTCTCAATGGAAGCACTATTGGTTGTAATTCCTTTTAGCAAGGCAGACTCATCGAAAGTAACACTTCTGCTCATGAACACCTTTCGTGTTTTAGGATTCCACAACTTATAGCCTTTAACTCCAGGCTTATAGCCGAGAAAGATGCACTTAACGGATCTGGGCTCAAATTTACCTTGATCAGTATGATCATACGCAGGACAATAAAAAATTCTTATGCTCAAGTAGACTACAGGAGAACCAGACTACATATTAATTGGAATTTTCTTGTCAATGGTAGTGTTCGGTGATCGATTGATTAGATGACAAGAATGGAAGTGGCTTCAGCCCAAAAACTCTTTGGCATACTAGACATGGACAACATGTAGTGCACCTTTTCCATGATGGTTTTATTCATGTGCTCGACCACACCGTTCTATTGAGGTGTGCCTAGTATTGTGTAATACCTTACAATGCCATCTGACTGGTGTAAGACTTCAAATTCTCCTGAACAGAATTCTAGGCTATTATCCGTTCAGAGTTTGTTGATATTTTTGTTGATTTGTTTCTTGATTATAATATTTCACTCTTTGAATATCTTGAACACATCAGACTTGTGATTGACGAAATATGCCCAAATTCTTCGAGAGTAGTCATCGATGATTGTCAACATATACTTAGGGCCTCCAAGGGATGTAACATGAGACTTACCCCACAAATCAAAGTGAACACAATTCAATAGGTTTTTGAAGAGTGATTTGTAGAGCTAAAACTCACTCTTTTATGTTTACCAAAGACATAGTGTTCACAAACCTTTAACTAGTCGATACCATGACCATCGAGCAGAGTTCAGTCCTGTTTTTTGGCTTTTCAGTAGATTTTGGCTTTTGGTTTCTCTCAATAATCACTATTCATTAGACTAATAAGCTGCATCCCAACAGAACATGCCCTTCTTTTGCACAACTCCTTTAAGCCAACACCACTCATGTGCCTGAGACATATATGCTATAGACTTATTTAATCAGCATTGGACAACCTGGTCGTAGCAACAGCAGCCTTCTTGATCAAGGTAGTGCCTCAAAGATAATAGAGATTTGTTGCCTTCATATAACCTTTGATCACCACAAGCGAGCCTTTAATGATTTTCAGAACTCCACCTCCATCGAAAAACTGGTACCCTTTGACATCAAGAGTATTCAACGCGATAAGGTTCATCTTAAAATTTAGAATGTGTTGCACCTCTGACAAGCTTCTAATGGTGCAATCAAATATCTTGATCTAAATATAACCGATGCCTACAATATTGTATAGAGTATTATCTCCCATTAACATTGATCCACTTGGAATGGACTCATAAGTAATGAACTAGTCACAATTCGAGCTCATGTGAAAAATAGAGGCTGAATCAAGAATCCATTATATCCCTAGTTTTGGAGTCACCAGCAAAGGCAACAAGAATATCCCATTTGAAACATTGTTTTGTGACAATTGTGGCCTTACTTCATCATCTTGTTGATTTTTCTTAGAATTATTATTCCTCTATTTCTTATTCTGGACTTTCTAGCACTCGGAGATATCGTGTCCACCCTTTTTATAGTAGCGATATGACTTCTTGGTCTTTGACTTCGAACGACCTTTCTATCTGATTGAGCTTCTACCTTTGGAATCACTAGTAAGAGACCTCTCGACTGGTCTACCCTAAACAGACAAAACTTCTGCACGTGAACTTGAACTCGCTCAAAACCATACTTTTTATGTTTTCTTTTGCATACAAAGCTTCATAAACCTCCTTCAGAGTAAGAGTATCTCAATTGTAGAGAATTGTGAGAGAATTGTGTCTCTCCATGTGGAGGTCACCATATGGTTGTGGTGAGTAATTGACCTTTGAGTTAGAGTTTGTGTAGGGGTTGAGTTTGGTTTTTGAGGAGTTTGCAAAAGAATGCTTCTTGTTCTGTCACCTTAGCTTTCTGTCTGCGAGTACCAAAGCTCTTGCTTCTTATGACTTGGTGGTCACTAGGTGCTCTTACGACTTGGTGGTTGGCCGGACTGATCGGCAGAACGAGCTTGGAGTGATCGAAAGCTTCAGTGTGTGATCGTAGCCTATGATCGATAGTCGTAGTTTCTGCTGATTGTGATCGATAGTCATAGCTGTGATCAATAGTCATAGATCAATAGTCATAGCTGTGATCGATAGTCATAGCTTATGATCGATGGTCGTAGCTCTGCCAGTCGTGATCGATGGTCATAGGCTGTGGTGTTCGGTAGTCGCAAAGCATGGTGATTGATAGTCGTAACGATCGGTTGCGTGTCGAGCCTAGTGATTGATGGTTGTAGCGGCCTACTGTGTGGTCGTAGGCTGCTGGTAGGATCTCGTGGGCTACGAGTACCTCTTTTCTTGTGCGTCCGAGTCATCGTAAGTCGTATCAGAATAGTTGGTGGGTTGAGGTTGTTCACTGGAATATTGGTGTTCTGATTAGGGTTGACCAAGGTGTTTGTTGCTTTGTGGACGTGAGGTTATTTCTTGGTTTCAGGGTTAGAATTAGTAATTTGGGTGTATATATTTTGATTGTGCAAATTGAAGATCTTTGTGCATCGTGCGGTGCTGCATGATGGTTTTCTTGTTGGTGTTGATTGCAGGACTTCGTTGCTAGGCACAAGGAGGTGATGAGGTCCAAAACGGTAAGGGAGATGTCGAAGATGATCGAAGCTGGTGAGGTGGTCGCAAGCTGGGAAGACGAGGAATCAGAGTGGGAGCTACCGGTGGTGGACATGACGGACAACGATGAGGTGAACCGGGACTACGCTTAGGGAGGAGTCGTGGTCCAGACGGTCAAAGATGTCGGGTGCCATCATGCGCGACGTGGTGCGCCAAGTGACTTGGGTCGTTTGCAGGTGAGGATGGTTCGGTGGGATCCAGACGCGTGAGAGGCTTGGCGACAAGTCATTGGGGCCACATGTAGCTTCTTTGAGAAGCTGCGTGAGTAAAACCGGTGTTAAGTGGGGTTAACGGGTTATCCTCGGTTTGGATTAATGGTTGGATCCATTAGGTCTAGAGTTCATTTGTGAGCCTACAAAAAGGGGAGAGAAGGCAAGAGTTAGTGGAAGTTGAGAGACGGACCGTGAGTTAGGTCTGGTGGTGGCTAGCTCTTCCTCCCTCCATGTGTGTTAGCTTAGAGAGTGGGTGTTGGCTCTAGGCTTAAAGCTTGGTAGTCCTAAGGGGAGTGGCTGTGAAACCAATCATCGGAGCAATACATCAAGTTTCCATCTACTGCTTGTGTAGTTTTTATTTGATTGAGTTGGCTTCGATTTGGTTCTTCCTCTGTTCTTCTTTATCTTCTGTTCTTCGGTTGTTTCTTTCCCGTCTTGATCTAAAAGGAAGTTCTTGTTTTTCTTATTGATGATCTAACTTGTTGGGTGTTGCGAATCATTCTTAAAGCTATCTTGGCTATTCTATTCCCACGGGCATGGTTTGATTGTCTTTTTGATTTCACGATTTCAGTTCTTATGTGTGCTTGGTGAAATCTCACAAAGCTCTCAATTTGGTTGCTAAATTTTCAATCAAAGATTACATCAACCTCTTAAGACCTTAACCATGTTGTGTACAAAGTTTCATGTCCAGTTGATCTTTTAATCGAAAGTTATGTGGAATTTGGATCTTGCGATCGCGCGCTCTCTGTTCTTCTTCTGTTATTCCTTCTTTGTTATGACCGCTTCCAGTTTCGACCACGGTTAAGATTCCAACTACATTGCATCTCTTTTTGACCAGGTTTAGATCTTTCGATCACTTCTGGTTATTCTGTTGAGTCTGAATTGAAGAAGTTAGAAGTCAGTGAAATCTTGGTCTGTAACATCGATCGATTTTACAAACACGTTGATTTTGACCACCGTCGAGTTCTAGGCTGATGCATGTTGTTTTCGACCACGCTCAAACTTTCGATTGGTGCGTGTTCTTCGGTTTTCATTTTTTATCTGAATCAGTTGGCGGCGCTGTTCGCTGTCTAGGACACAATTGGTTTTACGATCACATTGGTTTCGCCCATGGTCGAGTTCCAGACTGAAGCATGTTGCTTTCAACTTCATTCAGTCTTTCGGTCACTTCGCATAGTGTTGTCTCTTGACCACGTTCAGAGCTTTTGTTTCTTGGCATTCTTCTGTTGAATCTGAACTGAAGCAGTCTGTAGTCGGTGCAGTCTCTGTCTGGAACGTCGATCAGCTTTATGACTACATTGGTTTTGACCACAGTCAAGTTCCAGACTGCATCGCACCGATTTTGATCATGTTCACTTCTCCGATCGCTTCACTTTCTTTCATTGCATGGGATTTCTGGTTGCGCATGGATCCTCATTCTCTCTAGTTGGTTTTTGAGTTGAATCGATCTCGCTGGTCGCAGATCATTTGTTGGCCTTTGACCACGTTGGTTGTTCGACCACCTGTTGGCTTACGACCACGTGGTTACGACGACGTTAATCATTTTTGTTGCAGACTGGTTTCGACCATGTTGGTTGTTTGACCACTCATTGGCTTACGACCACGTTGGTTTCGACCACGTTGCCAACTGGTTCTAACCACGTTGGTTGTTCACCACTCGTTGGCTCACGAACGTGTTGCCGACTGGTTAAGATAACATTGATTGTTTGACCAGTTGTTGACATTCGATCACATTGTTTACGACCATGTCAGTTTGAATTGCAACCATTTTCTATCACGTTCGTTCTGGTCTCGGTGGTTATCGACAACCACGTTGTCAACTATCGACCGCGTAGTCGTGTTACGACCACATTGTCTGCTTTCGACCACATAGTCGATTTTACAACCACGTTGTTGGAGTTAGAGGACACATCACCACCAAGGACTTTGCCCTGCCGAAGCTTGTGTTAGAGTTCCTCAGTGAGGCTATCGTGCACACGATGTCTGCCGACCTTGACTCAGCACCTCAAGGATGACCCTCTGGCCAAGAGGCAGGCATTCGCTTTAGTGGAGTGCGACCTCATGAAGGTAACCGGGTCGTCCGCTTGCCTTGATTTAGAGATCTTCTGACACTCGCTCTTTCCTTTTATAGTGTCTCCTTGTCATGTGCAAGATGTCCTCTATGCAGAATGACATCTTGATGGAGAACAAGAGGGTTGTGTGGGAGGTGGAGGGTAGGACGGCCACCATACAGTGGGACTTTGATGCGGCCTACGAGACGATCGTCGAGCTGACCAGCAAGCTCACCAACAGAGTCCGACTTGGAGCGCCTTTGCCACGGCGTGTATTAGCTCACAGACAACCAGGATAGGGTGTCCACCATGGTTGTCTCCATTGTCTAGATGATGCTTGGCCTCGCCAGTGACTTGGGTGTCTCCATGGAGCTCCCCACCAGCTCTTCAAAGGTCACCATGGAGACCTAGCTCGCCTGGCTGAGCACGACTGGTGAGGTGGCCAGGGCATTAGTGTTGGGATTTCAATGCAATTATGTGAAGGCCTCTGTTGAGGTCCTTCTCACCTCCCTTTAGCTGGTGGGCTGCTAAAACTTCATGACCTTTGGGATGCCTGCCTATGAGGCACCGAGCTCTGCCAAATTGGAGAGGGGCCGGAGGACCATCGTCGACAATATCCTCTCCTTCTTCTGGTGAGTTTAGAACTCACATGGGTTGGGCTACCTTGACAGGCTTGTCTGTCGGGCCCACGCCCGCTCGGGCGAGGGAGGCTCTTTCGGGGCACGGGAGGGAGGCCCCGAGGGATCGGGTCCGTCCTAGGTGTGGGACTTGTTATCATCTGGTTGATGTCTATTGCTTAGCTATTTTTGGACTTCAGCTCACTGGAGCACCATATCTGTACCGTTCTTTGATGTAGCCTTTTGTACTTACCGAGCACTGACCTTTTTTTGTAGCTATGATGCAATCTATGGAATTATATCCTTTGGTCTATTATTCTTGGATGTGCTTGTGTGATGGGATGTTTAGAACGATTACTTTCTTTGCAGGCGGTGGTATGGTGCACTAAATCAATTGTCGTTCGCTTGGGAACTAAACCATCTCAGGCTGAGTCTCTCAAGCACTAAGCTCCACGCAAATCACCTAAGTTCGAGTAGCGGTCGAGGGTTGAATGGTTGGGGGCAAGGCCCAGCCATGGTTCTGAACACCACCATGCAAAATGCCCATAGATAGACTCTTTGTGCCCTACATCAAGACTTCTCTTCACGTGAGGAATACTGCTGGCTCATGCGCCGACTAGTCCGTTGCGAAGCTGGGGGGACCCAAAGCTTATCCTGCAACTGCTCAGCTTTCTTTCGTAATTATATAAAGGGGTCGTAACCACCTTTTCTCCTGGTCGTAACTACCCTTTCTCCTAATGTTAGAATAAAGTTTGGTTGCTACTCTTTACTAGGGGTATCCCACTACCCCATCTCCCATCAGAAAAAACTTGGTGCTTGAGACGAAGCTCACGAGCGGTACTTCACTTTGGAGATGTGAGAATGTCATCATCTCCCATAAAAAAACTTATCGTATGAGAGGAAGCTCATGAGAGGCACTTCCCTTTAGGGAGGCGAGAACGTCACCGTCTTCCATCAAAAAAACGTTGGCGCTCAAGACAAAGCTCACCAGCGGCACTTTGCTTGGGGAGACTAGGACATCACCGTCTATTATTAGAAAAAACTTGGCACTGAAGACAAAGCTCACAAGTGGCATTTCACTTAGGGAGGCAAGGACGTCGCCATCTTCCATTGAAAAAAACTTGGCGCTCGGGATGAAGCTCACGAGCTGCACTTCGCTTTAGGGAGGTGAGGACATCGCTGTCTCCCATAAAAAAAAGTCTCCCATTAGAAAAACATGGCGCTCAGGATGAATCTCATGAGTGGCACATCACTTTGGGGAGACGAGAATGTTGTTATTTCCCATCAGAAAAAAATTGGCACTAAGGACGAAGCTCATGCGTGGCACTTCGCTTTGGGGAGGCACGAACGTCGTCGTCTCCCATCGAAAAAACTTAATGTTCGAAATGAAGCTCATGAGCAGCACTTCACTTGGGAAGATGAGGACATCACTGTCTACCATCAAAAAAAACTTGGCACTTAGGATGAAGCTCATGAGTGGCACTTCACTTGGGGAGGCAAGGACGTCGCTGTCTTCCATCAAAAAAACTTGGCGCTCAAAATGAAGCTCATGAGCTGCACTTTGCTTTGGGGAGGTGATGATGTCGTTGTCTCCCATCGAAAATAATGTCTCCCATTAGAAAAACTTGTTGCTCGGGACAAAGCTCATGTGCGGCACTTCTCATTAGGGAGGCGAGAATGTCTCTGTCTCCCTTCAAAAAAACTTAGCGCTTAGGACGAAACTCACAAGCTGCACTTCACTTTGGGGAGGTGAGGACGTTGTTGTCTTCTATAAAAAAAATTGGTGCTCAAGATAAAGCTCACAAGCGCACTTCTCTTGGGGAGGCAAGAACGTTGCCATCTCCCATCGAAAAAACCTTGGGGGTGTGAGTCAGTGAAGAATCAACCCTGAAGGGTGAGAAGTCATCGACCTGACCCAGGAGGGTGGACTTGAGTCGATGAAGTTAACCCTGTAGGGTGAGCAGTCGTCGACCCGACCCCGAAGAATGGGCGTAAGTCGATGAAGAGTTGACCCTAAAGGATGACAATCATCGACCTAACCCCGGAGGGTGGGTACAAGTTGGTGAAGAGTCAACCCTGAAGGGGGACAATTGTCAACTTGACCCTAGAGGGTGGGCGCAAGTCGGTGAAGAGTCAACCCTGAAGGGTGACAACCGTCGACCCGACCCCAGAGGGTGGGCGCAAGTTCGTGAAGAGTTGACCCTAAATGGTGACAATTGTCGACCCGACCTTGGAGGGTGGGCATATGTCAGTAAAGAGTTGACCCCAAAGGATGACAATCGTCGACCCGACCCTAGAGAGTGGGTGTAAGTCAGTGAAGAGCTGACCCCAAAGGTGACAATCATCGACGTGACCCCTAAGAGTGGGCGTAAAGCGGTGAAGACTCAACCCTGGAGGGTGAGCGATCATCGACCTGTCATGCAGTTTACTGGAGTACAAACATATCCCACAAGAATGCAGTAGAGGCATATGTATTTAAGGGTGAGGGACGTCACAATAGGCTCGATACATGCAAGGATAATCGAGGGGCATTATAATATGCCCAACACAAAAACGATGCAATGGGGACAACACTATAAGCCCATAGCTGCGTATAATACTTACGGAGGTTGTCCACATTCCAACTATGTTTGAGCTCAGTTCCGTCGAGTGATTGTAGCTGAAACAACCCCGGACAAGTGGTAAAGATGGCTTCATACGATCCTTCTTACTTAGAGTGCAGCTTACCGTCAAGGTCCGATTTGGCCTTCTTCTTGAGGACGAGGTTGCCAACTTGGATGGGTCATGGTCGGACAATGTTGTTGTACGTCTTGGCCATCACCGCCTGGTATCGGTCAATGTTGAGAGTTGCTTCCCGGTGGATGGTATTGGTCGACTCCAGCAAGACCTGGCGAGTGTCATCACTTGGGGCCATAACAGCCTGGAGAGAGCCAAGCTTGACTTCCTCTGGTGTGATGACCTCATCACTCTACAATAGTTTGAATAGGGTAAATCTTGTGGCCCGACTAAGTAAAGTGTGTATCGACCAAAGTACGCTTGGAGGTTCATCCACCCAGTGACCTTTTGGGAGGCCTCCGCCTCCTAGTGAGACCTCCCTTCTTTAGACTTAGAGTATTTCTCTATGATGGAAAGTAGCTCTGCCACCATCTTCGGTTCCTTTTCGATCCAGCTTGTTAGCCAACTCCACCTTATGTAGAGCCCGGCACGCTCCCTCCACGACACTTGTGTCAGAGATGCCCTGGACTTGGTAATGGATGTGAATGATTAGTGCATGAAGTCTCAGATAGACTCTCATGTTATTTGCTTGAGCGCATGCAGGTCGAAGGACCTGACTAGCTTGTTCCAGCTCCCTTGGAAGGGCTTCCTCAACTTCTTCCGAAGTTGCTCCCACGAGTACACTGTGCATGACGGGAGGGAGACATACCAGGATTGAGTGACCCCCAAGAGGGCCAAGGCAAGCTCTTCGCCATGATGGCTTCGCCTCCTCCAGCCGGCGCTATGGCAGTCTCGTACACATGAATGAACTCCACCGGGTCAGAGCTCCCCGTGTACTTGGTGACCTCCGGCATCCAAAAACGCACTGGCCATAGTGTCTCTTGTAGGCCCAGGCTCAGCGGGTTCGAGTTGTCAATGAGATGGACAACCTTATGGGAAGGAGCCCCTTGAGGCGAGGGAGGTCCAGCGTAGGGTTGGGTGTGAGATCTTGCACTTAGTCGACCTGAAGCAGGCCAACCCCTTGGTGTCCGCGGCTCATTCTCGTGCCTCCAATGGAGGACAAGACTTCCCTTCGCACTTGGTCGAGTTATGCTCGGAGGTCATTATCTTGGACTCCAGCCAAAGGTTGCAGGTTCGCCCAGGCGCGGGCTTTGGCCAGCTCGGCCCGAAGGGCTTCGACCTCGGGGACTTCAATGCATGTCGTCTCCCATGCTGATGTGCGTGCTTCCTCCAGCTGATTCCTTAGCTCATTGGATTCTTGGGCTTCTGCGGGCGACAGGGGTCTCGCCTTAGCCCGCGCCCTCTCGTGTTGTGCCTGGAGTTCCCCCGCTTGGAGAGCCTCAGCCATGGACTTCAGAGCGTCGCTCTGTGACTCCCTGAACTACCTTTGGAGGTCCTCCAACTCCCGTTCCACCTCCTTGTGAGCATTCGGAGGATCGGCCTCCTAGGAAGCCGTGGTCTTGCCGATGACCTAGGCCCCTGTGGAGAAGTCCGGCTGCACCTCTGGCCCTGAGGCAATGTGGGTTGCAATCCAACTCAACTTCAGCCTCGAAGAGGGCTCGCATCCCCACCTCGGTGACCTTCCATGCCTTTCCCTTCTTAGGTGGTGTGGGTTTTCGCTAGAGTCCCCACAGACAATGCCAACTATCGCTGATACAAATTCGGATAGTAAACTTAGAAGCACTCCCACTCGGATACGAAGACCGCCGAAGATGTGGGAGAACTCAAGGAGAAGCAACCAAGTTACCTAAGTATATTCAATATAAGTGTCTAGTGTTACAGCATGGCCTCTTCCTCCCATTACAAGCGGTCCTATTTATAGAGAAAGAGAACAAGACAAGTGAAGTTATAAATTTGCCCCTAGGGCTTAGTTTACTCCTAGGGGTATCTACGTCATTTGCCCCGTGTAGGCCCCGCGGTGCCGAGACTTTGGGATCGGTCCAGGGTCGGCCCCAGACCCTCCGGGGTTGGCCCTAGATCCCTTCGGGGCTTAGTCGTACACATCTCGTCCGGGATTAGCCTCGGACCCCTCCGGGGTCAGTTTTGCGTACCTCGTCTAGGTCGGCTCCAAAACCCTCCGGGGTCGGCCTTGCATCGCGAACCTCACCTAGGTTTGCTCATGGGCTTGGCTCAGGGTGGATCTTCGGACAAGCACCGTCGTTCCGAAGTGGTCGTGGGCCCGAGGTAACGCATGGACCCTCCCCAACAAATCTAATTTCAGATAGTATTGTGCCTTTCAAGATTAATCCAATGGTATTTATTTAGGGCGAAGGCTGGCGACACGGCACTTCACAAGGAGCTAGCATTGATTTTTCGATTGCAGTATGGAGCATTGCTGATTTCTGATCGGGTGATCACAGAGGCGCCTATGTGTGCCGTGTGAACCGCTCGACAGAAGACACAATTATAACCATCTGGTATTAGCAACGAAACTCATCGGTATACAGTGGTACAATAGCAAGATATACACGAATGCCAAGGGTGTAGGCGTGCATCAAGCCCTTGTGGCATTACACACACAAGACGCAGCATCTACGTACATTTTTCCATGCATGTATGCAATCCTTTTGGGAGACTCGAAGAAAAAGCAAGATGGGAGTTCACTTGATATAGGAAATTAAGGCAGTCGACAGATCAAGCGAGAAACATCGAACTCAACAATTAACAGTCTGAGGTCTCATGTTTGCCGTTCCATGTGGCGTAAGCGCTCACAGCCGGGATACCCTGACGGTGCACGACAACCCTAGTTTGGCTTTATCGCATGCATGCACGGCAGAGGCAGAGGCTTTCGGTGAAGATGGATGTTGGATGGATCGATCAGTCGAAGCAGAGCCCACATTTGTCCACATCCACAGTGGCTTGCAATGCAATCGCCCTTTCATTGGCTTATTGGTACGTGCATGCATATGTCTCTGCCTGTGAAGGAGAAAAGGCGTATTACGTATGGAACAGTAGTAGCTTGTAGCAGGAGGAGGCATGGCCCTGCGAGCTTGGAGGTACGCTTGCAGAGAGAGAAAAGAACGCAGGCTTTACAAATGCCAGGAAAAGAATATGCGCACGTACGAACTTGCATGCTAGCTAGCTTGTGCATCTCACACATGCATGCATGGCCCATGGCACGTACGCCCCCCTGTTCCATCACGAAACAATCCTGCCCAAATCATTGAGAGAGAGAGAGAGAGAGAGAGAGAGTACAAGTGTGTAGAGTATTTCTTGTAACACGCATGTCTCCACAACGCTACGATCGACATGATTAACCAGCAGGTAGCTAGATAGCCACGAACGATGAAGCTTCACTCAAATCTGTCTGTCTAGCCCGGGCGCTGCCTCTGTTCTGAGTGTATGCCTCTGACATGATCGATGCATGCGCAGGCGCAGCGCGACACGGCCGGCCGGACGTGCGCGCGTGCATGAGATGAGATGAGATGCCTAGCTCGCTGGCTATGGCTACGCCAATCCAGCTAGAGTACTGGCCGGACGTCGAGTCGGGAGAAATTGGGAGAATGTGCAGTACGTGCAGCACGCTCGTCCGTCGACCAGCATACGTGTATAGAGCATCGATCGCACGCACGGCAGAGACGGCGTCCGCCGGTACACCGGATTCCGGTGCGTGTCGACAAACGCCCCTGCACTGCTGGCCACACTACTGACGGCGAGCACATGAGGGGTGGATGGATGTCCATCGCTCTCCAGCTGCTCACTGGACACAGGTTACTACTACTCCTTGCTAAGCAGCCGCGAGGAGCTACACGATAGAGGAATGGTGTACGCGCACTCGTACTTCGTAGGAAAGCGAAAGGCAAGCCTAGTTTATGGGAGCTTCAGCTTTAATTTAAAGCCACCGGAAGCTAATAGCTTTTGGTCATAGCGAGCCAATCAAATACCGATAAGCAAAGACAGTCACTGAGGGGCTTTATTAGACTCTAGCTATTAGTGATATGATCTAGAGGCAATCATGAAGATGATTGTATCACTTCTATGTTTATGAATATTTGAATAAAATGTTATTTTGTCCCTTGAATAAATATCTTTCGTATTGATCAACAAGTATGTGACTTGTTCGTAAAACTCTTTATTCATTTTTATGTTATTTTAAATTATCTCCGATCTTTATATTATTATGTGGGACGATTATGATTTATAGATCAACACATGTGTTGATTGATGGTCATATTTCACGGATCATAGATATGAGATATCAAATCAATAATGTGAACACGTGTAAAAGAACATGATGTTAGATTGACCCATCATGAGATACTGCGAGAATTGTTATATTCTTAAGTGTCATCAGTTGGTCTCATACATAGTGTATGTAAGATCCTTAGACTTGAGATCGTCATTGTTTCATATATGTGTAATAGTTTGCTTGGGGTTACCAAACACTATTCCGTATCTAGATGGTAATAAAGATAGCTTTCGGATTTGATATAAACATGCGGAGGAATATGAGCAATCAAGATGGAATTTGCCTCTCCTATATAACATGAGAGATATCTCTGGGCCCCTCGATGTGGTTGGATTAAGAAAGTGCATGGCCATACCAAATGTGATTGAGGAGTCAATCACAACTGAGTAATCCACTATAGGTTCGAGTGAAGGATCGAGCTATCATAGGATGGCATGTTTCTCGCCTTGAGTTTGATTTGGTATCATGACGCAAAGAAATCGGTACATAAGCACTATATAGGTTCATCCGATATGATCTTTATGTATGTTTGAGAGTCGTTATGTCCTGCTAGGGACCGCTACTGACTTATGGGTCAGAAAGGAGTTTTCGCCCATGGCCAAATACACATGAATCTATAGGGTCACACATTTAATGGGCTGAAACGATAAGGGGTTGGATGATAGTTTCCGAGTAAGATTCGATCTCTACTCGTATCGGATATGGATCCGATTGGAGGCTATATAATGAGAGGTGCGGGGGCTGAGGGAGGTATCCCGAAAACACACCCGTCGAAACCCTAGCTGCCACCTCTAGCATCCCCTGCCGTGCATGCCGGTGCTAGCACATCGACACACGGTGCTCCATCCTTAGACGTGTGGACTTCGGTAGAGGCGCTGCTGTGATTGCGGCGCTAATCGGGACGATCACGAGGAGGAAACGTTTGGGCGGAGAACGTTCGACTACTATCGCTACACCGACACACTTTTCAAATCGGCTGCTTCAACCCTACTTTCGTACACTGCGCGTCTAGTAGTAATGATTTATGATCTCTTACTTGTATGGTTTCCTAATTAACGCGGTAGAAAAATTTTAATCTGCGGTAGTGTAGCTCATCCGTATCCCACCACTGGCCTACCCTTCGGTGGCCATTTACAGCTATGGACGGAGGCCGTCAAGGAAGCCACGGCAGAAAATTCAGTTGCACTAGTGATCTTCAAGAGGCCTGAGGATACCGAGGCGGTATTTTTTCAGGCACCGAGAAGATCAGTGCTCTTAGTGCATCATTGATCAGCTTTCCTCTTGACCTACTCGCTGTCAACCGCGCTAATTGATCCTCCACAGAGCTCATTGAACACTGAAAAAAAGGATCACCTACCTGTTGAAGCTGTTCAGTAGTTGTCTAGGTTTGAGAAATCACACAGGTTTGTTCTTTTGACCCTTAAGAATGTAGCTCTTCTTAATGGCTTCATGACAATGCACATCACAGTAGCTTAAATTCGGAGGAAAAATTGATCCCTAACTTAGGTTGCGACTTAATAAGAGATGTAAATTGTAATCCAGTGTGGAGGTGTAGCTATGCTCAGTTTTTGTTTAAGCAGCTTTGCTTTTAGACTGACGACTAAGCTGTGCAAACATGGATGTGTGTATTTGTTCTCAGGAAAAGGTAGTTAGGTTGCTATAAATCTGTGTCTATGTTTTTAGAGAGCTCGAATTGGGCAGTAGAAGTTCAGTGGATCAGCTTAACTTGAATGGATTAGTTAATCGAGAGTGGGATTTTCCTTCCAAAAAGTTAAGAACGGGATTCAAAACAGAGTTTGTGTGGCAGAAGTAAGGACAAGTCTTGGACTAGTAATTTTAACTGAAAGAACTTAAAAGGATTATGAGCTCAAAAGTGATAGTGTCATCCACAATACCACATAGAATTATTTCCTTGCTGTCCATCTCCTTTCAAACATCTATACTTTTCAGTATACAATAGAAATATGGGGTTTTTACTGAAGTTTATAGTTTTTCTCTCTGTGATTGACGTTCACTGGAAGAAGACTTAAATCAACATTGTTTTCCTTTTTCCGTAATCTTGCTACAATAGCATTTGCTTTCCAAATGCCCACAAGGCGTTGTCAGCCATGACCTGAATTTTGAATGAAGTTCTTAATAGGCATTTGTCCGCATGCTTTGTAGATTTATGTGTGATCTAATATCCATTTTCTATGAATATAATTCATCTAGGATTTTATCTTGATAATTTATTGTACAACAATGATATGCAAATCTAAAAGTCTGATTGATTGTTTCAGACTTTTAATTAGGTTAGGTGTGCTCCATTTATTTCTTTGTTTCATTGACCTTGAGGAATGGTTTGTACCATACTTTAATAATTTCCCTATGGTTTACCTTAGCAAGTTGACCTTGAGGAACTGTTTGTACCATGCTTTAATAATTTCCCTATGGTTTACCTTAGCAAGTTGTCTTATTTGCATTGTGATTGTCTCGTAGAATGAATTTGTCTTCTGATTTAAGTTAGTGTTTTACTAATATGTTTCATTTATTTTAAATATTCATGATCATTTATAATTTGTTATTGCATCACTAATTTAACTATTTTTGATACGCATATGACATATCTTTACTCACTGAAAGCATATTTACATATTTTCAAGATACATTTTCTATTAATAAGATATGTTTGTTGTATCTCTTTTTTGCTTTGCTTCTCTTCTATTCATATATAAATTTAGATTGCACAAAAGTAAAATAGTATATTTGCATCAATTTAGCTTAATTCTTTGAGACTTTAAGCCCACTCTTCATTTTCATCCTAGTTTTGCCACTGCCAATAAACCACTTCAAAAATTGTTCCAATATAATAACGACAAAAAAGTATTCTATTTGTTTATTCGAGAAAAATCATAAATCATAAGCTAAAAATAACTAGAAGTGGGTTTAGAACGATTGTGGCTTCAGCTTATCACTATCTGCTACAGTAACTCGTTTTTAAATGATGTGTCCTTTTAAGACGATGTCTATAGATATATTATAATAAGACACTGTACCGGGTTCAACTATACCGAGTAAAATCATATGTAACTATTTTTCTCTGCGTACTGTCTCTCACGCACAACCAGAATTAAAAACCATTGGCCAAAAGACACAACCACGAGTCAAAGGAACCCACCCTAAGCCTTAAGGCCCCGCTCAGTTGGGCTGAAAAGATATGGCTTATGACTAAAATTGCACTGTAGCGGCTAAAATTTTACTGTAGTTGAAGATGACTTATTTAACGTAATTAAATTTAAAAATGAAAAAATATGCTAGCTCATCACGGACATAAACGAATACGTTAAAAATAACCAAAAAAAGCTCAAAAAGCTAAAAGTTCATTTATGAATAGTAAAAAATCACCGTAAAGTTCATAATTTATAATGAATAATGAAAAATAAATCAGAAGCCGAGGGTTAAACTCGCTCAAACAAAGCACGCGTCATTGGGCAACCAAACGGAGGAGGAGTTTATCAGGCGGTTCCTGTGGAAGCCCCACGCTTTTTGACATAATTAAAATTAAAAATTAAAAATATAAAAATATGTTAACCCATCACGAACAGCAAACGAATTCAAAAAAGTCAAAATTCGTGCGCTACAAGACACGCCCTTAATCTCGTGCGCTACAAGACGGTGTGGGTGCGATTGAAGGTCGCACGTACCCGCAGAAACCACGTGACCCTGGCCAACAACGTTGTAGCATCTCACATGACATGTCGCAACGCCTGCCGCGACAGCCGGCCGGCCAGAGACGCGTCCCGTCCGCCCGTACCGTTACAGAGACGTTGACGTTACAATGTGCGTGAGGACACGAGGAATTTCAGCGTCCTGACGCCCCCTGCCCTGCCAGGGGCAGGCGCAGGCCGGTGCGGCGCGTAGCCTGGTGTTCTCTGTCCATCACCTCCGGTTCTCGTCATCCACGGACACGATCTCGTCCAGGTCGGGGGGTGGCGCCGGCGCCAGCATGTTGCGCGAGCTGCCAAGCGCTCGACCGGCACGTCGGAGCCGCCGGCGGCCTTCTTCCGGGCGCCCGTGTACCAATTCCCGACAGACTCTTCCAGGCCCGAGCCAATCGCTGGCAGCTTGATTTCTCCGCCCATCTAGTCAATAAAAACAGCATGTCAATATTCTTCCTCCTCTTTTCTGACCTTTTCCGGGGTTGTTTCTCTGTTAATATAACTAGCAGATTTACTTGTGCAATTACATAGTTAGATACTATGATACAGTTATCTTTGATATACAATTCTACTTCCCATAGTTGAAATAAAATTTTATTTGTTATATGACTCTAATATCTGCATATGATTAATATGTACCGTTATAACCTGACTCCACAAAATAAGTGGTAGAGATTCTTCTCTTTTTTCTATTAATGTGCAAATTTCTAAGGTTTTTTAGGATTATTGTGGGATTTTCTTGCTCTCAAAATGAAGGAGATGGCTTGAATATTACCGGTTGTTTTTATTTATATAGATTGTCAGCTCTCCTGCCTGTACGTTAAAAAATATGGCTTTTACTTACAGCATTGAGGAAATGTGGCTTTTGCTAATTGTAGAAGTAGAGGGGAAATGTTTCAGGAAGTACATGAGTGACGATGGCGTATAATGGTAGGGTGACGTAGCTGCACAGCACTTCGATGATCAAACTGCAAACACAGCACAGAATCCATTGTTAGGATGCAACTGTTAGAAGTAATGCATGACAAGCTAAAGAAATTTCTGTAAAAATAGTGGCAGTTTGCTATGATCTGTTCAGTGCACATAAGAGGAGGATAAAAATCAGAGTTACTCATGAGCTAACAAAGCACTTTCTGGTCATCACCATGACCATGGATGTGACAAACAAGGACAAACTTAAGAATCTTGCAGGTAACTCAAAACTTTACTGACCCAATAACAAGTCTAGAAATGGCGTAAACTTTCTGCTCCATCATGCACGAATCGAACCCATATGATACCTGTGGAGTGATCACTTTGTTAGCTCCAAGGTCTTATAAATGAAATGCTTAAGGGAATAAGCATGCAATGGATAATACCAAGACCCAGAAGAAAAAACCCATCTCGAAGGAGTTCTGGAATAGGATGAAATGGATCAACTGAAGGACGATTTCAGGTTTGTGAAACCAGAAATGTTCCTTGGATGGCTTTATTTTCAGAACTCCCTTTGTTTCATCTGATAACGATGTCGCTGCCTCCTGAGCTAATCGAGTAATAATGTGCTCTAGCTTTGCGCCGACAACAAGCAGGAGCTGTAATTTACTCCATTGTTAAGAATTGTTCTCATTCAGATCAAAAAAAGTATTTTAACTTTTCTTTTTTAAAAACATAACTAACATAGGTGTGAGTTAGAATTCAAAAGTGAAAAGTAGCAGGAGAATATTTCATACTTACAAACAGAGGCAAGAAAGCTAACCAGAAGTATGTGTGCCATCCTGCATTTGGCAGTAAATAAAAAGATAACGAGCTTACACAACGACATAAAACTATTAGATGCATATCTTGCTCCACAAGAGGACTGATACCGATATAAGGAACCTAAAGTTCGTAGGCATAAAGCATGCTGATTCATTCAACAGATAATCCATTGGTTCAAATTATTCAATAGATGCTAATGGTTAGTATTCAAATGACACATGTAGTGGGAGCAATAAGAAAAAATGCCGGTTTAATGGGTACTACTGCACTGCGAATCCAATGATCCAAAAGGACATGTGTTGAATGCTTAGGCAGACTTACCATTTATATTCAGCAACAGGAAAAGGATGACGAAAAGCCACAGATACCAGCTGCATGCAAGTAACTAATATTAAGGTCACTTATATATCTTTATATATCTAAGTCAAAGTTAGAACTTCTCTATGAAAACACCAACCTGATACTAACAACCCTCTTAAAATCATGTTCAAGGGCACGAATTATGTAATTGTGGAAATCAAAGGCTGGATATCCTGCGTAGTGCATCTGAATGAAAAGAAAAAAGCACCCTATTTTCCTCAATAGCAGTACAGGGAGATGTATGAAAACAAACGAGCAAGGGTTAAACTAAACAATATATCTTACCGAGACGAATGCTGATCTAAGCGCTTCATAATCTGATTTACTCACAGAGTCATGAAACTGCTTCAGGAACGCAATCTGCAATGCATGCGAATCAAACCTTCTTGGTAAAGTTGTTGATCAGTGACACAAATCGAAGACAGTTCAAACATTAAGGATGCTTCAGAAGCCCCACAAGTATCGCAATAAACATATACATACTACAAGATCGGCAGGAAACAATGTCTCGCAGAAAGCAGTTCATTATAATAAAGGACAAAATTAATGTTTCATGAAGACATTTATCCATTTCTGTTAGATATCTGCATATAACTATCGACCACGGCAGGTGTACAGTGAACCGGTCGTAGGGTCCGTGGTAGATCTGTCGTGGTCGACCTGTCATGGTCGTTACGTGCCACAGATCACGCGTATCTTTTCAGGTCTCTTCCTTCCTTATCTCCCGGGTATTGTTTATATAAACTGGTTGTTCAGATATAAAAAGATACCTATATATGTAAATGTAACCCTTGATTCATTAATCAATTCATTGCGTGATTTCTCCAAAACACTGCACATTTTCATAGTATCAGAGACGATTGCTCCTACGACCGCACGTTTCCGCAAACCCTAGCCGTCGGTCTCCATCTTCTGGCCGATCTATCCCCTCTCCTATGGCCGGCTCCATCAACCTCTCCGACTGGGATTGTTTAGGTGTGGCCACACCGCCGATGGCGTCCTCGGCCCCCGGCCCAATGCGCCAACTCCACCATCGAGCCTGGTGCCCCATGCTCTCACCGTCGCACCCCCTCCCGGTGTCCAGTTTAGTGCGCCGACCCCTCCTAGAAATATTGGCGGTTTTGGTGGACCTCTACAGCCGCCCCAGTCGGCACCGTGGACCCCCATGTCCGGTGTTGCATTATGAATATTGTGTGTATATTCATGAGGCCCAATGGACAATGTATATAGGGAGTACAAGGGGATATACAGAGGAATATGCCATATATAGATAAGAAAACAAAACATATAAGGAAACGAATAACAATCATATTCTATCCTTAATGTTATGAATATTGTGTATATATTGAAAAGGTCCAATGGACAATATATATAGGGAGTACAAAGGGATATTACAGAGAAATATGTTGATTCCTATTCTATCTCTAATACCTTTATCTCTAATACCCTTAACACCTCCCTCAAATGCAAGGCGTATGTAATAGCATTGCATTTGAAAAAGGGTTAATACTAAAACAAGTAATATCCGACGTCGAGTCTTGATAGTGTCGTCGTTGCGTGCAGTTTTTGAATAAACTATCAAATCAAGTCAAGAGGAATAGATAGAATCATGACTACAGATCGAAACCCAAGAGGCGGCGACGCAAAGGCACAAGGTGCGAGCACTACGTTAGGATACTTCACAAAAGCGGCGACATCATAACGACTTCTCGATCTTGCACGCTCGATAGGATAGACCGCCATGCAAAAGAAAATTCGTATACTTCTATGTGACAATAAATTTGTGGACTCGCATTCAGAACTAAAAATTAAAACTACGGACTTTGATGGACACAACTAAGACTCACGAAAAATAACTAAAGACCGACTAAAAGAAATCACACCGATAGAAAACAAAATATCCCAATCCTCAAAATCCACCTCCCTCCTCTCTTCCTTCACGCCCCTCCTCACCCCTGCCGCCTCTTCTTCACAACCCCTCCTCCCACGCCAAATCTCCTCACTCCATCTCCTCACGCCTCGCCTCACGCCTCCTCACTCCCGCCCGCCCGCCTTTCACACCCTCTCTCGCCCCCGCCGCCTCCTCGCGCGCTCACTCGCGCCTTGGGAAGAGCGGCGGCGGGCGACGGCCGAGGTGACGAAGAGCCGGGAGCAAAGGTCAGACGGCGCAGCGGCGAAGCTCAAGGGAGACGCGGCGACGGCGAGGGCACCAACCGGATCGAGCTGCGGCGGCGAAGATGCAGTCGAATCCCCCCGAGGCGGCCGGATCCAGACTTGGTGCCGCCGAGGCGATCGGATCCAAGCGGGCGAGGCGATCCGAGCACCCGGGCGGCGAAGACACCGATCCGGCCGAGGCGGCGGATCCGGCGCCGAGCCGTAGTCGGTCGGAGGCGACCGGATCTAAGCGATCGAGGTCGACAATGTCCGATCCGGACCGGGTCCACCGTGTAACGAGGCGAGGCGGATCCGCCCGTATTCAGGCGTCAACGGTAGCCAACACGGGCGAGACGGCCGTGGGAGATGGCGGCGGCCAGATCTAGAAGAGGCGGCGGCAGCGGTCCAAGAGATGGATCGGCGGCGCTCACCGGGATCCGAGCGTAGCGAGATCCGACGGCGGTCCAACGACGGCCGGCCGACGATCCGTGGCTACGGCCAATAACGCGGCATCACCACCGAGGCGGCTTCGACGAGAATGCGAGCATGCCGGGCGACGCACGCGTCTGGCCGGTGAGCGGTCAAGGGCACGACGGCCGGAGAGGTGGCCGCCCAACGAGATGGCCGCCCGGAGGAGATCGATCCTCCGGGGCGCAGAAGACAGCAGAGGTAGATCGAGGTTAGGGTTTTAACCTAAGCTCTGATACCATGTTATAAATATTCTGTGTATATTGAAGAGGCCCAATGGACAATATATATAGGGAGTACAAAGGGATATTACAAGGGAATATGCTGATTCTTATTCTATCTCTAATACCCTTAACACTTAACACCCCCCTCAAACTCATGGTTGATCGCACATCCGTGTTTGGAGAGAAAATACAAATGTTATGCTCTAGTTTGGGACTTCATAAAGAAGTCAGCAAGCTGTAACTTTGATGGCACAAACTGTAGAGCAAGTACTCCCTCTTGCACATGTAAGCGAGTGTACAAAGCATCCACTCCAATGTGCTTGGTGAGCTCATGCTTAACTGGATCACGAGCAATATTGATAGCACCTGTACTGTCAGACATAAGTGTCGTAGGGCCCCTCACAGGTACACCAAAGTCTGCAAGTAGCCAACTCAACCAAGTAATCTCTGTTGTCACTGCTACAATAGCTCTCAACTCAGCCTCTGCACTCGAACGGAAACTGCAGTCTACTTCTTTGTCTTCCAGGCAATCAAGGAGGAGCCAAGAAAAACACAGTAAACAAAAAGAGAATGACGATCAGAAGGATCACTAGCCTAGGTCGCATCAGAGGACGCTTGAAGCTGTAGTGAGGTGGAGCTTGGGAAAAACAAGCAACAAGAGATTGTCCCACGCAAGTAGCGAAGAACACGAAGGAGGTGACTGTAGTGAAGATAAGTAGGACTAGCCATAAACTGACTCAAGATATGAACATCATAAGCAATATCAGGACGAGTGCTCACAAGATATACTAGACTTCCAACAAGATGGCGATAACGGGTAAGATCCTCAAGAAGATCACCATCAGTAGCACGAAGCTGAAGGGAGAGCTCCATAGGAGTCTCAGCAGTGCGAGTGTCAGTCAAACCAGATCGATCAAGAAGATCCTAGACATACTTCTGCTGGGAGAGGTAGTAATCCTCAGGCGTGGAAGAAACCTTAATCCCAAGGAAATACGTAAGCAAACCAAGATCAGTCATCAGAAACTGCTCACTGAGATGCTTCTTCACGTATGTGATGAATGAGGAATCATCTCCAGTAATGAGCATATCATCTTCACGTACAATATCCCAAGTCTCCTTTCGTCTGAGAGCATCAAGCTCCTCTGCCATAGTGAGCTACCACTCAGAATGAGAAGCAGCCTCACGATAAGAGCTGGGCTCAATGACAGAGAGCATGAGTGATCGAAGTAAAACCAAGACGATCAGGAGGTCGAAGGGATGTCCAATCACGAAGGGCGTAACGAGGAGCATCATCAGAAGAATCAGTCGTCGGTGTCGGCAAAATACCAGAAGATGAGTCTGGTGAAGGACAAGGACGTCTGGAGTAGTGCACCCCAGAGAAATGAGACGGTGGTGCTGCAGGAGCAAGAGGCAGTGTTGCAGAAGGCAACACGGGAGGTGAAGGTACAGAAGGAACCACTGGAGACAGGCTAGAGGAAGGTTGTGAAAAAGGAGAAATGGGTGAAGAGTCAGGGAGAGACAACTAGGAGATCATCTCGATGGTGGAAGTAGGACGAGCTGAATCTCGATAGAAGAAAGGTCGAGATTCATCAAAAACAACATCTCGTGAGATCCTAATCCGTCGAGCGTAGGATCATAACAATGATAACCCTTATGCTCGAATCGTACTCCAAGGAACACACACTCAACTGACTGGACTGACAATTTGGTGCGCTCACGAGGTTGCAGCAAGACAAAACAGGTGCAGCCAAAAACACGAAGGAGACTGCACTGGGGGGCACTAGAGTAAAGACGTTCTATAAGACTGGCATCCTTAAGAGCAGTGGAAGATTGCATATTGATGAGATATGCAGCCGTAGAAACAGCCTCCGCCCAGAACTGTGGTGAAACATGAGAAGAAGAGTGCGAGCAGTCTCAAGTAGATAAGTAGATGACGATGCTTGCATTCAGTAACCCCATTCTGAGCATGGGCACCAGGACAAGATGACTGGTAAAGAGTGCCCTGCTCAAAAAGAAATTGTCTAAAAGCACTAGAACAGTACTCTCCAGCAGAATCACAGCGAAAAGTACGAATAAATGACTCAAACTGAGTACGAACCATCGTGGCAAAGTTACGATAGATCGCAAGAAACTGACCAGAATTAGACATAGGGAAAAGTCAAGTGAAACGGGAATAATCATCAATGAAAATTACATAGAACTTATGCCCACCTTTTGAGATAATAGGCGCAGGTTCCTATACATCTGAATGAACTAAATCAAAAGGACGAGAAAACATGGACTCACTAGAATGATAAGAAAGTTGTAGCTGCTTTCTCAGCTTACAATCCAGACAAAACATTAACGTGTCAACAGTAACACGTCCAAGAACACCCTGACGAACTAATGAAGAAAGACGGGACACACACAGATATCCTAAACGATGATGCCACCGCGAAGCTCCGTGAGGTAGTGGCGGCGGTGGCGGTGAGACGACGTAGCGGTGAAATAAGTGGACGGAAGGTGGAGGCGATCGAGAATGTAGAGACCACGACGATCCCTACAATACGGCGGTCCCAAGTACCGTCCCTGTCTGTCAATCCTGGATGAAACAGGTGTGATAGTGAAAAACAACCCTACAACCAAGATCAGTGAGCTGTCCCACCGAAAGAAGCTGCACGGTAAGCTGGGGAACATGAGAAACAGTTGGAACAAAAAAGTCAGTGGACAAAAGAATGCCCTGACAGCTGACAGACAAGGAAGTATCGTCAGCTGTCTAAACAGAGATAGAAAAATCAGGAGGTCCTACTGAAGTGAGAGATGTGGAGTCCGGTGTCATGTGAAAGTCACTAGAATCTAGAACCCAAGAGGCACCTGAAAGAGAGTCTTAGCTAGACTGGCAAAACCTGCTGAGCTATGAGAGAGCTGTTGAAGTAAAGCCTGGTAGAGCTGCTGAACAGAGTCACCTTTCTGAGCAGAAACTGATGAGCTAGTCTGTCCTCCTGTGAAGGAAGGGCCTCCCTGACCCCTTTGGTCGCCCACCCCCACGTGCCTTGTTTCGTTTTTTCCGCACCGCACAACTCTAGTAGTCGTGCCCGAAGTTCTTGCAAGAGGTTGCATCGAACTCCGCCATTGGTGCGAACAGGAGTGGAGACAGGCACCGGGAGAGGCGTGGTCGAAGAAGGGCAACAAGCACGGTCGAGTAGATCGGTGCTAACCCGAGACGAATCTCTTCAGCCGAAGCGTTGAAAGGGCCTCTGTAACGATCGGCCGTGGAGAGCGGCTCAGCAGTTGAGCTCTGATAGGCTCAAACTCTAGGCAAAGGCGGCAAGCGAAGTCATAAAGGCGAAGGCGATCATAATCTGCCTTCTACACTTTGTGACACTCCTGACAAAGTGTAGAGGCCAGCTCATCTAGTTGGCGCCAGAGACTTGCCAGGGCCCGAAAGAAGTTGTCAACGGAAGAATCTCTCTAGCGAAGCGTCTCCAACTCACGCTGAAACGAGAAGAACTGAGCATCACTGCTCTGCTGGTATCGCTCACGCAAGTACTCCCAGATCTGTCGAGTAGACCGTAGACCAACAATGTCTGGCTGGATGGAGTCATCGATGCTGACCACCAGGATGACACGAACACGGGCCTCATTAGCACACCAATGCTCGAAAGGGTCAATGGCATACTGAAAAGCCTCATCAGCAGCGTCAGCAGCAGTCTTTGCCTCCTTTTTGGTAGCCTCATCTGCTGCAGGAGGTGCAGAAGTAGACTACCTAGGAGGAGACTGAACCGGCGGCGGTAGAGAAGGGCGTGCACTGGTGACATGTCCCCAAAGGCAGAGACCATCAAGTGTGATCTCCATGAGAGAAGACCATAACATGTAGTTCGTTCCATGGAGCTTTGTTCCCAGAATAGAATCGCGGCAGATGGAATGGAATCCATCGGTGGCGGCGTTGACTGCGCTACGACTAAGGCAACGGTTCAACAAAGCGCTACCGGATGGCGCGCGGTTAGATCAACGTTTTTCTTTTGTTGCTTTTTTCTTTTTACCAAACTACAATGCAAGCGGCTTTGCCGAAAGCAAACGCCACCGCCGACTCACTCGGGCGTCGAGGGCGAACGACCTGAGCGGGCCGACCGACCTGAAAGCGGCGGCGGTGGAAAGGCCGACAAGCGGCTCAAGGGTCATTGGCAAAACCACGACCGGCAATGATCAAGCGATTGGGTGGAGACGATCGCAATGGCCCGACGACGGCGATGGGCGACACGATCAAGCGAGCCGGATCCGGCAATGGCCTGGCTCGGCGGCGGCGGCGGCAAGACGAGCGAGATGGCAGGCGGAGATGACCTAGGCGGCGGCGACGGTTCAGCGAGACGATCCGACAAGCGGCGGCGGTTGGGCGGCGGCAAATTAGACGGCGGCGGCGACAAATGGCAGCAATGGCAGAGTGCTGGCGGCGTCGGGCGATGAAGAACAAGGTCAGAGCCCTAGCTCTGATACCATGTTATGAATATTGTGTGTATATTCATGAGGCCTAAAAGGCAATATATAGAGTACAAGGGATATACAGAGGAATATGCCATATCGAGATAAAACCAAGGCATATAAGGAAACGAATAACAATCATATTCTATCCTATGACTCCTAGGACCAACAAGACCGCCAACACTTTCAAGACAATGACGCTTACACGCCTCCTCCACCACCGAGTGGTATATGGATTCGGGTGCGTCTTCGCTCATGACTTTAGACATCGGTACTCTCTGATTTTCACCCCCTCCACGTCTACTTCTAGCATCATTGTCGATAATGGGTCAATGCTGCCTATTACCTCCACCGGCTCACTGTCATTCCCCACCACCCATACCCTCCTCTCTTTGCGTCATGTTCTTGTCACTCCATAGATAATCAAATATCTTATTTCCGTCCGTCAGTTCACAATTGATAATAATTGTTATGTCGAATTTGATCCCTATGATTTTTCTGTGAAGAATCTTGTACCAAGAGCATGATCGCTAGGTGCAATAGTTCCAGGGACTTCTATCCGTTTCACCAGTCCTCGGCCAGCCCCCATGCTCTTGCCGCCACCTCCTCTACGTTGTGGCACCGTCGTCTTGGGCACCTTGGTCATGAAGCTTTATCTAAGCTCGCCAGTTCTTATGTTTTTCCATATAATAAAACTATGGTCGAACCCTCTATGCGTGTCGCCTGACGCCACATGCTTCTTAGCTCAACACTTCCTCCTCTTGAGCTAGTCATAATTTTGATTTAATATATTATGATCTTTGGACCTCTCCTGTCGTCAGTGTATCCGGTTACAAATATTATCTTGTTATTCTTGATGACTAACATTTTCTTTGAACTTTTCCTTTGCATCTTAAGTGTGACACCTTCACTCACATTTCTCATTTTTTCACTTATGTCCGCACCTAATTCGGCGCCACCATAAAGAATGTCCAGTGTGACAATGGTTGTGAGTTCGACAATTCCACCACTCGCACTTTCTTCCTCACCCACGCATTGCACTCCGCATGTTGTGTCCCTATACTTCTCGGCAAAATGGGAGAGCCGAATACATCATTCGCACCACTAACGACATCATGCGATCGCTCATGTTTTAGGCTAGCATCCCTTCCACTTTTTGGGTGGAAGCCCTCCACGCTGCCACCTATCTCCTTAATCGCCACCACCAAAACTCTTAATTTTTCTACTCCATTCTTTGCCCTCTACAGTGTTGCCCCTCCACTCACATCTTCGAGTCTTCAGATGTAAGTGCTACCCTAACCTAATCTCCACGGCCCCAAACAAGCTTTCATCGCGTTCCACCTTGTGTCTTCCTTGGCTATCCATCCGATCACAAAGGTTACCGGTGTCTTGATATTTCGTCCAACAACATCTCCTGCCATGCCTCTTTTGATGAGACTTCCCCTTTGCCAAAGCCTCTCCTACGCCTCTCTCTAACCTTGATTTTTTATCCGATTGTGACACTTCACCTTTGCCAATAGGATCACAAGTTGTTGCAAGACCAAGTACCAACAGATTCCCCAAGCGTAGGTAGGCCCTAGTGGCCCTCACCCGCCCTCCCCGATGCAATCGACGCCCAATGTTTGTCCCAGTGGTGCCGGCCCCCATTAGCCTACTCCGCCACACTGGGCCATGGTCGCGCTCGGCCGGTTCGCTAGCTCTTCCCGGCACGACGACCACCACCACCGGCGCCGGCCAGTGTCGCCCTCGGCACCCGCACTCCCATCTGCCGCTGCGGGTGACTCCACTAGCCCTACTTCCCCTGATGGCTCTATGCCTTAGGTTGATGCCAGTGGAGTCAACGCCGTCTCCCGCCGGCCGACAGCCGTCCCTAATTCACATGGTTACGCACGGAAAGTCAGGATTTCGTCTTCCAGTTCAACGGCTCAATCTTCAGGCCACAGTGCTCTCCCCTATGCCCAAAACACACCGGAACACCTTGGCTGATCCTAATTGGTGCCACGCTATGACTGAGGAATACAACGCTCTTCAAGCCAACACATGGGACCTCATTCCGTGTCCACTGGAATTAATGTGGTGATAGGAAAATGGATTTTTTGACACTAATTTCTCTCGAATGGTTCACTTGATTGATACAAGGCTTGTTGGGTTCTTCATGGTTTCACACAGCGCCCTAGCATTGATTTTGATGAGACCTTCAGTCCCGTGGTTAAGCCTGCTACAATCCACACTGCGCTCGCATTGGCACTATCTTGAGACTGGCCGATTCATCAGCTTGACATCAAGAACGCCTTTCTGCATGGCACTTTATCTGAGACAGTCTACTGTGTGCAGCTCTCTGGATTTGTTGATCATGCTCAACCCAACCATGTTTGTCGGCTCAACAAATCTCTCTACAGCTTGAAGCAAACTCCTCATGCATGGTACAGTCGCTTTGCCTCACATCTCCTATCCCTTGGCTTTGTGGAGGACAAGTCGGACACATCACTCTTTGTGCTCCACCGGGGTGCTGCCACAGTGTACTTACTGCTCTATGTGGATGACATAGTCTTAATTGCCTCCTTTGATGGCCTTCTTCGCTAGACGATCTTAGCTCTCCAGCATGAATTTCCCATTAAGGATCTCGGTCAACTTCACTATTTTTTGGGGATGTCAATCCACCTTCAGGAAGGTGCTCTCTTTCTTTCACAGCGCCAGTATATTTTAGACATCCTAGAGCGTGCCAGGATGTTCGCCTGCAAACCTTGCAACACGCCTGTTGACACACTCCAAGCTCTCTGGCAAAGGCACTCCAGTTGATGATCCGACTCACTACCGCAATCTTGCCAGTGCTTTGTAGTACTTGACTTTCACTCGCCCTGATATTGCCTACGTTGTGCGGCAGGTGTCTTTACATGCATGATCAACGTGAGCCACATCTTGCTTTGGTGAAGCGCATCATGTGGTACCTTCGGGGGACTTTTGAGCATGATCTATTCATTTACTGCACTTCACCTGCCGAACTAGTTGTATACTCCGATGTTGATTGGGTGGGTTGTCCCGACACACGCAAGTCCACCTTAGGCTATGGCATCTTCCTCGATGACAACCTCGTCTCTTGATCGTCAAAGTGGTAGCACACCGTCTCCCAGTCAAGTGCGGAGGCCAAGTACCGCACCGTGGCAAACGGCGTCGCTGAAGCCTGCTGGTTGTGCCAATTGCTCGTGGAGCTACATAGTCCACTTCGCCGCGCCACTCTAGTCTACTGCAACAATGTCAGCGCGGTCTACCACTACACCAACCCGGTTCAGCATCAACGTACCAAACATGTAGAGATTGACCTGCATTTTGTTCGGGAGCATGTTGCTCTCAGTGACGTGTGTGTTCTTCATGTCCCAACGTCATCGCAGTACGCGAATATCTTCACCAAAGGTCTGCCTACGTCCATCTTCACCGAGTTTCGATCTAGTCTGAATGTTCGTTCTTCTGTCGTTCCGACTGCGGGGGAGTGTTAGATATCTGCATACGACCATCAACCACAGCAGGTGTATAGTAAACCGGTCGTAGCTACAATGAACCGATCGTTACTACAGTGAACCGGTCGTAGGGTCCGTGGTCGATTTGCCGTGGTCGACCTACTGTGGTAGTTACGTGCCACGGATCATGTGTATCTTTTCGGGTCTCTTCCTTCCTCATCTCTCGGGTATTGTTTCTATAAACCGGTTATTCAGATATAGAAGGAAGAGACCTATATATGTAACCCTTGATTCATTAATTAATTCATTGCGTGATTTCTCCAGAACACTACACGCTTTCAATTTCAAACATCAGAAAATAGAAGCAGTGAAGCACCTTGAATGATAATGTAGAAGTGCCGTGCACATGCTTTCCATCTTAACAGCCAACAACCCAGCTGCTAATCGATTCTGTTATGAATATTGTGTATAATATGAGACCCAAAGGGTCATATATATAGGAGAGTACAAGAGGGTATATGGAAGGAATACAAGTCATATAAGGAAATAGATAAGAGTCCTTATCTATTTCCTTTTCTTATCCTTAACACCCTCTCTCAAATGCAAGGCGTATGCAATAGCATTGCATTTGGAAAAGAGTTGACACTAAAACAAGATAAATCCGAAGTCCGAGTCTTGATGATGTCGCCGTTGCGTGCAGTTTTTGATTAAACTGTCAAATCAAGCCGAAGAGGAATAGATAGATGCATGACGGCACAGATCGAAACCCAAGAGGCGGCGTGGTGCATAGAGGACAGCGGCCTTTAAAGCTCGGGCGGCTAGAAAGCGGCGGCATCATAACGACTTCTCGATCTACACGCACTCGGATAGTAGGCCTGTTCTTTTCGACTTTTAAAAGTCGCTTTTGACTTTCGACGAACTAGCTTTTAAACGAGTATTTTTTCAATATAGGGTTTACTAGTTAATTGTAGTACATACTTTCTTGACTTCATTTATATTGGGCATGTGAGTTTCTCGCTACTCTGTAATCTCTCGTACAAACAAATTCAAAAGGCACAAGATGCACCAAAAGCCACAAGTCGCGACCAAAAAGAACAGTAGTAGGCGGCGCTGCGCCATGCAAAATAAAAATCCTACACTTCTATGACTGACAATAAATTTTGTGGACTCGCACTGCTGAGGCGAACTAAAAATTAAAGACTACGAACTTGGATGGACGCAACGAAAAACTCACGAGAAAAATAACGCGAAGATTGACTCAAAAGGAACAGCAGGAAATAGAAGGGCTTTTCTGCAATTTCACCTCCCCTTGGGCCAAGCGACCCATTTGGCCCAAAGGACGGCCGGCTATTTTACTCGAGTGAAGCATAGTTCAAGCAAGCGTAGCAAGAAAGCGAGAGACTTTGGGGAGGACGGCAATGGAAACCGCTCCCTCTCGGCTTTGGAGACGCCATGGATGCGACTCTCCTCTCCTCCGGGTCCTTCCAAGATGATCTGCAGCCGCAAGAGAGCGTGGAAGAGCTCAAGCGAGCACAGTGGCGACGACGCTGGAGCTTGAGGCAGCCAAGGAGGAGCTCAAGAAGGAGCAGAGCATCGCCAAGCTGGTCGTCCTTGTCCACCAGGTCCCCAAGGAGCGCGACGACGTGCGAGACCAGCTGCAGTACCTCCTCGCGGCGCGGGCGCGGAGGCGCAGGAGGCGGCGACCGAAAACTACCGGATCCGGCCGAGGTGGCCGGATCCGAACTTGGAGGCAAGCGGCGGCGGCGGAGACGGCCGAGCGCTTCAGCCGGCCACTGGATCTGGGGCAAAGACGGATCCGGACTTGAGGCGGCGGCGCTCGGCGGCGAAGACCGAGAGGCGGCAAATGCAGAAGACACGCGGATGGATCCGGCGTGGGCGTCCGGCTTCGCGGCGTCGGCGGCTCGGCCGGCGGTGATGCCGGCGAGCATGCCAAGGCGGCCAGCACCAGCGGCGAGGGACTGAGGCATGAGGCGAGCGGCGGCGACGCAGCGAGGAACCAGCAGCAGCCTGGCTGAGGGGGCTTGAACTGCGGCGAGGAAGCTTTCAAGACGCCGCGTGGGTCGACGCACAGACTTGCTTGCGGCTGCCCCTTGGGCGAGCGCGAAGACAGGTTTGGCGGCGCGTCGGCGGCGAGCGTGCGCCTGGAGGCGACGCAGAGAAGGAAGCGGCGGCGCGGTGGCTAGGGACAAAGGCGGCGTTTGAGGTGGCCACCCCGGAGCATGAGATTGATCCTCCGGGCGGCAGGAAGAAGAACAAATGTTAGGGTTTGAACCTTTGCTCTGATACCATATTAAGTTACATGCATCAACCAGTTCACCCAAAAGCTTAAGCTAATGAGGAATGATGGACAATTCACTTATACTTCAACACTCCCCCTCACGTGTAGGCTCCCTTAGGCCTAATACGTGGAATAGAAGTTGACTGCAATTAATTTTTTTTAATTGCGTCAGCCAGGCCTTAAACTCGAGACCTCTTGGCTCTAGGAGAGTACAAGAGGGTATATGGAAGGAATACAAGTCATATAAGGAAATAGATCTTTATCTATTTCCTTTTCTTATCCTTAACAGATTCATTTCCCCAAACCTTTTTTTTTAAATACCATTCATTGGATGAAAATTTTGATGAGCTACTAAGCAACATAACATGTAAGTATGACATAATGACCTCCTCTAATTTTATTCAGTGCCAGTTAATAAAAGTTGACAATTCTGTCTTCGATACTTTTGCTAGTCATGCTAATGAAAAGGCATGCATTCTAGTCAAGGCTATTATGCACAATGGCGTGCAATGAGAAAAACGCGTGCATGAAAATAACTTTTTCCGTAAAAGAAAAATATTCTAAATAACTGAATTGAGCAATATGACAGGATGTGCAGATGACTTACTATCCAGCTTACAACAGCCAGCTTCATCCAAAATCCCTTTGTTCGCTCACTGACAAATACATGCCCTGGTGTAGCTTGTCCTGGCACTGTTTGCCGTACTGCAACCATTTTTTCCAATAAAAAACAAAATCATTGAGCTAAGAATGAAAATAATAAAGTGCCAGTATTTCTAACAAAAAAGGGAGACACGAATATTTCTTTGATACAGAACTTCCTAATAACTAGTAAGCCCAAAAAAAACCTGTTATCAAAGAGATGAAGGGAAAAGGGTAATGGAACAGGCAGAATAAGACTATGGTGCATCGACATCATTAGGAATCGATGCAAAATTGGACACTCAATTGGCCTCCAACTGTGAAGTATCCACTTGTTCTAACATATCGGTTGTTTATGCTACTGTGGCTCCTTGTTTTGTCGATGATGAATCTAGAGTATAAACCAGAAAATACTAACAGAATAGACAACAAACAAACTGCACAAACTTTGCAGAATTTGACCAAGGGAATTGCCCTGAGCCAGGATATGGAGACAAGGGAATGGCATGAGGAGGAAGAGACCTAACAGTGAATAACTTGTGTAAGGATTAAGGAACACACTATGAGCGGCCATTTAGATATGGATTTCCACTTGTTGGGAACAATGCAAAGTATTCATGTGGTTTTATGCAATGACAAGCTAATATCCAGAGCAGACTTAAAATACATTGGGATATCTGAGCAAGCAGCCCATTGCGGTGCCAGATGAGGAAACATCAAACACCTGAGCATATAGTGATTAGTGATGTGCTGATGCTAAAGTGCTCTGGAGCCAGATCAGTTAATTAGTCTAGTAAAAGAGGTTATTCGATCTGTAGACTTAACTTTGGGTTATGGACAGAGAAATCACCAAGCAGAAAAGCCAGGATTACAATGACAACTGAATTTGCATAAAAATGGTATAAGAGAAATCAAAAGTTGTTTGATCGCATGCAAATCACGTAGCAATATATGCTTATGTCTAACACGCTTTGAAGCCCACAACGATGGCAGGCAAGAACCAATACAAAGAGCTTGATAAAACCCCCTAAAAGCATGAGAACATAAGCTGAGGGAGGGGCTGTGCAAGGCTACAGAGTGTAATTCTAAATTAATTAGTGAATGGACAACACTCGCAAGTCACTATTTGTACTCTGCTGTATATATTCAAGTTAATTATATCTCTTCATCTATTGTAACTATATTCTATTATGTAGCATAAGGTAGAGAGCCTGCATCAAGTACTTATTAAAATAAATAATGGAAACAAAAAGATAGGGCAACAGAGCACATTTCAGCTGTATTTCTTCGTGAATTCCTTTCTCCCAATGCTTCCACTTTCTTATCTAGAACAAATTACCCAGAGTAAGTTTATCATCCACAAACATGGTCATATGTAGCAGAAATTTATCTTTACAGATATACCTTCGCTACACCAAGTAATATTGTCGTAGCGCAGAAAACAACGTGGACCAAACCAAGTACAAATATGAAGATGTGCAGCTGATGCAATCCCTCTAGTGATAGCAAGGGAACATAACCCTGAAACAGAGCGAGCATAATTTCATAATGATCATTCTCGAAACCATTTCTGCACAACACAACTTCCCAGCATAGAAGTATTTTTATCTCATAAGTTTGAAAATATGGTATACCCTAACCTTCTTGCAAAGTCTGCCACCCGCTTCTACAACTCTTTGATTCTCTTTCTTGCATGGAAGCATGAAATATGTAGCGGTTTCCGGAATGCAAATGTGAATAATAAAACCCTGAGAGAGGCTCAGGAGGAAGGAAATGAATCCAAGAAGCATCAACTCTGCATGTGAAGCCACTGAACCAGATAAGACGTAAAAAAAAAGAATATTGAATACCATACAATAGCTGTGTAAAATATTTGATAACGCTTTGTCTTGTTTCTTATTTATCATTTGCACCATGTCAACGAGTTCCTGCAGCTATGTACCCTTTTGCATTTTTTTTACAATCAACTGATAACATTTTAAAACAGATACCAGGTAAAAGCTTTTATATACCTAGACGAGTGGCCCATGCATATGTGCGGCTAGTTGTACTATTCCTTTATATTTATAGAGATATATCAATTTCTAATAAATAGTTTAGAATTTGGATATCCATGTCTTAATTGAGATTTTTTTACTTGACAATGGATTGTGTATAAGCACATTGTTCGAAGGATACTGTTGCCCCTTTCGGTCACAAATTATTCATATTGTGGGAAAAGTACAATCATTTTTTATGAGTATATTCCACAAAATCCCATGTACATGGCCATTTGTAACACAAAACCACATGGAGACTCTCTTTGTAACACAACCACAATTTTTGCCATAGCTCAATACAACACAGCATCTCTTACTCGAATTTACCCACACATCAGTGCTGACTTAGATCACCAGTTGCACAGCGTGGCGACTGCATGGCAAGGAGTTGCCACGTCGGATGGACCCACACATCAAGATGGAGACCTACTAGGGGGGATTGGGCGGGATGCGGCGCCCAAACTGCCCTAATATGCCTCCATCTTGACATGTGGGCCCATCCTATGTGGAATCTCCTTGCCGCGCAGTCGCCACGTCGCGCAACCAAGGGTCCATGTAAGAGCTTACGTTGGTGATTTGGAGTCGGAGACACTGTGTTGGAGAGGGCTATAGCAAAAACTGTGGTTTTCTGTTACAAGATGAATCTCCATGTGGTTATGTGCAAAGATTTACAAAAACTTGTGATTTTGTGCTACAAATGGCCATGTACATGGGGTTTTGTGAAATTTACTCTTTTTTATTTATGAAAAATATCTTTTTGAATAATTATGTTCAGTGTGCACATGCGCCTCATAGTTTCATTTGTTCCTGATCACTGGCTTGATGTGTCAGGGCACAATACATGTCTTCTTTCTACATCTCTTTGCGATCTATGTTATCTCTAGCTAGGAATTTCTAGCCTCAAAGCTAAGAAAATATGTTCAATCTCATTGGTTCTTATCATGATGCTTAAAACATTCATGATTTTGTATGACTTGCTATAATTGATTCGAGCAATTTATATGACAAATCATAAAACGTCTACTAAAAATATCAAAATAATTGGAAGCCAGAAGATAAGTTAAAAAAGGAAAACAAGGACTTGAATACAAAATTTGGAAGCTGGCAGCAGCATGTGCGTACATGGATGAGTCAATGACTACTATCCTTTTTCCTTAGCCTTTTTCTTCCCTATTTTAGTTTTAAAATTCTAAAGTAATATATTAATATATATATATAGGAAGCCTCTTTTCTATATATACACACACACACACACACATCCAATGCTTATTGTAGTTCAGCTAATCAGGTCTACTAGATTAAGGGCTAGATGTTTTGCTTTTTTTTTTTTTGAGAATTTCTACTATATTTCCTTTTTTTTAATAACATCCAATGGCGGTTATTGTTCAACTTTAATTAGGGTCCACCTAATTGAGGGCGGACGTTTTTCTTTTTTCTTTTTTCTTTTTTTTTTTGCAGAATTTCTAGCATATTTTCTCTTTTTTTCTTAACAGCAGTAAACCACCTGTCATGAGCTTCTATTATATAATAGATGTGGAGCGATTAATAAGAAGTCAAAACAAATGATCCAGGGCATGATCATATGCCAGATTGATAAATGTTCACAGCAATTGTAGGTAACCCTGAATATTACCTTCTTTAAGTCTCTCTAGAGCTGAATACAGTGTGTTCTGCTTCTTATGCTTTAATGACTGCACAAATATAGAAGAAAAGCATAAGTAGGAGGTGGGGCGGGGGGACTCTTAGCATCTCTTATTAGCACTTTTGCCTACTGACTAGTGACTGCCAAAATAAGTCAATCAAACAAATTTGTTGAGTCTTGTTTGTTTTAGAACCATATTAAAACTTCTACTGAAATCTGAACAATGTATCGCATGCTTTTTGAAATGTGCGAGATCAAAATTTATCACTGTTAATGTTTCAATGGAATACAAAAAAGTCATCTTTCTTGGAAGTCCTCCAACCCAAAACAGCCAGTGAAACAATCAAGTAATAGAAGAAGACACCAATAACGTAATTTCAGATCTAACTCAGTAGAGCTAACTGACAAGAATACAACAAGGAAACAAGTGAGTGAAGCTAATTGAGTCACTAGTGCGGAAGATAATTTTATTGAGCTCACAATGAAACCGCCTTGCCGAAAAGAAAATGAGATATTGTAGCATGCGAGGTGTCCCCTACCGTCAGAACTATCTATCTATATTGGCAAACTACCAACTGCCAGAGAAAGGGGGAAAGTGTGCTTGCGTGACAATGCTGGAGAAGGAAAGATTCTACAAAATTGTGTCGATTAAATCCCAATCTGGAATGAAACAAGGAGCGTATGAAGCTAATGGCAGAGTTCATTTGCTCATAGCCATGTAATTGTTTGGTAATCATAGTACAGTATCCAAAATTCCTCCATAAAGGAGTGAATCCTTCATCTGGCACTATAGCCACTTTTTTTTAAAAAAAATTTGACCCCCGGTTGTTCGCTTTTGCAAATCTAACCCTCTCCCTGAGCTCGGTAGCCGCAACAAGCGACACATATTGCATGCTGCGCTACCCCAGCTTGGCAAGAGGGCGCCACCGCAGCAGCACCTGCTGAGCTAGGGGAGCTCGGTAGGAGCACCTACCGAGCAACTCAACCTCGGCAGCCATGCATATTGATTAACTTAAGCAAATTAAGCATGCTATACACTAATTAAACATGCTTACACTAATCGAGGCCTCGTGCCGCGGTTGCCAAGCTAGGAGAGCTCGACAGGTGATGCATGTCGCTTGCCGCTGCTCCCGTGGTCGTGGAGGGGCCTAAAATTGAAAATTCGTGTGTCCGAAGGCTAAATTTAAAACAAAAAGGCTACAATGTGAAATATGCGAAGGACTAAAGGAGGGACGTTTTGTATAATTATTCCAAAAAGAAAAATAAAAACACACTCAGCTCTGGCTCATGCGAGGCGTTAAGGGAGTTACTCGAATACGATGCCGATCGCATCACAAATTCATCAACTTAGCTAGCTACAGGCCAACCGAAATAACCGCGAGATTGCGAATCGAGTGCTGGAAAGGAGCACGATGCCCTCACCCCCAGCAAGTGCATTCACCATTCATCAAATGACCCAAACCCCCCAAAATTCACCAGAAATCGGCAGGGGCATTTCCCCCGCCTTGACAGCTGAACTGGCCAACTAGCACAAAAGCGTACATAGATTTCACTGGGATAAAAAAAGGAGCGGAAGAAAGGAGCGTGCCTTGCCGAGGTAGTGGAGGAAGCGCTCGGCGGCGAGGGAGACGGAGACGATGGCGAAGCAGACGGCGGCCACTACCCAGGTGGGCGTGTGCTCGAGCGACGCGGTCGCCATGCCTCCTCGAGCCGCTGCTGCTGGTGCTGCCGCGGCTTGGCTCCGGTCACGGCAACCATGGCTGGGTAAGGTGGTGCTCGGTTAAATGGGGGTGGGCGTGTGGTGGCGTGCGTAGGTGGGGGAGGGCGAACGGCGGCAGGAAGGAAGGAATCGGCGTGCCCCGCGCGAGCGGCGTCGCTGCCTCGGTTGCTTGCCGAGCGCGGCCACCGGCTGGATTCCAATCCATTTCCGCTCCTTTTTTCGATCTCTCGCGCCCTCCATCCCTTTATTTTTAAGAGTAAATTTCATAAAACCTCAAGTTTTACGTTATTTGATATATAACACAGGTATTTTGATTTTATAGTTTCACAAAACCTCACCTACTAGATATTACCGACACGAGCTACTGGATCTTGTTGCCACCGCTAGTGGCCTGCCGGCGCTGCGTGGACCACAACGCGAAGGAGTCGTGTCGGCAGCGGGACCGCTTGTTGTGCCACATTGTAGTAGTACGTCATCGTTGTCGGTGTCTTCTTCGATATCGATAGCTCTCGGGAGGCCGTGTCGGAGGAGTAAGAGGGGGGTGGTGACCGTGGTCGCGCGTTGGACTCCGGGAGGCCAACAATGAAGGAAGTTGCGACACATAGGCGCGCAACGGCTTGGTGACGAGCGGAGAGATGGAGAGGCAGGAGGCCCGGCAGGAGCCATTGATGGCGACACCCGAATCTTGAAGCCAGCTTCTAGGCCACGCCCTGCTGCCACTGCCGCCACTATTGGCGAGCGGGAGGCGTCTAGGCTAAGATTTGGTACATGCAACAAACTAAGAGGTGCAAATTAGCGATTTGCTCGGACAAAGAGATCTTTTACCAAATGCAAGTAACAATCGGCCACCTTGGAGTGGCTAATGATCGCCTCGTTGCTATGATGTTGAAAACGACGGACTCTCCTATGTGTCTCTCGATTCCATGTCGGCAATCAGATTGGTCTTTCTTTTAAGTGCCACATCAACGCATAAAGTGGACCCTAGATGTAAGAGTAGATCAGATTTGCTAGAGATGAGATTTTATAAAACTGCAAGACCATAATACATGTAGTTATGTGTCACATGTCAAAAACACTATGGTTTTATGCAGCTAGAACTGTAAAACCTAGGGTTTTGTGAAATTTACTCTTTTTTAACATGAAAACAATCTTTCATTGAGAAGATGATATAGCTAAATCGTTAGTCACGAAACAAGTTATAAACTTTAGGAAGTCTGAAATACCCTGATTGCTAGTCAAATATTCTAGAGATACTTTCCTTGTATTGTTTAGATTCTATCTCTACGATTATAAACCAAATTACAGAATTGTGTGTGATCTGCATCTCTATAATTTGTTTTCGACTTTGTCGGTACTGTTGCTAAGATGACAACAACCCTCACATGTATAGATATACATCATTTGCGACTGTACTCTGTACCGCATTCCAAATTGGCAATCTCCCATAGCTTGATTTCTTCTCATGGTATTAGAGCCTACAAAATCTTCACAGGTGTCAAGCAACTCTTCGCCCTCCGCAAATAGCAGCCTTGCTGCTAGTATCACCAACGCCACAGGAGCTCTTGGCTAGAGCAGCACTAGTCTCTTCTCATTCTCATCCTTTAGCCACAAACATAAACATCAAGTTGTTCTATGACAAATATCTCCTATGGAAGGCTCAATTCATGCCCTTCCTCAGGAGTCAACAGCTACATGGATATGTCGATGGTAGCCTCAAGATGCCAGCTGCGATGGTCACCCAGACCACATAGTCCGGAGCGACGCAAGTCATGAATCCGGTCTATCAACTATGGTTGCAGCAGGATCAATACGTCCTGAGCGACATACTCTCCTCCCTGGCACCGAAGGTTCTCTCATAGGTCTTGGTCATGGTCACTGCACAAGAAGTTTGGATGACATTGGAGTGTATGTTCTCGTCTCAATCTCAAGCGAGAATAATGCAAATCCGCATCCGACTCTCTACGATGCAGAAGAAGGAAGACAATGCTACCAACTACTTCAACAAAGTGAAGAATTTGATCGACACATTGGCAGCCATCGGCCAACCATTGGAGGAAGAAGATGTTGCCATCTATCTCCTTGCTAGGCTTGACGCTAATTATAATCCGATTATCATGTCTATTATTACCAAAACAGATCCAATGACTCTTCATGAGGTGTATTCCCATCTGCTCAGCTATGAGCTATGGATGGCACAGCAAGATGGCGCGTTCTAGGGATCATCATCCTCGGTCAATTCAATCTCATGTAACTTCAACAGAGGTGGCAACAGAGGGAGAGGCCGAGGTCATGGTAGGGGACAACAGCACCATCCACAAGAGAACTAGCCCAAGCAGAACAATGATGGCAGGCCATCTTTCCAAGTCTGTGGCAAACTTGGGCACTTGGCTCTGAGGTGTTACCATAGGTTTTATCACTCTTATCAGGAGGACTGGAAAGTAGCTGTTGTAGCAACCGGGTCATATACAATTGACTCCAACCAGTATGTCAGTATGCTGACACTAGTGCCATAGATTACATCACCTCCGAGCTCGACAAGCTTAGCACAAGGGAAAAGTCCACGACAATGATCGAGTCCACACCGCCAATGGGATAGGTATGGCTATTGCATATGTTGGTCACTCAAAGTTCTTAACTCATTGATATCCTTTATATATTAAGAACATCCTTCATATTCCTCAAGCCAAAAGAAATTTTCTCTCTATTTAGAAATTTGCTTATGACAATAATATCTATTTTGAGTTTCATCCTGACTTCTTCGTTGTAAAGGATCAAGCCACAAGGAACACAAATTTTAGAGGTCAATTTAGATGGTGCCTTTATCCACTTCCTTCCAACCTTGATCCTTCGCTCAAACAAGTCTTTGGTGTAGCCAAACTTTCTTCTGAAGATTGGCATTCACATATTGGACAACCATCATCTTTCACGGTTCCGCATGTCATCCAATCTAATAATCTCTTGTGTCTAGCCAATAATAAGAGTTTAGTATGTGATGCCTACCAAAAGGCAAAGAGTCATCAATTACCTTTTGCCTTGTTGAATAAAACTTCCATTGCTCCTTTAGAACATGTGTGTTTTGATGTGTGGGGTCCTGCTCGCATATCAGTAGGAGGATATAAATATTATGTAAGCTTCATCGATGAGTTTAGTAAATTTACTTGGATTTACCTTTTGAAGCATAAATCCGATGTTCCTCAAATTTGCTCACAATTTCAAGCTCATGTTGAATGCTTACTCAATAGGAAGATTATATGTATGCAAAATGAGAGTGGAGAATATCAAAGACTTCTCTCTCTCTCTCTTCCAACGCACAGGTATCACATATTGTGTTTCTTGTCCACACAAACACCAACAAAATGGCATTGCTAAACAAAAACATTATTTGCTCTTCTTGCTCATGCCTTTGTTCCTCTTCATTTTTGGGATGAAGCTTTTCAAACAACTCGCTATCTCATTAACAGACTTCCTAGTCGAACCATAGGACAAACTACACCACTTGAATGTCTTTTTGGTACAAAACCTTATTACAACTTATTAAGAACCTTAGGGTGTGCTTGTTGTCCTAACATGTGTCCTTATAATGCCCACAAGCTAGAATTTCGCTCTCAATGTTGTGTGTTCCTTGGATATATTAACCTTCACAAAAGGCCACAAGTATCTTCTTCCTTCTACCAGGAGGGTTTTTATTTCTCGAGATGTGATGTTTGATGAAAGAGTCTTCCTCTTTGATCTTAGGAGCATCCGTATGCCTTCTCAGATTTTCTACACACAACATGATCTTCTTGTTCCTTCCAATTCATCTAGTGACCAACATTTGCATAATGCCAATATTTCTGTTCCAACTGACTTGGTTTGTGCAGCTATACCTCAGCAACAGGGGTGTATTTTAGATCGTGTTGGGGTGCCAACAGCAATCGAGAGTAATATTGTTGTCACTGAATCTGCTGCTGTTGTGGTTCATGTCTGTGAGTTTATTACTGCTGCAATTTCTGCATTTGCAGCCAAAGGCACTGAACTTGCTGCTACCGCAGCTCCTACCGTGATAGCAAATAGTAGCCAATCTAATGCCACGGTAAAGGTCATGGTAGACTCTGTTGTGCCTTCCAAAGTTGTTAAGTCTCATCCCATGAGGACACTACTCAAGAACAATATCAGACAACCCAAGGGATACACTGATGAAACAATACGTTACTCAACACTCTACCCCATTGATACACAAGCCTTGGTCAATAAGGTTGTGGCTTCAAAGGAACCTACTGATTTTCAAGAAGCTATTGGGCATGATCATTGGAAGAAGGCAATGGATGATGAGTTTTATGCATTACTCAAGAATCAAACCTAGAGGCTGATCCCGCCGAAGCGAGGTGTCAACTTGATTGACTGTAAGTGGGCCTACAAGGTAAAGAAAAGGGTTGATGACATTGTTGATCGCTATAAATCAAGACTAGTAGCAAAGGGGTTCGAACAGAGGTATGGTCTTGATTATGAAGAAACCTTTAGTCCTGTGGTAAAATCTGCTACAATTCAAGTAGTTCTCTTCATTGTTGTGTCTCAAGGTTGGAATTTGAGGCGACTGGATGTATAAAATGCATTTCTCCTTGGCTACCTAGAGGATGAAGAATACATGAAGCGGATTCCAGGCTATGAAGATCCTACAAAACCGAATTACATATGTTGGTTGGACAAACCACTTTATGGACTTAAACAAGCCCCACGTGCATAGTATTCTCGACTTAGTTCAAAGTTGCAAGAACTGGGTTTATGAAGGACCATGTGAGATGGTGCAGGATAATGTTGTGATGAACCATTACAAGTTTTGAGGAGTGGTTAAGTATTTTTGCAAAGATCATACTTTGTTTGGGTTGTTTTCTGGAATTGACAGGAAAATCGAAATACCGTAGGTGTTTATGCGGTAGTACCGCATAACGGTAGTACTGACGTTGTGAGGGCGGTCATACCGCATGAATGGTAGTTTCGATCTGAGTTACGGTACATTTTTTCCAAAGAGATCCAGTGCGAGGTGCGAAAGTGCGGAAGTATCGCTTTGGGGAGCGATAGTACTGTTATACAATAGTACCGGCATATTGCATGTAGTATTACCGATTTTCACATAAAAATAGGATTTTGGGTTTTGAGTTGGGGTGACCATGTGGTTATGTATGGGTGTTGTTGCTTGTGTGCACATGGGTTTATTGTTTGTTCTTAGATTTAGGATCGGTATTTTGGTTGCATACTTTTTGCACGATGCATTTTATGAATTAATTGTGCCAATTGATGACTTTGTGTATTGTGCGATGTTAAGTGATAGTTTGTTTGTTGTTGTTGGTTGTAGGACTTCGGAGCTAGGTCATGGTGAGGCGTAGAAAGATCGGGACTAGACACAGGGTGATGCTGAGGTCCAGAACGGTTAGAGAGACGTCGAAGATGTCTGAGGCTCGTGGGGTCGTTATAAGCCAAAATGACAAGGAACCAGTGTGGGAGCTACCGGTGGTGGACCGGGACTAGGCTCAGGGAGGAGTCAAGATTCTGTGCGGTCAAGGAAGCCGAATGCTCTCATGCATAAGGAGAAATACGTGGTGCGATAAGTGACTTGAGTTATTTGCAAGCGAGGAGGTTCGGTGGGATTCGGATATATGAGAGGCTTTGTGGCCAGTCATTGGGAATGCGGCACAAAACAATCTGCATTCTCTCTGAAAAATCTGCTGTCTGTTCTGTCCGCCAAAACACCATTTCCTTGCGGTGACTGTTCATCAACCGACAGGACAAAGAGTTAATTTTTTTTCTCAGTCTGCAGACTGCAGGTAGAGCGGCTAGGAGCAGAGTTGCAGCTGAAGCAATTTGCTGCCATCCGGCACGGTGATCACACGGCTCCCGCCGATGGCCTACTCCGCGCTGCGGTTCGCGTTCGCCAGGGCCATGTCGTCGTACGGCTACAAGACGGCGCCGGCGCTGTCAATCCTGGACACCTGCTACAACTTCACGGGGCTGAACGAGGTGAAGCTGCCCGCGGTGTCGCTGGTGTTCCAGGGCGGCACGGGCCTGGACGTGGACGCGTCCGGGATCATGTACGCGGCGAGCGTGTCTCAGGTGTGTACAATGAGGTACCAGTATCTCTTATCTCAAAATAGTACCTCTCCATTAAAAAGGAGGTGTTAGTCTAATCTATCCGTTCTTTCAAGTGAGGTTAGGATCGGTATTGGCTAGCTGGTCTGAGTAGCTAGCTGGAGATTTTGAGTACCTGACTAGTCTAAGTAGCAGCTGGTCTGAGTAGCTAGCCTGTTTGGTATCCTGAATTCTAGCTGTGCAGCTGGTATCCTGATAGATGTATTGACTGAAATGCCTTTAGATGATTTGATGTCCTGATTATGTATTGATAGAAGAGATATCCTGACAGCTGTTTTCGCTGAGTATTACAACAAGAACCACAAAAACAGAAAGCAAATAAAAGCGCTGAGTACTACAGATTAAACAACAATTTAATGAAAAACTGTAATTTTATTTTTGGTTTCTGGATTGAGTTTTTTCTACCCAATCTTGTCGCCGGACATGACGTTCGAGAACATCATCAAATAGTGTATGTAAAGTGTACAAAAATACATACGCTGAAAACTTCAGAACATCAAAAAGGTGCATGCGAAATATGTATAGAACATAAAAAGGCATATGTGAAGTGTATAAAAATACATACACATGTACCAGAGTCACTCTCAAGTCTCAACAACCAAAATTCAACTAATCAGATCAATCTATGAAATTGAAATGTCTCGCGTTTTGCTGACTTCGCGTCGGCACAAACAAGGATTAGTTAACGCAGTGGAATGATCAATCTAGGGGGGACAGATGGATGATCCCTGGGACCAATCTGTTTCTTCTCTAGCCAGAAACAAAATCGGAATAAAAAGGAAGACAGAGACTAGTATACTAGATCAAAGATCACATCAGTTCAGGCAAGCCAGGGCCTCGAGGGAGCCCTTGGAAATGGTCTTGTTGTTCTTGCCGCTATACTCCAGCTTGACATCGAGGAGCTCCACGCCGCTGCAGGGCTGCTTGTCCAAGCAGAGCAGGCTCACGGCCTCCGGCGTCGACGATGTGCCGGTGATGTTCTGGAACGTGACGTCCTTGACAGTGACCGTGATATCTCATTATTGATAGATTTCCATACACCCTATTTGTCTAAGCAAATAAATAAAAGTTCGGTAACCTCATCATTTGTGAACCTTAAACTTTTGATGGTACCATTTGTGTGTTTGTACAGCTGCAAAGGACACGTTTGTTATCTGCACAAAAAATGTGAGTTTAGTCTGCTGATTACGATTGGTGCAAAATTTGTCGAATAGTATGTGTAACATACCGAATATGAGATAACAATCTTTGAGTTCACGCAGTGATCCCTGTCAAAATAGTAAACATATGATTTGACATTTCATGAAGGGTTCTCGATGTTGGTGACCAAACAAGTTTCGTATTTGGGATTTCTATTTCTATTGCCCATTGGACTCCACTTCTCAAATAGAAAACAATTCCAACAAGACATACATTCAGTTTTTCACTAAACAAGACATCAAGTTCACATCTACAAAGAAGAAACCAGCTAGTATATCTAGGGTTCTAGGCACATTACAGAAGTGAATACTACGAGAATTGCATGGCAACGGATCGATGGAGGGAGCCCCAAATGAATATAACAAACCTATCCACCGGCACCGGGGAGGGGCGCGCTGGGAAGGGGTCGGGGTGGGCGGCGACAAGGAGGGGGAGGAGGGGGCGGCGAGGGATCCGGGAGGCGCCGGGAGGAGGTTGCAGTACATTTTTGTTTGCACTGATAGAGTGCTGACTAGTCATTTACAACTAGAAGTGTTAGTCCATTATGATTATTACTAATAGCAACAACCATTATGTTAGGATTGAGAGAGCATGGCTGAGGATGTAGATTATGTAGGAGGGTACTCTTATGTCGAATCGACTAGATTCTTATTTGTTACTAAATCAATACATTCTTACTTGCAAGTGTGTATATGTATATGTGTGTGTGTATATGTGTGTGTGTGTGTGTATGTGTGTAATGGATGATAAGAGCACCACCCAGAGGTTATGGAGACACATCAGAGTGGCTATGAAGAAATTGTCTTGATGTATTCTAGATTAGACCGAATATCATGTACGCGCTGCTTAAGTTCAATGCTATCTGGCCCAAGGACCCATCGAATGCTTGAACCAATGCGTGCATTTCACTGTTTGAGGATCTAGTACAAACTTGCATGATCTTCTTTTGCATGTTCAGGTAAAAACTATTACTATTGTAATGTTATACATGTGAGTTTTCTTTTCTGCTCTCTCTGGTTGATCAGACATGCTGCTGTAGCATTCCAGTAGCAATCAACAGCCTAAGTAGCAAGAGATGCTAGCTAGTAAGCATCAGCAGCAATTGCATTTTGCTACCAGCAACAACGTCTGGTGCTATAGCAAGTACCAGCAGCAGCAGCAGCACTTGTAATTTGGATACGGTTCTTCATGTAACAACAACCTTTGCACATTCTTCTATTTAGCATTAGTAACACTGAAATGTATGAGTTGCTGCAGTTTGCGGCGTGTCTTTTTTGTTTCTTTTGAAAACTTGCAGCGTGCAACATAGAGATCCAGGGGCATTGAAATCAATGAGCACATGGCATGTCACCAGCCAAAAGTCAGTGGTTGCTACTTGATACATAGTCATGAGAAGAAAAGTACAAAATCTTACTCCACTTCTTGAACAAAATACTCATAACATGATTATCAATCATCCATAACTACACAGCCATAGGGCCGGGGTGGGTGGCGGGAAGGGGAGGAGGGGCGGAAGGGAGGAGGGGGCGGCGGGGATCCGGGGAGGGGCCGGAGGAGGGGGCCGGGGCGGCGGGAAGGGGAGGAGAGAGCCTGGGAGGAGAGAGTCGGGAGGAGGGGCGGCATGGGGATCCGGGGAGGGGCCGGGGACGGGCCGGGGGGGGCGGGGGAGGGAGGAGAGAGTCGGGGAAGGAGAGAGGCGGGGCGGCGGGCGATCCGGGAGGGGGGCAGGGAGGTGGGCGGCGGGGGGAGGAGGAGAGGCGTGTGGGAGGAGGGGTAGGAGGGCGCGCGTGGATCCGGGAGGGGCACCAGGGAGGGGACGGGTGGGCGATGGGGAGGGAGGAGAGAGGCGTGTGGGAGAAGGGGTAGGAGGGGGCGGCGGGGATCTCGGGGGGGGGGACGAGAGGCGTGGGGAGGAGAGGCGGGCGCGGGGGATCCGGGAGGGCTGGTGGATCCGGGAGGGAGGGGAGTTTTATTCGGTGGCATTTATGGTAAATAACTTCAATTTTAAGTGACATTAGCCCTGAGAATGTGGAGAAGCTCGGCTATTGCAGCTTCTTGATCTCAAGACAATTGTGTCTTCTCGATTTTCGATTCTCGAGTGGCCCAAAAGCTGGACTGTTTGGGAGGGCTTTTGGCTACTAGAAGTAGCTAGCTTGCCTAGAATCTAAAATAAACAAGGCCCAAGTGTGTCACCTCCTCGCACCTGGCTAATCCCCTTGCATTTGAGATAGTCCTAGAAAGTTTTGCTCGACCGCACGCCGTTCTTTTCAATGCCATCTTCGACAATCTCATGTCTTGCCTGAGATCTTGCCGCTGTTCATCTTGTGCACCGCCTGGCATGGAGGGCCGGTGACAGCAAGCAAATCGTCTGATCTCGGAGACAGCAAATCTAGGGTCTGCCCTTCAGCCTAAGCTTAGCTAGCGCCCAGTCAGGAAGGAGGGGCAGTCAGTTTGGGGAGATTAGGATTGGAAATTGATCAAACATGTCTCATTCTGATCAGTAATTCAATTGACTTGGTACTTGGTAGTTGGCACTAACTGGTAAGAGATTACGGCTTGTGCTACTTGATGATTTTCCAACGTGGTCGTTCCCTGCTATAGAAAGGCTTTTATATCCATGTGTAAGATGCGATCGAGTTGCAGTACAATTTGATATCCATGTGTAAGATGTGATCGAGTTGCAGTACATTTTTGTTTGCACTGATAGAGTGCTGACTAGTCATTTACAACTAGAAGTGTTAGTCCATTATGATTATTACTAATAGCAACAACCATTATGTTAGGATTGAGAGAGCATGGCTGAGGATGTAGATTATGTAGGAGGGTACTCTTATGTCGAATCGACTAGATTCTTATTTGTTACTAAATCAATACATTCTTACTTGCAAGTGTGTATATGTATATATGTGTGTGTGTGTGTATATGTGTGTGTGTGTGTGTATGTGTGTAATGGATGATAAGAGCACCACTCCAGAGGTTATGGAGACACATCAGAGTGGCTATGAAGAAATTGTCTTGATGTATTCTAGATTAGACCGAATATCATGTACGCGCTGCTTAAGTTCAATGCTATCTGGCCCAAGGACCCATCGAATGCTTGAACCAATGCGTGCATTTCACTGTTTGAGGATCTAGTACAAACTTGCATGATCTTCTTTGCATGTTCAGGTAAAACTATTACTATTGTAATGTTATACATGTGAGTTTTCTTTCTGCTCTCTCTGGTTGATCAGACATGCTGCTGTAGCATTCCAGTAGCAATCAACAGCCTAAGTAGCAAGAGATGCTAGCTAGTAAGCATCAGCAGCAATTGCATTTTGCTACCAGCAACAACGTCTGGTGCTATAGCAAGTACCAGCAGCAGCAGCAGCACTTGTAATTTGGATACGGTTCTTCATGTAACAACAACCTTTGCACATTCTTCTATTTAGCATTAGTAACACTGAAATGTATGAGTTGCTGCAGTTTGCGGCGTGTCTTTTTTGTTTCTTTTGAAAACTTGCAGCGTGCAACATAGAGATCCAGGGCATTGAAATCAATGAGCACATGGCATGTCACCAGCCAAAAGTCAGTGGTTGCTACTTGATACATAGTCATGAGAAGAAAAGTACAAAATCTTACTCCACTTCTTGAACAAAATACTCATAACATGATTATCAATCATCCATAACTACACAGCCATATGTTTCTCATATACGGTCATATGATAACAAAAGTACAAAATCGAGTTAAATGTTGAAATTTAGTTTCTTCTATCAATTTTCCTTCAAATATTATTGTTTTCTTTCTGCATTCTTAGGCTCCGCTCAGTTTGACTGAAAAGATGTGGCTTATGGTGAAATTGCACTGTAGTGACTGAAATTTCACTGTAGCTGACTTATTTAGCGTAATTAAATTTAAAAATAGAAAAAATATACTAGCTCATCACAGATAACTCAAACGAATACGGGAAAAAAGAACCGGAAAAAAAACTAAAAAAAATCAAAAGTTGAGAAAAAAACAAAATTTATGAATAATAAAAAATAAGCCAGAAGTTAGAAACTGAAAACGAAACGAACGGGCTTAACAACAAAATCAGGAGTCGGTGATGAGAAATATCCAAGCATTTCAGGACCATGGTTTCATCCCCACAAGCACACCAGCTTTAGTCTATTTTGTCCTGAAAATGCAATTGGATTAGATAGCATAAGGCCAATCGCTTGGCCATCAATGGTAAGTCGGCACTCACCACAACATATAGGAGTTATATTACAGTAGGATATCCAAATGTGGTGGAGTACTGCTTCGGCTACGTTTCTTGGGGCTTGCAGCTTCAACATTTACAGGCTGAGCAGAAACAGGTAAAGTAAGTTAAAAAAAATTACAAAGTCTAGATGAAAAAACGTATAGAAGCATTATCGACGTCATCAGAATACAGGAGTTATATTTTTTTGTTAAAAATGAACTTGGAATTAAATTATTGTCCATATTTGTAACACAGAAAACAATAAGGTGCATTGGTTAATTTCGGAAATAGGTTGTTGCCTACGAGCTATGTCACACTAGCAAACTATTCTATAATTCCTCTAGTGCTTTCCATAATCCAGTTCTGACATCTCCCAGCTTGTACGCAGGGCTACACTAAAGGACAAGTATTAAAAGTTGATAATAAGGTCAATTCACCTCCATGGCTCCATCTTTGTCCGCAATTCATGGAAAGTTAGTGCCAAAACAATTACCACTACAAAAGAGAACCAAGGAACATATTTTTAAAGTGTAATAGCTAGCTACCCGAGCACACGACAGGTCGACAGCCGCCTTTAGAACCGTCTGCGTGATCAGGTCATTGAATTGTGTCTGCGAGAATTCATCGGGTTGGATCAACTGTGTTAGGTAGCAAAAATTATAACGGGTTTGTTCTTTAATGACTTCTAAAAATAGTTTTTGATTTTTGTTATAATATATAACTTTCAAACGAAGTATTTTTATAAAATAAGATCTACAAGTTAATTATAGTACATGTTAAAAGTTCAATCTCTGTATCAACCAAAATCACAAGCAGTATCTCTATTTTCATAATCTCCATCATAAACAGCTAAAATTTAAAAATTTTAACTAAAAATCATAAATCGTAGCTATATCAAACAGCCAAAGGGTCTTTGCCTCCGCCTACTCTACTCGCTAGCGACGGACGAGGCAGTACCAATAGGTGCCACACGTTTTCATCCTCTAGATCCAAGCAGATTGAACGGCTGTGGTACCTCACAAGGACAGTAAAAAAAAAATCAAGCCAGTAATGTGGGAAATTAAAATGTCTGTATAACTGTGACAATGGTACACTTCAGCGAAAGTAAAGAATACAGAAAAGATCGGTAAGAACATGCACTGCCCGCAACAGAGAGAACGTCAGGCATGTTAATTTCAGGCATGTTAATTTCTGCCAATTGACCTTTAACCAACAGGTCTGACCTGGAAAATTCAAAACGGATTATGTTGTTTGGAAGAGCTGGCAGAAAATTGATACATTAATTATAAAACCGTGAAGCACTGAAGCGACCACACGATCTTCTTGTCCATGTTTTCGGAGTCCAGACGCAGGCAACATTGCAGCAACACTGTTTTCTTCAGGTCTCTGACTGAAGAGCCTCTGACACAGTGACTGTCATGCACGGACGCATGGACCGCTCTCTCCGGGCCTGGGCCCACGAAAGGACAGCCCAGATAAGTGCAAGCCCATCTGATGCACGTATACTACTTTCTTGCCAGTACATACCAAGTACCTGTGCACTGTTAGGACTTTTTAGCATGTTTGATACTGTTTGCTACTATATTTATAAAAATAACCGTATGTTTGGTGTATTGATAAAATGATGTTTTGACGTCCAGTGTGGCCAGACGGCAATGCCCGTAGGCTGATAGCAATTATTATATATACAACCTCCGCAATCGAGCTCAAAAATTGCACGATTTTGATATATGCGTAAATTATTACAAAATTATGAAATTTTGTGGGAAGCCTCCCGACATAATTATAGTAATTGTGTAATTTTTAAAATTTTATGTGTTCCGAATTTATCATGTTAATTCATGTTAATTTAATCATAAAATTAACGATGCTTAGGCATCTTTTGCAGTGTCTAACATCTATCCTTCGCACATATGTTGGTCTATTATTGCTATCTTTTTTTCTCTGTGTGTCCTTCGCACAATTGTCACTCTATCCGTGTTGTCCCCCTTCGCGCGCTTCCTCGTCCACACTAATATCGTTATGTCCGTACCGTCCCCCCTCACTCACTCCCTCGTTTGCACATTTATCAGTGCATACCTCATTGAGGATGCGGCAAGAGGACGCGCTAGTGTTGATTGCTTATCCCGAAATACAGGTAATTTTTTATCGTATGCTTTCGACGTTATTTTCGTAATCCTAGTTAATTAGTGTTATTTAGTTAGTCGTAATTAATGTAGTTTATATTATGAAGTAAGTTAGTCGTAGTAATGTAGACATAGTTTGTATTTTTTTGTGTACATACGGCACCCATAATTTGTTAGTGTATAGTAGTGTGTAATTAAGCAATCATAATTACTATAGTGGCAATTAGTTATGATTAAGTAATGAGTTAGTGATAAATAATTAAGTGTTAAGGATGACGGTAATGAATCACTCGTAATTTTTCGGACGGGTAATCAAATTGTTGGTAATTAATAAATTATTCGTATGTAATTACACGCCCGTAATCACTAACTTATATTATTTTACTGTCATTGTTAATCTTCACACTCAAATTTGGTCTATCCCATTTATTGGAAGGTATAGCGTTACCTAAGCTTCTCGAAAGTTTTACAATGAGGACCACCGGTGCCTCTCATGGATGACAGGTGATGCGGCTGGGCCTCTGCCCTTGAAGCTATGGGGAGGTAGGGATCATTAGGAGCTAGACGAATGCTACGTCCCAATCCTGCGGGCCACATGCTTGTTGCCCTTTGTGAGGCTGGTCTCCATCGGACACCAATTCACCATCGACAACAACCTGCTCACGACATTGGTGGACAAGTGGAGGCTCGAGACGCACACATTCCACTTTCGGTGGGGTGAGATGATGATTACTCTGCAGGATATCTCGTTTTTGACCGGTCTCCCTCTCCGGGGTGACGTACTTATTCCAGCGCTTGCACCGACGGACTGGAAGGAGATGCTGGCGGATCGGTTCGGCTTCCCTATGTCGGAGGGTGTTCGTGGCGTCCCCCACGCTTGCCTGAAGAATTTCATTGCGTGCCTATAGGATGCACCACTCGAGGTTGTCAGAACACATGTTGTTGCATACCTTATTCATCTCTTTGGTTGGAGCATGTTTCCAGGTACACACGACGATATTTGCAACGCCGAGTTCATCCGCCTCACCGAGTCTTTTGGTTGACGTGAAGTTTGGGGCGATGCCTCAGTACAGCTGGGGATCAGCCGTCCTATGCACCATATATCGGGGATTGTGTGACGCTTGCCAGCGCGGCACTGCTGATAACTCCAACCTGTGCATGTGCTACGTGCTCCTACAGCTGCGGAGTTGGGAGCACTTCCCTGTTGGGCGTCTGACCATCGTGACGGCAGTGCACCCGTTCGGCAAGTTCACTGACCTAATAGACGAGCTCACTATGGGTTTCCGGTGGACTGGTGCCCGTCTGTGCTGGGCCAAGGGGCAAACCATTGAGGTGCTACTTGCTGTGGCACAACAAGTTCAACTCGTTGCACGACAGCGACATCATTTGGGGTCCATGGACTATAAACTTCATGGAGCATATATCGCTGCACGGGCTGTCCTTGCAATACCTACAAGACGCGGCGCTATGGGCGTCGACATGCCATCTGGTGTTCTAGTACATGGTGGAGGCTTACGTGCCGCAGCGCGTAATGCAATAGTTTGGTTTCCACCAGGTCGTGCCCCCTCCGAATGGTAGGTTCCTACCGCGAGCCGTACCGGTGAGTCAAACTCCATCTGAGTAATGTTTACACTTTGTATGTCTTGCTCCATAACATCGATGATTTTGAAAATGTAGGAAATCAAGGGCTAGTTGGCATGGTACGAACTGTCGGCCAATGCAGCATGAGTGGACAATGGCATGGACGGACAGGGCGTACCTGGATGTTGTTATGGAGCAGCGTCGGTACGATGTCTGGACGTACGACGAGTACCTGGAGTGGTATGTACCCTAGTCACACAACAGATTCACCGTTCGTCCACTAGATCGCCCCAAGCAGATCACACACGATGACAGTCTACAACGCTCGATCGATCGCCACAGCGCTTCGCGGTGGCATGACAGCGTAGACAATTGCAATTTCTAAGATATTCATTTACGAGATTTATACTGGTCATTACCGAAACTGTTTCGTATGTCACTTCAGTTGGAGTAGGTGCAATGCATTGCAAGCGCATCCGAGACCGCCCTCACCAGCTCGGACACACTACCAGCCGTGCAGAATACTTTGATGTACATCCTAAAGCAGGCCAAAAAATAGTACACAACATAAACTGCGGTTGTTCGATGGATCACGCCGTGCACATTGGGCACCTAGAGGGGGCACCATACTCACCCACCGGGTCATCGCGACCTAGCGAGTCCGGCCGGCCATCGTAATCTACTGAGTCTGCCCGACGACGTAGTACTAGCCGCTGATTATCCGTGGGTCGTATCGACAAGGAGGTACCTTACGTACAAACCTATATTTTGTTTTCATGTTAGCCCTTACGTTCCACTAACATCATGGCGTTCTCCCAGCGCAGGTTCATCATCGAGATGCATCACTTTAGACGTCCGCACCACCTACACAGACTACCGCTCCCCGTCGTTCATCTTTGGTGCACATCCGGAAGTATGAGATTCACATTGTACATCTAGAACATTTATTGTGACTAACACTGTTTCATCTTGCAGCCTACAATTCAACGCGGGGGTGACGTCGAGTTCACCGATGACGATACGGGCCTTTCAGATGCTTCCAGAGAGCGGTACACAGCTCCAGAGTTTGCAGTTTACGCAGGGCAGAGCTTAGTGTTCACACCATACGCAGAGTTTGGAGACTTCGGTGGACAGAGCACCTTCGGCTTCGCTGTCACATCGTACGGTTAAGACGAGAGCTCGTTCGCATCATGAAGGGGATTTTTAGAGTCCTTCGTTCACGACATTATTGCTGCCGACTCGCAATTTGGCATGTATCAGCTGGAGGACATTGACCCTTTCCGGACCCAGCCTTCTGTACTTGAACCTACTGGACCACCGCCGGCCACTGAGCAAATGGAACGGTCTCCATACCTTCTCCAAACCGAGACGCAACCTCCAGACCAGCTGACGTACCCCACGGGACATGCACGTGCTCAACGAAAGACAAGGTCACACACGGGGAGCTAGACGCGGCGAGGAGATAGCAGTGACTCAGATGGACGAGCCATATCGCATCCCGTGTGATGTATTTTTTGTACTAATACATGTACTTCTACAAATATTTATAATGTATGAATTACAAAAGATGTCTGAGCATCGTTAATTTCATGATTAAATTAACATGAATTAACGTAGCAAATTTGAAGCACATAAAATTCTCAAAAAATTACACAATTCTATGGCTATGTCAGGAGGCTTTTCACAAAATTTTGTAATTTTTGAAGCTCGTTTGCTATATATAACAACTCTTACAAATATCAAAATCTTATGAATTGTTGAGCAACATTCATAGTGGATAAAATTACTAAAACATTACATAGCTAAGTATGTTGTGTTAGAAGGCTGCACACAAAATTTTGTAACTTTTTTGAGCTCGTTTGATATATTTAAAAATTTAAAAATAATAATATGTAAAAAATTAATTAAGGCGGGTAATTAAACCAGCTTAATCACATGCGCTTTGCCATTGGACGGCAGGCCCCAGCCGTCTGGTGGTGGCAGGCAGTCAGCCTAAGGGCGTTGCCGCTCGGCCACCAAATGGCAAAAATATTATTTTTATTAATACGTTAGACATACAATTATTTTTATAAATATAATGGCAATATGTGTCAAATACTACTGTTAGCTGTAGTATACAGTGCATATCAACTGTGCAAATCCACCCTTTTGGAACGGATCTGAGCACGCGCCGAATGCAAGGCCGGCGGGGCACAACATTCCAAGCGCCTGTGCGGTGCATCAAATGGACGGAATAAATGTGTCTGCATGGACCATCAGATCAAGGGCGCTCGTCGTCGTTCCTCTGCGCTCTCCGATGTAAATCAGAGGATTATTCTAAAGAAAAAAAATCAGTGCCATCACCTACTTATTTACAATATGTGAGAATATTTAGGCCCTTCATTAGTGCTTTAGTTTCTAACTTCAAACTTCTAGATGGCCCTGATTACTTCGTAAAAGTGATTTGTGAAAGACAGGTTAGCACGTACGTATCCACCCAATATAGGCACCGCTCAATATGGTTTGAGCTTCTGGTTTATTTTTGCACTATTCATAATTTCGTCTTTTTCTGAATTTTTGGTTTTTGAGCTTTTTGCGGTTCTTTTTTCTCGTATTCGTTTTACGTTGTCTCCTGATGGGCTAACAAATTTTTATATTTTTAATTTTTAAATTTAATTATGTTAAATAAGCCTCATCATTCTAGAATGTTTTTTTTACCACTCTGTGTTTTCGACCATAAGCCACCAAAAATAAGTCGAACGTATCCACCACCATAAAATTAGAAACGGTAGTATTGTTTATGTGTTTAATGGTACGTACAATGGGGGGACACTAGTCGTCTATAGTTTTTGCTACATAATTTTTTATGACGTGAATGAGAGAAAAGAAAAAGGGAGTTAAAAGTCAGTTTGGTACGCAACAGTCGGTTTATGAAGTCCCCATTTTAAATGGTTCCAGTTTTAGCTTTCGATTTATTTAAGTCAGAAGCCATTTAGAACATATCGGCTTCTAATTTTGGCTTATTTTGGTTTTTATTGTTTCTTGGTTTTTTATTTTTCTTTTTCACTTATTTCTTTGTATTTGTTCGCGACGATATAGCTGTTTTTCAATTTTTCTCAATTTTTTTCTATTTTTCTTATTTTTTAGAAAAACCAACAGTCGCTACAATGCAATTTCAGCAAAAAAAAAAAAAACAAAAGCTATAGCCAGAAGCTAGTTGGAACACCACCTTTGTAGACTATTTTTTTGCTATTGTATCTATACCGTCTGTATCCCACGTGTTTTTGTGGCCACAAATTGTGATGTCCTATATAAATAACTTAGAGACAATACATTATATGAATTATCTTTAATTTTCTCTATATGTCGGATGAGGGTACTATAGAAGTCTAGATAACAACTATCTATATCATTGTACATACACTAATGTTGATTGTAATAGCCTCCTTTGAAAGTTTGAATCCCTATCCTAGGTTGGCATTGAATGAGCGCTACAACGACATGAAAAATGACAAAATTCAAATAAAAGAAATTGTATAATTAAAAAAAGACTAAATGGTTTCCTAGTTGAGGTATATTTCATCAACAAGTTTCTGGATTTTCTTTTGTTATTCTATTTGGCATTATCTTTGCGAGCCTTGCAAGTGTAAAAACCGCTCTTCCTCGAGTCTATTTTTGACTTATAGATTTTGGCTGTAGCTTATTAGTCTAATGAATAGTAATTAGTAAGAGAAACTAAAAAGACAAAAGCTGTTGAAAAGTAAAAAAAAAGAACCAAAATCAGCGATAGAGAGAGCAAGGTCTTGTCTAGCTGGATTTAAAATACTTTTTTTTGGACAGATCAATCGAAATACTTAAATATGTAGAATGTTAGTCAATCTGTAAAAGTGAAATTAGTTTATAATCTATGAAAAAAAAGATAAAGAGCCTGCTTGTTTTGACTTTAGCTTATAGCTTTTGGTTGTAGCTTATGATTTTTTGGTTGTTTATGAGAGAGAGTACGGAGTAACATAAATTATACGGTTTTAGCTGATATAAATAAAGTTGCTATAGTGTGTACTACAATCAACTTGTAGATCCGCTTTAAAAAGACACTCCGTCTGAAACCTAGTTACTATAGAAAAACTAAAAAATATTTTTTAAAAATTGAAAATAAGAGCCCTAAAGTTATCATCTATGAGCATGTTTTTGTATGAAGGTGTTATTTTATTTGTTACCTAAAGAATAATGTGACCATTATTGTTGGCTTGCAACGAATGGAGTGAAAAACATTAAAAACTGATATTTATATAACGACGATAGCTATCTATCTAGAGTGAGCTCATACAAAATTGATCTCATTCTTTTTAATTTATAGCTTATAATTTATATCTTTCATCAAATAAATAAATAGGACGGAGCCATAAGCCTTGGGAAAAGAACGCACCTGCCGCTGGAAAAACCGATACTCTTGGTGAACCGATCTATTTACACATGAAATTAGATAACCATAAAAACACGATACACAAAAAAAGAGGAAAAAAAAACATTCCCTAAACTTTTACCCCTCTTTGGCTCCTTCTAAGTTCCAATTTCCAGACCTTTTTTCACATCGCACGCCTTTTTCTCTCTCCTATCAACCTTCGTAGTTCGTACGCTCTCCCCGCTCTCCCCATTGACTACGCCACTCCTCTCTTGGTGGCCGTCTCTACCGACACCACCGCTCCACTCGCGCTGTCGCGCACCCCGAATCCCCTCGTGAGAGCTCGACGGCCAAGAGGACGCAAGAACCCTAGCCTCGGCGGCCCCAAGGTGAGGCCTCCGCACCGCCATTGCCGCCCCGCTCGTGCGTAGTCGCGGCGCTCTTCCGGTTTCTTGGGTTATCTCGTCCCGAAACGGGGGTTCTTGGGAGTTTTTGATCCTGGAAATAGGGGTAGGCTTGGTTGGGTTTTTGTTTTTTTTGGGGCGGGGTTTTGTTGCGGATTCCGTGGGTTTTGAGAGGTTCGGCGCCTGGGTAAATCTTAGCCATCTGGTCGTGTTGTCGCGTGTGTGGTTGCTGGTTCATGATGTTGGATGTTTGGATTGGATCTTTGGGTGTTTAGATACGCCGAAGTGTATGTTCGCTTCATGATTGTTACTTTAGAATATATTGCTTATTGTTACTTCCGGCAAGAGCACATTGCAAATTTAGGAGTTTTATGTATTTTGGGAATTGTTCGCCACGTTCTAGCAAAGTTGGGTAATTTTGGCGGAGTGGACTGTTAGAAAGGTTCTATATTTGGCGCATGTTTGCATACGCCACACGTATGATTGACAAACACCATTGATTAGCGCCTAGCATTGTAGTTCATATGACTAAAGTTTGCAATAACATCGTCGGGCTTTCGTTGTTGATTTGAGCATGGAGAATTGTTGAAACCAGTGCTGGAATTTGTAGCTAGGTGGAGTTTTAATATCTGAATGGTTTAACATTATCTGAACATTCAAAGTTTAATGTGGGAAATGTATGATTAAAGTCCTGCAAGGGAATCTGTTCCCTTTCTTTTACCTTTTGAAGTAGGTGGGTGAATTTTGATGGCATACTAAATAGGGTATTAAATGATGTTTCCGTAGAGGAGAAGATGAGATGTTTGTAGTTCTTTTCTTTCGGTTAGGTTGGACTTTAGGTCATTTGGAAATTTAGTTCTGAACTGTTGTTGTACTAGTACTGTAGTACATAGCAAGCACTGCCCCTAACACCGCGAAGGCACAGTGGAATTTTGGGTTTTGATACCTGTATGTGCATTTTATTCAATATATGTTAAGGATGGCAGCTAACATATTTATCAAAATGGCTGTTTTGATTTGTTAGCATTTCTTGAATGTTTATGAAGGCATATGGGTGAATCCTTGTGGCAGATTTGGGGTATTTTAGTGGGTATGGTCTAGTCTTGCTTATTTATGTTTATGGATTCCAGTAATTTATATTTGCAATTGCTATCAAAGTGATTCAGTTTGCCTTCTAATATAGTACCATTCAGAGTATCACAATAGTATTGAGCAGGTTTAGTGGTGTTTAGTTTATAGTTTATACGGTAACCTAGAAAGTTTCAGTATACATAATTGATTATTCGCTAAGTGGTCTAAAATTGCAGCATACTGTCTACCATGAAAAAAATTCAGTTTCAAGTATTTTTGTTGAGAGATGGGTCTGCATTGTTTGTGTAATGTGTAGTGTATAGCTTATGGATTTGTACGTTGTGCGACGTACACATGTCATTTGTTTTGATAGTTACAGACTTAGATTTTCCCTAATCCCTGTATATGCATGATCAACTATCATCATCATCAATGCAGATTGTTCAACTAAAATGGGAGTGGCAGGTCACAATGATCCATTGTTAGGTGAAACCACATGTGGGTCTTTGCTGCAGCAACTTCAGGTATCTATGATGCATAGTTTTTTTTCTTGTTTTTGTGCTTTGTAAGAGCTGAAACTTCAAACAATGGCAACACAAACACCATTTAAACTCCTTATCTGCATCAATAAGAGTTAACATAGCATCTTTGTGACAAGGAAGGTACATAGGATTCGATGAATGACTGACGGGTGTTATTTCAGCTGATATGGGACGAGGTTGGTGAGAGCGATGAAGATCGCGACAAGATGTTACTTCAGCTAGAGCAGGAGTGCTTAGATGTTTATTGGAGAAAAGTTGATCAGGCTTCTAGTTCCAGGGCACGTCTCCTTCAACAACTTGCCAACTCCGAATCCGAGCTTGCTAAACTCCTTTCTGCGCTAGGAGAGCTGTCTATTTCTGGCATTGTAAGTATCTGGGAATAGCCCCCCACCCTCACCCCAACCTAATTCCTTTGTATATACACAGTAAACTTGGCCCATAGTTTGTTGTAGTTTTATATTTTTGATTTTTGCATTTTTTGTAGAGTTTATCTTCCCCCCTAATACAGTGTTTATGGATCCTTTTCTGCTGATTGACAGCCTGAGAAGACAACTGGTACAATCAAGGAGCAACTAGCAGCGATATCACCATTCTTGGAACAACTCTGCAGGAAAAAAGAGAAGAGGGTGAAAGAGTTTGCTGAAGTACAACTTCAAATTCAAACAATACATGGTGAAATCGCTGGGAGTCTACAAGCTGGTGACCACTTGGATACACCCCATGTTGATGAGGATGATCTTTCAATGAAGAAATTGAATGAATTTCTTTTGAACTACAAGCACTGCAAAAGGAAAAGGTTGGTATTAATTTCATAGTTTGATGTGTACGATCCTTCAACTGGTTATTTTCTGTTCATGTGCCAATGTTCCGAACATCAAAGCCCGATCATGCTCGAGGGATCCTATGTTTTGGCATAACACATAATTTGCACATTTTATCTGCTGGTCAAATTCTCTTGATATGCCAACTTGCCAAGGCTGCATAACTTTAAATATCCACCTTATGGAGGATCTCTAAATTTGTGGCATTACACATAGTCACGTTTATTAATGACCAAGGCAATAGGCAACTGATATAGCTGGTGATCGTCATTGCAATACATGTATTTTGGACTACTTAAAATCAGCGAACTTGAAAAGGTATTTCTTAATGTCTTTCTGCATTGCAGAGTAATAGGCTGCACAAGATTCTTGAGTTTGTGAGTTCAGTGCACGATCTCTGTTCTGTCCTTGGGATGGACTTCTTGAGCACTGTTACTGAAGTTCATCCTAGCCTCAGTGACTCTGTTGGTGTTCATTCCAAGAGCATTAGTGATGAAACATTATCCAAGCTGTCTAAAATGGTGACTGAACTTGAAGAAGAGAAAATAAAGAGGCTTGAAAAGGTAAATTTGCATTGGCCCTCTTGTTCTTGCATATCCTACCTCTGTGGTGTCTGTGATATATTTACATTGTGTTATACTACTGATTAAATGCTATGTTTTCTTAGATTCAAGCCCTATCTTACCAGCTAACTGATCTTTGGAACTTAATGGACACTGCTGTGGAGGAACGACAACTTTTCCGTCATGTTACATGCAATATATCCTCAACATTGGATGAAGTGATAGTTCCGGGAGCTCTGGCTCTTGATGTAATTGAGCAGGTTAAGATGTGTTTTCTTCTCTTAGTGTTACTTGGACTTATGGATATGGTAGCATGCTGTTGTTCACCTGCGACCTGACATATTTTTGCACTTGAAAGGCTGAACTTGAAGCTGAAAGGCTGGATCAGCTAAAAGCTAGTAGGATGAAGGACATTGCATTCAAAAGGCAGACTGAACTTGAAGATATATATGCCCGGGCTCATATCACAACGAATACTAGTGCTGCAAGAGACAGAATAATGTCTGTTATTGATTCTAGTAGTTTCGAGCCTTCGGAACTACTGGCTGATATGGAGAACCAGATACTTAAAGCAAAAGAAGAGGCTCTAAGCAGAAAGGACATACTGGAGAAGGTTGGCAGGTGGATGTTAGCATGTGAAGAAGAGAGCTGGCTTGAAGACTATAGCCGGGTATTTAAAATTTATTCTGTTACTCTTTCCTTGTCTTTGATTTAGCAAATATTCTTCTGAAATGGAAGATACTAAGTTGTACTTTAGGCACCTGGTGTTCCTTTGCACCAGCATTGTTCTTCCAAGTCTATTCTCCACGTTGCATACTTGAAACCATATGTTTTGGTATGTCCTCGAGATCGCAAGAGATAGCGATGGGCTCTGGGATTTCGAGCAACCCGGCCCTGTGCGATGTGACGAGATCTGAGGACCGGCAAGCAAGAGGCAGGGAATAGAGAACTTAGGGTTGGGGAAATAGAATATTGTAATTCTTTTCTGCCTTATACAATGAGTAAGGCTCCCCTTTTATAATGCTAGATCAATACGTTCCTAATCCGAGTACAACTCCTCAAGAAGGTATTCCTTCTGTTATTCATATGTCTTATGATATCTATGTCTTAACTAGAACCGGTTTTGGACACCTCTTCCTTAGTTGATTCCTTTGTCATTGGCGTCGCTTTATTTGTATTGCGACGTCATAATTCCCATAACATCTCTCCCCGCCTCGGCAAACAACTCGTCCTCGAGCTGAACAGACGGATAAGACAGCTTGAACTCCTCCAATGGTTCCCATGAAGCATCAGCAGGAGATAGACCAACCCATTGTACCAGGACATGCCAAACGTCTCGTCGAAGGCTGGCTTTTAAGACTTTTTCAGGAACTGGAATTGGACGACCATCAGTAACCGAAGGTAGCACTGGTATTACAGTCGGCGGTGTCCCATAGAACTTTTTGAGAATACCTACATGAAAAACATTGTGAAGTCTTGATCCTTCCGGTAGTTGGAGCCGATATGCTACCGTCCCAATGCGAGCCAACACTTGGTATGGCCCATAATATCGTGGACCCAGCTTGCCTCTTTGTCTCCCTAGTAGGGAAGCAACTGGACGATGAATCAATTTTAACCATACCCATTCTCCGATCTCATATGAAATTTCCCGATGATGTTTATCATAGTGCTGCTTGGCATAAACCTGGGCTTGTATTAATCGCTCGCGAACCTCATGAAGAAACGCATCACGATCCTGAAGTAGCCTGCTTGCGGCGGCGGCGTGTGGTTCCGTCAACATATGTCTTCAACGAAGGGGGTGAACGTCCATATACAATTTTGAAGGGAGTGTCACGAAGGGCTGTATGATATGAAGTGTTGTAACAATACTCCGCCCATGGAAGCCAGTTGACCCAAGCGCGTGGTCGGTCCCCTGTGAGACAACGAAGATACATGGCAATAACCTTGTTTACGGCCTCTGTCTGGCCATCCGACTGTGGATGAAACGCAGAACTCATGTGAAGATGAGTACCCGTTAACTTGAATAAATCCTTCCAAAAAGCACTAGTAAAAACAGGGTCACGGTCGCTCACAATTGAATGTGGAATGCCATGTAATCGGACAATTTCGTGAAAGAACACACGGGCAACCGTTGTGGCTGAATAAGGATGGCCTATTGGAATGAAGTGAGCGTATTTAGAAAAACGATCAATAACAGACAGAATTACTGACTTTCCGTGTACGCAAGGCAATCCTTCGATGAAGTCCATTGAAATATCGGCCCAAACTGTCGTTGGTACTACTAATGGTTGTAGTAAACCCGCGGGATGTAGATGTTCAGTCTTGTTCCTTTGGCATGTAACACAAGCTCGAACAAAATTCTGAACTTCCTTACGGGCATGAGGAACATAAAAATCTGTATGCAAACGATGGAGCGTTTTTTGGTAACCTTCGTGTCCGCGTGGTCATTGCGGGATTGCTTGTAGTGTCGGTGATCTTTGCGAGATACATAGACACGACCACCATGCATAAGAAGGCCGTTGGCAATAGACCATGGTGCTCCCAATTCCCCGGACTGAATCTGAGAATAAAGAGATTGTAATTCGGGTGAGGTATTCACCTCCTGCCGAAGTTCCTCAAAAATGGAAAACGTTGGTCCTGATAATGCAAAGCTTGTAGCTGTGTCACTGTCCCGACGGGAAAGAGCATCCGCCACGGTATTTAAACGGCCGGGACGGTATTCCACCGTAAAACTGTACCCAAATAATTTGCTTACCCATTGATGTTGGGGGATTGTAGAGAGTCGTTGATCCAATAAAAATTTCAAACTGTAATGGTCTGTTCGTACAATGAAGGAGCGACCCCAAAGGTATGGCCTCCAATGTCGGATTGCCTGAACCAATCCTATGAGCTCTCGTTCGTAGGCGGCGATCTTATGATGTCGGGCGTGGTGCTTGCTTCAAAGCATGAGGGCCCTGGCCTTGGTGGAGGACGGCGCCAAACCCGGTGCCCGAGGCATCACATTCGACGATAAAATCGGCGGAGAAATCGGGCAAGTGAAGAACCGGAGCGCTGGCGAGAGCCTTCTTGAGTGTGTTAAATGCAATGGTCGCGTCCTCGGACCACTGAAAAGTCTCTTTCTTGAGTAATTTAGTGAGAGGGCGCGATAGAACAAAATCACGAATGAATTTCCGGTAGTAGCCGGCTAGGCCAAGGAATCCACGCAGCCCTCGTGCTGATGGTGGTTGAGGCCATGTTTGAATTGCAATCACCTTGTCTTCATCCATAGAAACCCCATTGGCGGAAATGACGTGGCCGAGATATGCCACGGATGGTGTTCCAAAGGTACATTTGGACCTTTTCAAATAGAGGCCATTATCGCGTATGTTGTGGTATGCTTCGTATATGTTGCAAATGTTCGCCCAAGTTGGATTGTAGATCAAAATATCGTCAAAAAGGCAAGAGCAAAGCGTCGAAGGTAAGGCGAGTCTGGTGTTCATCAAGGCTTGGAATGTAGATGGCGCATTAGTGAGTCGAACGGCATCACTAAAATTGAAATGTCCATGATGTGTTCGGGTCATCTTCTCCACATCGGCGGGATGCATGCGCTTTGATGATATCTGAGCGGAGGTCAAGTTTCGTGAAAAACGTGCCCCTTTAATTCGTCAATGAGCTCGTCGACGGCTGGAATTGGAAATTTGTCGCGGATAGTTAACTCATTAAGCGCCCGGTAATCCACACAAAAGCGCCAGGAGTTATCCGCTTTCTTGACAAGTAAAACGGGTGACGAAAATCTTAGAAGTCTTTGGACTGATTGTGCCTTCTTTGCAACATTGCCGCACATTGACGTTCGATCTCATCCTTTTGTAACTGTGGGTATCGATATGGTCGGACAGCCACTGGGTCTGACCCTTGGCGGAGGTGAATGCGGTGATCAAAGGACCTGACTGGTGGCAGGCCTCTTGGTTCGTCAAAGATGTGTTCGAATTCTCCCAATAGGTCGGAGAGAGATTATCATTGGAGCATGAAGCGCACGTCTTCGCCGCCGGTCTTTGCTATGCGCGTGCCAAGCAATATGTCGGCCGTCGCGCGGAAGGAGAGATGTAAGTTGTTGAAGTCCCACGAGCCGGACCCAGCGTGCGCGACCATTGTACCCCAAGAACTATGTCGAATCACCGGCGGAATAGCCAAGGCGTCATCGTGAATGTTTCACCGGCAATGGACAGTGTTAAGTCCCGAGCGATGCCGCCACTTGATACTTGATCCCCGTTGGCAACTATCACCCGAAGACCAGTTCGGGACTCGAGTTTGACACCTGCACTGAGCACCATCCCGTCGCTGATGAAATTATGTGTTGACCCGGTGTCCAAGAGCGCGGTGAATTCCTTCTTGCCGACCATCACCTTGAGCTGCATTGTTTCGTTGGCCACGATGCTCCGGATCCTGTCAAGGCATGAAGAGATCTTGTGGGTGCTTGGCGGGCTCATTGGTGTGTTGTCTTGCCCTTCATCGTCATCGCCGTCGTCAAGCACATCAATATAGAACGATCGTTGGCAGCGGTGCCCTCGCAAACTGTTAAATCCTGATTAAAACAAAGGCCCTTCTTCGCCGTTCGGCCATCTACGAGGGTCAATCGTCGTATTGGCCGGCCGGATGATGCTATGGTAGTGGAGCCGGCCGCAGTTGCATTATCTGGTACTGATGGTCGTGGAATTAACGGAAGTAGAGTCGATGGTCGTTGCCATCCTGTCGGTCGTGGATTCGGACGGCTGCTGCCTGCTCCTGGAGCCATCGGAGCCACCTGCCCGCGACGTTCATATGCCCTGGCGAGACTCATTGCCACACAGTAGATCACAGCCGGTTTTGTAACTCGGCGTCAATCCGATTGTTCGGGCGGTCCGGTAGTAAAGCTGCATCGATGGAGTGGATGTAATGCCTCGGTGCGACATAAAAGTGCAAGCGCTCAATATAATCTGGGTGAGTTGGTGAAAGGCGTGCCAAAGCGCGAGAGGATTACTTCTTATCGGTGGCCCGAATCGAAGATGACAGAGGTCTTTGAAACGTGGCCATGATGGCGTACCGCCATCACGTTCTAATTGGAAATACCAATACTGGGCGATTCCCGTCAGGTGATAAGAGGCGAGCCAAACCTTATCGGTTTCTTCTGTTCTTTGTCCCCGAAAGAATTGTTCACATCTATTAATCCAGGCCAATGGATCCTCCTTGCCGTCGTAGAGAGGGAACTCCAGTTTATGATATCGTGGCACTGCGGAAGACACATTGTCTGATGGTAACACAGTTGAGAAAGTGCCACCGTGATGTTCTTGGGTTTGAGGATGAAATTGGTGGTGATGGTATGGTACGGTGGTGGATCTGGGGAGGTGTGGTGGGACGGTTATGAAGTTGGTAGGGTTGGCCATGGAGTAGGCGGTGGTGGTTGCGGGAATTGTTGTTGAAGACGTCTGGCTTGGTTGTGCCAAAAATTTTGGGTGTTGTGATCCCGGCGGAAGCGGCAACAGCCCCGGCAATTCTACCGCGGGTTGCTTCTCGACTGCCGTCAAACGCGTAACCACGTCGCCCATCTGTTGGTTCATCCCATCGATGCGCGTTGTAAGCATCTGTATAGATTGGAGCAGCTGTGCCATGGACACTTCCTCCGTCGCATCTTCCGAACCCGGCATAGCAGCGCCCAAGGATGGCTCTGATACCAAATTGGTATGTCCTCGAGATCGCAAGAGATAGCGATGGGCTACCGGGGATTTCGCCCGAACGCTTCGACGCCCAGGCGCCGTGACGAGATACAGGACCGGCAAGCAAGAGACAGGGAATAGAGAACTTAGGGTTGGGGAAATAGAATATTGTAATTCTTTTCTGCCTTATACAATGAGTAAGGCTCCCCTTTTATAATGCTAGATCAATACGTTCCTAATCCGAGTACAACTCCTCAAGAAGGTATTCCTTCTGTTATTCATATGTCTTATGATATCTATGTCTTAACTAGAACCAGTTTTCGGACACCTCTTCCTTAGTTGATTCCTTTGTCTGTTGACGTCGCTTTATTTGTATTGCGACGCTGATACTGAATTCCCCACATAACAGTTTTAGACAGTGGCTTCACTTCATGTGGTCTTACATTGATGTTCTCTTAATGGTAGGATGATAACAGATACAGTGCAACCAGAGGTGCACATCTGAACCTCAAGCGTGCAGAAAAAGCTCGTGTTTTGGTTAATAAAATTCCAGGTATGTTCTGAACATCAACTTGATTTTGTTTTCCGTGGGAATTGTATTGTATTACATGTGCCAGTAGTAGCTTCCACTGCCTGAGAACTCACTATGTTACATACATTTTACACATGGGAAGTCGGTGTTATTCCTAATCTGAACTGACTTCATGAATATCTTTGATGGTTTACTGTAGCTATTGTTGACATGCTGGTGGCGAAGACCCGGGCATGGGAACAAGAGCACAGCATGTCGTTCACCTATGATGGTGTTGCTCTTCTTGCAATGCTGGATGAATACAAAATTCTGAGACAGGAGAAGGAAGAAGAGAAGCGAAGAATGAGGGTACTCTTCTCTGTAATCCCATTAGGTCTGTTGATGGCTGATTCCCAAATCATCTCTCGTTCCTTGTTTTGCTTAATTTATTCTAACCTTCCAGGACCAGAAGAAGATAAATGAACAGCTAGCTGCTGAGCTTCTCCCGAGCCCAGTCCGGCCCCAATCTTCAAGGAAGGCGCCCGGCCCTCGAGCCAACAGCGGTGCAGCGAACGGCACACCAAACCGGAGGCTGTCATTCCAGCAGAACGGCGCCAGGTCCGCGAGCCGGGATGGGCGGAGGGACAGCGGCAGACCGGCGGCCCCGGTGAACTACGTTGCCATCTCCAAGGAGGACGCTGCTTCGCAGGTGTCCAGCATCAACCTGCCACCGTCCACCCCTTGATCGTGCTGTCCGGTCCATGATGGACCACATATAATTTCTTGGTGCCAGTGTTAGAAATGTGTTTGTGCAGTAGTCGAAATGATATAGCTTGCTTAGGTGGAGCGAGTCGGACAGTCTTGGCGGGATTTGCCTTGCTGATGTGATGTTCGTCTGTTGTAGATCGGATGCAGGTGCTATTGGAAACTGAACTTTTGCTGTATCTCCTGTAGCTTGCGTTTAGGGGGGTTCTGTCTCTGTGGAGAGATCCGAGTGCCGAGAAATAAGGCCTTGCGACAACTCGGAATACGGGAAAACCACCACTTTTGTCTGACTCACATGGCGTAGATTATCAGTACCTGCAGGCTGCAGTCATGGTTATCAGGACAGGACCTCTGTTTCATGTATAGTGTGCAACCATTCTGATCACATCTCTTTGTAGGATCTAAATCGGATAGTACTGTGTAAACAATGGTCTTAGATGCTATAACACTTAAATCATTAGAAGAGTTTAAATCACATCTCTTTACGACCACTGTCTACAACAAGATTAGTTCTAACATATATATCCCCCTTGTAAAGTTGTAATATGATATAGCCTTTAAATCTGTCACAAAACTCTTTTTTAAAAAAGAATTTAGCCAGGAGCTTTAACATTCACTTGAGAAAGAAGGTGGGCACTCAGATTCGAGCCTAAGTAGACATAGCGTTCGACGGCACGCTCCACCAACCGAGCGCTCGGCCCCTCCACAAAACTTGCTTTACACATGATATATTTCGAGTCTTTGCTGTAGTCTGCATGCCAAATGACGGTAACACACGCATCAATTAAAACCAATATTCCACAAACTGCAAAGGAAAAAGCTAGGATTTTTAAAGGTGAATCTGCCTCAAAACTCGCTTTACACATGATATCAATATTACGAGTCTTGCATTAGGCTGAATGCCTGACGACAATAACATAGGTATCAACTAAAACAAAAATTCATTTTTTAAAATATTCTAATTTTTATTTCAAATTATAGCAATACTAGTTAGAGATCCGTGCGTTGCAACAGAGTCATAAAAATAATGAAACATAACTTATTGTCTGACCAACTTCACACATCAAACATTGGAGAGCAAGCGACAGAGAGAGAAGAGTGGCCAGAATGCGGGAGGAAATGGGAAAAGTGGAGGGGGTGGGCGGTTGTATCCAGATCAAATCGGATTGCTGAGAAGAGAGGAGGGAGAATGAACCAACCACCAACTCACACTTTTATAATAGTAAAGATACATGTATTTTTTATTTTGCAGAAATGACCATCTGTTGTCCTCATGGTTGGACGACATGGGCAAGCCGCCCAACTGTTGGGTGACTTGCCCATGTCGTCCAACCGTGGGGCAACTAGTGCATTTTCGCTCAATTTGCTTGAGCGACTTAGCTCTAGTTGTCCGACGGTTGGGTGATTTAAAATAATAATAATTTTATTTTGTTAAGCCGATGGAAATAATTGTGGGGGAGTAAATGATAATTTTTGTAGGTAATGCATTTAGCAAATCTTGTTTGTATGTCATTATTTTGAAATAAAAGGGCAGACAATGTCGGTTGGTCCGTTTGTGATTTTCGTAGATTCCGAATGGTATAAAATTTGTTAGACTCGTAATAACATTTTATGATCGTCATATGTTGTTGTAGTGCGATAAATTTGTAAAGAATTTTATAAGGATGATTGAGGTATCAATGATTCGTAAGTAGGTAGGTAAGTGATATTGCGATACAACAGAGAATTCATATATGAAGGAGAACTTCGGATAAATGGCATAAGGAAAATAACACGATCGTTGATCCGACAAGGTGGTTACATGGCATGTAGGCTAACGAACCAAAGATGGTACACGCATACCTTTAGGGAACTAAAAATACATGGGACATATGGACGAATATGGTCGAACTACTGCGTGGAACGTGGCCATTTGTCCATCCTTCTAAGGTCAGCGTTGTAGTCCTCATCGGCGGCCCTGGCCCTCCCTGCACCTACACGCTTCAGGTGAGCTTGCATCTCCCATCGGATACGCTCGCTTTGATCTTCGCTGCACTGCCGAGCAAGCCACATGGCGCAATCCAACTGTTCGAACTCGTTTTCAACATTTTTCATCTTTCTCGTGCTATGCTTGAGCTCACCTTCTCACCGGCATCCTCGATCGTTCTGGGTCTCAACTCCTCGATGAGTCTAGCTCCGATTCTCGCCGCTGACCACAATTGACTCCAAGTGACCTGCACATCTAAAGACTAAAGAATCGTTTTCAGTCACAAGTTCTTCACAACTTGACCTACATTAGCCAAGACATATATCATGCAACCTTAATCCAACGACTTAGGTCATCCCAATTTGATTCATGACTCAAATATCAAAATCCTCAATTTCTACCCAAACCAATCCTAATAGAGTGCGATATTTACAAAACCAATTGACCACCCTATTAATATTGTAATAGTTCATCACAACATTAATCTGGACCGTCTCACATGGCCCTTCAACAATAGTCTAGATGATATAACATTTACAATCATGATTTTTCAGGTACAATATCACCTAACGATCACTGTTGTATCAACAGAAAACCTAGAAACCTGATTCTGACAACCTTAAACTTTATCTCATCGGAGGCCCGGTCTCAACCGGGCTGGAGAACATTTTCACGACAAGCTGCAGGCTAAAAGAATGCGAGAATTTTTTTTTCGAGAGTTGCAGAATATTTTAGAGGCACCAACATCTGTCGTATTTTATTTAACAACTAAAGTTTACATGAGCAACTGATCAACATCTAACAGATTCAGACTAACGCACTCAATCATCAATTCACTTCATCGGTTAGGTGGTTTCTCGCTTCGATCGGTTTGGGTAAGCAACTAAAACAATCAATCGAAAATGTTCATCGCAACACATGCACAGCAACCGCCAAGCGGTGGCATCACAAATCTTCAGGGGGAGAAGCTATGTACATCGATCATCTTGTGTTCCTCAATGTTTTAGTAATCCGTTGGAGGTTGGCAAGCATCGTAAGCATCTGCCTCGGTTTGATCCTTCTGCTGTTCCTGCTCCTCTCTCTGGTGGACCTTCTTGCTCACCTTGATCGCATCGACCGAGAGAGAACAGTCCACAATTCTTGAATCAGTACAGGACATTGCGGAATTCGTCGACAAGATTTGATTATTGCAGCAATTTGAGGCTTTGGTTTGGTTACCTTGTGTGATCTTGCTTGGAGCCGGTGGTCCGACGCCACCTTCCGCCGGGGCAAGTTCCGGCCGCCCCTGAGCCGGTTCTTGCCGGGCTTGTAGCAGCTCAGGCCGTTCCGGCCGCCGCCGCCGGAGCCGTCAAAGCTGACGGCGGACACGTCGTTGGACCCGCAGCTCTCCTTCTCCTCGACGGCGAGGTCGTACCGCCTCCTCACGACGATCACCCGCCTCCTGGCCACCGAGCCGGAGTCCGCGTTCTTGCTCATGCAGTCGTCCGCGGCGGACTCGGCCTGCCGCGTCGCCATCCACCGCTCCAGCCAGCTCCACCCCACGTTGAACTCCCCCTGGTCCGGCCGCGCCGACCGCTTCTTCGTGCCGCCGCAGCTCCTCAGCTGCGATCAGACGCAAGAAACGACCGCACTGTCACCTACTTCTGAACTCAAATGTATACCACCTATCTAGTACATCATTTCACTCTCGTCGCCTCGGAATGCTACCAATGTGCACGCCTACCTGCTGCGAGAAGGCATAGGCGAGGGCTCGCTCGCGGCGTGTCGTCGCCTCCATCTTGCTCTGGATCCTCTTCCTCGACACGTTGGAGCTCACCGTGCTGTCATCCCACTCCTGCTGACATCACCTTCCAAGTAAATCAAGAATGCCAAGACTGTACATCCACATAGACTTCAGTTTACTGTTCCATTAGGGGGCAAATTTGCACTGTACGTAGCCAAATTGATATGCTTGCTGTCAAGTTCTTGTATGTGTGCTACAGAACAGAAGTAGCTCTGTACCTTCGCTCTCAAGACCTGTGGCCGCGACCTCTGGCTAGCCCGGTGCTGCGCCGACACGCTCTCCTCGCTCAGCCGGAGGTTGCTCGGGGACTCCCCTACCTGGACCTCCACCGAAGCTGCAATGGACGCTGAAGCAGGGCTCTTAGGCTCTTCAGTGCAGTCCTTCTCTGAACATTTCTTCAGCTCCTGCAATTGCCTCCTTGCCTGCACACCAATGGATCAATCTGTATGAGCAACTGGTTTTCATTTCTTTGTAATTTGTGCTACTAAGGCTGGGCTTTGAACCGGGAACACACACCCTGAATCCCCTGAATGCAGATTGGATCAATGTTGCTGCTTCCTCTTGGCTGGCCGGCTCCGTCTTCAAGCTATCTTTCTCGGGTATAGTCCCCTGATCTTCAGGTTCTTCAGGGTGGTTGTCTGCACCGTTCACGTCGCCCGGTTGAACCGCCGGAACTTGCGCCTCTTGCGGCGGCATCGCGCAAGTCCCGAGGCTCCTGGAGACCGTCTCGTCGTGCTCCTCCTCCTCCTCCTCTGCAGCTGCGCTGATCTCGTCGCCGCAGAGGTACAGCCTGAGAGAACTCCATCTGCTCTTGTGATCAACAGGGCACCTCTCCTGCAAAAAATGTTCATTCCCAATGTCAATTTGAGTAACCGAAAACTCCATTTTTTCAGATGGTGTATGCACCACACAAACATTTCCAGGCATGAATCGTGACATTATCGCAAGTACAGAAGCGAAAGTACATTAGCCTCTTGGCGCAACTACTGACTGATGTACCAAGAGATCTTCACTTTTTTGTACTAAACACCGAGTGCACTACCATTAGTAACTCACAAATGTGCCCTACAAGAACAGTGGACGCACCAAGAACATACAGATTTATGCGCGTGTACGCTTGTGTGTTTTTGTGCCGGAGATGGGGACAGAGAGGGAGAAAGAGAGAAGGTACGCACGTTGTGGCCGCGGCCGCCGGCCACCGCCGACGAGCACGGGCTCTTGGAGAAGACTCTCCGGACAATGCCGCCGGCGAGGCCCATACCCCGGCAGGCCGGAAGAGAGGTTTTCTAGCAGGAGAACAAGTGCTAGACCTTACATGCTAGAGTTGGATGTAAACCAGTCGGTGATCTCGCCAAGTTGCCATGGCCATGACCGACAGTGTCAAGGTTCTCACTCACTCTACACTCTACAGTGACAGTAGCGTGTGTACTGCGATTATTCGGTCGTGCAGACGTGCACTGGCTTCCCCTTATAGCAGCAGGCCAGCTACCATCGAGCAGGTGGCTAAATCCGTTACAATTCGTTTTTTTAAGTTATTTAATTTAAAAATAAGAAAAAATATTGTTATATCTTTACAGATAATATAAAAAAAGAAACCTTATTAAGAAGCTATATATTTCAAATCGCTTTTAGTTTTTAGAAGTTAAAGTTAAAAATTAAAAATTATTTGGAACAGGCGCTGAATCCAAAACCGCTTTGCTTTGGGGGAAGCCTCATTGCGCGAGATGTGCTTTGGATTGGTGCAACTTTGTGTAAAGGCGCGGGCATTTGATTGGTGGATCCGTGCAGCTAATGTGGAGCACACACAGTGGACTAGTGGTCTTAATGATGAGAGAGATGGGGGCCATGTGTTAGTTTTTTTTTGGTCTGGCAGTACTGGCCGCCCTCGTTTCGGTTTCTTATTTCTGATTTTTAATTTATTATTTTTATATTGTTTTTCTAGATTTTAGGAATTTTTTGTCTTTCTTTTTTTTCCGTATTCCTTCGTATTGTTTATGATGTGTTAATCTGTTTTTTTATTTGTGAATTTTTTAAATTTAATTATATCAAATAAGCTATTATCAACTATAATATAAAATAAACCAGCTACAGTGAAAAAAACTATAAGCTATCGTCAAACTTAGCACCATAGAGCTGGAGGTTAGCATCTTGTTTTTATAGGCTGTTCATATTGACATTTGGTTTTGACTTTTGAATAGTAAGGCTTGTAGAAAAGTTTGTCGAGAGATGTTCGCGTGCAATTTTGGTCAATATTAACAAAGTTATTATAGTGTGTACTACAATCCTACTTTAAAAAGATACACTGTTTGAAAGCTAGCTGCTGTAAAAAATTATTTAGTATAGAAAACTTCTTTTAAAAGCCAATATGAATAGCGCCACATACTGTTTGAATAAAGGGGTTAAAAATAGCGTTCTGCTATGCTCACAATCAGTTTGCGTCCAATGTCTTGAGCTAGTAGTGGTTTGTTAGTGTAAGGTGCTTAGTTTGAGAAATAAGTTAACCTCACAATCATTTAATCTTGATTTCAAATCTTATCTATCTGTATGGTTCAAGGAATAAAATGGCACTGTCTTTTAATCAACGCCGTTTCATATTCGTGTTACCAACCACTCTAGGCATATTGTTTTTAAGCGGTGTTAATGATTTCATAGCTACCTCTGTAGCTCCGTCGTGTTTCAGTTTATAACACCGGTAGAAAATGAGGAAGTCGTACCATGAATCATGTGATGATCCTACCACTGACAGACCTATTCTAAGACGACGAAGTAATTGTTTGACCTAAACATACCTGATTGCTTTAAATAATATCTAATTCAGTTTATTCTGAGTGTCGACATGCATCTCATTAGTTCTTAAAATCCTAGTTAGGACTGAACTTTGTCGGTAAGACGCAGCAGTCGCCTGTCGGCATAGCATTTTGAGAAAAAAGCGGCAGGAAAGAATGTTGGAAGAGTCCGGAAATAAAGGTTCTAGATGTGCAGCCCTTTTTACAGAACTGTCACATGGCTTGCTTCATCCAACATAAGGCAGCACTTTTATTCGATGGCTTTTGACTATAGCTGATAGAAGCAATCGATAAATAATAGTGTATTATATAAAAAATACAATAAAAGATATATAACATTTGGGCTATCATATAGTTTACGAAATTGTAATATAATAAAATATAAAGTACATTATAATATATAAAAATAAAAGTAGTGAGTGATAGAAATAATTTATAGAAACTAAGGCCTGTTTGGGGGCTGTAGATTACAGTAGCTAGGCTGATGCAGTAGCTAGTATGTTTGGCATCCACGATTCTAGTTATGCATTTGGTATCCCGATAGATGTATTGTCTTTCTCAAGGTAGTACTTAGCAAGGTTGAGTATTTGTCTTTCTCTTCCTTTTCATAGACTATTGGTGTTCTTTTAATTTTCATTTAGTGATGATTTAGTCCATCTATAGTTGTATCATTTATTTACTGTTTCAATGGTTCAATAGGGTATTCAATTGTACGAAAAAGTGGAATAAGTGACTATCTAAGCGAATGATGAATTGAGCTTCAAGTATACATTATGATTTGTATCTAATCAAATATACAATGCCCAAAAAAATATGTAACCATACTGTCCTAGTTTCACAAATAATAGTGTAATAACATATCATCTCATGGCCATCTTTCTTATAAGCAAAAATCAACAAACTCGGATATCACAAATCATATCACATTTGTATCCGATTGGCATTTTATGGTAAATAACTTGAACTTTAATGGCACTAGTCCATGAGAGAGAAGTCGGGTTTTGCGACTTCTCCAAGACAATTGTACCTTTCATTTTCAGATTCTCGATGGTGACTCAAAAACTAGGCATTTGGGAGGGCTTTTAGCTACTAGAAGTAGCTAGCTTGTCTAGAATCCAAAACAAATAGGGCCTAAACTCTGCTTCAAAAAGCAGAAGTTAGAAGTAAAAATCATGAACTACTCCTAATCTTCGCCTTGCTAGCTTGCTCCTGGGTGTAGGCATATTCCTCTCGCTCTCTAATTTCGTGTACCCACTCCACAGGTCTTTCATACAACAAGTACGACAGAAAGCATACTAGATTCGCTGCCAGATTGACAGTAGGTTTTCACATCAACCAGACCATCGTGTAACGACGACGCTAGCAGTTCAACTAGATTTAACCCGTTGACAGAAAGGAGAGGTAGTCCGTCATGTCAACAGCATTCACCACGTACGGAAGCTTATGCAAATCATTGGCTGAACAGCTCGTACGAACGACTGTCCCCAGAACAACAAATTAAGAACGCAATTAAGCTTCTGCACATACAAAGACCTATCTACCGAATCAGCCGAGCCAGAAACCAATTTTAACGTATGTCCTTTTGAAAGGATTTCTCTACTCTTTTCATTCCTATCTTGCTTTGAGGATCACACTGTTAAGGAGATAGAATTGTATTAGGATATAGAGTCTGTATTCTATTCCATATATGCCTTATCTCTATATGGTATATCCTCTTGTACTCTCCTATATATATGACCATTTGGGTCTCATATCTATACACACAATATTCATAACATGGTATCAGAGTTTAGGTTGAAACCCTAGCCAACCTAACCTCATCAATCTTCCGTGTCTGCGCCCGGAGGATTGATCTCTTAAGGGCGGCCATCTTGTTGGTCTGCCGCCACCGCCTCCTCGTCCCGGCCGTTGCGAGCCCGCCGCCACCACCACGTGACCTTTGCGTCCGGCCCGCCCGCGCCCGTTGCTACCGCTGCGGCGACCTCTGTCGGCCGATGCCGCGCTAAAGCCACTGCCGTCATGGCCGTCTTAGCGCGAGGCGTCCCACCGAGTCGCCCGCCACGCTAGACGCCTCGCGCTGAAGACGCCGCCGCCCGAGCAGTATCCGGCGGATCCGGCCTCTCCGCCGCCGATCCGGCCTCCCAGCGCCGCCGCCCGGATCTGCGAGAGAGGGAGTGAGGCGTGAGTGAAGCGGGGGAGACGGGAGAGATGGACGCGCCGCCGATCCGGCCTCCCCGCGCCGCCGCCTTCGGACACCGCGAGAGAGGGAGTGAGGCGTGAGTGAAGCGGGGGAGACGGGAGAGATGGACGCGCTGTTTTTGTTATGCATCGCACGGCTTGGATCTTCTAGAGCGGTAGTGGTGTACGGGAGTGAGGAGTTATAGTATGAGTTTTCTACTGCTGATTTGTTTTCTTTTGAGTCAGTTTTAGTTACTTTTCTCGTAAGTCTTTCGTTGCGTCTATTCAAAATCTGTAGTTTTTTTAGTTCGTTCAAGTCGTGCGAGTCCACAAATTTATTGTCAGTCATAGAAGAGTAGGAATTTTATTTTGCATGGCAGCAGCCGCCGCTCTATTCTTCGAGCCACGTGCAGATCGTCGAAGTCGTTATGATGCCGCCGCTTTTCTTGCCGCCGCCCCGAGTTTTTAAGGCCGCTGCGCTTTTTCTGCACCGCGCCTCCGTTGCGCTTCTTGTGCACTACGCCGCCACCGTCTCGGGCTTCGATCTGCGCCGTCATACTTCTATCTATTCCTCTTCGGTTTGATTTGACAGTTTATTCCAAGGCTGCACGCAACGACGACATTATCAAGACTCGGATTTCGGATTTTTTCTTGTTTTAGTGTTAACTCTTTTTTCAAATGCAATGCTATTGCATACGCCTTGCATTTGATGGGGGGTGTTAAGGAGATAGAGTTGTATTAGAATATAGAGTTTGTATTCCATTCCATATATGCCTTATCTCTATATGGCATATCCTCTTGTACTCTCCTATATATATATGGCCTTTTGGGTCTCATATCTATACACACAATATTCATAACACACACATCATACTTCTTCCGCTCGTCTCGTGCACATATCTCTCTTACTTTTATCACAACACATATACTCCTTCCAAAAGCTACTTCTTTTAACTATTACTATTTATTTTTAGTCAAAACCATCCGCATTTGTCAATACAAACACTCCTTAGCATCATCATAAAGCAAGCAAAGCTTAGCCCAAGTGTTTTATTCATACTCCAGGAAAGGATTATTTTTCATCTGTAAAAACGTAGAGTAAACGAAAAATCAAAGCCACCTATAGATACAACGGCATGTACTATCCGCAACACACATTTGCTTTGAGATTGGTGTGCCCTTGTTCCTCCTCTCTCGTGGCTCTGATGCAGGCACTCTGCAGCCACCTCAAAGCCGCCCCCCACCCCCAAGCGAGCAGGAAACCTCGCTAAACCCTGCAATGCCGTCAGAAACCCCACCAAACCCCGAGGTTTCCGACGAGGCAACGACGGCGAAGGGGAGTAGGGGTTTCCGGCGAGGCAACGACGGCGAAGGAGGCAACTGGACGCAACTCACCGGTACAGTTGAAGAAGAAGAAGAGACGGTCACGAGAGAGAGAGAGAGGAGAGAGAGGAGGGAGTTGCACAAATCTTAGAGCAGAATTAACAGGTCAGATAGTGCATGTACCCACATTACACGTGGGAAATCTGCGCTCAGGAGTAAAATGTTTTTTTTTTGCTTCGTCGACTCGCACATAATGTATAGTGAAAAATAAGCCAGAAGCTGAAGCCAAAACGAGCGGGGCCTAAGAACGCAATTAAGCTTCTGCACATACAAAGACCTATCTACCGAATCAGCCGAGCCAGAAACCAATTTTCACTATGTCCTTTTTGAAACAATTTCTCTGCTCTTTTTATTCCTATCTTGCTTTGAGGATCACACATTATACTTTTTTCGCTTTTGTCTTATGCACGTATCTCTCTCTTATTTTTCTCACAACTCATATACTCCTTCTAAAAGCTACTTCTTTTAACTACTACTATTCATTTTTAGTCAAAACAATCAGCATTTGTCAATACAAACACTCCTTAGCATCGTCATAAAGCAAGCAAAGCTTAGCCCAAGTGTTTTATTCATACTCCAGGAAAGAATTAATTTTCATCTGTAAAAAAGTAGAGTAAACGAAAAATCAAAGCCACCTATAGATACAACGGCATGTACTATCCGCAACACACATTTGCTTTGAGATTGGTGTGCCCTTGTTCCTCCTCTCTGGCGGCTCTGATGCAGGCAAGCTGCAGCCACCTCAAAGCCACCCCCAAGCGCCCTCTGTCGAAATACCCACGCCGCAGCAGGAAACCTCGCTAAACCCTGCAACGCCGTTAGAAACCCACCAAACCCCGAGGTTTCCGGCGAGGCAACGACGGCGAAGGAGGCAACTGGACGCAACTCACCGGTACAGCTGAAGAAGAAGAAGAGACGGTCACGAGAGAGAGAGAGGCGGAGGGAGTTGCACGAATCTTAGAGCAGGATGAACAGGTCAGATAGTGCATGTACCCACATTACACGTGGGAAATCTGCGCTCAGGAGTAAAATGTTTTTTTTTTGCTTCGTCGACCCGCACATAATGTATACATGTAGATCAGGATCATCCACACGCCCTTCAGCTTCAGCAGTTATCGACGTGTACAGAATTTATGAAGCTATAAACAAAACTTCAACGTCATATAAGTTCATGGCTACCACATGCAATGCCGATGTGACTGCTGGCGAAGTGTCGGTGCATCCACCACCAAATCCGCATGGCCTCAGATCAAGATCTACTGAAGCTGGAGCTCAACCTGTTCTAAATTTACGGGTAGAGGGGCCGAGGATAGGGGCAAATCTTTTACCGGATTGACTGTTTAATCCGAGATGTGCGAGCAGCTGAGATTTTCCCATCGCTCCTAGTTGAATCCAGCACATCACACCGGCTGATGAAATGGAGAAACCAAATGAAAAAAAAGGAGGCCAGCATGTAAAGGAGCAGAACATATGACTGCAGGTAGTAATTGCAATTTACAAACGAGCTAGCAAAAGTTAGGTTTGTCAGAGAACTGGAGCGCAGCTAGGAGTAAAAGTTTAACAGTTGGAGGACTGGACTAAAACCTAAGATAGATGAAGCATCTTCCACATAGGTAGGCCAGGAATGTCTCTCCAGTGTCGCTTCGAGTACCTCTTGGAGCAACTAGACTATCAATAGAGAAAAGAAGTTCAGAGATCTTGGGAAAGATTTAACATGGTGAACTACATCTGACATATGCAAACTACCAAAGATTAATTTTGCAAATGAGGTATGGTCATCGTAGTTAGTACGTACCAGAAGCTCCACTTGTTCAGCTATTCTGCTACACCAATTGGTCACACAGTGAGAGTTCTCTCTCCTGGCGTACTGAGAGCATCGTCCGCTGTCATATACAGTTATACACCGAGTAAGCTCCACATCACCGGTGGATGCCATCTGGTCAAGCTCGGCAGAACACATCATAATACAGGACCTGGTAGATGGAGAAATTTAAGCAAAACAAAATAAATAACTTTGATTACCATGAGCTAACATCACCTCTCAAATATTAACAAGAAACAAGGAATTCAACTTACACGCGTTATCTGAATTTATAAATATCATTAGTAATGAAGTGCAGAAATCGTGAAATAAGCACACGATCAATCAAGGATGTGTGCTTTAGTATATGGCCATCAGCTTCTTTTCATATCATTGTCTAAGGCTAAACCTAGATGTTCTCTTTGTGCCATGGAACAGTTGAGATGGCAAACACTATGATCCTTGATATTCTGCATAGATGTTAATCAAGTACTACTTGTCACAACGATCAATAATGTTCTGTTGACATTTTAGTCCCATGAAAGCTAGAAGAATTAACAGAAAGCACTGGCCAATATTTTTCTCATTATCATTAAAAGGAGCTTGTCTGTTAATAACTTGCAATATATAAAAAAGTTGCACGATCGAACAAAAGAATTGCATTGATAGTCTACAAATAACACATTCTAGAAGATTCTTCTGTAATTGTTTCTTCATAGTTGAGGATTGATAAAACTACTGGTTAATGAATTCTGTCACTAATATAGAAAGAAAGCAATCCAAGGAACATAATTTACTCAAAACTTCAGCACAGAAAAGACTGTACTTACACAAATCAAGCACATATAATATGTACCAGACCGTCTGAGATTCTCATATTTGTCATGTAGGTCAAAGACGAACTCAAGCTCAAGACATCCAGATGCCATAGAACAAAGTACACAACGCTATCCTAACAATATTCCAAAAGGCCTTTGCAGCTGGATTAATATTACAGGTTAACTTGCCTTGAATCCTAATTCATCCAATTTGTCTGCAACACTAGTAATGCAATATAGCATTTCATCTCTGTGCAGAGATCGGGGAAAAAACATAAAAACAGATTACCAAGCCAGGTACAGCAAAACATACTCGCCCTTAAAGAAGCCAATAGTTGTGGACAGCTTGCCTAACAGTCCAACTGTTGTCTCCATGGTGGCTGAGGCCATCCCATCCTACACTCCTAGCCTGCCATGTCTACAAAGTCTCTGGCGTTGCACCCACATTAACCATATGCTGTAAAACGAATAAGACTATCTTTGCTGAGAAGATTATTCATGATTTCTATCTGTCAATGGGCTGAATTTTGCAATATGCCAGCTGGGGTCAGTTTTCAGTGGCAGTTCAAAAAAGTAGAGCCTTTTCAAAACAATACATGCTAGCATTCATCCCAGACCCCCAATAGTTCAGAAATGACTCATGAGCATTAACTCAGAGCTCAGAATCACCAACAAAAGCAGAACCATGAAAATTATATCGACTGTCCTCATCTGTATACATGTCCTCGGAGGCTACAAGTTCTGAAGCTGCCTCATTAACATTGCACGCATGTAGTTTGCTTCTGTTTACATCAATCCAGCTCTTTCCGGGTGCCTTTTTCACCTTTCTTGATTTCATCAGCCCCCTTATCTCCAATGCATCTTCCCATCACTCAATTGTTCTGTATAAATTTTCAAGACGAATGTAGCTCAAGTGGTACTGAGGCTCCAGCTCCATCATTTTCTTTGCAACCCTTTCTGTTACATCTTGGTTAGAATGTGTGGCAGAACGCCAAGGATTGCTGCCCACAAAGGACGAATCATCCCTAAAGGGTGACTTGACTTGTTTATCAGATATTCAGCTTCTTCCAGAAGCTCTACTCTACTGAGAAGGTCGACCATGCAATTATAGTGTTCAATTCCAGGGGTAATGCCGTAGTCCTTGCTCATAGAGTTGAAGTAGTTCCTTCCTTGCTCAAGCATTCCAGTATGACTACATGCAAAAAGAACACCAATGAAGCTGATGTAGTCAGGCCTGGCCCCTTCCTCGATCATCAGATTGAACAAATTGATAGCCCGCTCACCATGGCCATTCTGAGCGAAACCACCGATCATGGCATTCCAAGTAATTGTGTGACGGACACTGCTCGCTTCAAAAACTCTATACTCATAGTCTACTGCACCACATTTTGCATATAGGTCCACAAGTGCAGATTCGACAACCACATCTCTCCAGCCTCCATTCCTCAGAAACCAGCAATGGATCTCTTTCCCTGGCTTTACAGCAGACAGACCAGCACATGCCCTCAGAACAGTCCTTATCCATCTGCCGAAATAACACAAGAACCTTCTCGTACTCCCCGTTCTGGCAATACCCTCCAAGCAACGCACACCATGAAACTGCATTCCTAACCTGCATCCTGTCAAACACCTTGTGTGCCTCCACGATCATCCCACACTTGGCGTACATGTCCAACGTGCTGCTCTCCACGATCACATTCCCACACAGACCACGGGTGGCCACCCGCGGGCGTGCCTCCCTCCCCCTGCCTCACCCACTTCAAATTCCCCGGCGCCGTCATCGTCGAACCAAACGTGCAGCCATCTGGCCTGACCACATTCCTTGTCAGCATAGACCGGAACCGGCCGGCAGCCTCCTCGAACCAATCGTTCCGCACAAACGCCGATATCAACGACGTGTAGCATATCCCGTCCGGGCCGCCGAATTTTTCTATTTAAGCCCTTTTTGAAAAATATTCACATTTAGACCCTGGTGGTTTTAATTCCGTTTTGGACCCGGGGTCGGGCCGTGGATCACGGCGCCGGTAACTGCGTCTCGGCGCCGTGGACCCGCAACTCAAAACGAGCCAGCGCCGGCGTGCCCGCCGCGTGGCGGCCGGCGTGGCGAAGCTTCGGCGGCCGTGATCCTGACTCGGACCTCGGCGCCGTGACTCGTGGCTCCGACCTCGGCGCCGTGGATCTTGGCGCCGACCTCGGGCCGTGTAACGTGGCGCCGTGTGAAAAATTCAAACCGGTAGGTGGCGCTCATTCGGCGCCTTCAAAATAATCCGTAGTTTTGGAAACATTCATAAAATGATGAAGTGTGTGAAACATAATTTTTACATTTTTGATGTTGTGTTCAATCTGAAAATTTCGGTGCTAGTATGGTAATAATGTTTGTAACTTTTTCGTAAGTAGGGGCCGAATGGTCAAACACTAATTCTTTGGAGCAAGCATGGGTGGGCAACATTATGCACTCTTTTAAATACCGTCATCTGGGTAGTCTCAAGTCGGTCGTCTGACTAGGCAAACACAATACAATGCATAATAATAGGATTACAAAGACCGTAGATAGCGTGGATCTATTACATTATGTCTCTTGTGTGTAGCGTGGTTGTTTCCCCTTTTGTCGGCATACGAAGATGGCTCATTGCATCCTTCTTCTGTCACTCTTGGTCTTGAGAGCGCCTCACGAGCTTCAAGCTCTTCCTCCTGACGCTTGATGGCGGCTTCACGCAACTTCATTGCTCCGCGTCCTTTGCGGCTCATCCTCCTTGCCCTTAAGGCGGTTTGGTCCACCCTAACGCGGCGCTCTTGCTCAAGCCGCATCTGTCGTTCCACCTCGCGAGCTGAGTCATCTTGGAAAAGTATTGTCCTTTGTTTTCCACCGCATTGGCGGGTTCGGTAGCCATCTGCGTGACACCGATCCACCCATTCGAGGAACCCGCAAGCTTTGTGTGTGGGTGGTAGATGTCATGGATCAAGTTGAAAAGCAACGAGAAACAAAGGATTTAGTTGTCGTCGTTACCACGAAGTCGTCATCCGTGCGGACACTTGAAGAACCTACGGTAGTAGTTGGCTCGTTTCTTGGATCCGTCGGACGCACAACATTGTCCGAAAGCCGCAATGGCGCCGGGCGCTCATGCCACTCGGCACTCCAAATGGGTCGAGCTCGGAAGACATTGTGATGTCTTGAGGAGATGTGGTAGTATTGTGATGTCTTGAGGAGATGTCGTGGTATTGTGATGTGTTGAGGAGATGTGGTATGGAACACATATGAGGCCTTTATGTGGCGGGTTATACAGTGCGATGGGCATAGTCCATGGAGAGGATCTTTTCGCTTTTCACGGATTCGGTGTAGCAATAAATGGCCCTATGTAGACTTTTCGAGACTACGGTCTCGTAATAAATTAAATAGTTCGTAGCCTTTTCGAGATTGGACCATTCAATTTATTTGGTACAACATAGCCTTTTCATTGTTTTACGCTATAGGCCTATGTCATCCCAGTCATCGGGTTTCACGACATCCGGATAAGGGATCTTATCTCTCATCCCATTCAATTGGCTTCTTGTCATCGGTCGGGAGTAGTCTTGGGTGGGATAAATCTTGGCCCGTTTGTCATCTCACTTCAAAAATGCCCGTTTGTCATCTCACCGAGTGTAGCGCCCTTTTTTGACGTCTCTGTGGAAAGGTGACATGTATTGTCACATCTCAATGTAAAGATGGCCCCTTTCGTCAAGTATGTACACGGAACTGTTATCTTTTTTTTGTGGTCACTGCATGAAGCTGCCCCGTTTTGCTATAAGTAGCACGGTTGGGGTCCCATGACATTGTAAATCCAACACGGTTGAGCTTCCTATATTCGTGGTGAAGCCAACCATGTCGGAGCCGAGGGGCGATGGGATTTGGGTCACCGAAGGAAGACATTCCCTTGGAAAGGAGGATATGTTCGGTCCACGATCTGGATTGATACCAAGCCGTGCTCAACCGGCGTGGCGAAATGCATACACAATGAGTGCAGCGGTCGTGCGGATCTTGGATGGCCCGAGCGATGGCGGGCGACGTTTCTTCGATGCTCACGCTCCGGGGTACAAATTAGTAATATTACATTTATTATGGCTTATGGACCCTCGAAGTTTACCGTCCTTTTTGCGGATGGCAAATCGACTTCTCATTGGATCGACCCTCCTCATGAGCGGTATTTTGATCGTTATGTGGCTACATTATGGACTCGAATATGGGACTTGGAGTACCGAATGGAGAGTCTCACGAGAGAGAACAACGACCTCCGCGAGCGGATGCAGCGAGAGAGGCAACGAGGAGGTCGTGAATATAAAGCTCTTATGATCCCACATGTTCTGCGCCAACCCGAGCTGCATATGTGCATGCCACTACCACGACGGACGACCACGTCCGGCGACCCCTCGGCAATTCTCCATGTGGGTGCCACGAGGCTCGTTTGGCATGTAGGTAACGAGGTTATGGTTGTGTCGTATTTTAGTTCATGTATTTGTATCAACGTGTTGATCTTTGTGGGGTAGGGCTGTTGTGTTGAATTAAAATGTTGGGTGTACTACTTTCCATAAATTCGTATGTGCAATGTATGTGTTGTTTCGTATTATGGCGGGCAAAGCATTATCGATTACGGTGTGGGATGATGAAATAGGCAATAGGACGAGCAATGTTCGCCATGAGAGTTGTCGTGGGGCGTTTGACGGACTAGAGTGGAAGATAAATTTAATGTTGTGTGCTATTTTGTTTCTTGTGATTATTGTTATCCTCAAGTTGTAGTCTTGGAGGTTCTCCTCGTGTATGTTGGTAATGTTTTATGCTATGTTGTCGTCAAGCTATTTTGGAGTCGTTTCGGATTCGAGAAGCAAAAATTAATAAGCGATAAATTCGTATCACTACCTTTTGCGATCGTTTGCGAAACATAAAATCATTGCGAGAATTATAGGACAACAAAGTATCATTACAACATATATACAACGACCCACAAGCCTACACATAAATATCACGCCTCCTAGCCTTACCCTTACCCTTACCAAGGCGTCGGTGCACAGGTGTAACGGCTGGGCTCATGGCGGCGTCTGCGTGGTCAGTTGTGAAGGTGAGTCTCGGGGCGCCTCTGAGTGAGGCAGGCCTATCTCATCGTAAGTCTGCTTGCTCCACCTCGTCGTCGTCCTCACCCCTCGTCGGGAAAGTGTCGCTCGTGGGGATGAGCTCTGTCGTGTGTAAGACCCTCGCAGGAGTCGGGTCCGTAAGTCGTGTCGCGAGCACGTGTCACGTCCCTCCCGCGGGTCTTGCAACCACAACGACTAGCCGCGGCGTGAGCGACACGCTAGCCTCGTCATCCAACATTTTGTTAACCAACAAGATACGAAGATATTACGTACTAATTTTGTAAGTGGCTTTGTCGAAGCATACCTCTAGGAAGGTAAGCGTCTGGCGTCGCCGACGTCTGGAGAAATGCTCTATGTCTGTCTGGAATTGCTTGATGTGTTGCCACAAACAAGCAAAAGAATGAATAATTTCTTTGTATGTAGTGATATTTATATCTATTGGAAAATAAACAATGAGATTGAACATTACCACGGTCCGGGGTGGTGCCGTCTCCACTGCGTCCCAAAGCGAGTCGGTTGGTCGTCTGGCGTGTCTTCGTCGCCCAGGGGCGCAATGTCGGCGTAGTCATCCACGAGTCCATTGGCCCTTAAGCTTGGACCGCGTCCCAGCGGTACCAAACTTGGTACCGCCGGAAGTTCTCGTTCTTTGTCGGCTCGTCGTTGTCCTCCACGTGGTCTGAAAGTGTCCCCACTCCTCAGCGTACGTGGTGGTCTTGCTTTCAAGTCTGTGACCTTCTTACATCGTAAGCGATCAAATCGCACGTCACGTAAACCAAGCGTTAAAAATAGAAAAAGTTACGTGCAATTGGAATCCAAGGTTAGAATTGAAATTGCATGCCACTTACTTGTGCAAGGCCACGGGCGTGGAGAAATGCGCTCACGGCCACGGTGCCTCGGACCAAGCGGCGTGCAACTCTATGTGGCGGTGATACTCAACGACATAAAGCAGATAAGAGGCACCTCTTCTGTAGAGGCCTCGTCTATCTTTGCATAGTCTTGTTGAGCGAGCGGCCTCCACCTCACGATCGGCGTCGGCTCCCACTTAACTTGCATTGAAACAATTTAACGTTAACGGTCATATCCTAACAAATGAAAATCACGATACCAAATGGAATTAACTTACACTAGAGGCCGTGGCGCATCTAGCTCGTTCGTGTACTCTAGGTAGGCCCTCTTCGTCCGGGCGTGAGGCCGAGACACTGGTCCCAAAGATATGCAAGTGTCGGACGTCGTGAGGAGGAACCTCTGCGAACCACGGACGAGGAGGCGGCGTGGGACGACCAAGCGGTGAGCGACACCACATCCACAGTGGAGGAGGTAAAGGCAACCACCTCTTGTCGCGTTCGGCGAACTCCGGCGACACGCCTCGCGGGTGGCGGTAAAGGCATAACACCGGAAGCCAGTTTGTCTTGCCCGCCGTGTCCCGGTCGGTGAGGCGGTGGATGTACATCCAGGCCTTGTCCCCGTCTTGTCGGGGAAGAGCATACGCAAACAAGTGCGATATCCATGCCTGCAATTACATGTAAAATGATATTAAATAAAACTATGTCAATTTTAGCAAAAGCTCGATTAGGCGGCGAGTTGGCTCGATATCCACCCCTACTGCGGTGGTAGGCAGCGTGCGCTTTCGTCCGCGTGTGCGGGACACTCGCAAAAGTCTGCCGGAGCCATGTGATCGAAATTCGAGTGCGATGGGCGCCTCGGCGAGAAGCTCAATCCAGGAAGGCCTCTACTCGGGCTCTCCAACCGATGAAACACGCGCGGTCCGATCAGCGGGCGGTAGTGAATGGCGACACCAAGGATCTTCGAGTGTCACGGGCGTAATAGTCATCTCACCGAAAGGAGGTGGAAGCGTGAGTCTCGGCCTCCACCTACGATACAAAAAGTGGAGTACATGTCGGAGAATTTGAGGCGCACATAGCCGACCAACAATGAACATGCAAGTGGAGCAATGGTTTAGGATAATACACATCAATCGGTGCGATGATGGCGGGGGTTGAAGGTGGGCAACCCACGGCGAACACAGTAAGAGATGGCGTCTAGGCCACCCTCTCCGGGAAGGGTGTACCTCTCGTCGTCTGCATGTCCGGGAACCCGTCATGGGTTCGAGGACGAAGGATGGGCAACTCCTGTATAGAATAGAACACTTTTTTTGTTAATGCATCAACATAAATAATTAATTGTACAATAAGTGATGAAGCGGTACCATCCCCTCCGCGGTGAGCCGTCCTCGGTGGTTCTCCTCGTAGTCTTGCGTCTAGCGGTGGAATGCGCCATCCTACAAAAAAATTGATTTTGTCGGTCCAACATAGAAGTAAACAAAAATTGAACATGCATACAATATGGAAATAATAAGAAATTAAATAAGAAACATAGCAAATTACATATGAAAAAAAAACTAGCGAACTATGAAACATAACGAATAACAAGCACTCGCACCTTTTGACTAAGTGGCCAATGGCATGTGCGTGAATTGTGGCCAAGTCTACCACATCTGCTACATTGGTTCTGCTCGGGGTTAGTAAGAAATGGGGTTGCTCTCCCTCGCCTCGTTGTTCCTGGAAGCTGATCCATAACCATCTTGTGTCTCGTCCTTTTCCTGGTTCCACGTTTGTTCCAACGGCTACCCGGATCCGCAATGTATTTGGGCGGTGTGCGGTGGCCACTCTCCTCATCCCGATAAGGCTCGAAGCGGGAGACCACGTAAGCACAAGGTTGTCAACACCGAACTCCCGATGTATCTTGCTCTCGTAGTCAAAGTTGCGATGCCTCGCTGCTGCCACATAATGAGAACATGGAAAGTGGTGCGCCTCGGTTTACCACATGTGCATGAGAAAGCAATAAGGACAACCTTATGCCTCCTCGTCGGCCGGAGCTCTCCATCAGTCGTTGTACCACCCCTTTCTACAACCTCGTAAGTGCCCGTGGCGCTGTCAAAACAATGTACCTCATGTGCCTCAGCCCTAGCCTTTGCCTTTTCAAGGTGGCGCTTCGGTTTTGGCGCCCATCTCACTTGTTTACTCTGTGGCGCCATTGCATGTGCGTGTCTTCGTTGAACCGGGCAACAAGCTTGTAAAGGTGAAGGATACGATAGCATTGACGGGCATACCACGTATACCCCTAAGCAAACTATTGAAGGATTCGGCCATGTTGCTTATGCGAAACTCGTACCTCCGACCACCGTCGTCATGAGCCCTTGTCCATTTGTCGACATCTCTCATCAATCCGTCAACCACTTTGTCTACCTTCTGCGTTTGTTGCGATATTAAGTGCTCAACTTTTCTGGAAGAACTTGACCTCTAGCATTCTAGCGACCTCCTCGAGCGGAGGAAAGTTATCCTTCGTACCATCCTTACGGAGTAGATTCTCGGCAAGATGCCGAGTACACCAACAGTGGTGCAAAGCTGCATACCCCGGTATCTGCTCTGTCTGCGGCGACAAGTATGCCACGGTGTCTATCGGATATGACATCCACCTCCCTACGGGGCCGACCACGTGCCTCCGAGCGAGCCGCAAGAACCATCCCGGTGTCTTTGTTCTCCTCTCAACCAAAGCAAGCGCCAAAGGAACCAGCGCGTTGTCTGCGTCACATGAAATGGCTATCGAGTGTGCCACGGTACACCAAGAAAAGCGTACCATCAATGGAGCGACGGGACGACAATGCCGAAAGGCCTCGATGGGCGAGCAAAGCACCGAAAGCACGGAAGAATATCGCATCCCATCTTGAGTCCATTCGTTTGGTTTGGGACGTACTCATAATGCATGCTGGATTAACCGCTTTGATTGCATTGAAGAGTCTTGGCAGCGCAAGTACCCATCTTCCAGTCCCCATATATCATCTTCGGATCGTTGCTTTGCCCTCCATGCTTTTCCATACCTTATCTCGTATCCAAATTTCTCCTTAACAATCCCGACAAGTGTCTTCACCTTCATATTGGGTTCTCCCTTTACTATGTGACACGGTGACTTGGCAATAATGGTAGAGGTCAGCTGGATGCTTGTTTGAGCTCGCTTGGCACAAGTGTGTGGGCCAACGATTCTTGTGATCTTGAACTTTCCGTGTCCTTACATTTCCTAGCACAAACCCTCCATTCACATGTTTCCTTCTACTTTTGGCTGTACCTCCGCTCCACATAAGAATGCCTCACCTTGAATGGCCTTTTACGAATCACGCATACTCCTGCGACCACCTTCTCAATGCGGACAAGTCCTCAAACATCATACCCTTCTCAATTGTCATGCTTGAACCGGCCTCGGGAGCATCTAGCGACTCGTCATCCCTTCATACGCATAAGCCCCATGAGAATGCCTAAGATCGTGAATTCATGAGCGATGGATCCGGCCGAGGCAATAACGCTGATCGGCTCAATATCACTTTCGGTCAATTTGTCCAAAAGGCGGTCATCGTCGAAATCAACGGCCCTTGCGATCTCGTAAGGATGCGGATCATCCACAATTTGAACATCCACCTTTGTTGGGTCCACATACTTCTTCAACGTTGCGGATGGAGCAGCGGGAGGAACACCAACATTATCATGAATGTCTCCGCATCATAAGCATGAAAGCGATGGGATTTAGACAAAAAAGCAGCAATGACGGAAAAGGCTAAAGTGTGGCTCGACACTTCGGGATGATCACGAGGGGCGCCACAACATCATCGGTCGATATTCAACTCGAGCGGTTGAGTAATCGAACCTCGTTCGGGCGGATGAGCATCGGGCACCTCGGGCACTTCTTCCACATCCACCGCAAGATCCGTGCGGAGGGTCAAAGGTGCTGATCACCTAGTTACGGTGAATAACCGTGAGTGGTGGGATCAATGGACACCTTCCGCACAACAACGTCCAAACATTTTAACTCATTCCTCATAACCAATTTGACATATTTGTCCCACTCATCCTCTGAACCAATTAAGATCAACCGCTTTGAGAATTGTGTCTTTCGAACCGAGTGAAGTAACCCCTCAAGCGTGATGCTCTCCTCGTTTCCATGACAATGCGGCTTCTCCAGAGCCCTAGCAACCAACTCACTAAGCGACGGTAGATCACCGAATATCGAGGCACCATTTGCATTTCAACAAATTGAACATTTCTATAATCATCACTTGTCACTGCCTCCATGATAAAGGTTCACTAGGTTGTCCATCTAGTTCATACACAAAACCAAAATTAATACCTTTAAGCGAAATTTTGGATAAATCACATGCATACTTGTTTAAGCAATAAAATATCTAAATGAACCCTTTCCCATTCAAACATCTATATAGTCACATGAGATTTTATTTAATATCATACTTGTCTAAATGAACCCTTTCCCATTCAAACAAATATAAACGCACTCTTGTTCAAACATCTATATATCTAATAGGATCGGATATAGCCGGCCGGGAGGCGGCGGGCGGGAGGCGGCGGGGCAGGCGGGGCGGGGCGGGAGGCGGGGCGCGGGGCGGGTGGGCGGGGGCGGGCGGGGGCGGCGGGGCCGGGAAGGCGTCGGGCAGATCACAAATAGACTCTAGAAATTAAACTACTACATCATGCGCAAATTCTTGAGTTAAACTACTACAACATAGAGCAATTCTAGAACAATTTAATAGAGCACAAATAACACAACCACTGATCACATTCATCACAGTGCAAACTTATCAGAATCCATTTCAATGCTCAACAATTCATCTCAAATCACATTCACAGTTCATATAACAGCATGCACAAAAGAGCGGTAATTATGATATGGAGATATCTAGAAGGAGGAGAAGCGGCGAGGCGATGGGGATGGGGGCGGAGGCGGCGGCGGGTCGGGGCGGCGGCGGGCGGAGGCGGCGGGGGCCGGGGGGCTGAGGCGGCTGGGCGGCGGGCAGGCGGGTGGCGGCGAGGCGGGCGGGGCGGGAGGCGGGCGGAGGGCAGGCGGGCAGGGAGGGCGGAGGGAGGCGGCAGGCGGCCGGGGCCGAGGCCGAGGCGGCGGGGCCGGGCGGGGCAGGCGGGCGGGGCGGGCGGGCGGCCGAGGAGGGGGCAGGGCGGACGGGCGTTGTGGAATGAGCAGTCGGGGCTCGGCCGTTTGTATTTTCACTGACTCGGCGCCAAGATCTATGGCGCCGAGCTCGGCATCCGACCAGCGGCGACCTCGGCTCCCCTGCACGTCGGCGCCACGCAAGCCACCACTGTTGTGGGCTCGCCCGACTCGGCCCGTGGTCCACGGCGCCGAGATGTGTTACCTCGGCGCCGTGGGTCACGGCGCCGACCCCTGAGTCCAAAAGCGAATTAAAACTACCAGGGGTCTAAATGTGAATATTTTTCAAAAAGGGCTAGAATACAAAAATTCGGTCTCTCACGTTGGTATTTGTATTTTGTAAATAAATCGAATATAAATCTGAATATTTTGAATATGAATATAAATCAAATATTATAATAAATATAAATATAAATTAAATATCTACCCAATTAGATCAATTTGGATATCATCGTAGTTTATATAAGATGAAGACATTAATAACCTTTTTTCCTCGTACAATCACCGTTTAATCCTTCTAATTTATTTACTTCACCTAAAAACACGGATTTACGCTTAATTAAAAAAACTTGTCTAACTAATTAGTCGTATTATAATAAAATATACATATTATTTCGTCAAATACGAATCTGATCTGAGATAGTCTGAATAAAATAATATTTTGGGTGGTACAAATCCATACCATATTTGTATTTATATATATATATATATATATATATATATATATATATATATATATATATATATATATATATATATATATATATTTATTTATGTGAATTAGAATATGAATACAAATAGAATAGAAATTGTTAATTAAGTAAAAAATTTATGTTATATTCGTATCCTATCGAATATAGTAACTGAATAATATGGATAATTTGTTCTCATTTTTCACCCTTAGTGGCGGGGGAGACGGACATAGAAGGCAAGGAGGGCGTTGGCAACATAGCGGTCGGTGAGGAGGCCCGCGGGCGTGGAGCCACTAGCCGAGGCGGGGCGGCGGGTAGCGGAGCAGGACCATGGCGAGCGGGAGGGGAGGAGGGGTGCGCGGCCGCAAGGTTCCCCACGGTGGGGAGGTCATGGGAGTTGAGGAGGAGGAGGACGGCGAGGTGGGACGCCGAAGAGTAGAGCCTCCGTGAGGCCATCGTGCCATGGAGGCGCAGCACTCCGGCCGGCGCGGACGGGCGGGGAGTGGTGCGAAGTCACCGCATCGTTTTCGTTTTCGCGGAGGATTGCGGCGCGGACGGCGAAGGAAGGATTGGTGCATGCGGTCGCCGTAACGTGCTAAAGTGCGGTCGATCTATCTTCGCTTCGACCCTACTCCAGTCTCAAGGCGGTCGAGATCTCGAGCCAGCTGGATTCCGTTGCTTTTCCGATCAACAAACTGGGATGCTATTGTGCGTTGATGTGGCAACTGGTTTACTATTTTAAGAAGTCAATGGCTGAATTCAGCGTAATGCCCTGTAACGACATTGCAATAAAACCACGGGAGTACTAGAGGGTTGATGGCTCTACAAAAGCCAAGGTACGTTTTTATACATGCAAACACCGAAACACGTGTGTTATGTAGAGAATGTAAAAAGATTAGACTTACATGTAGGCTCTAAGATTACACCATGCCCACTTTATAGAAGAAAAACTACTATAGCAATATGCAGAGATTGCTAAGGCATATAGTGCTAGCCAGGATGACGAGGATTAAGAATCCATGATAAATAACTTGCTATCTATAGCAGTTGTTGGAATAAAGTATAGTCAATAGCCTCCGAGTATACCCCTTGGAGGAGTATGTGCTTACTTCACACTAGGCGATAATCAGTGGCGGAACTAGGATTTAGCTACGCCCCAGGCTGAACTCTAACCTAAAACTAACGCCAATTTGTACCCATACCAAGATATAACAACGATATATAATAATTAGCTAATTGCATTCGATATGAAACTTGAGTTTAATACTAAACAAGTAAATATAAAGTATAATAAGAAAAATATGGCATAATATTAAAATATAAAAAATGTAACATGACAGAGATACAATTTGAGCACCTAAATTACGAAGATTTGCTCTTTATCCTATCCTGTCATTTCTTCATTGATAGTTGGACATGAACCGAACACAGTAAAGGCAACATATAAGAGTAAATCAAACATGTGTATAAATAAATACGAACAACATGAAGTTTACATTTATAAGAAACTAACTTACCACTAGCACGAGATAATTGTCTCTTACGTGACCTCATCCCTTGAAAACGCTCTAAAATCTTATCATCATTAATGTTTGCAAATATGTCTCGTTCAATATAGCATATCATAGTATGATTCATCCACTCATCATTCATCTTATTCCGTAAATCAGTCTTAATAATCTTCATAGCCGAAAAGGCTCTTTCTGATTCTTTGTTGCCATAGGTAAAATCAAAGCCAATTCAATGAGACGATATACCAATGGAAAAGCGTGTGTCTATCGATCCGAACCATCTTCACAACAAGATTTCCTAAGTCAATACAATTTGCAAAATCTAGATCACCTCTCACGCTTCAATTTATGCGGATTGTGCTACATTGAAAAATAAGATGACAATGTCTTTGCCCGCTTCATTTTCTATGACTAATAACTCTTAGTTTCCTACAACGAAAATTCACTAGGATCAATCAATCACATTTCAATATATCATTTGAATGAACCCCTTATATATGCTCAATCTGGATTTTCACATATAAGAACAAAAATATCCTACTAAGCTACTCCTAGCATGCTAATCAGACGACGGACTCATATGCTTCACATTTCACATATCCTCAATTCATTCATTTCACAATTTCACCGATCATACGATTCATACCGAGAGGGCCGTCCGAGGCCTCGGGCGGTCGAGCCGAGGAGGAGGGGCGCCGAGCCGAGGAGGAGGGGCGCCGCGCCCGAGACGACGACGAGAGCGGCTGGAGCGGCGGCGGCGGGCGGCGGGCGGCGGGCGGGCGGCAGGCGGCGGAGGCGGCGAGGCGGCGGCGAGCGGTTGCGGGCGGCGGATCGGCACGACGAGCCAGGCCGCGGCGGCAGGCGGTGGCAGGCGGGCGGCGGCGGTGATGATGCGGCGCGCGGCCAGCGGCGGCGGGCGTCTGTGAGGCGGGGCGGCAGTGGTTGGGGCGGGCGGGCGCGGGCGTGCGGCGGCGTTGGATCGGCGCCCGCGCTGAGCTCGGCTTCTCTGCTGCTGGCGCTCGCGGCTAGGGTTTTCCTTTACGCTTTCGGCGCCGCGTGGAGACAATCTTGTGGCCGCTTGGGTGGGGTGGGGTGGGCAGCGGCGTGAAGCCGTGAAGGCAGTGGGCAGCCTGTGGCAGAGGCAGACGAGGCAGTGGGGCGGCTTTGTGAATTCTGAAATTTATATGGGCTACTAGGGTGAATACTAGTAATAATATCACAGGTGAACTAAAAATAACTGGGCTATACACTGTGAATTTTTTCACACCCCGGACTGGAGCCTACCTTGCCATGGGCCCAATTCCGCCACAGGCGATAATTACTTACCGTGTTCAAGAATTGACACGTGGACTCCCTCACCCAATGAGTAGAAGAGTATTATATATTTATATTATCGCGTGCAGTAGACGGAGGAAATGTACGTAGTTGTGTCTTTTGATATAACCTAGCTTTTCTCATGTCTCACTGATAAAGGGGTGTTTTTTTTGCTGCGGCTTATAACTTTTGGTGAATTTTTAAATTTTAGTTTGAATTTTGGAGATCGATACTCACCTACGATTTTGGCTAGTACAGATGTTATTTTAACGTGTACTACGTTTAACTTGTAGACCCTGTCTTGAGAAAATACTCCGATTGAAAGTTAGGTATCACTTCAAAGTCATTTTGCCTGCTCAAGGATCGAAGAATGAAGAATCGTTAGTAGCAACCGTCTCCATATGCACCAATTCCAGGAAGTAACAAGACACCTCTTCATCGGATACAACTACCACTTCTTCAATGCTATTTAAGGCGAAGTCGAGCAATGGTATGGGAGAGATCTTATCTAATCTACAGCGATGCGGGGGAGACCACGCGAACCCTTAGAGTTGGCCTGATCTTACGGTGACCATAATTACACGGTTGACAAAGATAACTCAACCGAAACAATACGATTCAAGATCGTACCATAACGATCACAAGGGTAACTCGAAGAAAGCAACACGATTTGATAAATGAAGTAAACTTGTGTCAAGCAAGACTACAACCACCATAATCGTGTCACAACCTTCACAAGAATCCAATCCACACAACTTGTTATCAAGAGCACGAAATGGTTGATCACGACAAAATCACTTTAAACAAACTCAGAGAACTTGCAAAGACATATAAAAGTCACTCAAACCCTCACAAGATAATAGGGATACAGAATCCAAAGGCTAACATGGCATACACTTAATTCATATTCATCAACATTACATTCCATCTTTTGGACTGTGGCTTATGACTTATAGCTAAAATTTTTGAATTCTGGCTGTTTGCGAGAGAGAGAGTATAGAGAGAGATACTCGCATGCAATTTTAACCGATATAATAGAAGTCAATACACTGTCTACATAACCAATTTGTAGATCTCACATTGAAAAGACACTCCGCTTGAAAGCTAGTTACTGTAGATAAGCTAAAAGCCATTAACCCAAAAGAACGATCCCATAAATTTCTAAGTCGGTGTTACAATAATCGACTGCTACATTGTTGCTGCTATAGTACACAAATAAATAAATAACACTATTTGGTTTCCTTGTGGAACAAGGAAGAAAAAATATATCTAAATTAGATTTGATTTGCTTAAGCTATAAGTAACTTAGATATTTCTTTCTTCTAGAATTTTTATCAAACCGGTTAAACCAACATGGAGCTAGCATTTAAACTAGTGCCTTGAAGCTTTTCCAACATCTTCTTTTGGATAATTTGATGCGACTTAGTATCTTTTTCCAGTTGACAATTGCGGTGATCACTAATATATATGACTGGTGCTGATTATATCCGCACCATTCTCCCTCCCTTCAAAAAAACTGCACTCGCCTTTTTATTTATGGTGGAAGAATTCATCTCCAATTCTAGGACAACACACACACAATTGTATTATCTTATGCATTTGTTTTTCTTTCTCTTTGTATGCATCAAATACCTTCTAATGATTATCTTGGTGTCATTGATGAATCTCCACTTTTGGCACATCCGCAACTTTAATTTTAGACAGTGGTGTTAGAGAAATTTGCTGTCCTTTCTCATATTATTGTACTGCATAGGATCACAAACAAAACTAGAAGGAATAGGATTTAAAGTGTTACCATCAAAATCCTTTCCATCTTACCATCAAAATCCTTTCCATCTTATTTTGGTGGTTCTCTCATTTCAAAGTGGATGCTTTCAACCTTACTTTTGGTGGAATCACACAACTCACTTGAAATACTTTTATTTTGTGGAATTGTGGATTGTGTACTATCATTCTCATTGGGCTTTGATGCATCACTATGGCCTCCTTTTGGTGCTTGGTTTATTCTCGTTTGTTGATTTTTAGTAGCACCTCGTCTCTCCATGCGGCACACATTTCCTCATCCATAGGCATGAAACGTGTTGGCCTACCATTCGAAGTGAAGTCATATCCCTTGGTGTGCCATTCTTGATGCGATGCATCGAACTCCTTGTATTATGGATCTCTCAGCAAAAGATGACACCAGACTATAGGGATTGAAATAATATCACACAAAATCTCACAAGAGAATTTGCCCAATGAAAACAGTACCTCAACTTGATCCATAATGTCGAGCATACCGTCGTACCATTTTAGCACATACGGTTGAGGATGTGGGTTGTAGGTAGCTCTAGCTTCTCAACAAGCTCAATACTAGCAGCATTGATTGAACTCGTGTGGTCGATGGACATGGCACAGACCTCCCTTCTCACTTTGCAGTGAGTATGGAAAGTCTAATCCATGCCATACATTTCTTCGTAGCTCAACTCTGCCTGGAACTGCCGAAATCTATTATATTATTAAAGTAAAGGCAAAAGAAGCCACCATATTCTCTTATTTTACAGTTAATGTGGGAATTTCTATCCCTTGAGAGTGAACGTGGTAGCTCCTTTTGCCTTACTTTAATAATATAATAGATTCCTATGTAAAATTTTAAAAATAATTTGGAAAAAAGTTAACAAAAATTAATAACTGGATTTGTATATGAATTCCAATAAAAATTACTGAAATTTGGAACAAAAAATAAAATAAAATATGCAATTTGATTATGATATGAATTCTAAATTAAAATATCTAAATATCTATAAATAACAATAAAAATTAAGACAAATTAGTTATTGGATTTGTATATGAATTCCATCCAATAAAATTAAAATTAGAAATAGAACACAAAAGAAAATTTGCAATTTAATTTCCATACAATTCCAAAGTAAAATCCTTAAATATCTAAAATTTGGAATAAATTAAATATAATTAGCAATTTGGTTTCCATATGAATTCCAAATTAAACTCTGTAAATAAATATAATTTAGAATACAAATTAAACAAATATTAGCAATTGGATTTGTGCATTATTTCCAAAAAGTAATTTAAATTTGGAATAAAAATATTATAAAGTTAGCAATTTGATTTTGATAAGAATTCCAATCTGAAATCCATAAATAACTATAATTCTAAATAAAAATTAAACATAAATTAGCAAGTAGATTTGTATACAAATTTTAACAAAAAATAATTGAAATTGAAAGTAAATGCAAAATAAAATTTGCAATTTGATTTTCATACAATTGCAAAAGTAAAATCCTCAAATAACTAAAATTCAATATAAATTAAATAAAATTAGCAATTTGGTTTGTACAGGAACTCAAATAAAAATAACTAAAATTTTTAATAAAAATAAAAGTTATAATAAGTACGGCATGAATGGTGTTCGAGGAGACCACGAAAGAGTGCAATGGTATTGATTTGTCCAACAAGAAGAAATTGATCCACCGGGAAGTAAAGAGCTAAGGCAATGGCAGTGGAGATGAGGACAATATCGTGCTACCCACCTTAACCATTCAACAAGGACAATATTGTGCTACTCGCTGAAATCATTGAAGATAAAGATCGGAGTCAAGGGAGCCAAGGGCCACGATGACGAATAGTGATTGTCAGCATTGTCGAAGAAGTCAGTGTCCAAATAAGCTGGATAACAGAGAAGCTTTTGGCAGAGAGAAGATGAATTTTTTTCATTGAAGATGGGCTATAATGATATTGGGCCATCATGTAGCTAGAAGTGTGCTATCGCTGGTAAGGGGCATGATGTCACCTATGATAATGAGAAGATTCTCTATATCATTAGAAAGTGACTAAAGTAGACATACCGGTATTAGTGAAGATGCGAGATCACCGCGGTTAGTGAGAAAACCATAGAGTTGAGGCGGCCAATGTTGAAGAAGAGGAGCGATTCTTCTAATAACCAACGAATGACAAGTGCTCTTCCTTGTTTAGATCCTATTTCAATCGAAACTTTCCGCGTCGATCCTTTTTAACATGGGAGAAAATGGACATCGAGCATGTATAACATCATGCATGTATAATACATGCATATGTAGAAATAGAAGCACGGATGTACATAAACAGAGGAGTAAAGAGCTCAAAATAAAGATGGTGCAGCCATAGGGAATAGATTTAGGGCCACTTGAGAGAACGTGGCAGATGTCCTTGGCGGGGATCAGCGACAGTTGCACGTGTATGCATGTTTGATGTTGCAATGGTCAACATGAAACAATAATTAAGAGAAGTAGAAGATAACTATGTGGTAGAGTATTGTATTGGAACAGATAGCAGCTAAGAGATTGTATTGGAATAGGTAACAATTAAGAGGATCGATCTAGAATTGAGCGTGCTCTTGGAGGTTGAAGTAGAAAAGTTACAATGACAAGAAGAGATAGATAACATATGGTTCGGTGGGGCAGCTGGTGTGTGAGGGATTATAAGTTCAAAGTAGATCGCACCATGGTGTATTAGTGTATGCGTGAGAAGTATGCTCTAATACCATATAAACTAATAAGATTGCCGCACATGTAATCAACATATTACTTTGACATTAAATAGATGTATATACACATATATATTTTCGAAAAGAGTAACTAATGGAGAAAGAATAAGAGCATGCAACTGCATGATTCATGAATATAGAGTGTTTATTTTTTTTAAGAACATTAATCAATCGCATGATCCATGAATATGGAGTGTTTATTTTTTTTAAGAATCTTAATAAATCAATCTCATACTTTAATTACATCCCTCAAGTTGTATTTTCCTTCAAGCTTCTATTAACATTTCTAATGTTTATGATGTATTAAAAATCCTAAATAGCTTATAAGATACATAAACATATTCTCAAACATCAAAGTTATATCATTTAATATTAAAAGCTTTAAAATCAATCTAACCATACAATTCATGAGTTATCATGCTAATTTAAATAAAAAATTGTAAGCCACAGTTTTAAAAAACTCACCCATGAATTTCATTTCATAGGTGCATTCCAGTGAGATCTGGCGTCTCTGGCGTTCCCATTGTGTGGCGCGAACCATACCAGGCCGAGGGCCGATCAGTCAGCCCATTCCCAGCCCATCCACAGGAGCCGGCCACGATCCGAACAACAAACTACCGTTTTTCCATCTCCCTGCCGATGTGATACGAGCCGAGCCGCCTCCTTAATCCCTAGCGCCCAAACCCTCCCTCCCCCATCGCGCGGCGGTGGCCCAGGCCGGCGAATTCCCTCCCCTCCTCCTGCCGCGGCGCGCAGCCTCCCTCCCTGCTCGCTCGGTCCTCCCTACTCCTCGCTGCCCTGCGCCGCCTCCTCTCTGTTTCTGAGCAAAGAGCGCGCTCGCGAATTCGAGCATGGCCGACGCTCGCCCCAACGAGGTTGGTATCGTATTCTTCTCCTCTCTAGTGCTAAGCCTCTGGCCGGCATGAGCATTACTGGGTGCTAATTATGTTGATTTTAGATGCCGTCAGAATTACTTGTGCATTTTTTTTTGCATGCTTCATTTCTCTGTTCGTAGAGAGTTGGAGCCCTTCTGTTGCCCCTTCGCTGAGTTTTCGGAAATAATTTCGTCGCTTTTGTCGGTATAATAGTTGGATACTAAATTTCCCTCAAATGGGCTTTCCTTCTCTGTTTCTTCTCTCTTTTTTGCCGATTGAATCCTAATAGTTTTTTTCTTTCAAATTAGCTGAAGATCAACCGGTACCGTTTGTTTAGACTGTAGATATCGCAGTTTGGGCACTTATGGCTTATTCTTCTCTGACAATTTTGTCTTACTTCTTGAGCAGGCAGCATCAGAGGAAGTGGATTCAATCCACTTCAGCTTCTATAACGAGGATGAAATTAAGAGGATCAGTGTTAAGTGTTGGAATTAATCTTGATAATTTGTACATAGTCGAGATGTTTGTACGTAGTCATAGTCGACAGGAGTGGTCGATAGTCGATGGTTGTAGTCGTCAGTGCATACTCGAGATGGTCGTTGTCGAGATGATCGTGGTTGAAGATGGCCGTGGTCGAACACCTGTGTGATCGAAGACGCCCGTGGTCGAATGCCCGTGGTCGAAGATGGCCGTGGTCGAAAGATGCTCGTGGTCGAGCCGCCGTGCGTGGCCGGCAACGACCACGTTGTAAGGGGTTGTTACGACCACGTTGTGGGCAGCGGGTACGACCATGTTGAAGCGGGCGGCTACAACCACGTGGAAGCAGGCGGTTACGACCACATTGAAAACGACTAGTAACAACCACGTTGTGTGTGGTCGGACGTCGTACGACCACGCTGTGTGGTCGGAAGCCACTACGACCATGTTGGTTGTGGTTGAAGGTCGCGGAGCTAGTTACGACCACGTTGTGCGTGGTCGGAGTTTGTTATGACCACGGTGTGTGTGGTCGTAACAGGGCCTTGTGTGTAGTCGGTTTCGACCACGTTGTAGTCAGTTACGACCACGGTGTGAGTGGTCGTAACAGGACCTTGTGTGTAGTCGGTTACGATCACGGTGTGTATGGTCGTAATAGCTCTTGTGTGAGCGGTCGGTTATGACCAGTGTGGTCGTGGACGATCGGTCTGTATGAAGTCGACTAGTGCAGCGATTGCGCGGTCGAAACTCGAGTGCCGTGGTCGAAGCCAAACGGTCAAAGAGCAGCTGAAGTGGAAGCCGTTGGCTGAGATCGTGCGGCAGGTCTCTCGAGAAGTCAAGTCGGCGCAGTGAGTAGTCGCAGGCGTCGGCACGGGGAAGCGCGAGTGACTCAGACGCGACAGAGCGCGTGGTCGACCGGTCACGAAGCGGTTGTCGAGCTTGGATTGGGCGGCGATTGCGGTGGCACTGTAGCAATCGTCAGAACTCTGCTCTGGTTGGGCAGCAGCTGCGGTGGCACTGTAGCAGTCGTCAGAACTCTTCTCTGGTTGGGCAGCAAATGCGGTGGAGTACTACAGCTGTTGCCAGCGATGGAATAGAGCATGGGCAGGCGGCAGAAGCAATTGGGTGGTCGAACGAGCAGCGGAGCAGTTGAAAGCTCTAGGGCCGGATGTCTATATGTACCCTGTAACTAGTGTGCAGTGTGAATGAGAGTAGAAGAAAAAAAGAAAGAAAATTGTCCCCCAAACACTCTCCACCGTGTTCCGACTTAGTCCTCTGTTTCTCTTCGCCGTAGTCGTAGAGAGATGGTCGGAGACGCACTGTGTGTCGTCCGACAACAGCAGCGAACAGTTCGATCGCTAGTGTATTTGGACGTGTTGATCCGGTGTTGGTTTTTCATCATTAAGAAGATCACCAAGTCGGATTGTCTCGATGCCAAGAACTGCCCCGTGCCAGGTGGATTACTTGACCCAGCAATGGGACCCATCAACGATACTGACACGTGAGTTACTTATCCAACCTCCGAAACCATGCTATGGGAGCTCACATGCTAATTACAGCGTTGAATCCTAGAGATCAGTTCACAACGAAATGGTGCCGTCTTTGACTTGAGAACAATCTTGAGTAATGTACACATTTTTTGTAAACTTTAGGTCATCAAGGTTCAACATATTATCTCTTTTTATATATCAAATTATCAATTAGTGTATCAGGAACTGGAGTATAAATGTAGAGTTAAATGTGAGCTCTGCTAGGTTTGTTCTTCTAGTTGTCTGCATGGGGTTAATAAGTCGCCATCACTGGTCTGCCAACACTTATGTTATTTGATAAATTCCCTGAAGATGTTTGAAGGCGCTTAATTGCTTATTGCATTATGGTACGTCCAGTCTGATTGTTCAGACATTTCATTGTACTAGTACTTGGGTATATGTAATACACGCCACACAAAAAAAATGACACTCCGCATTGTATACAATCATTTTTCTAAATAGATATTTAGTCCTTCAAAAATTTAACAATGTCTTATTTAGTTTGTTCTCCACTTTCAAATAAAATTGAATTTAGTAAACACTATATTGCGCATTCGTGCATTGAACGTGTCTCATCAAAGCATATTTCATTGGCGGATATTTAATTGGAAGAATGGAACAAATTCAAAGAGGCCGTTGGACATGGTGGCCAATAATGAACTGTGTAGTGTGTACGCATTTTTCATGTTTCTCGACAATCTGTTGATGGGTTTTCCCATCAGATGGGATAATACCTCTTGCTTGTTTTCTGGGTTGTGGGATCATTAACGCTAATTATAAAGAGGATTACTTATTAGATACTCCTTGTGAATAGAATCTACACCATTACATGTCTAAGGATCACTGTTCTAAAAGGCGGCCTGGACAGCCACCCGGCGCTTCACCTAGGGTGGTAGTCAGGTCCTAAGGCATCGAGGAGGCTGGGCAGCGAAGATGGTGGTGCGCCAACATGTCGGCTCGACCATGACCGTTGCCGAAGTCGGAGAAGAGGTGCTGGAGGAGGGGGAGAGAAACAATCGAAGCTCATGACTCGTCGAAAATGACATCCTGAGAGATCCTCATCCTGTGAGCAATAGGGTCGTAGCAAACTAGCAATAATAACCCTTATGCTCAAGACTGTAGTCAAGAAAAATGCACTTAAGTGATTGAGCAATCAGTTTGGTGTGCTCACGAGGTGGAAGAAGGACGAAGCAAACAACCGAAACTGCAAAGGTGATTGTACTCTGGGGCTCGGCCATAGAGACGCTCGACAGGAGTAAAACCTTAAAGGGCAGTCGAAGGCTGCATGTTGATGAGAAAAGCAACAGGGGAAACAACCTCAGCCTAGAAGTGAGGGGAACATAAGAGGCAAGCATGAGAGCACGAGCAGTCTTAAGTAAGTGATGATGTTTACGCTCAAAGACACCATTTCGAGCGTGAGCACCAGGATAAGAATACCGGAGAAAGCGACATAAGGCAGCAGATAAATACTTACCAGTAGAGTCGGCCTGAAACAAATTGCCAAATCGAACTGAATGTGAACCATGGTGGAAAACATTTGGTAAATGGAGAGAACCTAACTGTGAGAGGACATGAAGTAGATCAAAGTATGACGAGAATAATCATCAATAAATATCACATAATATCAATGACCCCCTTTCGAAACGAAGGGAGCTGGACCCCAAACACCAGAGTGAATAAGATCAAAAGGACGAATAGAAATAGAATCACTAGAGGGATAAAGGAGCTGTAGATGCTTACCAAGCTTGTAACCTATACAATGTAAAGACGTGTCTCTAGATGGAGCCAGTCAAGCTCCCAACACGCAGATGGAGCCAGTGGAAGGCAGATGGAGCCAGTCAAGCTCCCAAAGACGCTGTGAATCACGGTGCCGAGGGCCAGTACCAAGCAAAGTCCCCATGCAGCGGTCCTAAACAAAACAAGAGTCAGACTCAAGGACAACACAATAGTCATGATCAGTGATCTGACCCTCGTGTGAGTGATGGAGCACTACCACTGCCCGGGAGCTCATGGATGGCCACCGGCCCATTTTGTTTTCTGGGGCTATTGTGGTGAGCAACCATGAGGTATTGGGGATTTGGTATGCACTAAAGAGTATGTTCATGGCCTGAGGGCTCCTAGGATGGCCACTAGTCTCCCTTGTTCTAGTATGGTGCACTAGAGGCTATTGCCTTGCCGTGGCTCTGTCGATTGATTCTAGTGTTAGCAAGAGAATGGAATGGTGAAGCTCATGATTTTACCTTATTGGCATCATTAGTTTGGATTAGATGTGTGGGGATGCTCTTGCTCTCACTAGGCTACGTTTTTCTGATTTGGCTAAGTTATGTGGAAGATTATCTTGTGCAAGTGTCCCTTGTCCGTGGTACCTTTCGGTGGTCCCTCGGTCTTGGCTTGATTTCCTCTTTTGGCTATGTTAGGGTTCTTATGAAGGTAGGGGTTTAAGTGGGCAGTGCTATCATCTTGGCTGCTTGCTGGCCAGTTGTGGCTTGTGAGTATTTTGGGCAATGGCTGTATGGGAGTGACTCACTATTGTGGTGCTTGTGATGGGTGAGGGCAGCCTTCGGTTTGCTATTGCAGTCCTTTGCAGTAGCTTGGCAGTGAGCTTTGTAGTCTTACTGGTGGCTTATGGTAGTGAGGTGTGGCTCTTCTCTTCTGCTGGCTTTTGTGGCTTTACCCATAGCTTTGGCTAGCCCTGAGGGTGACCAGTGGTTTATATGTGGCTTGTGCATGGCATTGAATGGCATGACTTATCAGGAAGGGAAAAATGGTAAGGTTAAAATATAAGAATGGTAATTTTACCGTCGAATGATGAAAACTCAAAACGCGAGAGATACCATTGGCCCTGGACAATCTTGACATCTTGGTGAGCGATTGTCCTTGTGCAATATTATAAAGTATTGGGTTCTAACGGCAATTGTTATTTAAATTTATTTTAGATTTATGTTTTATGGTTTTTGGCAAAAATGATTTTGCAGGTGTTCTTATTTAGGCTGATTGTGAAGATATGGATTTATTAGATGAAATTTGATACATTTGTGTAAATTTTGTATGAGATGAAATTGAAGTTTGTAGCATTGAGTTGTAATACTTTATTCTTTTGTAAATTCTGATATTGATAGCCTGTACATTGAATATGTATATGGTAAAGTTGAGTTCATGTGGCATTTATTCTTTTAATTAGGTTTTCTGTACTCGGACATTTTATTTTAATTAATTCGTATTTTATTCTGGCGTTGAATGTCTTAATCGTAAAAACGTCTTGAGAAGCATGAAGTGAACTAATCACAATATCACATATATGTATATGTGTATATAAATATAAATATATGTATTATATATAGGGAACATATAATATGCACTCACTGTTTAATAAAAGTAAAAAAGTTGCAAAAAATTCCGAAAAAATTTCTGGATGTATTTTATTGTTACTCCACTTATGTATAAAATTTTAAATTCAAATTCATTCTATATTAAAAGTACCACAAAAGAGAAAATTATGACAAATTTGAACTCTTAAAATTCATTCTATGTATACATATATATATATATATGTATATATGTATATATACATACACACACACATATGTATGTATGTATGTAAGAATTCTTTTCCGCACTACCGGGTGTATATGCTCCCACTTTCGATATACCACTTAAACAAATATTTTATATATCTTTATCATTTTTGGTATATTTAAATACTAATTTTATATTACTCGAATGCGATTTGGTTGAAAATTTTTTACCGGAACCCTTTATTTTTACTATATATCTTTTTCATACATAAAATGAGTATATACATAGATTATGTTACAAAAAATAGATTTTGAGGAAATTTTTTTATGGAACTCATTTTAAGTATCTTATAGTCATTATTAAAGTATGCTTAAACAGATAAAAATGTATAATAATATCATTTAAGCGGTAAATAATAAAGAGTATGGAATCTCATATATATATATATAGTATAAATAACAGGGGCATCATAGTGTCCAAGCTCTATGATTGAGACTTTTCATCAATGATTGATTCATCATGCTAAACCAATGACTTTCTTTCCAAATTGACGTTTTTCAAATTAATGAATTTTAATAAGTGTATGTATGTATGTATGTATGTCTCTCTCTGTATGTGTGTGTCCAGTTCGCATCATAAGGGCAGAGAGATGCCCGTGTGCCCGTGCGACAAAGGAGACAGACGACAGCGACGCCACACCACCGGCGGGGACAGGACACGCTGCGAATTCCACGGCTCACACCTGCAGCCTGCTGATCCTCGCCTGATCGATAGAAAGAGGCAGATCGATCCGTAACGAATATCTGCACGTTACCGCCCCGCGTAATGACGCGCCCCTGGCTCTGGATGGCGCATCCTTGATCTCTTGCTCCTCAAGCTCAGGGCAGGGCAGGATGTGTTGATGTATGAGTAACGTCGCTTTGCTTGATTTGCGGTAGAGGTCCTCAGGCAAGTAATTACCATATCGGAAAATTGGGGGAGCATTGCACTGCTAGATTAGTGTGGGCAATGTCCTGCTCTGTCAAGAAGGATTAGCTACTTAATTAGCTCGAGGCATCACATGCTTCTTTTTTTTTTCTTTTTAAAAAAAGCTTACCCCCAACCCCAAAAAAAACAGGTAATTTCCCAACTTACTATCCTTAAAAAATAAGAAGAAACATAGAACTAATGTCTAATTGATCAAGGATATATATATTCCTATTTACTACATCCGGATGTAGTTACATCTATGATATCTACCGTCCATCTACATCGGAGTAACACTTGATACCTTGAGTTATTGGGTCGATTTATACCACAAAGGTTCCAAATAGACCCATGTAAATTCAAAAGATACTCGTGTACGTACAAGGATTCAGTAGTGATTACTACCGTGATTATGTGTTCGCATGATTGTCTGGGTAGGTGCGTCATTTAGCACGACCATTAGTGCCGTATGAGATTTACAATACTCAATTGCGATACACATACTTCCAATCATGCAAACAGAATAGACTAAAAATATGCTATGGTTTTTCCATTGAAATCTGGACATAGTTCCAATGTAAAAAATTGAATGGACTAAAACCTGATATGGTTTTTTTCATTGAAATCGGGAGATGAGTTTGCATTACACATACTTCCAACCGTGAAAACTGAATGGAATGCAAGCTGTTATGGTTTTCCCATTGAATTCTGGATGTGAGTGTGGGTATGGATAATGTAATCATCATTAGCAACGCCGCCTCAACCCGCCGTGGTTGAAGGCGGTATGGTCATGGCGGTACCGTGGTCGTGGCGGTGTGGTCATCGCGAGATACTCCTTCAAGCTGCGTCCTCATTGACATCGCCTCAACTCGCCATGGTCGGCGGCCATTGTCGTGGCGGCCGTGGTCGTGGTCAAAAGCGGTCGGGGTCCGGTGCTCGGGGTGGCGGGAGGTCGGCGATCTGGGGTGACGCCAAGGGGCTGGGAGGGGAGGATCTTGGGAGCGAGAGGAAGAGCTTGGGTGTGGCAAGGAGGCCAGATCTTGTTCCGAGGGGGCCGTGGAGGAGGGAAGAGCTTGGGGGCGTGAGGAAGGAGCTCGAGGAAGGCAGGGTGGTCGTGAGTCCATTTGGTGATGGCGAGTTTAGGGATGACGATGATGACCTTTAGTAGATCTACAGCGGCTCAGGGTAGGAGAAGCAGCTGCGGTGGCAACGACTTGGGGAAGAGATCCGAGGTGGTGGCGACCGGCTAGATAGAGGGCCCAGCGTGACGTGGAACGCTACCAGAACCTCCTTCTTGGGCAGCGGCGGCCCCTCCCGCAGCAGTGCCGGGTCTCGAATCTGGCGCTAAGGTGGCCGAGGAGGATGGAAGAGCTCGGGCGGTAGATTTGGTGACATGGTGTCGAGGGTGGCTAGATCAGAGAGAGATATCATGCTTGTTGTTCGGTTGAACTCAACAAACAATCTGAAAAACCAGAAATCTCTCGATGGATAGCGAAACTCTTGGAAGATACTATTGCTGGTGTTAGTCAAAATTGAATCGGGTCTTCTCACACCTGTGACTTTCAGCTCCGTTATTATCCAACCAAAGCACGAATCTTAAATAGTTAGCAATGGTGGATAGACAAGGTGTAATTATACCCTGGAGTAATTAATATTTTTCCTATATAAGAAAATAGTTTCATACTCCTGAGAGTATGTACTCCCACTTCACCTATACTACTTTAATGGCATTGTTATATAGATGGTTGGATCTGCACCAGGATTTCCACATGGTTTAATCGATCCTATTGAGGTATACAACACAAATCGTTAAAAAAAATTAGTATTAGTCATTTTTTCCCTGCTGTTGCATGAGCAAGTTTTGTGGTTGCTTCATAATAAGGGCTGTTGGGACTGCTCTGCTCTAGTTTTCTAGCTCTGCTCCACCAACTCCACCATGGAGCGGCTCCTTGTGGAGTTCACGGAGCGGTGGTCTGTTTGGCACGCAGCTAGCTCCAGCTCGAGAATGTGAGGTTTCCACGAAAGGTCCAATATACCTCTGAATGATGTTTGGTGTATGTTTTGATGTATGCGGAGCATACCTCGTCGCAGAGCTCGTCGTCGCGGCCGGAATCAGTGGCGACGCAGGCTAGGGTTGGGGAAGGGCGAACTCGCGGGGAGAGGAGGCGGGGTGGCGGGGAGGGCGGAGGAGAGGAGGGCGCGGCGTGGGAGGCGGAGGAGAGGAGGCGGCGGCGCGGGAGGCGGAGGAGAGGAGTGGCGCGGCGTGGGGAGGAGGAGGAGGCGGCGCGGGAGGCGGAGGGCAGGAGGGGGGCGGAGGCGGCCTTGGCGGGGCGGGCGGGCGGTGAAGAGGCGGTGGGGCGGAGAAGAGGAGGCGCTGCGGGCGTGGGGAGGAGAGGAGGCGGGAGGGGCGGAGGAGGAGGCAGCACGGGTGGGGCGGAGGAGCGGCAGGCGGGCAAGGGGGCGGGCGGGGCAAGGCAGGAGGCGCGGTGGGGCGGTGAAGAGGCGGTGCAGGGGAGGAGAAGAGGCGCTGGGCGTGGGGAGGAGAGGAGTCATGGTGGGTGGGGAGGAGAAAAAATAATCGAATCGGTATGTTTGTGTAATGGCGGTGGTGGGTATTACCCTTCAACTCCACGAGAAGATACAAAAGCAGGTTTCTGAGTACCCCGAGGAGCTCCAGAAAACGTGGAGTTGGCCTCAACTCCACCTTTTTGGAGCGGAGTTTCGAGTCTGAACTGTTTGGTGGATAGTTTAGGAGCGAGCTGTAAAAGTGGGAGCAGAGCAGTCCCAAACAGGCCCTAACTCAAAACATTTCTAGGAACTTGGGGAGTTGGCTTCACGATCTGATAGTATCTTCCATGTTGCTTTATAATTTCAAGCTCATAGGCACAAATCACTGATCAAGCACAACCAGAACGATTTCAAGGTTCGATTTCATTGTCAGAAAGAAGTTACATCCACAGAAAACAACAAAAAAGGAAACAAAATGCACTGAGGCATCCATTCTCAGTTACAAAATGTGTGGTTGGGCGGCGGCCGAGGCGATAGCGTCGGGGACTCTGTGTGGAGTAGGGTGGTGGCCGTGGAGTCTGTCGGATCCGGATTTTTCAACCCAGAATTCTCTGTGATTCTATCATACTATTATCTGGATCAGTAGATAGTGCTCACAGATACAGTACTGAACATCAAAGTACATATCCTATGGAAGCATAAATATAATAGTAGACTTACTCATGGGCCGATCATGCCAAAATCAATAAAATGTAGCAGTGAAAACGAAGAACGCAAGTGGGACCCTTAGGATGTGCCCACAGGCAGCCAACTGGAGGTTCGTGACCTAGTTCTTGATACCTTCATCTTCTTCATCATCTTGTCCAGGTGTATTACTGAAGCGTAGCGATTTGACTCCTGATTCTTGATTAATTGAGTGAGCGAGGGTGAGCACAAACCACCGTACTCCATGAGCCAATACACATGATGCAAATAGATAATATGCTTGGCTTATCAAGGAAAGGCTTGGATTATTTTATTTGCCATAAATTGCTTTTAAAATATGATACATAGAAATTTCCTGAGACCTAGTAGTTTTAACTAAAACATAAGATGTGAAAGAATGCAATAATAATAGCGATCCAGATTCCATCCACCGTTATATGGTTTCTACACCATATGCTTAACCTTTCAGCGTTATAACCGCTTACCTTATCACTGGGGCGACACCCAGGCAAACACAAATTAGAGCTTTCCACTGCTCTCCACTTTTCCAATTCCACCCACAAAGTTTTTGAAATAGAACTATATCTGGTTAAGTTCCCATGTCCGCCATTGACCGTGGGTACGGCTATTCGAGTAGTTTTGACTCTGTAAAGTTTGTACACTTTCACCACAAGAGACAATCCACTCGTTGCTCCACATGATTCCTTAGTTATGTGGTTGAGTAGATCATCACAATAACTTTTCAAAATATCTGATCCCTTTTGTCATCTTACCCTATGGGCTGCTCCCACTTGCGGTGGGTCCCATACGTTGCACATGATGTTCACCACAGATACTAGCGCATTAGGACTCCACTCTCCACAACGCTAGTACAACTAGGAAATTTTACCCTCCTCTCGGTGTCCCTTTAGGCCTCCCCTCGCCCTTGCAATATTCCACTCCTTTTCACTACCGGTGAGATGAGTCCGGGGTTTCGATAGATTTACTTAGGCCCTGTTTGTTTCCACTTAAGATTATTATAATCTAGCTTATAAATCATAAGTGGAAACAAACAGTCCAAATTATAAGGTAGCTTATTATAATCTAATAGCCTAGATTATTGTAATCTAATAAGCTTAAAAAAGGAGCTTATTTCAGCTTATAGATCATCTTTTATCTAAATGACCATAAAACTTCAGAAAAATTACCCATCTTTGCCATTCATTAACTCCCCAATCTTTAAACATTATAAGCTCAAGGGCATTGTAGTCTTTAAACATTCGAATACAACAATTCATAACTCTGATAATCCAGACTGCCAAACACCTGACAGCTTATTTCCCACCAGCTTATTATAAGCTAGCTTATATAATCTGCACCTATAAGCTAGATTATAATAATCTTAAGTGGAAACAAACAGAGCCTTAGCCAAGTTGCAATTTGCAGACTTGTGGTCATGGTAAGATTTAGTCCTTAGTGGTATTTGGGTGGTTCGACCACAATCCACACACCGTGCTTCCACTGCACCACATACCAGCCCCCATACCATCTGCCCAGATAATTTAAGCAAGTTAGGGTTTTTAGGAGCATAAAATAATCATGTCAAAATATACCAGTCATTTTCACCGTGACCTCCCAAATCAGTTTCTCATGATTAAAAGTGATGCTTGGGGCATTTTAGTGCCCCCGAATGTCTAAGTAGTACTAAGCATGACGTATAACTAAGGACTTATTTTTGAAAGTTTTATCATTATAATTTTGCTAGGGTGACAAGGCTCATATATTCAAATGTTCTAAAGGAGGTGTAATACTAACAAGTCAAATAATAGAGGGCAGGAGAGAAGAGGGCCCCCGCGCACAGAGAATGTTGGGAGGGGGCCAACGGGGCAGAGGGGGAAAGAGAGAGAGAAAGAGAAAGAAGAAAAAGAATTATGAATTTTTTGGAATTTGGATTTTTAATTTAGCATTTTAATTTACATTAGGATTTTCTGATTTTGAGTTTTGCATGAGTTGAAATTCACATTTTGATTTTTATTTCTAATCAGGAAACTCAAACTTAAATCCGAATTTTGAATTCTTGGGTCAATTTGATGGAAGGTGGATTCTCATTTAACTTAATTTCTGGATTTTGGTTTTCAGAGTTTTAAACTCATATTTAAATTATTTCGTATCTTTTATCGTCATGATTCTTATTTGTTTTTGAGAATTATTTCAAGTCAATATTTTACTTAGTACAAAGCTCGGAGAAACCAAATAATATTCTGACAAAATTTCAAATGCCAACAGGACGCAAATAAGAAGTTTTAAATTCTTCGCAATTTCGGACATTCGAAATTTAGGATGTCACAGAGTCTGAGTGGAGTAGGGCGATGGCGGCTCATCGGTGCCGACTAATGCTGTGCAGAATAGTGCCAAGGAGGAGGTCGGATTGGAGGACAGCGTCCTAATGAAATGGACACAACAAACAGTAGGAGGGAGGGGCCCCCAGCCCGCATTATGTTGGGCACAACACAACACACTAAAGCAAAGAAGAAGCTATCTGAAATGGCACAAGATAATATCCCAAGCAACCGAACTTAAATTTGCAGACTTGCAGCTTTGCAGTGGCTGCAGATCTATTGATACATCGATGGGATCCATGCACGTAAATGCTCCATCCATCCATCCATCGATCGTAAAGCACATGCGTCTGGTCTCATGCATGCAAAATCAAGCCGTGCCTAGCGCACATGCTCTCCAGAAAAACGAAAAGCTCGCACAGTTCTCAATGGTGGCGATCGAGCGTCGTCGAGACTCTCTCCTTGGTGTTCATGCCGACCCACGAACATAGCCGCGCGCGCCCTGTTCACCCACAGTGGATGCAGATGTACCATCGATGTATCATTCGCGTGGCGTGCGCAAGTCTGGAGGCAACAGTCTCGGCCTGCCAAGATCCGAGGCGCCCGCATCATTCTGTCGCGCCATACATGACTGGCCTGCAGTGCAGCGAGTAGTAACTGTAACTGTGCTGCCCAACGACGTGTCATGGTGGTGCGTGTGCGATGCATTCACCGGCCCCAGCCTATTCTGAAATAATCCAAAATTTTCAATGAACCTGAATTTTTTGGAAACTTGATTTCATTCAAATCCTTGATCAATTCAACACCTTTTCTTACCCAATGGTGTATCTCCCTCTCTTGGATGTTTCCCTCACTGGCCACTTGTACGAAATCCTAGCCGTCGGCTACTATTCACTATCTGAAAATATCGTCGTCGCCTGTCGCCCGCCACTCGGTTTCATCTCGTTCCCCGCTATCACAACCTACCGTCGCTGCCACGCCTATGCAAAATGGTCAAGAGCCCATACCACCTCGTCCCTCCCGCCTCTGACACCCTTAAAATGCTCCCGGCCGTGTGTCCACCGTCTTTTCTGCTATTTCCACCACTGCCTCTGCTCTCTCCAATCTCACGGTGGACAACCCTGCGCCGCAAATTCGAGCACCATGGGACACCTCTGTCATCAAGAGCCACCATACACCCCCTCTCATTCATGCCGAGACCCTTACCTAGACTAGCATCGTAGACACCTCACATCTTACTGCCTCGCCGACCTCCCTGTTCTCTCTGCTCTCACTCTCTCACACGACCTAACATTCCCCTTAGCTATTGACTGTCGCAATGTCATACTCGAGGAAGCACCAAATATATGCACCGCCAGCAGCGCCATGCCCTCCTGCGCCTTCCCGACCCATGCCACACGCAACCGCCGCCATGACCCATGTCTTGTGCCAAACTAACTTCCTCATGCTATTTAAACCCTCGAACCCCTCTATTCCAAAGCATTGGTACCCGAGGTGAGCCACCCAACCTCAATTGCTCTGACGACCAAAGCTCCGCCGACGATCACCGGAAAACCTGAAGTAAGCTCAAATTTCTATTCCCTCTATTCAGTTTCAATTGCTTTGGTCTGTAGCTTCCTCATGCCCGTAGAAATCTTGCTGAAGCTTTGCCCTAACCTCCCGAACCCCCTGCTATGTCGGCACCTTTGTCCACCACTCGGCCAAAGGAGGTCACCATGGACAGCTCGACTCAGCCATCCCCGACCCAAACCACCACACCCCTAAGCTCCCCCTACTCCTAGAGATGCTCAATTGCAAATGTTATTGTCCTTTTAACCCGCCATTAACCCCTGTGCCATTCAAAAGTTCCGAGAAGAGAAGACATCACCGCCGACGCTCGCCTGCCTTCCAACCTCTTGAGCCCAAAAATGGAATCCTCGTGGTCCCAGAAACCCACCCGTGGTCACCAATTGTTGTTTTGACCACAAAATCTCTGATCGCTCAACCGCTCGAATTCTCCGATTACTCCACCGCTTAAATTCTCCGATCGCTCAACCGCTTGAACTTTCCGACCATTCCACAGCTTGAACTCTTCGACCACCTTATAATCGAGAGGATCATCAACCGCACCGCTTCGAGTCCTAAGCAACACCACTCGAACGGCCCACTCGTACGCCATCCGATGCTCCTAAACTGCTCGAACGTCGTCCGATTTTTGAAGCCACTCAGATGCCGCCCGAGCTCTGCAGCTAATCGAATGTTGTTCGATCTCCGTAGCAACTCATACACTATCTGATCTCCGCCGACTTCACGCTCAAAGTCGAACCTCGACCGTCCACCCGACTACATAGTCGTACTCGAGACCACCCGAGTACTCGTAACTCCTCTGTTCTCCGAGTACACAGTGACAACCCTATAAGGACTAAACCCGCAATGAATAGTAAAACCCACGATGAACAAGATGCCGGACACATTCGCTCACGTAACCCTACAAATACATATATACATCCATTTCAATCGTTTCGAACACATCTACCCATTTCTCAGCTCTGTTTTCCCATACTAGTCCTCTTATAATCCCTAAACCTATTTTATTTGGTTTTTTGGATTTTACTTCTTTATTTTCTTTCTTTTTATTCCTAGCTCAATCCTTTGAGCATGGAATTGATTTATTTCTTTTGCTTTGTGCTAGCACATGATGTCGTAGACCAGTCAACAGGAAGGAGAAGCTCAAGTTCAAGCTTAAGAATTAGAAGAATACGAAATCGTAGAATATATGACCCACAAGGCAAGCCACATGTTTTTGATCATGTTGAACCTATGTTCCTTTAATTATTTATTTATCAATATTTTCATTATGTTATTTATGTACTATTATTTCTTATACAATAAATGTTTAGAATAATATGATACTAGTTATGTCCTACCACATGAAAAAGCCCTATTTTATTTGATGGTCATATTCACCTTGACAAGCCCTAGTAATAATAAATTACTATAAAATATACCATGGTAGTTTAAAAATTCAACTACTTTACACTAGTAGTAATAGTACCATAGAGCACTAGGTTATTTATTTGTGAATGGTTACCTAGTTGATGAAAGTTAGAACAAGAACCTTATGCTAAGTAAAGAATATAGTAATCGCTCAACCACAAGTATTGACTTGTCAAACCTGGTTTAGTAGCTGTTCACATCGATTGAATATCTACTACATGGATATAATATACTATTTCAGAAAAGGGAACAACCGACAAAGTATGTGGTATGGAAACAGTAAAACCATACTTTCACAACAGTAGGTTCCGCCATGTCAGGCCGCTGTATTCCATGATAGGAGGTGCCTAGTCTATCGGGTAGAGTCTACATAAAGAGATGAGCAGTGAAGTAATCTTGTTTTGTTAACTCAGTCATGAGGGTTAAGAAATCTTGTGAGTAAAGCTGGGCCACTCTGCAGAGTCATTAATAAATGGTATTCGAATATGCTATGCTTTCGGTAAAAGAAGTTGTGTTTAATGGGTGATTCCAACAGCGAGGAATAAATAGATTTGGTAATGATTTGAAAATATTGCAGTTTGGTAATCAAGTTGTTGAAACCCTAAGTTCCTTAAGAAGTATATGATTTGTTACCTTGTTTTAAATTCAAAAATATTTACAAATAAAACTGCATCCACATAAAATGTTAAAACCCATATTTTCTATCTCTTGGAAATCCTGGCATGTAATTAAATAGCGTTTCTCCATTTGACTTGTTAAGTACGGTTGGTTGTACTCAATCTTGCTTCATTTTTACAAAAACATATATTAGAAGAAGAAACGATATTTCAAGATTGTGTTAGGATTATGACCACACTCAAGTGTTCCTGTCGAAGTTTTCTTCAGATCTTCTGATTGTAAGTTAAATTTTGTGCTTGGACTCCTGTTAAATTACTAAAGTTGACCGTTAGATCTATATTTTAGTCAAACTAATCCTTTTAAATATTTATGAGCAGATATGATATTTCTTCTGTCCGCAATGAAAGTTCTAAACTGTTGCGAGATGTACGACGATCCTGTTCCTAGAAACGGGAAGGTGACATATTCCTTCACCCTGTTTTGCCTCCGATCAGTCCATCGCAAGAGCTGCACGGAATCTTTGAACAATGTTGCCCTGATCAGTTGAGTCATCGCGACGGCGACCGAAGAGAGGAGAGGAGCTATAGCAGCTAGATAGGCGGTTTCAGGGAGCAGCTAGATAGGCTGTTTCAGGGATCATGAGACATGCAGCAAAAAAGATTTTAGGATCGGTCAAGCCAGAAGCAGACAGCCAGCCAGAAACAGTGCTGGTGATGACATTTTCTTGGTTTTGAATTTTGATCATCGATCCATGGCCACGATTGGTGTCTACCCTCCAGGGAAAATTATGTTGGAGCAAAAAATTTCTTGGAGGGCAGCGATATGGCTAGTAGCCGCGGGTTAGCGGAAATTTTAGAATTTTTCGGGCGAAAAATTTGAAATTTTATTTTTTTTGAATTTTTAGATGAATTTTGTTTAATCTGAAATATTTTGCTTGATATAAAATTTTATCGGTCCTGCTGACAAGCCCAATCACCACCGGTTACCAACGAAATTTCGGCGATACAATTTTCCGTGCACTCTGCAGGTGGCTGCACTTTCAGGGACATGTGAGGATGCAACAGCATGGGTTGCATTGCTCATTTCTCCTGCTTCAACCCTGGCAGCTGCTTAGAAGCATATATGGTGATTGATTCCCCGCCAATTTGCAGCAGGCTGAAGCTTGTGTGCGAATTCAGACTTCAGAGTTGCTGAAAATTCTAAAACCACTCAGTCCAGTCGACGGCACTGCTCTCTGATAGTCAGATCCGTGCGGATCTCGGAGAAAATGACGGCGAAAAGCCTTAGATACATTTCCCGGTTGCTTAACAAGCAGTGAAGTATTTGGAAAAAGGCAAAAAATAAAATGAAATTCTTGCATAAATTGGTTGTAGTATGTGTGTACTGAATGAAACAGTATGGGTCCTTGGGCCACTGCAACAGTGCACCTGTTCATAAGATTCTTTTTGCATGGGAGGACCACTTGACTATAGTTTTCCAAGGCCAACTTCAAGGCATCAAATCTCTGTACTACAACTCCTCTCTGTGTCCATCTCTCCCTAATCCCTATTTCCATATACTTCTCCATGTATATCCACTCACTGCATTGCCTGATGTAACAAGGCCAAAACAAATGAGTATGTTGGTGGTCTCCAAGCTAACTGCAATTGCAGTCATATGTGTATACTCAGTGCCGTGCAAAATTAAAAGAACTGAAATTAAGGCCGGCCATCGACTTCAGAGATTTGGTAAATTGCTAATTAGGAACATGCTGTCTTGTAGCACCTTTAATTTGATGGGGAGCAAGAATATAGAAAGAAAAAGACCAAAGTTGGTTTGTTATGTCTAGCTCTCTCCTTGACAACTTGTAGCCATAAAAAAGGTTACATACATACATACATACATACATACATACATACATACATACATACATACATACATACATACATACATACATACATACATACATACATACACAACTTGCGGTTCTGGTTTTGCAGCCAGAGTTTCTTGAACTTCTTCATGAGGTCCTTGCACTAAAAGCGCATGTGGAAGTTGGTAGCTAGATGCCACATGCACCAACGTGTGCGCATGTTGTTCCATTAGAACGGCGGGCTTGTATCTTGCTGCATGGTGTGCAGTGCGGACAGCAACCCGACGTGATGCACTACTGCAAAAGGTCATTACTATAAAAAGAATCATCACAGACGATTCAAAACTGTCATCACAGATGATTTTTTGAACTGTCTGAATTTATACGTCAGTGATAATCGGAGGTTATCACAAACGATTTGTGAGCCGTCTGTGATAAATACAATATAGACAGGTTTGTAACTAGAACCATCTGTGAAGAACACTATCACAAGCGGCTCGAACCAAAAATCGTCTGTGATACTCACACATTACAGACGGTTGTAACTACCAACTGTTCGTGATGGACGGGTATCACAGACGGTTGGTATATAGAACCGTCTGTGATACTTCCCTAGCACAAACAGTTGGTAGAAAGAACCGTCTGTGATGTGTGAGTATCACAGACGATTTTTGATTCGAGCCGTCTGTGATAATCCTTAACGGATGGTTTATACCACAAAACTATTTGTTACAGTTCATTTTATACTTAAATTTTTTTTATTTTTCGGCTAGCCTTAGGAAATGTTAACTATGCCATCTGAAAACAAGCAAATACAATAACAAAACACAACAACATATTATATTTTTATTAAGATTAGAATTCAGCATTATAATATCACAAGATAACGAGTAGAATACCTATAGCGCTCTATACACAAAAGGACACTTACAATTTTATAAATATAAGCTTCACGGTTACAATTTAGAAAGCTGCTTGCACTACAAGAAACTTAAGGTTAATACAAGCTAGACTTACATATTCTTCATTAAACAAATGGTGTAGGAAAAGTTTTAAGTAGTAGAAACAAAAAGGCAACAAACACCATTTTCAGCTTCTATGCCAAAATCAACAGATTCTATGCCGGCGACTTGGAATAGTGCAGATTTTCCACTGCCTTTTTCCTTTCCATCTTACTTCAAGTGAAATTTCAGCCGCCCTTACCGAACCCCTTCTCACCCTTACCGCGCATAAACAAGTTGGAGTAGTACTGGTGGTGTTGGTTCTTCGAGCATGGAAAGGGGGTTAATAAGGGGCGAGAGGTGGGGAGGAGACTAGTGCCTGCCATTCGATGCAGAGAGAATGGACGGGTGAGATCGGGATCCGGGGATATGCCGTGGATCGGTGATGTGGCGGGGCATCATAGACGGTTTCGACTACAAATTGTCTATGATAGAGACATCACAGACGGTTCATAACAAAAACCATCTATGATAATAGAAAATATCACAAATGGTTCTTATTAAAAACCATCGATTATAATGGCCAAACGCTAAATCACAAAGATAATATATCGGTGCAATGTAAATAGCTAGTCTTAAAAGATAAAATAGCAAAGTTTTATATAGCTTATATATGCTCGTTTGAAAGGTTTCGACGAGATCTACAACTTTGCAGCTGAGGCAAAACCCAAATTCCAAAGGAAAGACCAAGAAAAGGGCAAAAATAGAAACCAAAAACTTGTGACCCAAATTCAGAGCCAAAGATGGCCGATTTTGGGCGTCTTAGAGGGTGACAAGCACAAGCCGATCATTTTTTAGATCGATCTTGTCGTTAGCTTTTCAACAAGTATAAGAACGTCAAAAACGGACACCGTACGCAAAAGTTATGCCCGTTTTACTAAATGTGTCTCGGAACGGAATCCTACTCGGACTCAGACGGGAGATTATGAAATTTTAGAGGATTACAAGGTGGAAAACATATCACATACGGTTTTTAATACAAACTATCTGTGAAGTATCATAAACGGTTTTTTAATACAAACCGTTTGTGCTAACTTCATTATCACAAACGATTTTTAATATAAACTGTCTGTGAAGTATCATATACGGTTTAAATAAATAACCTTCTGTGATATCCGCCATTATCACAGACGGTTCGTATGAATAATTGTCTGCGAAAATACCACAGACGGTGATTCCTATGAACCATCTGTGATAATTACAACACAGACGGATCTTGAGAACCGTCTGTGATGTAAGCATCCGGTATAGCATCTTTTGTAGTAGTGGGTCATCACAGACGGCTTTCGAACCGTCTGATAACTCATAATCATCTATGATAGTGTACTATCACAAACGGTTTTTAGTTGAAATCATTTGTGATAGTCAAGAAATGAATGAATCTACAATCACTCTTGCCAAATAGTCTTCTTTCACCAAATGGCGGCCTTTAAGCCCTGCTTCCAGCTCAAAGCAGCAGTCTAGATCTAGAATTTAAGACAGAGGGTCAACGGATGGTCAACGGTACATATGTACATATGTAATTAATATAGTGAACAATATATATATATATATATATATATATATATATACATATACACATACATATATGTACATATACATATATATATATATATATATATATATATATATATATATATATATATATATATATATATGTGTGTGTGTGTATATATATATATATATATATATATATATATACACTAAACAATTCTAAGCATGACATTTATAATTATAGACTTATTTTCAAAGGAGTTGTAGCATTATTACTTTTACTAGGGTGACAAGAATCACATAGTCAAGCATATTGTAAAGGATGCATACTAAACCAAGAGAACATGGATATATATCTAAAATCTGAAATTAACAAGCATTGCAACATAAATATAAGCATGCAATTTATAATACTTAAACCAAAATACTTTATTGAAAACATAGGCTCAAAATGATCAAAGCATTGACTCGCCTTGAATGCAAAGGTCGGGATTCGGGGCGTTGGAGTCTACAGCAGCGGCAGCTTCCTCTTCTTGGGCCTCGAAAGCTAATTTTTATATGCACGAAAATTTAGATAAAAATTAGCACAACAATCAAATAACACAATAAAAATTCAATCAAGCTTCAAAAATGTTGGTTCTGGTTCCATTAGGTAGCCCTTGATTTTAAATGAATTTAGAACTTGGTTTTACTAAATTTAGAGTTAAAATGAGCAAGTTATGCATATTTGAATGTTTTCGGTTTAAATAAATCTTAAAATAATAAAATCGACAGATGGGGCCCACTGCCGGTGACCGCTTCGTCTTGGCCGACGCTGTGGGGCCCGGGCGGCGATGGCTCACGCCCGCCCGCGCGGCCCGATAAGCGGGTCCGGCCGCCGGTGGTGGGATGCATCTTGATCGACAAAGTGGGGCCCACTGTCGCCAGAAAAATAAAAAAAGGCTCAACCTCGGTGACTGCGTGGCGGGGCTCGAGCGCCGAGGGAACCGGGGGAAGAGGGTCGGCGCTAGTAGCTAGCGGGCTCATGCGCATCTCAACCCATAAGGTTGAGAATACCTCTTGAGGTAGCGCCGCAGCGAGGCGGGCGGGAGGTCCGGGCCGAGGGAGGCGGTGGCCGTCGCCGGCGAGGAGGTCCGCGAGGTTCGGGAAGTGTCAAAATGCGATCTTGAGCTTGGCGGAGCCGGTGGTGACGACGAGGAGGCCGGATCACCGGAGGTAGGTCGGCGTCGTCTTGGCGGCGGCTCGGGAGGCTTACTGGCCGGCGAGCTACGGCCGATGCAAGCTCGAGCGATCTTGGGAATAACGTCGGCGACGTGGGATGGTGTGGGCGAGGAATCGAGTTCCCGGCGAACCGGCGGAATTGTGGAGAGGGCCGACGGCCGAGTTGGGGAAGAAGCGAGGATCTTTGGCGATCCGGCGGCTCTTGAGGCGATTGAGCGCAATTTCTCAATCCCCGTTAACTGCAAAACAACCACCGAAGATCGACCACATCAGGAACACCGTGAACCGGAACTTCATATACTCGTCGAGGCTACAGGGACTGTACAACAGAGAGTCATCAAAAGTGTGGAGCACGCTGCCTCCCTTGGGTACGGACCTAAATAGAATCGAATAACGCTTGTGCTTGCTCGACAACCTGAAACGGTGCATGCAAAATGGCACCCTTCCATTCGTCACGGCCTGCAATCACATTCATAGGCTATAGTCATCGCCTCGTCTCCTTGAGAACCTTCAGAGGGAAGGGAAGAAAGGATGGATGAGGTTTGTATGTACTGTAAGTAGATCGCTGGTCTTGACGGTGAGGACGTTCGGCCCAGGGGGCACAACGAATCAGCTCCTGTCGTTGGCCTGCATCTCAAGGCTCTCGATGTCGTGCGAGGTAGGAAAGGGAGAAGAGGAGAATGGCGAGGCCTACATCTCGAGGGATTAATAAGGTGCAAGAGGTGGGAAAGACCGGTGCTTGCCGTTCGATGTAGAGAGAATGGACGGGTGAGATCGGGATCCTGGGGGAGATGTCGCGGATCGGTGACGTGGTGGGGTGAGACTGAAATTTTATACACAATTATCACAGACGACTCTTATTAAAAACTGTCTGTATTAATAACTGTCTGTGAATTATCACAGACGGTTCTTGTTAAAAATCGTATGTGATATTACCTCTTCACATACGATTTTTAGTGATGGTAGCAATACAGACGGTCTCTAAATCTAAATCATCTGTGATTGTATTTAATACTTATGGTTTCGGTAAATCATCTGTGATGTGGCATAGTATTAGTCTTTATGTAGTAGTGCATGATTTAATTATGCTTTTGTATCGCAATGTACTAGCAGAAATATTAAAAAATTACATGTCATGAAATTAATTTGCAAGAATAATCTAACGATGTTACGTTAATGTAGTTAATTCATATACTTAAAACATATATTAATTATCAAACTTTTAAAACCTTGACTATACAGATCCAATGACAACATATATATATAGTAGTGGACGGAGAGAGTAACAAATAACAATATTGCTCACATGTAAATACTCCTTTCCTTTCGCTATATTTGTTTATAGCTTCGGGAGTATCGGTTTCAATATATTTATTCATCAATGACTCTAGAATACAATTATTGCAACTTTTCCTCCCTCTATCCCTATTTAAATATTTTGGAAGAGATTAAATAGTTGTGGTATGTTATTTAATAAAAGTATATGTGATCATTTCTCATTAACTAATTTTTAATTTAGCATTTTCTTAATCTATGTATATGGTAGACTATGAATAAATATAGCAAAACCGGAGAAGTAGTACGTAGCAAATTTGTTTTTAGGGTCTATTTTTTTTTGGCTGCGGCTTGTGGTTTTTGGTTACAGCTTGTGACTTTTGGGCTGTTTATACGAGAGATTACAGAGTAAAAGAAATTTACGTGCGGTTTTTGTCGATATAAATGAAGTCAGTAAAGTATGTACCATAATTAACTAGTAGACCCTATCTTAAAAAAATACTCTATTTAGAAGCTAGTTACTGTAGAAAAACCGAAAAGCACCTCTCTCTCTCTCTCTCTGCCTCTACTGTGCACGCACACAAGGGATGTCCCCGTGTGTGGAGGGGCTGGGCCAGTCATGCTGGATAGGACAGAATCAAAGGCCGTGTTTCCGTCGGACCAGTCAATTATCTTTTAAGTTATTTACCGGCACTCATTCGATCAGGAGAACTTAATTGAGATCTTGTTTGTGTTGATTTCTAAAATTTATTTTTAGTAAATATTTTTTTATAGTACCTATTTATCAAATAAAATATCTTTTTAAGATATGATCTATTAGTCAATTGTAGTTCAAACTATACTAACTTTATTTATATTGACTAAAATCACACATAAATGTTTTTTTATAAGTTTCTCTATAAGTTGTTACTATTTGTAAGTTAAACCTAAAAGATAATATGAATAGATCCTAAGTTCAACCTATCTCTATTGCTTGCGTGTCTAACTTGCAATGTTGATCAACTTCGTTAGATTTATTTAGTTGGTAAGCAAATTAAGCGTGCATGAATTAAGGTACATACATGCATGGCATTTCGTTGTTCCTGTAGGTAGCCGTTGCTGGAATTAATAGACTACATAAAATTGCTCACATGTAAATACTCCTTTCCTTTCGCTATATTTGTCTATAGCTTCGGGAGAATCCGTTTGAATATATTTATTCATCAATGATTCTAGAGTATAATCATAACAAGTTTTCCTCCCTCTTTCCCTATTTAAATATTTTGGAAGAGATTAAATAGTTGTGGTATGTTATTTAATAAAAGTATGTGTGGTCATTTCTCATTAAGTAATTTTTAATTTAGCATTTTCTTAATCTATGTATATGGTAGACTATGAATAAATATAGCAAAACCGGAGAAGTAGTACGTAGCAAATTTGTTTTAGCGCTTTGTTCTTTTTAGTCTGCGACTTGTGGCTTTTAGTATGCGACTTGTGACTTTTAAACATTTATATACGAGAGATTACTGAGTAACAGAAATTTACGTGCGGTTTTTATCGATATAAATAAAATCAGTAAAATATGTACCATAATTAACTAGTAGATTTTATCTTAAAAAAATATTCTATTTAGAAGCTAATTACTGTATAAAAGACGAAAAGCGCCTCTGTCTCCCTCTACTGTGCACGCACACAAGGGATGTCCCCGTGTGTGCAGGGGCTGGGCCAGTCATGCTGAATAGGACAGAAGCAGAGGCCGTGTTTCCGTCGGACTAGTCAATTATCTTCAAGTTCTTTACCGGTACTCATTCGATCAGGAGAACTTAATTGAGATCTTGTTTGTGTTGATTTCTAAAATTTATTTTTAGTAAATATTTTTTATAGTATCTATTTATCAAATGAAGTGTTTTTTTAAGATATGATCCATTAGTCAATTGTAGTTCACACTATACTAACTTTATTTATATGACTAAAATCACACATAAATATTTCTTTATAAACCTTTCTTTAAGCGGTTACTATTTGTAAGTTAAATCTAAAAGATAATATGAATAGATCCTAATTAAGTTCAACCTATCTCTATTGCTTGCGTGTCTAACTTGCAATGTTGATCAACTTCGTTGGATTTCTTTAGTTGGTAAGCAAATTAAGCGTGCATAAAATTAATTAATGATGCCCTTCCCTTGCACCCATGCATACAATAATTCGTGGTTCCCTAAATTTCACGTACGCACGCATCGCCTTCGAAAAACCACATCGATCTCGCCACGCACGTACGTAGGCGTACAATGCTAATGTAAGATACAGGTACACTACTACATAGGTACGTACGTAGAATACTAATGTAAGATACAGATACACATCATACACTACTATACATGTACGTACGAGATCATCAGCTAATACCTGTGCAGTGCCGTAACTCTTGGACATATTCGTACTGAGTATATACACGTATTAAGATCGATCTTTTGGAGTTTATTCTGTGCACATGTACTACAGTTAGTACGTTGGACCCACCTACCAGTACGTTAATATCAGTACTAGTCCCAGACTGTGTGTGTTACTGCAAAGCAACATGCAGCAGCAACCACTCGATCTCCATGAATGCTTGGAGATGATCGGAGCACATTCTATTGCACCCTCTTCCTACACTGTTCCCATTTAAGCTCCTCACTGTTCATCTGCCTTCCATCATACCTTTACAACCCTGCCTGTCGGTTGGGAGTTACATAGCCTGCGTGCTATTGCTTTCGCTATCTCACTAGCTAGTATACTGCACACACATCACATGCATGATGCAACCCCACACGCCAATACCCAATGCATCGCTGCTGGTGTAGTACCATATATGCGTATGCTACCAGTCCTCTTCCATAGCTAGGGCCAAGGAGAAAACACCACAAGGACGCCACTACTGTTTGGCATTCAAGATCAAGTTAGGCCAGTAAATCAATCCAACTGTGCATGCTGTTGGAAGTAATCTTGTTGTAGTCGAGAAAGAAGTCCGCTTCATAGTCGAAGTCGAGTTCGAGTCGTAGTCGTAACCGAGTTGTACTCGTAGTCGTAACCGAGTAGAAGTCTTAGATTGGGTATAAAAGGGTGGAGTCATGTAACCATGAAGTGTGAGAAAAAGGAGAGGAAAAATAAAAAAGAAGAAAAGACGGAGCGATTTGGCTCTGGGAAACTATCGAGTATCGACTTCGTTGTGTGCTCGTAAAACGTGATCGTAAACGACTTACAACCACGACAAGTGAAGGATCGCATATGTGATCGTAAAGCATTACGATCACGGCCACTCAGCAGGAAGGCGTGGTCGAAAAGTGCTACGACCATGACCGAACATGGTCGTAAAATGCTACGACCACAGCAGAGAAGGACTGAACGTGGTCGTAAGGCGCTACGACCACGGCAGTACAAAAGTGAACGTGGTCGTAGAGGGATACGACCATGGCCGTGAAGAAGTGAACATGGTCGTAAAAGTGTTACGACCACGGTAAACAGTGATCGACAAAATCACTGCGTGGTCATAGGAAGCTACGACTATGGTGATCGTGGTCAAAGGAAGGCCAGCGCAGCAGCGGTGAACGTGGTCGTAACTTCGGCTGAAGTTTACGACTACGTAGTCGGAGCAGCGAGGAGTGCTCAGATGGGCTATCAACATGGTCGTAAAACTGGCAGAGTGGTCGTAGCAGCACAGAAGGTGGTCATAACGACTACAGAGCGGTCGTAAGATCCTAGGAGCAGTCGTAAAGATTGCAACAAGTGGTATTAGAGCCATGAGAGGCTTTGAAGTCTAAGGAGAGCTCCGTCTCACTGTAGTACCCTATTCTCACACCGGATAAGTATCCGGTCTGGGCCATGAAGATGAAGGCCAATATACGTGCTCAAGGAGTCTGGGGCGCAGTTGATCCAAAAGGAAAAGACAAGAAGATTGACGATCGATTGGATCAGACGGCGTTGGTAGTGATATACCAAGCTGTTCCTGATTCGATGATGCGGTAATTGATCGACAAAGAGAAAGCACGAGAGGCTTGGGCTGCACTTCAAACAATGCATGAAGGCGTAGACAGAGTAAAGGAAGTTCAACTCCAAACTCTACGGAGCTAATTCGAGGCAATGAAGATGGGAGAAAACCAAACCGTGGAAGAGTTCTCTGGGAAATTCAATGAAGTCATAAATGAGATCAAATCTCTTGGTGACAAATGGAAGAGTTCTCTGGGAAATTCAATGAAGTCATAAATGAGATCAAATCTCTTGGTGACAAACTGGAAGACGAGGTGGCTGTGAAGAAATACTTGAGAGTCCTGCCAGAGAGGTTCCTTCTGGTAGTGACTACACTTATGTATTCCCAAGATCTCGTGAAGATGAAGATAGAAGAGGTAACTAGGTCGCTCAAGACACATGAGCAGCTCTTGAAGGGGTATCAAACTTGCACTGAACAAGTGTTGCTCGTGAAGGAGGACACCAGAAACCGAGGCAATACAAGTCATGCAGACTCGTCCTAAAGGGGTGGCCGCGGCACAAGTTATGGTCGTGGCTCATCCTCCGGCCGAGGCTCGCTCTCTGGTCGTGGACAAGGACGAAGGTATGGCCAGAGAGGCCGAGGTTTCCAGTCTGGAAGAGGTGGAAGAGGAGGCCGTGGAGAAAGGTTTGGGCGAGATGGCGGTGACGAGCTATAGGACAAGTCACACGTCCAATGTTTCGAGTGTGAAAAATTCGACCATTACGCTGCTGAATGTCAACGTCATATTCAGTGCCACAATTGCAAAAAGTTTAGTCACTATGCAGCAAACTGCATGAGCAAGAAAAGAGTTGAGGAGGCAAACCTTACTCATACCCAAGAAGATAGAGAGCCGACTTTGCTACTGTCTCTCTGTACTGAAGTTGTGCCGACAATGATAATGCTCAATGAAGAGAAAGTGTTTCCGAATCTAGTAGAGAAGGGAGAGAAGACAAAGGAATAGCCAGCAATATGGTACCTAGACAGCGGGGCAAGCAATCATATGACAGGTATGTACTCCATGTTTCATGAGCTAGTTGAAAAGGTACTCGATGTGGTGCAATTTGGAGATAGCTTAATTGTCCAGATCAGAGGAAAAGGCACAATTCTCATGGAATGCAAGGATGGAGGACAAAAGTTCTGTTAGATGTGTATTTTATACCAAGTCTTCGTAGCAACATCATGAGCCTAGGACAGCTAATCGAAGAAGGGTGTCAAATTGAATTGAAAATCAACTATCTGAGGGTGTATGACAGCAGTGAAAAGCTGTTAATGAAGGTGCAAAAGTCAGCAAATCGTCTATATGAGATTTCAATTGAAACTTGCAAGCCGAAGTGCCTGAAGATTTCAGCAGAAGATTCAGCATGGTTGTGGCATGCAAGATTTGGTCACATGAACTTCCAAAGCCTAAAACTCATGGCAGAAAAGAAGATGGTCATTGGCCTACCAAAAATCAACTACTCAGAGCAAATTTGTGAAGGTTGTCTAGTGGCAAAACAAGATCAGAGTTCTTTTCTGTCACAAGCCCAATTTAGAGCATCTTACCCATTGGAGCTAGTGCATGTTGATTTGTGTGGTCCAATTACACCACAAACAGACGCCAGAAATTAATACTTTATACTTGTAGTCGATGACTATACCAGAGCCATGTGTGTGTATATGCTAAAAGGCAAGATTGAGGTAAAGAACAATTTTCAGAAGTTCATAGCAATAGCAGAAAATGAAGTCGAATACAAGGTTAAGGCAGTTAGATCAGATCGAGTGGGAGAATTTCTTTCAAAAGAATTTAACTCGGTCTGTGAAGAGAAAGGCATAGCAAGGTACTTTACAGCTCCGTACTCACCTCAACAAACTAGAGCCGCGGAGAGAAGGAATAGAACTGTGATGGCCATAGCACGGAGTTTACTAAAAAGCAAATTCCTGCCCGGGAAATTTTGGGCAGAGGAAGTGAGGCACTGATTTATCTTCTTAACCATGCCACCACAATAGCGCTTGATGGAGTTACTCCATATGAACTCTGGACAGGGAGAAAACCGAATGTAATGCATCTGAAGGTATTTGGCTGCTTAGCACATGTGAAACCAAACACTCACTTGAAGAAGTTGGACGACAGAAGCAAGAAGATGATCTATCTTGGCTCAGAACCAGGCAGCAAAGCATACATGCTGTATGACCCGGTTGAAAAGAGGCTTCATGTGATTAGAGATGTTGTGTTTCAAGAAGACAAACATTGAGAGTGGGAAGAACATCAAAACATAGAAAGAAATATGCAAAATTGAGTGACTTTTGATGAGGGAACAGAAGGTGCACAAGGGGCCGACAACACAGACTGGGAAGGTGCAAATTCGAGCTCACCTCAAACTACAAGCCCATCAGGTGCAGAAATTCATGAGGTGTCACCTGAACAAATAAACCAAACCTCTGATGAAGAAGGATCAATTGGTAGAACACCGAAGATGAGAAGTATTAGTGAAATATATGCACAAACAGAACCTGTGCAGGCTGATGAGATGTTGCTTTATACCACAGCCGAAGAACCTGAGAGTTATGAAGAAGCTAAGGATGATGAGCATTGGAGGATTGCTATGCAAGAAGAGATGAGATCAATTGAAGAAAATAATACATGGAAACCCACTGTTTTACCTAAAGGTCACCGACCTATTGGTTTGAAATGGATTTACAAAGTGAAGAAGAATTCTCAGGGAGAGGTGGTAAAACATAAAGCGTGTCTTGTAGTTAAAGGCTATGTCCAAAAACATGGTGTGGACTATGAAGAAGTGTTTGCGCCGGTGGCTCGTATGGAGACAATCCGTGTTCTCATCACTTTGGCAGCCCATGGTGGATGAGAGATTTACCACATGGATGTGAAAACGACATTCCTGAATGAAGACATTGAGGAGGAAGTATATGTAGCTCAACCACCAGGGTTTCAAATCAAAGCACAAGCTGGAAAGGTGTTGAAACTAAACAAAGTATTATATGGGCTCAAACAAGCGCCACGGGGTTGGAATATGAAACTTGACAAAAGTCTCACATCACTTGGTTTCAACCGGAGTAAAACCGATCATGCCGTGTATACAAGAGGTGATGAGAATATGAGGTTGATTGTGGGTGTTTATGTGGATGACTTGATAATCATTGGAACAAATCCAAGTGAGATTGTGAAGTTTAAAGAAGAGATGATGAAGCTATTCAAAATGACTGATTTGGGACTCCTAAGTTACTACCTCGGCATTGAAGTGAAGCAGACCAAAGATGGCATCTCACTTTGCCAATATGCATATGCTCTGAAAATACTAGAGAAGTGCGGCATGGGAGAGTGCAACCCGTGTCAAGTTCCAATGGAAAAACACTTGAAGCTAAGCAAATCAGGCCCAGGATCTCCAGTTGATGCTACATAGTATAGGAGCATAGTAGGGAGCTTGTGGTATCTAGTTCATACCCGTCCAGACATTGGTTTTGTAGTGGGATATGTGAGTCGGTTCATGGAGAAGCCAACTCATGAACATTTGATGGCCGTTAAACACATTCTGAGATATATAAAGTGCACTCTGTGTTTTGGCGTTCAGTATAGGAGAGGAGGCGAAAAGAAATTGCAGTTGACCAGCTACAGTGACAGTGATATGGCAGGAGAAGTTGATGATCGGAAAAGCACAACAGGGGTGATGTACGTGCTGGGAGATAGTCCGGTTAGATGGCAATCTCAGAAGCAAAGAGTAGTGGCATTGTCTTCTTGCAAAGCAGAGTATATCGCAGCGAGCACAACATCTTGCCAGGAAGTCTGGGTTGCACGTCTGTTAGGAGAATTGTCAGAAAAGGAAGTCATGAAGGTTGTACTCAATGTAGACAACAAATCAGCTATATCGTTGAACAAAAATCCAGTTCTTCATGATAGAAGCAAACATATAGATACAAGATATCACTTCATTAGTGATTGTATCGAAGAAGGAAGAATCACTATCGAGTACACCAATACAGATGATCAGAAGGCCGACATACTGACTATGCCGCTTGGTCGGATAAGATTCTTGGAGATGATGAAGAAGATTGGAATGATTGAAATCGCATAACAAGATTAGGGAGAGAATGTTGGAAGTAATCTTGTTGTAGTTGAGAAAGAAGTCCGCTTCGTAGTCGAAGTCGAGTTCGAGTCGTACTCGTAACCAAGTTGTACTCGCAGTCGTAACCGAGTAGAAGTCTTAGAGTTGGGGTATAAAAGGGTGGAGTCATGTAACCAGGAAGTGTGAGAAAAAGGAGAGGAAAAATAAAAAAAGAAGAAAAGACAAAGCGATTTGGCTCTAGGAAACTATCAAGTACCGACTTCGTTGTGTGCTCGTAAAACGTGGTCGTAAACGATTTACCACCACGACAAGTGAAGGATCACATACGTGAGCGTAAAGCATTACAATCACATCCACTCAACAGGAAGGTGTGGTTGAAAAGTGCTACGACCACGACCAAACGTGGTCGTAAAGTGCTACGACCACGGCGGAGAAGGACCGAATGTGGTCGTGGGTGCTACGACTGCGACAGTACAAAAGTGAACGTTGTCGTAGAGGGATATGACCATGGCCGTGAAGAAGTGAACGTGGTCGTAAGGTGTTACGACCACGTTGTGAAAAAGTGAACGTGGTCGTAAAGGTGTTGCGACCACGGTAAACAGTGATTGACAGAATCACTGCGTGGTCGTAGGAAGCTACAACTACGGTGATCGTGGTCGAAGGACACCAGCGCAGCAGCGCTGAACGTGGTCGTAACTTCGGCTGAAGTTTACAACTACGTAGTCGGAGCAACGAGGAGTGCTCGGAGGGGCTATCAACGTGGTCGTAAAACCGACAGAGTGGTCGTAGCGGCACAGAAGGTGGTCGTAACGGCTACAGAACGGTCATAAGATCCTAGGAGCAGTCGTAAAAATTGCAGCACATGCATGGCCTAGGGTTTGCCTCCCCATGCATGGAGGGATGCAGATATGGGCCCACCAGGCTGTGGCACTGCTGGGCCTTGTCTGGCTAGGCTCGGATGAGGGCCCAAGGTGTCTGTGTCAAATGGGCTTGCTTAGGACATGCAGGAGCTGGATGTCGTTAGATGCTAGCTTGTGATTGGAGGTAGCTCAGGTAGGTCCTATCAATGTACTGTTCATCCGAGTCCGAGAAATTAATTACTTTGCTGTTGTCCCTCTCTCTTTTTACATATCGATTCTACAACTATGCAGTATTCACTTTCCATCAAATTAAGGTTGGACATGTTCCGTGAACTTACGTGGCACAATTAAACAAAAGAACCTGATAGCTTACTTTTGACCATCACTATATACTAAGAGAGTAACCATTGCAGACAGAGTCTTGGCTCCAAGATCTTCTGAAAGCGATGATCGATGTTTTGATAGACTTTAAGTGTCATTTAGCAGATGGGAGGTATGCAGCATGGCCTATGGAATATAAATTAACTTGTTTGAACTTTGAAGGTTAGCAGGTAAACCCAGCTAAAGAAACATCGATCGTCTAAGAAGTAAGAAATTGTCATGAAGCACCTGGACATACTGCTACGACGTCAGGCTATTTCAACACAGAACGATCTTACTTGTCAAGGACCCTTTCTCTGTGTTGATATTTTTCTTGAAGGCTTTTCTCTCCATATGTATTTTATACAGTACAATGAAAACACAGTGAAGCATACATAGGAGTACGTCTGTACGTGCACTCGACTAGGTCTTGACATGCTAAAAACAAAAGAAAGATCAGCTGAGAAATGTTTAATTTACTGGGTCTCATGAGACAGCTAAATAAGCTAACAGTTGGTGGTCCAACGTACCAGCTCTAAGGTGAATATTAGGGTTCAAATTAAAACCCTAATATATCTGCATTTTGAGGGCTACCTGCGAGTAATCTATATGTTATATATCAGATTTGATCATTTCACCTCTCTTTGGTTTATCTTTCAGATACACGATTTGATCAACTCATATGAGGCGAGATAGATAGCTAGGTCCCTACTTAGACAGGGTGTCACTACTACAAGAGAGACTATCTTGACGGCTACATCACGACGGTTCATACGGAATTGTCGTGCTTAAATTATCACAGACGATTTATACTAGCAACCGTGCTGATATTTTCCTGACGGTTATTAACATAAACTATCTGTGATAATTGAGACATCACAGACAGTTCGTGTTAATAACCGTGTGTAAAGTTACGGACATCGAGATGGTTTATATAAAAAACCGTTTATGATATTGTGGACATCACAGACGGTTCTTATAACAAACCGTCTGTGATATTGCGGACATCACAGACGGTTTGTAGACGATTATTAATACGAACGGTCTGTGATAATGTTCGTATCACAGGCCATTTGTGGTTGGAACCGTCCAGGATAATCTGCGCTATTAAATACTGGGCGTACATGGCCTCGACATATATCTCTTTTCATTCTTGTTGCATCGGTGGAGCGAGTAGACGCTTTGGGGAGTTTGGTGAAAACATATCGCTTGTAGATCTATATCGTCTTGTTAGTGATAAGGGTTAGTACTCAATTGCTTCTAATAACTTATATGCCTTATAATTGAAAGAGATAATAGCTAGGTTTTGTTTAGATCTAGCTAGCTAGCTAGATTTAGAAAGATAATGGCACTTTGCTCAATTTCGAAGTATTAGTGAAATATATGCACAAAGAACTGGAGTGGATGAGATGTTGCTTTATACCAAAAACCGCGAGAGTTATGAAGAAGCTAAGGATGATGAGCATTGGAGGATTGCTATGCAAGAAGAGATGAGATCAATTGAAGAAAATAATACATGGAACGCTGTTTACCTAAAGGTCACCGACCTATTGGTTTGAAATGGATTTACAAAGTGAAGAAATTCGGGAGGTGGTAAAACATAAAGCGTGTCTTGTAGTTAAAGGCTATGTCCATAAACATGGTGTGGACTATGAAGAAGTGTTTGGCCGCGTGGCTCGTATGGAGACAATCCGTGTTCTCATCACTTTGCGCCCAGTGGATGAGGTTTACCACATGGATGTAAACATTCTTTGAATGAAGACATTGAGGAGAGTTTATGTGCTCAACCACCGTCTTCAAATCAATTAAAATGAAAGGTGTTGAAACTAAACAAAGTATTATATGGGCTCATAACCAAGGGTTGGAATATGAACCTTGACCTAAAGTCTCACATCACTTGGTTTCAACCGGGAAAACCATCATCCGTAATACAAGAGGTGATGAGAATATGAGGTTGATTTGTTGTTTTTGGAGACTTGATAACTTGTAAATCCAAGTGAGATTGTGAAGTTTAAAGAAGAGATGATGAAGTATTCAAAATGACGATTTGGGACTCCTAAGTACTACCGGCATTGAAGTGAGCACCAAAGATGGCATCTCACTTTGCCAATATGCATATGCTTTAAAATACTAGAAATGGCATGGGAGAGTGCAACTGTGTCAAGTTCCAATGGAAAACACTTGAAGCTAACAAATCGGCCGTTGATCTCCATTGATGCTACATGTATAGGAGCATAGTAGGGAGCTTGTGGTATCTAGTTCATACCTTCATATTGGTTTTGTAGTGGGATATTGACGTTCATGGAGAAGCCAATCATGAACATTTGATGGCCGTTAAACTTTGAGATATATAAAGTGCACAATTGTGATTCGATAACTTCAATCTGAGAGAGCGAAAACAAGCGTGTCCACCGCAGATGGTGATGATGTAAAGTTGATGATCGAATAACACTCAATGTGTATAAACGTTCTGGGAGATAGTTCTTTGATGGCAATCTCGAAGCAAAGAGTAGTGGCATTGTCTTCTTGCAAAGTGTTTATCATCAGCAACATCTTGTAAGATTGTCCTTTGCTATATCGTGATCTTGCTTGTTTTCGAAAGGAATGACTAGCAGTGATCAATAGCCAAAAAACAAATAAAATAGTTGAAAAAATGCTATCATCACATATTGAGTTCCAAATCATCTGTGATATATATATCCCGGGTGGTTTCAAACACCGAACCGTCTGTGATATGCACATATTACAAACGGTTTTTGCTATTAACCGTCGTGATATGGTGTATATCATAGACGGTTCGGAACGCCGAACTGTATGTGATATGAACAATATCACAGATGGTTAATAAAAAATCGTCTGTGATATCGTTCATATCATAGACAGTTAATACAAAAGACTGTCTGTGATAGTCGAGTAACATAGACGGTTTTTCTGAAAAAACGTCTGTGTTGTAAGTTATCACAGACGGTGTGGGAGCTGTCTATGATAACCAGCTATTATCACTAACACATAAACACAGACGGTACAAAAATCTGTGATAACGGTTTTGAACTGCCTGTGATAAGACTTTCTGTAGTAGTGTGTTAGATCTAGACGAAATGATCTTACGCATGTAACTAAAAAAAATATGTGATCAACATTAATTGTAGGTAGCCAAATTTATCATATAGGGGCAGTTTGGGATGAGTATGTGCATGGCCAATTCCGATGGTGCTTCAATTGGCTTATGGTTTAAGCTTTTGGTTATGCGTTTTGGTTTATATCTGAAATTATACTGTAACAACTGTTAGATTTTTCTGAAAAATAAGAAAAAATAGAAAAGAATAAAAAAACCTGTTACATCGCTACGGACAATAAAAATAAGAAAAAGTAAAAAATATAAAAAAGTTAAAATTAAAAACCGACGTGTTTTAAATGGCTTTTAAGTTAAATAAACTGTAAGAAAAAAATCTGAAGCCTTTCCAACTGGTGGCTAGTGTAGTCCAATCAGTGTAGCCACCCTTGTCTCATGGTCAATGGCCACACTTCATGCCCTACTAACTGCATGTTATATGTATTTGTTTGGGGATTTTCTGAAACAAATTTGATCCAGCAACATTTGGGTTGTGAGTGTTAAAAGAAAATTATGATAACCAAATGCACACCCCTTCTAGAAACATTCAACATGCAATGACAGGGGTAACTTAGGTAGATTTCGTCAAACGAAAAGAACATCTTTGTTTGAACATGCATTGTTTGACTAAATGAATCTGAGTTCTGATTAAGTAGTGGCTAATTTATTTCAAGTGTCACGAGTAATACGTAGTGCCTGAGACATTAGCACACGGGCCCACATGCTCGTGCACCGACAATGCATACTCATGACATGGACGACTTTTTCTTCTCCCTTTTGTATGACTAGTTACCCACTATGTTCAGAATTTTGTTGCCTAGCTCACGTTGGTGTGGCTAAATTTTGAATAAGCTTTTGGCAGGAATAGTCCTATATTAGAAAGGAAAATTATAATTTATAAATGTGAGAAAAATTTTATCTATTAAACTAGTTTTTTAGAGAGAAAAACCTAATATTACTTATAAGATTATTGCTTTAGTGCTTACATATGGCAGTCTGTTGGCTTAGTTGTGCTTAACATGTTTGGACATGAGGCTCGGGAGTAGATGGCAATCTCGAAGCAAAGAGTAGTGGCATTGTCTTCTTGCAAAGCGAGTATATCGCAGCAGCACAACATCTTGCCGGAAGTGGGTTGCACGTCTGTTAGGAGAATTGTCGAGAAAAGGAAGTCATGAAGGTTGTACTCAATGTAGACAACAAATCAGCTATATCGTTGAACAAAAATCCAGTTCTTCATGATAGAAGCAAACATATAGATACAAGATATCACTTCATTAGTGATTGTATCGAAGAAGGAAGAATCACTATCGAGTACACCAATACAGATGATCAGAAGGCCGACATACTGACTATGCCGCTTGGTCGGATAAGATTCTTGGAGATGATGAAGAAGATTGGAATGATTGAAATCGCATAACAAGATTAGGGAGAGAATGTTGGAAGTAATCTTGTTGTAGTTGAGAAAGAAGTCCGCTTCGTAGTCGAAGTCGAGTTCGAGTCGTACTCGTAACCGAGTTGTACTCATGATCGTAACCGAGTAGAAGTCTTAGAGTTGGGGTATAAAAGGGTGGAGTCATGTAACCAGGAAGTGTGAGAAAAAGGAGAGGAAAAATAAAAAAAGAAGAAAAGACAAAGCGATTTGGCTCTAGGAAACTATCAAGTACCGACTTAGTTGTGTGCTCAGTAAACGTGGTCGTAAGCGATTTACCACCACGACAAGTGAAGGATCACATACGTGAGCGTAAAGCATTACAATCACATCCACTCAACAGGAAGGTGTGGTTGAAAAGTGCTACGACCACGACCAAACGTGGTCGTAAAGTGCTACGACCACAGCGGAGAAGGACTGAATGTGGTCGTAAGGTGCTACGACTGCGACAGTACAAAAGTGAACGTTGTCGTAGAGGGATATGACCATGGCCGTGAAGAAGTGAACGTGGTCGTAAGGTGTTACGACCACGTTGTGAAAAAGTGACGTGGTCGTAAAGGTGTTGCGACCACGGTGGCATGATTGAGAATCGCTGCGTGGTCGTGGAAGCTACAACTACGGTGATCGTGGTCGAAGGACACCGGTAGCGGCTGAACGTGGTCGTAACCGGTGAAGTTTACAACTACGTGAGTCGACACGAGGTGCTCGGAGGGCTATCAACGTGGTCATAAAACTGGCAGAGTGGTCGTAGCGGCACAGAAGGTGGTCGTAACGGCTACAGAGCGGTCGTAAGATCCTAAGAGCAGTCGTAAAGATTGCAGCACATGCATGGCCTAGGGTTTGCCTCCCCATGCATGGAGGGATGCAGATATGGGCCCACCAGGCTGTGGCACTGCTGGGCCTTGTCTGGCTAGGCTCGGATGAGGGCCCAAGGTGTCTGTGTCAAATGGGCTTGCTTAGGACATGCAGGAGCTGGATGTCGTTAGATGCTAGCTTGTGATTGGAGGTAGCTCAGGTAGGTCCTATCAATGTACTGTTCATCCGAGTCCGAGAAATTAATTACTTTGCTGTTGCCCCTCTCTCTTTTTACATATCGATCCTACAACTATGCAGTATTCACTTTCCATCAAATTAAGGTTGGACATGTTCGGTGAACTTACGTGGCACAATTAAACAAAAGAACCTGATAGCTTACTTTTGACCATCACTATATACTAAGAGAGTAACCATTGCAGACAGAGTCTTGGCTCCAAGATCTTCTGAAAGCGATGATCGATGTTTTGATAGACTTTAAGTGTCATTTAGCAGATGGGAGGTATGCAGCATGGCCTATGGAATATAAATTAACTTGTTTGAACTTTGAAGGTTAGCAGGTAAACCCAGCTAAAGAAACATCGATCGTCTAAGAAGTAAGAAATTGTCATGAAGCACCTGGACACACTGCTACGACGTCAGGCTATTTCAACACAGAGCGATCTTACTTGTCAAGGACCCTTTCTCTGTGTTGATATTTTTCTTGAAGGCTTTTCTCTCCATATGTATTTTATACAGTACAATGAAAACACAGTGAAGCATACATAGGAGTACGTCTGTACGTGCACTCGACTAGGTCTTGACATGCTAAAAACAAAAGAAAGATCAGCTGAGAAATGTTTAATTTACTGGGTCTCATGAGACAGCTAAATAAGCTAACAGTTGGTGGTCCAACGTACCAGCTCTAAGGTGAATATTAGGGTTCAAATTAAAACCCTAATATATCTGCATTTTGAGGGCTACCTGCGAGTAATCTATATGTTATATATCAGATTTGATCATTTCACCTCTCTTTGGTTTATCTTTCAGATACACGATTTGATCAACTCATATGAGGCGAGATAGATAGCTAGGTCCCTACTTAGACAGGGTGTCACTACTACAAGAGAGACTATACTGGACGGCTACATCACAGACGGTTCATACGGAATTGTCTGTGCTTAAATTATCACAGACGATTTATACTAGCAACCGTCTGTGATATTTTCACAGACGGTTATTAACATAAACTATCTGTGATAATTGAGACATCACAGACAGTTCGTGTTAATAACCGTGTGTAAAAGTTACGGACATCAGAGATGGTTTATATAAAAAACCGTTTATGATATTGTGGACATCACAGCGGTTCTTATAACAAACCGTCGTGATATTGCGGACATCCAGACGGTTTGTAGCGATTATTACTCGAGCGTGCGTGATAATGTTCGTATCACGGCCATTTGTGGTTGGAACCGTCCGGGATAATCTGCTATTAAATCTTGGGCGTACATGGCCTCGACATATATCTGTTTTCATTCTGTTGCATCGGTTGGAGCGGGGGCTTTGGGAGTTTGGTGAAAACATATCGCTTGTAGATCTATATACGTCTTGTTAGTGATAAGGGGTTAGTACTCAATTGCTTCTAATAACTTATATGCCTTATAATTGAAAGAGATAATAGCTAGGTTTTTGTTTAGATCTAGCTAGCTAGCTAGATTTAGAAAGATAATGGCACTTTGCTCAATTTCAGTGGGTAAGTACTCCTAGTTTACTTTAATATATTCTTTCTTAATATTATTGTGTCATAAATACGTGGCTAGCTAGCTAGCTACCTAATATAGATGTCGTGTATAATTAAGTATAGCTAGTCTAATTTGCTATAGTAGCGCTAATAATAGTTTTTTACACCCATTTGTTACATGTGTAGCGTAGATAGATCGAAGTTGGATATATCTTGAGAACCGTGTAAGTGAAGAGTACATTAATAACGTGTCTGCTTTTAGAAGAGCGACCGAACTGGATATGTTGAAGAAGGGGATGTAATATATTTACTGTCCATGCATTAATTGTGATAATCTAAAGATATTTAGCAACTCAGCGCAGATCGAAGCTCACTTGATTCGAAGGGGTTTCATAAAGGGGTACAAATGTTGGACCAATCACGATGAAGAGAAGATTACACAAGAAGGTAGTTATGATATCGTCGAGGGAGACAACGATATGCCGATTGTGGATTGTGCTTTCACAAAACATAAACACACTAATCATAAAGCGAATCATATTTTACAATCTAAAATTACACATAATTAGAATATAGATATAGTAAAAATACAAAACATAACAAAGATTATACCTCGGTAATAGATAATATGCCTACCAAAACCCATAAATATATGTAAATAGTTATATGTACACCAAAATTAGCAAATTTAGTGATAAAATCAAAATTGCATTTGTGAAGATTGAAAAAAAGATAAAACATGCCATTAGCTAGGATTGGATAGTAGTATAGCAAGTACGATGCAATAGTATTCTATGAAATTTCATGCTTTGAAAACGTTTCCTAATTCTATCATCATCAAGGTTTCTAAAAATCTCTCATTCAGTGTAGCACATCATCAAGTCACTGAACCACTCATCCACTACTATATTGCCCAAAATAGGTTTTCAAGGAAGGTTTACAAAAGGAGTACTGGATTTTCATCATTTTGGATTCGGGGTAAGAGAGCATTAGAGGGAAAAATGGTTAAGGCAGCATATAGATAAGAGGGAATCATGTAGGAGAGAGGAGATTGAGCAACATAACTTATATTTTCAAAAATATGTATTGAGGAAATACTTCTAATCATGAAACTAACGGCCAGGCTAACTAGGTCACGACCTGCAGTCGATATGCTCTGATACCATGCCTGTCAGACCCTAGATCTTTACTATCCGGAATCCTCTGTGATTTATTGCACTATTCCCTGGATCAGTAGATAGTGCTCACAGTTACAGAAAATGGATATCAAAAATATTCCATGCGGAAGCATAAATAAAATAGTAAACTTACACATGGGCGATTAGGTCGAAATCGAAAATTGCAGATGGAAGAACGAAGCACACGTGGGACCTTCAGACATGCCCACAGTCGACCAACGGAGGTTCGCGACCTAGCCCTTGACATCTTCATCCTTTTTGTCATCATGACCAATGGTGTTGCTCAAGCACATGACCTGATTCTTGATTCTAGATTTTGTTATGAGAGCGAGTGTGAGCACACTAACCACCGTGTTCATGAGCCAATACACAGAATGCAAATATATAGTATGCATGGCTTATCAAAGGAAAGGCTCGGGTTATTTTATTTGCCAAAAATCGCTTTTGGTAGCATTGTTATTATTAAACCATAGTGTTATTCCTGCTACCTAGAACTCCACACGGCGATTGCCATAATTGACTCACTCCACCAAATGCCATAATTGACTTAATCCACCAAAGACACAATTTCTTTACTAATTGTCGTCTAAGACTCCAAACAAGGAGTGACACCATTTAGTTAACCCACCGATCATATATTCTCTATATACATATATCTAGTCGAATCCACCAATACCTTTGTATTTGGATTCCTAATATTCCAATCTTGCAATCTCTAATCACCAACTCCTCACTTTTAAAATCTAATGATTCTCTAACATGATTACTTTTACACCACAAATCATTTGTATCGAATACTCTATCAATTCTATCCTTTTGTTAATAATCCAAATCCATAATTTGCTCTTCCCATACTCCACCTTATTTTTCCATTACCTATCTCCAACCCATTCATCAATATTTTTCCACCAAGAATATTACTAATCGAGTTTATACTCCAATTATCATATCTCTAAATTTCCACTAATTCAAGTCACCCATCAAGATCAAATCCTTTCAATCCCATTAGGTCAAGGCTACAACTTACTAGTATACATCCACCAATGTTATCATTGATCAAGATTATACTCCGTATTCGTTATTATCCTCCAAACTCCCAAGATTCAAATCATCCTCTAGTATTTGGGTAAATCCTAATAATCCCATTATTACCAACATCTCCTAGGAATTTATATCTGGCGCAATCAAACAATTACCTTTTCACTCTAATTCTCCAAAATTCATTTAACTCATCTACCTAGCTTGTATATTCATTTAGACTCCACCAATTTACTCCCTGAATCCACATTATCTACTAATGATCGACATGAATCCACCAATCTTTTATATTTTTATCATAGCCACTATCTCCTATCTACACTCTGTTATTCTTCCAGACCTTTGGTTTGTGAGAAGTATTATCATCATTTAAAATTAATACATAGAAATTTCCGAGACCTACGTTTGAACAAAACGATTGTAAGAGAATTAATAACAAGCGATTCGATTCCATTCACCGTTACATGGCATCGCACCATACCGTAATCTGCGTATTACTTAACTTATCATGGGCGACACCTTGGCAACACAATTCGTGGCCTTGCCACCGCCACTTTTCCATCCCCGCCCACAAATCAGGTTTTGTGAAAACTATATCGTTTAGCCCATGTCCGCCTTGTGTGAAAGGGTTTGAATAATGTTTATACTTAATGCTTATAACTAAATATACAGGTATGTTTAGCCCCAGTTCCTGTGTTTAAAAGATAATGGCACTTTGCTCAATTTCGGTGGTAAGTCTCCTAGTTTACTTTAATGATTCTTTCTTAATATTATTGTGTCCAAATACGTGGCTAGCTAGCTACACCTAATATAGATGTCGGTCATAATTAAGTATAGCTAGTCTAATTTGCTATAGTAGCGCTAATAGTTTTTACACCCATTTGTTACATGTGTGCGTAGATAGATCAAGTTGGATATATCTTGAGAACCGTGTAAGTGAAGAGTACATTAATAACGTGTCGCTTTTAGAAGACACGAGCTGGATATGTTGAAGAAGGATGTAATATATTCTTGTCCATGCATTAATTGTGATAATCTAAAGATATTTAGCAACTTTGTGCATCGAACTCACTTGATTCAAGGGGTTTCATAAAGGGGTACAAATGTTGGACCAATCACGATGAAGAAAATTACACAAAAGGTAGTTATGATATCGCCGAGGAGCAACGATATGCCGATTGTGGATTGTGCTTTCGATTATGAGGATAGGCTTGGATGATAATCGGATTAGATGCTACGTGATTTAAGGGAATTATAGTGAGAGATTTTGGTAAATTGAGGGCTTGATGGAGGACTCGGAAAACCTTTTTACGGGATGCAACGATTAATAAGGTTGTCATCGTTCTAGAACTGAAATTGAAGATAAGCAATGCTTGGTCCAAAGTTTCACACATTGGTAGGTCTTCTAACGACATGCTTCAAAGGGAAATGTAAGTTGAGAACCACCTACCAAGCCAAGAAGATTCTTTGTCCATTGGGAATGAAAGTAGAAAGATACATGCATGTTCGAACGTTGTGTCCTCTACGTAAAGATTATGTACTTACATATTTCTTCGTGTGCAAAGCATCCCGATACAAGCGTAAAATGATTCCATGATGGGAAGGGATCGAGTGAAGGAATGACCTCTGCTAAGGTGTTGTGGTATCTTCCTATAATTCCCGTTGAGCGTTTATTTGCAAATCAAAAGGATGCAAATTGTCGTGACACTGGTAGTTTAGATAAAACGGAATGTAAGATAGGTTGATTCGCCAAGTGGAGGAACATCGATAGGATGTTTGTAGACTTTGGTGTGGAACCAATGAATATAAGGTTTGGGTTGAGACGATGGAATGAATCCTTTTGGTAACATGAGTAGCACATAGCACCTGCTGTACTTTGGTCATATACAACCTTCCTCCTTGGTGTATGAAGCGGAGTATATTTTGATGTCACTACTTATTTAAGGGCCGAAGCAACTTGAGAACGATATTGATGTGTACCAAGCACCATTGGTGGAAGATGTTGCAATAATGTGGAACGAAGGGATATATGTATGAGATGCAGACAAACGAGAGAACTTCACTCCACACACCATGTTGTTCTACACAATTAATGATTTTCTTATCCTTGGTAACCTATCAGGGTTGAGTACAAAAGGTGCCAAAGTCTATCCACATTGCTTAGATTATACCGAGAGTGTGTGGTTGAACAACTTGTACAAAACTGTATTCATGCGCCACCGTAGGTTCCTTCCAAAGTATTACCCATATCGCAAGATGAAGAAATAATTTGATAGAAAAAAGAGGATGACTCAGCACCAACGCCTTTTAGCGGGAAATAGGTCTATGATATGGTCAAGGATATTGACGTTGTGCTTGGAAAGGGACATAAACTGAGGACATGTCAGAAGAACATGTGGAAGAAGAGGTCAAGGATACCTGGTACATGCAGAGGTCTAACATAAAGTCAAATCGGCACAGTAGATTCACTATGAGATACACGGAGGCGCATTTCCTCCACGACTCGGGCTTCTTCGTCGTGACCTTCGAAGACTTATTCTTACTATTCAACCTCGACGAACTCGACACCTCACTTCTACGATGCTGGACACTGTAAGTGTACTGTACAATGAAATTCTACATTCACGTCATATCGATAAATGTCATTACTCTTTGCTTATGTATAGATACATGATCCAAAAGTCCATGACAGACTACACGTAATGCAAATATATAGTATGCATGGCTTATCAAAGGAAAGGCTCGGGTTATTTTATTTGCCAAAATCGCTTTTGGTAGCATTGTTATTATTAAACCATAGTGTTATTGCTACCTAGAACTCCACACGGCGATTGCCATAATTGACTCACTCCACCAAATGCCATAATTGACTTAATCCACCAAAGACACAATTTCTTTACTAATTGCTGTCTAAGACTCCAAACAGTGAGTGACACCATTTAGTTAACCCACCGATCATATATTCTCTATATACATATATCTAGTCGAATCCACCAATACCTTTGTATTTCGGATTCCTAATATTCCAATCTTGCAATCTCTAATCACCAACTCCTCACTTTTAAAATCTAATGATTCTCTAACATGATTACTTTTACACCACAAAATCATTTGTATCGAATACTCTATCAATTCTATCCTTTTGTTAATAATCCAAATCCATAATTTGCTCTTCCCATACTCCACCTTATTTTTCCATTACCTATCTCCAACCCATTCATCAATATTTTTCCACCAAGAATATTACTAATCGAGTTTATACTCCAATTATCATATCTCTAAATTTCCACTAATTCAAGTCACCCATCAAGATCAAATCCTTTCAATCCCATTAGGTCAAGGCTACAACTTACTAGTATACATCCACCAATGTTATCATTGATCAAGATTATACTTCCGTATTCGTTATTATCCCTCCAAACTCCCAAGATTCAAATCATCCCTCTAGTATTTGGGTAAATCCTAATAATCCCATTATTACCAACATCTCCTAGGAATTTATATCAGTGGCGCAATCAAACAATTACCTTTTTACTCTCTAATTCTCCAAAATTCATTTAACTCATCTACCTAGCTTGTATATTCATTTAGACTCCACCAATTTACTCCCAGAATCCACATTATCGTTTCCCTCTATGATCGACATGAATCCACCAGCATCTTTTATATTTTTATCATAGCCACTATCTCCTTCTCTACACCTCTGTTTATTCTTCCTGACCTTTGGTTTGGTGAGAAGTATTATCATCATTTAAAAATTAATACATAGAAATTTCCTGAGACCTAGCAGTTTGAACAAAAACGTAATGTGTAAGAGAATGCAATAACAATAGCGATTCAGATTCCATTCACCGTTACATGGCATCTGCACCATATGCGTAATCCTTTCAGCGTTATAGCCGCTTAACTTATCATCGGGCGACACCTGTGGCAACACAAATCGTGGCCTTGCACCGCCCGCCACTTTTCCATCCCCGCCCACAAATCATTTTGAAACAGAACTATATCTGGTTAAGTTCCCATGTCCGCCCTTGACCGTGGGCACGGCTATTCGAATAGTTTTGACTCTGCAGAGTGTGTACACTTTCACTACAAGCGATAATCCGCCTATTGCCCCACCTGATTCCTTGGTCAGGTGGTCAAACAGATTATCACATGACTGTTCGAATATCTAGTTCCACTAGTCATCTCACCCTATGGGTCGCTCCCACTTGCGGTGGGTCCCATACGTTGCACGGGATATTCACCACGGCTACTAGCATTATGCGGCTCCACTCCCCAATGCTAGTACGACCGGTGAACGCCACCTCCACTCGGTGTCCCTTTAGGCCTCCTCGCCTTGCATAACCACGCCTATCCACTACCGGTGAGATGAGTCGGGAGTTTCGATACCGCTACTTAGCCAAGTTGTAATTTACAGACATGTGGTTGTACTGTTTTACACGGGTTAACATGACAAGATTCAGTCCTTAGAGCTATCTGGGCGGTTCTACCACATTCCATAATTTTTGTGCTCTCACCGCACCACATACCACCCCAAATCATCCGCCCGATATTCAAGCAAGTTGAGGTTTTAGGAGCATAAAATAATCATATCCAACACAAATACCATCATTATCACCATGACCGCCCAAACCAGTTTCTCATGATTGAAAATGATGCTTGGGCGTTCTCACGCCCATGAATATCTATGCAGTACTAAGCATGCCATATAATTACGGACTTATTTTCGAAATGTTACTACTATAATTTTTGCTAGGGCGACAAGGTTCGGATAATCAATATTAAAAAAAGGGGTATAATATTAATCAAGGTAAACAATAGGCATATAACTAGAATCTCGAATTAAACATGTAGTTGCATATAAAATAATAGCATGCAATTTGATAATTTAAACAAAAGTAATTTGCAGAAAATGTAGGTTCAACATGATCAAAGTATTGACTCACCGGCGCGTTTATCATGGTCTTGAGCTCACACAATGCTTCTTCCGAGCTTCTAGTCTTTATCTTCACTTCGCTCTTGATCAGGCTTGATCTCTTGATTCTTCAGAACTCCAATTGCTAATTACGTGCTAAACGACTGAACACGAATGAAAGCAAATAACTCAAAAGATCCAAATAAATCCGAATAAATTCATTTTTATCTTTGTTATGAGTTAATGGTGATTTGAGGCAAGTTCGACAGTATAATACAATGACTCGGTCTTTATGTTAATAACTTTCTTTTGTTATTTTTATATTTATCAAGGAAGTTCCATGAGTTAGGTTAGACTTACGATTCGGTGTACGAGATTAGTGGAGCATTAGGTTGTCAGGCATTTAATATTCAGGGCATATGTGATATATAAACGATGTATACAATCTTTGGCTTACCGAGTTAATCTTATAGTCTGTGTTTATAACATTTTGTGGTATGATATTTCATGTATCCTTGGTTATTCCTAGGCTTAGTCTAATTTGAGTCAGGATCTATTTTTATGGGCCCTAGCTTGTTATACCATACTCATCATTATTATTCATCGAATTTAGTGTTACGATTTAACTAAGGGTACCATTGGTACTTTGTCTATACTTTAATTATTATTAGGCTTAGCTTTATCTTTAATTCTTTTACCTGGGCAAAATTTTGTATACCAGGTAATATTTTAATATTGCTATTTATTTAAACCTACCTCAGGGAAATGGCGGTATGATAAATGTTAAAGCATATGTTTTAATTTCATGTAAGGGTAATCTTTATTTAAAAACCTTCTTGTTATAGTTTTACTACAACATCCAATTTATTTTTCTTAACTTTAACTTGAGTGTATTACTAGTTGAGATCCTTGTTATCCTTGGACATTAAGCATAACCATCTTTTACTAATGTCCTTACTTAATATTTGGGTGAGGGTAAATAATAAAGGTATATTAATTATGCACATATGGTAACTAATCAAATTTCCAACCTTCCAAAGGATGTGTGATATTAAGCATGTTAAATAGTGGGCATAGATTTAATGGTTATGATTTAAACTATGCTTGATTAATTCTTTTAATGTTCATTAATAAACAATGGCTTCTGATATACTCTTTAAACCATCCTTATTTGTTAGATTATCGTTTCATGGAAGCGTAATCCCTAAACAAGATTTTTATTCACTTCTTAACATACCTTTGATTAATAGTTTAAGCTTTACAACAAGTATTTCAAAGCACATTAGCCATTGGTATATGATGTTTGATCAATGATTAAACATTTAATAAGCTCATTTACACCTCATTCAATTTTTGTATTATCTGTGGATTAATCCTATATTTTCTTGGTTTTTCTTTTTCTGGAATTACCACAAAACAAATAAAAAAAAAAACCTAATCTAAATGTTGCGAGATGGGAAATCGAACTCAGGACCTCGGCTCGGCTCTGTGTTAGGCGTGCGTTGCTAGCCAAATGGGCGGGACGGGCTGACTTAACCGGAGAGGAAAAGAAGATGAGCTGGGAGTGGTGAGGCAAAATAGGGGAAATCGCCAAGATGGTGTCTGGTGTGTCGGCGGCGGACGGTGGCCGGGGAGGTTGCGGCAACTGGTAAAACGGGTTGCCCTGGGCAGGAGGTAGCTTGAGGTGAAGGCACGGTGGTCGGAGCGGCAAGAAAGGCGGGCGGCGGTCAGGCGGCGGCCGGCGGCGAGGTGGTAATGGTGCGACGGCGGCGTGGTGGAGGAGGAGGAATTAACCGGCGCGTGAGCGGTAGGGGGTTGGTAGGAACTCACCCATGACGACAGCTTGGCCGGGGAGGTCCCGAGGTGAGCCGGCGGCGGAGGACATGGGCGGCGCGGGCATGCTCACGGTGCCGGCGAGCTGGAGTGGGGGAGGTGCTCCGGCGACGGTCGGAGGAGGTCTAGGGATCCGTGGTGATGCTCCCAGAGCGAGGAATCGGCCGGAGGAGCCTCGAGGGGCAATGGCGGCTGTGGAGGTGGCGACGGCCGGTGTTGGGGAAGACGGTCGGCGCGCGAGCTTTAGTGAATAAAATCTCAATTAATTCGGAGGGGGAGTAGCTAGGGAGGGGAGACACTTCGTGACACGATCGCTTTTGGGGGAGAATCATCGGGACGGCCGGATTGCCGAGAAGAGGTGGCGGCCGGCGCAGCTTAGGCAAGGAGGCGTTCGGACCGTGGAGTCAAGACAGAGGAAAGGAGATCAATGAGAGCTTTCTTATGGCCACGGGAGGTTGTGGGCGGTGCGAGGAAACCATGGGCGGCAGGGGAAATCGGTGGGCGAGAGCGGCGCATGAACTCCACGGGGAGGAGAAAGCAGCGCGCGGCAGAGAAAAGAGAGAACGTGGCGCAGCGCACGGGGGAGGAAGAAAGAAAGAGAGGGAGCGGGCGCTCGGGAGCTAGCCCACCGGGCAGAGATAGGGCGCGGGAGGGGGAAAGAAAAAAAGGGGGGAGAGAGAAAAAGAGGTGGGGCCCACATGTAAGAGAGGAAAAATGGAAAATAAGGAGAGAAAATGAGAAGCTTTAGAAATTTTGAAATTTTAATTTAAGTCCTGGTTCAATTATCTTGATACAAAATATACCAGTCTTCTGTTTCGATTTTATTTAACTTTTGCTACAAATTGCATTTACAACTTTTCGAATGTCCAAATTCTAGGTTTTTGTATGCTATTATTTCCATATTGACATTTTATATTTTTAACTTAGGTTTCTCCCTCCTCATGCTGGATCATCTTTTCAGATTCGTATTTAAAATTTTAGTTTTCTATTATTTGCATATTTTCTTTTATAGCATTACTAATGTTTGTTTTGTTTTTCATGAATTTCTTTAATTATCAGAATCTCAACCAAAGTTTTAAGAAACACTATAAAAATTCAAATTCAAATAGAATATATGGCAAAAATAATTCAAAAGCTTCATATTTTCAAATTTAAATTTTTGGGATGTTACATCCACCGAAATGTTTATCAAATGTTCCTAAAGCTTTCTTCCAACTAGAATACATTGTTGTTGTAAATACATCACTATCAAAATTTTGGGGCCTTCCAGGTTTTTTGAAAAGAAAACAATAGAAACAAAAGACTGCATCTTTTTCACACTATATTCCAACCAATCATATTTATTATACCAAGATTGTTGAAATGCCCTTAAACAATCATTCTGCATTTTATGAGGAAAATCATGGCCTTTTGATTGGGTTGGACCTCTCAACAAATACGCCCTCTTCACTTGATCTTTAATCTCATTGTCATACTCATTAATAGGTATACGGTTCGCTGGATCAACGATGATTTCATCAGGACTAAAATCCACCTGAGCCTACTTTACTTGACTCTCATTAGTATGAGGAGTACTACTTGTATTGCATGAAAAATATTTGTGCAATATTCATTTCTCCATTTTTTTTCAACTCTACGAATCAATAAATGACAATAGATGAAACTAAAATACCAAATTGATCACAATTGCGCAAATTAAAAAAGTAGATTTGTGTTTCATACCTATTAATGCAAAACCACAGCAGTCAGGCCCTCACAACCGACTCCACACTAGGATTTTGTATTGCTATCAAATGTCAAAGAGACTATTAATTTACAATATTTTTCCTATATCACACTTTGCAAACACAAGTACACAAGCGCAACAACCAATTCTAATTGATACTTCATACTTTTAGTCAGTCTCATAGAACAAATTATAGCTATTTATCACTCACTACTTTTACCAATTACCACTTACAAGTCAACGGTCAAGCACTCAATGACTCAAGGTCTCAGGCCCCTAACAACCCAACGCCTCAAGCCCCCAACGCACAAGCCAGGCAGCCACCAGATAAGTTCCGGTGAGTCAGCGCCTCGGCGGTCGGCATTTTCCTCACGGTGACGCGGTTGGCGGTAGATCCCTCCGGTCGACCGATGACTAGGCCTCCTCCTAGCCTCGGAGTCGCTCCCCTCCCTCACCGCACCTCACAGCTCTCCAGATATGGCATTAGGCGGCTAGCCGGCTACTGCCTGGTCGGCTGCTCAATGGCTCGGTGTGACAGCGTCCCACACCTCCTACCTCCAGATTTGGCGCTAAGCGGCCACTGCGGCGCTGTCAGCTGCCCGGTCCACCGATCGGCTGCTCCTTCTCGGTGGCGGCTCGGTGAGATGGTGCCCCAAGTGTCCACGCTCGGCTACCCCCATGGCCCCATCGACCACCGGCGATGTACCTAGGCCCACCGCCTGACCGCGGCGCACTTAGCCACGGGCCACGCCCACTTTTCACCAACACCGCGTCACCACCCGTCACCCATCCGCGCCGCCAACCGCAAGAGGTAAGGAGGAGAAGCCAAGAAAGGGATCGAAATGGAATCAATTTCTTTGCCGTTGTTGTGGTGTGGCCGAATTGGATCTGGACCATCTAGTGGTCATTTCGTTCGCCTGGCGCTCGATATTTCTTGGTGGACTTTGCCGCTTTGGCCTTTCGAGTTTTGCCCTTTGGTACTTTACTGCAATGCAGTTTTTGGCCCAAATTGGCACTTTGTTGCAATGTTGTTGTTGCCTTATTAAACTTTTTCCCTCATAGCCTCACCGTCACCGACTCGACCACAAGGCGACTCACCGAGAGGCAGGCATGGCATTAGCCGGTGGCGGCGTGGCGCCCCAGCCGGAGGTAGGGGCTAGGGGGTACCCCCTGACCCACCGATTGGTCCACCACGCCCAACCCTACCCATAATGCCAAGTGCCGACATCACCTCATCCCATGACTCCCCACCCTTTATTTATCCATCCACCCGCTTTTAACCTCACTGCTAAAATTTCTTGATCATCTAAAAAAGTATGACGTAATAATGAGGGATAATGTGAGAAGGTCGAGGTGGTTTTTGATAAACCATTGTCAATATATGTGAAGCTAAATTTTAAATTTATGAAAGATTTGAATTTTCTGTTAGGTTTCAGTTTCGAGCGGTCAGATTGGTCGCCTTCTGTTTTCGGCAGTGCGTTCTGAAATTTGAAAAATCGGTCTGGATTTGGTAATTTGGTCCTAGAACTGTGCATTCATATTGCATGAAGCATGTTTGAGCTAACCAGGATAAATTGTGAAGAACGTGTGCCTGAAAATGATTTATGTCTTTGGATGTGTAGGGAAGCTTAGAGTCAACTATAGTCAACGTCGATGACCGGAATACGCTCATGGAGAAGCCGTGATCCAAAACGGTCAAGGATGTTGGATGAGATGGTTGAACTCGTGTGGTATAGGGAATGCAAGAAATGTTGAAGGGAAGATTCGAACGACGGGTTGTACTAAGTGGCTTGGTCGATCCAAGCGAAGCGTGGTCTGGTGGAACCAGAGCGGAGAGACTTACTGACATGTGACAAACCATTGGTGCACCTACACATGGCAATCATGGCGATTGCTTGCAAGGGAAGATGAAGACCGGGTCAAGGCGAGGGTATTTTGGTAGTTTGCCAAATACTAGAAACTTCGTTGGATCAAACCATGGCACTTGAGCGGCGCTTGGGAAACTGGTATAGGTCAAGGGGGTGCTGAGAAGATCAAGTGAATCAAAAGCTAAAGACATAGCGGATTCATTAGCTTTGAAAATGTGCATGAGTTAAGTGGGTGTAAAACCCGTGTTGTATAAGGTTAACCGATTTTCTCCGTTTGTGTAAATGGATAGTATCCATTAGAATTAGATGTGGGCTGGCTGCTCTATCTATTTAGTGTATGGGATGGAGACTTTCATGCTAACCATTTCAACAATTCTTGAGTTAGAGCTAGAGCTTAAGAGAGAAGAGTGGGTATTGTGGTTTACTCTCTTGTCCTCCTCACGGAGTGGCTGTAAAACATTTATCTACAAGTAGCAGTATAATCAAGTTTGTTCATCTCTCGTGAATCCTTCTTGTGTTGCTTGATTTGCTCTTGTTCTTGTTGGTTCTTTGTCACTTCTCTCCCCTTCTTGATCTTGCTGGTACCAAGGATATGTAAATGATAGAGATAACTCATGTAGATCAAATCACATCTATCTTGGCATTGTGGCTTGCAAGTTCTCAAAGTTGTCCGATTCTTGCATGAATTGGAGTCCTTGAGAATCCTTGTTCTGAGAGTTCTAGCTTTGATTCATCAATAGATTTTGCTTACTATGATATGTGGGAACACGGTGTGTACAAGGTGTGTACAAATCCTTGGATGGAATACGATTCAACAAGGTATGTGGGAACACGCGAAGGATTGATTCATTCCAATCCTTGGATGGAATACGATCCTGAGACTCTCAACAAGGTGTGTACAAAGTTTGATACCATTTGGTTATGGATTTTGAAGTTTGCACCAAAAGTGGTTTGGATTCAGATTGATTTTTTGTTCTGGGAACAGGGAGCGGTCAGACCACTTCTAGGTCCCGGTCAGACCGCTAGCATGATGTTGATCTACCTCTGGTCAAACTAGTCAGGTGTAGTTTTGTGCATCTTCGTTGTTTTGGTTTGTTGCTTGGTTGTAGGCTGTGAAATCTAATCTTCTTAGCTCTAGAGTAAAAGATTTCTACTGCTTGGGGGAAATTTAAGAAAGCACCATTATCCATCTCTGTTGCCATTGCCGATCCTACAAATAAGTCCTAGCTTTCCCCTACTAACTGCATGCTTGCACCGTCCATGCCTATTCTTTTAGTCTATCACATAATTAAAACATGTGAAAGTGAGCTAAAACGTTTGCTCTGAGATTATATAAATTCCCATATTAATTAGAAGAAAAGAGAAAGATCTAAACTATTAATTATTTAATGAGTCCATATTATAACCGTGCTGATTTGTGGAATGTACATAGGGTATTTGAGTTGTATAACGAGTATAGTTGCATTTCCCGCTATAGGTATTAAAGTCATTTAACAAATACAACTCCCTTTTTAGTTATAGGTTTATGCATCGTATGATACTACCTTGCAATGATGTGGACAAGTTGGCCAGTTTACTTAAAATAAGGAAGTTTCATTGTAGTAAAATTTCAATTTTTCCACCATGCTTACAAGAGAAACTTAATGCTTGCGAACATCATAACATTATTGTGAATGCAAAGGAAAATTTATGAGCAGTGACACAGGTGAACATAGGCCTATACATTGCTGAAAAATCCATGCAAATGTTTGGTCCATTCAAATAGATTGAACGCAATTCACAAAAAATGAGTTAAGCTCAGTTTGGAACATGAGGATTCTCAACAGGATTTTTTAGTGGAAATGAAATATCTACTATGCTCTCGCTGGATGTAGAGTTCCCTACAAAATACTTGTAAGCATATATCCTAAACGGAGTCTTAACAACAGTACTGAGCCAAAGACCTTTGTCCCTTTGTAAAGGAAATGTTTAGGGTGTGTTTGGTTCATCAGACGGAGGGTGGATGCGATCATTCCATCCAATTTTTTGGGGGTATACATGTGTTTAATTGGGTGGATGGCACTATTTCATCCCGGATAGATGCCAAACAAAGTGATACATCAGGTTTTGGCAGACGAGTTCGTCCAGGTGGTGGCATGCTCATCATGCGAGCACGCATAAGGATTCGGTCACCCCCGAACTCCCACTCCCGACCCTCCTCACCCTCTCCTCACACCACTCAGCCACTCCCCATCGCCTCGATCTCCTTCCCAAATCCATCGCCCCATGCCGCCTTCCACCTCGAACCCTAGCCCCTAGACTAGAGCCCGCAGCCACTAGGGCTAAAATGGGCCACCCCAGGCAGCTCAACGCTGGCGGCATCGACCCCATCACCGAGGAGCCCTATTCTCCCCACAGTACCTGGTCGGTACTCGGTGATCGGTAGTCGGTAGCTACAGTACCTGGTCGGTGGTTGGTAGCTACAGTACTCGATTGGTTGTCGTTGCTACATGGCTTGGTCTTGGTCGTCGCTACTTGTGGCTTTCGAGTACCCCGAGTACTTGTAATTTTCGAGTACCTGTGTTGGGACAGAGGTATGACCGACATGCGCTCGGCTGTCAGACCGATCTTACTGAGTGGTCAGAGGTTGATTTTTGGAAAGCGTAGAAATTTAAGATGTGGATGATTTGGTTCGTGTTTATGGATGGACAAGGGTGTGTTATGTGTATGTGTGTGGATTTATGTTGGTCAAGTTAGAGATAACTTGTGCTGGGAAAATGTTCTTTGATCTTTGCAGGTACAGGTAGGCATGGAGATAGTCATGGTCGATAACGAGGAGGACCGAGACTAGGATGGGGAATTCTAAGGTTCAGGCGGTCAATGATGTCACGAGGTGGTCAGGTTTACGCTGGAGCACGTGGAGATCAAAAGTGGATGATGTGTGGAGAAGCTACAGGAGATGTTGTCCTGGAGACTTTAACACATGTTGAGTTGGAAGGAGTTATAGAATGTATCCATAATTGGAAGGTTTAAAGATTTTGGAAAACACGTGTTTAGAAGGTTTTGGGTCCCTTGGTTGTAGGAGTTGGTTTAGTACTCGAATTCGAGATCCGTTTGGATAGGACTCAAATTCATGATCTGTTTGGAGAGGACTCTTATGGAGTCGGAGGATATAAATAGAGTCGGGGCATAGCTAAGGTTGTGCTTTTTGGGTGAGAAGATTGAGGAGGCTTGAGTTTTGGCTAGGCTTTTAGGTGTGCTTGTGAGGGCATGTTGTAAACCCATAAATTTTCAGCAATAAACATCATCTTGAATCAATCTGATTCTTAATTTACTCAAAAAATGCTGGAGATTGTTGTTGGATCGGAGCTTACGACTACGTACAAAGGGGTCGAATCGCTGCCAGGAAAATAGAGGAAATACGAGTAGTTGAAGGTGCTGAATCCTTGAAGGCGCAGGTCATCGAGAGGTTTTACTCCTAGTGTCAAAGATCTCAAGTACGAGGAAAGCAGTCGAAGTCTCAAGTACATGCAAAGCAATTGAATCTACGACTCAGTGCAAAGCAGTCGAAGCTTACGACTTAGTGCAAATCGGTCAGAGCTTACGAGTGTCAACTAGGTGAAGATTAAAGAGTGTGGTGCGATCAAGCGGTCAAAATCTATATCTGATGAGTTATATTGCTTTTGAGTTCCGAATAATGAGTGCTATCATTCATCTCCTCTGATTGTTGTGATCGATTCTACATAATTACATGTTATGAGATGACGGTTTGAGTAATACTGTGTAAATAGTGGTAAATTTTTTGTTCTTACTCTTTGTTCGTGATCTATGCCACAAAAGTGAATATTTAACATGATAAGTAGTTGTCTTAATACTCAGTAGGCCTGTCATTATTGGTGTCGACTAGTGGCTACCTCTACTCGTACCATTTGTTCCATGTTGCATGTGTCTTCAATTAAGCTTTATACAATGCTGATATGAAATCTCACATAGGTGATCGTTGGTGCCGCTGAGGCCCCCAAAGCCGAGAAGAAGGAAGAGGAGAAGGAAGAAAGCGAAGATGACCTGGGCTTCTCCCTTTTTTTATTAGATCTTCCTGTTTTGCTATTTCGCACGAAGTGGCATGGTCCTATTGCAGTATTTTTGGTGTGTACATGATCCAGAGACTTCTGAACCTACCTTGTCGATCAACTCTTGTTCATGAATGTTAAGAGATTTATGTGTTATTCTCGGTTTCAGTATATAGTTTGTATTTTTTTCATGTAGTTAAATACTAATCGATAATTGGAAATCGCATTTGTTTTGCCTGTGCCGGTAAAGCTGAATGTCCCATATCATAGTTTAGTCTAGGGTAAGCTCACCAGGGGTTATTCTAATTCTTCTCGTCCACCTTTGTCCACTCAACCAAACACAAAATTGGCCCATTCCATCTACTCTCATCCCATCAACCAAACAATAGCTTGTACCATTCCATCCACCCATGCTAAACATGCTCTTGGATCATCCCATCCCACCACCCACCTAAACATGCTCTTGGATCATCCTATCGCATAAAATCCTAGATCATTCCATCCCATCCATCCTCATTCTCTCGAAAAAACACATCCTTAGCCAACACTGTACTCCCGTGGTTTGCTAAATATATATTATTTTTTTTACTTTTTACAGTCTCCTCTGCAAAACTTTGATCATAGTTTTCTACGGTACTCGTATACTAGTAAAAATAAAAATTCTATATTAAAAAGTATTTTCAAAAACATAATGAAATTATTTTATTGTAGTAATTAATTTATATATGAATATATAAATATTATTTTTTAATTATATAGATTCCACCTCTACCTATATCCAGTGACGAGGGAGTAAAATTTTGTTGGCAAAGCCTGGCTTGTCCCAGGTTGTGACGACAAGTATCTCGCCAGTCAAGGCGAACTGTTCCCTGTCCCAAAGAATTGTACATTTAATTAATCAAAACAGGAGTCCTTAAGCATTCGGAGATACAAACAAATCAACAGTCACACTCATTAATTAATCACCAAGGTAGGGTTTGTTCTTTTTTGCTTTGTCTTTTGGTTGTGGTTTATGATTTTCAGGCTGTTCGCAAGAGAGTACGAGGTAATAAAAACTCATGTGCGATTTTAGCCGATATAAATAAAGTCACTACAATGTTTACTATAATCAATTTACAGATTTTATTTTAAAAATACAGTATATTTGAAAGCTAGTTATTATAGAAAATAAAAAAGTAGTTTTTATAAGTTGAAAAGAACAGACCCGTAACCTATGACTTTATGACTTAGAATGCAAAAGCTATTGACCAAAAGGTTTGCTTTAGTATTCTACTACACAAAGCAAAAGCTATTGGCCTAGCCATACAGCGCAAGTTGATTGTTTCTTGGCAAGTTGATTTTTTTTACAGGCATACTATTCACAAACAAAAATTTTAATGAGTGAAATAAATTTTGTCTGTAGTCAATTAAATTATTGCAGGGGATATTTGGTTCCCATACTTCCATGGGAATAGCAAGGGAAGGAGAATTCATTCATGCTTTCAAGTCGCAAGACCCCATTTACTGACTAGACATACTAGTATTGTCCACTCCAACCCTTCCAAGCCCTCCTCATGTGGGTTTATTTTTTAACTTCTAACTTTTGTCTTATTTTTTATTATTACTAAATTTCATCTTTTTCTAACTTTTCTTTTTTTAGCTTTTTTAACGCTTCTTTTTTGTATTTGTTTGTATTAGCCCATTTTTTTCTATTTTTAAATTTTTTAAATTTTATTATACCAAATAAATCACCATCAGTTAAAGTGTAATTTCAGCCAGCTACAGTAGATTCAGCCATAAGTCACCAAAATACAGTCCAACCTATAAACCTTTTTCTTTTGTTCCGACTCACCGTCTTCCTTTCCCCCTCTCTCTCTCTCTAGTTAACTTCCCTTTCTTCCTCTACAACCTCATTTACACCTCTAGGGCTACACGCACACACAACACCTCTCTCTCTCTCCTCTTGATGATCCATACTGCATCCCTCTCCCTTGTCTTTCTCTTGCTCTCTCTCTCTATTTATAATAGTTGCCCTCCTCCCATCCACACCTCTCCCCTATCTTCAGCTCCACACCAATCGACCCTCCTCCTCCATGGGAGACCGCTACACCAATTTCTTGAGAGGCTACCACCACCTCCACTACTCCAACTCTTCCCCTACCTCCTACCCTCCTCCTCTTCCTCCTCCAGCTACACCTCCTCCTTCTCCAGCTACACCTCCTCCTTCTCCAGCTACACCTCCTACCTCCGCCCACCTCCCTCCTCCCCTCCCGTCAGGGAAGCCCTCCCCCTCCTCAGCCTCACACCCTCAACCCAGCCACACCACCAACAACAACACCACCATGATCTAGATCACAAGGAGGAGGCTTTCACACACTACCTCCTGCAGCAACCAGGAAGCTGCTGCTGATGATGATCAGGCAGGGGAGGTCACAGTGGCCTTGCACATAGGCCTGCCCAGCCCCAGCCCCTCTGAGGCAGCAGCAGCAGCAGCAGGCAGTGGGGACCACCAAGAAGGAGGAGGAGGAGCTGGAGGGAGAAGCCTGCAAGAAGGGCAGGAAGGAGGAGGAGGAGGAGGAGTGGTGAAGGAGAGGAGGAAGGGGACGATGGGATCTCCACGCCACTGGGGTGTGCTTCCATAGGGATAGGGAGGCTGACAAAGGGCCAGTACTGGATCCCCACCCCCTCCCAGATCCTCATTGGGCCCACACAGTTCTCCTGCCCGGTCTGCTACAAGACCTTCAACAGATACAACAACATGCAGGTGATTGTTGATCTGCTAGCTAACTGCCCTCTCTGATTCTTGCTCGTCCATGTCTGATTTGGTGTCATATATATTCATGTGGTTAATTAATTTTGTGCGTCTTTTGGTTAATTCTGGGAGCTTGGTTCTGTTAGAAATGGGGTCTTGGTAATTGATTTGCATGTTGGAGTTGTCTGTTTGAGGTGGCCGGCCTCTGAATTTTCTGATCCAGCCGGCTGCATGAATTGGAGCAGTGCATGCATCTGCGGCTTCTCGCGTGGTGTGTATGGTGGGTTCAGTTGTGGGAAGCCTGTGTATGTAGTGGTGGATCTAGGAGGAAGTGCGGCTACTCTCGTACTACTACTACACCTCCTTTTGATCTCTCTCTGTCTACCGTATCTTTGATTTGATTAAACCGCGCAGCGACACAGAGGCATGCAGTAATGGCTCTCAAACCGCCATTGGCATGGAGAGCTCTGAGCTCCTATGGTGGCTAGCTACTATTCTTGGAGTTTGTGCTTATTGTGCCTTTTCAATTCGCAGTGGATGGAGAGAGAGAGAGATCTGAGAAGAAAGATCCAGCAAAAAGGCATCTTTATCTTTCCCTGATCGGTTCCTTCAACGTTACACAGATGTGCATCTCAAGCAACAAGCCAACACCACCTCTCTCACACACACACATGGAGAGTGCAACAAACCCCACCACGAGCAGTGCCTTCAGCCATAAACAGTCCATTTGCTCAGACCCCTTGCATAACATCCCTTTTGCTCTCCTCACACACAGGCTCTCTCTCCCTCCCTCTCTCCTTTATTGATGCATCTATGTAGCAGCAAGCTAGGCATCCAAGGAGAGAGAGAGAGAGAGAGAGCTGGTCCCTCTGCAACTTACTTCATCCCCCATCCCTTCTTGCCTCCCAACACGCGAAGAGAGAGAGCCACTTCACTTACACCATTCTAGCTCTCTCCCTCCTGACTAGCCACACTGCAGCAATGCAATGCCGCCGTACTTGCAACTAACTTGCACCACCGCATGCATGTGTGAATTAACTAAGCGGGTAATGTATTGATCTAGTAGTAGCAATCTAATGCAATTAACCGTACTGATAATAATTTGATGTGAATGACGCAGATGCACATGTGGGGGCACGGGTCGCAGTACCGGAAGGGGCCGGAGTCGCTGCGGGGGACGCAGCCGACGGCGATGCTGCGGCTGCCGTGCTACTGCTGCGCGGCGGGGTGCCGGAACAACATCGACCACCCGCGGGCGCGGCCGCTCAAGGACTTCCGGACGCTGCAGACGCACTACAAGCGCAAGCACGGCATCAAGCCCTTCATGTGCCGCAAGTGCGGCAAGGCCTTCGCCGTGCGCGGCGACTGGCGCACCCACGAGAAGAACTGCGGCAAGCTCTGGTACTGCGCCTGCGGCTCCGACTTCAAGCACAAGCGCTCCCTCAAGGACCACATCCGCGCCTTCGGCCGCGGCCACGCCGCCTGCGGCATCGACTGCTTCGACCTCGACGACGACGACGACCGCGACCCCTCCTCCGAGGTCGACCACGCCACCACCACCACCGCTCTTAACGCCGCCGGCGCCGGCAACGATCATCAAAACCAGCGGCCTACGCCGCCGGCGCCAAGATAGGGCCGATCATCGATCCGATCGCTAGGGTGAGTATATATGCTATACATCTGTCGGTCGGTCAGGGTCTGTGTTCGTGTTAGGGATTGTTCGTTCGGGAGCGAGCTTGCATGATTGAATTGATGACTACGTACGTCGTTAATTTGCACGATACGTAGTACGTACTATCTATATACATGAAGCAGGCGCATAGATAGTGCGAATATATATCAAGGGTTTTAACTGAGAATATGCGTGTGTACGATGTATATGTATGTATGCAGGAGGGAATTAATGATCGATGTATGATTAATTAAGAGGCGAATTCTAATTGTTTGGGTAGCCTAGCTTCATTGTATGTGTAGACTTGATCTGGTATATGGTGATACGGGGCTTTCAATTTTTTGCCACTCTTAAGAATAGCCAATTATCGCTGTCACTTACATGTGGGGTCACCTGAGTCACTGACAGTGGGTCAGGGTAGCAAATCCTTTGTCACTCTACTCATAAGAGTGGCATAGGATTAAATTTCCCTGGTGATACAGATTATCAATGTCAGTTTCAGAGAATATTGCAATATCATGCATGCATAAGTACACACATATACTACTGCTAGTATACTAGTATCTTGCTATTTCTTTCTTCCTTTTCCGGTCACCCTGATTTTTAAATGATTTTGGGCGTTTATGGCTAATTTTCTATTGTTTTGTCACGGTAATTTGTGGTAGATTGGCATCTCATGTGCCTGATCTAATGGAGTAAGTTTAGTTTGTTGTTCTACTTGTAGTTAATTCTTTGAATGGAAAGATATATATAGGGGTAAATACATATAGGTTGATCTCTTGATAGCCTTAATTTCCTAAAGGACAAAAATGGTAGCGAAATTATTACTAGTACTACTCCCTACGCTGCTTCATTCCATTTTGCTGATTTTGTTGTGCCATGCTCAATATGGAAATCGAGCACGTATTGTCATGCAAGAGGTTTAATTTGAGGCTTTCTTTGGTACTACAAGCATGTAGTTATAGTGTTATACAGACCTTTTCTAAACAACTAGTAAAATGTTTTTGTGAACTTGTTGGTGTGTAAAACTCAACAATGCGTATGAACCGAATTTATCCCTTTTTGTTGAGAAAAATGATCCAGAAAATAATGAGTAAGAAGAGTAAAGGATCGTTTGTGTAGTAAGCAGTGCCGGAACCAAGCGCGGCGCAGAAAAGAAAAACCGGAATTCTTTTGAAAACTGGCACTGCAAAATGTAACAAAGTGTGTACCATTCTGATTGAACAGTTGCAAAGTTCAGATATTAGTTTGCAAAATCCTTCTCTGTCTCATGTAGCTAGCCAGGATCTGTTCAAATAATGGAATGCCTATGGCTACTAGCTACTAGGTGTTTATCTGGAGAAGTTTGGAACTGCAGAGATATTTAGAATTTTTTATAAATAATCTATTTTTTATTCGAAATAGCAGAAATATACTCGCACGATTTTTTTTACAAAAATAGGCTCCAGTCGCCTGATGGATCGACGACTGGAACCTATCGCCCAACAGCCACGCGACACGCAAACAATCCACTGCCTGTTGGGCGAATTGATTGCAGTCGCCGAACCGCCGGGCGACTGCTTCCAGTCACCCATCGGTTAGGCGATTGCACTTCTAGTCACCGAATGGTTGGGTGACTGAAAGCGCAGATAAAGGATCGTGCACCGCCGCCGCCAAAGGAATGATCCGACGGAAAAGAAAAGGAGAGGAGAGAAAAGGAGAGGAGGAGAGGAGAGAAAAGGAGAGGAGGAGAGAGAAAGAGAAGGAGAGAAAAGTATAGGGAGGAGGAGAGGAGAGGGAGAGGAAGAAGGAGAGGAAAGAAAATGAGAGGAAAGAGGAGACGAGAGGAGAGAAAAGGAGAGGGGAGGAGGAGAGGGAGAGAAAGGAGAGGTTTTGCGATTTTTGTGAGGTAATTTTTTTTGTTGTATTTTGAATTTTGTATATGAAGTAGATGGTTTATTTAGTGTTAGTATCTGTAGGAAATTATAGATGTAGAAAAGAATAGTACAACTTTGGTATAGAAAATTTAGTTAATGTAGTTTTAGAAAATTAGCAGCTGTAGTAACCTATTGCTGTGTAAAATTTAGTGAACATAGTTGTAGAAAATTAGCATCCATACAAAATTGTAGTTGTAGAAAATTCAGTCAACGTTACGATAGAAATTAATCATCCGTAGAAATTTGTAGTTACTGAAAATTCGGTCAATATTTTAATAAGAATTTAATAATTAGCTTTGTATAAAATAATAATATGTAATATTTATGATTAATTACGAATGAATGTAATGTCATTAGTACATTGAAAAAAACATGTGTACAGTTGTAACTGGTGTGTACGTATTTAAATCGATATGCCATGTAAATTGTCGAAACCATTAGGAATTATTTGCAGTAGAGGAGAAAAGAGCGGCATCGGTGCGCGGTCTGATGATAGGAAGTTAATGCTATGAGGGTAGCGTAGTTGGTTACGATAGACGAACGATCGTTGAAATGTAAATTAAAGTACATCAGTACTTTCGTAATGTGTGATGCGATTTGACTAGTTGTAAAATTGAAAATATATGCAGACAGACATCAGTAATGCCGATACCCACTACATTGAAAGTGCATTACGGTGTTGGAACCATTCGTGAAGGTCCAAATGGTGTGGACTTGAGCAGTTTTGCGCAAGCCACTCTGGTACACCCGGACGGCGAGAATGCTCGAATCACAGATGTGATGCGCTGGCTTACCCACAGTTTTTCGTAGACCCCAAGGTGTGTAGCGTTGTCATACAAGGGCTTTGGAGTCGCTCTCCTACGGACATCAGATGGGAGTTGAGAATGTTGATGTGCATTGTTGCGTGGAAGGGGTTTGTGCAAGGGTCCCGACGTCATGGATACGAGTGCGTGATGCTTGTGCAACCATGCCCAACAGAAACTGTGCAAGGTCGTGCGGACGACCATCATCTGGGAGGTACGAGTATCTCGGGCGCCCTGCATGTTGGTGAAGACAAGGAAGTTGCTCGTGACGATGCCGATGAGGTACATGGAGGAGAGGGAGAACGGTCACACCATGGTGAGGGTACAGGACAAACCGATGAAGGGGAGCATATAGAGTATATAGTGCATCAAATGGAGAGCGATGACCGGACGGCTTGGGCTGAAGAGGAAGCTACACAGGAGGACAACGAGGACAATTCAGATGAGGACGAAGCTCCCATCCAGCAAGAATGGAACTGGTTAGATACTGAGGGTGTTGCCATACATGGCGAGCACGAATCACCGTAGAAGTATCATGGCATAGATGTTTAGTTGCATTCAACATTTGCTGATAAGGCATCGCTGTAGGTTTCCATCAAGATGTAGGCCCTGTCTATGCAACGGACTTTTTAGGTCGTGAAATCTAGCTAGGAGCAGTACACCGTGAAGTGTGAGAAGGTCGGTTGTCCTTAGAGGGTGCACGCGCGTAGACCCAAGTATGAGACTCAATGGATTGTGTCGAAGGTGGAGCCGCACTATTGCATTCTCAGTAGTGTTTTGGCGAGGCATCGTAACCTAACGTCGACCTTTATAGCCAATCTGATGTATGGAGAGATAGTGGTGGAGAGATAGCTATCGAGAAGAAATTCAAGTACAAGATTAGCTATGTGAAGGCGTGGCATGTGAAGCAGAAGGCGTTGGAAAAATGGTCGGGTCTTTTAAGACGGCGTACGACAATCTTACTTGTATACTTAAGGTGTTGCAGAATAGGAACCTGGGCACGTATATCGCTGTGAAGGACAAGCCATCTACAAGGCTGCGAGGTTTTGCGGTGTTGCAGAGGGCCTTCTTAGCATTCGGTGCGTGCATCAATGCATTCAGGCACATGCTGCCCTTGATCTCAATTGACGGGGCCTTGTTGACCGGCAAATACAAGGGCCAGATCCTTACAGCCATTGGTGTTGACGGCAATAATCAAATTAAGTTGTTGTCCATCGTATTCGTGGAAATTGAGAATTACGACAGCTGGTTGTAGTTCCTTAGATTTGTGAGAGTTGGAGTTGTCGGCGCTTTGGGACGTGTATGATGGTCTCCTGACCATCTTACCTTGTCAGGACGTCGTCACCTAGCGTTGAGGAAGACGGCCAAGCGGGGTCGTATGGGAGGACGTGGACGTGGAGACGGAGGGGGCCAGGGTGGCAGTGGATGGCGGGCTAAGGATGCTGTTGGGGGTGGTTGGTGCTACATGTACACTTGTTGTTCATGTACTACTTATGTTTCTTATTTACTGAATGATGTTTACAATACCGTGGCGAGCTTAGTTGTACTTCTCTTTACTGTGTCGATGCCTGTACCACTCAATTAATGGCAATCGCACCGGCAGCCGCACCACTCGAATAGTGCACTGAATTGATGGTAACCGCACCAATGTACAAACCATCCGATTACATACTTAACGACATTGAAAAATACCGTGAACAACAAGGGAGTGCACTATGGTACAACCTTACACATCGTTACCTATAGATGGAAGGAACCTTGTGGTACCTGCATGTAGTGTTGCAGAGGGGGTCACCTCGGACGTGGCTAGCCGTCGTTGTAGTGGAAAGCACATATATAACTAGAGTTCGCGCAGCAGCATGTTGGGTCGTACGAACTTCCTATGTTGATGACCTCCTCGTTCCCCTCTCGTGCTCCATTTGCTGACATATGTCATCGTTGTGCTCTTTTAGGCTTTCAATCCATGCCTCCAAGTCAGCGATTCGCTCCCACAATGTATCCACATACCTCACAATGTATCATTCATGGGGAGGATTAATCCATCGTACGAAGTCGTATTTAGCAATCTACTACAAAGGAACATTAACATCGAAACTCTATTAGCAGTACTACAAAATAGATGATTGCCTACTTATACCCGGGAGTGTGGGAATCGGAAGAAACGTCGCTCGCCATCTAAACGGCCTTCTGCCACCTGCACCATCGCGTCCTCCATGTGTCTGCATTTCGGCCATTGTAGGACCGGATATGGCAACAGAGGGGGGGTGAATGGTGCCTTTTTAAAATTTGCCCCCAAAGTATTTACTAAAGAGTTCTTCTCCGATAACAATAGATGCTATGAAGAAGATACAAGATTGCTCACTTTGAAACCAAACAATCAGACTGACAAAAGTTCTTTTCCAAGAACTAAACCAATGACTGCATACAGTCCTGTCAACTGAAATTAGAGCAAAAATGTCTCCAAGGGAAAACTGAAATGATCAAGCAAAGCTGCAGCAAAAGACCTAGAGAACAAACCAATTAATTTAGTAGTATCGGCAGTGAAAACAGATGGTAGAAATCACAGTCGAATACGATTGCAACCAAAAATGAATTGGCATCTACAAATTAAAATTACTGTTTCTGTCCGGAAGATACGGTAAGACAACAGAAGAAAACAATGAGAAAGATGAGCAATGAGCGATGCAGATAAAAATGGATTTGGCTAAAATCGAAACCGCACAAGATCGGCTCGAATCTGCGAAACTCATATCTTGCGAAAATCTCGATGAAACACTGCAGACAGCCGAAGCAAATTCTTAGCTGCAGTTCTGAATCCAACCGCAGATTACTGCTGCATGTTCTGCATTTCAACCGAACTGAACACTTCAAAAGTGACTGAAAAATGTAAAAGAGTTCACTGAAGAACTCCCAGCCGAGAGCAGAAAAGGATCAACAGGAAATGACCGAAACTGCAGAGCAGGATCTGCAACTAGAAATTGATTTCTTCAGACTTTGAAATGGTACTGCAGTGCTGCCGATTGAGAAATAAGATGGCCACAAACAGCAGCACCAATCAGCCGGCTGCTCAAGACTAGAATTCCGAGAATCAGTTAAAACACTGAGAGTTGATCAAGTCGGCAAACTGAAAATCACTCAACTGTGAAAGCCTTTGTAACTGAAAATCTGAACCAAAAAGATGCTGAAAACTGCATTTGTTATATGATGAAAACTGCATCGCATAAGTCTTGAGAATCTGAACTGAAAACTGCAGCAAAGAGTAACTGAAAATAGCAGCACGAAGTGTCTGAAACTGAACTGAAATCAGACTATTTTCAGCAGCAAAATAGCAGCATAAAGTGGCTGAAAACAGGACTGCAAATTGCAGCAAAACAGCAGCAAAGAAGTGTCTCAAATTCTGCACTGTATGCAGCAGCCTAAAATCAGCAAAGAGCAGTAAGCTTCAGTATCGAATTTGCTGTTTTTCTTGTGCAATCGGCTGTTGTCAACCGAAAATCGAAATCAAGATAAGAATCGCACTACTCAATTCAACCCAAGATTGGTTCTCTGTGCTTCTCGTGTTCTTTGATTATAACTTTGAGTTTGATAGCAGCTTAGCTTCAGAGATCAAGGAAGAACAAGCCAAGAGCTGCTGAATCGAAGAGAACACGAAACCAAAAACCAATCGAAAATCGAACACGAAAAGTTACAGAGGAGAGTTTAAAAACTTAAATTGCCATCTCATCCTTGATCTTTTGGACATGAAATTTTGAGGGTATGTTAGCAATAGTCTCAGGACTCTTCAACCCAAATTTCATCCCACCTCACCAAAGAAAACGAAAAGAAAATCAAAACCCTAGCTTTTCGAATATGAAGAACAGAGACTAAAATCAAGTTTCTCCTCAACCATTGATCTTTTGGACATGAAACTTTGAGGATATGTTAGCAATAGCCATAGGGCTCTAAATATCAAATTTCAAGCCAACTTGCAAAGGGAATCAAAAGATCCCAATTTCTTCTCCTTGAAAACCCTAGAACTCAAAGTACAGAGCAGCACATGGCGAGAGTTCTAGAAATCACAAAAGACATTGGATTCTCAGTTTAATCTCAAAAATGGAATGACCAAATGGCCTTGAGTCTTTTCCCAACACGAGAGATCAAGAATCAACTGGAGGATCAAAGATTCAACTCAAAATGCAAGAAAACGAGAAAGAATGCAGTATTGCAAATAATCGAAATCCATCACAATCGATGCCAAAAGATGAAAAAGAGGCTTATAGAATCATCCTTGTATTTAAAGAGAAAGAGATAGATAGATTACACAGGATTACAATCATCTCCTCTCAAACACAAGAACTCACTCAAGAACACATGCATACGGGAGATGAACGCAGAACACCTCTCCCCTGCTCACTCCTCTGTTACAGACATGGGACTGACTTAGACAGCTCTGCCCAACAACTCTTTAACCACTAAAGTCGTAAAGCAAAACCACCTCCCAAAGTGGCTTTTGACTAATTAAAACCTAACTCTCTAGAAGGGATGGTGGAGATGCAGCCCTTCCACTCCTTTTATAGCCTTGGCTAACGGGTCTCCGCCCGCTTCGCCCGCTAAGTCAACGCGCCCGCTCCCGCTTTTGCGGTTTGCGAAATTCCCGTTTCGCCCCCCCGCACCTTCCGGAAGCTTCCGCGCCTCGCCTCGCACGCCGCAACCACCTCGAGTCCACGTCGTCTTGACACATCATGACCGTTCGACCTCGGCGCCACCCACGCCTAGTCCGGTCCACCGTGTCTCGCCACGACTCGCCTCGATGTCCTGCGGTCACACGACAAGAAACACGTCAAATAGCACCGCCGATACATGAACGCGTAAATAGAGATCAAACACAGCCGAGTCATCGAATATGCATCCTAAACCCATACGACTAAGTTTGACCGAGTCCGACCGAGCCCGTTACATCCCGTAACGTCAAGGTCCGAACCAACCGACTCAAACTCGACTTTTCCTAAAACGATGTCAATTACTCATCATTCTCAACGGGATGACCACCACATGGTCTCTCAATCTCCCCCTTGATGAGTATATTGACAAACCCAGAAAAACATGAAGTTGAGTTTGAAGAGTCCAACATGGTCCAAAGAAGGAAATGAAACTCATGACCATGTCGATGAAGGAATCACTAGAGCAATTCAAGAAAGTGCAAATTGATCTCCAAGCTCTAGATTCCCAAAGACTTTTCTCCAATCTATTCTCCCCCTTTTGGCAATAAACACATCAAGAATGCAAAAGAGAGAATAAGTCATTATGATGGATGAAATGGCTGAAGTTTGTTTATTCTTAGCATTTAGAGCCATGAGAATTATCCATAATGACCATAATGTATTACACCAAGTCATAACTCAATGAACTGCTATCCAGATCATGACAGGATATGTATAAGCTAGCTAGAAGCAATTAGATGACAGTCTGAATTTTAGTGCATTTTATGAACATGTCAAATCATCAATAAGCAAAGTCTAGCTAGAGATATCCAAGGATGATGCAAGCCATGTCAATCAAGCTAAGCGGAACCAAGAATCTAATATCGAGTCCAAATAGAGTGTTATATACTCAAGAGTAAAACAATGGTTCAAGTACTTGATTCTTTTGATAATTCAAGCAAATTGAGCACAAATGATATTTTTCTTTTGAAACTTATGGTTGTTTTCAACCACTATTTTTATCATGTGCTAGATCTCAAGCCATGCTGCGACTACTCCAAGCAAAAAGCTTAAGAAGATAGTCTAGGTCATCCAAAACTCCCCCAAGTTCATGCCTAGTGCAATGGCAAGCCGTCTCGTGAGAAAGAATTGGTGAGATCAGTTTTTTCGCACAGAAGAGATCTTTTTGTCTCTATTTTTTTAACAAGTTGTACTAACTCATGTTACATCAAGAGTTTAAGACAGCTCAAACTAAGGCTCAAAAGAGATTCAACGCTCAACTCAGCCTATTTGACATGGCATGAATCATAAAAGGATAGCTCAAGAAAGACTAAACTCAAGTGCTAATCATGACAAGTTTTTTTTTTTAGTTCAAATTGAGCAAGTTTAATTAATTCATCATGGCAAAAGCTAGTCTACACATATGAAGTCATGATGAATCTAGCAAATGAGCATAAATCATGGCAAGATGTAAAGCATCGTAAGCATGTCATAACCGGATAATAATCAAGGCTCAATGCAGAAAGTAATGCAGAAAATCCAGCTCCCCCTCAACATGTGATGCAACTTTTAGTTCAAGTTGAGTTAAGTCAATATTACATTCCAGAGGCTCCCAAATGAACTCCCCCTGAACCAAAGCAATAAACACGAGAAGCTGGCAAAGAAAGATAAACAAAGTCCTTAAAGCATAGATAAGATATAGAGGATACTATGGCTCAGACTGACTCTCATCTACCCCATATGACTCCGTGACTAATAGCTGCCCAGAAAACACACACTAGAGAGCAAAACACGTACCACTGCTCTGCAGGGGTGGCCCGACCCTCGCTAGATCGCAAGAAGTGAGTGAGCTCAATCTAGTGAGATAAGAAACAGCTAATAGAGCATCCTGAAAGCATAAGATAAGAGTAAGAAGTCTAAGCAACTAGACAAAAGAACCACTCTAACCTATGCTGGAAGGACTAAACCCAATGCACCCATATGCAATGCAATCAGAAAGGAGTAAGAGCATAATAAATAGTAAAGCACAAGCTCCCCCTCACAACAGTCCATAAGGACAAACCACCCCAAGCTCTCCCCGCAGAGCTGAAAACCTCGAGCCATCCAAAGGCTTGGTGAAGATGTCAGCCAACTGGTGGTCACCCTCCACAAACTGGAGCACGATGTCACCCTTCTCCACATGGTCTCTAAGGAAGTGAAAGCGAATGTCGATATGCTTGGTCCGAGAATGCTGCACTGGGTTCTTAGCAATGTTAATTGCAGAAGTGTTATCGCAGAAGAGCGGAACACGATCGATAGCTAACCCAAAGTCCCGCAGAGTCGAAACCATCCAAGGACACAGCTACAACAATCGGTCGCACAACATACTCGGCCTCTGCGGTGGACTGTGCAACACCGGACTGCTTCCTCGAAGACCAAGAAACGAGAGAAGTGCCAATGAACTGGCAGGTGCCCGAAGTGCTCTTCCTATCTATCCTACAGCCGGCAAAGTCTGCATCCGAATAGGCTCTAAGGGATAGACAGGATGAGGAAGAGTACCAGATACCATAGTCAATGGTAGCTCGAAGGTACCGAAAGATGCGCTTCACCGCCTGGCGGTGAGATACGCGAGGAGAAGCTCAAACCGCACAAAGACACAGAGAAATGTATGTCCGGTCTCGAGGCGTGAGGTACAAGAGAGCCAATCATACCGAACTCTTTTGATCAAGCGGCTCGCCGTCCTCATCGGGTCAAGTGTGGTAGTAGAAGCCATCGGAGTTGACACTGGCTTTCCATCACTCATGTCGAAACGTCTCAGGAGGTCACGGGTGTACTTGCCTTGATGCAAGAAGGTACCCTCCCGAGTCTGCTTGATCTGGAAGCCAAGGAAGAAAGTCAACTCACCCATCATGCTCATCTCAAACTCGGTGCTCATGACATCCGAGAACTGTGAAACTAGAGCATGAGAAGAGAGCCTGAGTCAACAAGAGAGCAAAGTCTCAGTACTGGGATAAATCAAAATAGATTTTGGAACCCAATACTGAGTCACACGTCGAGCAGAAGAAGTAGTCACACACGACTGACCTCTAACTACCCTACGCTCTCCATCGCTCAAAGAAGCAGAAGGTCTGTGAGCAGACCTGAAGCTGTTGCTGGGTCCGACTGCTACGGGCGAGCGAGTCGGGGTACCGGCAACACGCTGGTCACGCCGTGGGTAGTTGTCTCGATGGGGAAAACGAGATCTACCCTCAGGTCGGCGGAAGTCACGATCAGGAACAGCATGAGGACGAAAACCAGAAAACTCGGAAGAACCAAGTCCTCGATGCTGCCCAAGGCTACCAACAGTAGCAAGCCTAGACCTCGCGCTGGTCTTAGGTGCACTCAAGGTCCGGGCGACCACAATACGCATAAGAGACTCAACACGGTCTCTTCGCGCGATCTTGGCGCGCTTGAAGCAATGGTCAAACAAATGCCCATCCTTCTGACAGAAGGTGCAATGATACTTCGCCTTCTGAGGGGCTGAAGTAGCATGAGATGGCTTCGCCTTCTGAGAGGCCGAAGCTGCAGGTGAAATCACCTTGCTGTCAGAAATCCCTTGGACAAAGCCCGCTGATCTAAATTGAACTTTCTTGTTCTTGGGCTTGACCTCGATCACACCTGCGGCTATGGGTCTGAGCACGGCAGGTGGATGCTTCCTTCTATCCTCTCGAAAATCATATCCTAGACCTTGATTGAATTTGCAAATCTTCGATTGGTCTAGAATAAGATTAAGATTCTTCTTGCCCCCTACAAATCTCTCGAGAGTGTTCATAAGGTACTGACACTCCCGAAACAGAGAGGCACAAGAAGGGCGGGAAGAAGAAGAGATAGCGTAGGTAAGGAGCGAAGAAGAACCAACAGAGGAAAGTTTGGCTTGTGCACGCGGTAGACTCACTGGGGCACATTCCTACTACTAGCGGGTTGGTTCGCGTCTCTAGGCGTCGTACCTTATCCCGGGCTTTTCCTTTCTCCTCAATCACATTACAAGTGAAGGTGGCTTCTCTAGAAGGTCCTTAGTTAGCTTCACACATTTCTCATCCAATGCAATCAAGTCAGATTTTAGTTTGTTACAATTAATGCATGGTGAGCTAACAGGGTCCTTTGAAGCAAACTGAGCCAACTTCTTATCATGATCAATTATTTCTTGAAACTGTTTGGAAACAGATTCAAGCTCGTGATCGATTTAGGACAATTCACACATGAAGCAATAGGCTCAAGTAGAAAAGCTTGTAATTCAGCAATTTTATGATCTGCCCGTTTTAGGTTCATCTTCAAATTATTACAACTTTCACAAGTCTCGGGCAGATCGAGAAGCATAGTGTAAAGACCTCTAAAAGCATTGTCCTTATCTTCACAAGAGGTGCAGAAAGTAGTCTCAATAGCAGATGAAGGAACAACAATCCTAGTCATTTCTAGTTCAGCTAGCAGACTAACATTCTCCACCTTAAGAATATCCAACTCAGAGGTCACACTATCATAAGAAGTCCTTAACTTCTCCATATCACCAATCAAAGCAGAGCATGTATCACATTCGTCACGGGAGGGAGCAGATATAAGTGAAGTAAGCTCCCGTGACAATCTATCTACTTCCTTCTCTAACTCAGTACACCTAGTCTTAGCTCTAGCATGAAAGCCACCTAGCTTAAGAAAAGCATGATTGAGCTGGTCGTAGGTGGGGCATACCTCGTCCGAGTCGGAGTAGAGCTCGCTGTCGCTGATCTCGCCCTCAAGGGCCATGAAGCACATGCCGGAGAAGTCATCGCCATCTTTGGGTTCTTGATCACCCGTCCCGTTGTCGTCGCTCCATCCCTCCACCTCGCTGAGGTCGAGATCGTCGAAGGCGGCGAGGACGCGGTGGAAGAGCTTCTTGGCCTTTCCAAAGTCACGAACTTCTTCTTGCCTTGAGCAGATTCTTTGAGGGCTTCGTGTTGCGGTTCTTGTTGATGTAGTCGTTCTTGCCGGCAACCGTCAAGTCGGTTTGCCCTTCCCGCCTTGGGGCGGTTGCCGAATGTGGTTGGGGCCACCACACTCGAAGCAAATCACAGACCTCCTCTTTACCATCCCTCCTCCTTTTGTAAGCATAGGAGAATCTCCGTGCGAGGAGGGCTAGCTGCTCATCCGCAGTCGCTCTAACCGATCATCAGTTATGTCACGAGAGCGACAAGGAGAATCCACATATCGGCTCGGCAGAAGAAGATCCGAGCGGGATCGGTGACTAATGCCATCGATTGTGACTTCGACCGACGAGAGACTATGTCAATCTCGTGAGTCTTGAGGCGTGAGTAAAGCGCATCAAGAGTCGTGGTCGAGAGGTCCGTGGTATCCTTGATGGTAGTCACCTTCATCTCCCAAACCCTAAGATCGAGTGCGAGAAAGAATTTGACGAGCGTTATCCGAGTCGGAGTATGTGAGACCGACGGCTCGGAGGTTGCTCAAAATCTTGTGAAAGCGAGAAAAGCACTCGTCAAGGGACTCACCGGCAAGCATCTCGAATTTCTTGTATTCTCGCTGAACGGTCTTGTCGAACCGTCTTGATCTGGGTGGTGCCCTCATGGTATGCATCGAGGGTCACCCAGATGTCATAGGCGGACGACAGGTGAGAGATGCGATCAAACTCGCTTCTACTCAACCCACGAATGATGATGTTCCTTGCCTTTGCATTCGCCTCAACATCGCCCATATTCCGGCATTGATGTTCTCATCGGCGGGAACAACAAACCGAATCTTCACCTTCCGCGGATGGCATACCCCGAGCACGGATGTAAGTTTCCATTCGGCTTTTCCGAAGGGTAATCCAGCCATCAAGATGGGCGGCTTGGTGGAATACTTGTCTGTCGCCATGGCTCGCAGACCGGTTAAGATCTATAGACAAGAGCTAACCGGCTCTGATACCAATTGTAGGACCGGATATGGCAACAGAGGGGGGGTGAATGGTGCCTTTTTAAAATTTGCCCCCAAAGTATTTACTAAAGAGTTCTTCTCCGATAACAATAGATGCTATGAAGAAGATACAAGATTGCTCACTTTGAAACCAAACAATCGATGACAAAAGTTCTTTTCCAAGAACTAAACCAATGATCGCATCTGATCCATCAACCGAAATTAGAGCAAAAATGTCTCAAGGAAAAACGAAATGATCAAGCAAAGTCAGCAAAAAAAGACCTAGAGAACAAACCAATTAATTTAGTAGTATCGGCGGTGAAAGCAGATGGTAGAAACTGTTGTGCCGAATACAGTTGCAACCAAAAATGAATTGGCATCTACAAATTAAAAATTACTGCTTTCTGTCCGGAAGATACAAACGGCCTGACAAAGAGAAGAAAATGAGAAGATGAGCAATGAAAGATGCAGATAAAATGGATTTGGCTAAAATCGAAACCGCACAAGATCGGCTCGAATGCACGCCAAACTCATATCGCTGAAAACATCGATGAAACACTGCAGACAAATAAAGCAAATTCTTAGTGCGATTCAATCCAACCGCAGATTCTTCTTGCATGTTCGCATTTCAACCGAATCGAACACTTCAAAAGTGATGAAAAATGTAAAGAGTTCATCAAGAACTCGGTAGAGCGAAAAAGGATCAACGAAATGACCAAAGCTGCAGAGCGGGATCTCGCAACTAGAAATTGATTTCTTCGACTTTGAAATGGTATCTGCAGTCTCGCCGATTGAGAAATAAGATGGCCACAAACAAGACACCAATCGGTACCGCTCAAGACTAGAATTCGAGAATCGCTTAAAACACCGAGAGTTGATCAAGTCGGCAAACCGAAAATCACTCAACTGTCAAAGCCTTTGTAATCGAAAATCAACCAAAAGATGCTGAAAACTGCATCATTATATGATGAAAACTGCACCGCATAAGTCTTGAGAATCGAATCTGAAAGCTGCACAAAGAGTAACGAAAATAGCAAGACGAAGTGTCTCAAATCGAACGAAATCGACTATTTTCAGCGACAAAATAGCAACATAAAGTGGCTGAAAACAGATCGCAAATTGCAGCAAAGCAAAGCAGAAAGAAGTGTCTCAAATTCTGCATCAGATGCAGCAGCCTAAAATCAGCAAAGAGCAGTAAGCTTCAGTATCGAATTTGCTGTTTTTCTTGTGCAATCGGCTGTTGTCAACCGAAAACGAAATCAACCACGATAATCGCACTGTACTCAATTCAACCCAAGATTGGTTCTCTCACAGCTTCTCGTGTTCTTTGATTATAACTTTGAGTTTGATAGCGCTTAGCTTCAGAGATCAAGGAAGAACAAGCCAAGAGCTGCTGAATCGAAGAGAACACGAAACCGAAAACCAATCGAAAAATCGAACACGAAAAGTTACTGAGAGAGAGTTTAAAACTTAAATTGCCATCTCATCCTTGATCTTTTGGACATGAAATTTTGAGGGTATGTTAGCAATAGTCTCAGGACTCTTCAACCCAAATTTCATCCCACCTCACCAAAGAAAACGAAAAGAAAATCAAAACCCTAGCTTTTCAGAATATGAAGAACAGAGAGACTAAAATCAAGTTTCTCCTCAACCATTGATCTTTTGGACATGAAACTTTGAGGATATGTTAGCAATAGCCATAGGGCTCTAAATATCAAATTTCAAGCCAACTTGCAAAGGAATCAAAAGATCCCAATTTCTTCTCCTTGAAAACCCTAGAACTCAAAGTACGAGCAAAGACATGGCGAGAGTTCTAGAAATCACAAAGACATTGGATTCTCAGTTTAATCTCAAAAATGGAATGACCAAATGGCCTTGAGTCTTTTCCCAACACAGAGAGATCAAGAATCAACTGGAGGATCAAAGATTCAACTCAAAAATGCAAGAAAACGAGAAAGAATGTAGTATTGCAAATAATCAAATCCATCACAATCGATGCCAAAAGATGAAAAAGAGGCTTATAGAATCATCCTTGTATTTAAAGAGAGAAAGAGAGATACAAGATTACACAGGGATTACAATCATCTCCTCTCAAACACAAGAACTCACTCAAGAACACATGCATACGGGAGATGAACGCAGAACACCTCTCCCCTGCTCACTCCTCTGTTACAGACATGGGACTGACTTAGACAGCTCTGCCCAACAACTCTTTAACCACTAAAGTCGTAAAGCAAAACCACCTCCCAAAGTGGCTTTTGACTAATTAAAACCCTAACTCTCTCTAGAAGGGATGGTGGAGATGCAGCCCTTCCACTCCTTTTATAGCCTTGGCTAACGGGTCTCCGCCCCGTTACGCCCGCTAAGTCCAACGGCGCCCGCTCCCGCTTTTGCAGTTTTGCGAAATTCCCGTTTCGCCCCTCCTGCACCTTCCGGGAAGCTTCCGCGCTCCTCGTCTCGCACGCCTCGCAACCACCTCGAGTCCACGTCGTCTTCGACACATCATGACCGTTCTGACCTCAGCGCCACCTACGCCTAGTCCGGTCCACCGTGTCTCGCCACGACTCCGCCTCGATGTCCTGCAGACACACAGACAAGAAACACGTCAAATAGCACCGCTCGATACATGAACGCGTAAATAGAGATCAAACCTGTCGAGTCATCAGAATATGCATCCTAAACCCATACGACCAAGTTTGACCGAGTCCGACCGAGCCCGTTACATCCCGTAACGTCAAGGTCCGAACCAACCGACTCAAACTCGACTTTTCCTAAAACGATGTCAATTACTCATCATTCTCAACGGGATGACCACCACATGGTCTCTCAGCCATACTGGTTGAGTGCGCCTGTTTAGCAACAAGTGGTAGTTAACACCGAAGTTCTCCTTTCTTTTGAGAGGAAGGCCCCCCCTTGGTGACCCATGTTCGACTGGCCCCTCGACGTCTGTCTTTGTGGCTTACTCTACGATGGAGAAAATAGTTGTTCCTACCATCAATGGCTCAGTCATGCATTTTATAGCGTAATTGGGGTGTCGCGGCGTGCTTTATGATACAGGGTAACTTTGCGCAGCGACAAGACCACATGGGCCAGCTTTGCGCAGTGGCATGACAGCACGGGCTAGCTTTGCGTAGTGAGAAGACCAGACAAGACACCTTTGCGCAGCGACAGGACCGCACAGGAAAGCTTTGCACAGGGACATGACTACATGGGCCAGCTTTGCATAGGAGAAGACCAGAAGAGACATCTTTGCACAAAGAATCAGACCATACGGGATGACTTTTATGTAGCGACATAGCTGCATGGGCCATCTTTGCGCAGTAAGAAGACCAGACGAGACACATTTGCGTAGCGATAGGACCACACGGGCCAACTTTGTGCAGCGACATGACCGCACGGGCCAACTTTGCGTAGTGAGAAGACCAGACGAGACACCTTTATGCAGCGATAGGACCACATGGACCAGCTTTGCGCAGCGATATGACCGCACGGGCCAGCTACCACCCACGATGAAAAAGCAAGGGCTACTGTGGCCTACCTAGAAAAATCTCAGCGTGTTACGAGGTTAGTTCCCAGCAATGACGCCACCTGTAGCAACAACCCATTCCGAACATTTGCCGCAACACCAACTAGAGGGGGAGACGCCCCCCTTTGTTGGTGCCGGGACCCGTGCAAATTCTTCAAGCCTAAGCGTTATTTCAGCCTAGGTATGGATTACTAGGGTTGCGCAAACTACTCAAGCGACTATCCCGACCGTTATTTAGACACTGCCACCTATCGGCAGCCAGTAAGGACCAGGTGCACTATGTTCTCCCTACTTTTTCTCCTTTAAAGTACGCACTAACAACCTCTCCCGTATATCCATAGTCCCCGGAACCCCTATGTGGCTATCGCAAATGGATCGATCTTGAGATCCACCCAGAGGACTAGTGGGCCCTCGACTTCGAGGAGTGGAACGTCAAAAGGGGCTGCGAGATCCGGGAGGAGTAGCACCGCAAGGACGAGCAAACCGAGCGTATACATCGGAAGATGAAATCTCATCTCGAGGTGTGCACGCGCAGGGAACACGAGGCTCGCGAGAAAAAAAAGGGAAATTGTGACCAAGGTAAAAGAGGTCACCGAGGAGTTTAACGCCGAGCTCGCAAAGGAAGGAAAAATGGTGTGGTCCATACAGTAGGTCGTACGAGCAGTTGAGTTGGTTAGTCGCACATGATGCTCTATGTTATGCATATAATCAAACCCAACGTGTCATGTTACTCCCAACTGTACTATGAAGTCTATTTTAATTCAGCCAAGTTTATTTCCTCGTCTTTACGCATTCAATTATTCTCATAGCAAGTCATCCAACAACATTAACAAACCAGTTCTCCTCCGTGTATGAATTCTTGGTAACATCACAATATCACTTACCCTCGTACTTACCGATCGTTCTTATTTCAATCATTTTTAAAAAAAGTTTCACGAATATTTTTGTACTACAACAACATACAACGATCATAAACTCTTATTGCGAATCTAATAGATTATTTGCCATTCATAATATACGAAAATCACAAATAGATTAATCCACACTGCCTCTTGTTTGCGCTCGTTTGCGCGACGCAATGAACGATTGGATTACAGTTGTAGTCGCCCAAGCGTCGAGCGACTGGAGCCTATCTCCTAACGGTTTACGGACAACTTTCGTGTTGCGCGACCCTTGGGTGATAGGCTTCAGTCGCCCGACGGTTAGGTGACTAGAGCCTATTTCTGTAAAATAATGTTCGCGTAGTATATTTCTGTTATTTTGAATAAACCATAGAATATTCATAAAAAATTGAGATATTTACATTGTTTTTGCGAGGATGCAGATCTAGCTGCGTTTGAACCCAAACTATAATATAAATGGAAAAGTCACCATACAAATTAACATTTCCTCATTTAATGCAACTACATATGAACGTAACATACTATTGCAAGTGTTGGAATAGTCCCACATTAAAAAAATTGTGGAAGGGTAAGGGATCTAACTTAAAAGTGAGGGAGTCTCTCATCTTATTGGCTAGCTTTTTAGGTGAGAAGGCCCTTACGATCCAATAAGTGGTATGAGAGCCCGATTCTAATATCTCTGGCCCAATGGGCACTAGTGTGTGAACGTCTGATAGACTGTGACTCTGAGGGACCATCGGTGTACGGTGAAGAGACCTTAAGGGATCGTCGGTGTACGGTAAAGAGGTGGTGAAGGGTTGAGGGACACTAATGTGTGAAGGGAGAGATTGTTGGAATAGTCCCACATTGGTTGTGGAAGGGCAATGGACCTAACTTTAAAGTGATGGAGTCTCTCACCTTATTAGCTAGCTTTTGGGGTGAGAAAGTCCTTACGATCCAACAAGTTGTATCAGAGCCCGGTTCTAATATCTCTGGCCCAATGGACACTAGTGTGTGAACGTCTGATGGGCTGTGACTCTGAGGGACCATCGGAGTACGGTGAAGAGACCCTAAGGGACCGTCGGTGTACGGTGAAGAGGTGGTGAAGGGTTGAGGGACACCAATATGTGAAGGGAGAGATTGTTGGAATAGTCACACATTGGTTATAGAAGGGCAAGGGACCTAACTTAAAAGTGAGAGAGTCCCTCACATTATTGACTAGCTTTTAAGGTGAGAAGACATTTACGATCAAACAGCAAGGTTAAAGGAATAATCATTGATGCATATATATATATACGAGATGAAAATGCATATCTGATTAAAAGGGGAAAGAAAAGGGATTAGAGCTGTGTATATGCTGCTCTCTTCAGTGCATGCATGCAATGCAGCACCCTGGTGGATCCCAATTCATGAGAATCTCATAGCTAGTTTTGCTTTAATGCTCTCATCTTTTGCATAAAGACATGTTCTTTGCTAGACTTTATCTCTTTGAGCAACCTCCCCTAAGCCTGAGAGAACCCTTTCAAGAATGTGAAGCCCATGCATGCTAGCTAGCTTTGCCCCAATTGCAAATGCAATGTGCTTTCAGCTAGCTAAGAATCACGAGATATGGGTCTATATATCCCTATCAATGTTGTATGGATTAACATGAAAAAAGGAGGAGAAAAAGGTAAAGGTAAATGATTGCACAAAATCTAATGGCCTTTATCTGGTGAACTATGCCTTGTGTCCTACAGTTTCTTTTTATCTTTTTGCCCGCTGCTGATTACAGCTGCAATGATCAAAGTAACAAAAGAGGGCTCAAAGGTTGCTCTTTTCCTCTTGCCTGTTACCTTAAGCTTTAGTTCTTTTCTTAGCCTTTAGCTTTGCTAACTTTTTTCAGGTTTACAAGCTAATTTCAAGTTCAAATTATTTTGGAGGACATTACTGATCTTAGTCAATTCGTCGATCAAATAAATTCATGATAACTTTTGTTGATTCTGATGCTATATATGCATTAATGTATGTAGTAACATGGTTAAAGAACGGTGCAAGTTTGATCTACATGGTAATTTGAACAAATTTATAAGGATTTTGTTTAGATGTGTCGTTAACATGATTAGTTCAAAGCAATGTACGTCGTACTAGATTAACTGTACATTCCCACAGTGGAGACCTGTTTACCTGTCAGTCAGGTGACGTACCCAATGCTAGTATACAGTATTAATCGTCACATATGAATGCCCCATGATAACATTTTGTTTGTTAGCTTTTAGCGAGTGTTTTTTATGACTGTCTGCAGCCTGCATATCTCTACTGTTCTACATCATAGCTCAATTCTTTTCTGAAGAAAATAAGGGCTTGTTTAGCAACAGCTGTGGTATATGATTTTTGGTTAAAATTTTTGAATTTTGGTTGTTTATAGTACAGATTACGGAGAGAGATACTCATTTGTGATTTTGGATGGTACAGATGCTGGACTTTTAACGTGTACATCGTTTAACTTGTAGACCCTGTTTTTAAAAAATATTTCGTTGAAAAGTTAAATACTATAGTAAAAACCAAAAGTCATCAGCTTCGGAGGAAAAGAACAGACCCTAAAGCCTTCCGCAGCCATTAGGTCTACTCTTGCCCTAGGGAATAGGGATAGATACAGAGAAGCTAGCAGACCAAAAGAACTAGAGGCATGCTAATTAACTTAAATCAGTGCTAACTGAAATTGTTCTTGAGCTGAATTTTTTTCTTATTTTCCTAAAAATATCATCATAAGATAAATGATATATCACGATATTTCAGAAAATAACCGTTTTTCTAACAACAAACATGTTAGGTTTCCTTCAATCTGTAAATAATGGGGAATGTTAGAATTTCGTCCAACTGTTAGAATTTGGGGATAGTAGCGCCTACCCTTAAAAGGTAACCTCTTTTCTTTTTATACCCTCCTATATTTGTCCTGAAAAAAAAGCAAATTTACTGATCGAGTTGAAATAACTCAACGAGCAAGCTTTTTTATGGGTTATAAATTGTTTTAAGGGAATATATAAGCAAGCTAGCCGAGTCAAACAAAAAGTTTCGTTATTAATTCAGTACATTTTTTTTTACAATTGTGCATGCGATTCACTATTTGGATCAGACAGGATGTAATAATTTTACATCTAGAAAAAACAAGAAAGCTGTCTTTGTAAATTGATGACAAACATGATGCTTTCACCAAATGTTTAATTATTGAATACATGCATATATACGTGTTTAATTAACTAACAGTCCACCCCGAGAAAATTGAATAAGCCAAACAAAACTGTCACATTATATGAGGGTTTTTTTAACTGCATTTGATTTGTTCAGTATCGATTCTCAAAACAAAAAATTTGAAACAATTAATGAATACAAATAGTCTGAGTAAACCAAGTGCCCCAGCGATCTCCCATACAATCACCTCTCCAAAGCTCCAAGTTGAAACTTTTTTAGAACAGGCTCCAAGTTGAACCGCAACACTATGCTGCCGTTTGGGAAAAGCAAAGGATGGAAAGATACCTTCAATAATCTTCAAGAAAAAAAAAGATTCCTTCTACTAATATATCTATATCTACAACAAGGAAAAATCATGCATGTATACTCATTGCCTTGTCCAATTGCTCTTTTGAGGACTGCAAGAAAGCCCTTTCACCAGGGCTTTCTACAACTCTAATTGTCCCTTAATTATTTCTTCCATTATCAGTCACTACATTCTTTCACACATGGCCAAGTACATGTCGTAATAAACTGCAGCACAGAGGTAGAAAAATATTTTTTTCATGATATATACTGTTATACTCTGATACTTCTCTTTATGCGTAGTAGCCTTCAAATCAAATCAGAGTTACGAGATATAGCATGAACATGCACGGTATCAGAAATGAAGTAAATGAATCTCATAGTTAGAACCAAATAATGATGCCCAAATAATCACTACGAGAGAGAAAGATTTGACAAAGCCGACTGCAAATTTCTTAAACACGACCTTAAAAGAGTACAAAGGATTGCCGCTCTCTCACAACTTTCTTGAACCTTTTAGGACATCAGATTCTTGCTCTATACAAGAATTTAATACTAAAGAATAACCTAGTCCCTAACCTCTCATGCACGTCTTGCTTTGGATGCATTGGCTTGTGGCTTGTTACTTCTATGGCCTCATTCAAAGAGAAGTGGAAATTCTACTCCAAATAGAAGTAGGAATGCTAATCGAATTAGGATTTGTTTAGAAATCCTTGTAGCACACCTCTCTAAATTCTAGTAGATTAGGATATGAGTCGACTTAGTACACACATAATAGTTATTTAAGTGCACTACTACAAAAAACGTCATCATAGACAGTTCGGAACCGTCATCACAGACGGTTTTCTGAACCGTCTGTATTTATGTATCAGTGATAATCAGAGGTTATCACAGACAATTTGTAAGCCGTCTGTGATAAAAACAACATAGGCAATTTGTAACTAGATCCGTATGTGAAGAAAACTATTACAGATGGCTCGAACCACAGACCGTCTGTGATACTCACACATCATAGACGGTTCTAGTTATCAACCGTCTGTGATTAGCGAGTATCACAGACGGTTGGTATATAGAACCGTCTGTGATAGTCCTTCATAGACGGTTTATATCACAAAACCGCATGTGATAGTTCACTCTATACCTAAACTTTTTTCTATTTTTTTTTGCTAGCCTCAAGAAATAATGTTACATATGCCCTTTGAAAGTAAACAAATATAGTGGCAAATTAACACAACAACACATTTCATTTCTATTAAGATTAGAATTCACCATTACAGCATAACAAGATAAGGAACCTAACTCTTTAACACAATAAGAATATATAAGAAGTAGAGTTCCTAGCGAGACGAGAAAGTCGGATGCAGCGGATGGCTACCGGATATCACCAGCAATGGAGGGCGGCGGTAGCGCCACCTTTGTGGCACGATGGTGAGAGTACACAAGACACTCTTACAACACTTACGATAGGAGTGTGTTGTGCAGTCGACCATTGTGTCACATCGGAGGCGCTAGCTCATGGAGGTAGTCGGTGTCGTCGAGGAACAAGCTGGATGAATCGGATGGCGGTCGGATATTATCGGCAATGGAGAGGCGGCGGTAGCGCCACCTTTGTGGCACAACAATGGACTGCATAAGACACTTTTACGACACTTATGACAAGAGTGTGTTATGCAGTCGACCGTTGTGTCACAACGGAGGTGCTAGCTCACGGTGGTAGTCGGCATCGTCGAGGGGAGGATGCAGGAAGCTATATAGTGGATGAACTCACGCATGACTACCGGTGGAAAGGTAGATGGGGAGTAATTAATAAGGTAGATGGGGAGTAATTAATAAGATAGATGGGGAGAAACCATTGCTGCCATTTGATGTGGAGAGAATGGACGGGTGAGATCGACATCCTGGGGGATACGCCACGGATCGGTGATGTGTCATTATCAGAGAAGGTTTGTTATACGAACCGTCTATGATAATCAATATCAGAGACGGTTCGTATAACAAACCGTTTCTGATAAGGTACATATCAGAGACGGTTTATTATACAAACCGTCTGTGATATTAATATCAGAGATGGTTTGTTATACGGACCGTTTGTGATAATGCTTAAATATGCGTGCCCTAATCTAACTCTTCTAAACTGACCTCTCATCTTCTTCACCAGATTTCTCAATAATGACATCTAATATTCTTTTGATCTCCTTCCTCTCATCTATCCATCATGAGTTGTTCGGCCGCAACCTTACACAGGCGGCCAACAATTTACGTCTGGAACAGCTCCTCCACTCACACTCTGCTCTCCTTCCTCGACTCGCTTCCATCCGTCAGCTGGACCTTATCATCCGTCGTCAACGGAGGTATCTCTTTACCGCTCAGCAAAGGGAAACTGTCCTCAGCCTCGTTCTTCTCTGCAATGTGCACAAAGCGGAAGAAGCTCTTGCGGCAGTGGAGAGACACATGGATAACATTGCCAATCAAGCAGAAGCGTCCGATTCTGAGGAAATTTATCATGGCATCCTCTATGAGATTATAGACCGTGCTAATGATTTGCCCATATTAGAGGAAGAAGTGCAAAGGGAAAAGACAATCTTCATGGCATTCGAGAACTCAGTGGCTGATCTTCCAACTACAAAAATCGAAGAAGAAGCATATATATATATATATATATATATATATATATATATATATATATATATATATATATATATATATATATATTACGTTGAAATTTGGCACTAGGGTGCCCGGCACCTTGATTTCAAATGCACAAATTCAACCCAAATTGGGTATATTTTTGAAAATATCGCTTTAGGGTATATACCCATCTATAACCGGTGGGCTACGTTGTGGCGGTGGGTGCGGTCGCACCAGAGAAAAATCGTAACACGCTTATTAACCCTGATTTTCACCTTATTTGCACCCTCCAAAACTAAAGTGGCGCACCCAAGCCCAAACAAATCCATTCTGTAGCTAGCCCGAAGACTAGAAGCCCTGCAGCCCAGAGCCCAACACCCTTTAGCCGCACCCCTTATTTTTCTCTAGCTCAGCCTGTCTATAACAATTCAAATGAAACATATACCTTTCAAAAAATATACTTGAATTCAAAGTTTTGGACGAATTTAGATCACATGCTTTGCTGATTTATATATATAATCAGCACATACCTACAATCAAACTATCAATAAAAAAGGCAACTACATTTCAAATTTCAGTTCGAACTTGTTTGAACTAGTTAGTAAACTAGTTAAACTTGATATCCAAGAAATTTTAAAAAATTGCACGCGATACATACCTATTTTAGACTATGGTGCCCAGCACCAAGGAGCACTCGTTATTTTTACTATATATATATATATATATATATATATATATATATATATATATATATATATATATATATATATATATATAAACATATCCATGCTAAAGCTCATTTGGTGCTAACATGTGAACTCCGTTTGTGGACCATCGGATGTACCTCAAGCGGCTCGATCTTTGAAGGTGGAAGCACCCAATCCACTTATACATTTTGCAAAACAACCCTACCGGTTCGCTAACTTTTTCCCCGCCTCCCTGTCTCCCTCGGGCGACGCCTCGATCTTATCCGTGTTATGACACCATATTTCCTTTTCTTTGACTCCGTGTTATTGTCCTTACCTTTCTCAGATCGAAAACCTTGTCTAGAACACATCCATCGCTTCCATCTTATGACACCATTGATAACCGTATGTGGACCAACACGGACTCCAAATCCGACTGAATGTGCATATGTCTTGTAGAAAATCCTCCACAGCTTCCAAGTCATCAAAAATCATCCCTTCATATGGCTTCATAGTTGCGTCAACACAAGGTGTATAAGAAGAACCCTGCAATGCAAAGATTAAGTGTGAAGCATGATGGATTGACATATGGAGTAAAACACATATATACAACATGATACTTACTATGAATGGAGTGATGCCGCTCTTTTTCGGGGTACCACAATGAATTAACTGGTATGGAGATGAACTAATTTGAGCGATAGATTGTGTATCAAGATTTTCTTCTCTTGGCAATCCCAATGCCACGCTCTCATTGGTCATAGATTCCATGCCTCCTACAACGTTTTCATCGGCCATATATTCCATGCCTCCTAACATAATAAAGTGTCAGAGGAAACAATAAAAAACCTAATATCAATCTAATATAGGACATAAGTACGTATACAATACAGAGAATAACTTGTGGAGAAGACGAACAAAGATACTACGGCCGAGCGCGAGGGAGAACAATACAGCGCCGGCGAAGCGAGGGAGAACAATAGGCGGAACCAGGCGAGCGGAACCAGGCGGCGAACAGCAGTGCGCGGCAGGCGACCAGCGACGTCGCGAAGGAAGCTTAGGCGTCGCGCGTGAGCGGTAGATCAGGCGTCGCCCGAGGGAGACAGGGAGGCGGGGAAAAAAAGTTAGCGAACCGGTAGGGTTGTTTTTGCAAAAATGTATAAGTGGATTGGGTGCTTCCACCTTCAAAGATCCAGGCCGTTTGAGGTATATCCGATGGTCCACAAACGGAGTTCACATGTTAGCACCCAAATGAGCTTTAGCATCGATATGTTCCCATATATATATATATATATATAGGAAAATACATTTTACACCCAGGTGTAATTACACCCATCTCTAATATACCACCTAAACGAACTTGAAATACTCCTTTATCACTTTAGGTACATCTGTATACTAATTATAAGATACTTCAATGTGAACCACACGAAAAACTTGTAAAGGAGTTCATAATTTTTAGCGTATTTTGTAAATACCCTTATATACGCAAAAAAAAGGACTATGTCGAAAAAATGTACATACCACTTAGAAAAATTGTTCATACCACCTAGATGGTCTTAAATACTTGTATACTACACGTACATACCCTCCGTTACGAGATACTCCCTACATTGCGAGATACGATATAGGGTGTAATTACATCCGAGTGTAGAAAAGAGGCTTCATATATATATATATATATATATATATATATATATATATATATATATATATATATATATATATATATATATATATATAGTGTGTGTGTATGTATGACACCATGGTGTCAGGTCACCATGATTTAAAATACGCAAATTTAATCCAAACTCAAGTATATACATACCTATAACAATTCAAATCAAACACATACTTTTGGAAAAACTACTCTCTTGCTATTAATTTCTCTGCCGATTGCTTTTCTTGAGCACAAGTGAGCACTTTCACCTGCTCAATGTACACTCCCTTCTGTTCCTATGCTTGTTTCTTCCATGATCAGCTACACGCGATGTACAGAGCAGTGATGTCAGATGAGGAGAGGAGAGAGAGAGAGAGGGTTGAACAGAGAAAGAAATGAAGTCAAAGTCCCAAGGTATAGTTCTCCCTGCACCAGATACAGTTCGATGTGGCCTTTCAAACCTTCTGCCTCAGCGGCATTGATGCAAGGCAATGGCAGCAAAGGTGCATGCAGCTCTATTTAATATTTTCTTGCTGCTGCTGCTTCTGCTTCTGCTTCGTGATAGCTTCTCCAGGATGTAAAGCTCCATGTGGCTTTGCCTGTGATACGCTGATCCATTTTTTCTTTTGGTTCTTTGTCTCTAATGTGACAGATGGAGCAGATGTGCATGTACTGATTGTAGACCATGAGTCATGCGATATTAAAATCAAATGATTAAGTTGCTTTAAGGAGCAGGAAACATAAGATAACTAGTCATTTCTGCAGAGGGAAATTAAAGAGGTAGTAGTAACTAAATTTTAAATGAAGTACTTTTTAAGGCGAGGTTTAGATAATGTGTGGTTGGTGGGTCTGAACTTGTTAAATTCTAGTTTTAGAACTACTACTACCTAATATATCTCGAGCAGATCGGAGCGTGAAGATTGAGATAATTAAAACACTTCAGGGTCAATTTTTGGAGATTCTAGTATCGTTCCAAAAGTTTTAGCTGTGTTGTTTTTTTAAAAAAATTACTAGTTTTTGAATTTTTAATTAAAAATGCTAGCAATCGCTACAGAAAAAAGACCTAAAAAAGCCAAAAGAGAGGGCTTTGAACCAGGCCCTTACTCTGAACCTGAACCACTGATGTGCATGTAATGAGTGTTCGTAGATGTCCCTTGTTCTGTACAGCGTGTAGGGTGGCTGAAGTCACTCGAGTGATATGTATCTGTTTTGCTGGAGAGAGAGAGAGAGAGAGAGAGTCAAACACAGAAGTATTCGTTTGATAGGTCATATCAGACTAGAACCCATCCATCTCACTGGATGCGGTCAGGGCTGAAGGAGGATGGCAGTGACTGTCATTATCTCAAACAAAGAAAAGAAGAGCACCAAAATGACTATACAACCCCTGACCTCTTTCTCCTGTCCTCTTCTGTATCTCCTATCTCCTCTGTTATGCAACCTTCTCATATGGATCTTTTTTAGAAACTTATTATATAAGCTTGAGAAAAATGGATACGTGTATTTGAGCTATAGAGATGCAACTCTGTTAAATTAAATTGGTAGGAGTGCTCCTACCTTTCAGCCATCATGATAATTGAAACATTCGGAATTTGTTTGATTGTGATTCTGTAAAACCCCAGCCGACATGAGTCTAAAATATCACCATTAACTCCACTCCTTAAATTAAACTATTTTTCACAAATTACTAACATCTACACAATGACCAAGTTTTCACAAAATAACAAATTAAGTATAAACATAACGATACTGAATATAACAAATCTGACCATTTAATTGAAGCAACGATAAGGACAAAGATAATTCAATTACTGAGACTAACCAATGATACTTTATTTGATTGCAACCATACTGATAGCTCTATGTTCTAAAGGAACTTATTAACCAATAGCAAGAGTTTGCATAAAACAAAACACTAATAATGAATGTTTATTGACTAATGTGATAAGTAAAACAATGTCAGTGCATGAACTAATTTTTCAGCTACTCTCTCCTCATGCATGACGCCTTTAATGTTCACCTAAAAACAACAACATAAGTAAAGATGAGTCTACGACTCAGTAAATACATAATAAAATGATAAACATCAATAAGCAATAGACATGACTTAACCATGTCAACATTCATGTATCATTACATAACATAACCATGGCGTCATCCATAAATCTCTTTACATCTTTTCTTTTCATTAATACAATGCACATGTACATGTCTCTTCATCATTATAGCTCATACCGGTATAGCGGAGTATTCATCCGTAGATGAACCACTCATATCTTGTCCTCTTTCATGTAAGGTCTCAACCTCCATCCCGTAGAGGATATACTGAGGTCGTCTTTCTCTAGATCACTTTGGACTAATATGTCTTTCTCTAGAGCACTCCGAACTAGACGTATAACTTTCTCGCCTACCAGGCATGTGCACTCCAAACTAGTTATATGACTTTCTCACTGACTTAGCTCACGCACTACTTTCATGATGCAAATGCAAGCGGTGCAATGCTTTTCAATAATCATTTACCATATACCAATATTACCATGTAACCATCGATATCATGTATTCATCATCATCATATCACATCATATTTAACAAGAATCAAGTAAATATAACATGGCAAGTAAATTTAGATAACAAGAGCAAGAATAAACAACCATATATGTTCTATCATGCACTTGTCTTAACTATGAAGAAAGACGTGATGACCGACGATCAACCACCAAAACAAAGCGTTAGAACCTGATAACAATCATAGTACACTACTACAAAAAGAGTCACCTGGACGCTTCATCACAAACGGTCCAACACAAACCGTTATTGATAAAGTTACTAAGACGGTTTTACAATATGGACAGTCTAAGTTCACCGCGATGGAAAGAATCATCTGTGATAACCTACTTATCACAAATGATTTTTATTACGAACCGTCTATGATACATAACAGATAGTTCAGAACAAAAACCGTTTGTGTTATCGGTACTTTTCATAGACGATTTTTGCTCCAAACCGTCTATGATGTATCACAGACGGTTTTGAACAAAAACTGTCTATGATGACCTACTTATTCAACTTACCCGCTCTTGCCGAATTTGAATTTTTCATTCATCTCGTTGGATTTGCTCTTTAAAATAAAAGGCTTGACTATTCTTTTCCTCATCTCCTTTTCTCTCTTCTCACTTCTCCTCCTCTACTCCTCTCCTCATCTCATCTTCTCACTTCTCCTCGCCAAATTTTCCTTAAACATAGAAGGCCCAGTCGGCTCTTCTTCTCCTCATCTCCTCTTCTCTCTTCTCACTTCTCCTCCTCTCCTTTCCCCACCTCTTCTTCAATCCCATCCATTCGATTTTGCTATAATTTGGATGCTCAAAATTTGGCTAAGTTTGAATTTTTACCGTGGTTTGGATGCCTAAAATTTGGCTAAATCTGTATTTTTACCGTGGCTAAGTCCATATATTTACCATGGCTTGGATGCCCAAAATTTAGCCAAGTCATAGCAAAATCCAAACCATGGAAAATTAAGACTTCGCCAAAATTTTGACCAAGTTATGCATGCACGCTTAACATTTAACTCGGTCCCAATCATGTACTCCCTGCAGTCACAAGAAAATATCGTTTTGGATATGGGTATGATCTAAATGCAACTTCAACTATTAATTTATATCATAATAGATTTATAAAAACTAATAAAATTATAATATTATGACAGTTCTTTTCGAGATAAATCTAGCTATATGTATCATTTGTTTAATTTAAATGTTTAAAAAGATATCGATAACGAAAGTTTGAAAATTTTGATTGTATGTATCTTGAATCGACATTCTTCTATAAGTGGATTGGCAGTATATCGATTAAAACAACTACATTTACGTAGGTATATCTGAGTCGGAATATTATGATCTTACCTTGCTGCATTTTTGTAGGACCAGTATATCAACCAAGGGGGTGAATATTGTCTTCAATTTTTTTTCTTAAGTATTTGCCAATTCCTCACTCCAATAGCTATGAGAAGCTACGAAAATCAAGAAACCAAAATTCCAAAATTTTTACTGTGCTACAGTAAAATCAACTCGATAAACTGTAAAAATAAGATCACATACTTCATATATTTACCGTGGCTTGGATGCCCATAAAATCAACTCGATAAACTGTAAAAACCAAGTAATATGGACCATGGCTTGGATGCCCATAAAGTCAGATGGTTTAAGGAACCGTCTGTGATAACGGTTCCGAACTATCTATGATGAACTTTTATGTGGTAGTGGCACAACACCTCAATACATACCCATAACATGCAAATAAGATCACGTACTTCTACACTTAAACATGCCTTTCTTCCCTGCCCTCAACTTACCAATATTGATGTTCTAACATCCAAACAAGTATAACTCGCAACCTAGGAACCAAAACATATTAAAATAATATTACTTATACAATCTACACAAGATTTTTTGTATTTTTATAGTTATACAAATTTCTTGACTAGGTCGTCTAAGCCTTTGTTTTCAATCCCAAAGATCAATCTGAAATGTTATAGATAGCAGAATTCATAATTTCATAACTATTTTTTTATAACATGAAACATAGTAAATGATACCACTTTCAAAATCTACCAAAAATTATCTACATATTTTTTTTGTTGACCCACGAATTTAATTCTATCATCTACTAAGTGTAATTAGTCAATTCCCACAACTACATCCAATGAAAACCAATCCCAAAACTGACACGTTCCCAAAACCATAACCTCCAATATAGCCGTTCAAAAATTAATGAGCTAGGACTCTATGAAAAGCTAATGAAATTATCTACAACTATGTAGTTATTGAGCAAACCTATTTCAATGTATTAAAGGCTTAAGCTATCAAAAACCGCAATATCGCTTGATTGTAATAATCTACAGGATAGCAGATTTACAAAGACCATATCTTATAATCTACCTAATGAAATTTAGTGATCTTGATGTTGTTGTAAAGATTAAAGTGTTTTCTATATCTCTTTAGTACATCACCTCTTCATATTCGGCATCCAAGGCCCTCAAAAATAGGTTAGATCTAAACTGAGTGAAACCAAAAACCCTAAAAATCCTAAACGAGAATTAGCATGATTCACAGGGCTAATCACACTCTAATTACCAAGTTAATTCACTCAAAAGTTTATCTATAAGACATGACAAAAGTATTAGAGGATTACCTATGCATCGGACAAGATATAATGAAGAAAACACACAAATTTTTCTCCTTCTCAATCTCTTCTATGCCTCCCCGCCTATCTCCTGGAACAACCATGGCAAAGCTCTAGAGAAAAGAACAAGAAGCCCTAGAAAGGTGTGCCCTGGGAAGGTGGTGGCTGCCGAAAGAGAGGCATCCTTAGGGGAATTTGAGTACAAATCTTTTTTATAGGGCAAGGCATAGATGGGCTAGCTAATCCGGCCCTCATAACCCCAAATTAATTATTATTATCAATTTTTACTATTATTATTAATATTATCATTTTTATTACTATTATTGTTGTTTTTTTATTCATAATTGTCACAGATTTAGGACATTACATACTAATGAGGGTTTAAGGTTATATATAATTAGCCTACCAATATCCAATTAGACCCAAATAGCAGTAAGTATTTAATTAATTTATAATCAGAATTTTAGAGATATTACATATTCTTTTAGAATGCATCAGACCATTTGCCGGTGTAGTTATCTTAAGATTTACATGTACTAGACCATCGCGGAATCAAATTATCAGTAATTGAAATCTAGGTTTTATTAAAACAACCAAGTGCCACACCGCTTAACTACAAGCTGATTTCAACATCTTCCTTGTCGATTGGAGGTTAATCTGTGGTTTTATTATTATTTTATTTTGAGACGAGATACTCAATGATTTTAGCGAGAAGCTTGAGGGAGAAGAAAGGGGGTAGACATGGGGATCAAAGACGAAAAGAAAAGCTGTGGAGAGAGAGAAAGAGCATTTTTTTGGCCTCTTCCTTTCCCCTTTATATCAAGAACCGTGAATTGAAGGAAAAGAAAGAAAGAAAAAGGCCAAGGTACGTACGTGGCATTACACGGCCGATCGATATCCTACTAATAACAAATCAAATCAAGGGATCCCGTAGATAGATAGAATAGGATAATTAATACAACGAGCAGCGATAGCTTTTGCCGCGGGAGGTTGATTGCTTGGAGACATGGAATGGAGGCCATCAAAAGGAAAACATCGAGGCTTTATATGCCTGGGGTCATATCCGCGAAAGCGCACCCATGTTGGAAGCGAAAGCAATACCAGCATCTTTGAAATGACCTCAGCTAGCTAGCTAGTGGAATTTATACTTTAGTTTCCTGCGTGATAGTATATAGTAACAAAATATGCATTTTTCTCACCATATTGGTTTTAGTTTATATTAATTAGCACTAGAAGGCAGCTGGTGGAAACATATATACATGGTACCGTATACATATATACCGGAAATTTCATATGGTTAATTACATGAATTTGCGTTACTTCGGAAAATGCATCGTTCCGTCATTATGTACTTTTCTAATTAGCCATGTTAATGATGTATTGTTATTTGTATTGTTATTGCTGCCTTTGCAAATTAGAAAATATGTATGTATGTATGCACATATATATGTATTGCTCTAGTGCCATTGTAAATAATATAGAAAATATGTGTGTACCTATATTATTAGCATATAGTTATAGGCATGATTGGCAGCTTAGCTATGTATATGTGCATGATTATTCTATATTATGTTTGGTTTATATTTAGCATCATCTGAAATAAGTGTAGTTTATCTATATTGGTGGTAAGTACCTGATGTCGAATATAGAATATTTGTTCGTGTTCTACGGGGAGGGTGTCATATAGGATAGATCCGTATAGAGCGGACCTTCAACATTGTGAACGGACCGTAATCCAGGCTTCGGGGCTAAAGGAGATGGGTCTTGCTAAGCTTTGGAGGTGTGTAAGGAGTGCATTTGATAGGATGGTTGGCAGGAAAAAGCTTGTTATCGAGGCGGTGACAACAACAGTAGTTGGCCTTCGAGGGAGTGTTTCTGGGAGCTAAAGAAGGTGGATGGCAACGCCATTTGGTGGCAGAAAATAGAGATTGCATGCAATCCAGGTGCAGTAATATATGGGAGGCCAATGGTGTATGTGTAGTTTGTAGAGAGAAAAAAGCGTCGAGCAGGGGCGAGACCGACAGAAGTGGTGGCGTGAAAGTGCTGCGATTGGTTGGTGGCGGTGTGGAGCGTAATCTTGGTGGGTATGGTGGTGGCGAAGTGGAATATGTTGGTGCTACTCATGGTGGTGGTGAGGCGGAAGATGGTGCTAATTGGGATGATGGAGGGCTATCGAGGTTGGCCCATAGCTTTGAGCCAACCAAAGGTGTAGAGAGATGGTGGGCAGCGCATATTGACTACCATAAATATTTAAATGGCCTATTGGATGGAACCATTCCAACGAGGACGAGGGTGCTGACATAGCTAGTAGTGGAGATGAGGTTGGTGTAGGTGCTGGTGGGGGCGGTGCATCCGATGCCATTGTGTGTATGGATGTTGAGTACGTCTTGTCAAGATTGGATGCTATTGCGTTGGCCTTCCTAGTTCTGTTGTCCAAAGATGGGTAGGAATGGTCTTTCGATGAAAACATTCTAGTCGAAGGGTAACACTTCCCCAACAGGGGTGTCGCGCAGCAAGCCATTGCAAGATATATTGTTCGCATAAGCCGCACGTATCGAATGCACAGGTCGAACCCTGACATGAATGTGGTGAAGTGTGTGGATGGTTCTTGTCCCGTGAAGGTCTGTGCGTAAAGATTTATAGATGGTCCAACAGACTTCCAAATAATGGTGGTGAAGGATCACACATGTTAGCTTGTGGATCCACTGTAAAGGCACCAAAATGTGACCTTATCAATCGTTGCCAACTTGATCAATCAAACATGGAATGTCCGGCGCGTGTGAGGAGGCCTATGATTTCGCGCCAAGAATGCTACATCAAATTACCGAAGCCAATCTCAGGACATATATAAACAAGATAGAGGGTACACCCTTCCAAGGGGCTCAATTGTTTTATCCTTGGTCGAGTGTTCAAGGTGTTTCGACAGGCGATTGAGGGGTTCAAGTATTATTGTTTAGTGCTCACAATGAACGATATGTGCATCTCTGGTAGGTACAAGGGTACGGTGTTGATGGCGATGGTCCCGATACAAACGACCAAGTACTCCTAGTGGCCTACGGAATTGTGAAGAATAAGAACACTAATTGGATGTGGTTTCTGGCCATGTAAAGCAAGCAGTAGTCCAAGATTGACCGAACGTCTGCCTTATCACGGACCACAACACCGGGCTGCTGTCGGCCCTGAGCACCATGCAGCAAGGGACTTAACCACCCTTCAAGTGGGATGACATGAGGACCCATTGGTGCATAAGGCATCTAGCGGCAAACTTCCACACCCATTTCCGCAACAAGGAGTTGATGAAAAAGTTCAAGAAGCTCTGTATGTAGAACCAGAGATGCAAGTTCAACACAATATGGTGAGAACTTGACAAGGAGACCTCAAGGCTTGTGATAGGGTCGTAGGGAGCAGAACAAGTTGTAGCTCATGCCGCTCCCATAGTAATGGGCGACTTCACCCAATGGATAAACTTGCATGTCCCCGACTGAGCTGGGGACAAGGCTATTTTTGCAAAACACGGGCATCCAAGGCCAAATTTTAAAAAAAAAAATGCGCTATAGTACTAAGTGTGTGAATAGTTCGGAGTTTTTAATAAGGCATAAGTATGGCCTTGGCAAAGTGTCCAAGGGGAAGCATTGAGGGAAAGTTCATGTGTTGACACTATACCGAAATTGGCATGTTGGTGTAATTTAGCCCTATATTGCTTACTGTATTGAGATGTTGAACTTCTCCGATCTATATAAGGATGGGTAGATGTTACTCACCGTACACATCCCAAGATATCAATAAAGAGAGAGAAGGCTGCCTGAGACTATATCTTGCATTCTTCTTCTATATTTGTTCTATGTTAGCATCATGACGACTACTCGCTAATCCTATAACAGTGCTTTTCTTTTTTGAGCATGATTCTTTTTTTACTTTGTCTTTATTGTTTTTCTATTGTTCCGATAAATAGCACCACAAAAGTTGGACAATTGTGTATGTTCCGCCTCAAAGTATGTTGTCACTGTTGATTGTGAATTCCAACCGCCTCCGCACAGGAAGTTGGATTTGTCTAATTAAAACATGGTCTTAGTTAAATTACGTACATCGACTAGTTTTGGGTGTGGGTTTACTAACGAAAATTAACATTCTGCCAATATTGGAACAGGATTGGTCGTCAGTGAGTGGTGTAAACGGGGCAAAGAACGTAGAAGATCCAGCCCGTTCACCTTCGTCAAAGAAGAAATTTTACAAATTTTGACCTCAGGTGCCAAAAGGCGTCCCATGGTCACTTGTTGTCAAAATCATAACACGTGTACGAAATGCTCTGTGTCAGAAAAATAAAAACAATGGAAGTTGCTAGAAAGATTCGAAAGAAGTTACAGTAAAGGTAGTAATTAAAGAACTGAAGGAAAGGTACAGCACAGTAGTCCTAGTGATAGGAACTTTGCCAATCGTGTAATTTCTGGCAGTCATTATCGTAACTAGCTAGCTGAAAACTTTAGGCCCTCCTCGTTTAAGCTTTGGCCCCTGGTTTTTAGTTTTTTTTATTATTTCTATATTTTTTCTGATTTTTGGGTTATTTTAAGTTTTTTTGCTGATTCTTTTTTGTTGTATTCGTTTTATATTATACGTGATGGGCTAATCTATTTTTTTATTTTTAAAATTTTTAAATTTAATTATGTCAAATAAGTCACTATTAGCTACAATGTAATTTCAGCCACCTACAGTAAAAATTCAGCCATAAGCCACCAAAATTCAGTCTAACCAAATACCACCTAAGTGTGTCTCAACTGCCAGCACATATTTGTTTGCAATATTCAGGTAATTTAGCCCAAGCATCACAACATTTCACTTGATTAATATCCTATTCAAGATCAAGCAACAATTAATAATGGATCATCGATCTAATGCATGTGACCTAAAATCTTTTTTAGATAAATAATATCTAAGTTATATCTAATATACAATGATAGGTGCAAGCTCTAACAAATTCAAGATGGTCTTAAGCATCAAATTAAATGGACCAATTTATAAAGGCCTCAAGCTTAATGTCGTGAAGTAAAAGAAAAACTAGTCTAACCATGTAGCACCCACCTTTCGTGGTCGAAGGCCATGGTTTGAAGGCCATGGTTTGAGAGCGCATTAAGTATATGTGTTATGTAGGTTTATGTAACATCCTGATTTTTAGAATTTTTTGAAGCCTTTAAAATAAAAATAACTATTTAGATTTTTTGAATTAATTAAAGCTTAATATGAAATTTTTAAAATTTAAAATACTTAACATAAATAAATTAAACTTCAATTAATTAAAAACCTATTTTATTTGGGTTCCTTGTGCATCAAGAAATTTTTTTGCATTTTCGGAATTTTTCGGGTTCATTTGCTATTTTCTAGAGCTCAAAATAATTCAATCTCATTTTTTGAAATTAGAAAATCCCTTAAGGCCTAGTGGGCCAAAGCCCGGCCCATTTCTCCTCCAACCCAGTTAGCCCTTGTCGCGTGTCGTCTATCTAGGCCATGTCTTCGCCCTCGTTTCCACCGTCTACCGTCGACCATGCCGCCATCATCCCGGAGTCTCCACGTCGTCTCTGGCTCGAACATTCCTCGGCATCCATGTCTCAGCCACCGAGGACACTTGACCGTCTCCGAGGCGGACACCTCGGCCTCCGCGCCTATACAGATGGTTGTCTCCTCTCGGTTTTCCCGTCCTAAGCCTCCGCGGTCCTCGTCGTCCATGCCAAGCTGTCGCGCCCGAGTCACCGTCGCCGCCATCATACTATTGTCGCCCTCTCCGCTGTCCATTCCCGCCAGCCGTGCACCACCCGCACCGCCCGTCGATCGCCAAGTCGCCCTCGCCTTCAGTGAGTTCACCGCCGAGCCCTATCTCCTTTCTCTCGCTCCACTCCACCGTCCCCACCGCCTCATCCCTCGTGCACATCACATCCGCTCGACAACCTGAAGTCTCGTCGTTGCTTCATCGCCATCCGCCAACCATCGAGCAACGCATGTCATCACCTAGGTCGTCCGATTGCCCTTAGTGACCGTCCTATCAAATCTATGTCGACAACCCAATCCGACGGTTGAGATTCGGCCATATGGCCCTTTCCCCGTCGTTGGATCTCCATGAGTCACCCTACTATCTCAACCCTAGTGCCACATGGCAGTGCCACATCAGCATGCCACATGTCAGGTCATGTCAGCCCTAATGCCAAGTCAGTCGCCATGTCAGCCGAGCCGCCATCCGTGCGCTGTTCTGTGAGCCAAGTTCACCATAGACTATCCTATTCAGTGCACCCGATCCACAGAACAGTAGTTTTTTTCAATTACCAGTAATTTCTCAGCCTTTTAATTTTTCGAGAGCCCGTTATTCTCCATTCTAACTCCGATTGACCCCATTCTTTTTTCTAAATTCATCTAAAATTGAGCTCTATCTTTTGGTTCTAGTTTTAAAGTTTTTAGAGTTTATTTGAATTTTATTTAATTTTATTTGTGTTTCATTCACTTTGTCTCTCATTATATCATGTCTTCGAAGGAGCATAAGCACCACTAGAAGATCAAGAGTTGATAACTAAGTAAGGTCGAGGCAAGTCGTGTCCTTTGATCATGTTAAACCTATTATTTTTAATCTATAATTTAATTATTTTATTTTAAAGTATAATGCATTGCTATTTTATTATAAACCTTTGTATTGGTTAGTAATGACCTATTTGATTAATTCCACCTTGATAAGTTGAATGCCAAGATTTCATTGTCACCATAGGATGGCTAATTATCTAGCGATACAATACTTGTATCCACTTGAGTTGTACGTCTAGGATGCTTAGCCATGCTTATTGTAATACGTTGGGCCTATCATCACATGTGATCAATTAATCAGTTTTGACTTAATGTGATATGCAATTATGGTGGTTAACCATAGTTATAAAATTTGTGCACCATGACATGGGTAGAATTATTGGTGTTGGTTATACAAAATAATTTTCACTTGGGCAAATGATTGTGCAGTAAAGGGGTACAATTTGCACATTAGGATGTGGATATTTCACCGAGTAATGTCTAAAAACTTAACTTTATGTGCCATTAATTTAAGCCTTACAGTACAATCACATGTCCAGTATGGGATGGACCTGGCTAACTAATTTGGGATATTCCAACTTTGATTTTGCCATTGGGATGTATTGGCGCAAGGGGGCCTTTATCGACTAGGTGGTTAACCTACTCGTTAGCGAAACCTTAACGGGTGAGATTAGATTGAGATTGAACATTGTAAAGGTCTTGTTATGATCTCCTCACCGCACACCAAAGGAAATGTGTTAATCATGTGGCAATATGAGATGATCATGTTTTGTGGGTAAAGTTGTGTAACCTTTGTAGAGTGCAAAACTATTCGAATAGTCATATCCTCGGTTTTGGACAATACTCAGTGATTTCACACGAGGGGTAGGTTTTTCATAAAAAACTTGGTCAAGTTGAGAGTAAGTTGCTTGGTTAATTCACTTGTGGTTCATACAGTTCTTTGATTATTAATTATTTATATATGTCATGTCTAAAGTTGTGTATTCAATCTACTTATTGTATTTATTCTAAATTATCGCTTTCTGCAAAATAACCATTCAGCCATCCTTTGATAAACCTTACATCATTATATATATTGCATCTTTGTTACAAACGACTTGCTGAGTATTCTAAAACTAAAACTTGATTTTAGGTTCAGGGAAAAAATAAATACAAGGCAAAAAACAAATATTCTAAAACTTTTGCAGCGTCCTCGGAGCGTAGGAAGGAGGCGACTGTTGAGATGAAGTTGAGGTCAGAAATGATAAAATCAACGAGGTTATTCAAAGATGAAGCCAGTTAAGCTCAACTCAAATGAAAATGGGAACAATGAACGACAAGCAATTCACTTGGAGTACATCACCTGTTTCAGAACATATCAGCCAAAAAAGGCAAAGAACATCAATGGAATTGCAGATATATGGAGAATGATGCAGTGTTATTTAGGAATGTGGAAAGAATGAAATGCTTAATGCTATATGGCTGTTTGCTCATGTTTTGCATGATCGACAAAATAAAAATTAATTACCACAATATGATTGGTAAAACTAAGATATCATTGCTCTACACCTTTACTTACTAATTCAATTTGAAGAAGAATCTGCACCTTTCTTAAACCAATCTTTCATACAGATCAGTGCCTCAATAGTTTCTAGACCAAGATTGCATCGATATTGGTTAATGATCCACTTCAATGTAGAGAATATAGACTCAGAAGGCACAGAAGATACTTGAATTGCCAAAATGTCGCATGCCATCCGAGCCAGCGTAGGATAAGGCTCATGGTTGGCCTTGCCAAATAACTCTACTACGTGGTCGATATTGAGCAAAATCAATCTCAAGCTTCCGTTTACCCAGCCTTGGAGAACTACTAGTAGACAAGTTTTGATTATCCAGATTGTGGGAAAATCTTGATGTGCCACTCATTTGCTCTAGTTTCACATATTCAAAGTAGAATTTTCCCAAGCAAGACTTCACCTTTTCCAGCTTAGCTTTGGTTCCATCTCCATAAGCTTGTGAATAACAAAAGTCCAAAAGAAAAACAAGCTGGGATTTTGGGTCCAGTGCAAAAGCAAGTGCTAGCACCATATTTAGTTCATTCCAATATTTCTAATACTCTGTTTGCATTTGAGTAGAAAACCCTCTCACCAAGTCATCCGGCTAGATACCTTCACTTAATAGGAAGCCTTTTCCGTACTCCCGGCGCGCGGCAGAGCGGGGAGGCGACCTCGATGGGACGGTGGTGGGCCCTGCTGACGCGGGTTCGGGGTGTGCCGAGGTCCTTCAGTCCGAAGCGGCGTCGGTCTGGGCAAAAAGGAGTTTGGTCCTTGTATGAAGGTTGCGAGGTAGGGGAGGAAGAAACACAGTGCCAAGGGGTGGAGAGCAGGGCCGCTCGGGCAGAGAGATGAGGGAGATTGGGCCGCGCGCGGTAATGGGAAAAGAAGTGGGGTTGGGCTCGGCCAACCGGCCTAGTCTGACCCCTTTTGTTTATATATATATATTCAAACCAATTTTTATACATATTTTTGTATGAAGAATTTATTTGCATATATTTCTTCATCTTTATTATTTATCTATATTTTATTTTTATTTTTACTTATCTATTTATTATTGCAACCCTAAAATGGAATTCCCAAATTTTTGGGCTCAGGCTGTACTCTTTTTAATGGATCATCTTTTCAGATTCGTATTTAAAATTTTAGTTTTCTATTAGTTGCATATTTCCTTTTATGGCATTACTAATGTTTGTTCTGTCTTTTTCATAGATCTCCAATTAGTGGAGCCTCAACCAAAATTTAAGAAACACCATAAAAATCCAATTTCCAATAAAATATATTGCAAAATAATTCAAGAGCTTCGTATTTTCAAATTTAAAATTTTCGGATGTTACACCACACCAGCGCTTTTACGATAAACACTTCTATTTTTCTAAAATTATGTATGGATCCTCATATTTTTCTAGGGAAACTCTACTTTTACGCGATTAAGCCCGCGCTTTTTCCAGAATTATATACAGGTCCTCTATTTTTCAGAAAAGTGCTTCGCTTGCTCGGGAAATACATACGGGTCCTTGATTTTTATAAAAGCCCCTTTACAAATTGTCAACTCTTTTATTTCGGTCCACGTGGTAGCTAGCGCGGGTGTGGTGCCACGCTTTAACAACTAGTATATATAATACCATGACATATTACAATGAGGCCAATGAGGCCGATATGTTAAGTTTATTTAGGTGATATATCATAAGTGGGAGTAACTATACTCAGGAGTAGAATATTTTTTCCAATATGTGTGTGTGACCACCTAGAACAAAGCTACAGAGCTATGAAGATCATAATTGAAAACCTAGAACAAAGCAACGACATGAAAAACCCAAGAGGGGGATTTTTCAACACCTCACTGGTCTGACCGCCACATAGAGTGCAGTATGACCAGTGGGCGGTTTGCCCAACAAGCAACCAATGGTCTAACCGGTGATTGGTCTGACTGTATTGACCACAACGGTCTAATCGATGGCCAGTATGACCGGGCTTAGGAGCGGTATGACCGCTCTCTTATTTCCAGAATAGAAAATCAGCCAGAGCCAAGACTAAGAATGGTGCAACTCCCAAAATCCTCAACCAAAAAAGATAAAACTTTGCACACACCTTGCTTAAGATCTCAGAAACCTATTATATTCAAATATTGCATAAATCTTTGTCAAAGTTGCAACCTTTCCCAAAGAGAAGCAGATTGCCCCAAAACTGAGAAAAATCCAAAATCTTGGGATATGACTTGTTCGTGGGTAGAGGATAACCAAGTTGGCTCTAAATGAGTTCCCATATGTCGCAGCAAGCAATTTCTATCAAAGATTCAAAGCGAAAACCCTGGGATCAAGAAACCTCAAGATAAGGTCAAATCCAAACAAAACCAAACAACTTTGAAATCTTGCAAGACTTGGTGCCTAGATGGATGAGATTTGACCTCCATGAGTTATCTCCATCACTTGTACGTCCCTGGCACACAGCAAGATCAAGAAGAGGAGAGAAAAAAATCAAAACCAACAAGAACAAGAGCAAATCAACTAAAACAAGATGACACCTTGAGAGATGAACAGAATTGATCTATTGCTACTTAAAAATAAAGGTTTTACAGCCACTGTATATAGAGAACAAGTGAGCACATCACATCACTCATTCTTTTCTAACCCTAACCCTAGAATTCAAGATTGAGATGGTTGGATGGTTAGCTTGCAAACTTCTATCCTCAACCCATTAAATGGATGAGGTAACCAGCCCATATCTAACCTAATGGATACTATCCACCAACACATATGAGGCAAACCTGTTAACCCCACACAATACGGGTTTTACTCACACTCAACGCATGCACGTTTTTCAAAGCTCATGAGCCCGAATCCACTAAGTCTTTAGCCTATGATCCACTTGATCTTATCAGTATCTTCTTGATGTAAACCACTTCCCAAGCGCCACTCAAGTACCGCTGTTTTGATCTAATGAAGCTTCCAGTATTTAGGGTATTTGGCAAACTACCAAAATACTCTCGCTTTGACCCAGTTTTCATCTTCCCTTGTAAGTAATTACTATGCTTGCAATGTGTAAATGCACCATTAGCTTACCATGTATTGGCAAGTCTCTCCCGTTTCGGTTCCATCAGACCACGCATCACTTGACTGACCAAGCCACTTTGTGCAATCCATCGCTCGAACCTTCCCTTCAGTATTTTCTGCCTTTCTTCTGCCATGCTTGAGCTCAAATATCTCACCCAACATTCTTGACCATTCTGGGCCTTGACTCCTCTATGAGCATAGCCCCGATCCTTGCCATTGATCATAGTTGACTCCAACCATCCCTCCACATCTAAGGACCAAAAAGCGTTTTCGAGCACAAGTTCTTCGCAACTTGACCCATGTTAGTCAAAACATGATTCATGCAACATAAATACAATGACTAAACATAATTCAATTCAACCCAAAACCTAATTTCCAAAATCCGAGGGTCAAACCTCAGGGCCGGTCCAACTAGGGGCTGGTCAGACCAGTCGAGCCCAATGCAAAACACCCTTTGTGAAAAAAAACTACCGCCATTAAAACCATGGTCTTATCGTCCGGCGGTCTGACTGCCCAGTCGATCAGTCCGACCGGTTTCCCTGAAGAAACCCTGAAAAATGTAAACAATATAAAATTTAAATTCCAAATCTACAAACTTGATAATGGTTTATCACATATTATTCTAGACCTTCTCACGTGGTCCCTCACAACAATAGGGTTTCCTAGTTAGGGTTAGGATTATAGGCAATTACCCTCTAATGGTCCATTAGGCCTATAAAAATACTAATTATCTGATTTATATTAATTCACACATGAAAATTTGGGATGTTACATTGGTGCTTACAGCTAATTATGGCTTTGGTGCAAATCTCCATGCCAAGAAAGTCCCCCTCTTGGGTGCAAATTTCAATTCAAATTGTTATTTATATATGCTGTAAGCTATCCACTGCCTGCGGCGAGGTGTTTTCCCCTCTGCTTTTCTACTCGTAAAGGCGATCTTGCCGACCTTAAATCTCTTATCATTTTGACTAACTATAGCATGGATGTATAGCATCACTCGTTTGATCGAGTGTGTGCGTGTGTCACACACAATGATGACATGCAACCTAAAAGTACAGATCGATCGCTTGTCCTCCCAACCAAGGGGCACTAAATTAATTAAGAACCGAAAAGACAATTGTATATTGCACAATGAGGTGAGCATGAACTCTCAATAATGTACTACAGAACAGTAATTAAGCTTCAGAATACTGGTAAACAATTTGCCAACAGTTTAGTCCAACTGGCGATGTATCTAGATACCCTGATCAGAAGACCAGGATTTAAATCCAAACATTTACAGACTGTGTGTTTCTACATTTCTAGATTGTAGATGTAACGATGTGATTACTCCTCTTCCAAACAAGCCGTACAACCAACGAAGGCATGAAAAAAAAAGTTACTCATCCCTTTCAACATTTAGCCCACAAAAGACCAATTGGTAACTTTGTTACTTTCAAGCTAGCTTTGTGGATCTACTTTGATCGCCAGCACGTCAAGGTCGATTTGCTGCGAAAGGAGAAGAGATCCACAATAAACGTGTAAAGATGGGCTGAAATCTCTATCGTTGATCGTCCCTATCAACTTTCATATATAGGCTAGCACATGTACACATATTATCGTAGACATAGCCTATGCGCATTTTTTTTTCCGAAATGCGCCTTGACACGGCGATCAACAGAAGAGGGTCTCTATCTATCTATCTATCTATCTATTAATTAGAGGCTCCTTTAGAGGAGTGCCTATGATAATTCATAGAGTAAAAACACTAGAAATCCCTACGTTAATTGGAAACAAAGAAAATAGTAAGAGATTCCTACATTAATTTTTAAAAATAAAACATCTTGGCCATCTACTTTTTTTTATTTTGATACATGTTAAGTATCAGACATAACCTTGTTATGCATGCGAACGGATGATACAAAGAGAAAGTTTGAATAGAGCACCGTCTGTTTTATACGGCAAGAAAGGCAACATGAGAATCCAAAAATACTGTGTACTTGCAAAACTGATTCTTTCACAAGCGATTGTGGGCATTCATAGAATATGAGACTAGTGCCTTACATGGGGATCTTCTTGAAGTAAAACAGATGTCCATTCAATCGGAATTGAGAACCCATATTAAAGCTAGATCCCAAACTAAAATTAAATTCAGAACTAAATCGCACTTGAGAATATAGTTGGTTCGAATTTTGAAATTGTTATAAAGTTAAATTATGAAGAAAATCCAAACTCATAAGTAAAATTACATTAAAAAAGATAAGTTTAGAATTAAATTAAATATGCAAATAAAATTAATCTGAAACAAAGTTAATATGGGATATATAAATTTAAATTCCACTAAACAAAGTTGAATTCATACCAATAAATAAATTATATTTGAAATAAAGTTTATTCCTTACCATAGTTAATCCAGGAATTAAAATCAAATAACGATATATATTCAAACTAAGATTTAGACTAATTTGAATGGTATATAATTTCAAATTTTGAATGGCCCCAAATATAATTATGATTGGAAGTTAATAATAAAAACTAAATTTATAAACTAAGTAAAACTAAATTATGTAACTAATAAGATTAAAAATTCTAGAAGGGTTGTCGCATCCAATATGTAAATATGGAATTAAAAACTCCAAAATGGTAATTGCGGCAAGTATGGAATTGAAGATTTCAATTTGGATAAAACATCTAAAACGTTCTTTATAATTATAATTAGATAGTTAATATCCATAGTTACAAAATTATAATTAGATAGTTAAATATCGAATTTGCAATTTTAGAACATTTAAAAGTGAATCTAATTAATGTTCCAAACTACAATTCTGCTGTAAATATATATGAATTCCTATGTCGTATCTCACAACGTAGAGAGTATCTCGCGTAACGGAGGGTGGGTACGTGTAGTATACGAGTATTTAAGACTATCTAGGTGGTATGTATATTTTGTTTTACATATACTCCTTTTTATGTGCATATATGAAAGTATTTACAAAATACGCTAAAAGCTATGGGCTCTCTTGCAATTTTTTCGAGTGATTCACATGGCGTACGTATCTTATATTTAGTATATGAGTATATCTAAAGTAATAAAGGGGTATTTTAAATTTATTTAGGTGGTATATTAAATGTAAGTGTAATTACCTCAGAAGTAAAAGATATTTTTTCTATATATATATATATATAGAGAGAGAGAGAGAGCAGTTTGGAGTAAAGCTTACAGAAAAGAAGTCATTAACAGTAAAAGCATCGTTGAGATCACATGGCCTGTGCAGATGCATATCATGCATGAGTTGATGACTAATATATACTAATATACATATATAGGTAGGCCTAAAAACCCGTTCGATAACCACCGATGGATGGAACGGTCAATCCAGTACGTACATTACTAGCTTAACCCAGTACATCGTTTTGTTAATTTGGACCTGGCCATCGTTGGAGGAACTGTGCTAGCTAGGAAATTCTTGCCAAGAGTACGACGCTTGCTCCGCGGCATTTATTGTTTAACTGGTTTTCTCCCTTCTGAAAAGCGATGTGAGAGATTGTGCTGTCGGCGACCCATCTATGGCAAGATAGCTGACGGATGCTTGGCCGGCTGCAAGGAATTGTATGGGCAGCGTTCAATACCCGTGTGCTGCCGTTCCAGCGACGTGAGATCGACATGCCTATCTACCTGTTGCACTTGCACGCTGTTGTCAGGTTCATTCTTTCGAGTTTATAGTCTATGACTTATAATTTATAGTTTTTTTATACAAATAAATAAGATAATTTCTTAGCTATAAAGTGAAAGATTCCTAGATACTTGTCCGCACGGAATGATATGGGCAGGGTTGAATGCCCATGTACTGCCATTCTAGCGACGTGAGATTGACATGCCCATCCAGCTGCTGCACTTGCACGTAGCTATCGTCTGACATGCATGGCCGGCATCACCACGCTTCTCTTCTTCTAAACATGGAGAGAGAGAGAGACGGGGACCAACTTCTCAGGCTTTTAATCACCGGTAATGCCTTGTCTGGCCCAGCATCGAAGCTACTTAGGCCGCGATATTGTTGGACAGAATTAGTCAGGAAAAAACCCAGCATATTCTCATCTCACTCGGCCCGGTTCGTGCCGGGCCGGGCTCCAGATGGGCCGAGCACAGTTTCAATCCGTAAGGTTCGTTAAAAAAGAATCAAATCGGTAAGGACAGTACAGTCACTGATCGGAGATGAAAAACGCGACCTAGAAATTGTAACTGCAAAAGCATTTCGATCCAAGAAACAAAAAGGAAATTGGTACGTCAGAACGAAGAAATAATTCCATATATTCCATAGGATTAGATTAAACAGCCATTAGACACGAATACATGCATATAGCACGAGCATCAGTTCACCGTATATATCCATATCGGATTAGCGAAAGCGGCATCGCATCTGCAATGCAATGCAATTCTGCCCTCTCTCTCTTCCTGTCTTCTCCCCTCGCAACGACAACCCACCACGAACGAACGAACGAACGAACGAACGAGCGAGCGAGCGATCGATCCATGCATGCATGAATGCATGAAGGATCGAGCTGCTAGCTTAGTGGAGGTAGTACACGAGGAAGGAGATGACGAGGGCGGCGGGGGCGGCGGCCACGGGGGAGGAGGCGCCGCTGCTGGCGGGCCGGGCGCGGCGGCCGGGGCCTCCGAGGCGAGGACGGCGGTGGCCGAGGCGGCGGCGACGAGGGCGGCGAAGGCGACCTTCCTCATCTCCATCTTGATTGGCTCTTCGTTGGTTAGTTCTTCTCTGAGCTGTCAGATGATTTTATTGGTTGTTGGGCTCGTAGTTATTGGGAGGGAGAATGGCTAATGGATCGCTCAATTGCTTGTGAAGGCTTGGAGGAGAGGAGGCTTTTATAGGGAAGGGTTGGTTGGGTATGAGTGGTTAGGAGCAGGATTAGGGCCAGTTGCGGGTTCTTTTGAGTTGATGGTTTATAACTTAAATATTTTAATTTTAACTGTTTGCGAGAGATAGTACGTATAGAAAATAGTTACATACGATTTTGACCGGTACAGCTTGCGCTTTTTACTATAATTTTCTATTGATATCGTGACATACGATTTATTTTTCTATTTGTACTATAAGCACTTTGAAACCCAGCCTAGCTTATGGGGTAGCAATTAACTGAGATTATTAATTGTTTAATTTTGGATCGTGTTATGTTTAGGATGCTAATTAGGATGGCTACAGCTAGCTAATGGTGGTTGTGCATATGGAGGGCGGAGTGGCATCTACGTGCATATGTATGCATGCATGCATGTGTTTTCGCGTTGAGTGAATTGAGTTGATCGTTGCACACAGCTGTTGGTGATCCATAATTATATTGTGATAAACTAATATTAATTGGGAAAGTAGAAAATTTAAATTTACAAATTATTGAATTTTTCTGAAAGTCAGCAGACTAACAGATCAAACCGGCCAAAAAGAGGACGATCACACCAAACCCGACGGCTAGCCAATATCGGTCAGACTGACACTACCAGTGGTCTGACCGGTATAAAGATCTGGTCAAACAGGCTAGGATGATTTCTAGTTTTACAGAGTTTGTGTCTTGCGATGACTTTTATCTATGTAGGCCATAGATATATGTTATACGAGGCATGTTACAATTAACGTAGGCTAAGCTGTGAATAATAATTTGATCTACTAAAAACAGCAATACAGAAAACATAATACACTAATTCGATTCAATCCAGAGTAAACAGCAGAAGAAAACTAATCTAACGAGCGAATAATTCTAGCATGAACTAATCATACGAACGAATATCGATTACGATGGCAAGAGAATTAAGAACTGATCAATCTACCTCATAGAAAAGAACAACATGAATTCGCAGAGAAAACAGCAGAAATTCTCACGACTCATGCGCAAATTTTCTATTCAATCTCTTCAAAAACTATCTTTCTAGAACAATCTCCTAACTCTAGCCCTGATGAATTGTTTGGCGTTCAGAAATTTTCTCGTGTGTTCCAGCTTCCGTTCAGCAGCCACTCACGCTTAACAAAAAAACCTAACTAGCACTACCATAATGCATATCGCTGCCGCAAGGACTAATACATGTACTTATGTCTCCAGTTTGCACTATGGTAAAGATGATCAATGCAAAGAAACCTTTGTTTATATCATCCTTGCAAAGAAAAGCTATTAGGGGGGGAGGGGGGAGGCACCCTTCTGTAGCTGCTTCGCGCATTGTGCCGGTAGAGCGATTGTAAAGGCAAGCGGCCACCGAAACAAAATTAAGCACAAATGAGAACAGTGACTTGCATTTCTCCAATCTGTTCTTGTACTCAATCCAACAATGCAGATAATCAACGTGCGTATGGGCGTATCTCACGATTCTAGTGACCAGATGGGACCGAATAAAAAACCAACCAGCAAAATCCACTATCACACTAAGGGCCATCACAGACGGTTCTAAACTCTCATCATAGACGGTTTTAACCGCCTGATTTTTTGCGCCTGTGATAACAGATGGTTATCACATACTGTTTGTGTTCCATTTGTAAAGGCCGACTATTACAGACGACTGCGACCAAAACCGTCTGCGATATGTCAAATATCACAGACGGTTTTATATCGACATATCACAAACGCGTAGCCGTGTGATAGTACTATACTTTATCTTTAATTACTTTTGACTTTACTCATTCCATCACAGTTAGTGCATAGAACATGTCTCATCATCACGGTCAATCGCCGATAGATTTAACAACTACAATACACCTCTTTGTTCAAATAGTTACTTTAAACTTTTGGGCCATCTTTTAGTCCAGAATCATAGGCTTTCCTTAAACCCATGCCGGCTATATGTTCTCTCGAACACATTGGGTGGTAAGCCTTTAGTAGCGGATCCGCTAACATCTTTCTTGTACTTATATGCTCAAGACTTATAATTTGATCCCGAACTTTATCTTTCACAACATAATACTTTATGTCAATGTGTTTGGCAACACCACTTGACTTATTGTTGTGGGCATACATTATCTGAGTTCATTATCGCAGTACAACTTAAGTGGTCTATTGATGTCGTCAACCACTTTTAAACCGGTATGAACTTCTTTAGCCGTTCACCGCCTGTAGCCTCATAACATGCTACAAACTCGGCATACATTGTTATGTACCAACCGCAAATGCTAAGTGGGATCATCCTCCATTTGAAATTCCTCTGTATGATAAATCGATAATCATCGAAATAGTGATCTTCTTACTCTTTGAGACCTCCTGGGCCTCCACATTTGGTACATCTTCTATTTGAGGTCTGTTTGCTCCCCTCATCTCGTGGCAATTGGTTCTATAGGATCTTGAACGGGTTCTTCATTCTCATTCATTGTTGCCACGGGAGGAACAATAACAGTCTTGGCACCACGTTGTCTTGTGCAGTCGGTGCGGACGACAGTAGTGCGAAGAATGGCTCTTGAATCATCGGAGTGGGCGCATACGCCCGCTTCTCTTCAAGGTCAATCTCTCGAGCTACCATGCTCCCCTTATCATTTCATCCTCTAAGAAGACAACGTGTCTCGTTTCTACAAACTTTGTATATCTGTGTCAGACGGTGAAACGAAAACCTTTTGACTTTTCGGATAGCCAATGAAATGGCAACTTCTGCTTTTGGAATCAAGCTTCCCAAGGTTTGGGTTAAATACTTTAGCCTCAGCGGACTCCCCACACGTAAGTGGTTTAGTGAGGAACTCTTCACATCCACAACTCGCACGGTGTTTTGGGCACCGACTTACTAGGCACTCTGTTGAGAATATGAATGGCGGTTTTCAACGCCTCCATCCATAAACTCAACGGCAGTGTGGAGTAGCTCATCATGCTTCGCACCATATCCATCAGGGTACGGTTGCGTCTTTCAGCTACTCCATTTCTTTGAGGTTCACCGATGTAGAATCTTGGGCTACTATGACATTTTCTGTAAAACCTTGCAAAGGTCCGAACTTGTCCATATGGGGTATGTCGCCATAGTACTCCCCCACGGTCGATCGGACTATCTTAATCTTTAAATCGTGTTGGTTTTCAACTTCAAACCCTTAAATATCTTGAATTTATCCAAGGCTTCATTTCTTTCTTTGATTGGATAAATATATCCATAACGGAGTAATCATCCGTGAATGTTATGAACGAGTCATATCCATCCACACTTTTGATATGTTAGCATATCACAGACGGTTGGTACATAGAACCGTCTGTGATATCTGACATATCACAAACGGGTTTTGGTCGTAGCCATCTGTGATAGTATAGCCTTCACAGACGGTTTATATCACAAAACCGTCTGTGATAGTTTGTTCTATACCTAACATTTTTCTACTTTTTGGCTAGTCTCATGAAATGCTAGTCATACCCTATAAAAACAAAAAAATACACAGATATATCACACAATACACAAATATCACCGATACATAGATATCGATCACAAATAGACAGATATATCACAAATACACAAATTTATTGATTAATTACAAATGAATTGTGATAATGCAGCTACAACATGTTTACAGATACCTAAAAAATATTGTTTGTCATTAAACATGAGAGATTTTATTCAGCCCCATTCGAGTTAAACTCCCCTTTTTCGGTGAATGACTGTTTTCGTATCCTATCGCTAGGAAGAGTAAAGTTGTAAGCATATATACACACACACACACACACACACACACACACACACACACACACACACACACACACACACATATATATATATATATATATATATATATATATATATATATATATATATATATATATATATATATATATATAAAGCTTCTTTTCTACTCCTGTGTTAATTACCCTCTATGTAGTATCTCACAACGTAGGGAATATCTCGCGTAACGGAGGGTATGTACGTGTAGTATACGAGTATTTAAGACCATCTAGGTGGTATGAATAATTTTTTAAATGTGGAATTTATATTTTTTCGACATATTGATTTTTATATGCGTATATGAAGATATTTATAAAATACGCTAAAAACTATGGACACCCTTGCAATTGTTTCATGTGGTTCACATTGAAGTATCTTATAAGTAGTATACGAGTGTACCTAAAGTGATAAAGGAGTATTTCAAGTTTGTTTAGGTGGTATATTAGAGGTGGGTGTAATTACACCTAGGAGTAAAAGGTGTTTTTCCTATACACACATACTAGTGCACAACAGGTCATCACAGACGGTTCAAAAATGTCATCACAGACGGTTTCATGAGCCGTCTGAGTTTATAGATCACTAATAATACGAGGTCATCACAGACGACTTTCGAACTGCCTATGATGCAGACTATCATAGACGGTTTGTAGCAGAAATCATCTATGATATATGGCTTATCACAGACGATTTCAACTACAAATTGTCTGCGATAGTCAACTATCACAGACGGCTACGAGTTAATAACCATTTACGATATTCTTTTTATTCCTAAATCTATTTCGTTTGTTGGCTAGCCTCAGGAAATGCTAGTCATGCCCTCTAAAACAAGCAATCAACAAAGTAGTTGACCTCGCTCTTATCCAGTTTCGGGCGCGCTCATCAGGGTTCCCAGCAAATGGCGGGGCGGTCACCGCAGGATTTCTTGCTCATCCTTCTACCTCTATTGCATAATTTTACCCACATACCCAGCGGTACCGAGTCTATGAGGGTGCGTATTGTTTGCCTGGAAGGCCTTGTGCGCCGTACTTTCACTCATAATATTATCTGTCGTCTTCATCGCCACAAATCATGCCATTGCAGTTCCAGGAATGGATACTTGTTGAAGGGCATCAGATCCTTCTCCACGTATTTCTTGACAAGTAGGCTCTTGAAGTTCTTCCATGCTTTGCACGCCGCTAGCAACACATGTCGTCGCACGGAGGCTTGGTGTTCTTCGGGATCTCGAATGATCGAAAAAATTCCTTCAACAACTAACTTTTTCGATCTTCGGTCACCTTCTTCCACAAAATGGACGTGATCTCAATCCATTCCTGTGCAACTATTCCAACGATTATCCAGAATGCGGACACTGCTCGGTGAGGATTGAGAGGGGTCGCAGACACATCGACATCCATGATGGTAAATCGGTCATCGGGCCTTTTCGATAGACCTCTTCCTTTTCGGGATTTTCTAGAGAACGGTACATCACATGCATCCGGCGACGATGTCAAATAATGAGCGGATGATATTTTCAAAATATAATAGAAGTCGAGGATGATACCATGCCGCCGTAGCTGCTACCCCTCATCGGTCGCCAAGTCTATCTCCTTAGCCAGCCGCTACCCCTTGTAGCCTTTCTCTGCTTGCACCGTATTTGACCTTCTCGTGGGCTCTGCCCTATGCATGCTGAGGCCATTGACCTTACCGAGGCACATCGAGACTCACCGGAGTGCAGCCGGAGTTGAGCTGCACCGCCGCCATCATCTTGGCCTAGAATGATCTGCCACCTTCGTCATTTTCCTACCGAGCCAACCACGTCACGAGGTGCATCTCGTTGTGCCGATGCTCTTCCCCACCTCCTTCTGTCGTCCCCGCTGTCGTAGACTGCCACTACCAAGTGCCACCTCGTCTCCATGGGCGTCGCTGATGCTAGCCTCCTAAGCACGTCCTCTGACCCTGACGTCCACAAAAATGGATGCCGCTCCTAAGGGAATGCATCATGCTCGTGCAATTTCCATCGATTTCACCCGGAAGCGCGGCATCTATATCCGCTTCTCCGTGCCCTACCGCCCCGTTCCGGCCATCTCCATTCCTCTACCCGCCGCCCGTGCACCTCCGTCTTGAGGGAGGTGGGTACACCGACCACGCCTTGCAGCTTGCTGAGGCGGAGCAGCTCGTCGATGCGATCGAGCACATGCGCCACCGTGAAAAGCTTGGCTAGCAAGAGGAAGAAAGGAAAAGAAGGGAGAGGAAAGAGCCAAGGGCATTTCGGTCATTTATGGAAAAAATCGAAATTGATTTAAAATGCAAAAAAGGAAAATGATCAATTGTCCTCTCAACATTTGGGCATTTTATCTGTTACCATGCAACAGAGGACATTTTATCAATGGCACATAAACTTTAAGGCAAATAATCAATTGTCTCTTTTATTCACAACAAACTGCAAATAGTGAAAAACATGCAGTGGTGTTCCCCAACTTCATCCTCGTTGGCATATTAGAAATGATATATATGCTTTCCGTTAAATTAAGATACTTCTATAATATATAGTTTAATAAAGAATATTAACATATAATTATATAAAGTAATGGTCAAATTGCACCTAAGAAAATATAATATCACCTAAGAGACCATATAATATCTAACACAACGTATATTTTAGGCATCTCTCCAGATAAAACTTCTAAGACACTGCTTGGACGCGGGCCCTTGGGAGGGGCACCCCCGTCATTTCCCGCGGCCTCTTCTATCGCTCCCCCACCTCCCCCCGTTTCGCCCCCATTTCGAAGGCCACCGAACTCCCTGCGATTCCTCTCCCCTCGCCTCCTCGTCCTCCCCTAGGGTTAGTAGCCCCTCGCTCCCCTCCCCGATTCAATCGCGGATTACTCTCTCATCGGCTCGATCCCCTGCTTTAGGGCTTCGGTTGGGCCGATCCGGACCCTTTTTCGTTTTTTTTTTTTTGCTGATTTTTTCTTTTTGCTGGGTTTCTGTGCAGGGATCGCCGGAGGGGAATCGCGACGAGGGCCGTCTCGTTTGAGGTTCGTGGCTCGGTGGCTCTCTATTCGGGCTGATGATTCTTGGGCTCTTTTAGTATGTTTTCGTGGTAGTTTGTGTGTGTTTTTTTTGGGTCAAAAGCTGTAATTTTTTGGGGTGGTGATGTCCGGGCCGGTGTAGAACTAATTGAGCCGCTCCGATTTGTCAATTTGATGTCCATTTGCGTGGAGAACAGCGATGAACAGTGAGCAAATTAGGTGCTCTGTTGTAAAGGCCCTGTCTCCTTTACACGTATCCGGTGTGGTTGTTGCGGCTAGTTGATGGCTTCTTTACGTGCTTTGGCCAAAGTTAGTGATCCAGATATGGTTGCTACTTTATAGTTTTGTTGCTCTGTTGCGTAAAGTTGGGGGCTTTTTTCAGAATTAATTTTCCCTGTTCTGATTATGTTAGTAATCAGGCTGTTGGCTCAATGATAGGGCAGGTTGCGTTGCTAGTACATTCGGTTTGGTATTTGACCGAGCCGCCATTAGCCTTTTTGTAAGATGCTTCTTAAGAGTTAATTTACTCTGCTGGGTTTGGATTCATTAGGCCGCAGAATGTTTTATGCAATCAGGATTGTAGCTTTTAAAGATTGAATATTTACCTCGAAATGGAACGCTTGGTTGCAACTTATTAACTGTGCGGTGATTGTTCGAAATACAATTGTGCTTGCCTTATTTACGCTTGTAGACTTGTAGTATTGACTGTGTGTGTCTTGTCTGATTTCTAGTTAACCAAGCCATGGAGCACAAGGAGACCGGTTGCCAGCCTCCGGAGGGCCCCATCCTTTGCATCAATAATTGTGGCTTCTTTGGCAGTGCGGCTACCATGAACATGTGCTCCAAGTGCCATAAGGAGATGATAATGAAGCAGGAGCAAGCCAAGTTGGCCGCCGCCTCTATCGATAGCATCGTCAATGGTGGTGATGCTGGGAAGGAATCTATTGTTGCCGGTAACATAGAGGTAGCTGTTGCTCAAGTTGAGGTGAAGACGCTTATTGCACAGCCTGCTGATGTTGCTGGTCCCAGCGAGGGGGTGATGGCGAACCCCAAGGGGAAGGAAGCCCCAAATCGGTGCACCACTTGTAGGAAGAGGGTCGGGCTTACCGGATTCAACTGCCGATGTGGGAACTTGTACTGTGTGCTGCACCGCTATTCCGACAAGCATGACTGCAAGTTCGACTATCGGACTGCGGCTAGGGATGCCATTGCCAAGGCCAATCCGGTGGTGAAGGCGGAGAAGCTTGACAAGATCTAGGGATTTTCATATGGTTGGTGAAAGAAAGGTCGCAATATGCGGTACGTCATCATGCATCTTTGCTGCATTATCCATGCCTTTTTCCATTCATGTTGGCTGCTACAATCCAGTAGTTCGGCATTGTGATGCATGGCACACCTCGGCAGCTTCAAGAACCCTCCTCTCTGGTCAGTCCGAATGATTTGCATGTTGGCTATGCTGTGTAAGCTTTATTTACGGTCGTCTTGCGAGGACGGTATTGTGGCTTCGCATTTAGCTAGCTCTGTAATGTACTATTGTCCCTGGCGTATTACATTGCAACCAGTTATATGGTACCTGCATGCACGACACTTTTCAATCTTCTAGCCGGAAAACCCTGGGGAAAATGGCACATTACATATCTTTGTTATCTCCCGCAAAGACATTTCAATGTCATGGTTCAGCTGCGATGTTTGGTAGAATGTTGTTCTGTGGTCGGTCTGTGTATTTTTTCGTTGCTAGCGCAAAATCTGAATTAGCTGATGGGATGTCGACGTTGTACGTACCTTGAGCAGCTGGAGTGGGTTGTGAACTTGTGCTTAAAAGTTGCATACGTTTCTCCCGCATTCTACCGATCAACTTCACTGGCTACAACTTCATAATTTTTGTGTTCTCTACTTTCCGTCGGTACGTCTACTGGATCTGCCATTGAATGTCCCGATGGCCTCCTCGCTGTCACCGGTACCACTTAGATCTTGGATCTCGTGTTCTCATCACTATGTGCTGGAATTCCAACCATGATGGCCAGCCATGCACCATGAGACATAGATTTGATGCAGGGCTTGGGAATCGGCATTCTGCAAATGGTAATAAGGTTTACTTGTAGATTTTCGGGCCCTTTTGTTTCTAATCCAATGCCTAGTTACAATTGACTCTAGCACCAATCGCACGGTTAAGAGTTTACTGCCTTCGGTCAAAAAAACTATTTTAGACATTAACACAGTCCTAAAAAGCAGTTTTGAATATTAATTTTATTGTAATATATTTATAAAACCTAATAAAATTATATGTTTATGAAAATTCTTTTTGAGACAAATTTTTACACTCTAATATCTCTTTTTATGCGCAGCAGCCTCGGATCGGATTAGAGTTTATGATATACAGCAGGAGCATGAACGATATTAAGAACGAAGAAAATGAATCTCGTGGAGATAACTGAAAAACAACATTGAAGTAACCACGACGAGAGAGAAAAGATTTGGTAAAGCAGACCGAAAATTCCTTAAGTATAACCTAAAAAAATGTAATCGATTGTGGATCTCTCATAGCCCTCTTGAATCTTTTAGAACTCTCATATCCTTATTCTATACAAGAATCTAGTGGTAAAGAATTACCTAGCCTCTAATCCTCACATACACATCTACCTTTGGGCGAGTAACTTTTTTGCTCTGTTGCTTGGATGTTTGGGCTCTCTATGACTACCCCTCATGGTTATATATAGTCCTCCTAGCACTCCTCCAAAGTGAAGTTGGAATCTGACTCCAAAAGAATGTAGCAATCCTAATTATATTAGGATTCATCTAGAACTCCTTATAGCACATATTTTCTAATCCTAAAAGGCTAGGATATAAGTCAACATACTCAACAATATTTACCTTAACTCTTATCCGTTGAAGTCACTATGCTCCTCTAAGAACTTGCGCCAAGTTGACTTTGCTTTTTTTTTTCTCCCACCTTTAGGAGTGCCCCCACTACAGGGGCTCATGCATATCACCTCAATGTGTGTGTCAGTATACAGGCTAACATGCCCACTCTCCACTTAAGAGTCCTTTTGTTGTGCAGTTTGATTAACCATACCTTCTATTCCTACAACCTCATATACCGTAGGTTTTTACTGCCTTCGAGCTCAGTCTGCTCGCCAGTATCGTATGGTTGGTCCTATCACATCTTTCTTCTTATAACAGCTCGCACCTTCACCCTTTATTTGCTAGATTTTGCAACCGTCTATGTAGTTCCGCACATAACTGCAGATGGGATCTAAATACCTATCGTTGATGATACGGTTTTCTTTTCCTAACAAAGATTTTCTCAAACCTCTCATTAGTTATAGTTCCTTTAGGTGCACCCATCAATCGGTATCCTCTATTGCTCCAGATACTTTTTATGATCACCTATCTTTTGTGTAACTTATATGACTCCACCTCGAAGTGATATCTTACAATCTTCGAGTTCAAACAACCTCACATATATTAGACTCTTTTTTAAGCCGGGAACATATTGAACTCCCGTTAATATGTAATGTACTCCATCATAAATCTGCAATGTAATCATTCCTATCTCAGTAATTGCATACTCCTTGCAATTCGCTAAATGAACAGATCCATGCGCCAAACGTAGAGATTCTTCGTCAAACACCTCTGTTGCCGAACATATATGGAAGAAACAAAGTGAATCTAATATTCATTCAAGAGAAATATGTGATTGACTGACGACTAGTACGTCTAAATCATCTTTTGCTACCACAGTTAATTGGGCAGTCTTTTATCATGTGACCTTTCTTGTCACATAGATAGCATACATGTTTACCCTTACTCTTGCCTTCTTTTTCCTATGACTTTGGATTATGCCTACAACACCTACTGTAGTTAATGTTTGATCACTTAAGGATAAAGATTTCGATAGCTTTTTTAAGGACTCCGCCTCAAATAGATATGCAACAACCTCATTGAAGGTGAGTGGTTTTTTCTGACGAGAATATTCATCACCAGTTGCTCCCTTGATGGTGGTAGAAATGATACCAATATGACAACCTTATCATTCTTCTCAATTTTCTCATTCCCACTTGTCAGCTATGTGATAAGCTTGTTGAAGACATTGAGATGGTTGACGAACCGTGTAGCTTCCTTTATGCGTAATCTGTACAGTTGTTGCTTTAGTACCCGCTAGTTTGTTAGCGACTTTGCCATATACAATTCTTCTAAGTCCTTCCATAATTTTTTCGGCAAATTCTCCTTGATAACCGAGTATTTTTACCTTATCGGAGAGACATAGACGAATTATACCAACAACCTTCCACTCAATCACCTTCTAGTCTTCATCGAACATCTTTTCTATTTGTCCCATTCAAAAGCATCAATTAGCTTCTACTAGACAAGGATATCCTTCACTACACGTTGCCACACACGAAAATTTCCTCCACCATCAAATAGCTCTACTTGATTCCACTTCGATGGCATCGATCTTAATTTTGTGCCACCTGATGCTTTGCTGACCTTCTCACAAATCAAATTAATCTGGTTTAGGCTCTTATACCACTTATTATACTCTGATACCCCTTCTTATACGCAGCATCCCTCAGATTGAATCAGAGTTTATGAAATACAGTACGAGCATACATTGTATCAAGAACGAAGAAGATAGATCTCATAAAGAGAACCAAAATAATGACATTGAAGCAATCATGACAAAGAGGAAAAAGATTTGGCGAAGCTGTCTGCAAATTTCTTAAACATAACATCAAAAGAGTACGCACTGTCACAACCCTCTCGAATCATTTAGGACTATCAGATCCTTACCCTATACAATAATCTTGTGCTTAAGAATTACCTAGCCTTTAATCCTCTCATACGCGTCTACCTTTAGAAGAGTGGTTTCTTTGTTTTGTTACTTAGGTTCTCTGTGACCACCCATCATGGTTTTATATATTCCATTACCACTCCTCTAAAGTGGGGTAGGAATCCTACTCCAAACAAAAGTAGCAATCTTAATTCTATTAGTACTCATCTAGAACTCCTTATAATATATCTTTCTAAATCCTAAAAAATTAAGAAATGAGTCCTATACTCAACACAAATATATGCATGTCCTTTTCATGTGTTCAATCTAAACACTTAAAAAGTTGTCGACAACCATAGTTTATAAATTCTAACTGCATGTACCCCAAACACATTCTTTTGTAATCGGAGGGGTTACTATTCTATTTTGAGGTGAGTTCTCGCTTAATACGCTCTAACGACATAAATTTTTTTTTTTTGCAATATACTCTTCCTTTTAAGAGACCATCAGCCAATGAAAAACGGAGTATCTCTGGTGGCTGGCCCTGCCGTAGTGCATGTAGTCTATTCGGGTTGGATTGTTCGGATAGAATTCCGTGTTCTTACCTAAATAATTATAATGATGTATATATACGTGCTCATGCTCTGTAAGAGCTTAGTGCATTTGCAAAACTTCCAAACATGTGTTAGGTTATGTGCCTGTGTATGTATGTGTGCGGTGGCGTGAGTTATATGTACGTTTGCCTTATATCTGTTGAAAATAATCTTGTTTAGAAGTCGTATGCGAAGTTTGATTGTAATCGAATTGAATTGTAGTCGGAATCCAAAGTCGAAGTCGTAGTCGAATTAGAGTCAAAGTCGGAAACGGAGTTTGTACTCGTAGTCGGAAATCGGAAATCAAGTAGGAGTCGTAGATTTGGGTATAAAAAGAGGGGACTCATGTAATCAGATGTAAACCGAGAGAAAGAGCAAAACGCAAAGCAATTGTGAAAATAAAGTAGAGAAAAGAGCAATCTATGAGTATTAAGAAAAGTCGAAGGTATGGTCGAAGTCGTCCTACGACCACGACAAACGTGGTCGGAGGGACTTACGATCACGGGAAATATCGGTAGGCGTGATCGAAAGATGTTTGACTACGGCAACGTTGAAGAAGAGGTGGTCGGAGGAGCTTGGTGCATTTACAAAACTTCCAAACATGTGTTAGGTTACGCGCGAGCGTATGAATGCGTGCGGTGGCGTGAGTTATATGTGCGTTTGCCTTACATCCTCTCAAAAAAAATCAGCCAATAAGACGACCCTTGCCAGCAACAGGCAGACATCAGAGCGCATAGGCGCAGTTCGTACCAATTAGATGAAACCATATGCACAGTAGACAGCACCACAATTTTGTAAGTAAGCAAGACAGAAGAGGATGATGTAATCATGTCCCCGAGATAATGTATTGTACGCCATGATATAATGCGTTTGACATGCCGCATCGGATAACGAAAACGATTTGCTTGTTCAACCACCTTGAATCATCTCAACCCTAAGTCAAAATATCATATCATGCAGATCACTCGAATAGAATACAAAGAACAGTAGGCGGGTAGTGTCTGAAACTGCACCTGCTCATGTTTTAAGCCACAGAAAAAAAAATAAGGCATGTCAAGAAGGCAAGAACAATCTTGATCCTTATTATTTCATCTGCAAAAATTTCATTCACAGCATCAGAAGATCCTTATCCGTTCAGACTTGTAACATCACTGTGAATGAATGTAAGCTAAGCTATTTGGGCATTGAGAGAGATCACAGAATTAACCCACATTATCTTTCACCTCCAAAGATTTCTTGGAGAGAAGACTGCTTTTTTTTTTTGGAGAAAGACTGAATTAACTTCCCCTGTCACTTGTCAGGTCCTAAGGTTGAAGTAGATGGTGTAGAATTCATCCCTCAAGGTGAACAATGGCTCCAGGAGGAAGTTCCTCCTCACCCCCTTGGCGACGAAGCTGACAAGATGGTACCGCCGCAACGGCTCGGCCTGCGCAAAGCTCGCCGCCTGCTGAAACCCCGCGCCGCCGTGCGTCAGAGCGCTCCTGCACCCGACCTGAACCTTTGCGCCGGCGGAGCTATCCGCGCCTGTCACCAAGAAGCACCCCGGTTTGGTCCCGAGCTCGAGGGAGACCGAGTTGGGCCTCCCGTTGAGCCCGGGGACGATGTTGAAGAGAGAATCCGAGCTCTTCTCTGCAGACACCGTCAGGCTGTTGGTGATCACCATCCCTGGCAGGTCAAACGGCTCGATCATGGCTGAAGTGAACTTCGTGGCAGTGCCATTGATGGCATGGCGCTTGGTCAAGCCCTGGGGGAGCACTCTGAATGTTGCGTGGACGGCTGCGTCGCTCCCGCCGCCTTCGGGCCGCTCCTGCATCGTCAGGGAGGTGTTTACGGTCGAGAGGACGAAGGTGTTGCCGTCGGATTCCTGCGTGAGTGTCACCAGCTGAGAGTTGTATGACGAAGGGACAGGGGTGATCCAGTCTGAAATCGCGGCGGCGTTGCCGGTTTTCGCGTCCCAGTCTCCGGTGGTGAGGCCGGCGAGGAGTAACGGCCCGAATAGGACTGCTTGTAGAGATGCAAACTCTGACCGATCATCTGAATATATCACTTACAATCAGTCTGGTATGAAGATTCTGACTCAATTTATCATGTTGGATATTGGTTCAGGCCTTCAGGGTACTAATTTATTTTAGTATACTAAGTTAGTACAGTAATATATCAACATGGTAAACTATGGATTGCCATGATGAAGACTCCATAATTACTGATGGATAAAGTAGCAATTTACTTCTTTCAAGCTGAAGTATATTGATGCACAATTAAAAGAACTCGAAGTTTCAGACCTTTTATTGCTTCTGTCCTTAGGTTAATAGGTAACTGAAGCAGCAAGTGATCACCACTATCCCACTGCTTGCTGATTGTGAGGAAAGTCCCTGGTAAAAGAGCAAGATTGAGCTCAAACATTTAGAGGATGGAAAATTTTTCTTACGTGCCTATCAGCATACCTGGAGATGCTAATTGCAAATCTTTGTCATTCAAAGTTGCTTTTGCACCATTCACAGATGTCCATGATGGTATTCTCACATTCAGTGTTGCAAATTTACCTTTTGTCTGCATAACAGAAAGCAAACTGACTAAACACTGATCCTTTGCAAAGAACAATCATCGAAAAACTTTCCTGTCATATAGCATGATGATCTCATGTAGATTTACCTTTGCAGAGATGGAGAGGGAAACTTGAAGATACTGATCTGATGAGCTGAGGGGCTTCAGTTGCTGAGTGACAGTAAGACCTGCAGTTTCCCAGTTGAACGTGCTCGGTAGGTACTGAATGATGTATAGCGCCAGCTTGTCTCCTTTCTCCGCGAAGTAGATAGAATCCCCAAGTTTGGAAAATGATTCTATACCTGCAAATATAAATCATACAGTTGCGAACTTTACATATCTATTGTCAGTTCTGAAACTAGGGGCTATTTACTTACCAGTCCCATAACAGCACCAGAATGAATCATACTGTGTTCCCCAACCATGGTGGCTCACTGCTTTTGATCTTCCAGGGCCCTGGGGCAACATGTAGATCATCACACCAGGATCCCTTCCTCTTTGAATGCTTAGAACACCATTTATCAGTGCTCGCTCATAGTAGTCCGCATACGCAATTTCCTTTGTCCATCTGAATAGGTGGCGAGAAACCTGCATACTTTCTTCAGCGCACTGAATCTCTTGAGATGAAAATTTGGACTAGGAAGGTAGTTTCATGGTCATGAACAAGTAAATCACCTTAAGCATGTTGTAGGTAGTGCAAGACTCCTCATTCTCAGTGGTCAGAGTCTCGGCTAAACGCTTTGGATTGGACCTGACAAAACCATTTCAATCATGACATGTCTGACAAAGACAATCGTAAACTTCTGCATCTAAAATTCATTACCAGAATTCACTGACAGATGTGCCACCAGTTGCATAGCTATGAGAAGAATTAAGTATGTCCATAAAGAATGTTGCAATTTCCTGTTTCATGCATTAGGCTTGTTGTCAGCTACCCCAGATTCACTCAAGTTGCATCAAGAGAACAGTTATTGACAAGAAGAGAGAACACATAGTAATGGTGAGATAGCAAGGTATTTCTTCACAGAGCTAAAAGAATGGATCCCAAAGAATTGGAAAAGGAGATAGTAGATAAAGCTAATGAAACCATAAAATAACATATATGTCCAAAATAATAGCCTAATTGACATATCACAAATTTGACATCCATTCAGGTTCTAATAAGTAATAACTATAGAAGGTCACATACACTGGAATTCAAAGAAGACATGTACTCTTGTGCTTCTCCAGATGAAATGAGCAATCATGTCCAGAAAAAAACAATGATCAACTGAAATTGGTCTAGCTTCATCCACTGATCTAACCACAGCTATTCTGAAATTCAAACTAGTTTATGTCCAAATTCATTGGGAAACTGGTAGGTTCAAATTCATTCCACCCACAATATTCTTCTCTATGAACATGGTATCCTTAAAACTGTAGAAATCAGTTATGTGTGTATTTTACCTTGTAAAGAGGATCGCCAGTAACTTCATATCTCATTTGCCCACCGATGACAACCGGAATATGTGTATTGGCATGGAAACCCGAAAGACTGTCATCCTGAAAGCCAAAACGGCGAAAAGATATATCATTCCAAAAGCGGTTCCTACTTCCTATCATAGAGAACCGCACCTATCTATTTTGCTAGCAATTAGGTCAAGCACAAGATTGTGCTGTTAAATTACAAGTTCCGAAGTTCTAGATGTATTCAATAAATCATAGCAGGTTGAGACAAGAACAAAGTGAAAATTTAGTAGCAAAAACACAGGGCCAGGAAGGAAGCTCTTCAGACCTGAACTGCAAGCAATCCTAGAAAGCACGGCTTGTCGAAAAGATGTGCGAGTATCAGATGCCTCTGATCATTCTGCCCAAGTTAGAGATATTAGCAACTCCACTCACTCAAAGGGGTGCTTCTAAGGCAAACGAAGATTGACAACAAAAAAGGACATATCAGCTCATAGAATTAGCATCAGACACAGCCTGAACATGTACTACAATCCTACGAAATAATGGTCGACCGAAAGAGCGATTACCGTGATGGTGTAGAGCTGGTAGAGCACGTCGTTCATCCCTCCGGTCTCCTCGTTCAGAGACGCCCAGTGCCTCTCGATGCTGTACTTCTGAATCACGTTCTTGACACGGTTGCTGAAGTAGTCGGCCATGCCCACCACCATCTCGAGGGCCTTGGGGTTCCCGGCCACCGTGTACTGATCAAGAAGGCCCTGCATGATCTGTAAGACAAATGCATGCTCAAATTTCAATGGCGCAAAGGTATAAAATGGCTTGGTGCTGGTCAAGAAACATGAGAGTATGGTGCAAAGAGAGATGCTTGGTTTGGGGTTAGGACCTTGTGGATGGTGTAGTAGGGAGCCCAGACGGGCTTGATGGCCTCGAAGCGGTCGAAGAACTCGGCGGGGAAGGCGGAGAGGTAGCCCGTGCCGGTGGCCGTCTGGCACGCGTGCAGCGCGTCCACGACCGCCGACATCTTGCCGGCGAGCGTGACGTTGTGCGTGCTCGCCGACATCTTCGCCGTCGCGCTCAGGTAGTGCCCTGCGCGGTTGCGTTCCATTTGATTCGTCACGACTTTCGTGAACGACGCTTAAAAACGAGAAATTGTACAGATGTCTCCGGTGGCGGATTAAGAAATCAAACTGAGTGCAATTTTGATAAATTTGCTTTGCTTTACTTTTATGGTGAAATATACATTTTCCCTTAGAATTACAAATGTATCAGAATTACAAATGTATCCCTTAAAAATATCACTAAATTTATTGGTTTTCTTTCAAATACATGAATTTAAAATCTTGGGGGACACAAATCACCGAGTAGCTCTGCTCGACTGCCCCTGGATGCCTCCAAACTTTAAATTGTAAATTGTGACACTTGGATCATTTCAATTACAACCAGGTACGCGTTGGATATGCAATTTATACATAGTTAGCAGGTCTCCTGCACATTTGTACGTCTAGATTTATTTTAAAGTTTTTAATATCAAATGATATAACTTAGATGTTTAAAATATGTTTATATATCTTGTAGGCTATTCAGGATTTTAATGCATTATGAACATTAGAAATGATAATAGAAACTTGAAAAAAAATACAACTTGAGAAATATAATTGAAGTATGAGTTTGATGGATTGAGGTTCATAAACAAATAAACACTCTTCATATGCATGGATCATGTAGCTTCACGCCTCTGTTCTTCCTCCATTAGTTACTATTTTTCAAAATGTATGCATACGAATATGCCTTTATTTAATCTAAAAGCAATGTGTTAATTATATGTCCAACAATCTTATTAGTTTATATGGTATTAAAGTATATTGCTCACGCATACATCGATGCACCATGACACGACCTATCTTAAACTTTTAATCCCTCACATATCAATTGTTTTACTGAACCGTGTCTTCTATCTCTTCTCGCCATTATAACTTTCTGCTTCAACCTCTAACAACACGATCAATTCTTAGTCAATCCCTCTTAACCATTCAAATACAATCTCTTAACTACTACCCATTTCAATACAATACTCCAACACATAGTTATCTTCTACTTCTCACAATTATTACTCAATTATGACCGTTACAACATCAAATATACATACATGTGCAACTGTTGTTGATCCCTGCCATGGACACCCATCATGCTTTCTCAGGTGACCCTAAGCCTATTCCCAATAGCTACGTCATCTGTACTTTGAGCTCTTTGATCCTCTTCTTCTATATATCTATGATTCTATTTATACAGATGCATGCACATATATACACATGCATGATATTATATGTGTTCAATGTCTCTCTTCTTCCATATCGACCGTTCCTCTTCTTCAACAGTGGCCACCTCAACTTTACGGCTTTCTTACTAACCGCGGTGATCTCGCATCTTCACCGATGTTAGTATGTTTGCTTTAGTCGCTGGTAGGTGACGTTGTGCCCCTTACCAGAGATGGCACGTTCCTAGCTACTTGATGACCTCACATCGTTATAGCTTATATTTAATGCAAAGTTTTATCTCCTCTCTACCAAAGCTTCCCTATTATCGAGCTTATTTGGACACTAACTTATTTAACAATGCTGACACAACTCATCGTCGTGTCCCTTGCCTCCTTTGACTTCGGCTTTTCTCTTCAACGACTTCGGCAAGTAGCACATCATTATCCTTGTCGAATGACTAAGATGGGTAGTACAACACTATTCTCATCTTCCCTACCATCACCTCGGCTCTTCGCTTTTCGATGGATCAATGTTTTCTTATTAGATAAATTGACATCATTGTACTTTTTTGTGATCTCCTCCAACACCATTCATGCTATACTTGTTATAACTTTTGTTTTTATTAAAAATTTCAGTTGTTTTTATTGGATTTCATATATAAATCGAATTGCTAATTTTATTTGATTTATATTGAATTTTAGTTATTTATGAATTTTACTTTGCAATTGTATGAAAATAAAATGATAAATTTATTTTTTTTACTAAAAATTTGAATTATTTTTTATTGAAATTTGTATACAAATCCAATTGCTATTTTTCTTTTTTTTATTAGAAATTATAGTTATTTAGCGATTACACTTTAGAATTCATATCAAAATCAAATTGATGTTGATTGCTAATTTTATTATATTTTTATTTTGAATTTTAATAAATTTTGTTGGAATTCGTGTACAAATATAATTGCTAATATTTGTTTAATTTTTTACTTTCAATTATATTTATTTAGGGATTTTACTTAGGAATTCACATGAAAACCAAATTGCTAATTTTATATAATTTATTTTCAATTTTAGTTATTTAAGGATTTTATTTTGGAATAGTATGTAAATGAAATTGCAAATTTTCTTTTGTTTTCTATTTTGAATTTCAATTTGTTTGGTTGAAATTCATACGCAAATACAATTGCTATTTTGTGTTTAATTTTTATTGGGATTTACAACTATTTAGATATTTTAATTTAGAATTTGGATCGTAATCAAATTGCTAATTTTATTTTTTATTCCAAATTTCAGTTAGTTTGTTGTTGGAATTTATATATAAATCTAATTATTAATTTTTGTTTAATTTTTATTCCGAATTATTTTTATTTAATTTTACTTACAAATTCGCATGAAAAGCAAATTGCTAATTTTATTTTAATTTTTACTCCGAATTTCAGTTATTTTTTGGATTGTATTTAACATGGACTCTTTCTTTTAATTTAGACCGTTATAATATGGACCCACCATGTTCAGCAGTGCAAATCGTTCTCTTTTTCTCTGATTAATGTGAATTTCTATACCTTGAAAACGAACGTGGGGACTCTTTTCATCTTTGCTTCAATAATATAATAGATTATGAGATTCAAGACCATAACCTCATCCTTCAAAAAAAAAGGACCATAACCTGGTCCTCACAATTAAAACAAACCTGTATTATACTAGTTTGCTCGAAAGTCCATATAACACTCTAAAATTTACTCGAAAGTCTATCTAGAAACTCGAACCACAGAACCAGGCACATGACAGTCAGTGCCCACCGTTCGTACATGGAAGACTGGGCCGGAATTTAGCTTTCATGGGCCGAGGTGGCCTGGAACCATCGATCACCTCACCCAAACGAAGCCTGTGGTAGCTGTAGGAGACGACTGCCCTATCGACACGCCAGAATTTCGTAGCAAACAGCTGGAGCTATGAAAACTCTCGTGTTCTGAGCAGTGACTACCGCTGTGTAATGGCTATGTCTAAGAATGGAAGCTAAACGTGCGATTTTTGTAGGAAGAGGTTGCGGTGATTGGTTGAGAGAGCTCGATGTGACGTACCGACGAAGTGGCCGCGGAGCTCGACGTCGGGGCCCTCCCAGCCGCCGTAGGGCGCGGCCGGCGCCGGCAGCCCGGCCTGCGTCCGGAAGCTCCAGACGAGCCTGTCCACGTCCAGCAGCAGCAGGTACTCGAGGTTCGTCTGCTGCGCGCGCCCGTACACCGTGTCGTCGCCGTCCAGCCGCACGTCGTGCAGCGACACCTCCTCCAAGAACGCGCCGCCGTTCGGCCGCGCCGAGCCGTCAGCCGCCGAGCCGACGCCCTTGAGCGCCCGGTACAGCATCACCCAGTCGAACTCCTCCTTGGCAACGCCGGCGCCGGCGCCGAGTGGCATGAGGTCCATCCACGCGGCCTCGTCGGTGGGGCTGAGGTGGTCGTGGAACAGCTCGCGCCACCGCCACTCCTCCGCCCCCGGCGCCCCCTGTAGCCGCGCCCGCACCGTGTGCGACGACAGCTGCGTCGGCACGTTCGTGCACTCCTTCGCCACCGCCACCGCCAATGCCAACACCAACGCCGCGGCGCCCAGCCGCAACGACCCCCGCCCCCGCGCCATTTCAGGATAAGATGACACTTCGCTCGCTCGCTCGCTCAGTGGCCACCAGTGTACCACTGGGGACACGGGAAGAATTCCAAGAATCCAAAGCCTATCACCTGTGAGCACACGAAAAAGACGGCGTTTAAGCATCAAGAAAGTTAACGTGATGGGCAACAAGTGCATGCAGGAAACCGCACGGAATAACAGACACGAGAAGAAAGATAAATTCTAAGCTTGCCTTCTTGTCACGTTGCATTTGCTCGCTTGCTCCCGTGAAACGGTGAGAGTGGAGGGAGTAGTAGCAGCTAGCTAGTAGCAAACGATGGCGTTTCTCTCCGGTGTCAGCATCGCCGGAAACGACACCGGATCGGCATCAGGACCATCCCACCACACATCCCCTATCTCCCCCCCTCTCTCTCTCTCCCTCATGACTGCCCCGACCGACCCCGCCGCCATAGCCCAGGCTGCCGCCAAGGAGGAGGCTGCCGCTAAGGCCGTGCTATGAGCACAGGCCATCACGGTTACGAGCGTCAAGGCGCTCGTTATCACCCTCGACATCATCGTCGGGAACTACGCGTGCTGGCGCGAGCTGTTCAAAGTTGCTCTTTGCAAATATGCTCTCGAGGACCACATCGCGTCGTCATCCACATCCAACCCCGACCCTCAGTGGCGATGCCTCGATGCCCTCGTCCGTTCCTTGCTATACGACGCCATCACCTCCAAGATTGGCACCATGGTGATGGACTCTGCTGCCTCCGCCTACACCGTCTAGGCGTCCATCGAAAGCATCTACCACGACAACGCCGACACATGTGCCATCCTTCGTGAACAAGAGTTATATGGCCTCATGTAAGGCGCAATGTCCATTGGAGATTATTGTCGCAAACAAAAGTCCCTTGCCGACAAACTGACGGCCGTCGGCACCACCATACTCAACAAAGGCCTTGTCCTCAACACCTTGCGTGGACTGCACCAACGGTATGCATACATACGCACCCTTATCTCCATGCAACGGCCGCTCCCGTCCTTCAATGAGACACGCTCCGCTCTCTTGCTTGAGGAGCTCAGCGTTGGCGTGGTGTCCAACTCGTCGCACACCGCGTTCGTCGCCCACAGTTCCTCTGGTGGTAGCAGCAACTCCAAGGGCACATCCACCACCAACAACACCACCACCAATGGTTTTGGCGGGAACTACTCTCGTGGCGGTACCATGTACGGCAACGGCACCTCCAACACTCGTAGCTCCAACACCAACCGTCGCCGCAACAGCGGCAACGGCGGTGGCTCAACCTTTGGCGGCACCAAGCAAGGAGCTGCACCGTGGCCGTCTCTTCAGGGAATTAAGGGATGGGGGAAGTTAGCCAAGGGGAGCTCCCCTTTTACAGGCCAAGGGTTGTCCGTGGTGGACCGAGTCACCCAAACGGGCCAAACCCCAAGGACCATATGGATGCGCAGTTCGTGACACAGCATGAGGCCCAACCCATGGAATAGTAGCCGGTCAGTCCATAAACAATAACCCGAGTGGCTCCCGAGTTGTGGCGTCCCTCAAGGTGCGTGCCTTCAAGAGGGGCACGAGCCCACCATGGCAACCTAGTGTCAACGAGCTCGAGCTCGCCCTAATGACCAAGGAACAATGGATTACTACCTCAAGCCCGCTCCAACGTCAAGGTAACTTAACATCTTGCCAATTTGGTGTAGGCTATCGAGTAGATCGTTGGCCCGAGGCCACAAGCCAACCCCTTCCTTAGGTCGATGCACCAGCACAGGCGGATGGTTAATGACCAACCGGATCGACGAGGGGTTACTGTTGGGAAGGGTCCTCACGTTACCTTAGGCCCACAACCACTTCGAAGCAACGGTGCTTGTTAGGAGACCCACCCCGAGCCAAGTCCACGAACCAACCCCGGCGCGAGGGACACAAGGCCAATCTCGGAGGGGTCTAGACCAACCCCGAACGAGAGACGCAAGACCAACCCCGAAGGGTCCAGGGCCAACCTCGGATAAGGGACAAGACCAACCCTAGAAAGGGTCTAAGGCCAACCTCAGGCAAGGAAGGTTCTGGGGCCAATCTCGGGCGAGAGACGCAAGACCAACCCTGGAGGGGTCTGGGGTCAACCCCAGGTAAGATGCACAAGGCCAACCCCAGGCGAGGTCCGAAATAGACCCCGGACCAACCCCAGGATCCCGACATGGTAGGGCCCATGCGGAGCAAATGATATAGATACCCCTAGAAGTAAACTAGGCTTTAGGGGCAAACCTGTAACTTCAATCGTCTTTCTCTCTCCCTCTATAAATAGAACCTCTTGTAATGCGAGAAGGAAGACCATTGGTAACCCTAGACACTCATAGTGAATACACTTAGTGGCTATGAGCTTCTCCTTGGGTTCCTTCGCATCCTCGACAGTCTCCGTATCCGACCAGGGGTGTTTCTAAATTTATTATCCGGATTCGTACCGATGAAACAAAACCTTCTACAATCATCCGTAATGTCCAAGGAGATCAATAACACACCGTAATGTCCAATGTTGAGGGCTTCACCCTCAAAACAGTCAACAGAGTAACACTGTCAGGCTTCACCCTTTCACGCATAGATCTAAAGAGACGATCAACTTTGTGCCCTAAGCCATGCCTTCCATATCCCATAAGCAACGCGTTCCAACTGATGAGTGATCTCTCAGGCATGTTGTCAAATACCCTTCTTGAACATAACAGCCTGCCACATTTGGAGCACATATCTCTACTACTTAAAAATTGAAGTTGGTGGTAGTCCGTCCATCCTCCCTACTCACAATAGCCGTTTGTTCAATCTCGTCTCTCACACCGTTAGATCTCACTATCTTTCTTTTCACGCGTCACAGACTCAACCGCTCCCCACGATCTCGCCTCCTCATCTCTCGCCTCCATCCACATCGGCCGCATGCCAGAATCGCAAAGATCCGCCATGCCAAAGCCTCCCCGACGGCGATGGCGCGCGACGAAGAAGACGGCCGAGGAGCTCCGCCATCGCCGCCAAGGACGACGTTCTCCTCTCCTCGTGCTTGCGCCTCGGCGCCTCGCCGACGCCCACGCGCTCTTGGCGCCATCCCGACCCCACCGCTCCTCCTAACGCGGTCATCGCCACAGGCGGCAGACGGCCGCGGCGGTGGTGACGCTGCCCGGTTCTTAGCCACCATGCACGCCGACGACTTCGTGCCCAATGCCTACTCCTTTGCCGCGCCACGCGCTGCCTCCGGGAGAAGGATTCTAGAACGGGGAGCAGTGCATGCCCTTGTCTCCAAATCTCCGCACGCCAAGATCGTGTACATTGGGAGCGCTTGTGGATATGTATGCGGTGTGAGCGCGGAGGAGGCGCGAGGGTGTTTGAGGCAATGCCGAATGGAACATTGTACACCAGTCACCATTACCCTCGGTAGTAGCGGTCGTAAGCTTCGCCGGATCTCCGCGCCTAATTCCCCAGGATTGTCCGTGTTTTGATGCTTCGTTTTAGATTCCGTAATAGTGTCCTTGCGGGTTTGGTTGATTAGATACGAAACGTCGATCGGATCGACGGAAACATGGTGCGACCAGCCGCCGTAGGGCGCGGCCGGCGCCGGCAGCCCGGCCTGCGTCCGGAAGCTCCAGACGAGCCTGTCCACGTCCAGCAGCAGCAGGTACTCGAGGTTCGTCTGCTGCGCGCGCCCGTACACCGCGTCGTCGCCGTCCAGCCGCACGTCGTGCAGCGACACCTCCTCCAAGAACGCGCCGCCGTTCGGCCGCGCCGAGCCGACGCCCTTGAGCGCCCGGTACAGCATCACCCAGTCGAACTCCTCCTGGCAACGCCGGCGCCGGCGCCGAGTGGGAGGAGGCCGCGCGGCGGCATGAGGTCCATCCACGCGGCCTCGTCGGTGGGGCTGAGGTGGTCGTGGAACAGCTCGCGCCACCGCCACTCCTCCGCCCCGGCGCCCCCTGCAGCCGCGCCCGCACCGAGTGCGACGACAGCTGCGTCGGCACGTTCGTGCACTCCTTCGCCACCGCCACCGCCAATGCCAACACCAACGCCGCGGCGCCCAGCGGCAACGACCCCCGCCCCCGCGCCATTTCAGGATAAGATGATACTTCGCTCGCTCAGTGGCCACCAGTGTACCACTGGGGACACGGGAAGAATTCCAAGAATCCAAAGCCTATCACCTGTGAGCACACGAAAAAGACGGCGTTTAAGCATCAAGAAAGTTAACGTGATGGGCAACAAGTGCATGCAGGAAACCGCACGGAATAACAGACACGAGAAGAAAGATAAATTCAAAGCTTGCCTTAATTATCAGCTACTACCATCACCTCACTCACATGCCACCACAAGGCACGCACTCTTCTTGTCACGTTGCGTACGTCTTCTTGTCACGTTGCATTTGCTCGCTTGCTCCCGTGAAACGGTGAGAGTGGAGGGAGTAGTAGCAGCTAGCTAGTAGCAAACGATGGCGTTTCTCTCCGGTGTCAGCATCGCCGGAAACGACACCGGATCGGCATCAGGAGTGTTAGAATACAGAGTTGGTCGTAAATAACGAGTGGCTATAACGACCATAGTCAGTTATACAACCACGGTACGGTCATACGACCACGGCTGAGTGGCATTGTCGTAAACACTGAGTGGTTATAACGGCCATGGTCGGTCATAAAACCATGATCAATCGAGATTGTTAGGCTACATAGGTGGTCGTAAGTATCGAGTGGTCATAACGAATATGGTCGGTTATACGACCATGGCACGGGAATACGACTACGGCTGAGTGACGTGGTCGTAAGCACCGAGTGATCGTAACGACTATGATCTATCATACGACCACGCCCAATCAAGATCCGGATATCTGAACTACATAAGATAACTTTTCTAGTTTATTTCTTAGATTGTTAAGATTCCTTTTTGGCATGGATTCGGTTTGTTTAGAAACCATCTTATCTCTTGTACTCTATATAAGCCATTGGCTCGTAATACAATATAAAGTGTGTGAGTATTTCTGCCTTCATGGTATCAGAGCGCTCTTTACTAAGACCATCCCACCACACATCCCCTATCTCCCTCTCTCTCTCTCTCATGACTGCCCCGACCGACCCCGCCGCCATAGCCCAGGCTGCCGCCAAGGAGGAGGCTGCCGCTAAGGCCGTGCTATGAGCACAGGCCATCACCGCTACGAGCGCCAAGGCGCTGCTCATATCACCCTCGACATCACCGCCTGAACTACGTAGCCGGGCCGCGCTGTTCAAAGTTGCTCTTTGCAAATATGCTCGAGGACCACATCGTCATCCACGCCCAACCCCGACCTCGATGGCGATGCCTCGATGCCCTCGTCTGCCTTGCTATACGACGCCATCACCTCCAAGATTGGCACCATGGTGATGGACTCTGCTGCCTCCGCCTACACCGTCTAGGCGTCCATCGAAAGCATCAACCACGACAACGCCGACACATGTGCCATCCTTCGTGAACAAGAGTTATATGGCCTCATGTAAGGCGCAATGTCCATTGGAGATTATTGTCGCAAACAAAAGTCCCTTGCCGACAAACTGATGGTCGTCGGCACCACCATCCTCAACAAAGGCCTTGTCCTCAACACCTTGCGTGGACTGCACCAACGGTATGCACACACACGCACCCTCATCTCCATGCAACGGCCGCTCCCGTCCTTCAATGAGACACGCTCCGCTCTCTTGCTTGAGGAGCTCAGCGTTGGCGTGGTGTCCAACTCGTCGCACACCGCGTTCGTCGCCCACAGTTCCTCTGGTGGTAGCAGCAACTCCAAGGGCACATCCACCACCAACAACACCACCACCAATGGTTCCGGCGGGAACTACTCTCGTGGCGGTACCACGTACGGCAACGGCACCTCCAACACTCGTAGCTCCAACACCAACCGTCGCCGCAGCCGGGCAACGGCGATGGCTCAACCTTTGGCGGCACCAAGCAAGGAGCCACTGCCGTGGCCGCTCTTCAGAAATTAAGGGATGGGGAAGTTAGCCAGGGAGCCCCTTTACAAACCAAGGGTTGTCCGTGGTGGACCGAGTCACCCAAACCCCAAGGACCATATGGATGCACAGTTCGTGACACAGCATGAAGCCCAACCCATGGAATAGTAGCCGGTCAGTCCATAAACAGTAACCCGAGTGGCTCCCGAGTTGTGGTGTCCCTCAAGGTGCGTGCCTTCAAGAGGGGCACGAGCCCACCATGGCAACCTAGTGTCAACGAGCTCGAGCTCGCCCCTAATGACCAAGGAACAATGGATTACTACCTCAAACCCGCTCCAACGTCAAGGTAACTTAACATCTTGCCAATTTGGTGTAGGCTATCGAGTAGATCGTTGGCCGAGTCCACAAGCCAACCCTTCCTTAGGTCGATGCACCAAAGACAAAGTGATGGTTAACGACCAACCGGATCGACGAGGGGTTACTGTTGGGAAGGGTCCTCACGTTACCTTAGGCCCACAACCACTTCGAAGCAACGGTGCTTGTTAGGAGACCCACCCCGAGCCAAGTCCACGAACCAACCCCTGCGAGGGACAAGGCAATCTCGGAGGGTCTAGACCAACCCGAACAAGAGACGCAAGACCAACCCGAAGGGTCCAGGCCAACCTCGGATAAGGGACAAGACCAACCCTAGAAAGGGTCTAAGGCCAACCTCAGGCAAGGAAGGTTCTGGGGCCAATCTCGGGCGAGAGACGCAAGACCAATCCTGGAGGGGTACGGGGTCAACCCCAGGTAAGATACACAAGGCCAACCCCAGGCAAGGTCCGAAGTAGACCACGGACCAACCCTAGGATCCCGACATGGTAGGGCCCATGCGGAGCAAATGATATAGATACCCCTAGAAGTAAACTAGGCTTTAGGGGCAAACTTGTAACTTCACTCGTCTTTCTCTCTCCCTCTATAAATAGAACCCCTTGTAATGCGAGAAGGAAGGTCATTGGTAACCCTAGACACTCATAGTGAATACACTTAGTGGTTATGTGCTTCTCCTTGGGTCCCTTCGCATCCTCGACAGTCTCCGTATCCGACCAGGGGTGTTTCTAAATTTATTATCCGGATTCGTACCGATGAAACAAAACCTTCTACAATCATCCAGAATGTCCAAGGAGATCAATAACACACCCGTAATGTCCAATGTTGAGGGCTTCACCCTCAAAACAGTCAACAGAGTAACACTGTCAGGCTTCACCCTTTCACGCATAGATCTAAAGAGACGATCAACTTTGTGCCCTTCCATATCCCATAAGCGACGCATTCCAACTGATGACTGATCTCTCAGGCATGCTGTCAAATACCCTTCTTGAACATAACAGCCTGCCACATTTGGAGTACATACCAATCAAAGAATTCTGTAAAACAATGAGAATTGGCAACTCTTTACGAAGTATTAGCCCATGAATTTGCTTGCCATAATCCAGGGAAGCCAGCCCAGACAATGCAGTGAGAAGGGCCGTGAAAGTGACATAATTGCATTGCATCCCCTCCCTGTACAATTTCCTGAACAAGTCCAAGGCTTCCTCATCAAGGCCCAGCTGGGCATATATAGCCAGATATAATGGAGGTACAAGAAACAACATCCCTTTCTGGAATCATGTCGAACACACTCCGAGCTTCTTGGATATTCTCTGTCTTGGCGTACATGTCAAGAAGGGAGCTCCCAACAAACATGTGCGACTCAAAGTTTTGTCTTGACAACAAGAGAGTGAACTTGTTTGACCTGGCGTATGATTTGAGTGCCAGAACAGGATGTAAGAATGGTTGCCAAAGTGAATTCCTTAGGCTTGCATCCTGCCAGTTGTAAGTAAAATGAATTACACATTTGACATAATTAGTATTGCATGTAGTTTGATCCTAAGGAAATCAAACGCACATCCAGTTGGTTCAGGATATAATGCTACAGGAGGAAGGTGCCTACAATGCTACAGGAGGAAAATAGGCAGAATGAGAGAAATAACAGATTAGCTCTGAGCATCCGGATGAACAGCTCCAAGGCCTCGGCGCGCTGGCCGCTGTGAGAATACCCCGAGATCATGGCCGTCCACCACACCACACTCCGCTCCGTCATCCCGTCGAGCACGTTGCGCGCGTCCTCAAGCGCGCCGCACCTCACGCGCATGATGACCAGCCGCGTTGCTAAGTACGCCGGGGACGGAACCTCGCCTTGACCATGTGCGCGTGCACCTGCCGCCCCTCCCGGAGCGCCTGCCTCTCGACGCACGCCGTGGTGGCGGCGTCGTAGTCGTGGAACCTCGCGATTGCTAGAAAATTTTCCAAACCGAGGTGAAACGACCTAGGCTTGTCGAATGGATCTTGTCTCGTAATTTTTGTTTAGGACATGTACTGCTCCATAATAAATTATTACTATATATTGGTCAGTATTGATGATTATCATCATTACCCGCAGACATCCTTAATCCAAGGATGCATGATGTTAGTGGTAAATGCTATGATGTAGGTAAACACCATCTTATTCCGGTTTGTGTTTTTATCTTTTTTAACTCAACACTCAAAGCTACCTCTTGTTATCATGGTCGTTTATTTTATTAGGATTCCCCGGTATGATGGGGTTTGTAACTATCTTGCTAGATTAACCAAGACTTATTTTAAATTTATTCCATGATGAGAATGCTAGTGCATGGATGCCAATGCCTTGCATTACTTGCATGTCTCTATAAGTCTTTGAAATCTGCATGAGTTATTTAATTTCGCCCATCACCTCTATATTGTTGGTTGCGGGTTGTCAAAAGGCGAGCTATAACCGATATCGGTAATGATGATGAAGTGCCATTCTCGGAAGAAAGCGATCCAGAGAGAGAGGTTAGGTAGTAATGTGGTTAATTCGATTTATATGACACCAATGGAGAAACAAAAGGTATATTTTCTTGGACCCATCAGATATCTATTTTTGTTGAAATAAGTGTTGCAATTTTATTAACTAGATGGTAATATACATAGTGTTCCTTGCATATCGATAGTCATAGAGTGAGTTCCTTTGTGGTACTTACTTCACCCCTATTATGTGCCATGGCTTCGCTTGTACAATGCTGATTTTTTTGTCATTTAAACATCTAAATGTTCTTTTACACATGTTGATACTGTTTATATGTTCATTGGTTAAGTAGAACTCCATCACCATCATTTAGAATGTTCATGCGGATTACAACTATCAATATTTTCATCAAAAAATTTGTAGTAATATTTATGATATAATCTTAAGGAGATGACTTTCAATTTAATGTCTAACGTTTTCTGCTTTATCATCAAGATCAATTTCAAGATAATCTTAAAGTCTCGTGATCTAATATAATATCTTGTCCACTTTCCCAAGAAATTACTTGATCTATATGTACATGGACCACACCACTTTTTTGTTTTATTCAATGGAGTGTGTTGCACCTCATGTTTCTCCTTTGCGCTTTGCATTTATTTTACTAATTACCCTAATACATATTTGATAGCTTTGGTTTATTGCTTTACTTTGTTTTATTTAGGAAGCACTTGCTATCGAAAGATCATAGGGTGTGCAAGTCCATTTACTGCTTTTATTTTCATTACCTCGCTTATGCTCCAAGCTTTAGCTCACCGTATTGTTTGTAGTGTAGAACTCAATTTGAGCATCTATTGTAAGTGATTGCTTAGAAAGTTTACATTCTTTTTGGATTCGCAGCAACAAATGTAAGCAATAGCTCACAAAGATGGAGATGATGGTTTGGATGATGATAAAATTTCATTTCCAAAGATCCAATTTACTAGGATGTAATACGCCTGCCTCGACTCTTCCTCTTTCTTGCACATGTTGGGTGCATAATATTTCAAGATCGCCAGTTGGTAGGGATGATTTAAGACCAAGCTTATGAGGAAAGGCTTGTCCCGGAGGAGCAATGGTGGTGCGAGTAATGAATGGAGTGGATCTTCGTGAAAAGCTTTCCGAATTCTAAGAACCTACCGAGATATGGTGCCGAGGGCATGTTCCGTAATCAAGGTCTAGATATGATGCAAGAGAGAAGGTCCCGTTAATCAAGGTCTAGATATGGTTTGAGGGGAGAGTCCCGAGTCAAGGGCGCCTACTCATGTAAGCCGAATGCCTTCGCAAGAATTGGGATGATTTGTTCAAGTTGGAGTCTTCAAGAAAGCCTTATTCCTTGTGGATACCGATGGTTTGAGGCACCGTCTCCGCACAAGCTTACAAGTGTTTGGAGAGATGTGTCTCCCCAAGACTTTATGACCGGATGAGGTCCATGCCATCCCTTAGATCCGCTTTGCATCGAGAGCTTGAGTCTCATCACAAGAGACACTCCGGCACATTAAGAACTCAACCTTACCTGGAAAATCTACCATTTCTATTGATACTGCATGCCATTAATGGAGTCACACCATCCGCAGCGCAGCCTCGCCTACCGCCTCGTGATGGTTTGTATTGCGCCTCTCATATGTCCGAATTTAGTCAGTGAAGTCAACATCATTGAAACATGATTGTTCACATATACCTATGCAATACATTGAAATGTACTATTATTATAAAAGAAAGAAACTTATTTCAACTAATACAATCATTATATGCTTATAGTCGATGCAGAGCTAGCTGGAAACTGCTTGAGCTTGATCCCGAGAACTCGACCCTATGTTCTTCTCTCAAATATGTATGCCGAAATGAGGAAATGGGTCGATGTTTTAGAGTGAGGAGATCTATGAAGCAGGGGTGTCGAAGCAACCCGGTGCGCTTGGATCGAAATAGGCGTGAAGGTGAATGTATTTCATCGAGATAATGCACATCCATGCCGGAATGAAATACACGATACATTGAGAATCATTCGATGCGTATGAGCGGGATGAGTGTAGATGCCAAACCGCCGATATCATGATGGACTACTACTCAACTCGTGGCTAGAACTAGAAGGTGGGATGCATTTTGCAGGTTGAAAGATCATGGATCATGCAGAACTTGGAGGAAACAAAATCGGCAAAATTCTACTGTTATTGATTCTCGATTGGATGCAATGCTTTGCTTGGGTGAAAGCATGAAGGACATTTCGATCCGAATCGTGGATCTGAAACCGAAACTCTCCGAAGTGAGTGTATTGACAAGTTGACATTGGCGATGGCATGATGACCACAAAGTTACTTGGTGCCGCTTTGTTGAGTTGGTGGCGATCGTCCATTCTCCTACTAGAAGGCGGATAAGTTTATTTCTTCAGTACTTTTATTTCTCCGCTTGGTTGAAACTCTCCGAAGTTTATTTCACCGCTCGGTTGGAGATTATATTTAATAGTATGTATCACCTTTATTTAGTACTCCATTGCAACGCATGGGCACTTTACTAGTCAATCAAAGAATTCTGTAAAACAATGAGAATTGGCAACTCTTTACGAAGTATTAGCCCATGAACTTGCTTGCCATAATCCAGGGAAGCCAGCCCAGAAATGCAGTGAGAAGGGCCGTGAAAGTGACATAATTGCAATTGCATCCCCTCCCTGTACAATTTCCTGAACAAGTCCAAGGCTTCCTCATCAAGGCCCAGCTGGGCATAGCCAGATATAATGGAGGTACAAGAAACAACATCCCTTTCTGGAATCATGTCGAACACACTCCGAGCTTCTTGGATATTCTCTGTCTTGGCGTACATGTCAAGAAGGGAGCTCCCAACAAACAAGAGAGTGAACTTGTTTGACCTGGCGTATGATTTGAGGGCCAGAACAGGATGTAAGAATGGTTGCCAAAGTGAATTCCTTAGGCTTGCATCCTGCCAGTTGTAAGTAAAATGAATTACACATTTGACATAATTAGTATTGCATGTAGTTTGATCCTAAGGAAATCAAACGCACATCCAGTTGGTTCAGGATATAATGCTACAGGAGGAAGGTGCCTACAATGCTATAACAATCAACAAATTTCCAAACTGGAATTGACGGATGTCATCTTGAATAGGAAAATAGGCAGAATGAGAGAAATAACAGATTGTCAAGTAGAGTTGTGGTGGCGAAGTCCTATAATTCTGTTGGAGAATAGCAGTGCAGGATACATCTTAATGAAGATAACAATGAGGATCTAGCATGTCCATTCGCACAAAGCGCTATGAATTAGTTTTGTGCTAATACCAGTATCATCTATCTTTAAAGATTTCAGGGGTACAATTGTAGCCATGCATGAGAGTGAGAGATGCTTATCATATATGGGTAGTTTGTTACTTAAATGACACAATCCAGCAACTACGACAATAGAAGAGCAAATGGTTGAGATGATTTACCAGCTCTGAGCGTCCGGACGAACAGCTCCAAGGCCTCGGCGTGCTGGCCGCTTGTCAGACCTGAGAACGCTGCAGAGTTAAGAAGTTACAAAAAAAATAACGTTTCGCTGCTCTGGTTCATTGCATCGACGGCCTGGATGTTTTATTACCTTTTCCTTGGCTTCTACGGTCTGGATGCGTCCGCCGAGAGAGACTTAAGCCTCTGAGTACTTACTCTTTGTAAAGTGTTTAGCGTCTGTTAATGAGGGTCCAATCGTGTAATCACTTTTAGTATTTAATGTATGCTTTGATACTCATATACATACCCTTCCGTGGCTGGACGGGGGACATAATTTTGATAATGCAAACTAGTCACTACTGTAGCCCTAGCCGTCCCTATTGTTCTATCTCGCTCTCCTTCCTTTCTTCGAACCTCCTACTCAAATTCCCCTTCTCCATATAGGTCTTGCGACTCGGTATTTGACAAATTGGTATCAGAGCCAGGCGATCCTCGGCGGAATCGGTTGGGTTGGGAGCTCAAATTCCTCGTAAAATCCCCAATCGCTTCTGACGATCTAGATCGGTGTGGCGAAGGTTCCGGGTTCAACCGGGTAAAATCCCTAAGCCACCTCGATCTGAGGAAGGATGACAAAATCCATACCTACGAATGAAGCGGAAGCGTCCGAGCTCACAGCGGTCAGGCAAGAAGCTTTGGAGGCCGGATACAAGGCGGATGTGGTACAACGCCAGATGGGAGACTTACAAAAGCAAGTGACGGGGATAAAGATCAGATGAATCGGATGGAATCTTTACTGCAGGGGTTGGTAAACTCGCAGAGAAGAGTAACGGAACAGATGGTCGGAAGAGGCGCTCCCAACTTGCGACCGGTGGAGGAATCGAGAAACTCACAAGACGTGGCTCAACCAGGAGAGCTGGAGATAGAGATGACACGGAGAATCGAAGATCTGCGGCAGATCAACCTCAACAGTACGCAGGGGGTCCATTTAATGGGGACGCCTGAAGGTAATTACCGCTCTCCTTCTACTGGTTTTTCGGCAGTACCGAATGGGGAGAGTCAAAACCAGTTGCCGCCTTCTCCTCGGGTTTCTCCTACCTTGAACAATTTACATCCCAACTATGATCCCACCTTAGCAAGACAGTGGCATAATCCGAGGGATTACATGAATCAACCCCAATTCCAGTATCAGGCGAGGCAATGGAACCCCAATCCCAGTAACGAGAGAGTTCATAATTTCTATAAAACCATAGCGAAGGGTCCTAAGTTAGATTTTCCTAGATTTGATGGAGGGGAACCTCTAGAATGGATTCGACAAAGTGAGACTTATTTCACCATGGCCAATGCCCCAGATGAAGCAAAGTTTGATTTAGCCCGCTTGTATATGGTGGGAGTCGATCGGTACGAGCACCGGATTGCTTTGGAACCCACCACCTCCACTTCACCAATGGTTTGTGACCGCTTACCAACATAGTGGTTATGAAGTGTTGGAGAATTTCCATTCCATAAAGCAATACAATCTAAACGTCTCAGATTACATAGACAAGTTCAAGAGCTCATGGCGGTCTATAAAAGTGAGAACCCTCAGAACCCACACTTCTTTTTAATCTTGTTGGATTGATCTTCTCTCTCCCCTTCTTGATGTTGTATACTAAGAACGTGTAATGATAGAGATGACTCATGGAGATCAATCTCTATCTATCTAGGTATCAGACCTTGCAAGTTCTTAAAGTTGGCTGATTTTGCTTGAATTTGACATAAACGTGAGATTTCTTGATCTAAGGGTTTTTGCATCAAATCTTCTTGAGTTCTTGTTGTGATATATGAGAATACATGTAGAGCCATCTTGACTTTTATCTACCCACGAGCAAGTCATATTTCTCGTTTTTTTATTTTGCCTGATTTTAATGCGTCTTACTTGTTTTTGATAAAGATCTGAATGTTAACGAGGATTCATGTGATCCTTGAATGGAATAGGTTCATGAGATCCTAAGTAAGGTGTGTGTAAAATCTCCTCTCATTTGGACTTGAATTTCTAGGCCAACATATCTTATGTACTCAGATGTGGAGTGCCCTCACGGTGCATCCTAACTAAAAAGTCATTAAAAATTCTGAAAAAATATTTGCATATACTTCTAAACTTATTTTAACTGTGCATAAAATTTCAAATTCAGATTCATTATATGTTAACGGTAACAAAAAAGAAAAAAATATGACAAATGTTAAGAGTTCAAATTCATTGGAATTTTCTCTTTTTGTGCTGCTCTTAACATAGAATAAATTTGAACTTAAAATTTTATACATAAGTGGAGTAAACAATGAAATATATGTAGAAATTTTCTTATAAGTTTTATGACTTTTAGTTGGAGTGAACCGTAAGTTCACACCGAGTTTGAGTGCATAGGATATGTTGCTGATTTCTAGAGTTGCATCAAAAGTTCCATCAGCTCGAGTTGATTTTTTAGTTATGGGGTCGGTCATACCACACCCCTAGCAGCCATACTGGTCTGTAGCTAGCGGTGCTCGTTTCGTCAGCTCTCGGTTTTTTGAGTTGTTAGCTTAGTAGTTATTGAAATGAATGATCAACAAATAATTGATAGGAAATTTTGAAAGTACTATTCACTTCTCTTTGTTGCCATTCTTCTACTACACCCACAATACAGAAGAAGCGCAAGCTCTTACAGTCTTACTGCCTCTCCTCAGGATATGGACTTCAATAACTCAGATGATGAGACTCAAGATTTCAATAATGCGACTCAGGGCCTCAACAAATGCCAGTTCCCAAGCAGCAGAGCAAGATTTCAATCCAGCCATCAAACAAAGGTTTCAAATACACAGAATCTGTAAGAAAGAAAGCTGATCGGGAGAATTTGAGAGGTGTTGAATGCATGGCTGCAAGCAGTGCAAGAAGTTATCTGATGCTGTTCTTCCTGATGGCCGCGTAAATGGTGATGGTGCGCACTCGAGTCCAGACATCGATCGATACAGGGGAGCCCCACCAATGACGCCCGAAGGGTTTTGGAGCATTGGATTTGAATCATAAATGTAGCACATGATGTTGGAAATAATTTTGACTTCGAGTTCAAGACGTAGTAGAGTCCATCTTCATATGTAACTTAAGTTGAAGTTGTGTCCAACTTAAAGTCTGAATACATATACAAGTAGGAGATTATTAGCCTATATATTGAGAAGGTTTGTACCAGTTTTGTAAGGAAAAACAGAAGTAAAGAAAAGGGGAGCAAATAAGATAATAAAGAAATTCAGAAATTATCTTGTGTTCTCTTCGTTTATTTGCGATGTGTGCTTTCTCCGGAATAAAGTTAACGTGGTATCGAGCATAGGCGAAGCGAGTCGTCGAAAAAATCGCCGACGATTCTTGCTTGCGCTCGTCTCGAGCAGTGCTCCAAAGGCCTCCACGCGCGTGCCGCTCTGTCTAGCCGGTCACGTGTCTTCTATCCCCGGTCCAAGTGAAAAGCAAGCAGTGCTTTTGGTTTCTTTGTAGGGGTGCAAACGGATCGGATTCGGACGGATATTGTTGTTACCATATCCTAACCCATTTTTTTCGGATTCGGTACCAATCGGATTCGGTGTCAATCGGATTCGGTGTCGGATCGATCGGGATTAACCCGAGCCGCTTGCACCCTACTTGTTTGTAAGGAATGCATGCAGATAACAAATGGAGTAGGAGGACGATCACAAGAACTTGATGTTACTACTTAATAGCTGATGTGGAAGATTTTATTTTACCATTGCAAAAGAAAATGAAACGTCAAATAGTAGCACTAACCTGAAATCAAACTTGAAAACATATCGGATTCGGGACGGATATTGCTGTTACCATATCCTAAGCCATATTTTTTCTCCGGATTCGATACTAATCGGATTCGGTACCAATCGAATTCGGTGCCGAATCGGTCGGGATTAACCCGACCCGTTTGCACCCCTATTTCTTTGGGTCATGCGCAAGAAACTGAGGAGCAAAAGGCTATACGCGCCAGCGTTGGTTGTTTTTCCTCAGAAGGCAAAGCAGCGCGTACTCAGAAGGCGTAGGAGAGAAGAAAAAGCAAGCGCCTGTGTCCAGCAAAGAAGACATTGCATCTAGAAGAGGCATTGTCACACACAAGTAAAAACACAAATCTTTCTTGTGCTGGAAAGTCCAAGAGAAACAAGACAAAAGACGAGAAGGCTTGATGTCTTGTGCAGGACAGAGAAAAGACCTTGCTAGCAAGTTAAGGGCACAAGACCCGAGGCAGGGAGGTGCTTCAGTCCAGCACGTCTCAGTCCGCGCATGCGATTTCTCCGAGCCGAATTGTCTCCGACACAGATTCAACGTCCCACGCAGCAAAATAAAACCGGAGTTCATGGTCCTCGTCCGGTGAAGCGGAAATCACGACAACAAAGAGCAGAGACAAAGAGTAAGTCACCAAGAAGGAAAAAAAGGAAAAGAAAAAACATCACAGTTTTTTTCTCCGTTCCCTCGGTCCAAGAGCCACTTCAAAGTAGCCTGAGTTTTTGATCCGTGCTTAAGATCATATCACGTTCTCTGGGAAGTGGTGTCACCAGTGACGAGGCACCATTCAATATGATGGCGAATGAGAGTTTCGCTGTCTCGCTGCATTATCTGATGCTCACGACAAGCAATTATGCAGCCTGGGCAATCAAGATGAATGTGTACATGAAGGCTCAAGAAGTGTGGAATGTGATCAAGAATGGCAACATCGATGTGCGCAAAGATCAAATGGCATTGACGGCCATCTATCAGGGCATCCCAGAGGAGACGCTCTTTCTACTGGCCGGAAAGGAGACGGTCAAAGCCGCGTGGAAAGCGTTAAAGACGATGCATCTTGGCGGCGATCGTGTGAAGGAGCAAAGGTACAAACTCTCAAGACCGAGTTCGATGTGCTGCGTATGAAAGAAACAGAGTCGATCAATGACTTCGCCGTCTGGTTAACGATCATCATCAACAAGATTCGGGCCCTTGGCGAGAAGGTGGAAGAGTTGTACGTAGTGAAGAAATTCCTTCGTGTGTTCCCTCACAGTTTCTCCCAATTACTTCGGTCGTAGAGCATTTTGGAGACCTAAAGACAATGACCATGGAGGAGGTCATCGATCGTCATATGAGGAACGCATCCAAGACAATATCAACAAAAGCGACGGGCAGCTCTTGTTGACCCGCGCTGAATGGGAGATCCGATCATCGAAGCGTGAAAACAAGAACACTTCCAGAGGTGGTGACCAAGGCCGTCAGAATCGGAAACTTGATAAGGAAAAAGTGATGTGTTATAATTGTAATGATTATGGGCATTTTTCTTCAGAATGCCACAAGCCGAAGATGAAGAAAGTGTTTCTTGATAAAGCGCTCAGCGATGATGAACCAACCCTACTCTGATGATGAGTTGAGTCTGGGACGTTGAGAAGATGTGTCGCCGTCCAAACTCAAGTAAGGTGGAAACAAATCGGAACGTTGAGGAGATGTGTCACCGTTCTGTGTCAAGTATGAGTTTAGTAAGTTGTAGTTGAGTCCAACTGCCTCAATTTTAGAATCATTGCATATGGATGGACTTGTACTAGTTAAGTTGAGTCACTACATGTAGAACGCTTCATGTGGAGGCGTGGCTGGTAGTTCATAATGTATTGAGACTAAAACTAGAATATGTCAAGTCAAGATTAAGTGTGAGATTGTTGGAAATAATCTTGACTTCGAGTTCAAGACGTAGTAGAGTCCGTCTCCATGTGTAACTTAAGTTGAAGTTGTGTCCAACTTGAAATCCGAATACATATGCAAGTAGGAGATTATTAGCATATATATCAAGAAGGCTTGTACCAGTTTTGTAAGAAGAAAATAAAGTAAAGGGGAGCAAATAAGAGAATAGATAAATTCAAAATTCTCTTGTGTTCTCTCAATTTATTTGCGATGTGTATGTTTTCTCCTAAATAAAGTTAACACATGAAATAGTAGGCGATCTTCATTGTAGAGTACAATGTCTTGTCATAACATAGGTTTCAATTACCCCTAGATATTGTTAATGATGTCAGCAACAAATCTCATGTTGCTCATGTTGGGGAAATGCACACCATATCATTAAGGTTGGTGGTAGAATAGTGTGTCAATTTGTTGAGCATCAAATGTACTATCAATTTGTTTGATTCTACGTAAATACGGGAAGTTGAATAGTTGCTTTTTAGTCGTCATTACTATTGAAAAGCAGCTCTCCTACCTTGCAGAAAAATGAAAACATCCGTCAGTGATGAATCAACTTCTTGTTTACAGCCCCTGAGTGCGTTCTTTTCGGCTGCAATCTATAGTTTTGATTTTAATATAGATATTTGTATAAATGAATTTAATATCGATAAACCACTTTAAAAAAATTAATAAATTATTTTAATATAGTAACAAAAAATCATCTTATTTATTTGTTCAGATCTGAGAAGACAAAAGCACCGTGCCTTCGGTTTGTCTCGACTCTCGAGTCAGCCTGTGTTCCGATGAAAATCCCGTGAAGAATCCACCTTTTCCAGGTAGATTTGCTTTAGATTTGGTCTTGTCCTTTGCATTTGTCCATTTGATCCAAAGATTTAGTTCCAGGTCGATCCTTATCCCTTTCAACGGCGACCCAGCGGAGTCCTAGAGCGGTGAGATCCGGCGAGGTCTGGATTGAGCAGCCGGCGATGCCGACGACTGTTGTATGGAGCAGCCGGCGACGGCAACGAAGGGGCATGACGGGATCAACATGGGTACGCTTGATTAACTCGTTAACTGCGTTTTCTTGCCGCCGCATCTGAGCCCAGCGCTGTAACCAAACAGGCCCTTCGCATGTCCGAACTTTTCCAAACCAGCGGTGCCTAGGCCACCCTGGCTGGTATTATCGACTTATTCCAAAAAGAAAAGGAGCCGGTCGCTTGGCATTATCTGTAGAGTGCAATCAAAAAGGGTACAAGCCACAAGGTATTTTATTCACCAAACAATGCTGCTCATATAAGCTTAAGATTAGGCCAGTATAGTCAGAAGACATGCACCAAGAACACATCAGCACGAAACCAGAGACCAGAGTATCGCTCGCCCGTCTCTACAAGATAGCAGCAGGAGAGCTGGTATCCATTCCATCCATCCCCTTCGGCCCCACAACACCAACAGTATCTCTCTATATCTTTATGTACATCACCTCAAAATGCTGGCGATAAAGTGAGTCCCTGCACCTGACGTCGCCATCGTCCAGAGCACATGTGCAGCTTGCTCCCCTGACATTCCACCGCCGTCGTCGCCCACAGCTCATGTTTAGCTCGCCCTCCTGGCTTGCTGCTGTCTACCACTGTCGCTCACAGCTCCGTCTTCAGCTTGCTTGCCTGGGGTTGCTGCGCTCCTGTAGAAAGACATCAAGGTAAAAATACGTGTTACTGGTAGGGCTCGAATTTTTCGATATCAGGTACTAGCATGTTGTCACCTAGAGGGATGGACAGTAACTAGGACACCAAGTAACCAGCTGATAATCAGTCAAAAGCGGTCCAAATCAGTCAAATTTCCAAATTTTACCACCTCGGTCTTGAACAGTTTAACTGATAACTGGTAAAATTTTCAAACCATAGTTAACAAATTAAACCCCAAAAAAAAGCACAAACACATGCATAGAATAACAGTGCCAACTACAGGGAAGTCATCAAGGCCGTTTGTTTTTGTCGTCTCGTGACTGTTAAGAGGAATGCAAAGCGAATGAATCGAGTTACAAAGAATAGTTACGCCAGATTAGGGCCATTGAATGTGAAGCCATGGACGAGAGATCTGTCCAGAGCTGCAAGGGCGGGCCGCGTGATAAAGGTGAATGGCAGGACTGTACAGAGCTTGCTGTATGCCACTCAGCTTGAGCAGACACCAGTACACGAAGAAGCTGCAATAATTTCTGGCAAAAACAGATTCTGCCAGCCGTAATGCAGTACAGATGTCATGTAGTCAGGAGGGGCCCTAAGGGTGTTAATGATTCTCGAACGCTTTGCATGATTGGGCCTGTACCTCCAATAGCACTTGTCTCTCCAAAATGCGCTCTGCTTCGATCCACAGCCGCAGATCCATTGCCCAGATCGCTAAGGCTGTTAACGCCTTTTCTCCTCTCTCATTAGCAAAGCAAAAGAAGTGCGATGGTGATGAAAATGCTGGAACATAATTGCTATCTAAAGTTATAAACAATGGAGCTCACTCGCTTATAAATTTAACCAATAGGCGAGCTTATAAATTTGTTTATTTTGACGTTTACACTTTCCTACTGTCTTTCCTTCAAAACATTAGACGCTTACAATAGAAGAAAGCGCAGCCCTATGGTACAGATAGTGGAACTGGGATTAAAGTTGTTGTGGCTGGCTGCCTCCATTACATGAAATGGAATCCCTAGACAGGTAGTGGACAAGTTACAGAATAGTGGGTCCTTCACAGTTGTACGAGTGACCAGAAGGGCCGAAGGGACCAGATCTGCATCTACAGGCCTTATGCAGCCAAGCCCACACGGAAAGACGGGAGGGATATGGATTCTAGACATGCATTTATTGATTCGGGCCCAGCTACACCAACCAGCTGGCTCCGCTGGTGCCAGAGAGAACAGATCCACCAGACGAACACATGTATGGCCCCTTACCACCCGAAATAGTGGCGATGGTGACAATATTGATTGAATGAACAAATAAAAGGAGCAAGATCCAACAAATGAATTCTGTAATCTTTCAATCAAAGTTATAAGTTAAGCTCCTGCATTTTGTTAGTAAATGTTTATTAGCTATGGCCTGAAGGATCCATCTCTTAGCAGGTCTTTTTCTGAGTTGCTGCAACAACTTTTTCCCCGGAAGGTGGGCACCCAATCAAGTTAGCCATCTCCACTACTTTCAAATCCACAAGTAAACATTACGTGTTTCTGCTGGAGTCTATAATAAATACATTTATTAGCATGTGCATATAACTTACTTATTGCACTACATGCTATCATGTGTTTTTTTTTTTTGCCTAACTTGTGTTTCTTTTTACTAAATAACTCTACAACTATATTTGCCAAAATGTGGTTGTGAGAGCAACACTAGCATATCCAAGATTTGATGATGACTGTAAAGAGGTAGGGTATATTTCATGCTTATCTTTTATAAAGCTTTAGTTATTTTCCCTAGTAGAAACTACTCTTTGCAGATTTTGAGCTACACCACACATTCCATATTTACCTATCTATTTATTTACTAAACACCATGAACAGAGCAAGAGACAAAAGTCGTGGTCCAGGCAAGGCTGACAAACTTGAAGTAAATGACAAACACACTAAATTCAGTTAGATATAAGCTATAGGTGTGCTTGCTAGTTTTACCAGAGCTTGCTAAATCATAGCCGAAGAGAGAGGAACTGGAGTTGCTATAGACAGGAGGATGGGCATTCCCCCGCTTTTCCCACTGTGACGGCGGTTGGTGTGGATGTGCTAAATCACCATGCCAGAACTGCTGTTGTAGTTGCATGAGATGCCTTGCTCCATGGACGCCCATTTCTGGCCAGGTGACCTGCTCCAAGTCCATTCCATTCTTACAGTGCAGGCCTGTTATCCTTCCACACTGTAAACGCAGTAGTAAGCATAGTAACAACAGATTGGGGAATAAAGAAGAACAAGTGCTGAGTTTCCCCAGTAGCATAAGTAACACACTTTAAAATGGATCATAGATCAACTTTTAGCCAGTTGGATTTATGATTTACTTTAATCGAATTTACTCTTTCTCAGAGATACTTCAAAAATTATCAAACATGCATAATTGAACTTTTACAAGCTATTTTGGAAATACAACATTCCTGCAGGAAATATGTGATCCAGCTTGTTGTGGTATAGGTTGGTTGGGTACAGGTCCAAGGACCGAGAGTACAGGTCCACGCCACTGCCACGATTCTAAGGTTTAGTTAAAAAGGAGGGGAAGAGACGAGGAACTTTGTTTATTTCTTGCTTGATTAGAAAATATAACAATGCCGTGCTTATATAGTGCCGGCCTCCTAACAATCCTATCTAACCTTTCCAAGTATAAAAGATAACATTCCTAAATCCTAATAGATAAGATTATATCCCTAACAATAACCTGATAGTTAAGGAATCCCAAAACATACCTAACCAATTAATCTTTTATACTAAGAAATCAATGAAACTGCCTATTAACATCGCTACAGTACTCATGCAGGTATTGCTCAGCTGTCGCTCCAATACCGCGGGGGTACTGTTCGCGAGTTGCTACAGTACGCACCTGCTAATCTTGGTTGTAACATTGCATTGCTCTAATCATGCATATATCTTCAAGAGCAATACCTCTGATCATTGTCGATACAATTTTATCAAATGCTATGCTTCAGCATAAAAGTATTTAGTTCAGGGCATTCTCAATTGACCGTTGTTTCAAGTTTCGACCATCTAGTTACTACTTATGGTACTAGTAGTGTCCTTTTTATTCTACAGGCAAAACTACAGTATAGATTAATGGTAACCGACAGGCTGTCAAGGTAGACTCACAAGTATGGCAGGATAACTTAAACACGCACACATGCTCTTCCTTCTAAATCGGCAATATTCAATTTGAAACCATGAAGCTCAGGAAGCGCTGGCAAGTGGCAACCTTATTGATTGGCAAATGTCACCTTTCCCTTTGTTGCATGTAGTATGACTATTCGTTGGAGGGCAATATCTGGCATGTACACGTACCACAGTGGTAATGTTGCTTACAATGGCCAGGTTCAGTACAAAATATTCCTTCTTAACAGACTAGAACAACAGTACATTACTGTTGTTTCCCTCAAGAAAATAGTGAGAATTAAGTGACTAAATGCAGGGAAGAGGTTCTGGTGTTCTACACAGGCCAAGCTATTCAGATAGGAAAGACTTTGAAAGTGAACTTTGGGCTAAAGAAATCAACACTTATAGTTTACATCAATCAACAACAGTAATTTGTAAAAAGATTTTTCGTCGTAAAAAATGCTTCTGTAAATCCATGCAGACCCAACTTGTGGAAAGCTTCATGAAAGAAAAAAGATGGCTGTAAGGTTACCTCTGTAGTCAAAAAGTTGTCTAGCCCACCAAAGTCGACCCTCGGGTTTACAGCTGCTAGCCTCATTGACAGGTACTGGACCAACCACAATTACCAAACAACAATGAAATTAGGAAACATCTTTTTATCTTTCATGCCTCAATGAAAAAGAACTGCAAGTTAAGTTGGTTGAAAAGGATATCGGTATTTAGGATTTACAAGTCTTACAAGGGAAAACGACAGTTACCTCAACTTGCCTTTGAAGAGATTGAACATGATTGATGATCTCATCCAGCACCAGTGCCGTTCCTGATACCTGATCCAGCCCACAGATAAAAAATATTCGTTCATTAAGTAAATTACTTTCCCCAAGTTATTCCAATGAAAAAAGGGCAAAATAATATGGCAAACAATTTAAAGTTGGGCAAAATAATATGGCAAACCATTTAAAGTTGGGCTTCAGTTTTGGATATAGCATATAAAGATTGGAACTACCACTATTACAAAAGAATTTGTGTAAGAAAAATCCAATATATCAACATCGAAAAAGGATGACATTTATATATTAAGCAGTTACAGATTTGCTTGCAAAATTCTTATACAGAAGTTGGTACTTGGTTGTACTTTTGATGAGCCAATATAAAATGTGATCATGTCGATCAATTCTGTTAAATACTTAAATTGTGTGCTCTCTAGAACATAGTCCAGCTAAAATTAGACCTTTAAGCATACGCAAACAAAGACACCAGCCTATATTGGCAGTCATGCAAATTTGTTCTCAAGACAACAAGAGAATCGTTCTCATATAAATCTCACAATGAATTGACCTATACCAATTTTTCACATTGATTGACACCTCTAGCCCAAAAGTAGTTATTCATACAATGAAACTACCCCCTCCGTCCCACGATATAAGTCTAAACCCACCGTACGCACAAACCAAAGAAGCACTAAATCTAATAAAAAGTTAAAATCATTGAACCATACATACGCCTATTATAGGGTACACTACAACTAATTAACCACTTTTTCTACATTAAAGGAAGGGTATAAAGTATAAATATTGCAATAACTACAATTTGATTTTCTCAATGTACTTATATTGTGGGACATCACTGAGGAACTTAGAGCATGTATAATGGCATAGACAACTGTTGTCTATAATATCCTCTATATCATTTATAGACAGCACTAAAGATAGTTCATACAATAGATTGTCTTTTTTGCATGTTTCTATAGACAACTTCGTTATGACACAATATGTCTTACTTATTGTGTTACAGTCGACTACTGCATAAGAGACAACCTAAGTTCTATGCTCTCTCATCCACATCATTTCGTGTCCTACGTGATAAGGTTCATAGACAATCGCACCATTGTGCATAGCCTTATATTATGGGACTGAGTAATAGTCAAACCAACGCACCAATGCTACAGACCATCCATAAATCCACACATTAATGAAAACCAACCATCCTCCCAAATGGTAACCTATCCGGGCACCTCACAGTCACAGGCTTGCTTCCACGTCTCCACACCCAAAGATGCCGACCCATAATCACATTATTACGTGTGCATAGGGATAGCAACATGCCAAAGGGAGAGGAGTGAGAGGCAGTCATGGCACCACAGCGACCAGTCCCTCCATTAAGCTAGCCTCCCCCGGCGCCTTTTGAAGTGGCGGCCACATTCTGCCCAGACAACCACAGCCAAGGCCAAACCCACCCCCTCCCCCTCAAGTTAGGTACACCGGAACAAGATGTTTCCCTTATCGTCCACAAGGGAACCAGGGCCACGTTATCCCACTCCCCACCCTCCGTCGTGCAACACACCCATATGGACGTGTCGCGCGCGCAATGCGGGAATAATTGGGCGCTGCCACGTTTAAGAATGTATATTGCGTTCAAGCTCTTTCTGCAAGCCATGCTACGCTTTTGCAACAAGTGAGCCAAACAGTTATGCCCTCGTTCTTTCGGGCTTTTGGTTTTTTTTTTTGTCTAATCCAAAAGTAAAAATAAATAGAGCGATTTTCTAAAACAAACTCTTCAAATGGTTTCTGAACTTAAACCGTATGCGCCGTTGGCATCTTTACCGTCTGATATGGTCTCAAAAAATATAGCTAAAATTAATCAATCGCATCTAAAAAATATCAACCTTAACCCAAAAGAAAGAAGGCATACTCCATGCTGCACCCCCAAACGCTGGGTCTGGCTCTCACAGCAGCGTCTGGACTTGTAGCACCTTGCATGCCATGGAACAGCTAGCAGACCAGTTCGCTTCTATTCTATGGCTGGCATCAAAAGCAGTAAAAAGACCACCGAAAGCAGGAAAAGGGGTGTACTTTGCACATAGGGACCAAAGTTTGCACAAAACTCCGTGGCATTTTACCTTTCCAAAGGCAAAGCTCTGCTCTAATACTATATTACTGTGAAAATGAGGTGCAAAATGTAAGGACAGATTTGCCAAAAATAAATAAAAGTTACGAAACTGCTGACCTTACTGCATCCGGGGACCAGCTCCTTGAGCAGCTCCATCCTCGCATTGATCTTTTCGCGTCTCGCCTGAATTTTTTTAAAAAAAAGTCGGAAAGACAAGCCAAAAAGAAACGAATAATTAAGTAATTAACGACGAAAGCAACCCCTGAAAAGGTACTAACAGCGACGTCAGCACGTCCTAATCACCCAATCATTGCCATAATCCAGCTCGTTAAACCCCCCAACCCCCGCGGCGAGATTGGCTTAAGCTTAATTAGCGGCGAGGCCGGCGAACTCACCCGCTCGGCGAGGCTGTGGCTGTCCGTCGCCTGCCCCCTCCTGGCCCTCACGTGCACGTACGCCGGCTTCTCCTCCTCGCCGTCGCTTCCGCCCCCAGCCTCCTCCTCGCCGCCGGCCACAGTCTTGCCCTTCTTCGCCGCCTTCCCCTGCAACCACCCGCAATCAAGCGAAACGACACAAGTTAGCCCCGGCGATGCCGAGAGAGGGTGGAGCACAAAATGCGGAAGCGTGATACATACCTTGAACGTGCGGTCGGCAGGGTCGGCCTTGCGCTTGGAGGAAGGCGGAGGGGCGGGGTGGGGACGGGGAGGAGGAGGAGGCGAAGGCGGAGAAGCGAGCGGCGCGGTCGACGAGGTGCGGGTCGGAGGGAACGTCGGCGCCGGCGCCGCCGGGGCAGCAGGAGCTCCATGGCCTGGGAGGTCGGGAGCCCCAGGAGCGCCGTGAAGGAACCGCCGCCTCCGGTGGAGGAGGACCCCGCGGCGGAGGCGGGAGCGGAGGCGGCGGGGACCAGGGCCTGGATCTCGCCCCCGGCGGCGGGGAGCTCCCGCGGCGGCGAGGGGTGGCGCATTGGCGCGGCGCGGGGGCGCTCGGAATGGGAGAAATGGGGGAGGGGGAGGCGGAGACGGGGGGGAATAGTGGCGGTATTTATAAGGGTGGTGTGAGTGCGCTCTGCGTTTGCGTTTGCTCGCTTCGCTCGTGTTTGGTTTGGCTCGAGGAAGGAAGGAGAAGGCAGAGGGTAGTTGGGTTTTTACTGCACTCTTCTTTTTTCCGGGTAGGGCTCGTAGTGGTGAAACTTCGTAGTCGTGGAACGACCACATCCCCGCTTCAAATTCTAACTTCTAACTTCTAACTTATTTTTTACTATTTATAAATTTTATTTATTTTGAACGTTTGATTTATTTAGTTTTTTTATTCTTTTTTCTATATTCATTTGCATTGTCTGTAATGAGCTAACATATTTTTTATATTTTTAATTTTTTTAAATTTAATTACGCTAAATAAGCCACCTTCAACTACAAAAATTTCAAACTACTGATTCAATTTCAACTATAAGCCACGACTTTTTCAACCCAACCGAGCGGGGTTGTCGCTGATGATTTATTGCTGTAATTGACAACTTCTATTTTAGCATAACTATTTATACGAATAAATTAAATATCGATAAGTTCTTTTAAAAATTTTATTCTAATAAACCATTTTGAAACAACACAAGAAGTTTTTCCGTTTATTTGTTCGAAAGAAGTTATAAGTTACAAGGTCTTTTCTTTTTAACTTTTAAAAATTATTTTTTTTTTTATATTAACTAACTTTTAAACGGGGTTTCATTTCAAGACTGGATCTATAAATTGATTGTAATATATACTAAGACGATTTTATTTATATAAATCAAAATCACATATAAATTCCTGTTCACTCTATATTCTCTTCCGCATAGTCATAAACCACAGTCTCAGTCCAATTTTAAAAAGCAGAAAAGAAGGTGTTGACTTTACCGTTTTCGGCAGTGGGCGCGGACTCTGGGCCATATGTGAGGCAGCTTTGAAAAATTTTAAACAGATGGACACTAGGTAAAAAGCTCAAGCTTCCACAGGGACCACAAATAGTTACTCCTCCAAAAAAAAATAGTTTACCAATGTACTGGTCTGATTAAATGCTAGTCCCATTTGCTTGCATGCTAATTTTCATTTTACATGTCACTGCACTGTTTTGGGGGAAATTTTGCCTGTTTTATTTACAACACGTGTAAAAAAACACGGGACAAAAATGACAAACTGGCCGGCCGGGCAGGCGGCAAAGTCCTTTTCCCACGGTCCGCGCGGCCGTTTTGAAGAACAATGGCACGAGCGAACTTATGGGTGCTCCTCCGACGGCTTCGGATTAGCCACGCAGTAAAAACGTTGAGATGAGCACGTGGGAGTGTGTTTGGGGTATTAACGGATCGAATAACAATTTTTTATATTTGTATTTGTATTTTTTAAATAAATATGATTATTGATTCTGATATGAATGAATACACATGTGTATCTAATGTTGTAAGGAATACGAATCGAATACCCACTTAATTCGGATGGATCCGAATATCCTACAGCATAATGAAGTTTAACGAAAAGAGTTGATGACATCGGTTTTATAGTGATATTTATACACATCTTTTTCTAGTTTATCACGTAATGATTGATCATTAATGCCATTTAGGAAAATGAACAATACCAAATTCGAGCCCATCATGACAAATGGCCTGGTTGAGATATGCATATGTAATATGCCTAATTTGGACGTAGGATGAAACAAAATACACGATAGTTAGATGTTGTGTGCGACGAAACTAGATACTATCTGTATCTATATTTGATTCAAAATCTTTTTGTATGCCATATTTGTATTTGACAAAAAAATTCAGATACTATCTGAATTTATATTTGTTTTATAATATAATATATTTTTTATGTATCATATTTGTTATCGTTCGGATAAGAATACGAGAGGAGCTGAGCCACATCCCGGACAGGGTGAGGCTTCAGTTTGAAGTGTGAAAAAATATCACTCAATACAGGATAAAACAGATTATCCGGTTTCGGTTGTCGCCTAAGTATGCCAAACAAGCTCAAGAGTCGAGAGTCGAGACCATCAAGGCCATGTGGTGGTGGTGTTCTTTACTGGGCACGTATCAGCGTGTGGAAAAGAAAAGGTGGCAATGGGAGCACAGGGCCACTTTTCCCCACGGGGAGACGGGGCGAGCGCAGGCGGGTCAACCAGGAAAGCAACCTCTGGATTTGGAAGCCTCCTCCGATACATACGAGGATCCGTGCTGTTACTGGGCACGCTTGCAGGCTGCCGGTGCCGCCTCCTTTTGGAGAGACTCGTCACTCGCGCCAAGCTCGGCAACACCGCATGGAGGACCTGCCCGGCTGCCTGAGATTCCAAGCCTCGCTCTTTTATTTCTTAGGCATATTCTTTACGATTTCTAAAACTAGTTTTAAACTTTTCAGTATCTAACTTTTAATAAAGTATTTTCTTAAAACATGATCTATAAATTAATTATAGTACATGTTAAAAACCTAACACATGTATCAACCAAAATTACAAGCGAATAACTCTCCGCAATCTCTGTCGCAAACAACCAAAATTCAAAAATTTCAGCCAAAAACCATAAGCCGCAGCCAAAAAGAACAAGCTCTTAACTTATCTTCTTTAAACTTTTTTTAGCTTATTTAGGGTTTTTTATTTTCTTTTTCTTTTATTCTTTTGTATTATCTATGATGGTATAATTTTTTTAAAAAAACTTAATCATTCAGAAAAAACCTGAGTATAGCTATGGTATATTTTTAACCGCTACGATGAAAAAACCAGAAGCCAGCGGTAGCCACAATGAGCAGGGCCGCGAGTGCGTGGTTACTGGTTAATCACCAGCCGCACCGCATGATTCGGAAGCAATGGTTTGGATTCTCGCGTGTCGATCAAAGGCTGAACAGTTCGTGGACTATTTTTCTTTTTTCTTTCGGAAGAAGCTCGTGAACTATTTTTTCTTTCTTTTAGAAAAAGTAGCTCATGGACCATTTTTTTTCCTTTTTTAAAAAAGAAGCTTGTGGACCAAGGAGATTTGGGCCGAGTTCTTTTGGACTTAAAGTTGATTTATGCTTGTACTATCTACAGTAACTAACTTTTAAACGGTGCATTATTCAATGCATGTCAATAGAAAAGTTATAGTAAAAAATGTACTGAGTTTAGTTGTACTTACCAAAATCGCATGCGACTATTTCCCTCTACGTACTGCCTATCGCGAATAATCAGAATTCAAATATTTAAGCCATCAACCCAAAATAACTCACCCTTGGGTTCCTAAACTCTGTCGTGGGCTAGCCTAGTCGCCATCAGCCCATTAGGGCATCATGTCGGCGTCGTGTTCAACTCCAGGTCTACTGTAGCTTTTTTAGTATAATTAAATTTAAAAAGTAAAAAATAGAAGAAAAAAACACATGTTAGATCATCACAGACAATGTAGAAGAATACATGGAAAAAAGAAAAGTAAAAAGCTAAAAACAAAAAAACTTGAAAAGCACAAAATTAAGAAGTTAGAAGTTACAAACCAAAAACCCAACAGAGAAACCGAAATGAGAAGGGCAGACTACTTCATTATTTCTTTCTCCAGAGTAGGCAGATTCGGAGTTTTAGATCATATGCTGCGCCAGAACTCAAGCAGATAACACATCGGCCATAAAAAATTAACGAAACAACACAGCCATATATAATCTGGAAGAATTTTTTACGAATATTCTTTTTTCGAAATAACAGAAATATACTGTCGAATATTTTTTACAAAAATAAGCTCCAGTCGCCTAACCGTCGGGCGACTGGAGCCTATCACCCAATGGCCAAGCGACACACAAGCAATCCACTGCCCGTTGAGCAAATTATTGCAATCGTCGAATGGTCGGACGACTGCAATTGCTGTCGCCCAACGTTAGGCGACTGCGCTTCCAATCGCCGAAGGGTTGGACGACTGGAAGCATAGATAAAAGGGTCGCGCGGCCGAGTGGCCTCGGCCGCTCCACCGTGCGCTGAACAGAAGTGACAACGACAGAAGAGAGTGGAAGACAAAAGGAGACGGCGGAGGAGAGGAGAAGGAGAGGAAAGAAACGAGAGGAGAGAAAATGAGAGGGATGAGAAGAGGAGAGGGAGGAGGGGAGGAGAGGAATAAGCGACCAGTAATGTTTTTTTGTACTTTTTGAATTTGAAATTTTGTATATATAGTAGGTATTTTATTTAGAGTTAGTCTGAGTAGAAAATTTTAGATGTAGACAGAAATAGTTGAACTTTGATATAAAAAATTTAGTCAGTGTAGTTTTAAAAAATTAGCAGCCGTAGTAGCCTGTAGTTGTGTATGATTTAGTGAACATAATTGTACAAAATTAGCATCGTTACCAAATTGGCATACGTATAAATTTGTAGTTGTAGAAAATTCAATGAACGTTACATACAAATTAATCGTCTATAGAAATTTGTAGGTATTACAAAATTTAGTCAATATTTTTGTAAGAATTTCATAATTTGCTTTGTAAAAAACAATAATATGTAATATTTGTGATTAAATACGAATGAATGTAATTTCGTTAGTACGTGAGAAAAACATATCTACCATTGTAACTGTTATATAGGCATTTAAATTGATATGCCATGTAAATTATCGAAACCAGTAGGAATTATTTGCAATAGAGTACAGCTCGAGTAGCGAGAAAAATGTGGTGCCGGTGCATGGACTACCGATAGGAAGTTAATACGACGAGTTATTGTAGTTGGTTACGATCGCGAATGATCGGTTAAATGTGAATTACAGTACATTAGTACTTTCGTAGTGTGCGATGCGATTTGACATGTTGCAAAATTGAAACATATATGCAGGCAGACATCAGCAATACCGATACCCACTATATTGAGAGTGTGTTACGGTGATGGAACCGTTCGTGAAGGTCCGAATGGTGTAGATTTGAGCGGTTTTACGCAAGCCACTCTGGTACACCCGGACGGCGAGAATGCTCGAATCTTAAATGTGATGCATTGGCTTACCCGTAGTTTTTCGTTGGACCCCGAGGTGTGCAGCGTCGTCATACAAGGGCTTTAGAGCCGGTCTCCCACGAACATCAGATGGGAGTTGAGAACATTGATGCACACTGTTGCGTGGAAGGGGTTTGTGCAAGGGTGTCGATGCTGTGAATACAAGTGTGTGATGCCTGAGCAACCATGTCCATTAGAAGCTGTGCAAGGTCGTGTGTACAACCATCATCCGGGAGGTGTAAGCAGTTAGGTTGGTTAGTCGCACATGATGCTCTATGTTATGCATGTAATTAAACTTTACGTGACATATTACTCCCAGCTGTATTATGTAGTCTATTTTAATTCAGACAAGTTTATTTTATCGTCTTTTCGCATTAATTATTCGCATAGCAAGTCATCCAACAATATTAACAGACCAATTTTCCTCCGTGTACGAATTCCCGGTAACATCACAATATCACTTTACCATCGTACTTACCGATCATTTTAAGTTCAATAGTTCTTAAAAAAAGTTTCACAAATTATTTTAGCATACAACAACATACATCAATTATAAACTTTTATTACGAATCCAATATATTATCTTCCTGTCATAGTCTACAAAATTCATAAAATCTACAAAATTCAGTTTGCAATCGGCATGTGGATGAGCGACTGTAGTTGCTGTCATCCAGCCACAGGATGACAGGTTCTAGTTACTCAACTGTCGGACGACTGGAACCTGTCGCCCAACGGCTTACAGAGACCTTTGTTGTCACTTTTCCGTTAGGCGATAGGCTCCAGTCGTCTGACGATTAGGCGACTGGATCTTATTTTTGTAAAAAATATTGGCGCGGATATATTTCTATTATTTTAAATAAAAATAGATTTTTCGTAAAAATAATCATAATCTGGAACACTAGGAGAGATTTTCAGTACCGAGGCTACGTACAAATTGAAGCGTTTCTTCCGATGCATGCGAGGTGCTGCTTTGTTTTGTTTCATCACTCCAACGACAAATATTGGCCAAGTCATAACGTTCGAATCTTTATCCCGTCCGTCCGTCCAACGATGTAGGACGCGGCGCTCCCATCACGGCAGCGGCAGGGGGTGGAGGCGCGGCGCGACGGTGCAGACGAGCGGGTGCTTCCGCGGCAGCGTCAGCCCGGGCCCCTCCTCCATGTCCACGGGCTCGCCGCCCACGGGCCGCCACTCGAAGCACTGCACCATGGCGGCCAGCGCCGCCTGCACCACCAGCATCGCCAGCGACGCGCCGGGGCAGATCCGCCGCCCTGACCCGAACGGCAGCATGTGGAACTGCTGCCCGCGCACGTCTGAGCCCGCGTTCGACTCCCCGTCCAGGAACCGCTCCGGCCGGAACTCCAGCGGGTCCGGCCAGCACGACGGGTCTCGCCCGATGGCCCACACGTTCACGAACACCGTCGCGCCCGTCGGCACGTCGTACCCGCCCACCGTGCACGGCTCCGTGGACTGCCGCACGACGAGAGGCCCCGTCGGGTGCAGCCGCAGGGTCTCCTTGGCCACGGCCTGCAGGTAGGGCAGGTTGGGGATGTCCGACTCGTCGGCGAGACGGTCTTTGCCGACCACCGCGTCGAGCTCCTCCTGCGCCCTGCGGAGCTCGTCCGGGTGGTTGATCAGTTCCGACAGCGCCCACTCCAGCGTGATCGTCGTCGTGTCCGTCCCCGCAGCGAAGATGTCCTATATATACATGATTTAAATTTACATGTCACATCTAGCAAAGTTTAACAAAGGTATTGATAAATATCAATATCATCTGGATGTTTTTTCTAACTATTATCTAGATTTATGACCATTAAATTAGAGATCCAATGACTATAAATTCTTCCTCACCCCTCTAAAAAAATCTCCTCCTTCAAAAAATAGGGAACGTTGGATCTCTAATCCAACAATCTCAAATCTAAATAATTATTAGAAAAAGCATCTAACTGATATCTAAACACACCCTTTAACAAAGTCATTAATGGCGTGTACTTACCAGCATGAAAGCCTTGATGTTCTCCCTGGTGAGCCGCATCTCGGCGGCTTCGTCTTCGTGCATGTCGAAGAGCATGTCAAGGACGTCCTTCTCGGCCACCTCGCCGCCGTCCTCGGCCTCCCGCCGCCGCCGTCTCTCGGCGTCCCTAGCCGTGAGTATCCGCTCCATCATGGCGTCGAACTTGCGGTGCACCGCCTCGATGTGCTTGCCGAGACCCTGCACGTCCCAGTATTTGAACGCGCCTATATAGTCCTGCAGGTTGAACGTGCCGGTGAGCTCGGCCGTCTCGGTCACCACTTTCCTCATCTCCTCCGTGTCGTTGTCGTCACCGGTCCACCGCCGGCTCATCACCATGCGCGAGACGATGTCGCCGGTCAGGCCCATGAGCGCGGCGTTCACGTCGACGGTTGTGCCCTCCGAGGCGCTCCGGCTCAGTGAGCCCACGAGGCGGGCCACCTCCTCGCGGCGGACGTGGCGGAGCCGGTCCAGGGTGCGCCCCGCGAGGAGCTCGTGCACGCACGCCCGCTTCATGAAGCGCCAGTAGGGCCCGTACGCCGAGAAGGAGAAGTCCTGGCCGCCATAGGTCAGGCGGTGCACTGCCTTGAGCTTGGGGCGGTCCAGGAATGCTGCCTCATGGGTCTTGAGCACCTCGCGGGCGGCATCCGGGGAGCAGGCGGCGACGCAGGGCACGGAGCCGAGCCGGAGGTAGAGGAGCGGGCCGTGGCGCTCCGCGAGGCGGTGCAGCGCCTGGTGGGGCAGAGGCGAGAGGAGGTGGAGGTGGCCCAGGATGGGCAGGCCGAACGTGCTCGGAGGGAGGCGTGGCCCGCTGCTCCGGCGTCGGTTCACGGCGTAGAGGACGATGGCGAGGCCGGCAACGAGCAGAAGGAGCGGTAGGGTGGTCGGGGTGAAGAGGTCTCGTGCTGCCACTTCCATGGCGACGATCGACGGCTTAGACTACCCAGCTTAGCTCTGTTGGTTCTGCTTGGTCATACGACTGCTTATTGCATGGTTATATATGGACTACTCACTACTACAGAAAGGCTAATACTAGACGGCAAATCACAGACGGTTTTATAAAACCGTCTGTAACAGATACTAATATAGACGGTTTTAATTTGAACACCGCCTGTGTTGGTGGCGTCGGCGAAAAAAGGTATCACAGACATGAACCGTCTGTGATACTTATTATCACAGACGATCCGTGTTAAAAACCGTCTGTGATAATCCCAAATTATCACAGACGGTTTTTTACTAAAAATTGTCTGTGATAACCAGATTATCACATACGGTTTTTAGTAAAAACCGTCAGATAATTCATGACGGTTTTAGTACAAAATCGTCTGTGATAATCCCCCACTACGCATTTATTGCTCCACTCAGACCGCATCTGTCTTCATTTCGATCCAGATCTAGCCTCCGCTGCGCACTCTTTCGCTCAGGAGACAAGCTAGTCGATTTCAGGCCAGTTATTTTGGTGGGAAGAGGCAGAGATTGAGCTTTGAAGATTCATTCATACTTTCCTGCTGGTGGCTAGCTCTAGATATGGTTAGTAAGAAAATTTATTTTTTCTTTAATTGCATTACAATTTAGAGTTAAGTAATTGGTGAGTGTTATTGAAGATGGTTAATTTGTAAAATTGTTGGTTATATAATAGTTATTGTGTTTATAATATGAATTGAGCTAGCAAATTAAATCTCAATATAATACATGTGGCCAGTATATATGTAGTAGTAATTAGTTGCTAATTTTTAATATTGAGTTGTTATGTATGTACGTAACGAGGACCGAAGTCGGATGTATGCCGCGAAGTGTGAGTGAAGAGTATATTAATGGCGATCTGTTTTACAAGAGCCGCCGAGGAGGATATGTTGAATAAGGGGTGGAATATATGTACCGTCCATGCACCGATCGCGAGAATTTAAAGATGTTTAAGAACCGAGGGCAAATTGAAGCGCACTTGATTCGGAGGGTTTCAAAAGGGTTATACGTGTTGGACCACCATGGCGAAGTGAATGATCATATGCCGCCGATGACATCGCGGTGAAGTGAATGATATGTCACGGATGACATCACGGTGAAGTGAATGACATGGCGCGGATGATGTCGATTGTGGTTCGGATACGATAGGTTGCACGATGACAATATGGATCGGATGCTTGCGATGTAGAAGAGAACTATGATGAGAGAGAGTATGTTAAATTCCGTGGCTTGATGGAGGACTCGGAGAAACCTTTGTTCACGTGTTGCGGTCAAAGTACACGAGGTTGTCGGTAGTGCTTGAACTGTTGAAATTAAAGGCAAGCAACAGCTTGGACCGACAAAAGTTTCACGCACTACTGGGTCTTTTAGCGGATATGCTTTTGGAGGGAAATGAGTTGCCTAAAACCACGTATAAAGCCAAGAAGGTCCTTTGTCCATTGGGAATTGAAGTAGAAAGGTCCGAACGACTGTATCCTGTACCGTAAAGAGTATGAAAATATGCATGTATGTCCGGTGTGCAACGTATCCCGATACAAACGTAACAATAAATCAGATGACGGCGATGGAACAGAGGTGAAGAAAGGACCTCCGGTAAGGTGGCATGGTATTTTCCTATAATTCCCGCTTGAAAAGGCTTTTGCAAATCCAAAGGAGGCAAAATTGCTGCGTTGGCACTTTCGGAGGAGCGCAAGAAAGATGGAATGCTAAGACACCTTGCCGATTCCGCCCAATGGAGAAACATCGATAGGAGTTTTGCGACTTGATGCGAACCAAATAATATAAGGTTCGGATGAGTACGATGGAATGAATCCTTTCAAGAGCATGAGCAACCGACATAGCACATGGCCCGTGACTCTCGCATCTATAACCTTCCTCCTTGGTTGTGTATGAAGCGAAAGTATATTTTGTCAGTCGATACTTATCCAAGGGCCAAAGCAACCGGGAATGATATTGATGTGTACCTAGCACCATTGGTGGAAGATCTAAAAGTACTATGGAACGAAGGGGTGCAGTGTATGGGATGCGTAAACGAGAGAACTTCACTTTGCGCTCTTTATTGTTACGCACCATAAATGATTATCCCGCCTTGCTAACCTATCGGCCAAAGTACGAAAGGTGCCAAAGCTTGTACTCGGTGTTTGGATGGTACCGAGAGTGTGTGGTGAAACACTCACGCAAAACCGTCTACATGCGTCACCGCGGTTCCTTCCTGAGGGCTCACCCATACCGCAAGATGAAGAAACAATTTGACGGAGAGAAGGAAGACGGTTCACTCAAGACATTTAAAGGAAAAGATGTTTATAATATGGTTAAGGATTTAGATGTTGTCCTCGGAAAGGGACGCAAATTGAGGGCTCGTGAGAAGAACACCGGAAGAAGAGATCAATATTTTGGGACTTACCTTATTGGGAGTACCTAGATGTTCGACATCGCATCGACGCCATGCACGTGAAAAAATGTATGTGATGACTTGATTGGTCTCTTCATCGAACATTCGTGATAAAACAAAGGACGGCGTCAATGCACGGCTTGACTTGGCTGAAATGGACATCAGGCCTGAGTTAGCACCGACATGCAATGACAATGGACGAACATACCTTCCCCCTGCGTGTTACAGTCTGTCCAAGGTGGAGAAAACAGAACTGTGCCAGTGCTTGCATGGTGTCAAAGTCCCGTCTGGTTACTCTGGCAACGTCAAGAAACTTGTTTCGATGCAAGAATTGAAGTTAAATGGCATGAAGTCTCACGATTGTCATGTGTCGATGACACGATGCTCCCTATTGCAATTAGAAATATTTTACCGATCGTAGTCCGAGAGACAATTATGAGGCTATGTTATTTTTTAACACAATTGCTCGAAGGTCATCGATCCCGAAGGACTAGATGCTCGCAATACGATGTGGTGATGACTCTATGTCATCTTGAAATGTATTTCCTCCTTCGTTTTTGATATCATGGTCCATCTCATTGTTCACCTTGTGTGGGAGATAAAAATGTGTGGGCCCGTATTCCTACGTAGCATGTACCCATTTGAGAGGTTCATGGAATTCTCAAGTCCCACGTGCGGAATCGTTTCGACCGAGGGCGACATCGTCGAAGGTTATGCAAGCGAAGAGGTCATTGAGTTTTGTGTCGATTATATGGCTCGATTCAACCGATAGGTGTGCCTCAATCTCGTCATGAGGGAGGTCAAGGGTATCGGAACTATCGGAAGGAAATCAATCACTTCGGATATGGACGCGTATACTCAAGCCCATTTCACGCCTTGCAACACATGATCGGTGGCGCTTATGTTGACCAGACAAGGATGTGCTTGACAAATGTAATCCGGAGCGCCGATGTTTGGATCATGAGGCAACACAACACTCGGTTCAACCAATGGTTGAAGGACCAAATCGCTAGGAGCTCGCAAAGTGAGTTGTTGACATGGTTGGCAAAGGACCAACATTTACTGCCAGTGACATGGCAAGGGTATGATATAAATGGGTACACATTCTATACAGGGATCGGGATGTAAAGAGCACTAACGTATCAGCGGTGTCCGCATAGATGCGTTCAGTACCGATGGGTTGAGAAGCTCGTACTATGGATTCATAGAAGAGATTTGGGAGCTCGACTACGTGCTTTTCAAGATCCCCTTATTTCGCCGCCGGGGGTGCATCTCCACATGTGAAGGTTGACAAATGCGTTGTCACTACCGTGGACCTCCAACGTGTCGGGTACAAAGACGAACCATTCGTACTCGCCAATCAAGTTGTTCAAGTTTTCTATGTAACCGACCCGGCAAATAAGAAACGACATGTAGTTCTTCATGGAAAAAGGAGAATTGTCGGAGTAGAGAATGTAGTGGACGAGGAAGAATACAATCAATTTGACGAGTTACCTCCTTTTGGAAATGGCATAAGGGTCGATGATGAACAACGTGACGAAACTAGTTACGTACGCACTGATCATCATGAAGGGCTAATTTTTAAAGGAACTAAGCAAGTGGATTGAGAAAGTGCGACACATATATGTGACCATTTGCATTTATGTATAACACTGCATGTATGTGATGTATATGTGACCATTTGCATTTGTGTATATGAGTCATACACTCAGTTGTTGAAAATGTGTGATATATAGGTGAATGTATCTGTATGTTTATTTGGCTGTTGTAAAGACATACACCTGAGCTGTTGTCTTATTGAATGCTGGTTGGATTTATATTGTTGAATGCTGGTTGGTGGTGGCTTATCACAGACGGTTCTAAGCTTAGAACCGTCTATGATAAGCACCCTTCATATACCACTGTCCGGCTAGGGTTCCGCGTTCCTGTTCTATTTAGCAAATCCCGATCTGCCGCACCTCCGCCGCCGCCGCCGCCGATCCGCCTCCCGAGCCGCCGCCGCCGCCTCCCGAGCCCTCGCCCGCCGCCTCCCGAGCCCTCGCCGCCTCCTCCCGTGCCCTCCCCGCCGCCTCCTATGAGTACGTGCATTTGCATATGATTGGTCATGTTGTTGAAGTTGTTGAGCTAAAATATGCTTGTATGTGCATATGAATATTTTGTATGCTATGAATGTTTTTGTATACTATGAATATTTTTGTATGCTATGAATGTTTTTGTATACTATTTGCTGCTATGAATATTTTTGTATGCTATGAATATTTTTATATGCTATGAATGTTTTTGTATACTATTTGCTGCTATGAATGTTTTTGTATGCTATGAATGTTTTTGTATGCTATGAATATTTTTGTATACTATTTGTCGCTATGAATGTTTTGTATGCTATGAATGTTTTTTGTATACTATTTGCTGCTATGAATGTTTTTGTATGCTATGAATGTTTTTGTATACTATTTGCTGCTATGAATGTTTTTGTATGCTATTAATGTTTTTTACATATACTTTTACTAATCCGCTAAATGAGGCTATTTGAGGCTCTGACCGCTATAGCCTTTGTAACCTTCTCGGAACCCATCCGCTCAGTGTCTTTGAGCATCATGTTGTATGTGCTTATCTTATGGTATGACACTTTCATGTGCTTATCTAATAGACCCACAAATTGAGCAACATGTCATCCGCGCATTCTTCAACATCATCGCCGGAGGCGTCCGCTCCAAAATCAAGACGCCAAGGAAGAGGGCTATCAAAGAAGCCTGAGGGCCGATTTACCATCACACAAGTCGATGTATCTGGGGTCCCTCTCCTTCCTCCCAAAGCAGTAAGCGCATGGAGAAGAACGATCGGAATAGTTGCACGGCAACGAATTGAAATCACATTCAATTCATGGAAGAGCGTGCCTGCGACTCGGAAACGTGAGCTGGTGACAGAAATTTTGGCATCGTTCGAGATCCTAGAAGAACACCAAGACGCCGTGCAACAACAAGCCTTGCTAGGGGCATGCAAAGCATGGAAGAACTTCAAGAACACGTTTGTCAAGGACTACGTGGAGAAGGGCGAAACGCCCTTTCAAAAATACCCATTCCTGGAACCACAATGGGAAGAGTTCAAGGCGATGAAGACGACCGAAGAGTTCAAAAGTACAAGTGCGGCGCACAAGGCCCTCCGCAAAAACACACACCCCATAGACTTGGCATACTGGGTATGCGGGTAAAATCCGCAGATGGAGGAGGGAGGACGAACAGTACCGCGACATCGTCCCGCCATTTGCCAATATCCCGGATGACCGCGCTCGAAATTGGATTAGAGCAAGGTCATCTACAACGACATCGGGATGTCTCCTTCGAAACCCTACGCACCGCAAGTGTCTCGGTGCTTGGTAAGATATCGATCGAACTCGTAGCTTGTAATTACTCCACAACCGTGCAGTGAAATGACATGTCGTGCTCTTGCGAAGCGCCGATTGTTGAATCTTCCGGGGTCATTCCATGGAACAAGGAGAAAGATATACTCTCCGCGCCCTGGAAACAAGGAGCACCCGGTCGTCGAGAGGCCTTGGGCTTTACGCTCCATGGAAACATCGTTTGAAGATGACCAAATGTATCGGCGTCAGAAGAGAAACAAAGCCGAGCGTGACGCACGGCCGAGAAGAGCTCAAGGCTACTCTTAGAGAGGAGATAATGGGTGATCCGCCGATAAAATCGAGATGAGGTGCGAACAGACGGAAAATCAGCAGCCGCCCCGCTCCCTATGCTAGCTAGCCCGCACAACCATCCGAGTAGTTGCGTCCAATCCAATCCAACGCAAACCGAGGCGGTTTTACGTGGACGACATCTGGTAAATATTATTATGTCTCGAATGCTTGCTCCATTGATAGGCCTATTCGATGAGCTAATTCATATCGTTATGTAGGAGCCACGGCGCGTGCTCAAGTGAGATGTGCCTCCGCCCCTTGTCTGCCGCTTGGGGCCGGGCATATCGATGCAGTATCGGGGCCGGTGCACGGTCAAGCTTTAGCGTCAGCTTCGCAAAGTTCATGTGGATGGTGTGCATGTTAATTTTGAGGTCGCCCCGCTACCAAGCCGCCCACCGACGAGATCGTGGCTCTAGGGCGTGCCATTGGAACATTCATCCAATGGCCTAAAAGCGACATCTCCTCGAGGCTTCTTGCCGGTGGAAGGACCAGATCTATAAGCACCGGTGCCATCTCCACCGCAAGACTTGTCTCCACCATCGCTAGCTGCACGGTGCTATCTCCACGGTTGCTCTTCTCGCCAGAGCAACTTCCACCGCTGCTACCTTCTACGTCGATGCAGTAAAGTCGACCCACTGTACCGAGGTAGTAAGGGCGCAAGGGCAAAGCACATAAGACCAATGATGATATTGGCCCGTGCACTGTCATTGGCGTAAATTGCGGTTGGCGGCCGTTGCTCGAGAAAAAGGGCCTCAACCCTACCAATTAGTTGCCGCAATTGCACAAGTGGTACATGGAATAGTCCAATAAGCCGAGGGCTAACGGAGATCGGTATCATTGTCAAATTCGCTGGAGCATTTCCATCACGATTTTCAAGGTCGTGTCTTCGTGGTCGCCGAGGACTTATTCGATCTTTTCACGCCAACGCCTCGACGTCCTCACTCATTCGATCTTTGGACGCCGTAAGTGTGCACAATCACGTCTCCGTTCATGTCATACCGATAAATGCCATATATAATTTGTTGCTTTCGTGTGTATATATGTAGACACGTGCGGACTAAAGCTAGAACATCCCAGTCATCATCGGTTGGTTTCTTGGACCCACACTTGGTCGCCAAGTATACCATCGACGAGGATATGTCCGTCGTCGAGAGCTACATTGCATCGTGGCTGCGGGTTCAACACAATAAGGATTATATACTTATGCCCTACAATCAAAACTTTCATTGATTTTAATAGTCATTGTACCAAAATGGAACAAGGTATATTACCTTGATTCCTTAAGTAAGAATAAAATGGACTTCACATTGTCGCTCAAGTAATCGATAGGTAAGTTTATTTTCTCCATACATACCTATATTGTACTCTTTCTTTCATTCGAATGACTAAGGTTAACTTTTTGAATCACGAGGGCGTTCGCGATGTACGTTGAAATGGGAGGTGTCTCAAGCAAGGGCCAAAGGCACGAGACATACTCGAGATTTTAAGGTATTCGCTATTACACATTAATTAATCCTATGCAGCAGTCAGATTAATGCCTCTTGAATTATTGCTCATTCTATTTTTGCAGTGCCACCAACCGTAGGGCAACACATGTGGATTCTATGTTTGCCACCATATGGACCTACTCCCGATTCCTCGAGGATCACCAATTCCAAGGTTTATCAATCTTTCCATATTTACTTCATACTTATCACGTTACATATATACGCACATTGATATCCCTATCGACAGTCGCGTACATCCCGTCAACCGCATTGGAACAAATTCGATATTTCACGAATTCGAGGAGAGTTGGCGTACTTTTGGTGGCTCAAGTCATAAAGTCGGAAGACGGTTCCACCGCACCATGAATTTTATTGCATTGTAATGCAATGTAATGAATATTTTATTTCAATTCAATTGATTCATTTGCGAAGTGCATACTTTATGTTTGTGAATGAAATGTGATGTGTATTGGATGTTTATGGATGCCTTATATACTTGTTCATCTGCTTGTTTCAGAGGGCATGACTAGCATTTCGTGAGGCTAGCCAATAAATAGGAATAGATTTAGGGTACAGGAATATCACGACGATTTTAACTAAAACCGTCGTGATAGCCGATAATCTCGCACGGTTTTAACTAAAACCGTCAGGATACCGATAATCCCAGCGGTTTTACGTGCGTGATATCGATAATCTCGAGCGGTTTTAGCTAAAACCGTGCGCGATTATTCGATATCACGACGGTTTTAGTTAAAACCGCTCGAGATTATCGGTATCCGCACGGTTTTAGTTAAAACCGCTCGAGATTATTCGATATCGCGACGGTTTTAGTTAAAACCGCTCGATTATCGGTATCACGACGGTTGAAATACCGTCTGTGATGACCTCGTATTATCACTGACCTATAAATTCAGATAGTTCGCAAAACCGTTTGTGATGATATTTTCGAACCGTCTGTGATAGATCTTTCCTGTAGTAGTGACTGTCAACACTCATATCATCACGCGTGACATCACTAATCGTAGTTTTATATGATTATCTTTCCGGTTGCTACGATTCATTGCACGGTGCTTCAGATAGATGGTACTCTCGTACATTACGCGGTACTCGCGTACTCATACAAGCTGGAGTTCGTATTTTTATTGCTACGGGAACCTGCGTTCTCTCCGGCCGGCCGCTGCACGGTGGAAAGATTCAATCGAGAGAGACGACGGCAGACACAGAAATACTATCGCTACAGAGCCAAGGTTGGAAGAAAGTTCGTTGTAGCCTTGTAGGTGTGCCCAGGGTTAATCTCGCCCTTTTTTTTAGAAGTACTAAAAATTACTTGCGTGTTTTTTAGAGTTAAAAGCACTCACATCTTAGACGTTGGATCTTCATCTAACGAATCCTCTATATTCCTTCTCCTCAAAAAATAAATCTGGAGTGTTAGATCTCTATCTAACATATCTCATACCTCACACTCTCCAAAAAAAAATATGAGTTATCCGAATCTGGAACGTTGGATGCAGATTCAACATCCAAAAATTCTGAGTGCTCTTAACCCCAAAAACACTTGAGTGTTCCTTAGATACCTCCTTTTTTTTAGCTTACGGTTTCTTCGAACAAATAAATGGAACATCTTTTTAAAACAACTTATCTAAACAATTTTTTTAAAATAAGTTATTGATATTTGTTTTATTTATATAAGTACTTATTTGTACTTATTTCAGAGACAAAAATCATACCACGATTATAAGCTACTGGCCACGCTCTATTTGGAGTTTTGGACCGACTATTCATGTATGGCATCATTTTCGATCCTAGCGAGGCAGGCCGGCCGACAGGGGTTAAATTCTCACGTAAAGTACGTCCGTAGCAACGAAACCGTGAAAGTTACATGCATTCTTGTTTCTTTCCACGGTCTGCTAGCTCCTGTGGTTGGAACCTAGTAGGCCGGTCGTTTTTTAGTTTCGGTTTCAACTTCGAACTTATAGATTTTAATTTATTATGTTATTTTTTCTAGGTTTTTAGGTTTTTTTTGACTTTTTGTCTTTTCTTTTTTTCCCTCATATTCTTTCGTATTTTTGTGATATATTAATCTGTTTTTTATTTTTATTTTTTTAAATTTAATTACGTTAAATAAGTCATTATCAACTACAGAAAAAAATAAGCTAACTACAATAAAAAAAACATAAGACATGGCTAAACTGAGAACCACCTAAGGGCCATGGCCACTTGCATAACTTTGTGTTTTTGGTTATGAACTTATGAATTACGATGCTATTTTATACTGTGCAACGACTGGATTAAGGTCTTGTTTCAAACGATTTTTGCTTCTAACTTTTGATTTCTAGAATATGTCAGCTTTTTAATTTTGTTTTTTTTTTTTGCCTTTTTATCTTTTTTTGGGTTTTTTGCTTTTTTTTCCCCTCTTTCCTTTGTATTGTCCTTCATGATATAATTTTTTTTCAGTTTTTTATTTTGTTAATTTAATTACTCAAAAAAACTAGCAACTATTACAGTACGATTTCATTCACTATAGGATCTTTTCAACCGCTACAGTATCAAATAAACTCAAAGCTCACCGCTTTTTGAAGCACCACCTAAACTTGATAGGCATGTGCGTTGCCATGAACCAAGCCTGCGTTGACTCGATGGTTTGGCTTTTTAACTAGGAGGATCCTAGAAAGATGCGATGCCCTTGTGATGTATGGTATTCCAACTTACGTTACCAAGTCAGAAAAAGGGGGAGAAAACTCGATGCAGGACTAGCAGGCATCTAAACTGCTGCCGTATCATCTAGAGGTATAGGATGGATGAGAAAGCATAAAAAGGAACCAAGATGTAGTATCTTATACGAGATGCGGTTTGAACTGACATTGGAGCAATAGCCTATCTACCAAACATGTTATGTGGGGGCCATTTAGATCGAAGATTCAGACACGATTAAAACTTTGCGAGGCCCTTTAATTAGGCACAACCTAGCCGCGACGGTGAGCACCATGGTTTTTTATGCCGAAAACGGCCGGTAACCGGTATTTTCGGGTTTATCGGTGACCCCGATAGAAATTTAAATCGGTTTCAAAAATTCGTTTTACATAAATTTTGTTAAACTTATAAGGATTTTTTGTCGAAATTTATTTTAAAATTTTCGGCCGATATTTCAACCGATTTTCGGCATGTTATCGCCGATAACCGACCGATATGAATTTTAATTTTAAATTTGGTTTGAATTTTTATTACCAAATTTCTCCAAAAAAAACCGAAACCTGCTAAACCGGACTTACAGATCCCCTTCGGTTAAAAATAAAAACCGATAAAAAATACAATCTAAAATATATTTGAGATAACCCTTAGGACCACTAAAAAGGGCGTTAGACAAGGCACGCCACCACTCGACGAGCCTCATCCTCCGTCTCTGCCGTTGGCGACCCTGACTCTGCCGTCACCCCCACCCCGACGACCTACCTCCACCGCGGCTTCTAGCACCGGTTCATTCGCCACCCGCCTCACTTCCACCATCGACATGCCTGCCAACAGTTAATGCCCTCGCTGCCGCCGCCGCTCTTGTAACTTTGTAGTCAGGTTTCACTGAATCCGAACCTTAACCCTTGCCGCCAGCCATCGCCATCACCGACTCGCCGGAGAAGACCATGCACGATGGGGTGATAGCGTGTTTAGACAAACTGCTGCCACTAGCTCTAAAGCGCTTCCTGTAGTATTTTTATTTTATTGCAGGATGAAACTGCATCCATTGAAAAGATTGGATGAATAGACGTCGACTTATTATTAAGCGAGGATCAAGTGCTGAATAGTCGCAAATGCATGCACTGAGTACAAATGCATGCGCTGAGTACGGGTCTGTTCTTTATAGTTTTGACTGAAAATTTTGAGTTTTGGCTGTTTATGATAAATATTATAGAGAAAGAGATATTCGTTTGTGATTTTGACTGGTACAGATGTTGGGCTTTTAACGTGTACTACAATTAACTTGTAGACCTCGTCTTGAGAAAATAATCCGTTTGAAAGTTAAATACTATAATAAAAATTAAAAGTGGCTTTTAGAAGTTGTAAAGAACTGACTCCAGTAGCGCTTGAACTAAGGTTTTTTTACATGGAATCGTGGAAGTTTGAGTCTTCTGGACCTGAGGGATATGCACATACCAATTTAGGCCTATACGGCCCAACCGCGGCCTAGAAAACAGAAAGTTGCTCCGGCCCAAATTCCGTTCAAACCTTGGATACCACACAGGCTTGACAAATTGATGTGTGCGACAGCACCACACGCGCACACACAAAAAAAAAAAAAGCCATACACACATGGACGAATCCGCTGGAGAGCTTCGTTATGCTTCAACCTATGGTCTGCCGAAGCCAACCCCCACTCCCAGCTATAGACGGCGGCCATGGATGAAGGTGACGGCTCTACTGGGAAGAACAAGAACAAAAAAGAAGAGATAGGATTTTTCAATCGACCCATAGCTTCGAAGTCCACATGACAAACTATCCACCCCATGGTCCCCATCCCACCAATCTCTAGATGGAAAAGAGTGAAGAGTGCGCACTGAGGGCTGAGGCTGAGCGGCGGCTAGCAGCGCGAGGAGGCGCAGGGGAACCACCAGGCACCAGCCACCGAGTCGCGCAGGGAGGCTGCCTTGCCTCGAGCCTAGGGCAGTGGTCGGTGGGGCCAGGGAGACTAGGGTGGCGGCCAATGGGGCGCATGGGGAGGGAGCCCATAGCCTAGGGTGACGGTAGTGATGCGAGGAGGCAGAGGCGAGCCTAGGGTGGCAGCAGTGCCCAAGAGCCGCAGATCTGATGTGTTGTGAGGAGCTAATGACCAACGGGGGAATCGGGGAGGTGGGGAATCTTCGGGTTGGCAATTGGCCGTCGACGAGCCAGGGAGGGAGGGGAAGGAGATCGGAGTCGGAGGAGATGGAGGAGAGGACGAAACGATGGGACTTGGGAGCTTGTCAAGAGGAGGAAGGGAGCTGGCTTAGCTGGGGATTGGGGAGGGGAAGAGAAGGGGTCGGTCGAGGCTCTAGTCGAGGCCCTAAAGTTGGTGAGATTGGGAGTGACTCACTGAAACTGATCAACTGAGCCACTAAGGTATTTTATCATGAATTCGTGATTCTTTCTTGTTTATTTTTGTAGTTTCGTTGATACTCAGATGTTGTATTACATATTTGCATATACAATTAGAGAGTTAGCTAGTAAAATCTAAATTAATAGATGTATTATGTAAGTTGTATAGCGATGTATTTTACAATTTAACTATAGATTTGCAATAATGAAGAAATGAACTTGGCAATTGGTGGCTCTCTTAGCCTCCTGCATACCTTATGCCTACCTTAGACATAGAGGCAGATGCAGATCGCATAGAGAGAGAGCGAGAGGTCGCAGCTAAGCACCTTGGTGAGGATAAAGTGGCGAGGGTGTCGCGACGGTGGCTCGGTCAGGACATGGTGAGCTAGGGTGCTTGACGCACGTCGCGAGAAGCCGGTGATTGCGAAGGTGCGGCGAGGGTGTCACGACCTTGGGATGTCGGGGAGCCGGTGAGGGCGCGCATGATGACAATGACAGCGAGCCACTAGGACAACGGAGAGCCTACAATGAAGATGGCCCGGCGTAAGTCAACCCACCCTCTAGTTTAGTCTGTTAGAGTGATCTCAGGGATTTGGCCCAACGCCAAATCCCAACCTTCTCCTGACCGCGCTCGATCGGGGCGCCCATTAATAGGTTTGGTGGGCCCTGTCGTCGGCGCCATATAAATAGAGGTGGGGCCGGTGGCACGCATCCCAAGGTTGACCGTGCCGCCCACTCCCCACCGACAAACCCGAGATCCGATCGTGGGGGCGCCCACGACGGAAAACCCCACCACGGCCGCCTCTACTTCGGGAAGATCACCGCCGCCAGAGTCACCGCCGAACCGGACACGCCGCTCTCCACCGACCGTCCGCCCGCCCGGGATCTTGGTGGGTACCGAATCGCAACGGGGGCACCGCCCCTGTTTCTCCCCGAGGAAGACGGCCTGAGGAAGACGAAGACGCAACGTGGTCGGATCGAAGCCACCCACGTGTCAGCCATCGAGCGGTGGCTCGCGCGCGTCGGGGCCGTCAAGGCCGAACGCCTGGGCGAGCGCACGCCCACCGCCATTTTATTTGAAATGAAAACCACGAGCATCTGCTCACATCGGGCCCCAACACCGTAGCTCAGTAGCACACTGCTCACCCGATGAAAATTCAAAAATTGTTAAAAATCTCAGAAAAATCTAGAAAAATCCAAAAATCCCAAAAATTCCAAAAAACACCATTTTGATCAGTTTGACACCCTGAATTCAAATTTAACTCCCATGTGTCCAAATTCCAATTTCTATAAATTTAAATTACACCATTCCACTCAGGTTTTAGTTTTGTAAATTCGAAACCCCACAATTCCAAAAATACCAAAATACACCCTCTTGACCAGATTAATACCCTGAATACAAATTTGATCTCCATTTCTTCAAATGCAAATTTTATTAATTTAAATTTCGACCTTTTTCCATAATCAATTCTAAATAAATTTGAATTCCACCATTGTGCCAAAATTTAATTTCGTAAATTCAAGACCCAAAAAATCCTAAAAATACCAAAAATACATCATTTTGATTAGTTTAATACTATAAGCCCACTTTTGACCTGTATTCCTTTAAAACCAAATTTATAAGTTTAGAATCCTCCACTCTGTCAAATCCAGTTTCAAATAAATCCAAACTCCTTTGTTCACCGAAACCCTATTACCACCTGTATCCACTTTATCTCCCTGAGTCCATCTACACTTCCCAACTTCGCACTACCACCTTCAATTCTAGGAAAACCTAAACAACCTCGACGAATATCTTATTCTTAAAAATCGACGCCGTCCACACATTCATTGCTCGCCAAAATCCGTCGTCACATATTCAACCTCGCCATCTCGAACTCATTAATCCTAATCTTAATTTCGCTTAGCGCGGATCGTCGCCGACGCACCGTGATGGCCAACCCTCTTCCTCTACGTCCGATGGTTAGTTCCTCTCGCCTCTCCTCTCGGTTTGACCCCATAAGAAGAACACCAAGAAAAGAACACCCGCAAAGAACCGATGTAAACAATGGTATCGAGCGGAAAAGAAAAGAAAAGAAAAGAAAAGGGAGGAGATCGGGCTTACCGTGCGCTGCCGCCGCTTTTGCCGGATGGGTTGTCGGTCGTCTCGCAGACGCCGCGCCACGCCGCCCGGGCTGGGCCGCCGCCGCCTTGCTTCGCTTTTGCCTCCCTTCGGCGCGCTCGCTTGAAGCGTGCTACCGCCGCCGATGTCGCTGCAGGCTGCCGCCGCTTCGAGCCGCCACTCCTGCGCCGCGCCGCTGCGGCGCACTGTGCCGCTTCGGGTTGCGCCATGATCCCACCGCCCGCCTCTCGGTGCGCCACCGCGACGCCGCCGCCGCCACCGCCGCCGCTCGAGCTCCCGCCTTGCACCGCCCGCTGCGGGCTCTCGCCGCCGCTTACGCCGCGGCCGCGCCCGCTGCCCCGTCTTGCCGCCGCCCGCTTGGGGTTTTCGGCGCCGCCGCCTTAGCCCGACCGGACGCCGCCTCTCACCCGCTCACGCTTGGGTTTTTCGGCCGAACGGTTAGGGTTAGGGTGGTTTGTTTTTTATTTCGGACGTGGAGGATCTCGGCCGTCCGATTAGATCGGACGGCCAATTCTTTTGCGGGCCGTGCGGGCCGTGGGCATGGGTGAGGAGGCAGGCCGTGGGCCGCGACTCCCATGCGCGCCTGGGCCAAAATTTGGCCACATGAACAGTAACCCGAAATTGATGTTTTATTGTTTTTCAGAAGCATTTTTTTAGTGAATTTGATTGAAATTTGATTCAAAATCTCTGTAAATTTTTGCACCAACGTGTTAATTTTTTCAGAGATTAAATGAGTACAGTATAATGCTTCTGAATGATGAATTATTTTTAGAATAATTACGCTTTCACGCAAAAGTTAATGATTGATTAATTTTCATTATTAAATTCGAACCAACGGGAGAATTTAATTTTGGAAAAACAGATAAAATTTACAGTTAATTGTGATATTGTTATTTTCTGACCAACGTTGATAATAACATTATTATAATTTTTAATTGAAGAGTTTTTATGCATTATTTCTATTTCTGCCCAACGGTGATGTAGATTTAATGTATAAATAAAATTGTATGTCGTATTTTTGACCAACGTTAAAATAAGGCATATAATTTTGCTGTTAAAAGTATTATAATTTTAATTGATGATTTTACGCATTATTTCTATTTCTGCCCAACGGTGATGTAGATTTAATGTGTAAACAACTGTATGTTTTAATTTTAACCAACGTTGAAAACAAGGCATGCAGTTGTTGTTATTATTGTTATTATAAATGTTCTCACTATATATGAATTATAACTTCAGGAGGATACAACTTGATGGGTTGTATCAGAGAGATCCCCACTCTCAAAGGAGATAATTATGGAGAGTGGAAGAAAAAGATAGACTTAGCGTTTATCCTGGCTGAGGTGGACTGGGTCCTCACTACAGCACGTCCCACTGAGCCTATGGCACCGGTGAGGGATCAAAATGAGGATAATACTTGCTTGCGGACTGCATGAGGGACTTTGCTCTCATAAAGATGTCATATGATCTTGATCATAAAAAGTGGGTCACCGCCAACAAGAAATGTTTGGTCAGTGATAAAGAACCCGATTGAGCCTGCAATTGTGGGCTCAATCTCAGAGTGTGACACTGTCACAGAGTACCTTGATAAAATAAAGAGTCAGTTTACTTATTCTTCAAAGACTTATGCTACACAGCTGATTAAGCAGCTTGTGACAGAGAGGTATTCTGGTGATGGCAGTGGCATAAGAGAGCACATACTAAGGATGTTGGTCTTGCTATTAAACAAGATGAGCTTTATTTATTGTCACTTCGTGAAAGTGTGAATTCTGTATGTGATGTGAATGAGCGTATATCCTCGCCTGAGAATACGAACAGAAAACGAAAGAGAACCCATAATGAATCGTCGAAATTATGGCACTCGTCGCTTAGGCCATATTTCGAGGGGAGAATAGAAAGACTAGTTAAGAATGATATTCTTCCTCTATTAGAGTTCTCGACTTAGAACAATGCAGAGAATGCATTAAAGGAAAATATGTAAAGAAAATTAAGAAAGACGCCAAAAGAAGCACATGAGTTTTACAAATTGTTCACACAGACATTTGTGGACCTTTTCCTGTGAAAAGTGTGGATGGATATGACTCGTTCATAACATTCACGGATGATTACTCCCGTTATGGATATATTTATCCAATCAAAGAAAGAAATGAAGCCTTGAATAAATTCAAGATATTTAAGGCTGAAGTTGAAAACCAACACGATTTAAAGATTAAGATAGTCCGATCCGATCGTGGTGGGAGTACTACTGATCGACATACCCCATATGGACAAGTTCTGGACCTTTGCAAGGTTTTTACAGAAAATGGAATAGTGGCCCAAGATTCTACACCGGCGAACCTCAAGAAAATGGAGTAGGCGAAAGACGCAACCGCACTCGATAGATATGGTGCGAAGCATGATGAGCTACTCCACACCGCCGCTGAGTTTATGGATGGAGGCGTTGAAAACCGCCATTCATATCCTCAACAGAGTGCCTAGTAAGTCGGTGCCCAAAACACCGCACGAGATGTGGATGAAAGAGTTCCTCACTAAACCACTTACGTGTGTGGGGAGTCTGCCGAGGCTAAAGTATTTAACACAAACCTTGGGAAACTTGATCCCAAAACAAGAAGTTGTCATTTCATTGGCTACCCCGAAAAGTCAAAAGGTTTTCGTTTCTCCGTCCGCATATATACAAAGTTTGTAGAAACGAGACACGCTGTCTTCTTAGAGGATGAAATGATGAGGGGAGCATGGTAGCTCGAAGATTGACCTTGAAGAGAAGCGGGCGTGTCGCCCACTCCGATGATTCAAGAGCCATTCTTCGCACTACCGCTGTTGCACCGACGGTGCAAGACATCTGTGGTGCCGGACTGTTATTGTTCCTCCTGTGGCAACAATAAATGAGAATGAAGAACCTGTTCTTCAGGATCATATAGAACCAATTGCCACATATGAGGGGAGCAACAACACCTCAAATGTAAGATGTACCAAATGTGGAGGCCCCGAGGAGGTCTCAAAGAATAAGAAGATCGCTATTTCGATGATTATCGATTTATCATACAGAGGAATTTCAAATGGAGGATGATCCCACCTCATTTGAAGAAGCCATGAGAAGAAAATTCCTCAAAATGGCTTGAGGCCATGGAAGAGGAAATGAGGTCCATGAAGGCTAATAAAGTCGGGACTTGGAAATTATTCCTAAAGGAGCCAAAACAAGAGGGTCAAATGGGTCTACAAGACAAAGCTTGACTCCCAAGGAATGTAGAAAGATACAAAGCGCGACTTGTGGCAAAAGGCTTTACGCAAATAGAAGGGATTGATTACAATGAGACCTTTTCTCCGGTCTCATGTAAAGATTCCTTCAGAATCATAATGGCATTAGTTGCACATTATGATTTAGAGTTACATCAGATGGATGTAAAGACGACATTTCTTAATGGGGATTTGGAGGAAAATATTTACATGGCACAACCGAAAGGTTTTGTCGTGGAAGGAAATGAAAGAATGGGATGCCGCCTAAAGAAATCAATTTATGGGTTAAAGCAAGCTTCAAGACAATGGTACTTGAAGTTTGACAGTACAATAAGAAAATTTGGGTTTAAAGAGAATGTAGAGGACAACTGTGTTTATGCAAAGTTTAAAGATGAGAAGTTTATCTTCCTAATCTTGTATGTGGATGATATCCTCTTGGCTAGTAGTGATGTCGATGCCTCTCGGAGACAAAGAAGTTTTGTCCTCAAACTTTGATATGAAAGATCTTGGTGAAGCTTCGTTCGTTCTAGGGATCGAAATTCACCGGGATAGAAACAAAAGGGTATTGGGACTGTCACAAAAGGTATACATAGAGAGAGTATTAAAGAAATTTGGTATGCATAAATGTAGTCCTTCACCGCACCTATAGTCAAGGCGGCGGATATGGGGATTTTCAATGCCCCAGAACCAAGATGAGATCGATCAAATGAAAGCGGTTCCATATGCTTCACCGTCGGAAGCTTGCGGATGCTCAAGTGTGTACGCATACGACTTAGCGTTTGTTACCGGTTACTTGGCGATTCGAGTAATCTCGAATAGAACATTGGAAATTGATAAAGAAAGTCTTGCGTTATTTGCAAGGCACAAAAGGCCTCATGATGACATACAGAAGATCAGATTCACTCCATGTAGTGGGGTATACAGATTCTGATTTTGCGGGAGATGATAGAAAGTCTACATCCGGATATGTATTCACTCTCGCAGGAGGAGCTATATCGTGGAAAAGCTCAAAGCAAACCGTCACTACATCATCAACAATGTATGCCGAGTTTGTAGCATGTTATGAGGCTACAGGCGGGTGAACGGCTTAAGAAGTTCATACCGGTTTAAAAGTGGTTGACGACATCAATAGACCACTTAAGTTGTATGCGATAATGAACCCGCAGAATGTATGCCCACAACAATAAGTCAAGTGGTGCGCCAAACACATTGACATAAAGTATTATGTTGTGAAAGATAAAGTTCGGGATCAAATTATAAGCCTTGAGCATATAAGTACCGCAAAGATGTTAGCGGATCCGCTTACTAAAGGCTTACCACCCAACGTGTTCAGAGAACATGTAGCCGGCATGGGTTTAAGGGAAAGCCTATGATTCCTGGACTAAAAGATGGCCCAAAAGATTAAAGTAACTATTTCAGAACAGAGAGGTGTATTGTGGATGTTGAATCTATCGGCGATTGACCGTGACGATGAGACATGTTCTATGCACCAATCTGTGATGGAATGAGTAAAGTCAAAAATAATTAAAGATAAAGTATAGAGTGAGATCAAGGGGGAGAATGTTAGAGTGATCTCAGGGATTTGGCCCAACGGCCAAATCCCAACCTTCTCCTTGACCGCTACGATCGGGGCGCCCACCCAATAGGTCAGGGCCCCTCGCCGCCGCCATATAAATAGAGGTGGGGCCGGGTGGCACGCATCCCAAGGTTGACCGTGCCGCCTCCACTCCCCACCGACAAACCCCGAGATCCGATCTGTGGGGGCGCTCCAGCGACGGGAAAACCCCACCAGCGACCGCCTCTACTTCCAGGAAGATCACCGCCGCCAGGGAGTCACCGCCGAACCGGGACACGCCGCTCTCCACCGACCGTCGCTGCCCTAGCGCAGATCGTCGCTGACGCACCGTGATGGCCAACCCCTCTTCCTCTACGTCCGATGGTTAGTTCCTCTCTCCCTCTCCCTCTCGGTTTGACCCCATAAGAAGAACACCAAGAAAAGAACACCCGCAAAGAACCGATGTAAACATAGTCCTGCCTTCACCACTTCAGACTCACTTGATTCGGACTGCATTGCCATTGTCCTGAGCCTTGAGCTGTCGTTATTGAAGCCCCGTTTGGAACGGAGAGGTTTGGTAAAAAAATCTAGAGAGACCGTATATTGCAAATTCTTGAGACAAAGATAGTTACAGGGGGAACGTTCTGAAATCTCAAGCGTCCAAGCTTAAAGGTTAATCAACAAACTTATAATAACGAAATCACATTTTTTTACTGAAATTTTGGAAAACACGCGAAGCCTTGTATCGATCTCAATTCAGAGCATGCTGTCTGCCCGCGACGGCAGCCGCCGGAAGAAGTTGCTGGGCACGGACGGCAGCCTGCTGCGGAACCGCGGGTGCCGTAGCAGGTACAGCCCGGCGACGAGCGCCACCACCCGGAACGGCGTGACGTAGAGCACCACCGCGGCGATGAGGCAGAAGATGACGAACAGGCACGTCGCCCTGGGGTCGCGCCAGCTGAGCAGCGACTGCAGCCTCTCCCCCTGCGTGGCCATGTCGCCGACCACCGTCTGTATCCTGCCCGCCACGCTCCGCAGCCGGTCGTACCGCATGTACACGACGTCCTGCCGCCGCGACGTCGGGAACGTGTCGAACTCCTCGTCGAGCTCGTCCGGGTGCACCGCCTCGGCCCACGACATCTTGGTGTCCATGTGCGGCGGGTGACGCGGCCGGCGCCGGTAGTTCCACAGTCCGATCATGAACATGTAGAGGAACACCGTGGGGAGGATGAGCTCCGGGTACCACACGAGGATGAGCAGGAGGACGTGCACCAGCGCCGTGGTCGCCACGTTCTTCCAGTGGCACACGTCGGCGAACCACCGCGCCGCTGCGGCCGCTCCCGAGAAGAGCGACACGGCGCGGAAGAAGTTGGCCTGAGGAGGGAAGGAGATCGGAGCCGAGGAGGTGGAGGAGAGGACGAAATGATGGGACTTGGGAGCTTGTCGAGGAGGAAGGGAGCCGGCTCACCGGGACCGGGAAGGGAAGAGAAGGGGTCGGTCGAGGCCCTATAGTAGGTGAGGCCGGGAGTGACTCACTGACACTGACCAACTGAGCCACTAAGGTATTTTATCATGAATTCGTTATTCTTTCTTGTTTATTCTTGTAGTTTCGTTGATACTCAGATGTTGTATTACATATTTGCATAGACAATCAGAGAGATAGATAGTAAAATCTAAATTAACAGATGTATTCTGTAATTTGTGTAGCGATGTTTTTATAATTTAACTATAGATTTGCAATAATGAAGAAACGAACTTGGCAATTGGTGACTCTCTTAGCCTCTTACGTACCTTATGCCTACATTAGACATAGAGGCAGACGCGGATCGCAAAGAGAGAGAGAGAGAGAGAGAGAGAGAGAGAGAGGTCGCAGCTAAGTACCTTGGTGATGATGCAGTGGCGAGGGTGTCGCGATGGTGGCTCGGTCAGGACGTGGTGAGCTAGGGTGCTTGACGTACGTCACGAGAAGCCGGTGATTGCGAAGGTGTGGCGAGGGTGTCACGGCCTTGGGGACTTCGGGGAGTTGGTGAGGGCGCGAGCATACGGCGACAGGCAACCCATTAGGGCAACAGAGAGCCTACAATGAAGGCGGCCCGGTGTAAGTCAACCCACCCTCTAGTTTCGTCCTGCCTTCACCACTTCACACGCACTTGATTCGGACTGCATTGCCATTGCCTAGAACTAAACACCATTGGAAAACATACTTTGTCCTGAGCCTTGAGCTGTCGTTATTCAATCCCTCTTAAGCCCCGTTTGGACCGGAGAGGTTTGGTAAAAAAATCTAGAGCGACCGTATATTGCAAATTCTTGTTAGACATGCACTTATTTGTTATTCTTGAGACAAAGATAGTTACAGGGGGAACGTTCTGAAATCTCAAGCGTCCAAGCTTAAAGGTTAATCAACACACTTATAAAAACGAAATCACATTTTTTTACTGAAAATTTGGAAAATCTGAAGATGCCCAACACGCGAAGCCTTGTATCGATCTCAATTCAGAGCATGCTGTCTGCCCGCGACGGCAGCCGCCGGAAGAAGTTGCTGGGCACGGACGGCAGCCTGCTGCGGAACCGCGGGTGCCGTAGCAGGTACAGCCCGGCGACGAGCGCCACCACCCGGAACGGCGTGACGTAGAGCACCACCGCGGCGATGAGGCAGAAGATGACGAACAGGCACGTCGCCCTGGGGTCGCGCCAGCTGAGCAGCGACTGCAGCCTCTCCCCCTGCGTGGCCATGTCGCCGACCACCGTCTGTATCCTGCCCGCCACGCTCCGCAGCCGGTCGTACCGCATGTACACGACGTCCTGCCGCCGCGACGTCGGGAACGTGTCGAACTCCTCGTCGAGCTCGTCCGGGTGCACCGCCTCGGCCCACGACATCCTGGTGTCCATGTGCGGCGGGTGGCGCGGCCGGCGCCGGTAGTTCCACAGCCCGATCATGAACATGTAGAGGAACACCGTGGGGAGGATGAGCTCCGGGTACCACACGAGGATGAGCAGGAGGACGTGCACCAGCGCCGTGGTCGCCACGTTCTTCCAGTGGCACACGTCGGCGAACCACCGCGCCGCTGCGGCCGCTCCCGAGAAGAGCGACACGGCGCGGAAGAAGTTGGCCTTGCTCCGCCGCATGCTCCACATGTGGGACTCCACGTCGAGCATGTACTCCACCACCTCCCGCCGCAGCGGAGGCTCCGCGCGCCCCAGCCGCGCCGCCACGGCGCCCATCGCTTGGTACCGGAGCGCGTCCAGCTGCGTCACCGTGAACGGGTGAAGGTAGTGCATCTTGGGGAGCAGCGGCTGCGTGTAGAGGTGCACCATATTCATCAGCGACAGGCAGGTGAACCTCACGGCGAGCCGGAGCTCGCCCATCTTCTTGACCCCCGACGGTTGCAGCACGATCAGAGGGTACGCGTGCGTGTATACGCGGTCGGTCCCCAGCGTCGAGAGGCGGATGCGGATCTTGCCGATGCGGGCGTCCCTCGCCGGCGGGCCGCTGCCGCCGTTGCCGTTGCCGAGGTGGCAGTTGTCGAAGACGCCGATGGTGATGACCGTGCACGGGTCGAACACCTCCCACGTGTACTGCTCGTTCCACGTGGGGCTGAAGGTGCCGAGCATGGTGCGCGTGCGCACCCACTTCTGACCGTACTTGGCGACGCAGTAGGCGTCGGTGGTGCCGCGGCCGTCGTGGTTCTTCATGGGCTGCAGGCCGGCGGCGCCGAGGATGCCGACCTCGAGCACGCCGACCGGCGGCTTCCAGAGCTGCCGCGCCGTGGGGCGCGTGTCGCTGATGTACATGGTGGACTCGTCCATGACGTGGTAGGCGCCCTCGAGGCAGGCGCGGACGTGGACGCGGCTGGAGAAGCGGAGCTCCCGCCGTGTCTCGCCCTCGATGGCGCCGCCGATGCCGAACTTCTCGAGGTCGAACCACCGTGATTGGACGAACGGCCGGTGGTCGAGCCGCTTCTCGAAGATCGTGAGCGGCAGCACGACGCGGCCGAGCAGGTCGTCCTTGCGCGGGGTCACCCGGTCCTCCACCGTGAGCACCAGCTGCTCCTCGAACGGCTCGGCGACGACGAACACCAGGTCCTCGTTCCACCGCGGGTTGAGCGTGGCCGCGGGCACCACCGACGTCTTGAGGATCTGGTTGCCCACCTGCGCCTTGACGAACACCTCCGGTGCGCGGCCGCGGGCCTGCGGCTGCACGTCCTGCGCCTCGATGACATTGACGCGGAGGTACCACAGCTTGGGCGAGACGTACGCCTTGGAGCGCACGCTGGCCACGCCCTCGCCGCGCACGGTGGCGGCGTCGGAGTGCCAGGCCTCCGGGAACGCCTCGTCGGCCTGCGTGCCGATCCAGACGGCGAGCATGAGCTCCCCGCGCACCTTCCCAACGTCCCCGCGCCGCTCCTGGAGGCGGTACCACTGCGGCGCGAGCGGGCTGTCGGGCGGCACCCGCGTGGGCACCTCAGCGAGGTCGAACACCACCTTGCCGACGTAGTCGTCGCGGCCGAGCATTTCCTTGTCCTTGAGGAACACCTCGAGGACGTTGGACTGGACGCGCGACTTGGAGAAGGCGAACAACTGGTCCCACTCCGGGTTGGCGCGGCGGTCGTAGTGCTTGGTGGTGCCCTTGTAGTTGCCGAGCTTCACCTCGACGTACGGGTCCATGGGCGCGCCGGTGATGGGGTTGGGCGGAAGGTCCTTGGCCTTGACGACGCGCACGTACAGGAAGAACATCTGCTCCACGAGGTCGTACGTGCTCGACGGCTTCTCCATGCCCATCCACCCAGCGATGCCGCCGCCGACGGCAGGGCGCCCCGGCCCCGCCGCGCCCTTGGGCCATTGCTCGCCGAGCAGCGGGTTCGTGTCCTTGAGCCGGAAGTCCTCGTGGTGCGGGTCCTCGTGGCGGCCGCTCATCGTCGATAGATCACCTCAAGCTGATGGATGAGCTTTGAACTACGTAGGGAAGACGTACGTACTGCTCTGCTCCATTACAGCAACAAAAACACAAGAGAATATAACATCACGCACACATATCAGAAAACTCCATGAAACAAAAGTACATGTTCACTACTGTATCACCATTGATCATCTTTTCTAACTTACTGTTCCAAGGAGCGTGAGTAGAAACTTCTGAAGCTGGTTTGCAACACGTACTCTGGTGAGAACTAGTCAGTAACAATGGCGTGATGAGGCATTTATATCTAGAAATTAGTGTACATGGCTGGAGCTAGGCAACATGTACTACTACTAGCAAGAACGAGAAAGCTTGCGCTGGAATGGCTCTTTTGCCTCGCGAAAACATGCACGCATGCGGGGGCGCTTTGTCATGCACGGGAGCAACTTTTGGTCAGGCAAGCGTACGTATGGTCGACCACCGTGTGCTGGGGATCCGGGAAGCCTCGCCGGCAAGCAAAGCGGGGGTCACCGTCGCGTCGGCGGAGACCCCGGCGAGAAGGAAGGTATACAAGAGAGGAGGACAGGAATCGACGGCCTGGGCTCTAACAAGCTAGCCAAACCTTTTGCTGTATGTTTCGGTTTATAGATTTTTACTACGGCTTATGGATTTTAGCCTATTCGTGAGAGAGAATATGGAGTAACAGAAACTACGTACGGTTTTGATCGATATAAATGAAGTCGCTATAATGTGTACCATAATTAACTTGTAGACCTTATCTTGAAAAGATATTTCGTTTAAAACCAAGTTAAATGTAGAAGAATCGAAAAATAGATTTTGGCAGCTGAAAATAAAATGCTCAATTTTGCCTTTGTGAGAGAGCAAGGGATACGGGGTTCAGCTTCAGCTCGCTTCTGAACATTTCAGAGAGAAGCTGTGTGTGTACTACTTACTAACTTTCTAGGGTTCTTTTAGGTCGAGCAGCCAGCCATGGGAAACTAAACAGAGAGGGATCAGAGGAAAAGATGGCGATCTAAAGACCGATCGATCGATCATGTGTCGAAAGGTGATTAAAAGACGAGCGAGCGGTAAATGAAGATATCCACGGCGGGAATAGATTCTTTGGTTCGTGGAGTGGGCTTTGCTCATACGTACCCTCATAGCTTCTTCTCTTCGTCAACCTTTAGAACGCCTTGCTTCGGGGCAAGGAACCTCGCACAGTGGATCAATCAGAGATGTGCCAGTGCCAAGGTAATTTCCGGCTTAGCGGTGCTGTCTGGTGCATTTCAATTGTAAACAGCAGCAAAGTTAGTGTTCAAAAAGTGATGTCGCCATTGAGCTAGCAATGTACGCATTGAGCCGTTGATAGCTAAAATCGACTAAATTTCAGAGAAGCGTGTTCCCAGTTGCCAATTGAAGTAGTTGATGGAGCATGTTTTTGCTATGCACTGTGTATACAGAGAGGAAACAAAATGCATGGTACAGTGCATGAAACTCAATATGGTATCAGAGCCAAGAGGTCCCGAGTTCAAGACCCGGCTGACGCGATTAAAAAAAATTAATTACAGTCCACTTCTATTCCACGTATTAGACCTAAGAGAGCTATGCACGTATTATTCCACGTATTAGGTCTAAGAGATCCGGCTGAAACTCAATATGCTATGCACTGTATATACAGAGAGGAAACAAAACGCATGGTACAGTGCATGGCATGTGTTGTATAAGCTTAACAAGGAACCAGACGGAAGTTGCCTTTATTCCATGCCGGGGGTGGTACTAGCAAATGTGCGTGTGGTGTCGAAAGGCTAGCAGGGAATATATTCTTGTCTCGCCACCGTTTACTTGTAAGTTTGAAACCGTGGAAAAACACGGATCCTGAGCTCTGAATAACAGGCCTATTCTTTTTTACGGCGGTTTATGGTTTTTGGCTGAAATTTTTAAATTTTAGCTGTTTACGGTACAGATTATGGAGAGATCGATACCTATTTGCAATTTTGACTGGTATAGATGTTAAGCTTTTAACGTATACTACGTTTAACTTGTAGACCTCATCTTGAGAAAATACTCCGTTTAAAAGTTAGGTACTGTAACGGCTGCGAAAAACCAGCCGGCTTATGAGCTGTCGAAATCTGGATGGGCTGTGTCTGTACAGCTTATATGTATATGCCCCAGGGGAACTATATAATACTTGGCAGACGATTTCATGGTTGAATCGAGTCGCAGCTAATTAAGATCCTCTGCTTCAGGCAAGCAGTATGGATAGATGCAGAGTATGCGATCATAAATCTGGCCCAACAAGAAAAAAGGCCCAGTTTAGTTTCTAGCCCTGGCAACTGAAACAGTGCAGAGCTAACTAGGATTAAGCTAGCCATCAATTATATTACCAAAGTAAACCTAAAACGATCTACCACATTCGGTTTTAAAGGTAGAAATTTTCACGTTAATCGAAGAAAAAAGAGAAATATTCGTACCATTGATCGTTGTGGGTCTAAATTATAACGTTCTAAATTAAAAGAAAGAGTCCATGTCAAATACAATCCAAAAACTAACTGAAATTCAGAATAAAAAGTAAAATAAAAATAGCAATTTTATTTCCATATGAACTCCTAATTAAAATTAAGTAAAAATAATTCAGAATAAAAATTAAACAAAAATTAACAATTGGATTTGTATACGAATTCCAACAACAAAATAAATGAAATTTGGAATAAAAATAAAATAAAATTAGCAAGTTGATTACAAGATGAATTCTAAATTAAAATCTCTAAATAATTGTAAATCACAATAAAAATTGATCAAAAAATAGAAATTAGAGCAATGCTACATCAGAATCTCCTATCCTCCAGTTACTCATTTGTAGGATAGGATCGTACATGACAGATTCGGGTAGTTATAAAGGTAGCTAAATTAAGAATTAGATATTTTGTTTAGATTGTACATAGGCCTGTTTGTTTTACATTCTAGACAAGCTAGCTACTTCTAGTAGCCAAAATCTCTCCCAAACAGTCCGACTTTTGGACCGACTCGAGAATCGAAAATCTAGAAAGGCACAATTGTCTTGTGATCGAGAAGCTGCAATACCCGAGCTTCTCATGATTCTGCGACTAATGCCACTTAAAATTGAAGTTATTTACATAAATGCCATTGCACAAAATCGACCGCCCCCCATCGCCCGTCCCGCCTCTCCTCCTCACGCCTCCTCCTCCACCTCCCCTGCCCCTCCCGGATCCCCGCCGCCACGCCGCCCCCCTCCCCGCCTGGCCCCTCCTCCCCACGCCTCTCCTCCCTCCCCGTCGCCCCACCCTCCCCTCCCAGGCGCCCTCCCCGGATCATGCGCCCCCTCCTCCCGGCCCGCCCACCCCGCTGCCTCCCCGGATCCCCGGTACTGTTGCAAAACATTGTCCCTTTGCTTGAGTACCAAATTGTCGACATGCCCGTAGAGATCATGATACCCATACCAAATTGTTAAGAATTCCTGCCTTAGGAAATGTTATGCATGGTTGTGTTTGAAATTTCTGTTTGCCTCTTGGGTATTAAATATTGTCTACTTGTCGATATATGCTCATTTGTGCTAAACCGGATAGCACTTTGACTTTGCATTCTGCCACTTCAACGATATTTGTCCGATCATGTGTATGCACATATTTCTTCTAAGAAATGCATTTTGAGGAACATATCTTATGTTTGTTATTTGAAGTGCGACCAAATGAAGAGAATACATATGCGGACATTGAAGCGGTTTACGGTGCTTGGAAACAGAGTATGGAATCAGCCGGAAGCCATGCTTGCATCTCCTGCATCCTAATCTGATGCTTTCCAGCCAATACTATTCTTTGATCAGAGTTTTGCATGAAAAATTGTATGTTGAGGCCTGCAGAAAGATATGTAACTTATGAATTCTCATTGCTTAGGCATGTAACTTTAATCATGCTGTAATTTCTACTATCGCTCGGATAGATATGCCGAGGTTACCGAACTTTTATTTATTTGCTTAGACAGATAGGGTGTATGGGAATCTATCAATAATGAGAACCGATTGCTTCACTTCTTGTTATTGTCTGTAATGCTTCTTTTGTAATTTATAATGATAGTATCATATTGGTGTTTGGGTTGTTTGTGAAAATTGCGACGTGCTTTGGCTGACGATGATGACTGAATGATCTATTTTTTTAAATAGTCTATTTTTTTATTTCGAATTACAGTAATATACCTGTATTTTTTCATTTAACACTAATATTTTTAATATTAGTTTTCAATGTTTGAACTAAGTACTACAAATTTACTGACATTGATATCTCTTCTATCAATACATAATCGGACATCAACTCACCTAAGCGCATTTCGGGTAGTTATAAAGGTAGCTTTTAGGTACACCATAAAATATGCGGAGGAATATGACTGGTTAGATATAGGATTTGCTCCTTCTGCATAACAAGAGAGATACATCTGGACCCCTCATGTAGTCGAATAAAGAAAGTGCATGGCCATCCACGAGTGGTAGAAGAGTTGACCATCTGAAGGTATCAATCACTAGATCGAGAAAAAGATTGAACAGTCCATGTATGATGCATTTCTCAGCTATAGTTAGATCATATATCGTGAGGCAAAAGGAAAATATACAAACAACAGGTCGATAGGTTCAACCGAATATCAACTGATTGTATAGAGATAATGACTGGTTGTGAGCTGGTTGGACATGTCATAAACTGGTCCATGAACTGGTCGTGACCATATACGATCTGATCGTAATATGTTATGTGCTGATCGTGAGTGACTAAGACATGGTTACAAATCATATTGCATAAAGGTTCATCCAGATTGATCTTTGTGTATATTTGGGGGTCGATATGTCCTGCTAGGGGCTGCAACCGACCAGTGATTGGAAAGATACTTTTGAGTTACAACTGAGCATACATGAACCCAGGGGCAGAGCTAGGTTGGAGCAATGCCCCGGGCGGGACTAGAGCATCATGGATAGCATTTACTACATATATAGTATTTTTTTTAAAAAAAATTATAATGGGATTTTGATCTTAGGCTCAGGTCGAAGCCCAGCGACCACAGGCTTGGATCCGCCTTGCGCATGAATCTCTGGTCACACACTTAATATGTTAGAATAGTAAGAGTCCAGATGGTAGACTACAAGTGGGATACGATCTCTACTTGTATTGGAGAAGGATCCGATGGGAAGCTTTCGAGTAAGACACAATCTCTACTCGTATTGGATATGGATCCAGTGGAAATCTTTATATAAATGGGTGCATGGGTTATGAGTTGTGTGCATGCGTACGATAGATACACACCCATTGAAACCCTAGCCGCCACCTTTCAAAAACCCCTGCTGTGCGCGCTGGTGCTAACACACCATTGCATAGTGATTTTCTCTGGACGTGTGAACTTTGATAGAGACATTGTTGTTACTGTGGTGTTGATCGGGATGATCATGAGGAGGAGTTACTGTGGTGTTGATCGGGATGATCATGAGGAGGAGACGATAGACTCGTAAAGATCGACTACTACTTGTGGACGATGGACTGCTTCCACTACATTAACGTGAGATACATTAAACCGGGTTACTTCAACACTTCTTTCGCTACACAACGATCCATGATTTCTTAATCGTATAGCTTTCTAGTTTACGTGGTACAAAATTTTAATTTGTACTCATGCAGATACAGTACGGATTTTCATGCAGATACAGTACGGATTTTCATGCAGATACAGTACGGATTTTCATGAATGTCTTTGTGTGAAACTGTTAATCTTATGGTCTTCTTCAAGTCTTCCTACGATAAAAAAAAAGAAAAGTATGGTGCATAGTTAATGTCGAGGCAAACGAAGAAAACGTACTGCTTGATGCTAGTAGCCAGATATTATACAAACTAGCGTGGTGGCCCCGGCATCATCTGCGCGGATATCATTTTTAGAGTATATTTAATTAGGCTAGCGATACATATATGATGATAACAAAGAAACTATATCTAGAAAATAAAAGGTTACAAATCACATAGAAGAATTAAAACATTAGAATTTTAGAGCGACATTAGTTCGATTTAATTTTTATATTGGTATAATTGGTTTCATATATGATATTAATATATAAGTAGTATATGTTGAACCTCGACACTGGGACAAAGGCATGTGTGCTTCCAAGGAAGGCTCGCTGTTACGTACGTGGCCTGGGTCTGGTTGGGCTCACTGAAACGTTCTTCATTTGCCTCTCCATTCACCGGTTTGTCGCATGCATCACACTCATCTTACTGTCTCAAATAGCTCATTACGTAGCTCCTAAAGCAACTTTTCATTGCCCGTTTAGCCTACCTTTTTTCCGTAGTGGTTAGAACTTAGAAGAGCTTCGTGACACAAGCAACAAGCAACAGAGCTAAGCAACTCCTAATCCTATCCTCCAGTTACTCATTTGTAGGATAGGATCGTACATACGATGGTTGAATGCGTGTATAGGATTCGCTAAAGGTGCAGTAATAAAAGTAAAAACACTATAAGTTTTCTGTGCCCAACAAAACGTCAGCGCCGTGCGGTACACACTGGCAGGAACGCAGTTAGGGTATCCGTAATGTATAAAAATAAAGAGTCATAAGCCATCTTAAAATTGATCTTATACATTACAGGGTTGATCTTAAGCAGGTCATAAGTAAAAAAGATTTAAGACCGGTCCTTAAGCTAAAGACCTGATCACAAGCATTAAAATACAATTTTCTTTTAATCTTGTTGTTCTCTCTCCCCCTACCAGCCAACTACCAATAACCACAAGCATTAAAATACAATTTTTTTACTGCCGAGTAGGACCCTTGTTACAGCCAATCGGTGGCCTCAAACATAACGAGTCGACCTTAACAATTAGGTGGAGCTCACCTTAAAACCCATTACAACCTTATACACTCCTGATGCCCTTACGCAGGGCAAGAGTGATATGGGGCGTTGCAGCCGGCGTTGGCTTGGCATCTGAGAAGTACACCGCCAGTCGGCGAGGGATTTGATGAGGGCGACGTGCTGCGCGGCGTTGATGTTTGGATTGTATATGGACTTTCTCTGTTAATCAGATTCATTATAACTTGGATCTACTAAATTAAGAAGGGAGTGACTATTGCACAGGCGACTGAAATTTTTTTATCTTTCAATCACCTAAAGTTGCACTCTCAGTCACCTAAAGTTACATATGATTTTTTTAGGGTGGCTGCAACTTCAGTTGATTGAGAGTGCAACTAAGTGGAAATTTAGTTGCACTCTGAATCACCTGAAGTTGCAGTTGTTTTTTTAGAAGGAGGATGCAACTTTAGTTGATTGTGAGTACAATTTCAAGTGACTGTGAGATAAAAAAATTTCAGTCGCATTTGTAATAGCAAAACCGAATTAAGAATTAGATATTTTTGTTTAGATTGTACATAGGCTCTTTCTTTCAATCTGAGCTGTTATAATTTAAGCCCACCGAATTAAGGGTTAGATGTTTTGTTTTTCGTGAAAGTTTTTAGTATTTTTTCTTAGCAACTTTAAAAAATCTGTCATCGACTTTTAGTAATAAATAGATAAGAAAGGACATACTTCCGTGTATTTTTCTCTTGTTCGTTTTTCTTATTCTGTATCCTACCAAGCTACAGCTTACGATCCTCGATCAATACGACTGCTTATGCTACTAAAGTTTTAGCTTGTAAAGGAGTCAAGATCGAACGGGATCTCTGTCCATGTGAAACTACCACTGTATGTACCAGTTATATAATTGGCACTGACATCAATCACCTGATGATGATCACCTTTCTTCTCTACATCGTGTGTATATATATATATATATAGCTAACTAAACTAGCGCGCTGTGTAGCAGCGCTGGTTTCTAACCGCCGGGGCCTCTTGCCACGGCCGTCGGTCGGCTGGTGGTCCAAAGCGTGCTGAGGGTGCGGAGGCGGCCGAAGTAGTCGTCGACGGCGACGAAGCAGCGGGCGGACTGCCTGACCGTCAGTATCTGCCGGAGCGCGTGCAGCGTCTGCAGCCTCAGCTCATCTGCCTGCACCATGCACGCATACACACAGTTCATGTTTGCTCCACACAGTGCGTATATAATTCAGAGGAGCAAGAGCAAGCTAGGGTGCAAGTTAGTTTTGGTGAATTACATGTCTTAGAAAGGTCTCGAGGAGGCCAGCTTGTCCATGGCGAGGGACACGTAGTGCCCCATGTAGCCGGCCATGTCGGCCGGGTGGTAGTAGATCATCGGCGGCTGCAGCGCGTCGGAGGAGGAGACGACATCGGAGAGCGACCGGAGCAGCGCCTCCAGCTCGCCGTCCAGCGCGTCCTCCTCCCGCTTCGCCGACTGCTGCACGCCGCACACGCCCACCAGCTGCTGCTCCGTCAGGGGCTCGACGTGCCGGAGAACAATCTTGCGCACGCGACATTAAGAAAACAAATCAAACAGGAATTCGTCACGCCATCTGGCAACTAACTGTAAAATGATTCTGCACACACATTGACCTACTTCTACAAAGACACGGCAACAAAAAATAAAAATAAAAAGACATGGCAACAACTGACGACACATCAAGCGTACAACGTCGCTGTTTCAGTCTTGGTTACACATCGTCTGCATTATTGGCAACGCCATCGCGACGTCTCCGTCGAGCATCTAACACCTCGCGCGCGACTGCTGGATCCTGATCTCCACCTACTCCCTCCGTGCCACGCACATACGCGTCTAGCTTGGCCAAAGACTAGCTTCCAAAGCTGAACTGTTCCATCAGCTACTGTGACCCCCTACCTGCTACATACTTACTCATCTATCTAATCCATTACAGTGTAGTGCCTGTATAGCTACCTAACGTCTGACCATAGGGCTTATTCTTTTCGACTGCGGCTTACGAGTTTTGACCGAAATTTTTGAATTTGGCTGTTTACGATACAGATTACGGAGAGATCAATACTCATTTGTGATTTTGACTGGTACATATGTTAAACTTTTACTGTGTACTACGTTTAACTTGTAGACCCCATCTTGAAAAAATACTCCGTTTAAAAGTTAGGTACTGTAGCGGCTGTTAAAAGCCGACCGGCTTATGGCCTGAAGAACAGGCCCTATAGTACTTGCATCCTTAGCAATGTGTAAAATCAAATATTTTCCCAAAGAAAAAGTTTGCGCGAAGTTATATATCGCTAGCTACACAAAATTTATACCTTAGCGATATATATAACTTTCTCAGTGTTTTGGCTAAAGATCGATCAAGTGTATTATTATCAGCTATTATGCTAGTCCAGTGAGAGGAAAACCACTTATAATAGGCTCTAAAACAAATGTATTTAATTTTAGTGAGTTAATTAGGCGAGGAGGGTACATATGTACGTACCTTGATGAGCTCCGAGGGGCGGAAGCCGCCTATCCAGAGGAAGCAGCGCTCGGCGGCGCCCTTCCACAAGCCGGAGAGGAGGTGGAGCGGGTCGGCGCCGGCAAGCTTGGCCTTGTGGCCCATCAGCTCGCCGTAGTGGGCGGCGGCCTCGTCGACGTAGGGCTGAAGCTCGCCGTCCGGCCTGTGGTGCTCCTCCGCGGCGGCCCGGAGCCGGGCGATCATCTTGTGGTGCGCCTCCCGCCACCGCTCGTACTCCAAGTTGAACAATGCAGCATCTGTGCCATCGTGCATATGCATGCAGCATGCATGCATGCGCGTACGTACATGCAAGATCACAAGCACGCATGCACAGCCATCTTTTAATTAGAATCGAATTGGGAAGAGACTGAGAGTTATATACAGCATGCATGGATGAGATAAATTAAAGAAGATTTCATTTGTTGATGAGTTAATGGCGGTGGCAAATTAACCTGGGCTTAAAGTTCCACTACCCCAGAGTGCACCCTGCACACGAAGATATATACAGAAAACTTTGTAAGCGATTTGTTTCAGTCTGCATGATGATTTTGTTGAACTATAGTATAGACTGAAATTTCGATCGATAGAGATCTACATTCGAAAACGCTTCGATCGAGAGTATAACATTTCTCAATCCAAATCCTTTCTAAGATGATTCAGTTCTTTTTTTTTACCTGTGCTCTTGTCATTTGTATCTCCTGTTCTACCTGAACCAGCCTCATCCTGCCTGACTCTAGCTGCTGAATATAAGCCTGCAGTTGCAGTACACAACAAAAAAGGAAGAAGCTAGCTAGCACATCATGCTACATATCTTAAATTAATAAGAAAAAGGAATGTAACTTTCAGATCGAAAGAAATCAAATGCAAAGGCCATCACACAACTTTTCTTAGGTAGTAGGTTAACTATCACAGCTTTAAATATGTACCGTACTCCCCCATCTCTTTCTAGTTCTTGCTTCCAAGACTTTTCCTTCTTATTTTTGGAGGGCTGACTTCTAGATCCATTTGTTAATAATTTATTGTGCTGGCTTTTTTAGCGAAAATTAATCGAGCTGGTTAATTAATTGGCGAGCGATTAATTAGTCACCTTCTTCCTTAGCCTGCTCTTTCTTGCAGCCTCCCTATTCTGCGCGAGTCTTCTCAGCGTCTTGGGGTCCGGCGTCTTGGGCCCCTCTAGCTCTGAACTCGACGCTGCTGCTGCTGCTGCTGCTGCAGTGCTGCCGCGTTTGCCAGTACCACTCCCTTCTCTCTGCTTGTGATCGATCACAAATTGACACAAACATATGTGAGGACAAATGCATGAATGCTGCACACAATATATACACATGAACATGCACACGAGTGATCGAGCGTGCAGCGGCCGGCCGCCGGAGTGAAGAGATCGAGATCTTATTACCTTGAATGCTGCCTTGGAGCCCTTGCCTATGGCGAGCGGCCCGCCTGCCGCCTTCGAAGGCGGCGATCTCCTGGAAGAGCCGGCGGCATGCGGTGCCGATGAAGTCATGGAACCCTGAAGTCAGGAAGAAAAAGATCATATGCCTGCAGCGACGCAGGTCCAGCGCAAGTCAAGAAGTAACACAGCATGTGGACATCTTGTACTGCACATGTAAGAGAAATCGAAGTGTCGAGCTAGCCAAGTAGCTAGACATGTATACCTTTGGAGATGGCTCTACATGCATTGGCTGGGAGGGGAAGATGTTGAGAGTCTCTGCATGCACACAATTAGAAGAAGCACTCCGGCAAGCATCATGACTTTCTAGACACAAGCACATTAATTATATATGATATATTTCCAAGATAGCAGTGTTGATTTTGCAAATGCGTGTGCACAGGATCTTGAAATGTGCACTTCTCTTTTCACACGCCCTGGTAACTAGAACCAAAGAAAAAAAGTGGCGTAAAAATGGAAAAAGTGTGAAAAAAAGGTTCTTTTGCCTTCTTTTAGCATAAGATCTTGCAGCTATATCAGTTAGTGTTTGTTACGTGTCACTCTTCTCCAATTAGCTACTAGCTATGTAGCTGGAAAAATTCTTAGAAATTCTCCAATTAGAAATTGTTGGATCGTAAGGGCCTTCTAACCCCAAAAGCTAGTTAGCCAAGGAGGTGAGAGACTCTCCCACTTTTAAGTTAAGTCTCTTATCATTCCATAACAAATATGGGACTATTCTAACAATCTTCTCCTTCACATATTGGTATATATTAGCCCTTCACCGCTCTTTTACCGTATACCAACGGTCCCTCAAGGTCTTTTCACCATACACCGACGGTCCCTCAGGGTCACAGTCTATCAGACGTGCACACACTAGTGTCCATTAGGTCAGAGATGTTAGAACTGAGCTTTGATACCACTTGTTGGATCGTAAGGGTCTTCTTACCCTAAAAGCTAGCCAATGAGGTGAGGGACTCCTCTACTTTTAAGTTAGGTCTTCTACCCTTCCACAATCAATATAGGACTATTCTAACAGAAGTTAAAATGATAGATCAAAAGTAGGGTAGTTGTATCAATTGAGGAAGACACAATGATCCAAACGGCAAAAAGGAAGCAAAAGGAACGAGAAGATTGATCACCATTCTTACAAATCTAGCTATAAGCTAAAACATTTCAAGTCACAATATACTTATATGGACAAGTTTGCCAGACATGAACTTGTAACTGAAGGAAGCTTATGCATGACATATTCCCCTGTGATTTTTCTTCAAGGTGTGCTTAATTGTAATGGACCATGACGAAATACTTGTTAAAACTAAGAATGAACCTTTTAGAAAATTAAGTGGCTTATGCGGTTCTTGAGTTGATAGCTTATCTTGCTGGCCATCAAAGTAGAGGAGGGCTTGATCCAAATCAGATGGCATGTCATATCCTTCAGGATCCCTTCTCCTGCACTTTCACGAATGCAACAAAACATCAAAACTCTCCTTATTTCTATTTAGATCTTGAATTAGATAAGAAGATTCACTTGAAAGAGAGGGGATATAAAAAGTAAGAAACAAATTAGTGCTGGAATAAGCTTGCAGAACTTGAACTAATCCCTTTTTTATTAGTAGATTTGTTTAGCAAAAGGGAAAAAGAAAACTTCCACTACACCAATTATTTTCTCTTGAAATATCACTAGCTTCATCAGTTAATTGATCCTGCTCTTCAGAAAAAACGATCCCCTCTCCAATAAGAAGAACTAAAAATTAAAGAAGCAAAAACATGGGAGAGGTGAAACAATATCAATCGTTTACCTACAGCATCTTTCTTAGTTTGACAAAATCATCACATGAGCAAACAAACACGGTACCAAGTAGCTAAGGAAAACAGTCGATCATAATTAGCAAATCACGCTACTATGAGTTTATGATATGAGCAGCAAGATTCTCAAAGGGAAAAATCAGTTTTGGGAAACATGAACCTGTAAGCTACGCAGGCTTCTCTTTTGACAAAAGAGAGAGAACCAAGAAAAAGATGCATGGAGAGCTCAGTGATTGTGTTTACATGATGCTGCCATGGAGGGAGGAAGAAGCTTGGATCAAGCCTGAGCTGGAATGATAAGCCATGCAAATGCTTCCTAGCTTACACCAAATAATCGAGCTTGGAACTTGCTTCTTGATGATCACTTCACACATAATCGATCCATCTTGAAATGAATTGTATGTTTGCAACAGCCTACTAATCCAAAAGCCATCTCCTGCTTCTTCCCATCTGAGTCGCTATATATACGATGGATCGACGAACGGAGATGAGCAAAAAAAATGATCGGTAGCCACCTTTCTTTATTCTTCCCCCTTTTCTCGCGAGCTGACTTGCTCAAAATCCCTTGCGAGTTGTGGCCCTTCTCCTGACCAGAAGGTAGAGGATGACTTCTGGCTTGAGGAGTAGTTGCGCAAGAAAAAATAATGAAGGGAGCAAGTGGTCATAGAAGATTTGGAAAAGCTACATATCATTGGACTAAAAAAGAATAATTAAGAGATGCGATCGAGTCTATGTGAATCAGGTAGTTTTCGAGCGGTTCTACACTTGTTGTTTCGTTTCTCTTCGCATATAAATATTTCTGTCTGAAAGTGGATTCGGTAAATCTAGCCCAAGAATCAGTCCAAATGCACTATAGCTTTGGATCTACTTTAATTCATGGGCAGAAATATAAATTGAGGAGCTATTCCAAATTTCCAATGATACACATGATATAGAAAAAAAAGGGACCATTTTTGACAGTCAATTTCTATGTGTCTGTTAAAAAAGAGCCAAAATTTTCAAGTGGGTTTGTTGTACCTTAAATACCTAGCTAGGTGTGGATCTAGGTGATACATAATCAGGAAATTATTTTTCATATGTAAATTACCTAAACAACGGTAAAGTATATCTGATTTCTCTGGGTGGGGTTAGCTTAAATTGAAAGATGGCCGGGTTTCTTTTGTCCGTCCGACCTATTATTTTGGGTGATTTGGGTTAGGTGTCGTGTCATCCTCGAGCAGATAAATCCATTTCACGATCCCCATGATTCTTGTTTACGTGATTAATTAGCTATATATACTTGGTCAAGTGAACGAAAGACTGGCGTTACTCTCTCTCTCAGAATCATTATGCACGTTTTTGGTTTGGCTGAACAATTGATTAAAGTGAGTAATATCTTCTTGACTAGGCCGGCGCTCCAAGCCAAGGAAATGGTCAGGGTCCCTCTTGTAGTCATCTCGATGTCCATTAGAACACATTTTGGCTTGACTAGTTGTTGTGGAATTTCTGATGAATTTCTCATCATGACCATGATTAAATGAACTAGAAACATTAATAAGTGTGAGTTCATGTCATTATAGCAGCAGGACCGATTCTTTTTCTCCTTTATTTCCCGACACATTTGAGCAGAAACACATTGCTAAGTAGTTGTCTGTTTTTTTAGACGTAGTTGTCTGTTGTTAGACGTCCTACTGAAGGAGCAGTAGTAGGATCGTATGGCACAATCAAAGAGGGCTGAATAATTGTCTCTATTTTTTATCACCTGAAACTAAAACACAACGTAGAAAACCAAAAGAAAAACAATCTAAATTACCGAACGAAACAACGACCGTAGTTGTTGCTTGTATGTGGTCGTAAGCCTCTGTTGCTCTGGTCGTACGTGCTCGTTACGACCAGATGCTTTGTCGCTGACTGCTCATTACGACTAGACGTTACGACCACTCGTCCTGAACGATAGTCCGACCACTCGCTTACGACTGCTTGCTTACAAGTGCTCGGATCGATCGCCGACTCATTCCGATCGCTTGGCACGATTCGGATCGACCGCCTGATCGTTTCGATCGTCGCACGTGGTCGTGACTTCCTTCCGCCTGACAACTTCAGTTGTTCGACCACCGCCCGAGTGAGTACAAGCTGAAGACAAAACAGAGCACAGAGAATAGAGGAAAAGAGCGATGCTCTAGAAGTCGTCGGAGAACCTTTTCTGGAAAGAATCTGATATATTATTTCATCATCGTGTTCTTGGTTACAAAGCGCCTCACGGCACCACTAAAAATTTTCTCCACGAAAGTCCTAAAACCCTGTGTTCTAGCCTACAGCCTCCCCTGCTTTTATAGGCCAGCACACACAACGTGTTCAACTCAAATACCTCAAAACCGTGCCCTTAACCACCTGGACACGAACTCTATCTATTCCTCAAATCAAGGGACACGACACCATTCCTAACACGGGTTTTAACGACTCGTACAAGTCATGGATTCCATCCATAACTCCATACGACACACACGACAAAGCCTTCAGGATATCCCCTCATGTATCTCCATCGTGCATCATCACCACGTGCTCTCGCGCGAGCCCGATCACCTTGCGTGACACCTGGACCTTAGATTACCCCTCCTAGTCCCGGTCCTCCTTGTTACCGACTATAACCGTTTCCACGCCTTCACGCAACATCCACCTTGGACCTCCATGTGCTCCAGCATGATCTCAACCACCTCGCGTGACCTCCCGACCGCCTGGACCTCAGATTACCCCCTCCTAGTCCTGATCCTCCTCATCACCGAAGCCCAAGCTATTTCGTATGTCGACCGAGAGGAACTTTCGGCCAGCTTGTGCCCAAAATTACCCACCATACCACTGGTAAGTGAGGGTACCGGCTCGTTTATATCAAAGAAAAAAGAATTGATGCTTGGTGCCGGCAACTGCCCCTACCTCCGACAGTGACCTAGCTCGGTGCCAGCGACCACCCTGACCTTCGACTGTGACATTAGCGTACTCCGCTTGCGTTGCTTCACCCCTGTCCTCCGCGTCCCCCGCACCATCCCATTCTCCATCTCCGACTATCGCGGCACCCATCCCTCGCATCCTCGGCCGCCGTCCCTGTCCTCCGCGTCCCTGGCCACTGTCCCATTCTCTGTCTTCGCCTGCCACCACCCCTGTCCCTCGCATCCTCGGACACTGCTCCTGTCCCTCGCATCCCCCGGCACCCCCGTCCTCTACACCCCTGCCGAGGAACCACTTCTCCCTTATCCATTTAGATCTGAGAGCCCCTTTTTATTTGCGTTTGGATCTTAAGCATTTGTATCTGTATGTGGATAAACTCTTCTTCATTCAGTAACTAGTACTCATGTGTAAGGTTGTCAGTATCGCGACATGTATCGTAGTATCGTACGATCCTACAATCTTACCGGAGGTAAATGACATGGATCGCAATATGGATCGAAATAAGGTAGTATCACAGTGGAATCGCGATTCTACTCGTATAATCGTTAGGGTCGGGTAGGATCATAGTGGATTGTGATACCGACAACAAGCTATATTAGCATATGAAATTTTATATTACCTATTGCTAGTTTAAGTTGCACTAGTTTAATTTATTTTGTTTTGTTGTTTACACATTGTTCTAAGGTAAAAAAATATTATCTTCGACATATTGCATTTTTAGATTATTAGTTTATTAAAAATAATTAAAAAAGTTTCAAAAACCAACCTTAATTTAATATAACATAAATACGTGTACTTAAATTACAAAATTAAATTAAAAAACTACTATAGATTTGCATATTTAGAAATATAATTCATTTTTATATAAAATATATACACTTTTTAAATTTTGATAGAATCGTGATTCTACGATCCGATCCTGTCAGACGCAAAATGATCCTACCTGGGATCGTGATCCTAACAAGCTAGCTCACGTGTTGTTAGACTTTTGAATTTGTGAATAAATCTGATGGATTTGCGAGTCAATCCCTAATTTCTTCAAAATGCGATTTCTTAAAAAAAAGAATTATTTTTTGTCGATCAGATTGCTACTATGTGTAATCGGTTATTGCTAGATGAAAAGGGAACCAAATTAGGAATGAAATCGTGCCTATATGAACCGGCAAATGAGAAAGTTTTATAGGCCGTTCTTTTTGGCACTGTTCATCTTCATCACAAGTTGTGCATAAGCTGGCGTCACAGGCTGTGCCAAACGGTGGACGTTGGCTTTTCCAGGCAGTAGCCTTCCAGGACAGTCAGATAGAAGCCGGCTTATGCCCAAATCCAAGCTGTGCCAAAGAGGGCCTAACTGCTCCAGGACATGATCGAAGGATTAGTCTTCGAGGAAAAAACACATAATTTTAGATTCCATGAGAATATAACGTGACAAAAAACATCCAATCGGATCGGATGGAAATTTTCCTATGAGCGAGTACACGCAAAAAAATCCTTGACCTACCAGTGAAAGCCATCAATTGGTTTAAGTGATCTTAAAAAAAAAACTATTGACCTTTCAATAGGAGAATTTGATATTGCAGAGGGTCAGTTGCTTGCTTCGGCCACAGCAGAAGATATTGCTTGTAAAGCCATGGATTCCTATCCTTCGTACTTTCTTTGTCAATGACACAATAACCCCCTCTCTCATTGTGACAACAAAAGGGCATTAAAACATCAGTTTGTTAATGACGAGTTGCTGTTAATTTGTAAAGACTACATGTCTATCTACACGACTTGTATGGAGTTTAATATCTTATCCACCACAAGAGTGATGCCACACCTAGGAAAAAATCTTCACCATGTACTCTCTCTGTCCCCCAATAAGTTCAAAGCTTATCATACGCACAGATCAAAAATATTAAATTTAAAAAAATAATATTATTGAAACATACATACCCTTATTAAATGGCATATTACACCACTCTCTTATTTTTTAGCATTAAAGTAGAGATATACAGTGAAAATATTATAATAACTATACATTTAGTCTCCACAATGAATGCTTTGCCATTATACTCGGGGGATTCGCCCATAGGGAAGCCCTCCACGTCGCCCTCTTCCCGAAAAAGCCTCTAGTTTTTTTAAATCATGTACAATCCTCGGTTTTTGCAGAAAGACCCCTATCGCATCATTTTTGCGAAAAAACCCTTCACTTTTTGGAATTATGTATGGACCCTCGGTTTTTCCATGGAGGCCCTCCATTTACTGGATAAAACCCCACAGTTTTCCCAAAATTACACAGAGGTCCTTTGTTTTAATCGGAAAATCCATTCCCTTTCTTTGAAAATACGTACGGGTCCTTAGTGTTTTTAAGAAGCCCCTCTTACAAATTGTTAGCTCTTTTACTTCGGTCCACGTGGTAGCTAACGCGGCGTGGCATTTTTTGAAATTACATATAGGTCCCCGGTTTATTCAGGGAGGCCCTCTTTTCATGTGATAAAGCCCCGCGGTTTTCTCGAAAATACGTACAGGTCCTTATTTTTTCCTTTGCTTTTCCAAAATCACGTACGGGTCCTCATTTTTCCAAGGAGGCCCTCCTTTTACGTGATTAAAGCCTCACGGTTTTCCTAGAATTACGTATGGGTCCTTATTTTTCCAAAAAGACTCTACTTTTCTAAATTACGTACAGGTCCTTGATTTTTTCAGAAAAGCCTCCCACGAATTATCACTCTTTTGCTTTGGTCCACGTGGTAGCTAGTGCGGCATGTGCCGCGCTTCCGCTGCTAGTATATATTATGGGACGACGTTTTCTAAGAATGAGAACTTATATTACGAAACGAAGGGAGTAGTAATATATAGGTTAGAGGCTAGCAAATATCAAGTCGGAGTTTTTTTCCTCGATCGTTTGGTAGTATAACTGATGCGGCACATGTGGACAAGTCTTACAAGTTATGATGGTTATAACCATACTTGTCAATACCGTTCCGGAAGCCATACCGGTTTGGTTCTTGGAATAGTACGTTTCGGTACCGGTTCATACCGGCGTACCATTTCGGATTTAATATAATAATATGAGTATATATATTTATAAGTATATATTTGTTTAGTTATATATACACCAAATATCACTTGTAATATTATTTCATATACATAGTAGTACTATCAAATATAACATATATTTCAATAGACATATTATCAATTCCACCAGTATGGTCGGTATTAAAGCTGGTGTGGCCGGTATTGACCGGTATTGAGGCCGGTACAATATGTAGGGATACTTTGTACCGGTTTAGGTGCTGAATATATTGACCGGAACAGAAGGTATTGATAAGCCTGGTTATAACTTATAATGAAATGACTCAAGCTATTTCCATCTTATGAAACAAAATCAGAGTTTTCTCATGGTATAATATGTTTACATATCAACTTTGTTTTTTTTTTTGTGTTGCAACCTTCTTTTTAACTTCTTGCAACTTCGTTTTTATTTTAAGAGGAATGTTTACACATCAACTTGTTAAGTAATGTGATGCATGTCCTAATTGGGCCGTGAAAACCACGTCCAGCGCGTCCAGTTGGGCCAGATTCTGCTGCAGGCTCGCAGCCCAGCCGGGACCCCACGAACCACTCTCCCGTGCCCTTAATTTCCCCGCTAACTCTGGAACGCAAGATTTCGATCGAACGCCTCCCAGAGGCCCACGGGCTGGTCGGGGAACGATTCATCGACCCGCGCCACGGCCGCCTACTCCGCGCCGCCCCACCTGGTCGCGATGTACGGACGCCACGGCCAGGGAGGAGAGAGAGTTGCGGCTCGGCTCCTCCCCCGCCGCCGCTCGCCGGACAGGAGAGCAGGGAGGCGGAGGATGCGAGGGGAATGCGCGGCGAAGAGGAGCACTGCACTCTTATTTGTGCACCTACGTACGCCGAGCGACATGTGGGGCTTGGCCTTCATGCACGTACGCTGCGACGTCCTACGTGGCAGTGCTCACCGGCTTCAGCGTTAGTGGCCGGCGGCTCGATCGACATACCGCCGTCGGTGCATACTCTCGATCGAACGGGCATGATATATCGTGGTCTCCGGCACGGCCTTCATGTGGTGGCTCCCGGCGACAGCATGCGCGCGGACGGCGCTCCGGAGCGTCACTCATGCCCGCGTACCCGCCGCAGAGGGACGAGCTCGACACGTTTTACAACTTCACCGGATTCAGCGACATGAAGGTGCCCGGACTCCTCGGCTTAAACAGTACACTTTACGGTGCAGCCATTCCAGCTAGGGGCGCCACTCATGGTCAAAACCACTTCGATTTCAGGAGGTCTTGATAGTGTCGTCAATGCACGTATAACATCAAAAAGTAATGCCGCTTTCGTAGTAAAAATCTGGATTGCACCAACAGCTTGATCTCAAGTTAAAACCACTTACGGCTGTTAATTTCTATTGAGGAACCGTCGTTGGCGAGTCTAATTCGATCGATTCCTCTCATGTATTTCAACCCGAAATTTTCAAATCAAAATTTGAATTTAAAAAATTTCAAAGCAAATCGGTGTAAACCGGTATAACTCGGTGTAAATTGGTGCAAATTTAAATTTGGTCTAAATATTTGAGACTAGTTTATAGTCGGGGGGGTGCTTGGTAAAACCTATTTTCGATGGTTATCAACCGATTATCAAAACCCTGCTTGAAGCTGAAGGCATTGCCAGCAACCTTGCGCCCAAATTGTCCGTCAGATTGCGGGTGCCGGTTGTGCCCACCTCCGTTCTTGGGGATGGCGGACACGGCCCTGGCAGTGCATCAGCCCATGGGGCGCGAGGGGCCAAGGCTAGTGGAGATAAATATGGCCCTAAAACTGAGGAACTGTCGACTCTCCAACGATTCCAATTTTATTATTTGAATTTGATTGAAATTTGTTTGCCTTTAATTATTGAAACTTTTGTAGGAAACTCTTTGAAAATTGCAGTTGTGTTCAAGCTCGGTCCAACTATTCAGAAAAGTTTCAGCTTCCAAACTCATGTTCTAGTTTTGAAACCCTTTGAAACGTGCTTTGAAAACTCTCCAAACTTTCAAAGCAGATCTTGAAACGTGGCTGAAACTTGGTTGAAACCTTGAAATTCATTCTTGAAACATGAAATTTAAACTTGAAACCTCAAGTTTCAGTTTTGAAACTCTTCAAACCTGAAGTTTCAATGTGTCAGTTCCTGATGTTTCAAGCTTCAAACTAGTTCAAACTTGTCATTCCACACGCAGCCGTGCCAGAAGCCATGGAGGTCAACCCAGGGAAGCACCAACGACGCCCGCAGTTGCATCTTCGGCGCAACAGCGAAGGCTGAAAACCCTAGCCAGCTAGTACTCAACCTAGGCGACGGCGGCAATCCCTCACTCCTCTTTTGCTTGGGAGCCATTCCCGCTCGTAATGCTTGTGTACTAACAGATGTGTGAACTGTAGAATCTGTGGCTCGACAAATGGTTTCAGGTTGATGAATTGCGCGTGTTGGAATTCGAGAATGTGCGGCCGGACGATTGTCCCAGGTTGATGAATGGTTACAAACTGTAATTGAAACTTCAGATTGTCACTTGGTAAAAACAAAATGAATAGCCTGATGTGCAGCCTTATACTCTCGACAACAACACAAATTTGTCCGGTATTTCACTTGGCAATTTCTCACAATTTCAGTAGCGAAATCAACCGCTCACACACTGCAACCAAAGATGCATGCAGCCTACAGGGGCGTAGCTACCGGGGGAGCCTAGTGAGCCTTGAGCCTCATCTTCACCGGTGATAATTTTATACATAGTAAAAAATAGAGAGAGAAAGAGAGAGATTAATAAACCTAAAGAAAAACTAGCTCTCTTTAATGGAACTTCTCACCGCTTACATGCTCAACTGAAATCAAATCTTGCTCAACACATTCCCGTATGAAATGAAAGCGGGTATCTATGTGTTTACTCCTTCCATGAAAAACAGGATTCTTCATGAGTGCTATTGCAGATTTGTTATCCACTCTTAAAACTACCTTCTTTGCTTGCTCTCCTGTCAATTCACTGATTAGATTCCTCAACCACACAGCTTGACAAGCAGCGGCAGTGGCAGCCATGAACTCTGATTCACATGAAGATAATGCAACAGTCTTTTGCTTCTGAGAACACCATGCTACAGGACCCCCTCCAAAATAGAAAACCAGTCCTGTGGTGCTCTTCCTTTCATCAGGATCTCCTGCAAGATCGCTATCACTATAGCCCACCATATCTCCTTCTTCTCCTCGCCTGTATGCAATACCATAATTAATTGTCCCTTTGACATACCTTAGTATTTGCTTTACTGCTTGGAGATGACTTTGCTTTGGTGACTCCATATAGCGGCTAGCCATCCCCACTGCGAAACTAATGTCAGGTCTCGTATGTGTTAAGTACCGAAGACTTCCAATGAGGCTTCTGTACTCGGTTGCATCTACTGGTTTTCCTTCTTCATCTCTTGTGAGCTTCAGTTTTGGTTCCATGGGGTATTTTGTGGGATTGCACTCCCACATTCACGCTGTCGAGAGCTTCTTCGCATACCCTTCTGTTTCATCTGATCCCTTTGTAGTTCTGCTCCACTTGGATTCCAAGGTAGTAGGAAAGGACCCCGAGATCACTCATTTCGAATTCCTTCTCCATTTGCTTCTTGAACTGTTGAATTTCCTTTTCACTTGTTCCTGTGACTAGTAAATCATCAACATATACTCCCACAATGACAAGATTGTTACCTGAGCTGCGTCTGTATACTGCCTGCTCTTGTGGACATCTCTGAAAACCGATGTTCTTCAGAGTTTTGTCAAGACGAATATTCCAAGCCCTTGGTGCTTGCTTCAAGCCATATAAAGCTTTTGAGAGCTTGTAGACCATCTGCTCCTTGCCTGCTGCAACATACCCTTCTGGTTGTGTCACATAAACATCCTCTGTTAGCTCTCCATTTAGGAATGCAGTTTTCACATCAAGATGATGAACTCTCCAACCTTCTCTAGCTGATAAAGCAAGTAAAGTTCTCACAGTTTCCATCCTGGCAACTGGAGCGAATACCTCGTCATAATCAACTCCTTTTTGCTGCACAAACCCTCTAGCCACAAGCCTAGCTTTGTGCTTGACTATTTTCCCATTTGCAACCTCTTCTTGTATAGTCGATTTTCAGATCTCTGAACCTTCATAAGCAATTTGTCCATTCTGTCATACATCCAGAGGTAATTCCCAAACATCACTATTTTGCAACCATCCTCGGTCAACTGTCCCAAACTCAAGATGTTTGTGTGTAAACTAGGGATGAAATAGACTCCTGTGATCAGCCTTTGTTCCCCATTTCTGCATTCTATCAGGACTGCCCCTCTTCCTTTAATTGGCACTGTTGAGCCATCTCCAAATCTGACTCTACCGACAATACTCTCATCTAATTCGGTGAAGTGGAATTTCTTCCCTGTCATGTGGTTTGTAGCTCCATTGTCCAGAAACCAAACATCCTCATCTAGCTGATTCTTTTCAGAGTATTCTTCAGATAGTAGTTTCCCTTCATTCAGCAGTACAGTTTCTTCCTTTTGTTGTGTGCAGACCGACAAAAGAAGTGCTGGCTGATCCTCCTGAGTACTGGTAAGGTTTACCTCTTCTTCTTTGTGTCTTCCACTTCGACACTCAGAGGCATAGTGTCCATAATTCTCACAAGAAAAACATTTTATATGACTTTTATCTTTTCCTGTAACACCATTACATCCCTCCTTGGGATGAGTTGAAGCCACCACGGTCGGTTCTACCTCGGCCGTCGCGACTTCTTCCTCTTCCACGACCTCGCCATTCCTGTTTGTCATATCCTCGCCTCGATTACTCGACGAGGAGTCTCCGATCTTCCTTTGTGCCTCACTTCCCATTCGACTGGGTCAGCAGGAGATGGCCTTCTCCATTCGCCCGAGACGCAAACGTTCCTCGTATGCCTTCAACCTCCCAATTGCCTCCTCAAACATCATTGTCTCTAAATCGAGTATTGTTCTATTGAGGCTACTAATTGGAGAAACTTATCCGGCGAATCGAGGATCTTCTTGACTAGGGTTGATTCCGTGGACATCTCTGAAACCGATGTTCTTCGAGTTTTGTCAAGACGAATATTCCAAGCCCTTGGTGCTTGCTTCAAGCCATATAAAGCTTTTGAGAGCTTGTAGACCATCTCGCTCCTTGCTCGCCGCAACATACCCTTCCGTTGTGTCACATAAACATCCTCTGTTAGCTCTCCATTTAGGAATGCGCCACATCAAGATGATGAACTCTCCAACCTTCTCTAGCCGATAAAGCAAGTAAAGTTCTCAGCTTCCATCCCGCAACTGGAGCGAATACCTCGTCATAATCAACTCCTTTTGTCGCACAAACCCTCTAGCCACAAGCCTAGCTTTGTGCTTGACTATTTTCCCATTTGCAACCTCTTCTTGTATAGTCGATTTTCGATCTCTCGAACCTTCATAAGCAATTTGTCCATTCTCATACATCCGCAGGTAATTCCCAAACATCACTATTTTGCAACCATCCTCGGTCAACTGTCCCAAACTCAAGATGTTTGTGTAAACTAGGGATGAAATAGACTCGTGATCGCCCTTTGTTCCCCATTTCGCATTCTATCGATCGCCTCTTCCTTTAATTGGCACCGTTGAGCCATCTCCAATCGACTCTCACGACAATACTCTCATCTAATTCTTGAAGTGGAATTTCTTCCCCGTCATGTGGTTTGTAGCTCCATTGTCCGAAACCAAACATCCTCATCTAGCTGATTCTTTTCAGAGTATTCTTCAGATAGTAGTTTCCCTTCATTCAGCAGTACAGTTTCTTCCTTTTGTTGTGTGCAGACCGACAAAAGAAGTGTCCGATCCTCCCGAGTATCTTGGTAAGGTTTACCTCTTCTTCTTTGTGTCTTCCACTTCGACACTCGTGAGGCATAGTGTCCATAATTCTCACAAGAAAACATTTTATATGACTTTTATCTTTCCTGTAACACCATTACCTGTCCCCTCCTTGCGGGATGAGTTGAAGCCACCACGGTCAGTTCTACCTCGGCCGCGTCCGCGACTTCTTCCTCTTCCACGACCTCGCCATTCCTGTTTGTCATATCCTCGCCCTCGATTACTCGACGAGGAGTCTCCAGTCTTCCTTTTGTGCCTCACTTCCCATTCAGCCTGGGTCAACAGGAGATGGCCTTCTCCATTCGCCCGGAGACGCAAACGTTCCTCGTATGCCTTCAACCTCCCAATTGCCTCCTCAAACATCATTGTCTCTAAATCTGAGTATTGTTCTATTGAGGCTACTAATTGGAGAAACTTATCTGGCACTGAATCGAGGATCTTCTTGACTAGGGTTGATTCCTTCAAAGGTTCACCGAGAGAGCTGAATTTACTGCCCATTGCACTGAGCTTGCCGGCGAAATCATCCACTGTTTCTCCTTCTTTCATCTGCAAGGCTTGGAACTCATTCTGCAATGTCTGGATCCGTGCCTTCTGCACTCGATCTGCGCCCAGATACCTTGTCTTCAGCGCATCCCAAATCTCCTTTGCAGATTTCTTCTTTGCGACTTGCAAGAAAACGTCTCGTGTAATGCCCGAAGATGAAAGCTCTTGCGCCTTTGTCCTTCCTCCGATCCGCCGCGTGCGTACTGCGGTTCCACCGCCTCCCGATACCACAGGCGCCCATCAATGCTTCCATCCGGATTGCCCAGAGGTGTAGTTCACCCCACAAGACTGGCATTGTAACGCACACCGCCGCTTCCCTTCGCCGCGCGAGAGAGACATGGACTTGGCCTGCAGATGCTTGGGCGTGTGAGGCTCTGATACCAAGTGTTGGATATCCCTCAGGAATCAACACGCTCAAAGGATCTGCAGAAATCTCAGTTATCAGAAGATGAACAGTATTTCCAGAATAACCGAAAACAACAGGAGAAGAAATCAGCAGATTGGATAACTCTGTATTCAATTCCTCAGATAGATTCAAACTGAATACAATGCGTAACCCGTTTTACAACTCATTTAACTGATATGCTAAACTCACGTCTACGATCCGGTTTTGCCGGATCTCACTCTCGCCACTTCTACGCTGAACTCGCTGACTGCTTAACTGAAGAAAACAGAAAACCCGATAACTTCCAAACTCTGAAACTTAGTTCAGTTAACACTTGCCTGACCAAGTCAGGATTATTTTCTACATCTTTGATGCGAAAATTAACAACAAGCATGAATTAAAGAGGACGATGAGGAGGGAGAGGAGAAGGAGGAGGAGTGAAAATCATAAAATTAAAGAAGAGCTAATCAATCAATTAAAGAAAGAAAGAAAGTGAAATAATATATGTAAATCATAAAATTAAAGAAGAAGATGATGAGGAGAAGTAGTGAAAATCATAAAATTAAAGAATAAATAATCAATCAAAGAAAAGAAGAAGAAAGAAAGTGAAATATATATGAATCTTCTTGAGTCCGGGGATGACGGTGGAGAGCTCGATGAACCTCTGGTTGATCTTCTCCCTCCGCCGCCGCTCCGCGATGATGTGGTCCTGCACGTGCCCCGAAGGCACCGCCGCCGCCGAGCCTCCCGCCATGAAAATATAAAAATATTGAATAGAGTGTGAAAAAAGATGACGTCTTTGTTTCTAAAAGCGTAAGGGATGAGGCGGTCGTCGCGAGTCGTCATGGGGTTTCGGAGGCGGCCGCACAAAACAAGGCCGCTGTCGCGCACGGTAGCCGCATGCAACCACCAAGGCCAACAACAAATGGCCGCTGTGTGTGGGTCAAACCCTACGTAGCATCTGTGGCGTTTTGTAGACGAAAGGTTGGCGAGAAGGAGGAACAGAGCTAGATGGGAAGCTCGGGAATCGAGGCAGGCGGCGGAGTACTCGCGGAAGTTCGGAGACGAAGGGGCGACGTGACTGACGGAGTAGCGCTCACTGCTCTCGGGGGTATTTGCACAAAAGAATGTTGATAAACACCATTCGGAAGGGCACACATCAAATCATTTCAGGCAGATCACTACCTGTAAATATAATGTAAATGGAGCTCAGAAATGACGAGAGATAACTGATAACACAAAGTTTATTCACGCACCATATATGCATATCTAGTCACACATCATGTGTTCAGTTGTTACAGGAAAGGTTCAAAACCATCTGAAAGACACAAGACAACCATGCCACTGAGAAACTACAAAAAATGGACATAGATAACATTTCATTTTTTCGGATGCGCTTTCAGCTCATCATCTGAGCTGCAATTGGTATACGACGAGCATACAACCACCGAAAGAAGGCACCAGATTGCAGAGCAAGAGGTGGTGCACTTCCGGCACGCTATCAGCTCAACCACCGAAAGGAGGAAGGCACCGAATTGCAGAGGAAGAGGCGGTTGCGCTTACAGCATGCTATCAGTTCTTGCCGGCAGCCTCCTGAAGAAGTTCAGTGGAACAGACGGCATCTTGTGGCGGAACCTCGGGTGTCTCAAGGTGTACAGGCCTGCAAGGAAGACCACAACACGGAATGGTGTAACATACAGAACGATGGCAGCAATGAAGCAGAAGGTCACAAACAGCGCAGTGGCTCTTGGGTCTCTCCAGCTCAGCAAAGACTGCAGCCTCTCTCCTTGTGTTGCAAGATCACCAACAACAGTCTGTATCCTTCCAGCAACACTCCGCAGCCGGTCATACCGCAACCTAACAATGTCGGGCGGGCGAGAAGTAGGGAAAGTGTCGAATTCTTCATCAAGCTCATCAGGATGGGCAGTCTCCGCATGTGAGAGGCGAGTGTCCATGTGTGGGGGCTGCCTTGGCCGCCACCGGTAGTACCACACTCCAATCAGGAACAAGTAGAGAAAGATTGTAGGCAGTACCAGCTCAGGATATAAGACCAATATCACAAAGAGGATGTGGATCAGTATAGTGGTCAACGGGTTCCTCCAATGACAGATCTGATCGAACCACCTAGCCACTGCAATCAGAGGACTCAAGACACCCATAATACGGAAAAAGTTTGCCTTGCTCTTTCGCATGCTCCACATGTGAGAGTCCACATCCAGCATGTACTCCACAATTTCTTTTCGCAGTGGCGGTTCTGCACGACTCAGCCTGGTTGAGACAATGTTGGTGGCTTGGCGCCTCAGGTTGTCTACCTGCATCACGGACAACGGGTGTACATAGTGCATCTTGGGCAGCAAGGGCTGTGAATACAGTTGCATCATGTTGAGCAGTGATGAGCATGTGAACCGGACAGCGAGCTGTACCTCACCCATTTTTTTAACACCAGCAGGTGTCAAAACAATAAGAGGGTATGAGTGGGTATAGATTCGATCAGTTTCTAGTGTTGAGAGGCGGATGCGGACCTTCCCAATTCTGGTATCCCGGGCACCATTAGCCTTTTCCCCACCATTCAAATGGCAATTGTCAAATACACCAATAGTGATCACAGTACAAGGATCATACACCTCCCATGTGTACTGTTCATTCCACTTGGGAATGAAACTATCGATAATAGTCCTTGTCCGCACCCATTTCTGCCCATACTTAGCGACACAGTAAGCATCAGTTGTGCCACGCCCATCCTTCTTCGTCTTCATCGGTAACAGGCCTTGTGCTGTCAAGATACCCAGCTCAAGAATGCCGATGCTATGCTTCCACAACTGTTTTGCAGTTGGCCTTAAATCACTACTGTAATGAGTCGACTCATCCAAGACATGATATCCACCTTCAAGACAAATTCTCAAGTGAATCCGGCTTGAAAATTTGGTCTTCTTCTGCTCACCATCCACAATCACATGCTTCTCAAGATTGTACCATTGGCTGTTCAGCAACTTATGATCCAGCCTCCGAGCTACATGCTGCAGTGAAATGACTGTCCTTCCAATTACGTCATCCTTCCCTGGGGCAATCCTGTCTTCTACGCTCAAAATCAGGTGCTCCTCGAATGGCTCAGCCGCAACAAACATCAAGTCCTCATTCCACATTGGATTCAGAGTCCGGCTTGGTGATACCCGGGTTCTAAGAGCTTGGTTGCCCAGCATGGCTTTGACGTAAACCTCAGGGAACCTGATCTTATCATTTGGTATAAGATCCTGCGCTTCAATGACATTGACTCGCAAATACCAAAGCTTCGGAGTAAGATACACTTTTGACCTAATGCTTGCAAGGCCATCGCCAGGGATCGACGCTGCATCAGAGTGCCAAGCTTCAGGGAATGCTTCATCTGCTTGAGTACCCATCCAAACAGCTAACATCAACTCTCCCTTCACCTTGTGCCCATTCCGTTCTTCCAACCGATACCACTGTGGAGCCAATGGGCTGTCAGGTGCCACTCGCTTTGGGACCTCATTCAGGTCAAATAAAACCTGCCCAATGAAGTCATCCTTAACAAAGTCCTTATCCCAGACGATGATCTCCACCATTGATGCCTGAATGCGCTCCTTTGAAAAGGCAAAGACCTGGTTCCACTCAGGATTAGTCTTCTTCTCGAAATGCTGAGTTGTGCCCTTGTAATTCCCAAGCCTCACCTCGACATATGGGTCACAGATTCCAGTGATGTCCTTGCTTGGAAGGTCCTTCGCTTTTACAACTCGGACATACAGGTACTGCATCTGCTCAACCAAGTCATAGGTGGTGGTGAGCTTGTCACCAGCAGCTGCACCACCAAGGTGAGGAGAAGTCTCCTTCAAGGAGTACTCTTCCGACCGGAATGGCCTCTGCATCATCTTGAATGAAACTATTCAGCCAAGCAACTTTTACTCACTGATTGAAAAAGAGATCCAGCCAAGAGCAATTGATATCCTAAAATAGCTGCAACATAAAAAATAAGTCCATGCTTTAAATAGTTGTTACAAGGAGCACAATTACTGAATGGTATCAACTATCACATGAAGATGAAACTGGCACCTTTGCAATTAACAAGTCAGGAAAGATTGCTTTCGACAGAGCATTTTCTGAATTTTCTCTTCATCTTGCCCTGTTGGGAAAAGCATCTGAGTTCAGAAGAGAATGAACTCTACATCACCAATCTTCGAAAAACATCTGCAGCAAGTATCTCAACTGGATTGAGGGTATTATAACATAAATCCGTAAGGCAAACCATGCGGTAAAACGGAACTGCATTTCACTTAATCTAATCCTGGTCTAAGCACTGCAGTTACTTTACTTCAGAAATCATTGCAACTGCATGTTAGTTTTTGGAACATGGAGAAAACGAACAACCTTTAAGGCTTTTAACTATCTACCAATCCAAGAAGAACTAAAGCAGTGCATTTAACCCATCTAAATACTAAAGAAATTAGATCTACACAAACAAAAAGATTACAAAAAGAAAAAGAATTAACCGTACCCGTTGCTGTGCAAAAGAAGAGGGGCAGAAGGAACTCAGAAAACAAGAGAGTAAAACAGCAGATCTAAAACCATAAGACCTGACGTGCAGCAAAACCCCCACCATTGCAAGAAACCAGCAGCTACAATGGGCATCAATAATTACATCACTTTGTCCACACCGCTTTTCTAAACCACTACACTTTTGAATTTTTTCCAACTCATGGCCTCATCTCAATGATAGACTCAAAAGCAAACAGATTACACGGCGGCAGGTCCATCAAAATGCAGCCTCAGATCTCATGGCACTGTCAACCTAAAGAACTCCCTGAAGAACCCAAGAACATAACAAACCAATGGCTTAACGGCTTAACCCCATCCTCACCAGTCACCATCAAAACAAGAACGCATCCAGCAAGCACCAAGAAAACTAGAACAGACCAAGAAACAGAAGGGACGACCACCGGCATTACCCATTCCTTCGCAGGAAACGGCCAAGAAAGACAGACGCGTCGATTGAAAGAACAGGGAACGGCTAGAAAGAACAAGAGATCTTTGGAATGCTTACCAAGGTGGGCCGATCTTGCATGGAGAGGACTGGGGGAGGACCTCCAAGCTTCGGCGGTGCAGAAGAGAGCAATTTCCGTAGGATTTGTTTTTCTTGCGAGCAAAAACAAAAGGCAGGAGAGAGAGAGAGAGAGAGAGAGAGAGAGAGAGAGAGAGAGAGGTCACACAGTGGAGTGCATTGCTCGAAGGAAACGCAGGGGAGTGGGGTTTAAGAGAGAGAGAGAGAGGGGTCACACAGTGGAGTGCATTGCTCGAAGGAAACGCAGGGGAGTGGGGTTTAAGCCGAGGCCGAGCGCAAAAGCCTCTCCCTTTGGTTGATGCTTTTGCATGGAAAACCTCGAACTCTGTGGAATTTGCAAACACGAGATTAGTATCGGGTACGTTAGGGTTCGCGCCAACTTCTATCTTCACTGTTGTCTTCCTGAGGCTCATCGGGGGAAAAAAATAGTAGAGGAAATGAATCAGCAGCAAAGTTCCAAAAGCGTGGCAGCTGGGATGGAATTGGATTTTGCCCTTTTGCAACCCGGCATGGTTTGGTCGAGTACGTGTTGATAATTGACTGAGTTCATATAAGATTGTTGGTACGTACAAAAACGCTGGCTATGGATTTTCAATTAGTAAACAGAGATTCTTTTTCAAAAACTAATTAGTATTTGAGATTTTGATATCTCTTATTTCAATTATTTCGTATCACCGACATGTGAATTGGATCTGTTAGTGATATGCCTTAGGCAATCATGTAGATGTTTATATCACTTCTATATTTATGATCTTTTGAATAAATGTTATTATGTTTTTTGAATGAATTATTATTTATAAAGGTAAGTAAGTATGTGATTCGTTGGTGAATCTCTTTATTCGGTATATTACATCGTTCTAAAAAAATCTCTGGTCGGATGTCACTGGTCGAGAAACTAGTGATTTATATACCATCGCACGTATGGATTGATGACCACGTTTCACCGGGCATAGATACGATGATCTCAAATCAATAATGTGTACACATGTTAAAGAACATGGTAATGGATTGACCCATCTTGAGACACTGCTGAGATTGTTATATTTTATATGTCATCAGTTGATTCCAAGTAATAAGAATGTATAATTCTTGTATATAAGATCAACATAGTTTTCTACATGTGTAATAATACACTTAGGGGTTGACAAACGCTACCCTGTAACTGGGTAGTTATAAAGTTAGCTTTCGGGTGTGCTATGAAACATGCTGAGAAATGTGTCTAGTCGAATATAAGATTTGTCCCTTCTAGCCCCTTCTACATAACCTGAGAGATATCACTGGGCTCCTCAATATAGTTGGATAAAGAAAGTGCATGGTCATGCCACGAGTGATCGAAGAGTAGACCCTATAAAGTTATTCATTACTTGATCGAGAAAAGATTGAACAGCCCATGGATGACACATTTCTCACCTGAAGTTCAATCGGATATCATGAGGCAAAAGGAGATTACACAAACAAATCGATAGGTCCGACCGGATACGAACTGATTGTATGAGTATGCTGATTGGTCATGAGCTGACCAGACATATCACAAACTAGTCTACGAACTAGTCGTAACCAAATACGAATTGGTCGTAAGGCGTTATGAGCTGATCGCGAGTGACTAAGATCTGATTGCAGATCGTATTGCATAAGGTTCGTCTAGATTGATTTTTGTGTATATTCGGAGGTCGATATATCCTATTAAGGGCCGCTTCCGATAAATGATTAGAAAGGTATTTTCGATTTACAATCAAGTATACATAAACCTACATGGCTACACACTTAACGGGTTGTAACAATAAGGGTCCAGATGATAGATTATGAGTGAAACACGATCTCTAATCGTATTGGATAAGGATCTAGTCGGAGGTTCTCTGAGTTGGATACGACCTCTAATCATATCGGATAAGAATCTTAAGAATCTGATTGAAGACTATATATTAAAATAGGCATGTGGCTTAGGGGGCATCAGAGAAAATCCCGAGTCACACCCATCAAAACTTTAACCACCACCTCTCGAAACCCTGTCGTGCACGTTGGTGCTATCACATCGACGCACAATGTTCTATTCCTAAATGTATGAACTTTGGGACGATCACGAGGAGTAGACGATTGGCGCATGAAGATCGACTACTGCTCATGGACGATGGTCTACTTTCACTATATCAACGCGTGTTACGTTAAACCAGGTTGCTTCACCCCTTCTTTCGCTGTATTGCGCGTCTAATGGTAATGATCTATGATCTCTTACTCGCGTGGCTTCCTAGTTTACGTGGAAAAAAATTTAATTTGTGCTAGCGCATTCTACCTCGTATCTCTACAAGAACGCATGTATCACTGGCATGCTTATAGTCTATTTGGTATTGTTCCCACGGGTGGCAGCGCGGAGGGGGCTGACACGTAGGCCCCTACCGTCCTACCACTGAACGACAGGTTGCTTGTGGCCCGATCACCGGATGGCAGGTGGCTTGCCACCCCAACCGCCGACCTACCACCACCTCTCGTCTCATGAGTTAGATGGCAGTGATTAAGCTAATCACCGCTTAATCACCGCTTTTTTACATATTGATTGTTTGAAGTTTTAAATATAGCAAATGAGCTAAAAAAATTACAAAATTTTATGTGCAGATTATCGACACAACGTAAATTTTTGATAATTTTATTCACTATGAATGTTGCTTAAAAATTTGTATAAATTTGATATTTGTTGGAGTAGTTACATATAGCAAATGAGCTCCAAAAATTACGAAATTTTATGTGAAGCCTCCTGGCACAGTCATAGTAATTGTGTAAATTTTTAAGAATTTTATATGCTCTGAATTTGTCACATTAATTCATGTAATTTCAATCATGAATTAACGATGCTAGTCATCTTTTGTAGTGCCTTAACTCTGTACTTCGCACAAATGTCGACCCATGGCTGCTATCTTTTCTTTCCCGCTGCGCCCTTTGCACAATTGTCACTCTATCCGTGTCATTCCACTCGCACACTCCCCCGTCCACACTAATGTCATTATGTCCGTGCCGTCCCCCCTAGCCTGCTCCCTCGTCTGCACATTTGTCAGTGTTACTATACTATCCCCCCTCGCCCGAAGTGCTGCTCATCGACAAGGAGTTCTTAATTTGCAGGGTGAGTGCACTGACTTCCCTTTTCGCTCGGCTATAAATACGAACCTCTCACAGTTTATTGTCGCTCATCTCAGTTGCTCATTGCAGAATCTCATTGCCGCAGTCGTCGCTCAAAATTAAGAGTATATAGCTCATTATTTTGAGAAGCCAGTGTATAACTCATTAAAGATGTGGCAGAAGGACACGACAGTGTTGATTTCTTCTCCCGAAAGGTAGGTAAATTTTTATTACATACTTTTGACATTATTACCGTAGTCCTAATTAATTAGTATTATTTAGTTAGTCATAATTAATACAGTTTGTATTATGAAGTAAGTAGGTCGTAGTAATTTAGATATAGTTTTTACTATTTTGTGTACATACGATACACATAATTTGTTATTGTATAGTAGTATGTCATTAAGCAGTCGTAATTACTGTGGTGACAATTAGATAGAGTTACGTAATGAGTTAGTGCTAAATAATTAAGTACTATAGACGACGGTAATGAATTACTCGTAATTTTTTCGGACGGGTAATCAAATTATCGGTAAGTAATGAATTACTGGTATGTAGTGACATGCATGTAATCACTAACTTTTTATATTTTACTATGATTATTAATCTTTGCGCTAATATTATGTATATCTTATTTATTGCAAGGTACTCTCAAAATTAAGAGTGCATAACTAATTATTTTGAGAAGGCGGTGCATAACTCATTAAGGACGCGATTGCTTATCCCGAAATATAGGTAATTTTTTATCGCATGCTTTTGACGTTATTTCCATAGTCCTAGTTAATTAGTGTTATCTAGTTAGTCATAATTAGTATAGTTTATATTATGAAGTAAATTGGTCGTAGTAATGTAGACATAGTTTGTACTTTTTTGTGTACATACAGTACCCATAATTTGTTATTGTATTGTAGTGTATCATTAAGCAGTTGTAATTACTGTAGTGGCAATTAGTTAGGGTTAAGTAATGAGTTAGTGCTAAGTAATTAAGTGGTAAGGACGACGGTAATGAATCACTCGTAATCTTTTCGGACAAGTAAAAATGGCGGTAATTAATGAATTATTCGTATGTAATTACATGCATGTAATCATTAACTTATAGTATTTTAGTGTTATTATCAATTTTCGCACTAATATTTGGTCTATTCTATTTGTTAGAAGGTATGGTTTTATCGGAGCTTCTCGAACAGTTCTATGATGAGAACCACTTGTGCCACTCATGGATGACGGATGATGCGACTGGCCCTTCGCCCTTCAAGTTGCAGGGTGGGAGGGATCCGTGGGAGCTGGACATGCGCTACATCCCAATCCTGTGGACCATGGGCTTGTTGCCCTTTGCGAGACTGGTCTCCGTCGGACGCGAGTTCACTATTAACGGCAGTCTGCTCACAGCACTGGTGAACAGGTGGACACACATTCCACTTTCGACGGGGTGAGATGACGATCACTCTACAGGACGTCTCGTTCTTGATCGGTCTCCCTCTCCGAGGTAATGCACTTATTCCAGCCCCTACACCGACGGACAGGAAGGAAAGGCTGGCGGACTAGTTCAGCCTGCCTATCCCGGAGGGTGCTCGTGGTGTCCCCCACGCTTGGCTGAAGAATTTCAGTGTGTGCCCGAAGGATGCACCACTCGAGGTCATCAGGACGCACCTCGTTGTGTACCTTATGCAGCTCTTTGGTTGGAGCATGTTTCCAGCCACACACGGTGATATTTGCAACGCTGAGTTTGTCCGCCTCACCGAGTCTTTGGATGACGCGGAGCTTAGGGTGATGCTTCAGTACAACTTGGGGTCAGCCGTCCTATGCGTCACATATCAAGAGTTGTGTAACGCTACAACAAGAAGATCGCCGATAGCCCCAACCTATGCATCTGCTACGTTCTCCTGCTGCTGTGTAGTTTGGAGCACTTCCCTATCGGTGTTCAGCCATCGTGACACTAATGCACCCGTTTAGAGAGTTCGCTGACCCGATAGACGAGCCCACTATGGGCTTCCGGTAGATTGGTGCCCCTCTGTGGTGGGCCAATGGCAAACCATCGAGGTGCTACTTACTGTGGCACAACGATTTCGAGTTGTTGCACGACAATGACATTATCTGGGGTCCATGGACTATAGACTTCGTCGATCGCGTATTGTCGTACGGGCTGTCCTTGCAATATCTGCAGGACGCGGCACTATGGACGACGACACGCCATCTGGTGTTATCGTACATAGTGGAGGTATACACACCACATCGCGTAATGCAATAGTTCAATTTTCACCAGGTCGTGCCCCTCTAGATGGCAGGTTCCTAACACGAGCCGCACACCGGTGAGTCTAACTCCATCCGGTATGTCTTACTCTATAACATCGATGATTCCGAAAATGCAGGCAATCGAGGGCGGGTCGGCATGCTACGAACTAGCGGCCAATACAGCATAAGTGGATGACGACATTGACGGACAGAGCGCACTAGATGTCATCATGGAGCAACGTCGGTGCGACGTCCGGTTGTACGATGAGTACCTAAAGTGGTACATACCCCAGTCACGCAACAGACTCATCGTTCATTCACCAGATCGCCCCGAGCAGATCACGCATGAGGACAGTCTACAACACTTCGCGACGGCATGACAACGTAAGACAAATGCAATTTATGATCGTTTCATTTATAAAATTCATACTGGTCGTTACTGAACCTATTTCGTATGTCACTTCAGTTAGAGCGGGTGCAGCGCATTGCAAGCATGTCCGAGACCGCCCTCACCATCCCGAACACACCACCGGCAGTGCAGAATACTTTGAAGCATATTCTAAAGCAAGCCAAAAAATAGTGCACAACCTGAGCTGCAGCCGTTCGAAGATCATGTCGTGCATATCGGGCACCCAGTGGGGAAACATGCTTACCCGTCAGGTCATCACGACCTAGCGAGTCCGGTCACCAATCGCAATCTACCGAGTCTGCTCGGCATCGTAGTACTAGCCGCCAATCATCCGTGGGCTGTATTGACGAGGAGGTAACTTACGTACAAATCTACGTTTTCTTTTCCTGTTAGGCCTTACGTTCCGCTATCATCATGATGTTATGCTATCATCATGACGTTCTCTTGCTGCAGGTTCATCATCGAGATGCATCACGTTTGATGTCCGCACCACCTACACGAGTACCACTACTCATCGTTCATCTTCGTTGCACATCTAAGAGGTGCGAGATTCGCATTGTACATCTAGAATATTTATCGGGGCTAATATTGTTTCATCTTGCACCCTCTAATTCAACGTAGGGGTGACGTCAAGTCAACCGATGACAATACAGGCCTCTTGGATGCTTCCAGGGAGTAGTACACGATGATGTGGTTTGCGGTGTAATGAGGGCGTAGCTCGGCTCACACACTATACCAGGGTTTGGAGAATTCAGTGGGCATAGCTCCTCCGGTTTCGCTGTCATGTCGTACGGTCAAGACGAGAGGTCCTCCGCACCACGAGAGGGATTTCTAGAGCCATTTGTTCACGACATTATTGTTGACGGCTCGCAGTTCAGCGTGTCTCAGTTGGAGGACATCAACGCTTATTTGACCTAGCATGATGTACCTTAGCCTACTAGACCACCGCTAGCCACTCAACAAACAAAACGGTCTTTATACCTCCTTCGAACCAAGACGCAACCACCAGATTAACTAACATACCACACGGAACATGCTCGTGCTCAGTATAAGACAAGTCCACGCATGGGGAGGTAGACGCAGCGAGGAGATAGCAGTAGCTCACATGGGTGAGCCATATCGCATCCCGTGCGATGTGTTTTTTTGTATTATTACATGTATTTCTATAAATATTTGTAATGTATGAAATTAAAAAAATAGAGGTCACGCACTGCAAAAGTGCCTGAGCATCATTAATTTCACGATAAATTAACATGAATTAACGTGGTAAATTTAGAGCATGTAATATTCTCAAAAATTATACAATTACTATGACTTTGTCACATAAAATTTTGTAATTTTTGGAGCTCGTTTGCTATATGTAACAACTCCCACAAATATCAAAATCGTACAAATGTTTGAGCAACATTCACATTGGATAAAATTACCAAAAAAATTACACAGTCAAGTACGTTTTATCAAGAGGTTGCACATAAAATTTCGTAATTTTTGAGCCCATTTAATATATTCAAAACTTCAAATAAGTAATATAAAAAATACGACAGGTAATTAAGCCGGCTAATTTGCCGTCTAGCCATAAGACGGTAGGCAGTGGGTGGAGCGTCAGCTCCCATGCGTTGTCGCCGGTTGACGGGTGGTAAAAATAATATTTTTATCAATACGGGAGACATACGACTATTTTTGTATATTGTTACAAACTATGCCAAATATGTCAAAAATCCATTGAATTAAGGTTCTATTTGGTATATAGATATTCCTTTAGAGTTTTCTAGGATTTCTGACGTCCACTCTCGCTTGATATGAGTTTTTTTTATAAACATTTCTGGAAAATCCTACGTTCCAAGCGGATGTTAAGATAGAACCAAAATAAAGTACTGAAGTTATAAAACAAGATGGGAAGTAAAAACAGAAATCTAAATATAAGAAGATATAAATCGAAGCACCGAGTTGAAACATTTCTACACCGAGACATGCTTACTGCAAAGACCCTTTTTAAACAGTTTTAGCTTCTTACAATGGTTTTTTATTATTATTAACGGAGATATAACAGTGGTTTTTATTTTGTTTATTTTAATTAAATATTTAAAAAATTAATAGTCATTACGATGCCGTCTCAGCCCAAAGTCATTAGAAAAAGGTGAATTAAATGGTGAGAACAGAAGGAAAAAAAATGCAAGAAGCAAGTGCCACAGGAGAATAGAGACCGGGTGGACCGTGGACATCACGGCATAAAACTAGGAGCCCCAGGACACGCAGCACAACTTGGAGGTGTCAAGCGCAAAAACGCTGGGCCCTTTTCTCCCAGCGGCACCGAGCACTCGACACGGTGTCCCACCCCTCACAGACATGCCGGGCCCACGGTCCCTTCGCATATTCTCCGGCGGTGGGTATGGAATGATTCACGTGCATGTTTTTTTTGTCTTTCCCTCCTTTACTCTGTCGCGTACAGCCAGCGACGACCCGACCGGACCGAGGCGGTCGTGCGCGGAAGCGATCGAGCTGGACTCCGGTCGGGTACACGCGCTGTACGTGGACGGAGTCCATAGACCCCCGTCGTATCGGAGCAGGCAGTCGTGCCTCTTGGGTAGCGGCCGGCGGTGTGGCTTGAGAAGGCTTGGTCTATCGGAGTTTGGTCGGTGCGATGCGTTACGGCGTCGTGGAGGACGATCGTTGCCGGGAGAATCCGAGTCTCGGAGTTCAAAGTGCCTTACGGGCTTTGCTAGGCTGCTAGCCCAACAAATTCCTGCTTCTTTTGTGCCAAAAAAAAAACAGAGCAACTTGGTCTGCCTGGCTCAACCGCTCAACTGACGGAACAGTTTACAAGGTGTTTTAATCGGTGGGAGTTTTTTAGCTCGGATTTTTTATTGAAATGGAATATTAGCGGTCGGAAAAAATAGCTATTGAAATAAAATTTAAAAATAGCTTTTGAAAGACACGGAGAAGATGACGAAGGCCGGCCAACAGCTTTTGAATGTGATTGGAGAAGCTGTCTTTAGAAATCGAGATATTCAAATCAGCTCTCAGCTCCTCCAAACAAATGACGAAAGCTGAAATGGATTTAGACACCCTATCTCAATTCCTCTCAAGGGACGAGAGAAGAATTAGTGGGCTATACTAGAATGACCCATACAAAAATGGACTTATCATTATACGGGCCGGTCTGAATAAGTGCCTGCTTAACATGGTTTTTTAGTGGTTAATGATTTTTTTTGTAGCTAGCTTATTTTACTTGTATCTGTTGATGATTTTTTTGGCATAATTAAATTTAAAAAAATTAAAATAAAAAACAAGTTAATATCACGGGCAATGCAAAAGGAATATGAGAAAAAAGATAAAAAAGCCCAAAAAAATCAAAAAGCCAGAAAAAATCAACATTAAGGAATAGTAAACTAAAAACCAAAAATAAAAAACTGAAGCCAAAATAAATAGAGTCTAAAAGACGGATCCGTATATTTGTTTGGAGGAGCTGAGAGCTGCTTTGTCATCTAGGACAGACTTCGTCGTTAGCACTTCGCACTCCCTACATACGTGCCTTTCAACAGTAGTACACACTGCAAATGTCGCATTGTTTGCCCTAACACATTGTACCATCTGCGCAGGCTATCTTCGACCGACTGGTTCCACGCTTGGTTTGGCCCTTCGTCGTACCCCACACGCAGTCGTCCGTAGCCCCGTCTCCGACGTAGGCCTCGCAGTACCCCTAAACGCAGTCGTCCGTAGCCCTATCTCCGACGCAGACCTCACAGTATGAGCTCCGAGACGCACGCCGCCCTCCCGACAGGTTTACCTTCCCGAGGATCACCTACGTCGTCAGAGGCAACGGCGACCGGATGAACCGTATCTTCATGTATACTCTGTTCGCATTGTATGCCCATATATTACAATTCCAATTCAAATATATCTTACCAAACAATCGGATGTCGAATGTTTGTCGAAAACAAGGTACATAAAATGACGTCGCTTCACATAAAATAACATTCAAAATAAATTTCATAATATTTTAGTCTCATTTTCTATATTATAAAAGTCATACAAATATACAATCATTTAAATTTTCCAGACTAATTCATAAATAGTAAATTTGCTAAAAACATTTTTTGAATTTTTTAGTCCATTTACTATTTCTTAAAAAATACCAAAAAAAGCAAAAGCAACCTAGCGTGGTGATGGGGCGCGCCTTCTTCGCGTGTTGGTTGGGCGCCAGACATATTTGTGCGCTGGCCGGGCGAGCCAGACATGCTTGCGCGCCGGATGGACGCGCCAAGAGGCTTGCGCGCTACCATGCCGCGCCCTGGGGTCATATATAGCATTTCAGCTGAAGGAGGGCTAAACCTAGTATTACGCAGCGCAGGAGGCTACATATGCCCAGATTTCACATCCACCGGTCCGCGCCTCAGACGAGCTCAACATCGGCTACCTCCCTTGGTGCCCCTTGCCGGCCAGAAGACGTCACGCGGCCAGGGCCTGTTCTTTACCTCACAAGCTGGTAACTTTTAGCTTTTGCTACAGTACCTAACTTTTAAACGGAGTATTTTCTCAAGACGGAGTCTACAAGTTAAACGATCTACACGTTAAAAGCCCAACATTCATATCAACCAAGATCGCAAGTGAATATCTGTCTCTCTGTAATCTGTACCGTAAACAGCCAAAATTAAAAAATTTCAGTTAAAAGCCATAAATCACAGCCGAAAAAAACAGGCCCCAAGTACCAGGCGGCAGCTTCCGTTGCATATTCATCAGCACACCAGATGACGCCGCCACAGGCAGCCTCCCCTGCTTCTGGTTCTTGCCTGCCGAGCAGATCCTCTGCCGCTCCAGTACAACCAATGTGTGTCGCAAAAAGAAAAAGGGTACAACTAATGTTGTTGTAGTTTGCATAGACAAATTTCAAAGATAAGAGATGGAATCAACATGATCCACGACACAGCCCCCATCATTCATACTCCATCCGTCCACGTTAATAAGACCACGTTAATAAGACGTATTCTCTTTTAACACATAGATCATAAAAACAGTGAAAATAATTAGATTACCTATAATTATTATCTCTAAACATTATATTTAATATATACATGTAAAGAATAGCAAGTAAAGATACATATTTATTAAGGGTATAAAGGTAACATTATACTAATTTTACATTAGAAGATGAAATTCGTTCTATATTTATAGATAAAATCATTCAAAAATACGACTTATAAACTTGGACTAAGAGAGTATAAATCAGTGCATCTCTGAAGAATCCAAATAATTATTTCAATCATGGGACAAAACTAAGGGAGATAGGTGTAAAGAAATGGAGAAATTGATGCGACAAATTGACGTGGCATGGGTATGGCGTCGCTGATCCAGGTGCTGGTGCCCTTGTGTAGTTGTGTGACAATATCTGTCACTGCTCCTAACAAAGGAGAGATTTGCATTTGTCGACCACCAACTATAACAGAATGATGCTACGAGTGCCTTGACCACCTCCCATCACTGGTCCTTTGGAAGACCCGGGGCTTGTACTTCGGAAACGTTTCTTCCCAATCTGGGTTCTCGATCAAGTATTTCCATATCCTACATCAAGAAAATATAAGGGGAATTCTAAAACCAGACACCTGAGGAAATCATTAACCGTATATCAATCTTTTTTTTCTGAAAAGATAGCACGGATTCATTTGCTATGATATTAGCTAACCATAAGTCGTAACTGGTTAGACAGCAGGATTATACTAGGTGTCATTTCTGCACATGGTAGAAACATGGTTCATGCGACACAGTTACAACTTAGAAGTACCCAATTTATGATCCCCAAAGAAGAGGGAAAATCTCATTTGTATAACAAGAGGGACACAAACCTTCTCTCATTTTCCACAAAGTGAGGTGGCTCTGCAGCTGGGGAGGTGGAGCACTGCAACAAGACTTCAGAGTCCGAAAGCTGGTTAAGTGACGATGCTATTTCTGCCCAATCTGGCATCCTATATGAGCAGAAGTGCAGAACAACAGACTGACATGTGATATGAATAATCAATGGAATAAGTCTACTTTACACCCCTGAACTCTTACGGTAGTCTAAGTTATAACCTCGAACTGCAAAACCGGATATTCAACACCCCTCAACTATCAAAACCGTTTATTTTACTCCCCTGAGTCCATCCGAAGCTAGTTTTGCTCAAACATGGTGCCAAAGTGGCAATGATTTTGACATATGGCCTAGTTTTGGGATGATATGGCACACAATCAGCATTATCAGGGGAAAATGGTGGGGCCCACATCCATTTTCCCCTCTATCTTCCATGCCACTCTGGCCGCCTACAAAATCCCTACCTCGCCTTGCGGTTGCACTCCTCGCTAAGTTCATCTCGCCTTTTCCCCCTCTATGAACAAATCCATGGCCTTTTTCGCCGTTCGCCTCCACTAATCGACTCTGTGTTCGCTCTTGTGCTACCCAGGGCCTGCCCGGACAGTGGTACTAGGGTGTCCTGACGCATTCCCCTGTGTGGAGCACCTTCCAAACCAATCGGCGTAGGCGGTTTGTGTTCTGTATCTGCGCTCTCCTCTGCTTTCAGTTTGCTTGTGCGTGATGTGTGCTTCTTAGTTTGATTTGTGTTGTTGATTAGGAAAAACGTGATTTTTTTACAGTTCCAGATCATCTGATTAGCCTTGTTGTGATGTTGCTTGCACAAGATTAGGAATTTCATGAATATGGGGAAATTTTGTTGTTGAGTAGCGCGCATAGTATGAACATTTAGTGCTAGTATTATTGTGTATGTGCCCTTGCTGCTAAGCATTGAATTGGGATCCTGAAAGTGTTAGGAGATGCAAAGCATGGGCCTAGATCCGACCATGGCGCTCGCTGGAGTGCGTTGAGGTGCACAGATCCGGCCACGGCGCTCGGCGGAGGATGGAGTGCACCTCGACCCCCTCGCCACCGACGTCTACCTATTCCTGCGCCAAAACGAGCTCGCTCTGCCACCTTCTTCTCCAAGTACGGCAATCGATCTCCACGCCCGTTCTTCATTGATAGAGAGCCAAATCTCAATGCCTTTGACATGTGCCTTCCTCCCACTGCCCTAATCATTTCCCCACAATCAATTTGAGGAAACCGAGGCCTAGCCTAGTGCGCAGCGTGACCCGAGAGCATGGAGGTGGAGAGGGTCTTCCCTGAAGCTCCAGCCATGGCTGCTCTATCCCTCCTCCCTCTTTGCCTTCTGAAAGGAAGAAGATGCTTAAGGATGACATGGATTGTGATGTGGATGCACATATGATGATTATGCTGGCTGGGCTGCTATGTCATCCTAAAACAAGCTCATGTGTCAAAAACCGCTTCCACGTCAGTGCCACTCGGACAAAAACTAAATGGAATGGCCTTCGAGGAGTAAAATGCCCAGTTTTAATAGTTGAGGGGTGTTGACTATTCGGTTATGCAGTTCGAAGTTGAAACTTAAGACTATCGCAAGAGTTCAAGGGGGTAAAATAGACTTATTCCATAATTAATTAACCAGAAAGGTATAGAGGCACAAGTATTTCCAATTATAACAATGCATGGTCTTAATAATAGGTAATACTACTCAAAACTACCTCACCTATTGAATTTTGAAGATTAAATTGGACCAAAAGCAACCATATAAGGCTACTAAAAACAATAGCTCAATGTTCAAGGACACTAAATCTCAAGGAATAAGTCTATTTACCCCCCTGAACTCTTACGATTGTCTAATTTGCAACTTGAAAGTATAAAACGGATGTTCTACAAACCTCAACTATCAATACAATTTATTTTACCCGCTTGAGACTGATTGAAGGTGGTTTTACCAAACGTGGTAGTAGTTTTTTGACACGTGAGCTGGTTTTTGGATAACATGTTAGCCATTTAGCAAAATCATCAAACAAATAAAAATCAATAAATAAAATGAGAAATATATAGTAGGCCCACCGGTCAGCTTCATGTCCTCTCTTCTCTCTTTCGTGACCGGCCACACCATCGGCTGCCGCCAGCGACCGCTGCCACAATCGCAGGCCCAAGCCGGAGCTACATAGCCACCTCAGCACCGTGCAACCAAGCCCCTCCTATAGTTGTCACGCACGTCCACCAGAGTAGAATGTGAATGATGACATGTTGTCATGCTGCCCCGGTGGACGCTCGTGGTAGCTGCAGGAGGTTGGCAGCACGGTGCTTGGGGTGGCTGCTCAGCTCCAGCTAGGGCCTGCGACGGTGGCAATGGTCATTGGCGGCAACTGGTGGTGTGGCCGGTTACAAAAGAGAGAAGAGAAGATGAAGCTGACAGGTGGGACCCACTATATATTTCTCATTTCATTTGATGGTTTGTTTGATGATTTTGCTAACTGACTGACGTGTCATCCCAAAACCAGCTAACATGTCAAAAATCACTGCCACGATGACACGTCAGCTAAAATAATCTTCAATCAATCTCAAGGGGGTAAAATAAATAGCATTGATAGTTGAGGGTTGTAAAACATCTGGTATTGCACTTCCAGGTTGAAAGTTAGACAATCGCAATAGTTCAGGTAAAGTAGACTTATTCCAAATCTTAATACTAAAATATATAGAGCTTGAATCATGTAGCTAAATAAAGTTTCTTTACGTATATAATGAAATTGATGGAAAGATTCAAGATACACACCAGCAGGCAGGTGCAATTTGAAAGGAATCACTGTGAGTATCATAAGTCTCCAGTAACCTTCCTTGCCAACTTGGATCATAAGAAGAGACGCTCACACGAATTCTCCTGACTACTTCGTCTGGACACCTTGAAGTCATGTCAAAGCTTGCTGGAGCAACAACTCCAGATGAGGTTTGCACCTGAAGACAGTAGGTGGGTTTATATGCAAGAAAAAAATTCTCTCAGGTGGAATATTTTCAAGTCAATGATTTAAAAGTACTGTTAGATGCCTGAATAATTTCCATCTATACCAACTACAGAAGTGAAATGTAGTCTCAAATTGAGGCAATTGTAGAGAACATACAAATTTCAGTTGGCAGTTCATGAAATCTTCTCAATACCTTACTTTAGAGTTCTAGTGTTGAAGGATTATACAAATAAAAGGTCAGAACCACATAACTTTGGATTAACCTTCAAAGATTCCTTGTGCCGCAAGGATGAATTTGTTACGGTTTTTTGACTTGTGTTGTCAAATGGTACCAAAAACTACTAACCAATGGTGTAATAGATGCAGATGCAAGGAAAACACTAACCATGAATCCACCAATTATTGGTCGTGCATTCCCATATGAATCGGTTGTCGTGTTGTTCTCAAGGACACAAAACGACAGAAGATGGAATTGTTTCTGGGACTTATGCAGTGCTTCAACTATTTTACAACATAGCGGATAGGAATACCCTTCCTGTATGCTGTGCTTCCTTCCAGAAGAATGGACTACCTGTGGAGTGATTGAGTGAATAATGCTAATTACATGATTTCCCATATGTATCTTGCTAAAATAGAAAAGCTCAAGGAAATTAACAACTCGGTAAGTTCTGAATATAACCTTTGTAGAAGCATCATTGAAGCCACCGATCAGGTGAACCTGCAGTTATATGCTAGCTAGTAAGAATGTTCCCAACGGTGCTTATTGTATATTTCAGGTGGGAAATACAGGAAAAGATACAGACATCAAATGGTGCATTGTCATCACCAAGTAATTCTAACATCTGTTTGAGCCCTCCCTCCACAATTCTTGGAAAGTCCATATGGCTAATGGAGGTCCTGAAATTGATTAGTGGAAGATCAGAATCATCATTAAATGTCTTTGTTTTTCTGTTAGTTGGGGAAAAAAGAGAAGAGTTTTGAATTTCACAAGAAACCGAAGTCTAAGATCAGATAAAATGCTCACTTCTGTTTCACTTACATTCCAGTCTTGTTGTTGCGAATTACGACACCCATGCATGTAGTCACCTCATCTGTGCCCACTAACTATAGATGCAAAAGAACAGATTAACTCACAGATAATTGGATTTCAAATCGCCTATGCATAACAATGTAATTCTAATCACACTATAAAAAGACCCAAGTGAGATATGGCCAAAAACGACAACAAGTTCTAACAGGATGCCAACTACTCAATTTAGCAGCAACACAAACTGAAAACCAATGAGGCAATTAGCTATAGCAACTGTGATGGACAAACTCTACACCAAATGCATTTGCAGGGTAAGATTGGAATTCCCGCACTTCTAATCTAGGACAGCTCATATCCTTTATTCAAAAAACATTCACAGCCCATGATGCCATGGATACCATCCAATAGTCCTTTCTGTTATGAATAGCGCTTGTATTCAATATGAGGCCAAAGGGCCGGTATATATACACAAAGTACAGGTGGTATGCCATATAGAGATAAGGTAAATATGAAAAGAGTCCAAACTATCATAATACAACTCTATCTGTATATATCTCTAACATATATCTCTAACACCCCTCAAACTCATGGTGGATCAACATGGACAAATAGAGCAATCACCGATCATGCACACAAGATCTCATGAAGGAAGCATCAACACCAATATGCTTGGTGAGCTCATGCCAAATATCGACAAAAGAGGAGTTGGAGTAGTGACGAAACATTTGCAAGTAGCATCCGAATAAGCTGAAGGGTAGTCCCACGGTGTATCGAGAACTCGAAGAAGGTGGGCAGAGTGGACCCGAGTGGGAGCGAAACGAATCGACTCGAATGTGAACCGGATAAGTGATATCCGGACGAGTAATGACAAGGTAGACAAGACTCCCAACAAGGTTGCCATCGGAGGGTCGAAGGTGAACATTGAGCTCCATGGGGTCTCAGCGATCTGTTGGTCGATGATCAAGAAGATTCGAATATGACCCATCGGGAAGATGGTGCATCGAAGATGAATCATCGAAGAAGATGGCTCATTTGGAAGATCCTCAATACGAGGTCGACGAGTGTAGCGAGTGTAGTGGGGGCCCGAGGAGCCGCAAGAGACAGTGGCGACAACGGCGGAGGCCACGGAGGAATATGTGGAGACTCGGTGGGGCGGGTGGGCGTGGGTAAGACAGATATAGGTGTATCTCGGAAAGGTCAAAAGGAGAGACTCCACAGAGGAAACCGAAGGAGAGGTAGGGCGTGGGTAGAAGGGGCGAGACTCGTCGAAAGTCACATCCAGAAATCTGCATCCGTCGACCAGCAGGATCCCAAAGATCTATAACCCTTGTGCTCGGACCTTGTATCCCGAAAAACACACTCAACAGCACTGAGGTGGAATAGGCGGCAATCATCGAGGCACGAGTCGACTCAAGGAGGTGACGATGCTTGCGCTCAACAACACCATTCGAGCATGAAAGGAAGGCTGCGGTGATGAGAGGGTACTCGCCCAGAGTCGGCACGAAGACACGAATAGGGTGGAGAACTGCGTGCTCCGAATGAATAAGATCAAATGGACGGAGGATAAGGAAGTCAGACAATCTAAAGACACGTCTCCGAGATCTAAAGGCGACGGGCGAGAGCTACACATATGGCCAAGGCGGTGATCCTCCCATAGGCGCGTGAGTCATCCGTGTGATGGTCAAAACAAGAGTCGAATCGAAACATGGTAAGGCGAGGAACATGAGCAATGAAGGAACATGAAAAGATGAGTTGCTAAGAGATCCTCGGCCAAAGACAGAAGAGAGGTACAGTGGAAGCATCGAAGTCATGTGAAAAGATGCTCCGAGCCAAGAGAACTGTAGTCGATGCGGGCGTCGATGTAGAAGCACCGATGTCGGTGCTAGTGCCATGGATACCGGACCGACCACTCGGGCGAGTCTCCTCCGCGTATCTTAGTAAGAGCCTCACGAGGATGACGTGCAAGGAGGCTGGCACGTCGCTCGAACTTCGGGACAAAGGCGAGTAAGGAACTAGTCCTCTGGCGAACTACGGACATGTACAAGGCATCACCGAGGGCTCGTGGCGGCCGACGAAGGTGAGTCCACATCCGATCATAATAGACCAACCTTGTTTACCGTCGGGCGGCGTGACCCGTCGGAAACGAAGACCACACATAGTATAACTTAATTAACACCATCGAAGGCCAAATTGATCAAAACACACATCAAAACCGCAAAAATAAACTTCCGCGAGTGCCTGCCAAATCCCAACTTTACCACGAAGCAACAGTTACTGCTTACAATGTCCCCAAAGCTCCCAACATAAGAAGAATCCGAACTTTATCCTACGCCCCCAAAAGGTATCACCTTTGCCCCCAAAGCCAAATCATGCGAAACTACCAAGAACCCCGCCTCATCTGCGTGAAAATCACCGGCCTTTATCTCGAAAGCAACACGCATGATTTCCTCGAAGAAAATAAAATTCACCTTGACGGCAGCACCAAATGTAAGTACGGAACTACGCAACAATTACCCAAGAACTTCATCCCAAAACGCCGAAATTGATTCAAACCACGAACCCCCCCATCTCTACTCAATCAAACCCGCGAGACCTGAGCAAACAAGAAAGCCCCCACGGCCCACGCACCTCGACGCGCGCCGGATCCACCGTGGCGTACTACCTCTGGAACACGTAGACGTGCCTAGGCCCCTCCGGCCCTGCCGAGATCCGCCTCTCCGGCGCGGCCCTGAGCCGGTCAGACGAGGCGCAGAGCCCGGGGCTCCCCATGAGCGCCGCCACGAGCTCCCTCCCACAGCTCCCCTGCAAGAACCGGGCGTTCAAAATACCAGAGAGAGCACGCACCGCACCCACGTACAGGCGCACGAGCTCGCTGACGCATGCACGCACCTTTGGGGAGGACCCGGAGGAGGAGGAGGAGGAGGGGAGACGGGTTCGCCGTCGACGAGGAGCATGTCGACGTCGGAGTTGGAGGAGCGAGAGCTGCGAGGGGTTTAAAAACTTGATAGGAAACAAAATTCCAAGTCTTATTGCGTTCGATACACGCACGTGGTTTCATTTATTATCTCCTGCTATGGATAAGCGTTGCGATTTGCCTGTTAAGCATTCCTCCTTTTCAACAAACAAATAAATAAATAGGGCAGCCGAAACAGCATTTAGAATTTTTTGCCGTGGTTTATTACTTTATTCGTATTCGATTTATTCACATAAATATTTATAGTAGAGTTAAAAATCATCAATCATAACTATAAGCTGGCCATGACGTGGGAGACATGTTCGACGGATTCCACTATTTCGATGATCCAACGTGTATTAATGTGGACATGATTGATCAACTTGATGTTGTACAGTGAGTCAGTGACACCGATGGATGAAGCAGGGGTGGATCCACTGCACTAGGATTGAGGTCTAGTGACACCAATGTAGCTCGGTCATCCGAGGAAGAGCCCACATGTATATTGTTGGTGAACCTAATAGGCAAAACCGAGTGACCCTTGTACCCTCGAGTCATCAGCTCAGTGCCCCCTGGTTAATCCATTTACAACCTAGCTGCATAAGGCATCAACTCACCTACAAATAGATTGTATTGCCACATTGGGCCCAAAAATGCATCTCCATCCAAGGGACATATAGACCTATGCAAATACAAAAGCTAAGTATAGGTGGTAGATATGATACTACTAACTCCCTAATTTGTTGTACGCCACCTCAAATTTCCAATCGGTGATCGGTTTCTCAGGCTCTCGGTGAGTTGCGACTCAGTTCAACGCCTGCGTGCCTATGTCATGAATTAATCGACAAACCATCCGAGGTCAGGAGTTTAGGTACTATCCAAATCACCTACAATGAAACCTCTAGTGCATTTGTGTTCTTCTTGCCTTGCTAGAGATGGATCTTATCTAGTAATCTAATCTAGGAATAGCCATATAGGGTTAATAGTTAAGCATAAGTATTTAAGTTGCCTTGCCTTTTTCTTGATTGTTCTAGTAATAGGACGATTTTTGAAAAGACAACTATCATCAGATACTGATACAGAGACTTCATGGCAACTTAGACAAGATGTATCAAAATCAAATACTTCTAGTTTGACAAAATCTTCACTGCCAAGATATATTAATTTAGATGAACTTCCTTATGATCCAACTGATCAGAAAAGAATTCTACAATACAGTTAGAATCCTAAGAAACAGAATGAGATAAGGCGAAGATATTTAACTAGAGGACCTTACAGGCCACAACCTGGCTTTAAATCCATATAATCCTATGAGTGGGAAGCTACCAAGGTATAATCCAAAATGGTTTAAAGAATATGGTGATTGGCTAGAGTATAATAAGAAGGTGGATAAAGCCTTCTGTTTGTGCTGCTACCTGTTTCGAGATTGTATTGATGGGCAAGCTGAGAATGATGCATTTGTAATTGATGGTTTTTGTAGTTGGAACAAGAAAAATAGGTTGGATACTCATGTTGGTAATTTTAATAGCTTCCATAACGTAGAAGTGAAAAAATTGTGATGATCTAATGAATCAAGATTAATCAATTCATGTTGCTCTAGATAAGCAAAATGATCTTGCAAAAAGGGCATAAATTTGACTAAATGCTTCCATTGATTCAACTAGATATTTACTACATCAAGGATTAGTTTTTCATGGCCATGATGAATCAAAAGAATCTAGAAATAGGGAAACTTTTTAGAGTTGGTACAAACTATAGGAAAACAGAATGGCGCCATAAGCAAGATAGTTCTAAGGAATGCTCTAGGAAATTATCAAATGATATCTCTAGACATTCAGAAGGATATTGTTAATTGGTTTACAAAGGTAACAATGTTCTGTATTATTTTTATATTCTTACGATCGATCTCTTGCTAGAGTCGAAATAATGTTGTTTGTTGTTTTGCATGGATAACGTTGAATTCTATTATTGAAGACATTGGTGGTGACATGTTCAGTTTGCTCATTGATGAGGCTTCCGATATGTCTAACAAAGAGCAAATGGTTATTGTCTTGAGATATGTTGACACTTGACAAGCACGAACTAATCTTGGAATTATTAGTTGGAATTGTACATGTGAAGGAAACATTAGCAACATGTCTCAAATTTGATCTTCAATGTTTGTTTGCTGATATTGGATTGATCTTAAAACATGTTAGAGGCCAATGTTGTGATGAAGCAAGTAATATGTTGCGGTGAGTTCAATGGCTTGAGAGCTAAAATTATGGAAGATAATAACTTGGTGGTATTATGTGAATTGTTTTGCTCACCAGCTTTAGTTAGTTATTGTGGCAGTAGCAAAAAAGCATGAAGATATTGTAGATTTTTTTTACATGAAGCTCTTCTCTTGAATGTGGTTGGAGCTTCTTTCAAACGAAAAGATAATATTAGAGAGAATTATCGAAAGAACATAAGAAAAACTATAAGTAGTGGACGAATTAGTACCAGGATAGGGTTACATCAAGATCAGTCTCTTCAAAGAGCCGGAGACACTCGTTGGAGTTCTCACTATAGAACCCCTCAAGCCTAATTAAATTGTTCCCATTTATTGTTAATATTCTTAAATATATTGAGAAGAAAGACAAAAATGATGGGAAGAAAAGTCAAACATGTGGTCCTATATCATATTTTTGAGACCTTTGATTTTGTATATATTAGGAAGTGTAAATACTCTGTCATTGTTTTTACGAAGAAGGATCTTAAATACCATGTCGTATGTGAAGTCAACAAGGATGGAGCTACAACAACTATGAGATAATAGGTGGGAATCACTTCTAGAGATGGCATATTCATTTTGTGAAGAACATGACATTCCTAAACTAAACAAGCAAGCGGAATATGTCAATCGGCATAATCCACGACAAAGAACCAATATCACTGACCTCCAAGATTACCAAACAAAGTATCTTAACTCAATTATCGATTGGCAACTTCAAGAATTTGGTGAATGTTTCAACAAGATAAATTCTGCATTGCTTATGCATATGGATCTTTTTAGCCCAACAGACTCATTTGCTACTTTCAACTTAGAGAGCTTAGTGGAGCTAGCTAAGTTTTATTCGGTGATTTTGATTCAATGCAATCGATGGCTCTTGGTCATAAACTTTGCATTTATATTGACAATGTGTGGGCAAATGAAGGATTTTTCAATTTGAATGGCATTACTGATCTTGCTAAATTAATAGTGGAAACAAAGAAGCATCTTTCTTTTTCTTTAGTATATCGACTTCTAAAGTTAGTGCTAATTTTGGCTGTTGCCACGGCATCAATGGAGAGATGCTTTTCAGCAATGAATGTTGTTAAGATCGTGTTGCGTAATAAAATTGGAGATGAGTTCATGAGTGTCTGTCTAATTTGCTATGTGGAGAAGGATATGTTTTCTACTATTCATAATGATATCGTGATTGATCGCCTAAAGAAGATAAAAACTCAAAAAGCATAACTATAAAATGTGAGTTATTTCACATCTTTTGAGACTTTGTTTCCTTTCCTTCAAAATATGTAAACAAGTAGTTTTATGACTTCACCGTAATTAGTATGTCTTGCCTTTTGAACATAGAAAAACTATTATGTCGCTACACATTTCAATTGTTTATGTAATCTTTTAGTGAGAAATTCAAATTGTGAGATAGTGTAAGATTGTATACTACTATAATTAGGAGTTTTTGGCACATCTAACGTGTTTTGAACCCATGTTTACAAAAATATCAACATATGTGCGAGAATAGCAGAAATGTCACTTCTACTGCATGGTCACCGGACGACAGCGCCGTGGAGCTGACACATGGCCAGCGGAGCCCCGTGGTCATGCAGTAGGGGCCTACTACCCGGCCACCGTGCGGCTCCTTGCCTGTCGCCTTGTCACCAGACGACAAGTAATTAAGCCAGCTTAATTACATGTCTTAATTATTATTTTATATTACTATTTATTTAATTTTTAAAATATAGCAAATGAGCTCAAAAAAATACAAAAATTTCTATATAGCCTTCGACATAACATACTTTATTGTGTAATTTTTTAACAATTTTATCCACTCGAATGTTGCTCAAAATTTATTCATTATGATATTTGTAGGAATTATTATATGTCGAGGTCATATAAAATTTTGTAAGTGAGCTCCAAACATTACAAAATTTTATAAATGTTTGAGCAACATTCTAAAAATTGTAGGATCCCAATTGTCTATTTTTGAGATTTTATATGCATTATGAATTTTAATTTGAATTAACTTAGCTGATTACCTACCATCCGGTGGCGACGGCATGCAAGGAGCCGCATGCAAGAGTCCCACCGCCACGGTGGTGCAATCAGCCGCCGGTGACCATGCGATTTTTCTAAAGATAATCTTATTTTGTTTAGAAATTACGTGTCAAAAGTACTAAAATTCCTTCGTTGATGCCCATGGGTGACATGTTGACAAGTCACACATGTATTGTTTGCAGCTTTTTTTAGAAATAAAAGGGCAGACATGGTAGGTTGGTCATTTTGTGATTTTCGTATATTCTCAAGGGTACAAAATTTATTAGACTCACAAAAATATTTTGTGATCATTGTATGTTATTGTAGTGCGATAAATTTTGGAAGAATTTTATGGGCACGATTGAGGTGGCAATGATTCGTGGAGCGGACAGACCAAGAAGTGGTATCTGCAGCACAATAGAGAATTCATACACGGAGTAGAACTTTGGATAAATGGTGTAATGATATCAAAACGACAGTTGATCTGACAAGGGGGCTACATGGCATGCAGCTAAGGAACCAAGGATGATACACATATGGACGAAAAGGGTCAAACTATTGCGTTGACCGTGGCCATTTGCCCTTCCTCATGAGGTCGGCAGTGCAGTCCTCGTCGACCGCGCTAGCCTTGGCCGTCAGTTCGCGCTTTCTCTCACACTCCTCATGAACCTCACGCTCCCTACACCTGCACACCTCCAAGTGAGCTTCCATATCCCATCGGATACGCTCCCTTCAATCTTCAGCGCGTCGCCGCTCGTCCATCCTCTCACGTGTCATCTGTGTGTCCCACTCTTTGCAGTCCAGCTGCCACTGGTCATGTGGGTGGATCTCCTGGTCGATCCATTTACGGTACACGCATAATGGGTCTGGAGACCACGGAAAAATGGGAGAGCTTGTTAGTGTGTGTCATACAAGAGAACTAGTAGGAGAATAAATTGTAACCCATCCTTACCGGTTGTCGGTAATGGGCTTAGTCCCAGCATCTATCGCGATAGTCACATACGTAGTTACCGCAACTCTAGTAACGCATGCCCAAGTTCAACCGATCCTTTGACTTGAATAACTTGTATGTGTCCCTGCATTAGCAGAGGGGGGCGTCTCCCCTATAGGCGGGTCCTACAACGAACACTCGGTGGAAACATTTAGGTATAGGTTAGGGTTGGAAGTACAGGGGGCTTCGTTTGTGGGAGGTGGCCTCCTGGCAGGGCCACTTGTCCGTCATGGGCTGCTACAGCCCTTGCTAGTCGGGTGATCTTCTCCCATTGTTTCTTATGGTAGCGATGTGGTGTTTTAGCTGTGGTGCAGGAAACACGGTGCCGAAGGGGTAGTACTTATAGGTTAAGCCCAACGTACCATCACGTCCTGCACAAAAGCTACCCTATGTGGTGTTGTCAGTGTGTAAGGCCGTCTAGTTTAGTCTTGGCCCCCCTGCCCGCACATAAGGAGGGAGGACTTCAGCACTAACTACCAGTTGATACCAAACAAACGTGCTTAATCGGTATGGCCAAAATGCAGACACAGGGAGAACGCAGTCGTGCAGGTCCTGGACGGCTAGTTCGAAGGCGGATGACATTTTTTCTGATGCCCACACTCTGGGGTACAATTAGCCAATAGTTTTTTCTGTTAGTGCTAATAGAGCTTCTATGATAACCCTTCTTTCCAGCAGATGGCGAAATGTAACTTTGTTCGCTGGATAGATCCTCCCATGAACGGCATGTTGTGGCGTACATCGATGCATTGCGTAATTGGCTGGATTGGACAGGTGCACTCGGTACACATGACTGATAGACAAGACGTATCGTGCTATAGCTTGTTGCACAACCGCCTTGCTAGAGAAGCGTTGCCCAACTAAGAGAGTGTCGGCTTGAAACCCACACTGGGACCCTTCCTCTTGCAGCAATACAAGGGAACATACTATAGCATCATTGAGTATGGAGGACACATAGGGCACCTTCAATGACACAATTCTCCTGGCTGGACCGCCCATCTGGTGTGCATCATCGTCGGTATCATCAGAGCCTGAGTCGGTGTCCTCGTCGGATTCCAACCCGAGCTATTGCATTGGTAGATACTCATGGCAGTTAATGTGAGCTTACCACCACATGTCCGCCCAGTCATTTCACACGAAATGAGGGCGAGTCTTCCTTCCGATACAACACATTCAGTGCTATCGTCTTAAAGCTCGTCCTGTGGTTGCCCGGATGTGGAGGGGCTAGGCTCATCAACGTTTTTCGGCGTCCTAGGTACGAAACTCAGGTACACCATTGGCCTCCCGTAAATGGCCACCTTAAGCTGGGAGGCAATCTGTATGTACTACCTCCATGCTATGGTCCTATTCACCTTGACGATCGCAAGTTCCATTGGGAGTGCCTCCGTGGCAAACTCCCTCTAGATGTAGTTTCAAAGCTCGTTAATATTCATCATGCTGAGCCCGTCCGTTCGGAGATGCTTATATTGGCATGTCGATAGGTCCAACCCATCGGATCCTGCCCGTACAAGACCATCGTAATAGAACACTATCAAGTTTTGCATATCTACGACTACCTGAAGCCATAATAACATGATCTGCAGTAAGCATTACAACAAATAATGATGGAGCAGCATGCAAGTTAGTGATTACATGTGTGTAACTACATACGAATAATTCATTAATTAGCAACAATTTGATTACCCGCCCGAAAATTAATTATGAGTGATTCATTACTGTCATCCTTACCACTTCATTACTTACCACCAACTCATTACTCAACCCTAATTAAGGGTACCGTACCTACAGAAAAATAGTACAAAACTATGGCCAAATTAGTATGACCTACTTACTTCATAATACGAATTCCATTAATTATGGTTAACTCAATAAAACTAATTAACTGCGACTACAGGAGTAATGTCGAAAGTATGCGATAAAAATTGCCTGCCTTTCACGGAAGCAATCAACACTACTACAATCGTGACGACTGCTTCGATATTTACTCTACAAAATCTTAATTATGACATGCGCTCTTAATCCTTAGTGACGAGTGCAAGAACGAGAAGCGAAACACGGTTGAGATGAGCAATAAGTGACTGCGAGAGCTTCGGATTTATGGTCGAGCGAAAAGAGAACCCGGTGCGCTAACACCCAAAATTAAGGGCTCGTTATCGACGCGTAGCACCGCGGGTGGGAGGATGACATGGTAATACTGACATATGTGCAAATGAGGGAGCGAGTGAGGGGGAACGGCACGAACATAGTGACATATGTGCGGACAAGGGAGCGGGCGAGGGGGACGACACAGACAGAGTGACAAATATGTGAAGGAGTCATAGGAAAGGTGGGATAGCAGCAACAAGCTGATATATGTGCGAAGTGTAGATATCATATACTGCAAAAGATAGCTGCCGTATGGTGGCCATGTGGCCTACAATTTCGCCCCTTGGATGAAGAAACTATTCTGAACTCTCCTGCCAGTCTACCACACGCATCATACGAAGGAAGCGTCTATTTCCATCGAAAGCTCTCTCCCATGAAATGGACGGAGTGGCTGTGGATTGATCCAAAAGATACGACCATACGAAGCAAGCACGATAGGAATGGGAATGATTCGGACTGGTCCAAACCGTCCATAAAAGACCTGGAGCGGACAGACCAAGAACCTGCTTCTGGGTCTGTTTTTTTTTGCTGCAGTTTATGACTTTTGGCTAAATTTTTTGAATTTTAGCTGTTTACAGTATAGATTACAGAGAGATCGATACTCATTTGTGATTTTGGCTGGTACAGATGTTAAGCTTTTAACATGTACTACGTTTAATTTGTAGACCTCATCTTAAGAAAATACCCCGTTTAAAAGTTAGGTACTGTAACGGCTGCCAAAAACCGACCGGCTTGTGACCTGAAGAACCTGCTTCTGGCACCTGCAGCACAATTGCACTGCAGATTGATGAATACATAGCCATGTACTTCTAAAATTTTTATTTCCAAAAAAGACAAGGGGCATTCTGGCTGATGAGATACGAAGCTCGCCACTCCCACGGTCCCACCGCTGGGAACACACATCCCAATCCTAAGGCCCATGTGTGCACCTTACACGACTTATGTTTGGTCGAGAAGGAGTAACAATTTTGTGCTAGTTAATTACTCCATTGGATGGATCAAGTTCAAAAAAAAAAACATCCATCGGAAGCACCAATTTGGAGAAGCATCTCGTTTATTTCAGTTTCTAAAAAAGTCAAAATCAAAAACCACCCTAAAAACCATTTAAAACAGGTCTGGCATTCAGAACAGCTTTTGTTAATGTTTTTTAGATACGGCTTTCAGCTGTTAGCTTTTAGTTGAGAAGTCATTTCTTAAAACGACTTATGGCATCTCTGGCTCTAATGACTCCTTTTGAACGGGGTAAAAGCTTGAATGGAAAAAAGCCCAAGAACACTTGGATCAACGAAATCAAGCTAGGCCCAAGAAATAAACCCAATAGCACATGCGGGTATACGGCCCGGCCCGGTCGATCGGCCATGGCTGCCTCCACTTCCACGGTTCCGCCGCCTACCCCTCGCCGTCCTCCCGATCTCCCCAGCCTCCTCGTCGAGCCGGCGATCCTCTCCACCTACAGAAGTTGGCGGCGGCGGCGGGAGGGTGGTGAGTGATGGCGCCGCCCGGGTCGCGCCGGTGGGCGTACGTGCGTGTCATGGCCGGCACCATCCTCGGCGGCGTCCTCGGCTTCTACGTCATGCACCGCGTCGAGACCTCCTACAAGGCACGCCGAATCCCGCCACTCCCTCTCCTATCCTTCCTCCTCCCCATCTGCCCCACCTCTCTACTGCAACTTGTGAAGCCTTGGTCGAAGCCACGCAGCTCACTTCACTCTTCTTCTTGTGCGCTGAGCAGGCGAGGATGGAGGAGAGGCTGCGCAGGTACGAGGCGCATATGCTCGCCAAGGCGAAGGAGGCGCAGCACCTGCAGGACGAGGCGCAGAGCAAGGACCAGGTCCAGCTCCTGCCGGACTCGTGATCTCCTCCTCTTGCGCTAGCTCGCCCTTCTTGAGTTGTTAGGTGAGTACTACTACTAGTGTCTAGCCTGTCTCTCTGACAGTTCTATGGGATAAGGTGAATCTTGGAGTTTGGTGTCAAATTTTAGCCGTTTTGATTGCTTCTTTTAGTGTCTTAGATTGTTTGAATTTAAGCTTTAGTATTTCGACGTGCCTGTAGTTATCTGATCCAGCCGAAAACCCAATGTAAATGCATTGATTCCTTGCTAGCATCCAGCTACGCCGGTAGTATTGTCGTTATCAGAACAAGGATATTGCTTCGGTTCTTTCGTATTCAAGTATAAATTTAGAACGAGTTTGGCTTGATGACTTAAAAAAAATCTACTACCGTTGGCATTGCCATTACCATAATTGAGGATTGGGCATGGAGCAAATCAACATATTTGGTTAAGCCTGGTATTGCTGGTGGCGGTGGCTTTACTGAAACAGCAGGTTTTTTCAGGATATATTGCGAAGAGTGCAACATTTCGCTAGACATGGTAAAGCTGGAGTGTTATAACCTTTTTGGGTCAAAGTAAGGAGAACTAACAAATGGTTCAAGTTAAGATGTTTAGCTTGTATGTTACAATCAATATTGTTGAAATTGTAAAAAAAATCTCCTGGATTTGACCACCATTGAATGGTAATGGCAATCAAATCGGGGTTGCCAAACTAAGTTTAACTCAAGCTGTTCGGTTTCCTACTTTCCTCACAATATCGTTTTCTCGTGTAACATCATAGCATGTGATCTGATAGTTATATTGCTAAAGAACACATATACGAGCATATTTGGAGCATCATATTCATATAAAAGATACTCAAATTCGTACCTAAAAGTGCTTTGTTACAACATTCCATTTGGATATCTGGAACATCATATAAAAATTAACTGTAACTATGCTTTGTTGCAACACACCCATTCAGGAGCAGATCATTTCCTGTAAGACATAGTATTAGATATTCTTTCATGTATGCCAGCAGTTCATTGCCAGGAGCGGGCATGGACGCATGGTAATAAAGTAGAAAATGAATTTCAGGCGTCCATCTGTTGACAAGACAAGAACAACAGATGTAACAGAGTCAAATTACAGAAGCCCTACCAACTTGTGGCTAGTCCAACCAATATGGTACCCATTTGGCTAATCGCCACGGTTTGAGTCCCACTAACTACAACTTAGATGGGTTTGTTTGTGTATTTTTCTGGGACATGATCCCATGTCCTCTCGGCTGTTGAGCTTTAATGATTACTATGATAACAAACCACACCCCTTCAAGAAAAGAAAAGAAAAGAAGCCCTTCCATGATGAACAACAAATCCTAGGTGCATAAAACTAGAAAGGTGAATAGCTTTTCTGCCATGGTGCATTTTAATCACCAATACTAATACATTATGCACACGAAATAACACAGATTGTTTGAGATAAAAAAAAAATCGGATTGTTGTGTACAAAGTGTATTGGTTGTCCAACCTTTGAGAATTGACTTACGTTGTAAAGTACCAGATAATTAAATTATCAACTGAATAAAGATTATAGATGAAGCATACTCAGCAGTAAGAGGTAGGTAAAGAAAGCCAAAGGCCTTGTAATAACAAAAGACCTCCATAATTGAAAAAAATAACAAAAGAGTTCAGCTATGCATCTACAAGAGCAACATTGCACTTCTAACATTTCTGATATGTCAAAGTGCTCGCGAAAGCATCCTAATACTATGATTTGTGACTGCCATAGCTCTCAGAAAAGGACTCTTAAGAGACTATAGACTTAGGGGTGAAAAGTAGATACGAATTATCCGTATTATTTGGTTACCGTATTCGATAGGATACGAATATAGTTTGGTTTTATTCATCCAATTAACAATTTTTATCCTACTAGTATTCGAATTCGAATTCGCATAAAAATATGGATGTGAATATGGTATAGACGTTTACTATCCGAAATGTTATTTTATTCGGACTATCCGTATCTATATTTGGCGAAGCAATATGCATATTTTATTACAATACGACTAATTAGTTGCACAAGTTTTTTTAATTAAACATGAATCCGTGTTTCTTTTCTTTAGGTGAAATAAATGAATTAGAATGATTAAGCGTGATCGTACGAGAATAAAATGTCATTAATGTCTTCATATTGCATAAGTTATGATGATATCTGGATCTGACCAAATTGAGTAAATATTCGATTTGAATTCGTATCTGATATTTGTCCGGTCCGTATTCGTATTCGACGTTTGTTCGATTTGTATTCGAATCCGAGAAAAAAATATAGATGCGAATATGATTTGAGCACTATCCGATCCGTTTTTACCCCTATATAGACTCGGACTGATACTCAAAAGTTTGCAACAACACCTTTCTATTTCAGCAATTCCTTCTGCTACGAATCATCCCAAATTTCCTGTGATAGCCTTTCTTACTTCATCCTGAAAATGCACACCAATTTAATTTGTTCACCTGGATTTGAACTGATTATTATTCATGTCTTTTTGCAGAATAACATCAGCCATCGGCACACAGGCACCCACACCCTTTCTTCTGAATTAGAGGAGGCATAACATCGGTCATGTACTTCTGTCGTGTTATGGTTACTAGTAAGGTGCCTGTGCGTTGCAACGAAAACTCAAACTTTGCATCAAATATTTATTTGTCTTCTATGTGTTGCAACTTGGCTCGTCTTGCTATTGAAAAAGCACATACAATTAGTAGCAAATTTATCTTCCTGTAAAAAAGTTGCTATAGTTTATCCCCGTCTCCACCTTTCATTATGCAATATTCAGTATTTCACTCTCACAAAACTGTAGTCACTTCTCCGTATTATTAAACATTTAAACCCATGGTTAAAGCATGTATAGAAATCGAATGACAATATAGTGCCCTTTTGTAAATCATGATATCATTAAGTTTTTTAGGAATGTATCATTAAGATTTTACAGAAGCTAAGTAACATAAGTCCAAATAAGATTATATTATACAGACGAATTGATCCCGTATCACTAACTATGTTCCAGTAACAATATCCTATATATGGTAAGTGGCGAATTAAGGAAAGACATGACCCTATTGTTTTAGCCTTTAGCCCCGGCGCCTCTACTGTAATTTTTGTCTTCAGAGGTCTATAACTTTGCAATACTACTGGGACAACCGAGCTTGTTTTTTAATGGCACAGATTAATTAATTTGGCAATAACTATGAATATATTGTTTGATTAAGGGAGTAGTTTCACGAATACAGTTAGGCCTTTTGGACTTGGAGGAGACGATTTTAATGCAAAAGGGAGATGAATCACTCAATAGATCACTGGAGGAAGCTTAGAAGACGACGAAGTTGAGATGGTGGAAACTCACATCTATGAAAAAGAAGATCCTTCCACACCGAACAGCAGCCCACTTTGCCGATACTACTGGAACAACCTAGCAGTTACTGTGAAATCAGTGATTAAAATTTGAAAGCGTAATATTTGAGCATAGATGGAGTAGGAATTATATTGCAGCTGCAATAGCGTCTCACCATGATTACCTAATTAACAATAACTTTGTATGGCTGTCATTAGCAAACATCCCAGGTAACAAAAGTGATGCCAATTGGAAATTCAGAAAACAGAGAAACCAATTCAAGAATTATTGCCAGCTAACACTACCAGACTCTAATGAGATATAAGAAAGGCCGTGTATAGACCAGATCTATTCAGCATAAGAAGGGGATAATTTTGTGAATGAAGAGTTTGGTACAAAAAAATTGCAATTCACAATGGATTCATGGGTAAAGAAGGGTATACACAGATGACTATACAATACAAATGAAATACTGAATACCTAAGATATAGACTGAATAATTTTAAAATCTTAATTGTTGAAATCACATAGAGTGATAGAGGGAATAATTGCCCATTTGCTTGCCTAGTATGCTATCAGGATCATCATGCATTGCAAGATATCTTCGAGCACATTGCACATTAAACCTCCCGCAAGTGAAAATGAACCAAGAAACCAGGGCATAAATATAGTTACTTTAAAAACAATTAGGCATGTATCTCTCACAGCCAGACTAACATACGTACGTAAGTATGTACGTACATACATACATACGCGCGCGTACACACACACATATATATATAGATAGAGAGAGAGAGGGGGGATTGCAAATAATGAACCCAAAGCCTCAATATCAAATCTGAATCATTAATTGAATATCTCTACTAAGCTTTTAGGCTGCATAATTCCAAGCCTATGAAGCATACATACTCTACGGGTTTGCGAGAGGACGGGGTCGACGCAGTGATGGCAGGGAAGATGGGGTGGTGTGTCGAGATGACAAGGGCGCCGTTAGCCACAAGTGGTGGCCGGCGAGGCAGGTGTAAGATCTAGGAGGGCGACTAGAGGGCGTGAATAAACGGTTTAAAAATTCTTCTAATTATTATTGACAATTCAATATCTTTTCTATTTGTCTAAACCAAGTAAACAATTGCAGAAGCTTAATTCAATTTGATTTAACACAAAGAACGCCTATATCAATTAAGCTCACCTAAGTGCGCCAACAATTCTAGGCTAGATCAAGGTTTGCACTCCTAGGATAGCAAGCAATCAATTTAATTATATGTGTGTAAATTGCTTGAATATAAATTGAGCACAAGAAAACAAACCACAATTGACACGGTCTCTTTTTACCGTGGTGTTCGGAGACTTGCTGGTCTTCCTAGTCCATGTTGAGGTAAGCCCAAACTAATTAGACCGGCTCCACGAATTAAGCCTTCCGCCTCAAATCCACTAGTGGTAGCTCTTTTTCGCTCCGGGTAGGTGAGCTCTAACATTCACAACTTTGTCGGGTCTTCTCATAACCTTCTTTGAGAAGATCACCGCGCACGACTGAAAGATCAAGCTCCGTTTAAGTTGGTTTTGGTGATAATGATAAATACTATTATAATATTTTGATAATAATAATAAATGTATATATGAGACTAATATGTTTGTGTAAGTATACTATAGCTTATTCTCATTTGGATAGAAAGGTGAAATAAAAAAGGTATGCATTCAAAATCACACCTTCTCATATATTAGTGTATTCTTTAGATCCAAAATATAGATTGAACTCCACAAATAGTCCAAAATGAATATGCGCATATGTTTTTTTATACACTCTTATATGCACACATTTAGGGGAGCTTTCTCTATATCTTGAAATTTCATAAGTATTGATCCATATTTTTTTTTAATATGCACATTTAGGATCTTTACTTTGGAATACATTCTTGAGTATATATATAACTTGTGTAGTTTATATATACTCATATGCAATCGGGTTGTTATTTAACTTCTCCATTATGTGTTAATGGTTGGAGGATTAATGTGCCTGTTCTTTTTTGCTGTAGCTTATAGTATTTGGCTGAAATTTTTGAATTTTGGCTGTTTGCAACGGAGATTGCGAAGAGAGAGATACTCGCTTGCGATTTTGGTTGATACAGATGTTAAGCTTTTAACGTGTACTACAATTAACTTGTATATCCCATCTTGAGAAAATACTCAATTTAAAAGTTATGTACTGTAGCAAAAGACAAAAACCGCTTTTAGAAGCCGTAAAGAACAGGCCCAATGACAACCAAATAAATAAGTTTTGTTTAAAACTTATCTTAGAGTATACGATTGTTGTGTACAAGTTGTATACTCTCAAATCAATTTTTATCTTATTGTTTGTTGAGATTGTCATGAATTACCAAAAGTGAAGATTGTTGAATCTAGTCTCTCCATTATGTGTTAATGGTGAAGTTTAGTAATTGATGACAATTATTTTGTGGACTAACATTTTTCATGAGTTGGATGAATAGATTAGGTTCTACAAAATGAGATAACTTAGGATGATGACATGTGTTGAAGATCATCAAGTCAAGATGCGAGAAGAAGATTACTTCATGTGTTGAAGGCCATCAAGAAGATGATACATCATGAGTTGATGCATGTCCAAGATGCATCATGAGTTGATGCATGTCCAAAAAAAGATGATAATGTGTTGATCATCAAGTCAAGTGAAGATTTTTTGTATTGAAGATCATCAAGTCAAGATGTAAGAAGAAGATGTCTTCATGTGTTGAAGGTCATCAAGAAGATGATGCATGATAAGTTGATGCATGTCTAAGGAGATGATCATGTGTTGATCATCAAGTCAAGTAAAGACCATTATGTGTTAATGTAGTTGATGAAAAGGATGCATCATGAGTTGATGCATATCAAGACAATGACTTAACTAGTTATACTTTTGCCTTAGGTCATCGTCTTAATATGCATCAACTCATGATGCATCATTTTATTCTACTCCATCAACACATGATGGTCTTCACTTGACTTGATGATCAGCACATGATCATCTCCTCTTGGACATGCATCAACCCATGATGCATCTTTCTCTTATTAGCCTTCAACACATGAAGCCATCTTTCATCTAGACTTGATAATCTTCAACACATAAAATCATCCTAAGTCATTCTCATTTGTGGTACGTAACCTATTCATCCAACTTATGTAAAATGTTAGTCAACAAAACAATTGCCATCAATTACCAAACTTCACCATTAACTCATAATGGAGGGACTAGATTCTACAATCTTTCCTTTTTGGTAATTCATGACAATCTCAACAAACAATGAGATAAAGATTGATTTTTGAGTATACAATATGTACACAACAAATGTATACTCTAAGATAAACTTTTTAAGCAAAGCTTACTTATCCGGTTGTCATTAATCATTCAACCATTGACACATAATGGAGAGATTAAATGCCAACCCGATTACATATGAGTATATATAAACTACACAAGCTATATATACTCAAGAATGTATTTCAAAGTAAATATCCTAAATATGCATATTAAAGAAAACGTGGATCAATACTTATGAAACCACAAAATGTAGAAAGTGCTCCCCATAAATGTGTGCATATAAGTGTGTATAAAGAAGACATATGCACATATTTAATTTGAACTATTTGTGGAGTTCAATCTATACTTTGGATCCAAGGAATGCACTAGTATATGAAAATATGATTTCGAATGCATACCTTAATGATTTTACCTTTTTATCCATGTGAGACTAAGTAATATTATAATCAATGAACAAAGTTAGTCTCTTAAATGCATTTGTCATTATCACCAAAATCTCATAATGGTATCTGTCATTATCACCAAAATCAACTTAAATAGAGTTTGATCTTTTAGCAGGGCAATGGTCAACGCGGCAGCGACCATATCTGGCCAAATCTGGCCAGTGGAAGTGGCGGCAGGGGAGGGGTGGAGGCACATGAAGCAGAGCAGGTGAGTGGGGCGAAGGCGGAGGCAGAGAGAAGAAAGTGCAGGCGGCGTTTTAGGGACGGAGAGGAGGTAGGAGAGGCAGGTGGGTGAATCTGAAGACGAGGGAGGTAGCGGTGGGCTTGACCTCGGTCTCTGAGTTAGAGATGGTGATGTCAACGTAGGAGGAGGGCGACAAAGGAGGAGGAGGAGGCGGGGAAGAAGGGGAAGGCGGTGGGGGTTATAGGAGGCGGCGAGGAGGAAGGTGGCGGAGTGGCGACGAAGGAGGAGGAGTAGACGGGGAGAGAGGAAGGCGGTGGGGGTGATAAGGGAGGGGTGCGAGGCAGTGGTGTGGTGGGGGTCGAAGGTGGAGGCAGGGATTCAGGAGGAAGGTGGACGGGCCCGCATGTCAACACTGGTTTATTCGTTGAGAGGTGAGGAAGCACGGCATGGATGGCTCAGATTCTATCTTGTGGTCAGATTGAACGGCTGCGAAGAGGCGAGGGAAAAACACATCGTTACCATATGGTTTTTTAAGTAGTAGAGATGTTCAACATACTCAGCAAATATATAGTTTTTCTAAAATCGTTTGCATGTAGATAAATTCAACAAGTTGCAGTATTTCGGCTTACCGAATGGAAAGTGATTGAATTAAGATGGATCGACATTAGCAGTAATAAATATTCACCCGTTGGCCAACCAGATGGCATAGCATGCTATCGTACTAGACGTTACATATGCCGCAAGTATTTCTTATTTCAATTAAACAACCTTTGCAGAGGATCAACAAAGCCATATATCATAATCTCCACTACTGGTAATAGGGCTTGGAAGTGACATGTCGACCTCTACTCAAATTTGGCATGAAACCTTTACATCAATTCCATGGTAAGCAAGCTCCACTGCGACGAAGGTGTCAAAATATTGTATATGTTTCTCACTTTTGACAAAAAAAACCCAACTAAGTCAAAACCTATGCATTCATGAACAAAGGGTAGGAATCTTTTGACCAGGTTTAATCCATATGGCTCCATATAAACCTAACCTAACAAGGACTTTGTTGCTGGCTCTTGCTTCTATTGATCTAACGCTACATCATCACAAGAGCTCTGCAAGGACGTGTTCTACATAAGTAGAATAAGAAGAAGTTTGGACGTTTATAGCATTGTATATCCAAAAAAATTCCAAATGTAGCACCCTACGCACCAAAATTCCATTTCGGCCCCTTGCGTAGTGGATCGCTCGTGTCGACACGATCATTGTAGTTGAATCGTACGGTCCCGGACCGCACGATTGCACTTTTTCCATTTGGAGTTTTTCTAATACCCTTTTTTCATTCTCTTTGCGCTTTATAATGAGCAGGTATTCCTTACCGTACTCTTCTTCAGTCTCAACGTGAAAACCATTTACGCGAATATCCTTAAAACTTGAGTGCGGTCCAGAGTGCTAGCGCGCTCTTCTCTGTCCTGTACTCATTCTTGAGAGTGAGGCAGAGGTGGTGCCTAAGAAAATGAAGTGCTTGATCATTTTCCTCAGGGGTGGGTTGGGCGTCATGCGGTCTGCCAATCCCAATAGCTGCGCAGAGCTTCTTAGCCCCAAGTACTATCTCGACATCGAAAGCCCACGTCAGATAGTTTTGGCCAAGCTGGGTCAGCTCATCGAACTCCCGGTTCGTGATGCCAGTCATCTACATGTGTATAAAAATAATAAATAAGTTTACTACTAGTAAACATGCATGGAATAATATTTACTTCAAGTAAATAAATTTCATAGTGGTACAAAAGATTCTCGTAATGTTTCATAATTTTCTATGAATTTTCTATAAATTTTACTGTTAATTTCGGTGATTAAAAGCAATTTAAACAATTACGATTAACCAAAACAGTAAATAAATAAAAAAAACATAGAAAATAATAATGACAGAAATAAATATGCTTCAAATGCTAAAAATAATTCAAAATTCGGATTCCTGAGGCCCTTTTATGCTAGAATATGAATTTTCAGCGAATTCTTACAATTTCCGAGGGTCTATACGCAAATTTTCAGTTCAGAGAAAAATTTAGCGTAATTTCCTAATTTTTCGAGGGCTGTTGAGCAAAATTCGGGACCCATTCGTAAATCTAAGGACCTCTTCATAATTTTTGGAATTACAAAAGGCCTTTCTGCAAAATTTAGGACTTATATGCAAGTTCTAAGGACTCTTCGGTAATTCTCAAAGTTTTCAAGGGTTTTCTATAAATTTTCCTCCCGCCTACCGTAAGATTTCTTTCCCTTCTCCCGTCCTACCCACTTCCCGACCCTCATTCTACCCATACTACCACGTCGTCCGGCTCAAAGGCGGTGGGGCCCCACCCTGCTCACACGGGGTGGCGGCGGCTCGGTTGAACCGAGCGGCGCGGCGCGGGCATGGCGGCTGCCGGTGGCCGCCGGCGGCAGGCGAGGCGCGTGAGGCGGCTGGCCGGTGTCGCGATCGGCGGAGAGGAGGCGGCGGGCCTCGGGTGTTGCGGCCGTGAGCGAAGCGGCGACGCTTTAAGCGGAGGTCGGGCTTCAATCAGGTCGTGCGGTGCGGCTCCGGCGGCACTGACAATGGCCGGCTCGGCGGCGGCGGCGGTCGGGGGGACTACGGCCGTCTTGGCGGCGGCCGTCTGTGCAATGCGGCGAGGCTAAAGCGGCTGCGCGGTCGGCCGGCTTCAGCGGTGTTATGCAATGGCCGGCGTCTGGCGGCGATCGACGATCGAGAGGGCTCATGGCAGTGGCGTCGGTCGACGGCCGGCAGACGGGGCAGCCGTGCTAATTTTTCCTTTTTTTCGATCTACGCGCGGTCAATATCTACTCAGTATGCAATTCTTGATCGACATTGTGCCGCGACTTCAAGTCCTTCATGGTAGATTAGGACCGATTTGCAAGTAGAAAATTAATCTAGAACGTAAAACTACGAATTTAAAGCGATCTAGATAATTCAATCTATTAGGGCTTTGATGATTACCTTCGATTCACCGGAGCGAACTCGTGCTGATAACGTGTTGAGAAATCGTCGCTGGCGACCAGCCCGATCGATTCCTCTACTTAATATGAAACGAGATCAATTACAGAAGACAGAATAATAGATTGAAAACATACAGAGGGGTAGAGAGAACTCTTGGTCTTTCTTTATTGTTTTCGATTGCATGTGTACAAAATCTGCTGGTATAGCTCTTTATTTATAATCTACTGGTGAGGTGCGCATTATAGGTCAAGGCTAAGATCTAGATCCAGGTTTCTTAATAATTTTAAATGATTTTTGGTTTAAATAAGCTGGAAGGAAAACAAAAATCAGAAACTGCAGGTATTAGGGCGGGCAACTACCTCTCTCCCCGTTCCATTGTTGAGTTATTACCATACTGCCCCTCCCTCTACTTCATCTCCCTGTAGGCTCCGCCGTTCCTCATGATCGAGCCTTCCCGCATCCGGAGTCGACGAGCCCTCAATCTTCGCCGGCGCCGCCGGACACGTCTCTCTCGACGGAAGCACTCCACCACGTCGAACCCTTCTATCGTCGTCATCCTCCCCTCTACTTGATTGGCGTGGAGTGGAGATCCAAGATCCACCCGGACTGATCTCTTCTCTTGGTAAGCCTCAGTTGGACTGATTGATTGATCATCTCTCTCTCAATCTCCCTAGCTCCGCTCTCACTCTCTGTCAACCCCCCCAACCCCTCGCTCCCTCTCTCTTGCGTCTGGCTAGCGGTTACGGGGCTGCGAGAAGCAGCGACCACGACGGCGGCGGCGACGAAGAAAATCGACGGTGGCAGCAATAGCAACAGCAAGAAGCAATGGCGGGGCCTAAGGTTAGGTCTTCCTGTCCTCCTGTCCTCTCGCCCCCCTCCCCTTGGATCTGTGACCCGCGGTTAGTGGATCGCGGCGTCGATCTGCGATCCCGGTGACTATGTGCTGGTACTACGTAATCCATCCATGCATACGGTTCAGTTCTTGTTCTTCAGCGCGTGCAAGATATCAGTTGGTGGGGTGGGGGGATTTGGTTTCGTAATTGTCTGTCATTATGCATGCCGGGGCAATGCACAATATAAATGAAATGCAGAAAGTTTATTTGACTTGTTTGGTGTTGTTTTTCGATTTACCGTGTGCTATGAGTTCCACAATAAGTTCATGTTATAGTTTGATGATGTTAATCATAAAATAAAAATAAGTTGATGATGAATCTCCAGGTAGACTGTATCATCGGTGATTAGCAACAGCTTTTGAAGACGATGAACCTTTGTGGATCATTCTTTTTAGATGCGGTGGTGGAAATTTGTTGAATTGGAGAGTTACCACTTACCAGTTTGATGAGATGTCACTGAAACTTCCACTTCCGCAAGGGTTCTCCTTTTTTAAGAGTGTTGGGTGGTTCGAGGACTGGAAGGTCCATTCAGCTGCCAAGCAGCAGTTGTCCCCCACATTGAAGCTCCAGGCGGATAAGGAGGTGTACAGACCTGGTGATTTGGTCACTGCGACTATAGAAATCTATACCCCTGCTAGTTTGAAGGATGACGCTGGGGCGACAGTGTCAGGAGAAGATGCCCCCTCTCTCTTGGTAGATGGCCTCTCATTTGAGATTAAAGGGATTGAGAGGTTGGATAGCCAATGGTTCTCTGTACCAAAGCCCTTACCAGGGTCTAAGCAAAGAAGAGGTACACTCTAGCTATCATGTAATTGTGCAAAACATTTTTTTGCAGTCTTTGACTTCCATACCATCATTGATTGTCCAATCCACGATAGGTACTTTATAGCTGTTGATTATCTCTTCATTTGTCATTTGCATTTCCTAGGTTTAGTAGCGTGCAGGCTGCTATAGCCATTATTCCTGTCTGTATTCTATTCATTGGATGGTAAAACATTATAGATGGGGTTGCAGAACTTAATTTGTAACTTTGCTTACTTTGTTTCATGCTTGTGCAATTCTCAATGCATCCCTTTAAACTGCCCATGTTTCTTTGTTGTGGCATGGAAATAATTGATCTATGTCTATTTTGTTTTCTTTCTGATAATCCTCTTTTATATTGTGATTGAAAATGTAGGTGAACATTTGTTTCTGGATTGTTCGGCACCCTCACTAATCTCTAAAGTAATAATTGCTTCGGGGCAAACAAAAACATGTAAGTTATCTCTCCTTTTGGAGGATTCATTGAGTTTAATAATGCACTTAGCCGTTAATGTTACATTTCTAAATTGCTTGAAACATGGACTGGTCTTCATTTGGTTTTATGTGCTATTTCATTCTTGCCTAGTGTTATATGATATATTGGTGCACCAGGAATTCTTTACCACTAGTTCTGCTAATCACTCCATCTCATCTTATATAGCTCTTGCTCTATTTGTGGATTGTTCCACCAATCCACCTGGTAATTTGCCGATTTGGGAATGTGATACATGCTTGTTTCTCAGGAGTGTTAGTTCCTTCCTGTAATCCTGTTTGACCTAGTATCTTCAGTGGTGATGGAGAAATTTTATCCTGTTAATATGCATGCTAAACATAAACAACAGCGAAAATTTAAAGCGGTTTATTAATTTTATCTAACCAATTTTTATGCACTGATACATTTACTTATTAAACCAGGTACTTCTTGAATTAGTATTGGACTATTGGTCTGTGTCTGATGTGTTCTCGTATGCTGTGTTGGGGAAACAGTTCTTATAGATTTTTCTGCAACATGTGGAAAAAACTCTGTACAATATTAAGAATTTTAACTCAGCTACAAAAATCCTCTGCAGACATTGTACGTGTGGAGCTCCCGAAGATTTTACCACCATCATATAGGGGCATCAGTATTCGCTATATTTATTATGTTAGGAGTACATTGTTTGGAAGATCGATTGTATTGGGTGATGGAGATCAAAATAAAGGCCCTGCAAATAGCGTGCTTCAATTGGTGAGTCGTATGCTTGTTTATCTACTTCCAATTCAGACATATATAAAATTGTACTCCTTAAGTTCGCATTCTCTCCGCTTAAAATTTGGAAGTTTTGATTTGGTGCACCATTTCATAGTCAATTTGTATTCTTCAATTTGAGTGTCGAGTCTATGACATGTTGAATAACGTGTCAATGGCATGCTTGGTAGATGTGCTTGTTGGACATCAAGGTCGATCTACAATTCTAAATGTCCTAGACAGAGAAGAAACAATACCTAAAGCATATTGTTTTAAAATATTTAATAAGATAGAGAAGACTGTTTTAAAATATTTAATAAGATAGAGAAAACTAAGTATAGACCATGCAAAACTGCTGGAACATCATTTGTCTCTCCAATTGTCTACTTTTTTTTTCCTAGAATGATAGGTAAAATTTATAATTTTATACTTTATTAATAAACGTTATTGATCGTTGATAATATGAGTTAGTCATGTGTGTGCTTTCAGATTCAGGGCATGTGGCCCTGACTTGATATGTGAAAATTGATATATGTGTCCCCGTATAACTTTTTTTTTGTGGGTGGGATATGGTGGGGGTGGGTGCTTATGTCATTATGTGGTCATCTTTTCAGGCCTCAAATGCATAAAACCCAGCTCATTATCGTTCTCATGTCTTGGTGGTTCCAATGACATGGAGAAAATAATGTCATTACATGTTAGAATTTGGCATTAACTACAAATAATTAACATCCTTTTTTGTATTGTTTATGCTGAAGACATTGGTTTCAATGACATGCCTGTACTGAGATCTGTTCAATTTTTATCCTGTTTCTGTTAAGGTTCCTTCCATTGTTTTATCAGATAGGACAAAGCATGGTAATATCCAAATGATTTGTAACTATGAAATGTGTTGCTTATTGGAAGCTAACACTTGTAGGTTATCTTTCTGCAATAATTGAGTGTTTAATGTAGGTGGTGGATTCATGTTGTATGCTGTGGGAGTTTGCAAAAGCAAACATTATGTATTGGAATTTAAGGGGGGAAATTCCTGCATAATAATTTTAGAAGATTAGACCCTAAAACCCCACAGAAATACATAGTTGTAGATTATCTCTGACAGGTATGAAGTTCTGGCTCCGCTAGTGTTTAGCATCTAAAATATGAAATTATATTTTTTACATTCATGTGTTTGGCTCTCTTTAAATGTAGGCTTCCTGGTACCTTATTTTGACATTATATGGGCCATCTCATCTGTTTCCTTTATTACACAAGAAACACGGCCAATGTTACTTTTCTTAGCTCTTTCAAGAGGGCTTTCTTGTTAATGTTAAATCACTGCTTATGGTAGGCACTTTTCCGTGCTTCTTAAGCTAACTTTGAGCTGATGAGTGCTTGTGCATAGTCACAGTTTAACCACTGTAGTGGAGGCCACTTGATGCCACATCCTTTTCTTTTCTATCATCATGCTCTACTTGTGTAGATAGGAGCGCATGGAAGTTAGCGATCCATGTACTAGAACCGTAAGAAAGTTAGGGCCAAAGACAGTGTTTTAGGCTCGGCTTAGATAACAAGATGTACGGCTTAGGGTTTTAGCATTGTAGATTTTTATTTCAAGGTTTTCATCTCTTTGATCTTGAGAAGGTTTCATTCCTAACTTACCCTAACTTGTTTGGGATAAAAGGCTTTGTTGTTGTTGTATGCTCTACTTATTACCCAATCTGTAATGTGCTTATCCAAGTATCTGGCGTAGCACATAACTGTATTAGTACTGTATCTCGGAGCAAGACTAAAATTGACTTGGGGTTTCTGCAGGAAGCTCGAGTTGCATTGCATATATGTGTTTCCCAGAAAAGCAGCAACGTACTAAATGAAGAAGGTCAGTGATGTGAATATAGTAATTTAAGGTGCTCGCAATTTAATCATTGTTATTGTTACTCCTCTGTTGGGTTTCAAGAATATTTCATCGATAAAACTATTTGGCTATTAAGAAGTAGATGAGATGTGGTACATTGTCTGATACAAATATACTCAATTTGCCATTTTATTTCTGCATGTGCATTGCTTTCTATATGCATTCATGAAGCATGTAATCTGCATTGCTATAATCACTCACATCACAGCATGCTATAATCACTCGCAGCACTTGCTGTGATTGTTATACATGTTGATCCTTTCCAAGTTTCCATACGTCATTCACATATTTGTGCACACATCCTTTTGTGCCTTGTGTAAAAAATGATGTCATATTGGCCACCACTACATCTAAGTCTCAGCGGTGGGTGCAGGAATTTTGTTCAATATGGCCACTCTATAAATCAATATCTAAATTCACTGCGGTCCCTGTAAGAGGCCAAATTCAGTTGGGTCCCACATTTAGGAAAATACATATAACTTTCAGTTTTTCATAAAAGCTTACATATTTAAGAGCCCTCTTGAAAAATCCAGTAGGGACTGGCACCACACTGCCACAGGACCCTCTTTGCATCTACCTCTGCTTATTCTGTTTAGTCTGGTGATGCAACAAGGGAATGCTGCGGCGTTGTTGGTGAATGTGTGATGACTGACAGAATTTCTAATCCTACAACTTTATGTTAGTTCTTAGTGCTGAGTCCACTCTGGTTTTGTTTGGAATGTTTATTTGGATATTTTTGTGTTGGCACAAGTAGCTGACCATGTTGTGTCTCAGGGAGTTTTCCACTCTCAGTTGAACAACTGAGTATATTTTGGAGGGAAAAAGATGAAGATTCAGAATGGGTGAGTCCTTATTTAAGCTTGTTAGCACTTCCCCGATTTCATGACACTCAATTATTCTTGACCCTCTTTCTTACACATTTTCTTGCATGAGCTGATAATAGTTATTTTGATTACTTAGACAAAAGACAGGACAGTACTCAGCAAAGCAGTAGTTATAGTTTTGTCAACTAATGAAAATATATTGAAGTATGAATTGAACTATTTTCCAACAAATGGTATTTTGCATCTAGATGTAGGCAGTAATTCTACTAATTCTCAGTTAAATCATGTAACACAACAATGAACATTCAACAGTAAACATGTATTTCCTTGATTGCTCTTTGTATTCATGTTCGACACATAATATCGTTATTGCAGACCAAAGCAAATGATAGTACTGATCTAGAAGAAGGATATGATAGTTCAAAAGATGAAGTTTCATCTGTTTCGTCATACAACCCTTCCAAAGCAAATACAGAATTCTCTCTCAGGAACTCACTGTCGATGCAGTCCTTGTCATCACGTCTCTCCACAAGTGAACCATTGTATTCTCAGGGAGAACACCCCAGTTTCCCATCATATAGTCCAATTCCTCGATTGTCCGTGTCAGAGATTTCAGATGATCACGGTGGAGGTAAAGAGTGAACCTTATAGTTAATTTGAGTTGTGTGAGAACTACAATCTGAAATATCAAGTTCACAATAATCCCATGTTTTTGGTTCGATAGGATTTTGTCTTTCTCCCTGATGGTTATCACAGTCTATATTTTACTTAAACTCTGCCATACTTTTCGAATGTTCTTAGCATCTCATTCTCTCTTTTCTTTTATTGTGCAAGGGATTTTTATCTTAAGGTTTGTTGAGTTTTCCTTACTTATGCAAATGGAACATGTTTGTGGTGCATCTTCTTACTATTATGAAGTAAGAAACAAATGGATTTGTGTTTTCTTTATTTGCCTTGCATGAGAATGTCACCTTTATTTTGTTCTTTCTCAAAAGAGTGGGGGTCTGTATGAGCAAAAGTTTGATGTGCATGTGCTATGTGTAAGTATTGAATGCTTAATGTGCATTTATATCAGATATCCTTAATTCCTTGTACTTTCACAGTGTATGTTTAATTAAATAAATGGCACAAGCAGGCGTGGTGTCACCTCAAAGGAAGCTAAATCATTTGCCGTCAGATCATCATCCATCAAATGGCCAAAGGTTTTCTCTAGATCCTGATCGCTCAAAAGATGATGTTGGACTCCCTCTCACACCAAAACATGTTGAACCAACTGGATGTAAGCCATCATGTTTCATTTGTGGAGTTATCATATTTCGCTATTTCACTTTGTTGTATGTTTACATGCCATGTGGCCCAGATCGATTTGCAATACTAAGTTGCCTTTACAATTTTTTGCAGCAGAAGGCTTCATGAGAGGAAGATCGTATAATATAAGAATAGATGACCAAGTCTTGCTTCGTTTCTCACCAAAGAATTCTGACTCAACTTATTACTTTGGTGATATGGTACTCTAATTAATTTTATTTCATGTGTTACTGCTTTATCGTTGTTAGAATTGATTATCTCAGTGCTTCCAATCGCAGATTGGTGGAGCACTTACCTTTTTTCATGGAACTGGAACACGGAGATGCCTAGAGGTAAAAGGCTCAGTTGAGTAAAATAAGTATTGAAGTGAAATTTGAAATTTAGAATGTTTTGCTACTTCACAGGTATCTATAACCTTGGAAACATCAGAAACGATTAATCCTCATGTAGTACATCCTTCAAGAAGGGGCTCAGCCACAATAACCAAGGTATCTCTTCTGCAGCTAGTGTTGTGAACCGTTATGATATTTCTGTCCTAATATCTGGTGTCAGCGATTACTTGTGTGATTTGAGCAATTCTTTAATCTGAAACTCTGAATACTTTACCACTGTGAAGGTTTCACATAGCACTTTGTACAAGAACGGATTTTGTACATGTTTCAGTGGAAACATTTCTACTTGACGTACAAAATGGGATTTACTTCATTTCCAAATGATGTAGTTATATTTCTCAAGTTTCAACCATTTGCATAGTAATGCCACCTGACCAACTCTTGTCTTGCTGAGTTCATGATACTGGAACAAGCTTATGTTTGATGGTTTAGGTACAAAAGTATGTCCATGAACCATTGAACCAGTGCCACTTGTGCATGAAGTTTGATTATGAATTTATGAGTTATGACATTATACTTTGTATGAGTTTTTAATGATCAAGAAAAGGAAATGTGCTGATGCCCTCAAGCACCCTACCTGACAAATCATGTCTAACAGGCACATAGTCTACATTACCTACTAATGGCAAGTTATGATCAAATTCCAGCAATATCAGATGTCATGTGTTCTGGCTAGGCTTTTATTCAAATAACTGCTTTTTTAATGTAAATTTTATATTATTTAGCTTGTGAGATGATTTTAATGATTCACCCTTTTACCTTGCTGGACTTTGTGGGCAGGTACATAGCGAACATCATGAAGTTGTTGCGGATCTTCATCAGACAAGCTTTCTGTTTTCAATTCCTATTGATGGACCAATGTCATTTTCTACATCAAAGGTCTCTGTACAATGGTCTCTTCGATTTGAGTTCTTCACAACTCCTGAAGGAGTGGACCCATCTAGGTATGTAGCAATGTTAACTATTTTATGCTCTGTAACATTATCTTGTGCTTTAAATCTCTTAAGAGTCCTTGGATGGATAACTAAAAGGCTGTGAGCTATTAATTCCTTATTTCCTTTTCACTATTTGCATGAAGAATTTAATTGAGTCAACTTCTGTTCATTGCTCTTACATGTGCATGTGGATACCTCAAGTTAGTAAAAAACAGGCCTCTGAACGTGTTAGTCACCACCAGTTTCTTGAGAGCCATGTTACTTTGTGTTGAACGATTTTGTTTAAAGCGTTATCCGGTACTGGGAAAGTGTGTTTTTTTTTTTGTCTGCTTCTGCTAGTTCTGAATTGATAATTCTTGTTCCTCTCTTTGGCAGGTACGAACACCCACTTCTTGTTGAGAAAAGAGAGAAGGGGGACTGGGTCCTCCCAATAACTGTTTATGCACCGCCATTGAGTAGACGAGCTACTCATGGAAGAAGTGATAGATCTGTCTTACCTGGAAACCTTTTCAACTCTTGAAGGTATGCAGCTCTTGCTATCTATACATGATTTTTCAGCTATCCTTCCTTTGCTTGGCAAAGTGTCATTTCATGAAACTGGAAAAGGAATACCAAAGTATTTTTATTATTGCGATAAAGTCAAAAGTAGTTGCTCGCTATAAGTTGTTAAAGGATTGTAAATTTATAATACCAACTTAAGTGTTTTTTCTTCCTGGGTTAAAATCTGCTTTCTGCTTGGTGTTGAGCTCTAATTTAGTCTATCAATTTTTGTTTATTCTCTCTGTTTTCTTTGCAACTAAATTCAATCAACTACTTTGTAATTTTCTGTAGATGATGTAAGTAGACATCTGAATATCTGACTTGTACTTCACCTCAGATGCGCACACAAGTTGCTGCTGTTCTTTGAAAATCGTTGCAAGGTTGGTACTGCTGATCTTCCATGAACTATCTGTAGTTCACATGCACGCCTTGGGGCTGATTCCTACGTGTAAAATATGTCAGAAATAGAGAACAAATAGAGCGAGAAGGAACTTGTGTTACATCAAACAGTCTGTATTTGCTCGATGTATTTCAGTTCATCTTCTGACAAAAGGCATTAGCATTTGATTTGCTTGATGCGACATTAGTAGTGCAAGATACAGACCATAAGCGCACCATAGATATTCCTTTGGACAGATGGACTGAGCTCTTGGGGTGCCTGATTAGCTTCTACACCCTTTCGGCTGTGTATACTCGATATATCTGCCTTGTAGTTCCATTGTTTTGTGGAAACCAAACATAGCTGTACACTGCTTGTCAGGATTACACATCCTTTTTCCTGAGGTTGAGGCTGTTGTTGCAGAGTTGCACTAATCGATTGTAACAGTTGCTTTTTGTAAACAGATTCTTTTCGATCAAAGTTCTGTTGCCATCAGCTGTACACACAGTAAGAGGCTCTGTACAAATTTGTAAGCATTTGTTTCATTCCCTCCGTGATGGCGATTAACAGAAGGTCATGCGACATCATGTTCAGCTATGACAAGCTCTGCACTGCTGTACAGTCTGATATGTTAACTTTAGTCGTCCATTACATCTTGTTCAGTCACAGCATGGCTCCATTTGGACAACCAATAGTGTCTTTTTGTCTGCTAATATTGCCAATAGTGTCTTTTTGACTGCCAGTCTTGACACAACTTTTAGACGGGTGTGTTCTTCTAGGCTATAGCTTATAGCTTTTGATTGTGATTTATTAGTGTAACAAATATTGATTGTTGAGAGAATCTAAAAGGCTAGAAACTGCAGAAAAGCCGAAAAGAACGTGTAGGCCAAGCACTACTATCACAGCAGCTACAGTACTCAGATGCGGTAAGCGGTTGCCTTTGGACTGCGGTTAATCCAAACCCAACTAGGCTGTCCCTGGTTTAGGGCTGAAGGTTTACTTCAGGCTTTGCTCTGAGGTTGGTAGACTGTAGAGGAAAAAAACAGGTATATACTATTTTTGATATCAGAAAAATAAAAATATAGGTACAAGCCACGTGCTCCGGTAACAATTGCCTGCAGCCTACGGACACCTTCCTATGTTGGGTGCCCTGTCACCTTACCCACCGGCGACTGGTCATTCACTGGCCAATTGTTGATTTGTTTCGTTTTAATGGGACACTCTGGGTTTGTTCTTTTTCAGTTTTTATTTTAGCTTTTAGTTTTTTTTTACGGTAACTAGCTTTTAAATAGAGTGTCTTTTTAAAATAGGATCTACTAGTTAGTAAAAACCACATGTGAATTTCAATTACTCTGTAATATCTCATACAAATAGACTAAAAATGACAACCTATAGTCAAAAAGAACAGATCCTTTGTTCTGCCTCTCTAATCGGGGCCGGAGAGGTGGAGACACCGAAACAGACGCTTGTCGTCGCCGTCGGCGCCACCCGCTGCCGGAAGCCTAGTGGAAAGTGGTTTGGCACGGTGGTCTGCACCTGCCTGTGAGGGCTGGGAAGGATCCAAGAGGATGATGGATCAGAAGGGTTGCACTATCACTGTCCTAGTGCCAACAACTTGTTGTTTAGTACTTCTCATACTTGCATCTTTAATTAGGAGTTGACAATTGGGTCAAGCAGATAGGCATCAACCCAGTGCAGCATGGCAAGCTCTTTTCTTTTCCTTGGATGACAGGTTTGTTCAATAGTCTAGTATTTGTCTTGTTTTGATTGCTAGTGATTTCCTTCTTTGATTTATGAAGAAAATGTTTTTCTTTGGTATAATGCATGTACGATTCTATTCTATTTTATTTGTTGCTACTTATTTATGTTTTTACTAATCCCTTGTTATGAGGAAACAAACTACTAGTTCATTTGACAACCTTTTGTAGTGTAGTTGTTCTGCTTCATATCTTCGTTTACGCAGCAAAGAAAAAAAGAATCCGTCACAAGAATAATAATAAAAAAACACTCTCCGCTGGATGGATGTCAAAGGCTGAGTTCTTTTCAGCTTATAACTTATGATTTTTCTCAAATAAATAATCGGGGTGACTTCTCTGCCGATATTTTAACTTATCGGGATAGCTTTTTTAAAACAACTCATAAAAACGCTCGCATTAGTTGCTAAGGTAAAAAATCATAAACCTTAACAAAAAAGAACTCACCCAAAGTAATACATAGCTTGCTGATGTGCACTCCATGACATCACAACTCGAGAGCACGAGGGTTGAATAATTGTTGTTCTTATAAAAAAATTCTAACTGATGGGCTTGGATCAACCATAGCCGCTCGCTCTAACGATAGTTTATTAGTGCATCTCTTTTGATAACACAGTTGATTAGGACATCATGCAGTGGTTGGCCGTTGGTTCAGGCTCAAAGGACAATAACTTGGGGTGCTCCGATTAGTAGATTCCAACAAATTAATTAGATTAGATATCTTTCAAATACCTATTGTAATTCTAGGGGTATTTCAGTAATTTTCAATTAAAAAGGAAAAAAAAGAAAAGGATGACCCCCTATCAGTGGGCCAGCACGAAGAGATAAGGGGAGGAGTGCGTGGCTTGTTCGGCAGATCCGATCTGCGGGGCTGCGGTGACTTCGGCGAAGAGGGAACGGGTGTTGGCGGCGCTTGCAACTCGGGAGCCTCGGCTCCGGCCATTGGCGGCCACCACGCCGATCGCCTCTACCCTTCCTCCGCTCAACTTTTAAAGCAAGTCGCCTCCTCTCGTGAATTGCATCGAAAGAATGGTGAGCATTATCTCTTCAATCCCCTCTTCTTCTTCTCGATTTGGCTTCGGAGTTTGGCCCTTAGGGCTTCTTCATCGATGCTTAACCGCTGGCAGTGATTCTCGGCTCCTGGTGCTCGGCGGTGAGGCACTTGGCCGGTGCATCTCGTGTGCTTGTGCGGCATCCCCTTCACCTCGGCTTTGTCGGCTTGGTTGTCCCGATCGACGAAGGAGGGCATTGTATCTCCGTCTACCTCGCTTCTCTCTTGCGGCGGCACAGAGGAGCGCTAAGTTTTCTGGGTCAGCACCTACGGGTGTGCCTTGCCCGGTTCTTGTTGGTGATTTCGCCTCCATCGGTTTGATTCACTTCTGGACGGCTTTGAGTGCCATCTACACTGTGAATATTTTGGTTCTTTTGATTGGAGACATTGTTTGCTTGTTGGCTTGATTCAATACTCGATGATGAAATGACATATGGCTGAAATTATATATGAATGTGATGGTAGATGGATCTTGAGCTTACTACTAGCTTGCTATTTTATATGCTCTGGTCATTGAAGATTTCTATACACTACTTGTTGCTCACTGTGTTACATCAGTTCTGTGATCTGTGACTATTTTTCGGTCACTTTTGCTAATAGTCGAACCCTATTTAATCAATAAAATTCATGATAGCTGAATGTTAGATTAATTTGGGGTCATTCATATTGCTCAGCAAGTTGTGTTCTTGATCTGTTAGCCTCTTTTAATAGAAATGTTTAAATTTGAGCTCAAGATCTAATCTATAACTGTCATATATAATCAAGATTAATATTTATCATGGCGGAGATGGAAGAATGAGTCTTGTGCAACTAGCCTTCTGAGAGCAATATATGTCATTCAAAATCTTGAGAACATGCTCAATTTGGTCATACATGTTATGTTGGTATTAGCATTCGGTTGGAATAATATACATTGTGTACATGTGGATATGCTGATTTTAGACTCTTACATGATATATATGTTGGGCATACGTTTCCATTTCAATGACTTAAAAGTTTTATATATTTATATGTTGGTTAAATCATTTATATGTTTTTATATCATACTTGCGTCTTTATTAAATTTGCTAGAGTTAAATCTAAATATATGCTTATACCGTAATATTTACAACAATACCATCCTGTTAGTTACTGGGCATAAACCTTTTCCTTTTTTAGTTTGCATCTTTCCTAAATGAGTTGTTTAATTATTAGTTTCTACAATCACTTTTTTTTAAATATCATAGTTCATACCCAAAGCGACAACAACAACAAAAAAAAGAACCATCAAAACAAGAGGCAGAATGTGGACAAGAACATGATAGAGCAATTTATGTGCAATTGTTAAATACTAATTAAGGTGGCAAGGTCTATATATGCTCCCATACCATTGTAAGGAAACAACTGCTCCTAAAATGCTCAGAAACCATAAGGAAAATTCTACTCTATCAATGGGGATAACTGATTTTAGCATCCTTTGTATATGGCTTCTGAAACATAAAAAAACACACTTGTACAATTTTCTAGAGACAGCCTTTTTGTTTGGTTGTTGGGTGTAGACAACTGTACTAAGGAAACAAAGAAGTACCACCACGCAAAAAGTTCTTTTTTGGACACATTATTGATACTTGGTACTTGCATTGCATTGGACATTGGGACTTTCTGAGAGGAATGGAGATGGATATCTGTCAGATCTAGATTTAGCTAATTCAAAATTCTTTATAAAACTATTACATTATTATGTAGATTAGTAAATAATGCTCATAAATACATTATTGAATCATCTCATACAGAATGTAAACCATACCATACATTAATATTACTATACATCAGTGTTCAAATAGACCGCCTCGGGTCAAGTTTATAATAGGATCGTTCAGGTCAACTGGTTATGTTATACAAAAGCGAAAGCGGTAGTAGAAGCAAAAGGGGAAGACATGTCTCGCCACAAGCAAGCGACTAGGATGACCTATGTGCGACCGATATTAGTCAAAGACTTGAATAATATTGGTGCATACAAACATCGACTTAGTCGGCCGGACTAGGATGAGATCTAGACTACTAGAGTCTAATCTAATCTCCACCGTCTTCATCGCCAACAGCTCCTGGGACTTTGTAATAGACGTAGTGTTCTTGATCTACAGGCTCTAAAGGATTTGGTGAGCAAGGGTGAGCATGGACAATAGAGCTTCATGAGCCAACACACAAAATGTAGGTACTTACACATGCAAGGTTTAACAAAGAGAGCTCGGGTTCTTTTATTTGCTAAATATAATATTTCAAATTATAGTAATTAGAAATTTCTAAGACTTGGCATTTTAACCAATCATGTTTTATTAAAGAGAATGAAAGAGTGCAATATTTATAGCGATGTAGGTTTCATCCACCTGTTACATGATTCCATTCACCATATGCTTAATTTTGATTACTAGAGCTACATTCACCCAACTAACAACACTAGCTTACATCCACCTAGGAAAAATTCAAAACCAGGGTTATATCCAACCGACGAGTTTTCCTCTCACCCAATAAAGGTTTGTGAAATAGAAACTAATTCGAGTAAGTTCCCATGTCTGCCCTTGACCGTGGGCACGGATGCTCAAACAGTTTATATTCTAAAGAGACTGTACATTTTACCCACAAGAGATAATCGACTTACTATGTTTTACATATTTCCTTAAAAATATGAATCAAGGAGATCATCACAAGACCTTTACAATGCCTCCCCTAGTGTAAGCTACACCTGCTAAGATTTCATCTGAGGGTGGTTATTTTTGCCACACACAGACCGCTTGCGCCACACGATGACTTACACCAGCGATACGACCCATGTCCACGACGACTTATAACCAGTGACATGACTCGTAGGTCACTCTAGTGGTGCAACTCGCATTGGTGGATGCAAATTAATTAGCTAGGTCGACGCCATTATAAACTTATGGTTGTACTATTTTACATTGAGATGTCATCACAGTATTAAGTCCTTAAAGTTATCTGTGCGGTACATGCCACAATCCATAATTTCTCATGCTACATCCGCACCAGCCATCATACCATCCATCTAGACATGGTAACAGTAGATTTAGGGTTTTGAGAAGAATAAATCCCAAAAATACCAATCATCTCCATCTAATGACTACCCTAAAACAAGTTTCATATTTAAAAGATGATGATTAGGGCAAACTAGTGCCCGGTACTTAAGCAAGATTAGTATGGCACTTAAGTACAACTATAGCTAGTAAAGTTAGCATTTAACATCTATGATGACAAGGATCAGGTGATTCAAGTGTCAAGAGATGGCATATGATAGCAAGTAGGCATGTAACTATCTTAAGTTTGACATATATTTGCGTAATACAATTGCTAATTTAAATAAACATAAATTTGCACAAATGTAGGTTCAATATGATTAAAATATTGACACCCCTAGCTCAAAAGCAAGTTGGTCTTGGAATTCTTGTGCTACCTCGATCTGGGGCTCTTCAGCATCTTCATACTCTACTCGACAACCACACCAGAAAACGAACAACACACAAGAAAAACAATAAATGCTAAGGAAAGGTCAAATGAACTCCAAATTGAAAAAATAATACCATTAGATAGATTTTGAATTTAGAGAAATTTAGAAATAAGTTAATTCAATTGGAGCTAAGACGAGCGAGAACAAGCTCTCCAAAATTTAAATTTGGATTAAATCCCAAAATAAAGAGAGGAGAGAGAAATTATCTCTCTCATAGATGGGGCCACCTTTTCTAAATTAATTTACTATTGAAAAAGGTTGTAGAAGCTGACTGCTGGGTCCCATAGCTATTAAATTTTAATTTGATTTATTTCTTAAAAGAAAAAGGGTACATGTAACTAGGTCCACATGTCAGTGGCTCTCACGCTTTAAAAAGATTTTAAAAGCTGGCGGGCCTATTTTTCAGTCTGACATTAACTTAACATAGGGGGCCCACAAGACAGTGACTACTTATAGAGGGCTAACAATGGTTATTAACTCGCTAATTACTCGCGGCTAACAGTGATGGTGGCGCTACATGAGCTTCTTGGCCAAAGGAAGGCGTAGCTTGCCGACGGCGAGAGGTACCACAACAGTGAAAGATGAGGCCCAAAATGAGGTCATTGGCCTAGTTTGAGCCTCCACGCTGGGCAGCGCGGGTCAATCATGGCCCCTAGAGTGGCCGACAGCGAGACTAGGCGGCAGCGCGACCGAGCACGACACAACGGCTGCTCATGGTGCTAGAGGCCAATTCCTCCCTAGGGGAGCTTCTACGGTAGAGGAGGACTCCGAAAGGGACTACCGAGCTTGGGGACGGCATGGCTGGGCTGGCGACAACGACCGGGTCGATGGTGAGGTGGGCAACACTGCGAGCTCGCCAAAGGGGAAGAAGGTGCTTGGCGAGAGTTGGGGCAACCTCGGGGTCTTCGGGTGATGCTCCTTGCACACGCAATTGGCCTGAGGTGCTACAGAGCTCCGAAGGTGGCGGCGGCGGTTCGATCGAAGGGGAGGAAGAAGGGAGGGTAGGGGAAGCTCGGGAGGAAAGGAGGCGACCAGGGCATGATTGAAGGTGGGGCGGAGCCGTCTAGGGGCTTTTATAGTCAAGAGAATTTGAGATGCACACTTTGAAATCAAATTGAATTTTGAAATTTTATTTCACAAAATTTTGCAAGCCCAAAACGGGATGTTACAATATCCAACATCTTGGAGGGACATGGGTAATGGAATAGATACAACGTACTTCGCCAGTTAAAGACCCAGAGAAATATATACGCTATTCTTTAAGTGTGGATAGAGGGGAATGCACGCATGAATCTATCACTTAACTGAGAGAATAGTTAAAGCCATGAAAATGGCAGGCAGATGAGAGAGGTACCATATTATGCAGAGAAAGGTGATGAGTTCTAGACTTTCAGAGAGGTAAGGTGGGCACGGATTTAGTTAACGCAGAGAGCAATTTCTTCCATGCAAGTAAAGGCAGAAAGTGAGATCAAAGGCTGCTCATTGCACATAGCTTCCTAGGATTTTCTTTTCCTAGGGATAAGATGCATCATGGAGGAGTGGACAAGGAGCTGAACGGAACTAAATGTTAACTAAACTTGTCCATAACTAACTTGGTCTGAATTTATATGTTACCCTTCAGCACGGCTATCTATCTGTCCTTTCTAAAGTACATCTTAGATCAGTACTATTATATGATTCTTCCGTATTGAGGGCATACATATATTAAAAGAAAACCACTGGATCTAGTTTAAGATAGCAGAACATAGAATACTTATTATATAAGTGAGCTAGGGCATTAGCCTATGTAAGCGTCGTTTTCTGCCAGCTTACTTACACTGCTGCATGTTGCTAATGGCAACACACATCCGGACTAAAAAAGACTTCACATAGAAAAATGCTATTGAAAATTAGAGTTATTCCCATCAAGGTAGTTTCCAGTTGTGCATAGAGTCATTGAGACCTATTTGTTCACATCCTTTGCAATTAGTAAACTGAAACAAACACTTAATCAGAGCATCCTTCGGCAGGTCTACAGAAAGGGACACGAAACTAAATTGGTGCTCTCAAAGAGAGAAGAGAGCACATGTGTATACATGCCTTGGTGTAATATTGGTGACCAAATTATTGGAATAATGGAGTTCCATCTTGTGCAACACAGAAAAAACTTTTGAATTGCCATGAAGATGCATAGTGACTGATGAGCACAGTTTTCCTTAAAAAAAAGGGTAGAATGATGACCAAGAGTTCATCTACAATGCGAAAATAAAAGAATTAAAAGTTCACTGATCATAATTCAGCTGCAAATATCGCTCTTCTGATTTTCTCCATATGGTACTTTCAAAATAGAACAAAGAACAATTATTTACATTTGGGAGACCAAAACAAATTTAAGCACCCAAATTGATCATTCCTTCTATGATCCCACCAGTGACCCTTACATACACATCATTATTTGCAACCAAGGGTGCAAGAACCTCCAACACCATTGTGTTCATCTAGACAAAGGGAATATATAAAAAAAAGAGAACCCAATCATCTCAACCAAAGTGAAAAAAATCCTAACAACACAAAAGAAAAATAAAATCATAGAAAACTCTAACCCAATTAAGATGCGTACATTTCACCAACCAAATCCATCCTCGACGAGCCGAGAGGCTGCAAGAAGTCAGGAGCCATCCCTTGCAAGACGTCCTCCTCCAAGAAGCTCAAGAAACCTCCCGGATTCAGATCCATCCACAGCTCGTTGTGATCAAGGCCGTCGCCTAAACCTCCTTCCTCCACCTTCACCTCGCACTTGATCTTCTTCTTATTATTCTCCTGTAGCACCATCAATTCTCCCCTCTCGGCAGCCGGCGCCGGCGCCGGCCTCTTCTTGATCGCCTTCCTTCTTCTGTTCCCCCTCTACCGGCGGCGGCGGCGGCGCCACGTCCACCGTGCTGGCGGCTGGCTTCCCTGTGAGCCGCTGCACGAGGTCCCGGAAGTTGGCGACGTCGGTCTTGATGATCTCCGGCGCAATGATGTGGACGATCTTTATCTTGGGCCGCATCTTGGATATCGTATGCGATGAGTCCTTGTGCACCGGCAGTGCTGTTGATGGGCTCATGATGTGGTGCTCCCCCATTGGTGTGCAGACAGAGAATTAATGGCAGAGGTAGAAAGATGAGAGTGTGAGGAAGAGAGGAAGGGAAATGGAAAGGGATATATAGAGAAAGAGGTGATGTAGAGAGAAGAGGATGTACTGAAGTTAGAGCTCTAGGTAGGAGAGGAGGAACCCGGGGGTATATATGGTGGAAGGAGGGAGGTGACCTGCAAGGATGGTGAGGAAGAAAGCAATTTCCAAGGTTTGAAATGGAAGGGATCAGCGGAAGTGGACCCTGTTAGTTGATCTCTCTTCCGATTAGCCCAACGGCTAATCGGGCTTTGATCCGCGCCCTGATCGGGGGCGCACAGCCCATCCTTGACTGATGGGCCCCCTGTCGCGCTGCGCTATAAATAGAGGGGTGGGGGCCGGTGGCTCAAGTTACGAGGTTCACCTGAGCCGCAATCCCCACCCAACAAACCCTAGACCGATCTAGAGGGACGTGCAGTTAGCGACGGGAAGGACCATCGCCGGCGTCGTCACCGCATCTGCTGCCGCCGCGACCGATCCCTCTCCACCGAACGTCGCTACCTAGCGCAGATCACCGCCATGGCCAACCCCTCATCTACTTGGATGGTCATGCCCTCTACTCCTTCCTCTCTCTCTCTCAGATCTAGTCTCCCCAAGAACAAAGAAAAGAAACTCAAACAATGGTATCAGAGCGGGTTGGGGGTTCTTACGGGTAGCGTCGCCGTGGTAGGCGTCCTCTCCGGCGCCGAGCCGCCGCCGCCGCCGCTCGATGTGCCGCGGGGTCGCTGTGAGCCGCGCCGCCGCGCGTGCGAGCCTGTCGCGCATCTGCCGTCTGGGGTCTCCGCTCCGCCGTCGAGCCGCTCCGTTGGGATGTCCGCCGCCCGCCTAGCGCGTTGCGCCGCCGAGAGGACCGCCCGCCCGCCTCGCGCGCGCCGCTGCCGTCCGTTGTGCCGCCGCTGCGGCGCTGCCGCTGCGACTATGATCGACGCCCTTCCCTACGCGTTTCCCGCCGGATCTGGCCGAGGCCGCGCGCCGCCAAGATCCGCTTTTGGGTGGGGATGAATTTTTGAGTTAGGGTTAGGGTTGAGCCCTTTTTATTCGGTAGCGATGGATCTCGGCCGTCCGATTAGATCGGACGGCCATTGTTTTTTCAGGCCCGTGGTGGTGGTGGGCGCATGCTGTTTTTCGGTTGGTAGGCCTTCTTGGGCCGACGGCTGCAAAGGAATGGGCTGAATGGCCGGTTTTAAACAGTAAATTTGTTTTTGAGTTTTATTTAATTTTCAGAAGCTATTTTGCATGATTTTGATAGAAATTTGAATAGAATATCTGTAAAATTTTGCACCAACGTGCTATTTTTCCAGAGATTAAATATGTACAGTAATATTGCTTCTGAGAATTGAATTAATTTTGAATAATTTCATGTTTCCGCTGCAAAAGTTAATGTTGATAATTCTTTTAATTTAATTCGAACCAACGGGAGAATTTAATTTTAAGAATTGTTGTGAATTATGATATTGTTTTTTCTGACCAACGTTGATAATAACAGTATTATAATTTTTAATTGATGTTTTTTATGCATAATTTCTATTTCTGCCCAACGGTGATGTAGATTTAATGTATAAATAAAATTGTATGTCGTATTTTTGACCAACGTTAAAGTAAAGCATATAATTTTGCTGTTAAAAGTATAATAATTTTAATTGATGATTTTATGCATTATTTCTATTTCTGCCCAACGGTGATATAGATTTAATGTGTAAACAACTGTATGTTTTAATTTTAACCAACGTTGAAATCAAGGCATGCAGTTGTTGTTATTATTTTGTTTCAATGTTCTCACTATATATGAATTGTGTTTTCAGGAGGATACTCTTTGATGGGCTATATCAGAGATATCCCTGTTCTCAAAGGAGACAACTATGGTGAATGGAAGAAAAAGGTTGACCTTGCATTCATCCTAGCCGAGGTGGACCGGTAGTCACCACACGTGTCCCACAGAGCCTATGGCACCGGTGAGGATGAAAATGAGGTCGATCTTGCTTGGCGGACATGCAGAGAGACTTTGCTCCCATAAAGATGTCATATGATCTTGATCATAAAAAGTGGGTCACTGCCAACAAGAAATGTTTGGCTGTGATAAAGAACACGATTGAACCTGCAATTGTGGGCTCAATCGCAGAGTGTGACACTGTCAGAGAGTACCTTGATAAAATAAAAGTCGGGTTCTTCGCTCTTCAAAGACTTATGCTACACAAATTGATTAAGCGACTTGTGACAGAAAAGGTACTACGGTGGTGGCAGTGGCATAAGAGAGCACATACTAAGGATGAGCAACTTGGCATCCAAGCTTAAACCAATGGATTTGGCTCTCAAGGATGAGTTCCTTATTCATTTGATTTTGCTTCTTTCGAAAGAGTATGACACCTTTGTTGTCAACTACAATATGCAGCCAGAAATGGGACTTAGAAAAGTGCATAGCTATGTGTGTGCAAGAGGAGGAAAGATTTAAATCCTCACATGGTGGTTACATCAACTATGTGAAGGACAACAAGAAAATGACCTTCAACAGTAATTTCTCCTCAAAGAACAAGGAAAAGCCTCTTTTCAGCCTCAACAGAATAATTTCACAGTGGAGAAAGATCAGTGTCTTCATTGCAAGAAAAAGGGACATTACAAGAAAGATTGTCCCGATTTCTTGAAAATGATTATGTCAAAGAAAGGTGAGAACATTATTACGTTCATAAATGAATCCCTGTATGTACAATATTCAAAATCTACTTGGTGGATTGATTCAGGTGCAACTGTTCATGTTGCTAATAATTTGCAGGGATTCCGTTCGACGAGGAATACGCAAAGAAAAGAAAGATGCGTTAAAGTCGCAAATGGAGTCCAAGCTGAAGTTGAAGCCGTTGGCGATCTTTCATTAGAACTAGTGATGGCTTCACTCTTTACTTAGAGATGTTCTTTATGTTCCTCTTACGAGAGAATTTGATTAGTGTTTCTGTTTGGACAATGATGGTTATGATTGTTATTTTGGAAATGGCAAGTGTGAAATAATGTTTAATAAAGCATGTGTTGGTCTTGCCATTAAACAAGATGAGCTTTATTTATTGTCACTGTGAAAGTGTGAATTTCGTATGTGATGTGAATGAGCGTATATCCTCGCCTGAGAATACGAACAGAAAACGAAAGAGAACTCATAATGAATCGTCGAAATTATGACATTGTCGTTTAGGCCATATTTAGGGGAGAATAGAAAGACTAGTTAAGAATGATATTTTTCCTCTATTAGAGTTCTCAGACTTAGAACAATGCAGAGAATGCATTAAAGGAAAATATGTAAAGAAAATTAAAAAGACGCTAAAAGAAGCACAGGAGTTCTACAAATTATTCACACAGATATTTGTGGTCATTTTCCTGTGAAAAGTGTGGATGGATATGACTCGTTCATAACATTCACGGATGATCACTCCCGTTATGGATATATTTATCCAATCAAAGAAAGAAATGAAGCCTTGGATAAATTCAAGATATTTAAGGCTGAAGTTGAAAACCAACACGATTTAAAGATTAAGATAGTCCGATCGATCGTGGTGGGAGTACTACTGATCGACATACCCCATATGGACAAGTTCCCGGACCTTTGCAAGGTTTTACAGGAAAATGGCATAGTAGCCCAAGATTCTACACCGGCGAACCTCAAAGAAATGGAGTAGTGAAAGACGCAACCGCACTCGATGGATATGGTGCGGTATGATGAGCTACTCCACACCGCCGCTGAGTTTATGGATGGAGGCGCCGAAAACCGCCATTCATATCCTCAACAGAGTGCCTAGTAAGTCGGTGCCCAAAACACCGTACGAGATGTGGACAGGAAGAGTTCCCTCACTAAACCACTTACGTGTGTGTGGGAGTCCTGCTGAGGCTAAAGTATTTAACCCAAACCTTGGGAAACTTGATCCCAAAGCGATGAAGTTGCCATTTCATTGGCTACCCCGAAAGTCAAAAGGCTTTCGTTTCTCTTGTCGCCCGCAGACATACAAAGTTTGTAGAAACGAGACACGCTGCCTTCTTAGAGGATGAATTGATGAGGGGAGCATGGTAGCTCGAAGATTGACCTTGAAAGAAGCGGGCGTGTCGCCCACTCCGATGATTCAAGAGCCATTCTTGCACTACTGCTTGTCGCTACACCGACGGTACAAGACACTGTGGTGCCAGAACCTGTTATTGTTCCTCCTGTGGCAACAATGAATGAGAATGAAGAACCTGTTCTTCAGGATCATATAGAACCAATTGCCACAGATGAGGGGGAGCAACAGCAGCCTCAACCAGAAGATGTACCAAATGTGGAGGCCCCGAGGAGGTCTCAAAGAGTAAGAAGATCGCCTATTTCGATGATTACCGATTTATCATACAGAGGAATTTCAAATGGAGGATGATCCCACCTCATTTGAAGAAGCCATGAGAAGCGAAAATTCCTCAAAATGGCTTGAGGCCATGGAAGAGGAAATGAGGTCCATGAAGGCTAATAAAGTCGGGACTTGGAAATTATTCCTAAAGGAGCCAAAACAGTGAGGTCAGAAATAGGTCTACAAGACAAAGCTTGACTCCCAAGGGAATGTAGAAAGATACAAAGCGCGACTTGTGGCAAAAGGCTTTACGCAAAGAGAAGGGATTGATTACAATGAGACCTTTTCTCCGCCTCGTGTAAAGATTCTTTCGTAATCATAATGGCATTAGTTGCACATTATGATTTAGAGTTACATCAAATGGATGTAAAGACGGCATTTCTTAATAGGGATTTGGAGGAAAATGTTTACATGGCACAACCGAAAGGTTTTGTTGTGGAAGGAAATGAAAGAATGGGATGCCGCCTAAAGAAATCGATTTATGGGTTAAAGCAAGCTTCAAGACAGTGGTACTTGAAGTTTGACAAGACAATAAGAAAATTTGGGTTTAAAGAGAATGTAGAGGACAAGCGTGTTTATGCAAAGTTTAAAGATGGGAAGTTTATCTTCCTAATCACAGATGTGGATGACATCCCATGGCTAGTAGTGATGTCGATGCACATTGGAGACAAAGAAGTTTTTGTCCTCAAACTTTGATATGAAAGATCTTGGTGAAGCTTCGTTCGTTCTAGGGATCGAAATTCACCGGGATAGAAACAAGGGGGTATTGGGACTGTCACAAAAGGCATACATAGAGAGAGTATTAAAGAAATTTGGTATGCATAAATGTAGTCATTCACCTGCACCTATAGTCAAGGGCGACAGATATGAGGATTTTCAATGCCCCAGGAACCAGTATGAGATCGATCAAATGAAAGCGGTTCCATATGCTTCAGCTGTCGGAAGCTTGCATTATGCTCAAGTGTGTACGTGCTCTGACTTAGCGTTTGTTACCGGGTTACTTGGCAGATTCCAGAGCAATCCTGGAATAGAACATTGGAAATTGATAAAGAAAGTCTTGCGTTATTTGCAAGGAACAAAAAGCCTCATAATGACATACAGAAAATCAGATTTACTCCATATAGTGGGGTATACAGATTCTGATTTTGCGGGAGATGATAGAAAGTCTACATCCGGATATGTATTCACTCTCGCAGGAGGAGCTATATCGTGGAAAAGCTCAAAGCAAATCGTCACTACATCGTCCACAATGTATGCCGAGTTTGTAGCATGTTATGAGGCTACGGGCGGGTGAACGGCTAAAGAAGTTCATACCGGTTTAAAAGTGGTTGACGACATCAATAGACCACTTAAGTTGTATCGCGATAATGAACCCGCGAGAATGTATGCCCACAACAATAAGTCAAGTGGTGTCGCCAAACACATTGACATAAAGTATTATGTTGTGAAAGATAAAGTTCGGGATCAAATTATAAGTCTTGAGCATATAAGTACCGCAAAGATGCTAGCGGATCCGCTTACCAAAGGCTTACCACCCAACGTGTTCAGAGAACATGTAGCCGGCATGGGTTTAAAGGAAAGCCTATGATTCCTGGACTATAAAGGGCCCAAAGTATTAAAGTAACTATTTCAGAACAAAGAGGTGTATTGTAGTCATGAATCTATCGGCGATTGACCGTGACGATGAAGCATGCTCTATGCATTAACTGTGATGAAATGGGAAAAGAAGAAAAGTATGATATGAGAGGAGATCAAGGGGGAGAATGTTAGTTGATCTCTCTCCCGATTAGCCCAACGGCTAATCGGGCCTTGATCCGCGCCCGATCGGGCGCATGCCCCATCCTTGGCCGATGGGCCCCTGTCATGTTGCTATAAATAGAGGGTGGGGCGGTGGCTCAAGTTACGAGGTTCACCTGAGCCGCAATCCCCACCCAACAAACCCTAGACCGATCTAGAGGGCGTGCGATTAGCGATGGGAAGGACCATCGCGGCGTAAATCACCGATGCTGCGCCGCCGCTGACCGATCCCTCTCCACCGAACGCCGCCGCCTAGCGCAGATCACCGCCATGGCCAACCCTCCTCTACTTGGATGGTGCACTCTACTCCCTTCCTCTCTCTCTCTCTCTCAGATCTAGTCTCCCCAAGAACAAAGAAAAGAAACTCAAACAATGGTATCAGAGCGGGTTGGGGTTCTTACGGGTAGGCGTCGCCCGGTGGCGTCCTCTCCGGCGCCGAGTCATTGTCGCCGCCGCCGCTCGATGTGCCGCTCGGGGTCGCCGGGATACATACAAAGTACATATCATATATGCTCTTACAAAATTAATGGTCCGGACTTTAGAGAAAGGGATGCCATAGTTACATGTATGGAAAGGTAGCACAGCTGCATATGTGTTCTTTTAGAATCAAAGCCAGTTATGGCAATGTTTACCTTATTTATAAAAATAGCGATATACAAGACGATTAACAAACATATCGTTTTTGCGATCGACCGGTAGGCGGCAAGAACACCAAGAAGGCGGCGTGTGCCGCCGCCGGCGCGGCAGCGCCTGCCCCTCATGGATGGCGTGCACTGCCGCCCGGGGACTGATGGCGAGCCCACTGCTTGCCTAGGGAGGAGGCGGCGGTAATTAGGCTGTCTAACTAGCCTACCTAATTACCTGGCCTAATTTTTTATTTAATATTTGTTTGAATTTTTAAATATACAAATGAGCTCCAAAAATTTCAAATTTTATGTACAACCTCCTGACACAACGTACCTCGCAGTGTAAATTTTGGGTAATTTTATTCATTGCGAATGTTGCTTAAAAATTTATACAATTTTGATAATTTTATGAGTTTTTACATATAGCAACCGAGTTACAAAAATTACGAAATTTTATGTGAATCCTTCCAATACAGTAATAGTTATTGCGTAATTATTTAAGAATTTTATGTGCTCCAAATTTAGCATGTTTATTCAGATTAACTTAATCATGAATTTAATGATCCTCATGGAAACGTCCGCCGCAATTAGGTGGCTAATGATGCTTGCCACATATGCGGAAGCTACATTCCGATGATGGCACAGGGGCTTGCTGAGCACGCAAGTGTGGTCGATCATCATCTTGATTGAGAAGGTCAAGCCAAAAATCTTGGCTCGTTAAGCGCTGATCTTTGCGGAGAAGCCTTCCACTACACACTTCACAACGTAATTGGCTGGGTTGGACCGGTGCACTCGGTACACACGGTTGATAGACAAGACGTACCGTGCAATAGCTTGTTGCACAGCTACCTTGCTAGGAAAACACTGCACAACTAGGAGGGTGTCATCTTAAAACCTCCACTGGGACCCTTCTTTATGCGGTAGTACGAGGGAACGTACCATAACATCATTGTGCCTGGAGGACACATAGCGCACCTCCGATGACACAATTCCCCCGGGGTGGACCAGCCGCCTGCTGTCCGTCGTCCTAGCTATCATCAGAGCCTAGGCTAGCGTCCTCGTCGGACTCCAACCCAAGCGTCTAGTTCGGTAGATACTCGTGGCAGTCAACTCGAGCTGACCACCACATGCCTGACCCCTCATTCCTCATGAAATCAGAGGCGACTGTACCCTCCGATACAACACATTGAGTGGTATCATCTTGAAGCTCTCCTTATGGTTCCACAGGTGTCGAGGGGCCGGGCTCATCAACGTTTTCGGACTCCCGGTGTGTGAAACATAGGTACACCATCGACCTCCCATAAATGACTGTCTTAGGCTGGGAGGCAATTTACATGTACTGCCTTCATGCTGTAGTGTCATTCACCTTCACGAGCTCCTACACGCCATTGATGCAGGTGATCCCCTCAATGGCAAGTTTTATTGCCATTGCCTCCGTGGCGAACTCTCTTCGGATGCAGCTTCGTAGCTCACGAATATTCATGATGTCAAGTCTCTCGGTCTGGAGTACTTTGTATTGGTATGTTGATAGATCCAATCAATTGGGTCCAGCCCGTACAAGACCATCGCCGTAGAACATTATCAAGTGTTCCATGTCTGCGACTACCTGAAGCCACAACAATTAGATCAGCAGTAAGTGTTACAACAAGCATAATTACATACGTATAACTACATACAGATAGTTCATTAATTACTGACAATTTGACCACCAATCCGAAAAAAATTACTAGTCTTTTCCGCGAGCGATGAGCGACTGAGATGACCGATGACCAACTACGACATGTTCGTATTTATAGCTGAGAGCAAAGCAAACTCAGTGCACTCAACCCGCAAATTAAGGACTCCTTGTCGATGCGCAGCAATTTCAGCGAGAGGGGATGGCATGGCAACACTGTCAAATGTGGCGACGAGGGAGCGAGCGAGGGTGGACGGCACGGACATAACGATATTAGTGCGGACGGGGCAGCGTGCGAGGCGGGACGACACGGGCAGAGTGACATTTGTGCGAAGCACGCAGTGGAAAAGAAAAGATAGCAGCAACGGACCAATATTTGTGCGAAGGACAGATGTCACACACTTCAAAAGGAGGACTGGATTAACATGAAACGATAGCACCAACGGGCCGATAATTATGATAAAATTATCATGAATAATCATGTTAAATTCGCAGCATATAAAATTCCCCAAAAAAATATATGCAATAACTATTACTATATCGGGAGGCTTCATATAAAATTTTGTAATTTTTTGAGCCCGTTTGCTATATGTGTAAAACTATCAAAATTGTACGAATTTTGAGCAACATTCGCAATGGATAAAATTACTCAAAAATTACACTGTAAGGTACGTTGTGTCGGTAGGCTGTACATAAATTTTCGTAATTTTTGAAGCTCATTTGATATATTTAAAAATTTAAACAAATACTAAATAAAAAAATTAGGACATGCAATTAGACCGGCTAATTAGCCGGCCTAATTACTCCGCCGCCAGCGCGAGCTACCGCCGTTCGGTGAGGGGGCGACGGTGCTGCCGCGGGCTGCGCCACGCGCCTCCGCGCTTGCCGCCGCCGCGTCGATGATAAAAATAACATTTCTGTCAATACATCTTATATACTATTATTTTTGTAAATACGTGCGAAACAGTGTCATAACTGCCTAGTACTGTGTGTTAGAATTACGTACATGTACAGAAAGGGTAGCATAGCTGTATCTTGATGTCAAGTATGGAAGTGGAGAGTAGTTTATAAGATGATGTTGGTCTAGCTTTGTACTAGCATGTACTTAGCTGCTAGCTAGCTCTTGATTGCCATGTGGATTTAGTTGTTCTGGGCGATTGATTGACTTGTAACACATGTTAGTATACATAGGAAGTTCATATTTTACAGCATCGACCTGTCTTTGCTTTAGTCGTCTAGAAACGTGTCAATTCTATGCATACACGTCTTTTGGACTTTGATACTGCAAACGGAAGGATCACGGGAGAAGGTGCATAGTTTTATTATAATAAATCATTGTTATTTTGGAGAAGTAAAAATTTAGAATTTGTAAATTTACTTATTTTTTTAGACAGGATGCAGAAATGGATGTTTTAAGAAGTTTGAGTCATGGAATGATTTGGTGACCTAAATCAGTGGTTATAAGTTTCATGCGACATGCTATTGCTAATGTGGGTTAAATTATGAAGAAATTGTGCCCAAAAATAATTTCTTTGTTTTAAGATGTGCATAGTCGCTTGGAGTTAACCATGGTCAATGGTGAGGATCGGGATTACGCTCATGAAAGAGCCGAGGCTCAGAACGGTCAACAATGTCGGGCGAGATGGTGAGCGCAAATATAGCACGAGAACGGTGAAAAATATTAAAGGGAAGTTCGAATGGCGGGTTGACTCCATGCGGCTGGTCAATCCAAGTGAGGCATCGTCCAGTGGAACCAGAACAGGAGAGACTTGCCGACGCGTGACAAACCAGTGGTGCACCTACACGTGGAATGCATGGTGATTGTTTGCAATGGAAGGTAAAGATGGTATTTTGGTAGTTTGACTAAAATACCAGAAACTATCTTAGAGCAAGACTGTGGCGCTTGAGCGACGCTTGGGAGAGCGGTTTAGGTCTAGGAGAAGCTAAGAAGATCAAATTGGATCAAGGCTAAAGATTTAGTGGATTCGGGCTTATGCGTTTTGAAAAGCGTGCATAAGTGTAGCGTGTGATTTAAAACCTATGGGGGGTTATCGGGTTTCTCCTATATGTGCTAAGTGGATAGTATTCACTAAGAGTTATATGGTGTTGGTTAGCCCATCTATTTGACGGGTTGGGTGGAGACTTGTAGTTAACCACCATCTCCGAAGACCAAGTGTTCAAGAGTTCTAGGGTTAGAATTTGAGAGAAGTTAAGTGTTGTGGTATGCTCTCTTATCCTCTAAGTGGAGTAGTTGTAAAATATTCATCCTCAAGTAGCAATGCATTAATTTTTGTTCATCTCCATGAATCTCTCTTATGTTGATTGATTTGCTCTTGATTTGATTGGTTTTCCTTCTCTCTCCCATTCTTAACCTTGTTGTGTAAACACGTGTAAGAGATGGAGATAATCTCTAATATTCAATCTCTACCGATCTAGACATTTGGTTGGCATGTTTATGAAGAAACTTGGTTTTTGCTCTTTTTGGTCTCTTCGAGTGATTTCTTGATCCAGCTATTTGTACCTCGATTTCTTTGGCGTTCTTGCTTGTTGGGACATGTAGAATTCATATAGAGCTATCATCCACTCACGAGTAAGCCATATTCACCATTTTTATTTTTGACTATTAATTGGAATAGGTTCCTAACATGCTAGAGAAGATGCATACCAAATTTCAAGTCATTTGGAGTTTTGGTTTGAAAGTTAGCTCAATTTTAGGTTTTGGTTCGGTTTTGGTGTAGCAGAGCTTCACGAACTAAAAATCCCAAATCTCTCAAGGTTGTTTGGGATCAGTTCTTAAGGTCATGATCTAGCTATGGTTCAATTTTTAAGTCTTTTGGATCTCGGATCAAAAGTTTCATGAATTTTTGAATTTAAAGTAGTGATAGTTTTGCCACTGTTCATGGCTGAAATCACCGTAGCACCGAGAGTTTCTGGAATTTTGGTTATTGATCTTCATAGCTTCTAATAGCTATTGGAGTGAAGAATTGGTGGATACTTACCAAAAAATTTAAAGATGTTATTTATCATCTCTGTTGTCATACCGGTCCTACATAAACAGATCGATACACGATATGTTTTGTTTGGTTTTGACTTATAGTTTTTGGCTCTGACTTCTGACTTTTGGATTGTTCATGAGAGAATATGGAGTAATAGAAATCTACGTGTAATTTTGGCCGATATAAATAAAATCGCTACAGTGTGTACTATAATTAACTTATAGATTTCATCTTAAAAAAGTATTCCACTTAAAAACTAATAACTGTAGAAAAGACAAAAAATGATTTTTAGATGTTGAAAAGAAAATGCGCACAAGCTGGTGGGAGCATGCACAGAAATATCTTGACTTAAAAACTGCACCAGTAATGTAGCTCTCCACCGTGTCAGCTATCTTAAGGCCCATGTGAAAACGAGAGTCGCCACGATTTTCCGAAGGGCTGCCGTGGGGGGACGCATCCCAATCCGCACTGGTTAACCGGCGTCTCATTAATGATGTCTTTTTTCCATATCTTTTAACTATGATTGATAATTTTGTCTATTATTTTTTTAATAGCAATATATGCTAATGTAGGTGATACATAATTTTGGACTCAAGAAACTGTTTTAAAAAACAGCTTCGAGAAAGCATTTAAAAAAATCAATCCTAAATATTTTGATTTCTAGAGAAATCGAAATAAAAACCCACAAAAATTAAGAAGAATGTCAACAATCGTCCGTAGTGATAACACGGACGCGCGCGCGCGGAGGTAACGTGTTGTCATACATACACCGCCGCGCGCGCGGCGACTCTTCTGATCGGGTGACTGAAACTGACGCTACAAACGCGCTTCACGTACACGACTCTGAGACCGCGAGCGAAGCAAACATCGTCAAACGGCGCGCGCGCGGCGGGGCCGTGCTCGTCTTCGTCTGCCGGTTCGTTCGTCGGTGATTACGTATGGCGGCGTCGCGTTTGATGCGCGCGGCCGTGCGCCGACGGCAAAGCTGTTACGGTGCCCGCGCGCGGTCGCCGGACGGCCTCACGCGCTAGCTAGCTCGGGCCGGCCGGCCTGCGCGCGGCTCGCGCCTCACACGCACCCACCAACCAGTACGGCAGTACCACCACCGAGGCACCAACTCGGGCGCCTGCGAGCCAACGTGACGTGGCCGGCCGCTGTCGTAGGCCCCACGCACTTTTGCTTGTGCTCATTCGTTCCAACGCAAAGCTTTAACTAGGCATTAGAGGCACGGTCCAAGTCCATTGTGCTTCGTGCCGCTTCGCGCCGCGTCGGCTCAGCCCGATCATCTCATCGCGCCGCATCTGCGTGCCGGCCGCGGCGTCTTGGTCGGCCCAAGCACGCCCAAAGCCCACCGTGCGGCCGTTAGTGCCGTGCCACCAAGCTCGGCCGAAATTACTATACGCAAAGGCGGTGACGACGGTCGATCTTTCTTTCTCTCGTGCCTGTCTCGTTTAAAACTAGTTGAAATAATTGAATTAATTGCATAAAAATATGGGCACGCAAAGGGTTAGGTAAATCGGTGACGAGGAAGGACGAGGCCGGTGATGAGTAGGATGGAGACTAGGGTGGAGAGAAGGAGAGGGTCGCAATGAGGGAAAGAAGTAGATAGGCATGGTGGAGAGGAAGGAGGAGGCCAATGACATGGGGAGAAGGGCGGGAGGAGAAAGAAAGATTGCTTAGTTGTGTGGTAATGTGTCGTGTTGAAGGAGATGGCTGCCGTCGCCGGGCGTCTTCGCGTCGGAGATGCTGCGGCCACACCGCTCCTCCTCCTGCGGCCATCGTCCACCCGTCCGACTGCCTGAGCTCCGGTGACCGGTACACATCCTTCCCCTCTATTCCCTCTCTCTGCTCTGTGATGTGTGATGGGAAATCTGGGGTGACCGTGAGAGATGTCGACGGGAGGGAGGCCGGGAGGCGAGGTAGAGCCGAGGGCGAGGCGGTCCGGCCGTTGGCGCCGGCGTGCCGCCGTCTTTGCCGTGCCCGCCGTGCCGCTTGTGCTCCCGTCTTGCGTGCCGGCCCAAGCACCCGCACGATTCACCGTCTTGTGCCGTGCCGCCCACCGGGCCGGTTTTCGAGCCCGGCCCGCCCAAATGTTCGTCTTGCGTCTGCCGTGCGGACGGCCCGCCACGTGTCGGGCGGGCCGTGCTTGGCCGTCTTGGGCCGACCGTGCTTTGGTCGGCCCAAAAAGCACGACCCAACTCCCACTCTACTAGGCATCACAGCCGTCCGGGCGTCCATCTTAGTTTTGATCAATGGTTGCGGTGCCATGGCTCCATGAGATCGATCGTCGCTGACACGATCTTTTAAGTGAGCCAAAAGTCTGATTTGGCACTGTTTCGTATCGTATTTATAAAACTAGCCGTATATAGAATATATTTGTAAAAAATACCTTACTTCTATTATCCGATAAGCGGACGGCAGCGTCCTCGAGATGACACGTGGCGACGCCACTGGCGGCAGGCGCCTGCCGCATCGCCAGCAGACAACAGACAGCCTGCTACCCGGTGGAGGGATGCTACAAGCTTCTCTGTGCGTGCCTACTGGTAGAAGATGCCTCGTGGTACCCACATAGAGTATTGCGGTAGGGGTGTCTCGGACGTGGCTGACCATTGTTGTAGTGTCATGTACATGTGCAGTTATGGTTCGCATAGCAGCATGTAAGATCATACGAACTTTCTATATTTACGACCTCCTCGTTGTCCCTCTCGTGCTGCATCTATTGCCGGAGGTCACCGTTCTTCTCATTGAGACTATCAATCCACGTCTCTTTCTTTAAGATTTGCTCCCACAGTGTATTCACGTACCTCACAACATATTGTTCATGGGGAGGATCGATATACCGACGAAGTCGCATTTCGTCATTGTTGGAAATGAGGGTTAACATGAAATCTCTTTTAGAAGTAAGAGAAAATAAACTATTGGCTAATTGTACCCTAGAGTGTGAGCATCGGAAGAAACGTCACCCGCCATCGAAATGGGCCTTTGACGACCTGCACGACCGCGTCCTCCCTGTATCTGCATTTTGGCCATACGGGTTGAGCCCCTGTTTGGCATCAAGCGGTGTTACGACCGAAGTTTTCCCTCCTTTCCAGGGGAAGGTCTTCTTTTGGCGACCCCGCTCCGACTGGCCCAGTGGTGTCTGCCATGTTATATTACTGTATGATGCAGAAGGTTCTTCTTCCTACAAGAAGCGAAACACAGTTTAGATGAGCGATGGGCAATTGCGAGAGTTCTGCATTTGAAGCGGGCGAAAAAAGAATTTGGTGCGTTGCTACCGAAAATTATAGACGCGTTGTCGACATGCACCACAACGGACGATAGGGGATAGCATGGTAAAAGTGATATATGTGCACATGACGGAGCAGGCGAGGCGGGCGACATGATCAGACTAACATTTATGCGGATGAGGGAGTGGGCGAGGGGACCAGTATGTCAAGCCAACACATGTCCAAAGAAGGGAGCGAGCAACGGTGTACAGTATGGATAGACTGGTATTTCTGTGTGCCACATAAAATTCCTAAAAAATTACATAATAATTATGAGTGTGTCGGGATGCTTCACATAAAATTTTGTAATTTTTGAAATTTGTTTAATATATATAAAAACTCGTACAAATATCAAAATTGTATAATTTTTTGAGCAACATTCACAATGGATAAAATTACCCAAAAAATTATACTATGAATCACGTTGTGTCGGGAGACTGTACATAAAGTTTCATAATTTTTGAACTCATTTGTTATATTTAAAAATTTAAATAAATACTAAATAAAAATTAGATAGGTAATTAAGTCGGTTTAATCACCGCTTGCAAGCCGTGCCCCAGCGGCAGGCAGTCGGTCGTCGTCTGTGGCGGGCGGCTGCGCAGCGCATGTCGCCAATCAGGCGTCGCGCCGTGTCATCTTGCGAAGCGCCGCCGCTCATCGGACGACAGAAGTGATATTTTTGAAAACACGTTTCATATATGGCTAGTTTTGTAAATACAATACGAAAAAGTGCCAAATACAGCTTTGACTTCTCTTAAGGTAGCCAGAGATTGCTAGTGACTCTATCAAAATGATATTTGAGCGTTGCCTTTTCAGATAGTAAAAGATCTCCGGAATTTAAGCTACTAATTGCACACCTGGTGGGGAACTAGCTAGCACACATAGGTCCTGTTTTTTTAACGATTTTTAGCTTTTGCTTTCTCATACTAATTAATATTTATTAGACCAATAAATCTTAGCTAAAAATATACCCTTTATGTACTTCATCTTCACTGTAGTGAAGTGATGAATCCGGCCGTCACCCCTTCTTTTTCCCAAGTCGTGTTACAGCGAAGGTGAAAGCTATGAAGCGAAACAGACGTGAGGAGTCATCCATCCCGACGTTACATCGTCACTTCAATGCCCGTCTCATCTTAACTTTCAGAGTTGGTACACAGGAAATCTGAACACGAGATGGCAGACGGATGGATCGAAGGACCGCGAATGATTTCTACATATGGGACCGCTCTGGTTTGAGTTTCTTACTTCTGATTTATTTTTATATTATTTATAATTTTATTTTTTTTAAATTTTTGGTTTTTTTTAGCTTTTTTGCCGATTTTTTTTCCTGTATTTGTTTACGTTGTCTGTGATGGGCTAATAAATATTTTATATTTTTCAATTCTTTTAAATTTAATTATGTTGAATAAGCCTCTGTCATCTACAGTATTTTTTTCAGCCAACTACAATATTTTCAGCCATAAACCATAAAAAATAAGCCGAACTAAACACCTACATAATCTGCGCCGTCTTTCGAGGATCAACTGCATCCACGACGCCGCCCCAAGCAAATTGGGCCTTCGTTAATGTCAAGTTGGGCTGTTGTTAATGGCGTAAGAGTCAACATCCAGAAATACATTTAACTATTATTATTATTATAGGCCCAACTGCTGCCACGAGCTGGCCGAGGTGCTCTTAGTTTTATCTAATCCAGTTCCGCTAATGGCCTTTTAAGGTACCAAAGTACACCAAGTTACATGCGCAAGCAACCGTCCGTACCGAGCAGTGGCAACTTCCCAGCAGTCTAGCACGCTGGCGCGTCTTCCGTGTGGGCATGTACCGGTGAGTACTGGCCAAAAGCAATCCGTCGTTTTGTATAACGCCGATTGCCGCATGATCGATAAGGTTTTGTACAAAATAAATTATGTATGTTATCCATAACAACATCTTTATCGTCAGTCCTCCTATTCAAAAGAGCATAAAAAAAGAGTCCCTAACCAGCCGGATCGGTCTTAAGTCCCGCTCGTTTCGGCTTCAGCTTCTGACTTCTGACTTATTTTTTACTATTCATAATTTCGTCTTTTTCTGAATTTTTAGTTTTTTTGAGCTTTTTTGCCGGTTCTTTTTTTGTCGTATTCGTTTGCGTTGTTTGTGATGGGCTAATATATTTTTTATATTTTTAAATTTAATTATGGTAAATAAGCATCCGTCATTCTGATGTTTTTTCGATCACCATGATGCTTTTCAATAAGCCACCAAAAATAAATCAAAATGATCACCACCTTACAGAACCGAAGTGATCAACGGGTCTTCTTCTTTTTTTTAAAAAAAAAAGGTACAAGGTTATGGTTCTGTTTTTTTAGTTTTTCAATTATTTTTGACTTCTCTTTATAATTACTATTTATTAGACTAATAATCTATAGCTAAAAATTATAAACTATAGTCTAAAAATAACATACCCAATGCCACGCTTTCCTTTTATTAGACAACTTAGAAAATCCGTTTTTTAGAAGATACCGTGAAACATTGAAACGCGTTGGGTCCCTTCAACTTTTGAAAGGCCGTTAATTATCTTCTCTATCTCAGGCTCGACTGGGGAAAAGGAGAACCGAAGAGGCGAAGAGAGTGCATACTTTATCATATATATACTCTATCTTCTCTATTAGGAGCAGGACATGTGCCGGCGTGAAACCACAACAAAAATGAACGGTCCACTCCTTTATCATATATATACTAATATATATAATTTTTAAGTAATGTTGTGCTAAATAATAATATATCTAGTAATTTTTAGCATTAATAATTCAACACAACCGATGATAGTGTACGATGATAAAGAAGTAGTGATCAAAATATTTACAAAAATGAAGAATCCCGATAATAATATTGATTAGTTGCAACAAACTGAATGAACTAAGGGCAAAATCACAGATAAAATTTGATCAACATTGGTAAAATATATCATCCGACCTCAATGGCATGTTAAAAGAGAATAAAATTACTTAAAATTTGCAAGTAAAAAATTACAGAATGATCAAATATAAGTTCATGCATTACCTTTTAGTATTTACTTTATTCAGTTTTATAAAACAACGAACCATAATATTATTGGTAATTTTCATTAATTTTTTCTTCACATAGCAAATAAGTGTATCATTCATAAAATCACTAATTAATAGAAAAGTCAATTAGATATTTGTATGTTCCAGAACAATATAACAGAAAAACACGTCAAGTGGCTTACTTACATGACATTGTAGTTAAATACTATAGTTTTGCTTCTGATTTGCAACCAGCTAGGCTGATATTCTAAAAAATAAAATTTAAACCTTAAGTCTTAACCTACAATTTGACAAAATTTAATCAATAACCGTACGAGATGATCTAGCGTCGATGGTTGCTGCGAGGTGATACGCTTTGGGATCAATCAAATAGATATCATGGCCTGTTACATCCCTCCTCTTAGGCTGGCTAAATGTTTGGTTCGGTCTGTTACAGTTACCTCATGGATTGAGGAAAATGGAGGCCTTTTGTGAACTACTGTCAGCTACTAGGAATTTGGGTTAGTAGTGTTTCTGTTGTTGGGCTTTAAAGAAAAAACTAGGTGAACTAGGGTCTGTTCTTTTTGGTTGCGGTTTGTGGCTTTTGAGCTGTTCGTGCGAGAGATTACAGAGTAATAGAAACTCACGTGTGATTTTGCCGATAAATGAAGTCGGTACAGTATATACTATAATTAACTAATATACTCTATCTTAAAAAATACTCTATTTAAAAGCTAGTTACTGTAGAAAAGGAAAAAACAAAAGCCCAAGAACTGACAAAGAACATGACCTCAAGTTTAGGCCGGAGGTTGGTACACGGATTGAAGATGCTAGTTCAGCTTTTTTTTTTTTTTGACCCGATGTCCTGTCCGACTTACATGGTTCCGCCCGTGGACACGCGCGCCTGCAGATGCTTCTTTATTACGCTACTTGAGCTTATCATTGCGATTTGTTTAGGTTTCGATTCGTCCCTTTTGCCCCCTCGTTGCTTCACGGGTTGCTGGAAAAGTGACGACCAGATGCGTATGGAATATATCGACAGACGGCAAAAAAAGAAGATGATTTTTTTCTTATTTCTTTGAGAGGAAAAAAAAAGTCAGACAGAATGCACAGCGTAAAGAAGTTTCTACTTTGCTTACACGCTAGACTGAGCGGAAAGAATCCTTCCGATTATCTGAATTGTTGAAAAGGCTGGTTAATTTTCGTCCTATCAAACTAGGCACAGGTCCAATCCTACCAGCCGACTGGGCCCGTCATAGGCCAGTCCAATTAAAAGCCCAAACTTGTACTGCGTCGCATGGCCCATTAGTTGCTAATGGTCTTGCACTATTGGGCTGCTAAGGGCTAAGGTCTACGTACTTTTAACTTCCTCGTCTAGTGGGAGCGCCCCTCAAAAATAGGTCGCTCGTCTGACCGCGCTCCACCCGCCGCTGCGCCACTTTCTCGTGAGCGCCACTCCCAGTAGCTTCCCCTCCTAACCTCTCGCCTCGCGCTTGATCCATCCGGTGTTCGTCGCGCCTCGCCGACTCGTAAGCGTCGCGTCGTTTTGGACGCGATTTTTTGTCTGGGGATTTTTTCGCGGAGGTTTTCGGCGGATCCTAGGAGGCGAAGCGCGCGTTTGATCGGTTGCTTTCGTTTTTTTTTTTTGCTCGCGCGAACTCGCTTTCGTTTTGATTTTTTTTTGGAGGGGTCTAGATGGCGTTTGTGATTTTTCGTGGTTTTTTGGTCGATTGTTTTGCCGAATTCGATGTTCCTGTGATGATCCGTTGCTCCCAGCTATTTTGGTGTTTTTTGCGTTTTGTTCGTGGTATTGGTTGATTCCACGAACCCTAATTTCTGATAAGATCATGCATTCGTTGGTGTTGCCTGCAGCTAGGCGTAGGTAGCTGCGTGCCCCATCGATGGCCTTCTTCCATGGCCTCGCCGCCGTCTCGAGGATGCGATCTCGCGTCGTGAGTGATCTGTTCATCACGTGGTTTATGATGCGTTCTGCAAATTTTAGGACCTGTGGTTAAGTTTTTCTGTGGCGTTGTGCCTGCCAGGTTCAGGAGGCGACGACGCTTGGTGGTGTGAGATGGCTGCAGACACAGAGCGCCACCGATCTCGTAAGATGCGGCCTTGTTTTCGGGAGGGTTTGGGTGGTCGTGGTGTTTGGGTACTGACTCTGATTATGGCGCAGGATCTCCGGTCGCAATTGCAGGAGCTCATTCCGGAGCAACAGGTTTTTCTCTTTTATGTCAACATTTTTGCTTGCTTTGGTGTTTCGTGAATGTCAAGGAGCCCAAAGGTAGCTTGTGGCATCTCATTCTTTATCTTGTGACAATGTGACGTGCTTAATTCCTGCTCCCAGATAATGTTTATGTTGTGGATACCTTTTTGAGATTGATTGCACTGTTTTGAAAAGTAAAACAGAAGAGATAGAAAAATAGTGTCCATTGTGCAAGTGTGTGAATAGCTTGGCTTCTCTGGCTGATGGAAAAACTTTCTACAAAATCCTGTCTTAATGATGGTATTATTTCCTTTTACCATTTTAGTTCCGGCCATTATATTCTGCTATTGTTGACCATGGAGTTATTACCTTGGTCATGATAGGTTCTAACTATGAAATGGGTACAGCTCCAGGTGAAACTTGAATGCTGAAGAATTTTATTTTCTTTTCATGAGCGATGCTATTTCTTTGAGGTTATCTTAGTTGTGCTTGAATTGTTGAGGATAGAAGCACTGTATCGCAAGGATCATAATAACACCATCTGTGAACTACTGGGCTCCTTTTTCGTTTGCTAATGTCAAACTTCCTTGGTCAAAATATCAAAACTATTCGTGACCCCTGTTCAATTGGAATTCTAGGACCAACATGCTTATCCTATTCTATTCTTTGATTCCAGGAACGCTTAAAGAAGCTTAAATTAGAGCATGGAAAGGTCCAACTGGGAAATATTACTGTGGACATATATGCAATGCATTAGCTATGAACTTCACTCTATTAAGTCAACAACCGATTAACTGTGGATGTGTTGTTTTGTGTTTTGGGGATGTCTTACTTTCCATTGTTCATCCAATCGTAAATCAGGTTTTCACAGGTCCTTGGTGGAATGAGAGGAATGATCTGGGAAACATCATTACTTGGTCCAGATGAGGTACTCTTCCCTGTTCTACATTACATGTTGTTCATTGTTACTTAATTCAGATTCTCAGAAGTTCCAGTCTTACATTGCGTGTATGGAATATGCTGTTGCCATGTTAAGTTTAGGATGTAAGAAAAGAAGCTAAATCACTTTCTTCTACGTAGGGTATTCGTTTTAGGTTCCAGAGTGCCAGAAGTTATTGCCAACAGCTGTTAAGGACGGGGAGCCCTTGCCTGAGGGTCTTCTGTGGCTTCTTTTGACTGGAAAGGTTTGCTTGCTTATGCCTTATGCAATACTTCATGTTTTTAATTAACTCTATTTTTCCTTTTTCCCCTTTAGGATCCCCCCAAAAACATTTATCATGGAGGCTAAAAGATTATTACTGATTTCAAAAAGGGATATAAATTTTGAAGTTGTTTTTGTTTAATTATTCCTTTAACCCACTTCATTGTCATTGTGTCCTCAACCAGCATATTAATGCCTTTTAGTTTTATTATTCGTGTGATTCATTTCAGTGCTACATATTACAATGTTCTTAGCCAATGCATCCTAGACTTTTTTCTTTATTTGTTCCTTTATTCCATGTCATTATTTCTGTTTTCTCAAATATCTTGCCATGTGGCTGTTTGGCTTGGATTTATTTCAGGTCCCAACCAAACAGCAAGTTGATGCATTATCCAAGGAACTGCGTAGCCGTTCAAGTGGATGTCCTAATCTATTCTTTCCACTGCTCTAGCATACTAACTATGGTCATACGCCAACCATGAGAGAATGTTTTCTTATTACTATGAAGTTTCACACTTCTAGCTCATGAATAGAAGCTAATAGTTTCTTGTCTACTGTATTTCCTGAGGCTACTGTTCTCAGATATACTTGGTGGGTGCTGCTAGTGCTTCTTTTGGCCTTTTCAGTTAACACTTTCCAATTGCCCGATTGCACAGCCTGTCACTGGGCTAAACTTATGTGCTGAAGCAGATAGTCACTGCAAAGTTACTGGCCCAGTTGTGTTTTATATTCTCTGTCATGACTTTTCTCTATGTTTAGCTAGGATGATTTGACTTTTCTCAACCCTTGTCATGGAGAAAAGTACAACTTTTTTTGCGTGTAGTTTATATAATCCAGTTTCCAAAGGTCGAGGTATAAATTTCACATATGCTTGGATCACGTCAACTTGCCTTTTGTTGATGCTTTTGGAAGAAATTCAATTGCTTGGCTGTATTGGACTTGAATGCACTAGCTCTGAGAAGTTTTGAGGGCAGGCTACACTGTTTATACTACAATCCTTAAATCATTTCTGGATATTTACTTCCTTCCTCTTCACATTTTAGTTATCTAATATCTGTTGTGAATGCAGATTATGTTTACAAGGCAATAGATGCTCTCCCTGTAACTGCTCATCCTATGACACAGTTTACCACTGGAGTCATGGCACTTCAGGTATGTCCCATTGTCCTTTTTTTTAATGAGACATTTTCATGGAGCCCATAGTTAGACTCTATAATAAAACAGCCCTGATTGATTTTGTACGTATTTGATCCAAAATTGTTCTTAAGTGAATCAAAACAAGTAATATCATGTTTTGGCTGGAACTTTGGAACTTTCAAACCGAGTCAATTTGTGCATTTATTTTATGAAATGGTTCAGGTCGAAAGTGAATTCCAAAAGGCTTATGACAAGGGAATGCCAAAATCAATGTATGCATGGGACTAACTCCATCACCTGTTTGTTTTATTTGTTCAAAATTGAGCTTCATGCTTGCATTTCATTGATTATTATTGTTCATAGGTTTTGGGAACCTACATATGAAGATTGCCTGAATTTGATTGCTCGGCTTCCACCAGTGGCTTCCTATATTTATAGGAGGTAGTATTTGTTCTCGGTCATGTTCGTCATATTCCAATATGCTTGTAGAGTTTGTCACTTGTAAGTCACTTGGGCTGCCATGAGATATTCAGTCTAATTGCAACAATCCTGGTTCCATGATTGATTTGTAGGATATTCAAGGATGGAAAATTTATACCAGCTGATGGTGCTCTGGATTATGCCGTAAATTACTCACACATGCTTGGTTATGATGATCCTAAAATGCTTGAATTGATGCGGCTATACATAACAATTCACACGTAACCATGCTTGTCACGGCGTCGCCTAGGCGACGCCTTGGCGCCCGCCGGGAGCGCCGGGAGGATCGCCGCCTTGGCCGGTATGCGTCCGCCCCTCTTCTCTCGGCCGCGCTCGGCTGCGCCGCCTCCCTCCACCCGCCTCGCCTTCCTTCCTCCCCCGCGTCGCCTCCCTCCCGTCGCCGAGGGGAGGCGCTGAGAGGAGGAGCCGGGGAGAGCGGGGGCGACGGCGGGAGCCGAGGCGGGGCGGAGGGGAGAAGACGCCGGGAGAGGATACGGCGGACGGGAAGACGGTGGCGGGAGAGGATGCGGCGGACGGGGAAGCGGCGGGGGAGAGAGGCGGAGAGGTCGGAGAGAGACGGGAGAGAGAGAGGTATGAGGGGTATGAGAGAGCGATGGCTGACGGGAGAGCGATGGCTTCATATATGAGTCGACTATATGTACCATATGCTGTTGGATATGGCGCTCGCATGGCGTCGCCATCGCCTAGACGTCGCCTAGGCGTCCAGGCGCCTCTCGCTCGCCGTGGTCGTCGACTCCGCCGTGACAACCATGCACGTAACTTTATCCACATTGTTCTCTGTATATTTATTTGTAGATGCAGTGAATTAATTGTTACCCTCATGTTGGCACTTGGTCTCTTGCAGTGACCATGAAGGCGGTAATGTCAGTGCCCATACTGGGCATCTGGTAAATTTTTTTCTTTTGGTTGTTGCATAGAACTGCAGTAGTCTTCACCTACCAAGCTGAGCCATTTTTTAATTATACCACCCATGTCTTGGTAGAACTTTCTGTTGGTGTCAGCTAATTATTCATGATCATTGTCTTTATTCTTGATAATCATAATAATCATACTTAGTTTTTTCAGCTTATGAGATTTTATGACTGTAGGGTTTGATGTTTGGTGTCTATGTGACCTCATTGGTATGTGAGTGATGGTGGTGGGAAGTAAGTGATTTTATAGCTTGGGATGTGACCAGGACTCTTAGAGATTATGAATGTAGTTGTAGGACGCTGGAGTAGTGAGTGTGACACAATGCTGTCAGGCTACAGTCACTTTTCAGTTTTTGAGACATGGTTGTCGTCTTGTCGATGATCAGTGCAAGCCACAATCAAGGTGTCTGTCGCGACCTAGATTTGCATCCAGACCCTCTGTGTATAACAAGCTAGCTCTATGATCAGTAGCTAGCTTATATAGTACACCACCCGGTGGTACTACTAACTGACCCCGGGAGACTCCTCCGTGCATGGAAAACTAACAACTAGCTTGTGATTCTCTGCTGACTGCGGGAGAAATTGTGAGGTGCATGATTAGGTGTTAATAATCTGATGTCTCCATTCTTAATTTTTTTTGTCTTTTTTAATTACTTTCAACGATGTCAAATACCCAGACAATATTTTTGGATATTCACAATGTTTACTAATAGGTTGCTGCATTCAACTTGGTAAGTAGTCCTATTATTTCATCAATTTGGGGTTTTTTTGTGGCCATTTGATGATGCATATAATGCAAGCATTCCACTGTGACTGTGGTGTACCTATCTCTAGTCACTATTCCTCATTGCTTATATTTGTTATTAGGTCTGGTCATCTTAGGTGGGGGCATATTTAGAAATTGGGAATAGAAAGGACAGAGACACCATTGACTTTTCAGCCTTGATTCCTTCTCTTGTGTGGGGCATATTTAGAAAATGAGGATATAAAGGACAGAGACAACATTGAATTTTCAGACTTGATTCCCTCTCCTATTGTGTCCCTATGCTCCTAATTGGCACTCCATTGGTTTACTTTTGTCTACTTTCCAGCAGCCTTCTTGCCCCCTTAACATTACTTCCCTCTTAGATCCCTAGCTCTTAATTTCTCCATAGCCTTCTCTTCCTTCTTCCCTCTTAGATTCCTTGCTGCTCTTAATTTCTTCATAGCTTGCTCTTCCTTTCTTTCTTTGCATCTGGACATTTTGTAATCAGCAGGAACTGTTCATCTTTTCGAAATGGGCACTGAACTAGCTGTTACAGGATGGTTCTTGTCACCAATCATACGGGAAATGCAAGACACCGCATTGTCCTACATGAAGGGGCAGTTTAGTTGGGAGAAGGATCAAGAGAAGGACCTTGAACGCCTCGACACCATCCTCACAGAGGTCCTGGCTATCGTGGATGTTATTGAGAAGCGGGAGATCAAGGACCGCAACCAGAGGAGGCTGCTCCGCAAGCTCAAGGACGCCATTTACAACGCTGTTGATGTGCTGGACAGCTTCCAATACATGGCCCTGAAGTCAAAGGTCGACAGCCAAGCTGTGGTGAGTCGCGTTACCTCATCCTGTGTTTACGCGGGTAAACGTTTGCTAGGCACCGATAAGTTCCGGAGGAAGCTAACTGATATTTTGGAGAAACTGGGTGAGGTCAAAACAACTGCAGATACCCTGTTCAAATTGGTAAGTTTTGACGATGCTACTGCAAAGCTGCTGCCAGTAGCACGGTCGCGCGTAACTTCTCCTTTGAAGGAAGAGATCCATACATTTGGTCGAAGAGATGAGCTTCGTAAGCTGAGAGATCTGTTGCTTGAGAGAAGTGACAGTGGCGCACCTGGACCTAGTAACTCAGGTGTTCCTGCTGTATCCATCATTGGTGTTGGTGGGATTGGGAAGACAAGCCTAGCACAGTTAGCTTTCAGAGATGAACAGATACGTGCCAACTTTAGTCTCAGGATGTGGGTTTGTGTGTCTGATACTTATGACGAGATCAGACTAACAAGGGACATTTTAGAATCTGTAACTGATGCGAATTATCGCGGTGTTAATAGTTTTGATGAACTGTGGATTGTTCTTCGTGAAAAGATAGATGGCAAGAATTTTCTTCTCGTACTGGATGATGTTTGGTATGATGAGGACATGACAAACTGGGAGAATGAGTTAGTATGGAGCAAAGTTTTGTCCACGTTGAGTACTGGACTTGGAGGCTCAAAAGTTTTGGTGACAACTCGAACCAAAGGAGCCAGTGATCTCTTACATGCTAGGACTTGTTTACATTTGGGGGGATTGAACAAAGATGATTACTGGATGCTATTCAAAAGATGCGCCTTTGGCGAGAAACATCCGGGCCAGTTTCGAGAACTTAGGGAAATAGGAATGCAGATTGCTGAAAGATTGAATGGCCTGCCTTTAGCAGCAAAGGTAATCGGCCGCCTATTGAATGCTGATTTAGAGGCGAGCCACTGGAAGAAAGTGCTGGAGAGTGATATATCAGATGATGTTATGAAGGTCCTCAGGTTGAGTTACCAGCACTTGCCCATCCACCTGCAGCTATGCTTCAGTTTTTGCAGCCTGTTTCCAAAGGACTGGCGTTTTGATCCTAGGAGGCTTACAGACATGTGGATTGCACAGGGCTTTGTTCAAAAGGAGGATCTGAATGACACTGATGTGAATGTGTACATCATGGTTAGACCTTCCAATAGAGTATGTCATGCATGACTTGATCAATGACCTGGCCCGGAATGTTTCAAAGGATGAGTATGTCAGAATTGAGAGCGAGAAGCAGAAGGAGATCCCACAGAACATTCGTCATTTATCTATATCTGCAAATTTGTTGGAAGGTATGAAGAAAGCAGAGATGAAAAATCTGCGCACCCTACTTGTTTGGAGGAAATCATGGCCTTGCTGGAAATTATCCCTTCCAGATGATATGTTCAAGAAGTCCAAATGCATCCGTGTGCTGGACTTGACTGGTTGTTGCTTGGAGAGGCTGCCATCATCAGTGAAAGCTCTGAAACATTTGCGCTATCTCGCTTTCCGGGTTCCTTCGAAGCCATTGCCCACATCATTGGTTCAGCTTTACCACCTGGAGGTCCTGGTCACAAGAGGTCACTCTTGCCGGGAAAGTGAATGTGTCAATCTCCCAACAAACATGAAGAGGAAACTGCTCAAATTGAGAAAAGCTTACCTGTTTAACATAGGTGGTGCCACAATATCTGGTTTTGGTGGACAAACTCTTCTCCATGGCCCAGGGGAATTCCACGTCAAGAAGGAGAGCGGACACAGACTTGGAGAGCTAAAGGAGATGAACAATATCCGAGGACGATTAAGTATTAGGTTTCTTGAGAATGTGGAACATCAGCAACAAGCTGTTGATGCGCACCTAGATTGCAAAGAGCATATCCAATCCTTGGAACTTGAGTGGAGCAACCTTCCAAGGCCTGTCACTTCTGAGTTGGATTCTGATGTGCTCGAGGCCCTTAGGCCTCACCCTGATCTTGACCGGCTGAAGATCATAGGGTACAGGGGAACAAGTTCACCCAGTTGGCTTGAGACAAATTGGCTGACAGCATTGAGTTCTGTGGTCCTAGAGAACTGCATGGGTTGGGTACTATTGCCACCTCTTGGACAGCTTCCTCTGCTCAAATATCTTGTACTGAGAAACATGCATGCTGTAAAGCAGATAGGTCAAGAATTATATGGGAATGGTGACACAAAGGGCTTTCCAAGTTTGGAAGACATAGTATTTGATGGCATGTCCAACTGGGAGGAGTGGTCTGGAATTGAAGACAGTTCTTTGCTTCCATTCTTGAAAGACTGCACATAGCTAAGTGCCCTAAGCTTGAAGAAGCACCACCCTTCAGTGCAACACCAAGAGTTGAAGTGGAGATGACATCTGATTCCCTGCCAATCTCGTGTTTAATTGACTCACTGGTGGCATCAGCGTCTCTACTGATCGTAATAGTCAGCTGCTGCACCTTCTTGAGCAGCCTGAACACTGAACAACTCCGTCACGTCAACGAGTTGAATGTGAAGAACTGCACGGATCCAATGCCAGCTGGTGGATTTCTCCGACTTGGCTCACTTCGGGTGCTCAGGATCAGCGACTGTTTAGCGTTACTGTCATCCATTAGTACAGAAGCAGCCGAAGACCATGACACATGCTTTTTCCCTCCGTCACTTTGCCATCTTGAAATAATCGATTGCAATGTTCAGTCCAGTTTGTTACCAAGATACTTGCAAGGCCTTACTTGCCTTTGCACCTTGGTGATTAATAGTTGCCACTCTGTGGACTCGTTATCGCTTGCTTATGGACCCCACCACCTCACTGCTCTAGAAACCATAATCATTAAAGATTGCCATGACTTAGCTTCATTGAACGGATTCGAAAATCTTGTTGCTCTCAGAAAGTTAGTTGTGGCGGATTGTTACAGTTTCTGCTCATTGCCGGCTGACTTGAATACAGTAGGATCTCTCGACACATTAGCCATCTGTGGATGCCCAATGATGAGGTACCTCCCCCAAGATGGCCTACCAGCTTCTGTTCAGACAATTTTCGTTTCACAGTGCCATCCAGAGTTAGATAGCCAGCTCCAAAGGAAGGAAGGTACTGAGTGGCACAAGATTGCTCATATTCCTGAGAAGAAACTAGAGGTATATACTGCTCCTTATTAACTTCCAGTGGATTTTGATGGAATGTGTTGTTCATGCTGCATTACTGTTAAGAGTTATGTTCTATCAATCAGCTCTCAGGTTAATTTTCAAATCGCCTAACTGTTAGTCTGTATCATGACTCATGTTCGATAAATAAGTGCTAAGCATCTTCTTTTGCTCTTTGATTTGAGTACTTCTGTTGGTTCTTTGACCAAAATGTCTATGAATCACTCATAAAGGCATATCACCTTGCCATTGCTACTTCATGCTTTCCTAGTTTTTTCTTGAACAGACTTGCATATCCTTTGAATTAAGGCTTGTGTCTGTATGAGAGCTTCCCAACAAAGTTCAGTCAGTGAGTTCTGTGCTTCTACTAATATTTTGCCCTCATGGCAGGTAGAGCTGAATGATTTGTTGATAATATTTTCAACCAATTCTTCGTGATGACGCTGTTTTGGCTGTGGGTATGTTTTCCTAAACCACTCTAATGTATTCAGTTCAACCAAATTTAAGTCCTGTCATTTCTGTCGTTCTGTGTGGAGGTAGCAAACTTTGCTGAAGCTTTTGTTGTATTCCAGGCTCCCAAACTCATTCATGGACACTACTACCTCTGCAGATTTTCAGAGCCAACTCCGTAAAAAAGAATTTAATTTATATTGCTTAGTTAGAATCTATTGGTTATTGTTATGATTACTCACCAAACAGTAAAGGATAGAGGCTACAGGGAGACCGTGAGAGGCTATCTGTAGCCTAGAACACTCTGAAGAGGACACTAGAAGTCTATACTAATATCTTGTAAGTTGGTAATGTCAGACTCTTTGCTAAAAAAGAGTGCTCTCTCCACCCTATAGCGCACTCAGGTATGTATATATAGCCATAGGAGTTTAATTACATGGACACTCCTATCTAAATCTACTCTTACAAGGTATATAAGTCATTTCCTCTACCTGTTATTACACAAATACTATTAGACTACGTGGATGACAGCTTGGCCCAGCTTGGCAGACACACGTCCCAAGTTAGCTGACCACATCATGCACTTAATTAGTGTAATCATATGCTTACTGTGGATGGCTGCTGAGTTAGGGAAGCTCAGCATGAGGCTAGTAGGCCCCGTCGTCTCTGCACGCATGGCTCGTCTGCGGCGTTCGGCTTGTTTGCCACCCTCACGCCGTGCTATCGAGCTCCGGTGACACGGTAGGAGATATGTCTCACGTGCTACGTCTGTTGAGTTTGAAGATGCTAGATTTACAAAAATAGATATTTAAAATTAATTTTTCTAAAAAATAGCTATGTTACCCTATTTGCAAGCAGCTCGGTCCATAAGGCGGTACGAGCGGTACTGAGATCGCGTTTGGATCCTGAATGTAACTGCTCGCAGTCACGCTGCTCGTTTGCAGCAGCCTACGTCAAGAGCCGAATCCGTAGGCAGGCATTAGCACGAGGAAGGAAATCAATCAAGGTCAAGGACACACAGTCACAACCTAATAAAGTTCCCATCTTTCAACTCACACCGGCTCTCACTCTCTACATATAGAGCCATTCAAGAAGATGAAATGCCGGCAATAATTTTCTGAAACAGGGAGACAGAGATGAAGATTGAAATGTGCACATCTCTAAGACTGTAAACTCTGAACTTTGGTGGTGCTCAATTAGGCTGAATTTTAGTGGTTTATGATTGAATTTTTACTGTAGCTAGCTAAAATTATATTGTAGCTGATGATGACTTTTTCGGTATTATTAAATTTTAAAAAAAATTAAAAATAAAAAAATAAGTTAACACATTACGTATAATACAAACGAATACGAAAAAAAGATTTAGTAAAAAAAGCTCAAAATAAACTAAAAATTAGAAAAAAAACGAAATTTAAAAATAATAAAAAATAAGCTAGAAATCAAAAGCCTAAGCCTAAATCAGGCAGCGTCTTTATTTGGCAGACATGATAAACCAAAAGAGTATGCCACTCGTATTGATGAAGTACTGCTTTGCTAAATGGCATGTCTGAGAGGGTGCGAGAACAAAGACATTCTTGCGAATCCGTCCTTAAAGGGAAGCCTCCGCGGCCTGCTGCTGCCACTCCTGCAAATCCCAATAAAGTGAGAGCAGAAAGTGGGGAAAAGCAGGCTCCCCTTCTTCTCCCCTGTGCTCTCATCTTTGACTCCTCCCTTGCAGTCTCCCACCACAGGCCAAAATACACATTTCAGTCCAAGAAACGCATGCCAAGAACAACACCAAAGCCAACTTCAGGGTTGAGGCTCCCTCCTCTAGTTCATTGCAATCACTCTTCCCTCAAGAGGTCCTGATCACCAAAGACAGGGAGTGTGATGAGGTCTCTGATACTGTTGTTGCTGCTCCTGCTTTCTAGAGTGGGCTTCAGCAACTGCATAAGACTGGGCAATGGTGGCTATGAGGAGTGGAGGCTGGGCACGGCGACTTACATCAAGGAGTCCCAGGGGCACCCACTTAATGATGGTATGTATGTATTTTAGCTTCTTAATCTTTCTCGTTTGGATAGAATCAAGAACAGCAGCAATGTCCTCTCTTTCTTTTTTTCTTTCTTTCTGCATTTTATTTGGATGGAGATGGTGTATGTAGTTTGCAAATATGGATGAATGGCAAGCAGATGCTATAGTATTAGACAGATCCGGCATAGTGGGCAGGGAAGGGCTACTAAGAAGTCGCAACAGAACGCAGAAGGAGGAAAGATTCGTTGTTGAAACTTCTTCCCATTTCTTTCTTCAGATACATTGTGACTCTTGGAGCTCAACATTCCCTGTATGTTCTGTAGATAATAGGAGTATTTTATTGCGATTGGTGAAAGGGTAGAAAAAGGTCAAGAATTATACAAAAAAATGTTGATGGTAATGCTAATGCTAATGCTGTCCTTATCATCAACATTTTCTTTTTTATCCTTAAAGAAACTTTTTTGTTGCATTAGTGCACTAATGCTGTCCTAATCAGCCGAAAGCAGAAAAAAAGTTATGGAGTACATTCTTGGACTAAATGGGCTTCAAATTTTCTATCCTTTGGGTAAGTTGTGGAAATAATGAGGCACATTGAATGCTTTGACAATCCTAATTATGAAAGGCAAGCTGGTACAGCATGAGCTATTCTTGCTGTTACTGTCTGCACTGAAGTCTTGCAGTGTACCTTTTACAGTAATTGCTCGCTCCATAGAACTAGACTCTGGAGTCTGAACATCATATTTGCTGAATAGTTCATGCCAACTATACTTTGTTTCTTCAAAGAATGGCAAGAACCAACTTGGAATCCTGGATTCAAGGATAACAATCCTTGCACCCTTCTGGTCAATGCTGATTATTTCTATATTACTTTATGAGAAAACAAACTTCTTCTAAATCTAAGCCAGAATCCTGGATTCAAGGAAATCCATCTTTGCATCCTTTGGTTAACGCTGATTATTTCCATGTTCTATCCCCGAGAAACAAGAAATGAATATGTTTTTCTGTTTGATGCAATGGTTGTTTCAAATCCCAAAGGTGGTGGTGCTTGCGGGTATGGAGACCTGGACATCTTCAGATACGGGAGGTACACGGCTGGCCTGAGCAGCGCGCTGTTCGTGAGGGGCAGCGCGTGCGGCGGCTGCTACGAGCTCCGGTGCGTGAACAACATCCTCTGGTGCCTGCGGGGCAGCCCGACGGTTGTCGTGACGGCGACCGACTTCTGCGCCGCGAACTTCGGTCTCCCTGACGATTTCGGCGGCTGGTGCAACTTCCCCAGGGAGCACTTCGAGATGTCGGAGGCTGCGTTCCTCCGGGTTGCCAAGGCAAAGGCTGACATTGTTCCGGTGCAGTTCAGAAGGTAACAGTTAGTACATACTACCTGTTCTTTTCTTTTCTTTCCTTTTTTTGTTGCGAGGTACATACTACATGTTCTTGAATTGCTCAATGCTCATTGGTCTCTTTTAGCTTATCATTCTGCAACTAGCTTATGTGTGAAGTTATATGCAAAAGTATTGACACTATCATTCTTCAGTTGTGCATTTGGTGTAGGTTTTTTAGTCTGCCGCAGTACTGCTTTTGCAAAAGTTCAGAATGATGTTTGATCATTGGAAATGGAACATAGAATATGTGATACTGCATGTTTCAAGCCACTTTGCATTGTTGGCTACTGCGTAGAAAGCATCAGACTGAGTGTGTGCTGAGAAAAAGAGCAGCTTTAATCAGTGCTCCTTTCTTCTTTTTAATTCTGACTTTTGTTGTTAATTATGAGCACTTCCCCAGTTTCAGACAAATGCTATGAGTGTGTCCCAACCGGTGCAAGAGTACGCAAGTATCATTTATACTACAAGATAAGATTAAGCTATTGCCCTGTATTCATCTCTGCAAAAGAGTCCATTCCACCTAGATGATCACCATGCATAAATCAAGCAGCATTTCGTTGCGGATTTGATGTAAATAGCCATTGATGATCACGGTGCGTTGCAGGGTGAGCTGTGACAGAGCCGGCGGCATGCGGTTCACGATCACCGGCAGCGCCAACTTCCTCCAGGTCCTGATCACAAACGTGGCCGCGGACGGCGAGGTTGCCGCCGTCAAGGTGAAAGGGTCGAGGACCGGGTGGATACCGATGGGGAGAAACTGGGGACAGAACTGGCAGTGCGACGCCGACCTCCGCGGCCAGCCGCTGTCGTTCGAGCTCACCGGCGGGAAGGGGAGGACGATCACGTCGTATAGCGTCGCGCCTTCGGACTGGATGTTTGCACAAACGTTTGAAGGCAAACAGTTCGCCGAATAGATTGCTCCGATGATTGTAATTAGAATTACAAGGAGAAAAAAAATGTTGGGTTTCATTGCTGTGACCCAAGAACGTGAAGTGTGTTTGTGTGCAACAAAATTATAGACAATTACTTCAGGACTCGCACAACGCTTGGCTCGGGCACGTTAATCGTAACAGCTACGATCCCGACACAGTACTAGAACCGGAGTACCATAAAGGTGCACAGGCAGGGGAAAAAGAGGGGAAATAAAAGCGATTATACCCGGCTGGACATGTCGTGTGGCATATCAGGTCATGCTTGTAACCTTGCACACCGCCCAGCCGTTCGTGAGCCCATCGTTGCACTTTCATTCTCCATCACTGCTTAAGACTCCTTCGAGGGCCCCTTCGTAGCCTCTTCAAAATAGGGCGCGGGGTACCAGCCTCAGTTTGTGAGGACTCACACCTTCGAAATCATCTGATAGCGGATTATTAGTTTACACAAACACTCACATTAGGGTAAAAAATATAAGTCACAGCCGAAAAGAACCCGTCCTCACATAACATGGCAAAAAAAATCGGGATCTAACTGCTGCATCACCCCGGGAATAGTTGTATTTTGTATTTGAAGAACGCATCACGCATCGCCCTCCAAACAAGGCTATAATAGCCGGAGAGAGAAGAATGAGTTGTGAGTATATAATGTTTTAAGGCCTCAAATACAGAATCAAAAAAATAACAGTTACTGTGCATTTTCATTCTCCATCATTTTCGTAGCCTCTTCAAAATAGGGCGCGGGGTACCAGCCTCAGTTTGTGAGGACTCACACCTTCGAAATCATCTGATAGCGGATTATTAGTTCATATAAGAAAATCAATTCATAAAATTAAGGGTTTTCATTATCCTTGTTACTTCACAGGTTCTGTTTTGTCTACGCAACATGCCTACCTTCGCTGTTGTTGTGCATTGATGGGGTGCCATTTGAAGATTTATTTCGCTTGTTGGGAATCGTTGGGGTTACCTTGACATTCTGAGCTCACAACAGGATTAAGTTATTTAATTTCATCTTTGAACTGAAGTACATATAAGCTTTGGAGTTCTAGTTGCCTTAACATCTTCTTCATCTTGAGTAAATCTTTGAACATCATTGTTATCAGACCTCATTTTCTTCATGTTTACCTTAGTTGTCTCTTCCTGCTGGGCAACCCTATCGCGCCCATCATAACCAGATCTCTTTTCACCTATCACGATGACACCACGTCCCATTTGTTGCTCTAGAACCTCACATTTCCCGTTGAAGGGTGGCATGTAGCAAAACCTGAACTTTTAGAATGCCGACACTTCAGACCTGTCATGGAAAGAGGCATGTATAAACTTTACTAAATCAAGATATTGTTCATGTTTCTTTAAGTCCTATAATTGTGATGATACAAGACAAATAAAAAATGACGAACTTATCAATGCAGAGTTTCCGATGCAAATATTATTTAGCTGTTGAATAATAAATTCAACCACAAACTGAACATTCATCCAGTAAGCAGAGAAACCGGCAAGATGAGCCAGTCTATTACACTTTCTATAAAGAAAGATCATCAGCAGTTAACATGAATTATTACTAGAGCTGTGTCACAGTAGCCAAGAAGGGCACAATCGATATGTATCACCCTATTTTGGGACCCGTCACAACGCACGGGTGTGGCATTAGCAATAATAAAAATCACGAGTTTGCCCGTTATTTCCCTCCCTGCTCCATCGAAACGTGAAAAAATGGAAATCCCTCTCTCCGCTCGGGCACCACGATCTCCTCCCACGATCTCCCGGTGCCATAGAGGCGTCTTCGAGCAGCCACGATGCGATGCTTCAGTACTCCCTCGGATCTGTCGCCACCGACATCAATGCCGACGACCCGCGCCGACGAGGTCCTATAGAGGCCTCCTACCTCGACTCCGGTCGATCTCTCCTACACGAATCAACCGGCAACGACCATGAAGGAAATTTCCTATGTCCTGTCTTCTTCAACCTTGCTAGCTACTTCGACCCTAGCTAGTGTCTCGTCGATCGACGAACCGCATCGGTGACATGGTTATACCGACTTATACATGGTCAGGCATCCATCGATCCTGACCGATGCCGCGAAGGGTGCCCTCCATCGTTGCCTCGGCCATCATCTGTGGCTTATGGCCGTCTGCACCAGCCATGCCTAAGAACACCCTCGACCAGTGCTGGGAGCCTGGACGAGGGCGCATCACTGCACAGGGGAGCAGGGCTGGAGGTGCAGTCGAATGCCATGGACATGGCGGAGGTGGCGAATGCCGCTCGGTGCTGTAGGTGAGGCTCAAAGAAATGATTGAGAGCCTTTACTTAATTTGATGTGCAAACAGTTGAAACGATGGGAGGCTTGAGCCTTGAGAGCACTGGCAGTCGATATACTGACTCAAGACGTTCAAATTGGCATTTTGGTCTTGAAAAATGCAATTAAGATCAACGGGAAACAGGTACCATACTTTGGAAACAGTCTATTAGCTCAGATCAAATGTCATTAGGTGTTAATATGAATACAGAATAATATATTGCCAGATTATTAGTACTAATCCCGATTGCCTCTCTAAGTGTGCAGTGTTACTGTGCTTCTGTAACGATGTTCTAAATATTTGCAAATACAGAAAGTTAAGTTGTTCTATTACATTTTTTCCCTCTTGTCTCCACATGGCACATGGCACATTTCCATGGAAAATTTATGTTCATGACACGGTTTTGGATCACGTTTATTGATATATATCACTCTTTTGTACTCTATTATAATGCATGTGCACTTTACTGGTCTCCACAAAAAGAAGAGATTGGCACGGAAACCGGGCCTTAGTTCATAGCAAAATAAGTAGGCCTCATTGTGTGTGTACGCTTACATCGATAGGTGTTCTTGACAAGGCCCACAGAACATATATCAATGTTGGCCCAACCCAACAGAACCCAGCCCGAACCCCTCAGCGAAACCCCCGCGAGCCGACGTGGCACATCCGAGCCTTCCCATTAGCCAGGCCACGGCACCGCACCGCGTGGGCCCCACCTCTCCCCCAGCTCCCGCGAACCTTCCCTCTCCTTCCTCCCGAAGCAAAACGGAACATCTACAGAGCCCGCTATATAACCAATGGTTCCGGAGACCGCGACGAAAAATAATCTCTCACCATCCCATCTCCATCAATGGACGCCGACCTCTTCGCGGACCTCGACCTCGACGCCCTCCTCGCCTCCTTCTCCGGCGAATCGCCCGCCGTCTCCGACCTCCTCGCCCCGTCCCCGCCGCCGCAGCAGCCCGATGCGGATGCCGGGTCGCCGGAGTCGGTCACCTCCCGGGCGAGCCCTCCCGGGGAGGTTGTCCTATCGGGAATCGAGAGGTTCCTGATGGAGGAGGAGCCTGCGGAGGCTGACGGGGCGGAGGGGATCAGCGTGGAGGAGTTCTTCGACGAGCTGTTCGACGGCGGGGATGAGGAGGAGAGTGAGGCGGGGGGAAGCACGGATGGGGACTCCGGGAAGGAGAAGGAGGTGGTGCCGGATGCGGACAAAGGCGAGGTGGAGTTGCGTGGCGATGATCCCATCAGCAAGAAGAAGAGGAGGTATGGCAATTTTGTTCTGTTATCGCAGGGCATATCGATCATCTAAAAATAGTGGATTTTGCAGCTTGTTTATAAAACTTGTGAAGGAGTACATCCTAGCTAGCTACGAATAATGCTTAGGTTTTAGTTGAATATTAGTAATGTTGTACATAGAGGATCAGTAAATTCATAATGAGCTATGTGTAAAATTGTGAACTTACCAAACTTCAGTTGTGACGGCATAGGGTGAATATTACTTAATAATGGAAGAAATTTGCTATACCGATTACTGATCTTGAAGAGGGATTCAAATTTCAAAGTCATGATTCTGTATAGGTGTAAATAAAAAAAGTAGTCAATTTGCTTTGCTGGTCATGTGAGCATTTCAGGGTTTGGGGAAAACGGTTACACTTGCATACACATCCATGTTGGTTCTTAAGCTATTACGATTTTCGTCATCTTGGTTCTTATGCTATTAAGTAGGGCAATATTAGTCTCATAATAGCGGTATGTGTTGTGAATTTATTAGGCAAATGAGGAATAGGGATTCTGCCATGAAATCGAGGGAGAGGAAGAAGATGTATCTAAAGGACTTGGAGATGAAGAACAAGTATCTCGAGGCGGAGTGCCGCCGCCTCAGCTACGCACTCCAGTGCTGTGCAGCTGAGAACATGGCACTGCGCCAGAGCGTGCTGAAGGATAGGCCTGTTGGTGCTCACACAGCCATGCAGGAGTCTGCCGTACTCACGGGTAAGACACATCGACATATCGTTCTCTGTTTCATACCTCGCCATTAACTTCGATGAACAAATCTTTCTTGCTGATTGGTTTTGATTGATCAGCCATGCTGACAAACTAGCTTGTCCCTTTCTGGATTGCACATATCACTGACGTTGTCCTGTGCTCATGTGACTTGAATCATGTATATGATCTGTCAAGCTAATTGGGCTATGCACCCCTTAGGACTTAACAAATCTGGTTATCAATTGTGATATCTTTTCGGTTACTGAAAACATTTGTTGTGTCCAAGGATGTATTTCTTGTATATAATAACACTTGCTTACCCTGCTGTATTCTTACTCTTGAGCTTGCAGTCACCGACAGAAGTTCAGTAAAAAAAGTCACCGACAGAAGTTGGCATGATCGTAATTCTAATGCTAAATTCTACCGTTTCCTGTCTGCAGAAACCCTGCCGCTGGTTTCCCTGCTTTGGCTCGTGAGCATCGTGTGCCTATTCCCAATGCCCGGTCTACCCAACCGAAGTCCGGTGGCTCCAAGCAGCACCGGAAGAGATCCCATGATGGTAGCCGGAAAGACAAGCAGTGACAAGCCAGGGACGGTGGAGCTCATTCTCCATGGAAGGCGTTGCAAGGGCACGAGGGCGAGGATCAAGTTAGATACCTCGCCATTGCAAGCAGCTGCTGCTTGCTAGGCTGCCAGCTTCTTGCAAGTTTCCAGTCTGTATTGTACTTAGCAAGTATATTGGCATGCCTATTATGTGTGTGGTGCTGTCACCCTATATCCATGGACTATCGTTTTGTTCCTTTTTTTTCTCCGTGTTTTTTAGGCAGTTTCCCCGTATTTTATAATCTCTATCCAGACTAGTTTTGGAATCTGGCCTTTGTGTTATTTTCTGGCTTCCCATCTTGTTCTAGGAGGATCTACAGTTCGACTCCTTGTTTGCCTCAAGTTGTTTAGAGCAGGGTCTAAACTTGCTTCAGATGAGTAGGTTGTGTAAAAAATTATAAAACCTCCCGAGCGACCGTACCGGTTCTGGTAGGTTTTTGAATCACTGGTTACATGAACTACCAGTTTGTCCCAGCCATTCTGAATCTGAACCTTGTTGGTATTAATGTTAAATCGAATTACTGGACGCGCTCGGCGCTTTGGAGTCCGAACGAAGCAGACAGGAGCATCAGACTGGCTCGGCCTGGTCCTTTCGAGCTTAAAATTAATTTATATTTATACTATCAACAGTAAACATTATGTTTTTTAAGATATGACAATAGAAAAATTATAGTAAATAATATATTGAGTTCAGCCGTACCGGCCAAAATCACATATGACTATTTCTCTCTGCGTACTGCCTCTCGCGAACAGTCAGAATTCAAATATTTAAATCATAAGTCATAAGCCATCAACATAAAAGAACCCACCGATACCGCCATCAGCCATTTGTGATTGGACAAGGCAAAATCTTCCACAGTGACTACTCCCTCCCTCCGTCAGGTGCTGAAATGAAGGGTAAAGTGATCTTTTTTATGCTCTTAACGGCGGTTAAGCAAGTTTGATCTGGCATTAAGTGGCAAAAGGAAACGAAAACATACCGGAATAGTGGCAAGAGAGATGCAAATCTTCATTGGTAGGGATCGGAGAATAGCGCTTAGCTCGGCGGTAAAAAGGAATTTTTCACGCCACATGTCCTTGTGCAAAACTCATAGCATCATAAGGCTTATGGTTTTTTTCGGAACAAGCATGCTTAGAGATTTGCAAAAGACCAGGCCTTATAAGTCTTACTATATGATTACTTCATAGCAAAAGAAAAAAAAAAAAAGAAAACATGTACAGAGATCGCATTGTGTTTTGTCGAACGGTTGTATCATGACCGAGGAGGAATAAAACTCTGAGGTGCTATTCAACTGAATCAGAGCAGGGGCGGATCTAGTGTAGTGACATGGGTGTACATATGTACACCCAAATTTTTGTAAAAACCTATTATATAGTAGGTATATTAGATGTATATACTAGTAAGTGAGCTCAAAAATACGTATTTCAACCTCCAAATCCATTTCAGCCCGTCCCACCCACTCCCTCTCCCAATCTTCCTCTATCTCCGCGCGGCCCAACCGGCAGGACACGACCCAATCGGCCCCCAAGGCCCAAGCAAACAACAATCACCGCACCACACGTCCTGGTTCCCCACGTCCACAAATCCAATCTCCACGGCCTAACTCTCTGACTCTCTATCTCTCTCTGTGTGTGACCCTCTCACTCTCTCCGGTGGCGACGCAACCTGAAATGACGAATGGGGTATGAGCATCGAGTGGCCACCGGCTTCGTCGCATGCGGCAGGGCACGTGGCGGCGCAAGGAGTGCCATGCGGCATGCGTCAGGGTAGCCATGTGGCCGTGGTGAGTGTCGAGCCGAGGATGGAGGGTGCGACACTGGTTTTCAAGACGGGGATGGAGGAAATTTTCAGGGTGGCAACATGCGGCGGGGCAGGGAACAGTGCAAAAACAACATGCAACTGAGCATTCGACATCGGTAGGCATACAAGAGAATTTCATTCTTGATTCCCAAATATGAAATATCCAATTCACAAATCTATCAGTGTCATGTTGATTTGTAATAGATGAATCGTGATTTTTGAAATGTAGACTGTAGAGAAGTGAAAAATCTTGCTGAGCTTTCCATAATGCTTGTTGAAATAAAGAAGAACCTCAGTTATAAACCTATTTACATGTTTCTCAAATTGGTGTTGGTTCTTCCGTAGCAACTACTAGTGTTGAAAGAGCATTTTCTTCGATGAGTTATGTTAAGAATAAGCTAAGGAATAGGATGGGGAATAATATTTGAATGATTGCTTTGTTATATTTCTTGAGCAAGAAATTTTTGTGCAAGTTTCTAAACCATGAAAGAACATCGAGTTAGATTGTAATTTTCTTAATTATTTTGTAATCTCTCTAAATTATTTCAAGTGTTGTCTCTAGTAAGAAAAAAATGCACTTTATATTTTTGCTACTGTGAGCCTTTATGTTTTACATTGAATGATATTTTTTTTGTAAATCTGAACACACATCATGGAAATCCTGGATCCGCCACTAAATATAAATAGGCTAGTTGCTTGCTTGTTTAATATTGTGCAAATTGCCGTGGTTGATGAGTTTTCTTCCTTCATTATAATGTAAGGGTCTGTTCCTTTGAGTTGTAGCTTATAACTTCGGGTACAACTTATTAGTATAATGAAAAGTGATTGTTCGAAGAAGCCAAAGCCATAAGCTGGCTGAAAAGCTGAGAAGAACGGGACATAAAGCTTTCTTAGGCTTGTGCTTTCGTTGAAGAAAAAAAGGTCTTGTCAATGATTCTCATTTGTACGAGTTCCAAAATTCTCAAATAATTATGGAATTCATGGGAGGAATATTATGTAACCTTGTATAGTTTAAGATCAATGGCTTAAATCCATAATATATAGATGTTGGGATTTTAACCTTGATCTCCTTAACAGATACTTCTCCCTAATAGGCACTAACTTGGTTTGTTAGATATGACCTTTGTTTTGAAATTAAGGAATAATATTGATATATGTATTTTCTCTGTCTTCAAATACTAGCACTTTTGAGCAAAGCACGCATACAAGGAAATCAAAATATTAAAGAAATAAAAAACATTTTGGGTTTAGCAGAATCCACAAAAACTAATGTGTCCTAGTTGGGCAGACTATAGTCGTGGTACAGCAAGTCGACACCTGACAGGCTCGGCCATTACATACACTCCCTGCTTCTGGCGTGGGGGCTTGTAGCTTTCTAGAATTGTCCAAGACTTGCAGTTTACTCTATTGATCTGTTCCAAGTCCCTCCCTTCCCTTCCGTTAGAAGTGGCCAAATGGGGCCGACCCAAAGCGCGCTACTGTAGGCATGGCCTAGGCACGGAACGACACGACCCACGATAGAATTGTGCCGGGTCGACCCAGCACGAAGCGCTGGGTCATGCTTGGGCCTCCTTCCCGGTCCAACTCGGGCGATGAATAGTGTCGGGCCAAGCATGGCCCGACACGAGCATGATAGGCACGGCATGGCCTGTTAGGCACATTAGCCTATTTAGCCCATTAGGCACGGTAGGCACGGCCCGTTTAGCACGGTTTCAACCTGTTTAGCGATAACGGTTTAAATTTTGAATTTTCTAGCCATTTAGGAGTTTAAAAATACAAAGAAATTCAAAAAATCTCAAATTTTTTTTATAAATAGACAACAACCCCCTCATTTAGCCACACTCTAATTCAATCTCTCTCCAAATTCTTTTGTGAAAATTTTGATAAGCTTTGTGATAATTTGGTAAAATTTAAAATATTTTTGCCAAAATCCAAAAAAATCAAAATCCGGTTATAGTCAAGAAAAGTGATAACATACTAATTTTCATACATTGTTTTTGCTCTTACTTTTATTTGGAGTGATGTAAAATAGATAATAGTGTAATTTTCTATTTGTTTTGCATTTTCTACATTTCTCAATGGAAATTTTGACAATTTCCCTGTGAGTAATTACGAAATTTCTCCAGAAGATCTTTCATCCTTCGAAATGAAACGTCTCTGCCTGTGCCTCCACCTCAAACGGAGAGTAGACCCTGGTTGTACCATCATCAAGTTCTATGAGTGTCGCTGCGTTTACAAGCACTGAAGCAAAGAGATCTAGGCCTAGTACATCGAAGTGTGGCAAGATTTCGAGAAGATAATTAAGTGAGATGAGGTTGGAGCTCAGGTAAGATATGCTATTTGTAAAATTTATTGTCATGAATTGTCTACAAAGTCTATAGGTGGATTGGATACTTGACCAAACACGCCCAAAGATGTAAAGAAAAATAATGCATAACCATGAGTAAGACGTAGCTGTAGTACAATCCCGATGGTACGGTACGCAACTAGAATTATAATCTCAAGGTAGCTCGAGAGTCTCTTTACCATTTAATTGCCACACAAGATCTACCTTTAAACTTTGGTGAGTCTCAAGCGTTTGAAACCTACATTAGAATTGCTCATAATCCTAGATTTTCTTTAGTTTCTAGACAAACAACAACTTTAGATTTAGTTAAATATTAGTCCTATACTTGTGCATTGAAATGGAAACCCAAACTATAGAAACAAGTACCTCGATGAGTTAGCCTCCTGTTTTGTCTCCATAAAAACCAATATTAGAGGTTACTGCAGCTAGACAAACATGCAACCTAACATGAGAAGAAGTCTTCAAGCATGAAATAGAAAAACGAATCCAATTATAAAATCTAAGATGTAAATTGTATACCTTGCTGTTAGCCACACTGACAGAATCTTGCTCTCAACAGCAACTCTTTCAGATGGCATCTTTCGGGTGCAATTGTAAACCTCTCAACTACTCTTCAGCCGTTTTACCTAACTGAACTTAGGATCTTGGAGAGCACCCCTCAGAAATTGGCATGATTAGTGCTTCAGTACTCCCTAAAAGAAAGAAAGAACGAAAAAGAGAAACAAGAAGACAATTCTACATTGTCTGTATATATAGCATAGCAATGGGTAGCATTGGTATCTCATCTCTGTTAGAATGATCTCTTCCGATTAGCCCAACGGCTAATCGGACCCTGACCCAGCATACGATCGGGCGCTCACCCACCTTTGGTGATGGGCCCCGTCACATGCTGCGTTATAAATAGAGGTGGGGCGGCGGCTCGAGACACGAGGTTCGCTGAGCCGCAAACCCCACCGACATTCCCAAACCGATCTAAGGGAGGCGCGAGTCCGCGAGGAAGCTCCGTCGCCGTCGCCGTCGAACTCACCGGAGCAGCCACGCGACCGTCCACCTCTTCACCGACCGTCGCCGCGGCGCAGACTTCACCAACGAACCGCGATGGCCAACGCCTCACGCAATCCGATGGTAACGCCTCCCTCTACCCTCTCTCGGATCCATGCACGAAGAAGAACAGAGACCACAACATTGGTATCGAGCAAGTACCGTCTTGGCCGCTCGCGCCGCCCGCATGCGCCGGCCGATCCCGACCGCCGCCCATCGCCGCCATCCGCGCCGCCACGCTGGGGCGCCCGGCATTCCGTCGCTGCCCATTCTGCGCCCGCCGCCGCCATGCGAAAGCCCGCGCCTTCCGCGCCGCCGCCGTCATTCCGGCGCGCCGCTTCTGCGCCGCCGTTGGTCGCCAGCCCGCCCGCTCACTCGCGTCGCGGCGCCTATGGCGTCGCCGGGCGCCCTCTCGCGTTCGCGCGTTCTTGGCCGCTGCCCCGATCCGTTTTTGGGTGAGTTGATCCTTTTTCGGCAATGAGTGGTGGAGATTTTTCCTCCGGATGAAAACGCAGGGCAGCAATGAGTGGTGGAGGTTCTCCTTTTGACCGGTCAAAGAAAGTGCACAACTTTTTAGCCTGTCAGACAAACTAGCTCGCAGGTCTCGTGTCATCAACCAAGTTGAAGTGCTTGCCTCCTTTAGTAGTCAAGGATGCAACGTCATGTAAACACTTCCACGCTCTGTTACGGCACATGGGAAAATCTCATCATACTTTACGATCTCCCGCGGCATTCCGCACACGTCAGACATGGCAACTCCGCTGCAAAAGTTAATGTTAATTACTGTTTTAATTAAATTCGAACCAATGAGAGAATTTAATTTTTTGAGAATTGTTGTGAATTATAATATTGTTATTTTCTGACCAACGTTGATAATAACATTATTATTTTTTAATTGAAGTCTTTATGCTTTATTTCTATTTACCAACGATGATGTAGATTTAATGTATAAATAAAATTGTATGTCGTATTTTGACCAACGTTAAAATAAGGCATATAATTTTGCTGTTAAAAGTATTATAATTTTAATTGATGATTTTATGCATTATTTCTATTTCTGCCCAACGGTGATGTAGATTTAATGTGTAAACAACTGTATGTTTTAATTTTAACCAACGTTGAAACTAAGGCATGCAGTTATTATTATTATAAATGTTCTCACTATATATGAATTGTGTTTTCAGGAGGATACTCTTTGATGGGCTACATCAGAGATATCCCTGTTCTCAAAGGAGACAACTATGGTGAATGGAAGAAAAAGATTGACCTTGCATTCATCCTAGCCGAGGTGGACCGGTAGTCACCACACGTGTCCCCAGAGCCTATGGCACCGTGAGGATGAAAATGAGGCGATCTTGTCGCTTGGGACTGACAGAGGGACTTTGCTCCCATAAAGATGTCATATGATCTTGATCATAAAAGTGGGTCACCGCCAACAAGAAATGTTTGGTCGTGATAAAGAACACGATTGAGCCTGCAATTGTGGGCTCAATCGCAGAGTGTGACACTGTCACAGAATACCTTGACAAAATAAAGAGTCAGTTTACTGGCTCTTCAAAGACTTATGCTACACAGCTGATTAAGCAGCTTGTGACAGAGAGGTATTCTGGTGGTGGTAGTGGCATAAGAGAGCACATACTAAGGATGAGCAACTTGGCATCTAAGCTTAAACCAATGGATTTGGCTCTCAAGGATGAGTTCCTTATTCATTTGATTTTTGCTTCTTTGCCGAAAGAGTTTGACACTTTGTTGTCAACTACAATATCTGACAGAAATGGGACTTAGAAAATGCATAGCTATGTGTGTGCAAGAGGAGGAAAGATTTAAATCCTCACATGGTGGTTCTATCAACTATGTGAAGGATAACAAGAAAAAGACTTTCAACAGTAATTTCTCCTCAAAGAACAAGGGAAAAGCCTCTGTTTTTCAGCCTCAACAGAATAATTTCACAGTGGAGAAAGATCAGTGTCTTCATTGCAAGAAAAAGGGACATTACAAGAAAGATTGTCCCGATTTCTTGAAAATGATTATGTCAAAGAAAGGTGAGAACATTATTACGTTCATAAATGAATCCTTGTATGTACAATATTCAAAATCTACTTGGTGGATTGATTCAGGTGCAACTGTTCATGTTGCTAATAATTTCTGAGGATTCCGTTCGACGAGGAATACGCAAAGAAAAGAAAGATGCGTTAAAGTCGCAAATGGAGTCCAAGCTGAAGTTGAAGCCGTTGGCGATCTTTCATTAGAACTAGCTGATGGCTTCACTCTTTTACTTAGAGATGTTCTTTATGTTCCCTCTTTACAGAGGAATTTGATTAGTGTTTCATGTTTGGACAATGATGGTTATGATTGTAATTTTGGAAATGGCAAGTGTGAAATAATGTTTAATAAAGCATGTGTTGGTCTTGCCATTAAACAAGATGAGCTTTATTTATTGTCACCGTGAAAGTGTGAATTTCGTATGTGATGTGAATGAGCGTATATCCTCGTCTGAGAATACGAACAGAAAACGAAAGAGAACTCATAATGAATCGTCGAAATTATGGCACTGTCGTTTAGGCCATATTTCGAGGGGAGAATAGAAAGACTAGTTAAGAATGATATTCTTCCTCTATTAGAGTTCTCAGACTTAGAACAATGCAGATAATGCATTAAAGGAAAATATGTAAAGAAAATTAAGAAAGACGCAAAAAGAAGCACAGGAGTTCTACAAATTATTCACACAGACATTTGTGGTCATTTTTACGTGAAAAGTGTGGATGGTTATGACTCGTTCATAACATTCACGGATGATTACTCCCGTTATGGATATATTTATCCAATCAAAGAAAGAAATGAAGCCTTGGATAAATTCAAAATATTTAAGGCAGAAGTTGAAAACCAACACGATTTAAAGATTAAGATAGTCCGATCTGACCGTGGGGGGGAGTACTATGGTCGACATACCCCATATGGACAAGTTCCTGGACCTTTTGCAAGGTTTTTACAGGAAAATGGCATAGTAGCCCAGTATTCTACACGACGAACCTCAGCAAAATGGAGTAGCCGAAAGACGCAACCATACCACGATGGATATGGTGCGAAGCATGATGAGCTACTTCACACCGCCGTTGAGTTTATGGATGGGCGTTAAAACCGCCATTCATATTCTCAACAGAGTGCCTAGTAAGTCGGTGCCCAAAACACCGTACGAGTTGTGGATAGGAAGAGTCCCCTCACTAAATCACTTACGTGTGTGGGGGAGTCCTGCTGAGGCTAAAGTATTTAACCCAAACCTTGGGAAACTTGATCCCAAAACAGTAAGTTGCCATTTCATTGGCTACCACGAAAGTCAAAAGATTTTCGTTTCTCTTGTCGAGACGGATATACAAAGTTTGTAGAAACGAGACAGCTGTCTTCTTAGAGGATGAAATGATGAGGGGAGCATGGTAGCTCGAAGATTGACCTTGAAGAGAAGCGGGCGTATGCACACACTCCGATGATTCAAGAACCATTCAACATGAGAAGAAGTCTTCAAGCATGAAATAGAAAAATTCCTCAAAATGGCTTGAGGCCATGGAAGAGAAATGAGGTCGAATCCAATTGTAAAATCTAAGATGTAAATTGTACACCTTGCTGTTAGCCGAAAGGTTTTGTCGTGGAAGGAAATGAAAGAATGGGATGCCGCCTACTGACAGAATCTTGCTCAAGCGTGTTTATGCAGCAGCAACTCTTTCAGATGGCAGCTTGGTGAAGCTTCGTTCGTTCTAGGGATCGAAATTCACCGGATAGAAACAAGGGGTATTGGGACTGTCACAAAGGCATACATAGCAATTGTAAACCTCTCAACTACTCTTCAGCCGTTTTACCTAACTGGCCTTAGGATCTCGGACAGCATCCCACTCCATATAGTGGGGTATCTGATTCGATTTTGGGAGATGATATAAAGTCTACATCAGAAATTGGCATAACTAGTGCTTCAGTACTCCCATAAAAGAAAGAAAGAACGAAAAGAGAAACAAGAAGACAATTCTACATTGTCCGTATATATAGCATAGCAACGAGGTTCGCTGAGCCGCAAACCCCACCGACATTCCCAAACCGATCTAAGGGAGGCGCAATCATGCGCGGAAGCTCCGTCGCCGTCGCCGTCGAACTCACCGGAGCAGCGCCGCCGCGGTAGCACCAACGAACCAGCGATGGCCAACGCCTCCACGCAATCCGATGGTAACGCCTCCCTCTACCCTCTCTCGGATCCATGCTCGATCTCAACATGTATAGCACAGAGAAAGATTACAATCAAATAGGCCCAGCTGATAGCTCTCAACCTCTCACTGGAATTACAGTAGCAGAGACAGGCATCATCCGTACTATGTACTCTGTAGTACATGTACACGATCGAACCATCCATCCATCGATTGATCCTACAACAATAGGTAGCTACTGACTCTGAGTGAGAGACGTACGACCGACTAGAATGCCAATGTATGAGGGGATGCTCCTGGAGATCCTAAGGTCAGTTAGGTAAAGCAGCTCCTCACAAAGACTTAAATTATAGCATGCTCTGGTAGATATTTTTGAACAGAAACTTAGTTTAGTAGAAATTATGATCAATCATCAACTCAGTTGATTTGTTTCTATTGGGAAAACAACAGAGGTTCCACAGCTAAGTGAAAATATATTATCATCTGCTTGGTTTTTTTAAATTTACTAAAACAAAGGGCATGTTTGATACAGTTGCGGCTTATGGCTTTTGGCTGAAATTTTTGAATTTTAGCTGTTTGCGACAGAGATTATAGAGAGAGATACTCGCTTGCGATTTTAGTTGATACAGATGTTGGGCTTTTAACGTGTACTATAATTAACTTATAGACCCCGTCTTGAGAAAATACCCATTTGAAAGTTAGATACTGTAGTAAAAGCCAAAAACCGCTTATAGAAGCTGTAAAGAGCAGGGTCATAGACTCACCTGCAAACCACCTATAATAGACTCTAAGGTAAGGTGGGGTTGTTCCATCACTAAGGATCCCAAAGTACAGTGTTGTTAAAAGCAAACCTAAAGAAACCAATTAGAAATCGACGAGTTACACCCCTTCTCTAGTTGGTATGCCATCCAGTGACCTGATCACCTCTACAAAGGGAGCCTTCTAAAACCACTCTATACTTGGTCCCAACATGTATTGCTACTGGTCATATACCAAAGCACCTGTAGAACATAGCACAAAATCACGAGGAACATCTCAAGTGTCACAATGAGAGAAAATTGCTCTTAGAAAATTTTAACAACTCATATTACTAAGTTATCAGTAACAGACATTTTGATGTAAAACTTTAAGCAGATATTAGCAGCTCTCTTGGTTTCACCTGACAACTAACTATATTTGGCAATTGGCATCCTCTATACTTCTATTATTACTAAACTGAGATTATATAACCAGACATCATGATACCTATAACTGGCATAAACTGAGATTATGTAACCTGACAACTAACTATATTTGGCAATCTTTAAACTAAATCAAATAAATAACTCATAAAAACTTTTGGTGAACTGTCAATCCTAGGCCTGGCAAATTACAGCTCCTTTAACATTCTAGGATGTCTCAGTATAGCACCTATTAAATAGAGTGAGAGTTTGTCAACCCCTTGTCACATCAGGACTCTCAAGCCAAAATTACTGCTCTTTATTCTACTACAGTGGTTGTTGCACATCACTTATAATTTTCTGTATTTATTATTAGGCCAGGAAGCACTACTAAATTGCATCTCTACACCCGAAGGCAGTTGGTTAAATGACTAAGAAAGCAAGACGTTTTGTAGGACATCTTTAGAAAGGATATAAAGTAATCATCAATCAAGCGTTTATTTAGTGGAGAAAGCTATGCTTCCTACTACATCAAAGCTACTGGAAACAATGACAAAAGGATAAAAGGAGGAAGTGCATCTCTATGTCAAATTCCACCTAAAAATGCATGCATATCTCCTTTCAACCCCATAAAATTACATTCAAAACCCTACTCGGTATTAGCACATTTAAGAAAAAAAATAATACTAACTACCAATCATAGACTCACGGTTTTCATAACCAACAAGCAGTTAAAGATTTTACAACGTCAACATGCAATGAACAATAGGAAGGTGAGCATAAGCAGACAAACAATAGTTCACAGCAACATGAAACAGCAAGGAGTGGATGAGATTTATAAAACTGTTGGGCAAATGAGACCTATAAGAAGAAGGGAGATTGGAGCATTTGCCCCATACATAAAGAGATTGACAATCAATCACATGAATGTAAGACAACCGGTTTAGACAGAATCACAAGAATATATTGGTAGGATAGATCAATAAAAATGAAGGACATATGATAAACAAATAGGCCCTGGGCTAGAAACAACAGAAAATGGCTACAGGTGTATAAAGATGGACAATTGAAACTCTACGCAAGGGAACAAATCATTGAGACTCCTAAATAGGGTTCGGTTTCCGAAAACCGGCTGGGTCCAGGATTACAAAAACCAACCGAAATATGAAATTTGAAAATTTGAATTTGTAGATGGTAGCCTGCATTGGATGCTTACTAATCTGATTGGGAGCATGTAGGGTCCATGGGGCTTTTGTTTTTGCTTGTGAAGGGTGGAGTTTTCTGCATGTGGAGGAGAAAAAGTCTGAGGCTGCAGCAGTGAATCACTTTATTGAGACTTTGAGAGCAGCAGCAAAGCAGGAGGGAGAGGAGAAAGCAGCACCTGCAAGCAGCAACAAGCATCGAAGCAGCAGAGCAGCAAGCAGCAGCAGCAGCAGCAGCGAAGCAGCAGAGCAGCAGAGCAGCAGCAGCCAAGCAGCAGCAACCGAGTTTCCATCGGTTTTTCGGTTTTTCCATCAGTTTTCCGGTTTTCGACCGGTTACCGGTCCCCTCCCGCTTCCCCCAAAAAATTCATTTGCCAAAATTTAACTGGTTTTTCAGCGGGTTTTCCGGTAACCAGCCGGTTTCCGGTACCGCCCAGCGGCCGGGATTTGACCCGGTTCCGGTCTTCTGATCCTTGCTCCTACCCATCAGAACATGGCACAAAAAACATAATTCTACAGTTACGAGCAACATGCGAGAAGAATACCTGGCATTCATCAAAAGATAGCATCTTTAAGATTTAGATTGGATGAGAAGGACGAAGAAACAATAGCCATGGCATATCACTGAACATCCACCGATTTTTCCTTCGCTCGAACATGTTGCACAGATCAGAGTATAAGAGACTATGAGAAAGATTGAAAACTCACCAGAGCATTCTGAAAGGTGCCACCTTTTCCACTCTGACCAACCAAGGAAGCCATAGACATGAAGATACGTACACCTAGCAGGGAAAATTTGTGGCGGGGGAAGAGATCCATTAAATTTCATTTGCAGATACAAGTGAACATAGCTAGAACAAAAGATGAATGGAAACAGGGCAGGTAGAATAGCAATCATCAGATTAGATCTTTTGGGTTCGGGGAGGGGGGGTGAGGCATGGGCGACCGGGGCTTGCACGAGGAAGGGAAGGGAGACGATGCCGAGCCGCCATTGATTGGAGTTGTGTCATCCTAGCGCTCAGGGTTAAATGTTCCAGACTATTTTCCATACATAACTGAGACAGAGACCACAACATTTACTGATTGTGTTAAATGTCTTATTGCATTTACAAGTAGCCAATTTAACAGTGATGCCAGTCTCAACGCTATTGCGTTTCTCCGATTCTGTGCTGTTAAACTTGCCGAGGAAGGATTTGTTTGTCAGGACAAGGGTGCTGATAAACCCAAGAATTCAGACATGTCAGATGGAAATACCACTGTGAACAAGGATGATTATGTTTCGTTCTGGATTCATCTTCTTGCCGGTACAGCGTTTTTTTAGTAATGCCAGTTACTTTATAAGGCCTTCTGAATCTTGCTAGATAAAATCTTAAGGCATGGAGGTCTGTAAGATTAACCATATTTGTTTTTCTTATTCTTTTTCTTGCCTTATCAGGTTTAGCCAAGTTGACAACTGATTCAAGACCAACTATCAGGAAAAGTTCTGTAGGAGTACTTTTTGACATTTTGAAGGATCATGGACACCTCTTCTCGCAGTCCTTTTGGACCAATATCTTTGAATCTGTTGTTTATCCTCTATTTAGCAGTGAAAGGTCTACGGCCAGTGATCGGACCTCAACATTGAATAGCACTGAGGATGACTTTTCGAATCTTGAAACACAAACCTTGGCAGTGAAATGTTTATTGGGTTTATTTGTTAATTTCTTTGATGTGATGCGGCCAGAACTTGCTAGAATTGTATCTATTGTCACATATTCTGTCAGAAGTCCCTACAAACATTCTGCTAGTATAGGTGTATCTGCTTTGCTGCGTTTAACAGAGCAAGTTGGTAGTGAACTTTCTGAGGAGGAATGGAAAGATTTTGCTGTGCTTCAAAGAATCAGTGAAACATACCTTTGTCGTATTCTCTAAAATTGTAAGGATGATGCAAGATATTGAAATTCCAGATAGAACTGAATCTTCTTCAGAATCCGAGCAATATTCAGATCATGTAATTTATAGTAATGATGAAGAGGAAGCTAATATGGAGACAACTTCTTATGCTGTTGTCAAACTGAAGAATCATATGGCCCTACTACTCTTAGTTGTTCAGGTACTTGCTTTTTGTTAATGAAATAATGTAAATTTATCTTGTTAGCCTATTCATACATGGTTTAAGTTTGATTCAATGATCCTTTTTGATGGTGAAATGCAAAAATATAGGCTGCTATTTGGATCTTTTACTCACTTCGTCTCTGGGCATCTGGCTAAGATGGGCCTAGGCCATTTTTAATCTAAGTGCCTTAGAAATCCAAAGTTTTAGTTGCTAGGGCCTAGGGGTTTGGTCCTCAATTAAGTTACTAACTTCTGAAAGAACAGAGTGGAATAATGAAATTGTTAGGAGTAGGACAAAGAAAGGGTGCGAGGATCGATGACTAGAGTGATCACTATATATCTTTACCATTTCCCAATTTAACCAAACCTTGCCCACTTGCCTCTACGGTACAGGTTGGTTCTACCTAGAGGATATAGATGCCACTATGCCTTCTGTGGCAAAGTAAGCTTTAAAGGGTTATCAATCATCTTCCTTTGCTGGGTAATACCTAAAATCTTGCGCCTAAGCGGGCAAGTGATACAGAAGTACCAGTCTCTTTGGCTTCAGAATTCGCTGACAATTGTGGAGCATACTAGCATTCTTTTGGAGATGATATCAACAATTGCAACACAGGCAAGTGAAGTGAGCTCTGAATCTTCATTGCAGATGAAATTCCATAAAGCATGTTCCCTTCTGGAGGTATCTGAGCCAGCAGTTATCCATTTCGAGAACTGAGTCGCACCAGAGCTACCTCTAGCTTCTGCAAGCTCTGCTCCAGGACTATCCATGTTTATCAGAAGACATGAATATAGAATCGTGGATACTTGATGCTTGTGAGAAATACTGCGGATATATCTTAAGTGTGCAGGGCATGGACCATCTGATGAAGCTTCTCACAGCGATCTATCTTTACATTGCGTAGTGCCGCCACTGGGCACTGCTAAGAGGAACTTGCTGATTACGGGGCAACCTAGAGAAGGATTCATTTAGGAGAGTACTGCCCTGCTTTTTCCCACTGTTAGTTGATCTGATTCGTTGTGAGGCCCATGATACCTGCATTATGGCACACACGCTGTACAAAATCTCTCAATAATCAATAGGCCCCATGATACCTGTATTATAGCACATTCTTGTGCTGCTAGAGACACACTCCATTTTGAGGTGGTAGTCCAATAGCCTACAGTGGACTAAACTACTGTTTGACATCCTGATTGAGCCCTCTCCTCCATAATCCTGGAGTTTAAGGTGAAAATCTCTTGCTAGTTCGGCACTTTCATACTGTGCTATATATTGTTAATCAACTGAGATCAATCTGCTTAGTTCTTATTTTTGCAGTGTCATATTACCAATCCAGATGTTGAGGAAAGGGGGCCATTTTTGCCAACTTCCATTTCAGTCAATGAGTTTCATCATCTGAACATTGTAGTCAGACAACGGTTACTCCTTACTGACTTTGGACTCTTTCGAGCCTGATATAAGGTGAGGTGATTTTTCATGACCCTGTTATGCAGAAGGGTCTCGTGGCCCTGTTCCACCATTAGCATCGCCTTAATTTGAGGGTATACTGTATAGTGTGATATGTGCCACGGCAACGGCCGTGCTATTACAGAGGAAATCGTTTGAAGCTATGATTGCTTTGTGACAGCTTTTCTTGTGAAGCCAAACTAGACTTTCATCTTTGCACATATTATCCTTGTACCTATAATGGGCTATGTTAGTCTTTGTTCATATAAACGGAATACTGCAGTGGAAATTTGTTGTCTAGGCAAATGAGCCATGAGAACTGTGGTTACACCACTAACAGATGTGCTTCGCAGTCGATCATTTAAAGCATGCGAACTGTGTAAAGGCAAGCTGTTGGTTCACCACAGCGAATCACTAGCAATGTTGTTCGCCGCCGTTCTTCCATGCGTTGCAACTTGCCGCAAATCACATTCTTTTCCAGGGTAGAATTGGCGTTATTTAATTACACGTTGCATAAAGTGAACCATAGATTCACCGTTTGTGAATAATAATTTACACAGCCAACCGACGACACAATGACACCGAAAGACCTATGCCCTAATGCAACACGACCGCACGCATTTAAGGTACGAAAAGGACGAATAGAATGGCTATTATACACAGAACCAGATGCATCAGCACTTTGAAAGAATTGACCTGTTCTATGATTTGGACCCTACATGAGCTATTATACACAGGTTGGAGGTCCGGACTCCATTTCCGGCATCCAATTTGGTCCATGCACAGACCACCAGCTATCAGACTTCCTGGCAGCAGATGGGGAATGTACAGACACTGACAGAAGCAGAGCAAAGAGTGGCTTCATTTTCCAGCTCTCGCGCTTTCCTGCCCCATCAAACGGAGCAGCTTGACATTCAAATTATAAGGATTTCAGGTAACAATGGACAAGGACAACCTGAAAAAGAGTGTGAAGCAGATAGTTCAGCCTAGATGCAGCATAGCCCTTGTGAAGATCTTTAGTAAAAGGCGTACTGAACATGTTACAACCAACACAATAACGAACCTTTAGAATGCAAAAGATGACAGTTTGCAAGAAAAGAAGCATGCCGCCCAATTAGCAGTACTGCTGTTCTTAGTCCTGCTGCAGACTATAGGATACCTGCAATGAGAACTAAAAGATGTCACCACAACAGTCTGTCTAACAGGAACTGAAGTTGGAGCATTTAAGAGGTGAACGCACCTCAAATTTGTCACTCGTTGGCATCCTTTTGTCAGCCTGACGTTTGTTCAGAAATGTTGTTTGGTGGGAATTGTGGTGCACGAGCAGGGATCAAGAGCTGTTGCTGAGGTCGTGGAGCTCCTGTTTCCACACAAGAGGTACGTGTTAGAGCTATCTGAAGAACAAAATATGTTGGGGTTGTGCAAGATATTGTCTGTTCGATCCAACCATCAACAATCGATTTCTTGCCTGGAGGATATTGCTGCTGAACTGTTGATATGCGCACAGCATTTGCAGCATTCTGATTAGATAGTGGGAGAACGTGACTTGGTACATAGCCAGGTGAATAAGAATGATCACTTGGTATAGGTTGGCTAAACTGCCCATATGGGTAAACTGCTGGGCCTACTGTTCTGGGACCACCATATACTGTAACATACTGTTGTCCAACATATGGACCATACGCATTCTACAAAACTAAAAATATAATAAATTAGCAAAAGTAATAACTTGGAAAGATTTATGTAATACATAAAAAATATGGACAAAAGAATCTGGAGTTCTCAACCTGCGGATATAAGTATTCAGGTCCAAATGTTGATGGGCTGCATTGAGAAAACAATCATTAGATGCTACAGCCAGGCTGTTCACTTGGAAATAAGCAGATAGTCTAGCACGAGGGCATTATTTATACTACAATCCTGCAAAGCATACAATTCCAGACTAGCTACGACTTTAATCAATGTGCCAGACATTCACAGCCTAACAGGAGATCACATCGTTAGCTGTGCATGATCTTTGCCAACAATGCATTGAATGAACTGTTAACCTACCCATAAGAAGGATATACAGCGGCCTGTGAGTAGTTGTAGGGGGGTTGCTGATATGTTGGGCTTTGCACATACATGCCCCCTGGAACCGCCACACCTCCATTGTATGGGATGACCGGCCTTATAGGTGCTACTACCACATTAAAAAGAAGGGGAAAGTTCATCACAATAATTGAATATACACACACAAGGGCCTGAAAAGGCGAAGACACAAGCATAAACAGTAAGAGAACTTCATAACAACATGCTTTTGCAGCAGTCCTGCCAACTGCCAAGTGCCGAATATAAAAGAAACTCCAGAAATGAAAAAAAATATTGGCACATATATATTGGGTTGGGAGTGTGCATCGATCATGGAGCTATATCACAATATCGCAATTTGGTCTTTCTACTGAATGTGTTTTGGTCTATCAATTTTGATTTTCTGAGAGGAAAGGCTTGACAAAATCATTATTTTTCCAGCCAAAATTGAAAAAGAAAAGAAAAATGCTTGATAAAATAATATCTTGCTAACCACCAATTTTATGCTCTCTTATTATAAGTGTATGTGCATCAAGAAACATTCATGAAGGCCCATGAATGAGAACAGTAAACATCTCACAAAAGGTTTGCATTCCATCAGAAGCAAAGACGCTTATGTTTGGTTTAACGCTTTGTCTTTGTGATGATTAACATGTTTCATTGCAAGTTGCAGACAATGAAAAAGATGTCTGACTTGTAAATGAACAATTTTATCCAAAAAAGCAATAACGATTGTCCCACGCTTTCTACTACCCACCACCTCATGAGTCCTCTTTCTGTTATCTAATCTCCCCTTCAATCAAGTCCTACACTAACACTACCATTCCTCCACAAACATAACTGACAAAGGACTAGTACCTCTCAAGCTTCTTTTATTTTCTTTTGTTTGTTTTTTTACAACTCCAGCTTCTTTTCATAGTTGAGCTTGTACTAGTAGATTCTTTAGCCTTCCATGGCACTAAAAACAATTGGATGAGGAATTACATATTTACTACTCATCTAATGACAAGTCCCTTTTTTTCTATTCTAGAATTAGTGGCAAAACTGTTAGTTAGCAGTTGAAAAGAAGAGGCAACACACAAAAAAAAAGCATAGTGACTCTGAAATGATAAAAAAATGACATGATTATGATAAGTGATAACTCCAACACATGGGGAATGGGCATTCATTAAGAAAGTACATTAAACCAAAAGGGCAAAAGGTTAAGCTGCGGGAAAGAATTTTATATACATTTGACAGTTGTGTAATTAGGACAATAGCAAACCAAGTTAGAAGACCTACCAAAAGGCACAGCCGGCCCAGGCCGCCCTAGGATAGCGAGATTACAGTTCGCACGCCGTCCATCGATCACCGGGTACGGGTCCATGCAGGCCATCCTCGCTGACTCTGGTTCCCGGAAGGTCACCTGTACACACCTCCACACAAAATTAAGACACGTTAACATTAGGGAAAGATGAAACATATTTCCCCCATTTTCCACCCACAAAACCAAACTGTTTCAACATTCCGTCCTCCGAATTCAAATAATTTCGCAATTCATGAGGAAAGCACTAAATTTCTAGTCCAATTTGGAATCAATAAGAATCCCCCAAGCATCCGAAAAATGTTATAACATCGAAACCCTAGACCTCACGAAAAGCAAAAGTTTCCGATCAGTCCCCTTGCCAAAACCAAATTCTTTCCCCATTTCTATCCCAAAGTCAACAATTCCCCAAATTTCCTCCGCGAGGAATGCAAAACTCCCAGATTCACGGACCTTCCCCGCCGATCACCACCGATGAGTGTCACAAGACATCCCAATTCAACCCCAAACCCCTGATCCCCACTAATCTTTGGGCCAAAAATCACAGACTGAAGCTCGAAAATAAAACCTTTCCCTTGATCCCCACCCCCAAAATCCCCACGAAGATCACCCAAACCAACCCACCCTAGCCAAAAACACAAGAGAGAGAGAGAGAGAGAGAGAGAGAGAGAGAGAGAGAGAGGGAGGGAAGCGTCCTCACGAATCCGTATCCCTTGGACCTCCCGGTGGTGCGGTCGGTGATGACGACGGCCTCGAGGATGTCCCCGTAGGCCTCGAAGTGCGCGCGCAGCCCCTCGCTCCTCGTCTCCCAGGCGAGCCCCCCCACGAAAACCTTGGTGTACGTCGTGTCCCCGTACGGCCCGCTCAGGTAGTGCAGCGCCGGCGTCCCCCCACCCCCTCCTCCTACCCCCGCCGCCGGCGCACGCTGCGACGTCATCAGCCCACGCGCATGCACCGCACCACGGGCTCGCGAACCCTAACCCTAGCAGCCCAGCCCAGCGCAGCGGCCAATGACTTAGCGCAACACGACACGCGCGAGCGACGGGTGTCGTATTAGCAGCGAGGCTAGCCGCTAGCTAGGCCTGATTAGGCTCAGGCTTAGCTGCGTTATTAATAGCGGCGGGCCCGGTGCGCTAATCCGATGGGCGGTTATAATTAGCGGTCGGTTATAATTGGCGGTTAAATTAGGCGGGAGAGGGGAAGAAGAAGCGGAGAAGCGAGTGGGAAGTCGGTGCCAAGGATCACGCGCAGGGGAACGACGACGGAGAGGTGGGTGATTCTGTTGGCCCTACGGTTTAACTTTATACAATGACCAGTTATTTATTCGTACGTTGTAATAAAATTTATTAAATCTATAGAGAATCATGTTATATAATACAATTGCTCTGATCCGTTAGAAAGCAGAGTAGTGATAATTTTAAGGAATAGAGCAGTTAGAGGAGAATAGACGTACCACCACCAACTCGTTCTTTTATAATAGTAATGATTATCTTCTAAATAGGCAATTTTTAAGATCTATTTTACAAATTAGTTATAAGTAGATAATATCTCGACTTTATCTGTATCGATCAGAATCGCACATAGATATTTCTCTTCATACTCTCTCAGAAATAGCTAATTTAAAAATTTAAACCATAAACTACAAATCAAAAGAACCCATCAAAGTTTGCTTTTGTTTTGTGGATGGATGGGGACTCACTCCTTGCACTGATCTTTGCTTTTGTGTTTGTCCATGGATTTTTAAGAGAAAAGCTCTTATGTTTCACTAAAATCTATCAACTTTTTTTTATATGCCACTAAAAAAATTGCTTTCCTTCGATGTCACTGGATTGAAATTTTGCGCATAGAAGGAAAGCATTTTTTTTAGTGGCATGTGCGAGGGAAGTGGACAAATCTCAGTGGCATACATGTTTTCTTCTTTTTTGTATGGATTGGAATTGGATGGGTTTTTCTTTTTCTTGTTTGTGTAGTTTTTAGGTACTTAGCGTAGTGTGTAGAATGGCTGTAAGAGTGTCTGTCTTAGGTGATTAGGAGATATAGTTTTATTAGGCTCGACGACCTGTTCACAGCTGGATTGTAATGGATATATGTGCTCTTTGCCCTATGGCTTGCATCGAAGCCTAGGGTTCTCCCTCAATTTAACACATGAAAAGAGCTTTCACCTTTGTTGGTACGATGTTGATGAAGAAGGCGTGTGCCACTGAGCTGGCGAAATACAGGCGTGCCAACGGAATGAAATGAGTGTACATGGAAAAGTAGTCGATAATGAAGAGGATGACCGATTTTCCATGAATCTTGGGCAAACCTTCAATGAAGTCTTAGCTATGTCTAACCATGGTTGAAATGGAATGTCCAGTAGTTGCAATAGACCGATGGGGTAGAGGTGCTTTGTCTTGTTGTTCTGACAGATGAAGCATGTGCGCACAAAGTCCTGGACGATGGCTCAGGCACTAGGTGTATGTAAATCACGGCGCAGGCGATGAAGTGTCTTGTGGACACCCTCATGAGTCGAACTATGAGTGGAGTCCAAGATGGCGGTAAGGACGGTGAAGATGGTCGGACATATACTCAACCGACATAGGTGATCAGGCCATCCTGCATGCCCCATGGAGCGTCGAGAGACTCGTCGATGATCTGGGCAGCGAGGGCAATAAACTCGTCGTCGTTGTCGCCTCAAGGCAAAGCTCGAAAAGATGCCAAAGCTAGAGGAGGACAGGGCAAGGAGTTCACCAGCCAAGCTGTCAGCCATGGTATTGAGATGGCCTAAATGGAATTCCACCGAGAAATCAAAGCCAAAAAATTTGCTAACCCAATGATGATACGGAATCGTGGAGAGACGCTGGTCGAGCAAAAATTGAGGTTGTAATGATTAGTGCACACAACAAATGGGCGACCCTAAAGATAAGGATGCCAGTAACGGACCGCTTAGACTAAGCCAATGAGTTCACATTCATACGCAGCCAACTTGGCGTGACGAGGCATGATTGACTTGCTGAAATAGGCTAGAGGGTCGTTGCCTGATGGAGGATGGCTGCAAAGTCTGTGCCTGATGCATCGCACTTGACGGTGAATGGCTTGGAGAAATCCAACATTTGGAGAACTAGCGTTGTGGACATGGCGGCTTTCAGCTCTTGGAGTGCAGTTTTGGCTTTAGGAGACCAACTGAATGCCTCTTTTTTAAGCAGTTTGGTAAGTGGTGCTGTAATGGAGCCAAAATCATGGATAAACTTGCGGTAATAACTCGCAAGGCCAACAAAACCATAGAGAGTCTTTGGTACAATCTATACGATCGTTCGTACTATTGTAATCTGCACTACAAGTATTGGCGTTATATTCTGTTTCAGTATGTTAAGGTTATGAACTCGAAACGCTATTTTTCTTACCGGAAAAACGAAGATATAGAGCTCCTCCCATGGATTCTCGTCTATGAGCTACGACACAACTCCTCTCGTTTATTCTCACAGACTGTTTTAGCATGCCGAGCAAAGATAGTTCTTCATGTCTAGAACAGCCAATGCAACGTCGCTGTACGATTCGGCCCTTACGCCGCAACAACCATCGCATGACGACGCACAAGAAAAGCCTACAACCACAGTCCCAGAATATCGCGGTGGTAGCCGGAGAAACTACGCTTTCACTCGAAGGACAAAAAAAAGGAGCTGATGGCGATGGAGAGATTTTGCTGGGAGCACCCTCTCTCTTCGCACCGTCCTACTCGTCCTACTTGCCATAAAGAGAAGAGTAGCCCCATAAAATTATGAGAAAACACAGGGCCCAAGCGACGTGATTGCTCTATGTTTATCCACAACCACAGGGCATGTTCTTTTTCTCCGAAGTCGACGGCTTTTGACTTTCTTCAAGATTCAACTTTTAAATGGAGATTTTCTCAAGATGGAGTCTACAGGTTAAACGATCTACACGTTAAAAACCCAACATTTGTACCTACGAAAATCACAAGTGAGTATCTGTCTCTCCGTAATCTGTACCGTAAACAGCCAAAATTCAAAAATTTTAACCAAAAACCATAAACCGCAGCCGAAAAGAAGGTCTACACTGCCCTTCTTTCTCCTTCAATCAATTATATGCTCTGCCAAACTCCACGTAAAGGACCTGCTTGTGCGGACGTTCTTACGACGAATTCTAGTAAGCACTACGACGAGTTTGCTGCTGCTGGTAGGCCCAGTTTTTTTTCCCCCATAAATTGAAAGCATATCTACATCGCAAGATGATATGATCGATTGTTTCCGATGCAGGGCAAAGGTCGCGGTGAGGATCGTTTGTCCAATGTTTGGTGGCCATATGACTCTATATTTGACTATCTGTGCGGTATTGCTTCTATGCCAGGTATAGGGTTTGTTCTTTTTCTCTGAAACTGATGGTTTTTGGTTTTTGTTATAATACCTAACTTTTAAACGAAGTATTTTTTAAAAACGGGGTCTACAAGTTAAACGATGTACACGTTTAAAGTCCAACATCTTTATCATCCAAAATCGCAAGTGAGTATCTCTCTCCGTAATCTATACCGTAAATAGTTAAAATTTAAAATTTTCAATCAAAAACCATAAGTTGTAACCGTTGCCAAACAAACCCTATTCGGCCACTGGCCATTCGACACCGCGAAACGACAGGAGCATGTAGAACGCTGAGGCAGGCAGGTAGCCTGTCATGGTTGAGGCAATCACCTTTTGGTCCAGTGTTGAATGTTCCCGATTGCAAGTGTTGATCAGATAAGACGTCCGGTAGGGTGTAAAATTCTGAATATGCTTGCTGTGAGAGAACCAGGTGTAGCGATACTGACCAGGTGCTGCCAAGTGCCATATCCCAATCCAGATAGCAGCTATCTTAGTTGCAAACGAAGAAAGAATTCCTCCGGTCTGTCCCAATTTGAGCTGTGAGTGCAACTACACTGCTGCGATGTAACTGCAGCTAGTTGGTTCAGGTAAACTCGGTGGAAGCAACTTGTTTGCCTCCTGTTTGCTGCGAGAGATCACCGAGTAAATGTTTCTTCAGGCAATTGAGAGCAGAGATCGAAAGGTTCCAAACCACACTTCTTTTTCTTTACTATTATAAAAGTGTAGGTTGATGATTGATCTATTCTCTCTCTTCTCTTCTCAGCCATCCGATTTGATCTGGACCATTCGTCTCTCTTCTCTCTCAGGATACAACCGTCCATCCCTCCACTTTTTTCATCTCCTCGCGTATTTTGACCACCCTTCTCTCTGTCGTTTGCTCTCTAATGTTTGATGTGTGAAGTTAGTCAGGTAATAAGTTTCATCTAATTATTTTTATAATTTTATTGTAATGTACGAGTCTTTAACTAGTTTCTACGAAGACGTACGAATGGTGTCCGTCAACTCTTGGCACAGGGCAATCGAAATGGGGAGAAGGGTAAAGGAAGACGCTTGCACGGAAGGAAGGTGCTGTCTGGAGTCTGGACAATGCTTTTTCGTCCGCAATAAATTGGAGGACGGATGGAAACATGCGGTCACGTCTGATGCTGGCTTCAGAGGCAAGCTCAGGATGCGGCCTTGATCAAACCACAACAGTAGTCCGGGAACGGAAGAAAGTAAACGCATGCCAAAGTAGTACTATTTTTTTTTCCTGAGGGCACACGGCAGACGCGCATACAACGATTACATGTTACACTTATATCACACGTATATATACGTATGTGTACTCTTTACACACGCTAAAAAATTCACCGGAGATTCGAATGGCCTTCGGAGCATGGGTACATATTGTCCCACTTAACATATATATATGTACCTATTTTTTTATTTAGGTGAGCACACTAGTTGAGTGAAACTCAAACACGGCCCGGCTCGGAACATGTATTACTTGCCTAATTGCTTGCCACTACGCACAAATATTTGCCGAATCGCAGCGGATAATTCTCGGTGCTTTGGATCGAGGCCGCAGCATCTTTGGTTGGATTCTTTTGGGTTTATGACTTGACTTTTTACAGCAACTAACTTTTAAGCGGAGTATCTTTGATACTGCTTGACTTATCTATATCGGTCAAAATCGTATGTGGTTATCTCTTTTCATACTCTCTCACCAATAGGTAGAATTCAAAATTTTAAATTAAAAATTATAGATCACAAAACCTCCATGACTGTAGGGCGCGCGCTTTCGCTCTGAACTTAGGCTCATGTAGACATCGATTAATATGTCATATCCTATCAACATTAAGAATTGACCCGACGTGACCTGGATCATAGTTGGTGGCCTGACCCACCTGGCCAATTCTCTTGCTCCCATCACCACGAATCCAGGTGGTCGGAAACACAGAGTATTCTTCTTAACGGAGGTTGATGTTTTACTGTACATTTTTTAAATACAATAGCTTGTAGCTTTTAATTATTTATTAGTCTAATAAATTGTGATTGTTGAGAGAAATCGAAACTAAAAAGCGGCTAAAATTCGAAAGAACGGGGCATGTGCTGTGGCTGATGGCTTATAGCCTTAGCGTGAGCGCTTGTGCGAATGAACTGAATGCTAATAAACAGTTTTGAAAAGGTTGTCCCGATAAACTATTTTAAAAACAGTAAAGAAATCGTCTCATTTATTTATTCGAACAAAATCATAGACTAAAAAAAACTGCCATAGTTGGTGGCCTAAGCCAACCGGCTAGTTTTTTTTGCGAGAGAACTAGCTACAGGACACCGTCCATTGCTCCCCTTTGCCAACGGACACCTAAAATACATGGTTTAGCCAGAACGCATTGACAAAAGTTGTAATTTTACCTTAAGACACCGAGTCCCCATATTTTATCATTTCCGGGCCGAAGGGAGAGAGAAAATTTTCGAAAAGACTTAGGTACCCCTACCTACCCTGGTGCGATCGAACTCTAAGGCAACACTGTAGCGTATCCAAGACCCATCCTTCTCCCCTAAGTCTATCTCCCTCATAGTTCTTCTCCTCTACCTTTCCATCAAAGCACCCAACGCACGCGAATCGTTCCCATCGGACGCGGCTCAGCCCAAAGCGGCACGGCCCAGACGCAGGCCGCGGACATGCGTGCGGCCCTAGCACGAGGGTCAACTAACCTGCCGCGGGAAGAAAGAAGCACAGATCGGCATGTCGCCTGCATGTTGGCAACTCAAGTGACTCGCCCGCATGTTTCCCTTGCCCACCGCCCGGCCCGCACCGCGACGCGTTAAGCAGCACCGGCCCGATCGAGTGGCGTCCAGTCACCAGACCGGCGGGGCACCAACAGTTCACCGTTTCTTTTTCCTTTTGGCCGTAGAAACAAAATGCCATAGCGGTAGAGCTTTTAGAGATATATAAGGTATGCTCAGCCGTATCAACAGCGTCAAGATGGCCGAGTTGGTCTAAGGCGCCAGTTTCAGGTACTGGTCCGAAAGGGCATGGGTTCGAATCCCATTCTTGACATGTTCTTTTTTCCTTGCCTTCAAGCGTTTCTTATGCTGAATTCTAAATTTCAGCTCTAGATTTCATTACCGGTTTTAGCTGCAATTTGCTCGAGTTTTGTTGCATTCCACAGCTGCGTTATTACAACCACTGCACTTCAATGTGCCACTGCACTTCTCTCAAATCTCAATCGCTCATTTAGTCATTTTCAGGATCCCAGCGGCCTTGTAGGACTCAACACTGTCCCTGCGACAGGGATAGGGTAAGCTTCAGTCTAGGGTGTAAAAAAATATCTAATGTATAGTCCGGATAAATTCGGTCTAGTCTAAGTAATATTTTCATGATTCAGCCTAGATAGTTTAAATTATTCCATCGCCGTTGATCCCACTCCAGCATCTGTAGCTTCTTGGATCCCACTCTCTTGTCGTCTTCCACTTGAAGAAACCTGCCATTGATGACCACCAAAAATCGCGAGGGTTTATGTATACTTCACACACATCAAGCATATATGCAACTGCATCGTATAATCATGGTTGTGTGCGCCATGCGATGTTGCTGGCTCACGGGTGAATTGGATGTGTTCGTACCTCTTGGGGTAGTTTAGATTTGGGTAGAACCTCTTGACGTACGACGCCAACCATTTCAGATATCTTCATTTCATACGCGCTGCAGGTGTACCGCCCGGACGCCGCCGGGTTTTCGTACGTCAGGACAAGAACATCGACGACATCACGAGCATCCACCATGTTCCTCGTCGTGTCCTCGTCGGCGGTGTCGCAACCGCCTGCGCAAAGCACAAGATACATAACGTCGTGCCATGCCACTTGCCACCCGTAACAAACAGCAATTGACCCCGAGGATAAACAAGCAAGGACATGATAGAGTGATAGATAGTAGTTGTTGTGAAATATACGATATTTATATTATTTGATGCTGCACGATTAATGATGATAAATGTGATACATGGTAGAGGCATCTCCACGGGATGAAGGGAAAGGCTTACTTCGGTAGGCACCTCCACAGGATAGAGGTAAAGGGTGATATCAACGGATGTGTCCTCCGCTTTACCGATATAAGCTATAGAGGAGAATGAGATTGATCATGAGCATTGCATTGCATTAAGAGTGATTGAGATGAGATATTGAGACTTGTGGAGATTGATTGTGTTATGGTATGTTTGTGTTATTATTAAAACAGGTGGAAATAACATGGTGTTGTTGTTGACTGTGCCTATGGTAGTATTTATCGGTCTATTATGTGCTTGTTGAATCTCCGGACTCACCCTTGTTTTGTTTTTAGGTGATCATTGAATACGTCATGCACGGGCGGAAGTAGCACATGAATAATTTTCACGTACTAGCAGCACTTCACGTATCAACTTTTGTTAGTATGCTTAGATTCTATTGATATGCTAGAGTACTTGCTTACACTACTACAAAAGAGGCTATAATGGATGGTTACATCACAGACGGTTCATACGGAACCGTCTGTGCTTAAACTATCACATACGGTTTATACTAGCAACCGTCTATGATATTTTCACAGACGATTATTAACACGAACCGTCTATGATAATTAAGACATCACAAACAGTTTGTGTTAATAACTGTCTGTGAAAGTTGCGGACATCACAGACAGTTCATGTAAAAACCGTCTCTGATATTGTGGACACCACATACAGTTCTTATAATAAACCGTCTGTGATATAGCGGATATCACAGACAATTCGTATAACAAACCATATCTGATAATGACACATCACCGATCCATGGTGTATCCCCTAGGATTTCGATCTCACCCGTCATTCTCTCCACATCGAATGGCAGGCACCGGTTCCTCCCACCGCTCGGCCCTTTTTAATTACTCCCATCTACCTTTCCACCGGTAGTCACTCGTGAGTTCATCCACTAGCTAGCTTCCTGCATCCCCCCTCGACGACATCGACTACCACCGTGAGCTAGCGCCTCTGTTGTGACACCACGGTCAACTGCATAACATACTCTTGTCATAAGTGTCGTAAAAATATCTCATGTAGTATCATCGTGGTGCCACAAAGGTGACGCTACTACCATCCGATGCATCCAACTTGCTCCTCGACGACACTGACTACCGCCGTGAGCTAGCGCCTCCGTTGTGACACTACAGTCGACTGCACAACACTCTTATCGTAAGCGTCGTAAGAGTGTCTTGTGTAGTCTCACTGTCATGCCACAAAGGTGGCGCTACCGCCACCTCTCCATTGCCGGTGATATCCGGCCGCTTTCCGATGCATCCAACTTCTAATATTTGCTAGGATCTCTGCTTCTTATATATTCTTGCTGTGTTAAAGAGTTGGGTTCGTTATTTTCTTATGCTGTAATGGTGGATTATAATCTTAATGGAAATGGAATGTGTTGTTATGTTTGCCACTGTATTTGCTTGTTTTCAAAGGGTATAGGTAACATTATTTCTTGAGGCTAACCAAAAAATAGAAAAAAAATTAGGTATAGAATGAACTATCACAAACGGTCTGTGATAAAGACAACGCAGATGGTTTGTAACTAGAACCGTCTGTGAAGAACACTATCACAGTCGGCTCGAACCAAAAACCGTGTGTGATACTCACACATCACAGACAGTTGTAGTTACCAACCGTCTGTGATTAGCGAGTATCACAGACGGTTGGTATGTAGAACCGTCTGTGATAGTCCTTCATAGACGGTTTACAAACTATCTATGATAACCTCCGATTATCACTAACACATAAATACAGGCGGTTTAGAAAATCATCTGTGATGATAGTTCTGAATCGTCTATAATGACCCTTTTGTAATAGTGTTAAAATGGTATGATGTATGATGAGTCGCTGCAGTATGAATAAAACAATGGTTGCTTTTCCCTGCTCGGTTGAGCTGAAAAGCTGTGGTTTATGGCTGAAATTGCACTGTAGCAACTGAAATTTCACTGTTGCTGGAGGTGGCTTATTTGGCGTAAATAAATTTAGGAAATTTAAAAATAGAAAAAATGCTAGTTCATTACGGACAACACAAAGGAATACGGGAAAAAAGAACCAAAAAAAGCTCAAAAGAATCCAAAAGTTCGAAAAAGACAAAATTTATGAATAGTAAAAATAAGACAGAAACCAAAAACTAAAGCCGAAACGAGCGGGGCATTACCAATTGTTGAAAATGGTAGAAATATGCAATGATGGTAGCATTCTAGACCTGGAGGATGGACGGGGTGTTACAACTTTACCCTTAGACTAGTTAGGATTATTGAACACAGCAACAATTGAAGACACCATAACAACTCGCTAAACTTTAGCTTCATAACAAGCCTTCAACACATCAGGGTGCCTATTACAGACGGAGCTATAACCTCTGCCTGTAAAACAATATTTTTTTTGTAAAAAACACACAAATGGATAGAACATCATAATATGTGCTTGTTTCTAGAAATTAACCAATTTATACTTATATCTACATTAGTACTTGGTAAAAGTAAAAAAGGTAATGGAGGATAGGTATCATGAGCTTAGGACCAGATAGCCCAATCCCGCACAAAGCATAAATTAGAGGAAAAAGTCCATCTGTAGTCCCTCAACTCTTCCAATGGTTTAATTTGCATGCCTAATGTCAAATACCATTTAGAATCCGTCCCCCAACTGGCAAAACCGAGGCAAATCATATCCCAAGGCCAGTTTTGTAGGTGGTTTTGAGTGACATGGTTGCCACATTATCATTTTTGCCATGTCATCTACCACACAATCAACTTGACTCCACACGTCGGATGGGAAAGAGTGAGGAGGTAAGGAAGAGGAGGGTCTGACATGTGGGATCAAGTTGATGATGTGATAGATGACATAGCAAAATTGATGATATGGATGCTGTGTCACTCAAAACCACCCACAAAACCGGTCTTGGGACATGATTTGATCTGGTTTTGCCAATTAGGGAATAAATTATGTCTACTGTCATCAACAATGTTTATAGGAAAATACAGATATCCTAAAAGGATGGTCAAAATGTTTACACCTCACGATTATTTGCAGATAGTCAATGAATTCAGCATGTCTCCTATGAATTAGGAATGGTCCTTTTAGGGGATTCTTTTTCATTACTGCCTTTTTCATTACAATAATAACAACACTCAAAGAGTATAGCTTTTAGCACCAACAACAGAGGATTTCTACATGAACTGGTGGTTGCTCATCCTGAAATAGTCAATTGGTCTTGCTCTTGTGTGCACCAACCTCTTGCAGATAGCGCTCCATGTCCAACGCAGCATGTACATACCAAATTAGAAGTTTGCCACAGAAAATTATGCTCAGCAGAAGTCACTAAGGTCAATTCCTTAGAAATGAGCCGCAAGTACCATGCATAGACAGAATTATTTCAATAGGGACATAGCTTTTGAATCACACTTCTGAAATTACTAGCACGAGGAACAGGGGTTCAGCTTATACTAGAGAATGAACCAACATGGAATTTATGGTGAAAAACATAAATTCCAGGTTAAATGACATGGAAAAACTTTGTACATCGTAGATGCATCTTATATTCAGAACACCTAACAAATTCAGCTCAGTAAACACTAGGGGTGAAAACGGATCGAATTCGGACGGATATTGTTGTTACCATATCCTAACCCATATTTTTCTTCCATTCGGTATTAATCGGATTCGATGCCGGATCGGTCGATTAACCCGAGCCGCTTGCACCCAACTTGTTTGTAAGGAATGCATGCATGACAACAAATGGAGTAGGAGGACGTAGCATCCAAGAACTTGATGTTACTACTTAATAGTCGATGTGGAAGATTTTATTTTACCAATGCAAAAGAAAATGAAATGTCAAATAGTAGCACTAACCTTGAAATCAAACTTGAAGACGTGCTCGGATTCAGGACGGATATTGCTGGGTACAGCGGCTTACCATATCCTAACCCATATTTTTTCTCCTGATTGCGCCGCTCGACCAATTGGATTCGGTACTAATCGAATTCGACCGCTCCTCCTTGGATCAGTCGGGATTATCCTGACCCGTTTACACCCCTAGTAAACACCATCCCTTCTCCATGACATCAAAATTGCAATCCAAATTACAACCCCGCATCTAAAGATCCATGTCCTATTCGCTAGATAGCTTAATATTCTTTGGGGCCAAAATTTAAAGGCGGGCTATGTGGGCAACAGGCCAAACCGGCCCACACCCCCTGCCAAGCTCTCATTCCTTCCAAGATTCTTCCTTCCTCTTCGCCCCAAAAGGGCACGCGCTGAACCTCTCCTCCATCGGGATAGCACCAGCGCCACCTCCACCTCCCGGGCGAACGCGAGAACACCGAGTGGAAGCTGCAGATTAAGGTATTCCCAATACCCCCCTCTCGTTGTTGCCCCGATCTTTGATTGATTCTTTTACTAGTAAGCGATCGCGGTTCTGGGTGTGGAATTGTGGATCTTGAAATCTTTCGGAATCGCGGCCTCCTCCTCTGCTCTGCCCGGTATATCCCGGTTCTTCTCTTCTCCCTGATGTAGTTTAGTACGCCGCAGATCCGTCTTCCTATTTGCTCGCGCCATATGCCCCCGATCTGATCCCATCTCGACCCTGGATGGATGGCCTTTTTGCTACACAACCTCAAGAGGATCAGGGGAATGTTGAAAGAACCTGCCTTGTGGAATCGAAGCACGGATCATGGTGCAATAGATGTGCTTCTGGACTTATTGTGCGTTCATCCTCAACCCACCTTTGCTTTGCTTGCTCTCATGGAGATTTGGGTGATTGAGGCTCCGCCGCGCAATTCAGTCACGCTCATGGGTGGGGGCACTGGTTTCGACGGACCCTTTAGGACTCCCAATCGCACCATGCTGGCTTGGTCAAATCTTTGTGTTTGAGCCTATCCGGGATGATTTGTAGATCGGTGCGAGGATAATTGGCATGCACGCTCCTTGTATCGATAATTAGGATAGTCCTGCTGCAAGTTGTCAAGCTACATAGAACCATTGTAGGGCACATCAAGATATGGAAGAGGACTCCTGAATTTTGATAAGAAAATAATGACGGATGTGTCAAATGACAGAGGAAACTGTAATATCCAAATTTTGCTATGCAAGACTATAGGACATTTCGAAGCGGCAAGTAAAGAGTAGATTAGATTCACTGGTTCTAGATTGTTCGCATGTTAATGAAATGAATTTTTTCATTAGTCCATTTCAGCTAGCATGAACTTTACAAGTGTATTTTCTTAGCGAAAAAATCAATGCTGTGTCCTAACTTTTTTTTTTTTTTTTGTTACATCATCTCCGCTTTCTGGGTGAATTATCTTATTCTAAATCATTTAGATGTACTCTTTTTGATCTGTCAGTAGCTTAGTATTGTAACTTGCAATATCACCAACTTTCTGTTTTAACTAATGGATCTTGTCCATTAGAGAAGTGTGAGATATAATCATCGAGCTAAGGGTGCAGTCAGCTTATTTGGATCTCTGAGTGTTGTTGCACCCCTGCCTATCATGTCAGTAAATACATAGTGGAGTTCAGACAACGAAAGCTCAAGAAAAGGATAAATGAACTCCTCAATTTATGTCAGTCTTTACGAGAGTTACCCCTATGCCAAGTAATACAAGCTAATAATGTTTACCTGAAACTTCCTTTATAGCATGAAGTTGTCAGGTCCACCACTGCTGGTTTCATTAAGCATGAAAGCGCACATCTTTTTACATGTTCCTTTTGTAAAATGGAAAGGACAGAAGATAAAAAGGGAAACATCAAGGTTTCTCAACTGCAAGTCACATAGCTTTGCATGTGGGCATGACATGCAGGACTTCCATGATCCTAGATACTGAGCTCTTCTCCCAATCTCTCTTAACTATTGGTTTATCAGTTCTATCTTAGAGACTATAATTTATAGAAACTATTCCCTATATCATGTAAGTTATGTCAATCTAGATGCAATTAAGTATTAGACTCTATGAGGTCCCATTATTTTGATTTGAGGCCACAAATATATAGTACCTTTATACTTCGTAAAACTTCTCTATGCTGATTACAGTCTTTTTCTTGGCATTATCTGAAGTGCGCCATGGCGAAGATCAAACCAAAGGCATTGCTAGCACAAAGCAAACAGAAGAAGGGCCCTACTCAAATCGGTCCTACGACAATAATCACCTACATCATCCTTGGCGTCCTAGTCGTGTCTTCTGTTTATGCTGCTTACAAATACTGGCTGAGCAAAGGACCAGCAGGAGCAGAAGGTGGTGTTGGGAACTAGGCCCAAGTATGTAATTGATTTTGTTGTTGTATCATCCTGTTGGCTAATTTTGGTTGTTGCAATCCAGTCAATGGAACATAAACAGAACGTGTCGTGTTACATTTTTAGTTTTATCCCCTGGTACATTATATTAATATTTATGTTATACTTCTTTCTTTGACATGGATGGGTTTTTTGGAACGATCTTGTTGTTATGGTGTCCATGACAGTTGTGGCTGTTTCATTGTTTGCTATCATACTATGATCTACTGTCATCAAAGTGCTCTCTTCTGCTGCTCAGAAAAAAAAGTTTGGGAGCAAAACGTTTTCTTATCTTGTAAGTTTTCATGAGTTACTTAATGTTTCTTTCATATGAATATTATATTCATAACCATGTAGCTAATGAACAGAAAAGTGAATCACATAGAACAATCCAAATATCGTCGTCTTGAATCCTGACCCACGAGGATCCAAAGTCACAAGAACCCTTACCAATAGATCAATCAACATAGACAGCACTGAGATGGCTGGCTCAAGTTACAGAAAATTAGAAATCGAGTAAACAGATGCATCGGATCATGAGTGCAAAACCAAAGCTAGCATGCAGAAAACAATTCGGGACAATCAAAGAACTTACTGCCCATATTACAAGAACAAAGTCCATACTTTTTTTTGTGTTCACATTGTTCATCTCAAGTGCTACACAGCAACATTGATTTCTACCTACTACAAGATACCGCTTGCTCAATCCAAGATGCCAGCAGCCCTGTAGGATTCGACACTGTCCCTGAGGGTCTCTAGCTTCCTTTAACTAAACCTTTGGAGCAAAATGCACATAAGGTCACACTGATCATGATGCGACGCGCCTTTAATCAGGGAATAGAATGGAACTAAATGCAGCGAAAGCATATCGATTATCGAGAAATTTTGCAAGGCGCAATGCAACACAGGACGTACATCCTACAGCTCCATCATTTTGCCATTCTAGGTGCCCTTCTCAATCAGAGGTTCAGATGAAGCATTTCAAGTGCCACCAAGTTTCCCTCAAAAAAGAAGTACCACCGAGTTTGATTCATAAGATACGCCATGTAATTCTGCGTGCATCTACATTCTACACAAAGACCAGGCTTTCTTGTTGGCAAATTTGTTGGTGGGATATAAGCTCTTCAGTAGGCCTATGACTGACACCTGTCTTGAATAAATCCACAAAATTCCTCAGTTTGCTTTTTTACTTCACGATCACCTGTAGATAGAGAATAAAACCACATGAAGATTTTTTTAAAAAAAAAATATCGTTGAGCACATTCATGTTCAAGCAGATATTGGGTCTGACGTGGCCATGAAATCAAGCATAATGAATTAGTCCATTCGGAGCATAGCAAAGTGAGGCAAAAAGCCCAACCTTTCAGACAATCAACTCTGACTGAACTACTTGCATTCACTGTAGATTGCAGCAAGGGTCCAATCACCAAGGATCGGCAGACTGACACAAAATCTAGTTCACTTCTCTTTGCATAATCAAAGGCCTCAAGCTCTGCTAGTGTTTTGGAAAGGCTATACCAATTCTGGCAGAATGATGGGAGGCACAGTTACAATGTGCAAAAACAAAATGACTTCATGGCTAGATGAAAAGGTAAAATTATCAGAATAAGCACATGCTAAGTGTTGAATTAGGGTGACTTATATCTAGTTTTTTAGAATTTGAAAATATATGATATAAAGAGTTTTAGATGAGTCATACTAAGATTATGACTCCTATGCTTATTCAAATTAGGATTCATACTGTAAATTGAAGAAAGACTAGAAAGGACTATGTAAACCATGAATGTGACCATAGAAAAGCAACCAAAGCAAGCCACTCATCCAAAGGTAAAGGGCATATGAGAGTATTAGATACTAGAATATTTTTAGCACTAAATTCTTATATAGGAAAGAATCGGAGAGTCCTAAAAGATGCGAGAGAGTTATGAGTGAGAGATAATCTATTGTAATCTTCTGAGGTTGTGTTTAAGGAGTTTACGATCGGTTTCGTTAAATCTTTTCTTTCGCCGTGCTTGCTTCAACGCTGTTATTTTAGTTCTCTCTACGATATTCATCTTATGTATTTTTGATATCATTCGTATTCATATTGTATCTCATAAACTCTGATCGGATCCGGATGGTGCTATGTATAAAAAAGGTGTAGCAGTGTAACAATAAGGAAGAAAGTGATATTCATATCGGACTCTTTTTTAAGTCTCGTTCGGTCTAGAGTTGAGTAAAGCAACATCCCTATAAACTACTGTTGCTCAATAGGGATGAGCAGATGGTTGTTTGTGCTACTTGTATGATATACTTTCTAGCACTGGAACATCATACTGCAGTAAGTTGTGACCTTTTCAGTTTTTACTCTCCACTTACAGGGGCAACAATGCCTCGTGCTTTCTCACCTTTCAGTGGTTCTGCAGTACTCGACATCAGACCAGCAGCCTTCATCCATGGCCTTGACCTCAGGCCAGTTAGGATTCACCATTACAGCGGAGAGAGATGACACCACAACAACCCTCTTAACCTTTGCCTCTGAGCAAGCCTTCAAGGCATTCATTGTACCTGCCACAGCAGGAGCAAGTAGCTCAACCTGCACCAACATGGAGGTGTTTGATGAAGTTAACATGCAGCAAGAGTTTCCTCTGCAGTTTTTGTTTGTTGAGGAATCCATAGTATTGATTTGCTGGGGTGGTGGAGAACGGGAATGGTGAAGTGCCTCGGGGACACGTAGGGGTGGCGTTAGCGTGTTATGAGGCCTGTGACTCCACTGGCCGGGCGGGCACTTAAAATTGCCTTGCATAGTTGTGATCAAACACTTTTAATCTCTCCTGCGTCGATCCAAACTGGAGATCGAAGTGGTGAGGTGAGATTATGGAAATCTTTACTTGTTTGGTCCTTCGGCGTCTTTTTTCTGCAACTTAACGTTCTAAAATCTCTCCGGAATGCAGAATTATCCGAGTCTGACACATAGCAAATCCGCTCCTAGAATTATCCGAACCTGACACATGGTGCGGAAACTCCAAATCCGCTCCCAGGAAGTGCAGAAACTCCAAATCCGTGATACTTTATTGCAGCTTTTGTACTGTAGCTACAGTACACCGCAGCGTGATAATGCCATTTTCTGCACTCTCCTAGCGTGGAATTTAAAAAACCACACTATAGTACCGTCGAAATGGAGTTTTTGTATTCTCCGGGCGCGGATTTGCCACGTGTGGGTCTCTCATAATTTCGTGCTCGAAGAGAGAGCTAGATTTACAAAAAAAAAACACTAAAGCTGTAAGAAAATGGCGCCTGAGAGCCAATTTAGCAAAGATTTCGAGATTATGTGTGGGTTGATTGGGCATAAAGGTCGTACTGCCTGTGCTGTGGATGTGAAAAGGGTCTCTTTGGCGGAGTACTGTCGCTGGCTTTATGCGTGTGCTCATAGGCTAGCTAATCCTGCCGCAGTGCAGTACCGTAACAAGAGCTGCTGCGCTCATGCACTATGATAGGATATGTTGCGGTCGGATAGCGCGACAGATCATACGTATCGCCTAACGCTGCTATTGCGGCGGAGAAGAAGTTTACTTTTGCAATTATACGTGAGAGGGGGTTTGATTTGGGTAGGGACAGCTACAGGACCAAAACTGTGATGGCTTCGGCATTACTAATCCATCGTCGTCAGGTCCCAATGGATTGGACTTGGACAGGATTCAATGGACCAGGAGTGTGCATGCCTAGCTAGCTACCAACGTCGGTCGAGAGGTGCATACTGCATAGTGTAAGTCGTTAGCTACCTCAATAAAAAAAATGTCTAGATCAATGAGTTGACTATAAGGGCCACTTGCACTTATATTATCGAGCAAGATAATCATTCTTTAGGATATGAGATTACTATAACAATAAATGATAGAATGCAACGTCACGTACAGTGGATTAGCATCATTTGCAGCGAAGTTTTGGCCAGTTTAATATGGCTGTGACTTTTAGTGTTTGATTAAAATTTTTAAATTTTAGTTGTTTGTGATAGAGATTAAGGAGAGAGATACTCACTTATAATTTTAGTTGATACAGATGTTGAGATTTTAATGTGTACTATAATTAATTTGTAGATCCTGTTTTTAAAAAATACTTCGTTTGAAAGTAAGATGATGTAGTAAAACTAAAATCATTTTAAAAACCGTTAAAAATATACCTTATTTAGCTCCAACTCAAATAGACCTATCTATCCATTTGAACCTATCCTAACGGGTGTGGATTGGACGTGCACAAGTTTTGGTACTTCGATTTTGTAGATGTCATCCGACCTTCATTCCTTGGGAGAAAAGAACAAAGTTTACGCTAGAAGTACAATATTAACCCTTTTTTTGTGTGTGTGTGAACAATGTGAGCGCTCACTAAGAGCCGTTGGATGAAGTTTAGACGGATTAGATCCAAGACACGTTTTTAAAACCTACCCAAAGGTCTTTCTGAGGTGAAACGTCACAGAAAACGCCGCGGGTGGAACCATGATGGATAAGGTGCCGCTCGATTGGATTAAAATAAGATGATTTATAGTTGAAATTGTATTGTAATTGACTAAAATTACATTATAACTGATAGTAGCTTATTTAGCGTAACTAAATTTTAAAAAATAAAAATAGAAAAATATATTAGCTCATCACGGACAATGTAAATAAATACGGGAAAAAAAAGAACCGGCAAAAAGCCAAAAGGCTAGAAAAAGATGAAATTTAGGAATAGTGAAAAATAAGCCAGAAGCCAAGAGCTCAAGCCAAAATGAGCGCGACCTAAATGTTTCATATTGGCCGATGGAGTTACACTGCGGCACGACACGTATCAATGTCGAGGAGGGTGCCATGCATCTATACAGCGCACACAACCCCCTCTCTTGCGCATGGATGTTGCTCCGTGTAGTAATACCTTGTAGATCCTTATGAACAAACAAATAAATGGGTTGTTTTTTTCGTTAATTTAAAATAATTCATCGAAATAATCTTTTAAAATAATTTATTAGCTTATTAATATTTGATTTATTTATAAAATACTGGTAATAAAATCAAAAGTTATCACTGCCATAGGTGTCCAATGGGCCATGCCGGGCCGGCACGGGCCCGGCGACATCACGGCCCGTTAATGCCCGCTCAATAAACGGGTCGTGCCGTGCCAGCACAGGCATGGTTACGGCTTAACGGCTCGTGCCGACCCAATCGGTCCGTTAAGCCGAAAAAAGGAGAAAATTTCAAAAAAAAATATATAGAAAACTAAGAAAAATTGTAAAAAAATTGTAGAAATTTAAGAAAAAATTCAGAAAAATTGTAGACATTGTTAATCATGAAAATAATTATTTTCAGTGACATAATGAGCTATATTAACTTATTAAATTACATGGGATGGCTGCCTCATTAAAAATTGTAAAAACTCAACTTGAGGAAACCTTGGTAAAGAAAAAAGAGTACATCCTATAAAGCTCATTAGTGACTACATGTGAAGAGAAATATTGAAAATCCTATTCATTGCTATCTAGATATAAATTCTCAAAAGATTCTTCTAAATCTCTATTATCTGCAGTATGTTGGAGTCTTGATTCAGCTTATTTCCAGTCTTTGACGATCAGAAGAATTTCGGACATTTTGTTCGAGAGACTTGTTTGTCGCTCAATTTTTCTTCCGATAGATCAAGGTCGACTCGAGGAGATCAGAGACAGAACAGTCAACACATCCTGCGCTAATATGGATAGCACTGGATATGTTACTTTCTGGGTTTACCACCATGAGAGGATGTTCAACTCTTCCTCGAAGTTGACGCTATCGCTGTTGAGATAGCTTGATAGGCCTCCAGTGCTTTGTTGTCTTCCTCCTCCGACTGATGTGTACTTGCACCTGCACGAGAATCTCTAAACGAAGAACCAAAATTATTGCCCCATTGAATAGTCCCCCTAGAGGTGCTAGCTACCGAGGGTCTTTCCAAACGCACGGACCCAAACTTATTTTCATATTTCTCATATACCTCATATAATTTATCCTTAACTACTATATAGTATATACAATAGTCTAAACCGGTAGCATCACTTAAAAGTTGTAATACATTTATAAATCCTTAGAGTTTGGCCCTAGGATCCAAAATAAAAGCGAATGCATATAAAATAGGAATTTTCCTCCAATATTTTAAAAACTTAGTTTTCATGGCAACTACAGCATCCCGTAGTATAAGATCATTTTCAAAAGCCTTTAGGTGAGTGGCAATTTCAAGAATGTTATAAACAATTAGAGGATAGGTTGGATAGTATACTCCAGAAAGACAAAGTATAGCTTTATAAAAAAGTTCTAAAAAGAAAAATATTTATTCACCAATAACTCAATCGTCCTCGGTATGTTCAAGGTCTCTAACTTGGGTTGTACTGGAGGAGCTACGAGATTGATGACCTTGAGTGTGAAGGAAAACAGATAAGGTGCTCTTATATGGTAATATATGTTTAAGTATAAGGTAAGTAGAGTTCCATTTAACAGGCATGTCTAAGCAAAATTTTCTAGGACAGACGTTCGCTGCTACACAAAAACTCTTATATGCGGCTATTCGTTGGTTAGAGCAATTAATATTTGACATTGCATCCCTAAAAGAATCAATACAAGCATTTAATCTTTTTAAACCAGATTTAACAATAAGATTAATAATATGACAAGCACAACGTTGATGTAGTAAGAAAGATTATGCATAAGTATTAAACAAAGGAGTAAGAATTTTCATAGTCTTAGTGTTTGCAGCTGTATTATCTAAAATTATAGAAAAAATCTTATCCGTGAGGCCAAAATCTTATACAAATTTAATAATACTTTCTGCAATATTTTCAGCACTATGCGAAACATTAATTAATATAAATCCTAAAATTCTTTTTTCCATTACCCAGTCATCATTAACATAATGAGCAACAACACTAACATAATCATCTCTAGCCCTACCACTCCATATGTCTGATGTCAAAGCAATAGAAAATGTATATGTATGAAACATTTCTTTCAATTTTTCACAACATTTTTTATAATATTTAATTAAATCTCTAGTTGTGGTTTGCCTAGATACATTACTAAATTGAGGGTTATGAGCAATCCTAATATATTTTTGAAAAGCATCAGACTCATAAAAATTTAAAGGTAAATATTGAGAAGCAATTAATCTACAAAGAGATTGTCGGACTACCTCTGGGTTGTACTCCCAAGTACGTACCGAGTCATCGAGGTTATATTGCAGCTGTGTCTGCCGCATTTGTATTCCTTGCCTTCTTTTGCAGCTTGCAGTATGTCTTTGCAGGTGACCCGTCCCACCTGAAGATTTTGCAGACAATTCATTACCACAAATTTTACAAACAAGATACCTCACCGAATTCCATCATCGCTTGGTCTTGAACTTCTTGTCGAAATCATTCCAACTCCTGATGTACTAGCTCTTGTTCTTTTTGCACCCGTGCTTTGGGTTGTGGATGCACTTGTTGAGCTAGCAGAAGATGGATCGATTGGACCCTGCGCCACCGGGCCGCTGCTTTCTTCCGCTCTCCGGTTGTTGTAGATGTGGACCTTCTGTGGATGGATATGCTTTTTGAAAGGATTGCATATCCTCCGCCGAGTGGCTGAATTCGGAGAGTTGAAAATTATAGTTCTCCATTCAATCAACTGCAAATTAAAATAATAAAGAATAATTAACTTACTATTGAATCAACAAATAATAGCAAAAAATTAAAATAAGACATCACTATTACCTCTTTTGCAACTTTCAGAAAATTATTTGAAGATTTTTGAGTTTTCTGAATTTTGCACAAATTTCTCACTAATTTTGCAAAATTTGCACAAACACTACCGAATTTTTCATAGCTAAACAGAGAGAAGAGGGTGAGGTATGAGATGTGGAAAATGGAGCCCGGATTGCCCCTTTTATAGAAAAAATTTCAGATTTTTTGAATTTTTTGAATTTTTTAACGCCCAACAGTAAAAAAAACAGCTATATTTAGCTGTGTCGTGCCAGCACGGCCCGTTTATGACCGTTTTCTTAACCGGTCATGCCGTGCCTGCCCGACATACCGGCCCAGACACAGTCCGTTATCTGTGCCAAACTCGCGCCAGGCCAACAGTATCAGACCGTGAGCCGGTATGGTTGGGCCGGCCCACTTGGACACCTCCGATCACTGCAGCGGAAAAGAATACGACAACTAAGCAGCGGAGCAAAGGCAAGCGAAACAGACGCACCAAAGCTGCAAAGCGCTCTCTCTCTCTTTCAGTTGCGCTATCATTCAAGATCTCAGGGAGGACACCAGAGCAGCAAGAAACGAAGCCAAGAGGCCGTTGAATTCTACTGTAGAGGCAGCAACAGGTTGGACGAGGCTACGTGCATGGCCAGCAACAAGTGGTGGCAAGCGGCGCTGGACTTCCCGCCGCCGCAGCAGCAGCAGCAGCCACTGCCGGCGGTGACCATGCCGGCGCTAACCACGGCGCCGGCTCCCACGGCCGCTGCCTCGCCGGAGAGCAAACAACAGGCTCAGCCGGGCGCGGCGGGGGCCATCGTGCCGCTGCGGAGGCCGCGGGGGCGGCCGTTGGGGTCCAAGAACAAGCCGAAGCCGCCGGTGATCATCACGCGCGACAGCCCCGACGCGCTTCACTCGCATGTCCTCGAGGTGGCCCCCGGTGCGGACGTGGTGGCCTGCGTCGCCGAGTACGCGCGCCGCCGCGGCCGCGGCGTCTGCGTGCTGGCCGCGTCCGGCGCCGTCGCGGACGTCGCCGTGCGCGGCGCGGCCGCCCTCTGCCCGGGCACTTCGAGCTCCTCTCCGTGACCGGCACCGTGCTCCCGCCCCCGGCACCGCCCGAGGCGTCCGGCCTCGCCGTGCTGCTCTCCGCAGGCCAGGGCCAGGTCGTCGGTGGCTGCGTCATGGGACCCCTCGTCGCCGCCGGGCCCGTCACGCTCTTCGCCGCCACCTTCGCCAACGCCGTCTACGAGCGCCTCCCCCTCCCCGACGCCGCCGAAGTCGACGTCAAGCCCGATCTATCCACCGCCACCGCCACTTCGGCATCGCAAGAAGTGCAACCGAAGCTGCCATTAGCATCCTCTCAGCCTCTGGCCATGGACGCGGGCTACCCCGACCACCGCTCGCCGCCGTACTCGTGGGGAGGTGGCGTCTGAGCAACCTATGGATCATTATTGCTGCGTTCTTGGTCCTAACATCCTCTAGAGAGCTAGGTTTTGGCAAGTTAATTGTTTGGCTAATACCACATGCATGATGCATGGAATTGATTAATGGAGTGCCCTTCTTGGGCTCTTGTAATTTTCTTTCACCTTTCATTGTGGTTTTTTTTTTGTGGAAAAATGGGGCATAATATGTGACCAGAAAGAAGAAAAGTTTGGGCAAGATCAGCGGAAAATAGTGATCAAGTACACATCAGGCAAGCCAACTGTTTTGTGTGGTTAATTGAGGTGAGTGTTCTAGTTTTACATGCTTGCTTAGTTCTTAGAGATTGGCTTTTAGGTTAGGCTGAGTCAGTGCAAAACATTTTTATTCTCCTCTATTTGGTAGCATTACGTACATGTGATTAATGACTGACAAGTTTGGGATTTCGTTAAGCTGTGCTTGTCTCGCTAATTCATATTCTATTTCCATTCGGGCTGTGTTTTGTGCTTGCTGTTGTACATAACCTCCACTTGTTGTCTCCATTTCTAAATCATGATGTGTTTAAATTCTACTAGTTTTTGTTTGGTTCTTTTATTTGTTATTAGGTGCGTATCTCCTTGTATTTCTTATGTTCTTTGATTCTTTTCCTTGATATAATCCACTTCTAATGGTGCGGGTAACCTTGGCAAAATGTATGCGCTTATCTGGTCCGAAGCCCAACTAGTGAATCAACGATGCTATACGTTTGTATCCTTCATTTTTCAGCTAGCGTTTATATTCAGTCAAAACTTCAAACTAGCTAGGTGAAATGATCAGAATCTGCACCTATACAGTACGAAGTCCATTGGTCAATGGTCAATTCTACTATTTGCTCCATGCAAAACGAAAGAGAATGTTTTACCTGTTCTCTTCTGGCATGGTTCATGCTTCATTCAACGTTTCAGCTTGACGTCCTCTGTTCAAAACCAGCAAAGTTCGATGCAGCATCATGCTTGCGGCAAAGTAACCATAGCCTGGATGTTCTGTAAAGAACCAGCAGCCTGCCAATAGAACTTCCAAAGGGTAGGCTTTTGCATGTGCGTGGAACCGCGCGTCCTTCCCTCTTCTCGCCCCTTTCACTTTTGCCCTTTACGTTGGTCGTTGTGAGGGCACCTACAAGTGGTGTATCCATCCTCCACTTAAGCTTTGTTTATGTTTAGAAAAATCCAAAAGAGAATAAAAAAACCGGTTTTTTAAGTAGTTTTTTTTACTTCTCTCATCATTGTCTTGCTCTAGAGATAAAACAGAGAGTTATAAAGGCATACATAGTGTATATAACCCAAGAGGTCTTAAGGTGGGTCCCATCTTAACCTTAAGGCCAACGCTTTAATGTATATAACCCAATGGGCTTTAAGATGGTCCTACTTGGCAGATAAAGAAAAATTGTATTTTAATGCTTGTGGTCAGATCTTTAGCTTGAGGATTGGTCTTAAGGTTTTTTTGCTTATGGCCTGCTTAAGGTCACATTTCTATAGTATAAGGTCGACCTTAAGGTATCTTAGGACCCTCTGTTTTTATACACTGTGGATGCCCTAAGTGTATCACTCATCCTACTCCTCTCGCACCTGTCAGTACATGTATCTTTCTCTTAATTTTCACAGCTCTTTCTAAAAATTATTTCTTTCTATTATTACTATTTATTTTTAACTAAAAATTATAAGTCATAATCAAAAACCTAATATTTATTTTTAACTAAAAATTATAAATCATAATCAAAAACCAATACAAATACCTCTTTAGCATTCCCCATAGGACACCATCACAAGCTTCCATCCTCTCAATAAATATCAATAAATAGTGGCTTCGCTGGATCATAATGGTATTTGTGCCTTAGCCCCTAGAAAATTTTATTTCAGCCCTTTGGTAATTTTTTATTTATTAGTTTACATTGAAAACCCTATAAGCAAAAAACATTTAAAAAAGCACCCTAGGTCCCACCTATCATACTCTATTTTCTCCCAACCACTCTTTCCCTCGGTGTCCCTACACTTCCCTTTCTCACTTCTCCCATTGACATTTTGCCGCCCGCCATCGCTCTCGAGCCTCGCCATTGCTAATCGCCTCACCCCTGACCACCCCACCACCCACAACCTCCTTCCAGCCCTGACCATCCCCTTGTCCTCTCCCATCTAGGGGTGCAAACGAAGCGAATAATTTTCGTCCAACCAACCGATCGAAGCTCATAGAATGAATACGGAAGGGATAAATAGATATACGGTACTATCAGTGTTCGATTTCGACTCCGAGGGGAATACGAAATAGAATACGGGATGAGCGATGTCTGTCCGTATATATCCGTATGTTAAGTGATATGAGTAAGTTTATTGTGACTTCATTTAGGAACGAGACAATAGATAGACGGATTGCAACATCTAAATAGTCGGGGAATACTAAGTACTATTCCTTGACATCTCGGTGATTAGTCTCTCCTTGTTCACTCTGATTGCATCCTACATTTAATGTCATGTGTGGGTGTGCAAAAGAAGCTGATATTTTCGTCCTTCCGACCATTGGAACGAATATGAAATGGAGAAATGGGTATCCGGCATTATCCGTGTCCGACTCCGACTCTGAGAAAAAATATAGATTATGATATGGAATGAGCGATATTCGTCTATATCCGCTCCGATTGCACCCCCTCCCCCCATATGTCTCTCGCAACCAAACTGGCGGACTCCGCCAACCACTACCAAATCTCATCGTGCTGCGGCTAGGCCACATTGTCGTATCTCGTTAATGACCTTGACTTAACCGGATTTGGCGCCTACAACCTCGCCTCCACCAAATCCAGTTGCCACCGACCTTGCATTGCTCAGCATCCGGTCTCGATTGCTCGGTCTCAGCGTCGCCACCGCTCATGAAGCTCCCCATCGGGCCTCATTAATCAGAGGGTCGTCGATGATTACATCCGGCCGGATTCAGTCGTTGTCAACCTAATCTGATGATCGCCACCATGCGAGTTGATCTCGGTCATCGCCGCCACAATGTTGGTTGCCGCCATTGTCTTCTCGGTCATCACCGCCATAGTCTCCGTTGATACCGCCTCACTGGTGCACGTCTCTCCCTCTCCCTTCTTGGGCCACACCAACTGTCGGAGCCACTCTCTCTCTCCCCTCAGGGTATCTTTAATAGTGACATTTCAGCTGTCTCTTATCTACATTAAACAAGTAAAATCATATATGGAGAGAGGAGGTGATGAGAGATAATATGTTATCTCTCATTCAAGAGACGACTTGAACACGTAAACCAACGTAAATAGTGAGATAGAATAAGCTTGGAAGTTATGGTGAAAATAGTATAAAAGAGTTAGATAAATGATTTATTGCTGGAGAGGTTGTCTCTAGTATTGACTTTAGATGAGGTGAAAGTTTCGTTTATTAGGGTTTTAGCTTTTAACTTCTAGTTTCTAGGTTCTTAATTTTATCTTTTTAGATGTTTGGGCTTTTTGTATTTTTTTTCTCCTCTTATTTCTTTGTATTACCCATGATGATATACCTTTTTATTTTTCAATTTAATTACGCTAAAAAGACGTTATATGTAAAATAAATCAGAAACTTGAGATTAAAAGCCAAAATAAGTACCACCTAAAGAACACTGTGCATGCCCTCAAGCAACCGCCTACTCTGCTGACACCTGCAGTCTAAAGTACAGTCTAAAGTAACGGCAGAGTTGCTCCAAAGAGTTCAAGATCTATTCACCAAAAAGCGTAGGTTTGAGTTTTGAGTGTTTTAAGAAAAGGTAAAAGAGAGGAGCGAGAAACTGGCCAAAGAAGCCATTGGTGGATCAAACCACAAAGAACCAAGTGTACCCTCCACACAAGAAAGGAAGCAGCAGCAGTCATGGTGTCTCTTCTCTTCTCTCTCTTTTCTGTTTTTGTTTTCTCTCTCTTTTCTTTGGCCCTTATAGAGGGATCTGTCCTCTGATCATCTGACGAGGGAGGCAGTGGAGGGAGAGAAGAGGCTGGCCATGCATGGATAAGTAGAGAAAGAGAAGAAGGCAGTGGAGGGAGAAGTGTTCATAAGATTTGATCCTGCAGGGACCCAGATTGACTGCAAGATCCTGCAGCTTTATCTCTCGCTGTCCATCCAAGCATGGCTGGCCTCTTCTCTTGCCTGCACTGCTTCCTACAGTACTGCACCTTGCTTGTTTCATCTTTTCCCAAGTACAGCCATCCTGCTCTCTCTCTCTCTCTGTGAGGCTGATGAGAGCTGATAGGCCGGCCAGGGAGAGGTGTCCCTGTCCAGGGCTTCTCTTCTGGTGTCAGTCAGTGCCATGCAATATGATGACACAGCTGTAAGCCAGCTAAAAAATGGTGCTTTGACCATTGCAGTGTGTGAGACTAGACTAGACTGCTGCTCAGCTCGGCTCTTGTGATGTGATGCAGTGCAATGTCCATGCACGGATGCACCAGGAGGAGATCGCCTGTGTTGAGCGAGTGTCGACGGCACGCACGCAGCAGCTAGGGCTTGACATGGCGAGGTGACTCGTGCTCTCTAAAGCGTATATTTTTTTCTCCAAAGCTAGCTATTTTAATTTTTTTATAATATTTAACTTTTAAATAAAGTATTTTTTAAAATAAGATCTACAAGTTAAACGATCTACACGTTAAAAGCTCAACATTTGTACCAGCTAAAATCGCAAGTGAATATCTGTCTCTCCATAATTTATACCATAAACAATCAAAATTTAAAAATTTCAACTAAAATCTATAAATCGCAGCCGCGCCAAACAGTACCGTGCACTAGTCTTGATTGAGTTTTTTTGGCAGTACGTCATGTAGTATGTGAAGTGACCGCTTCCTTTAACGTACTGTTTAATAGTTGTACGTAGTGTAGCACAAGCATGCAGTACGTACTGGGCATTTTGGAACCCATGCATGATGCCGAAGGCCAACACTATACGACGTTCGTTCGTCCCTCATGTTTGGAAAAGTTCAATCTCTGTATGAATCAGAAATTTTTCTCACAGTAATTCAACGGGAACGAATTAAAACTCCCAGATAAATCCGAAAATTTTCCCGCGTTCTACGCGAGGCTCATCTCGAAGTTTTGGAGCTAGGAGAAAGCGAGAAAGCGTGGTTCATGTGCGACGATATGGAGCATGTGTCCCTGTCAATGGCTTGGTGAAGTTGGGGCCTTGTTTCGGGTTCAACTTCTAATTTTTAATTTTTAGTTCACTATTTTTTAATTTTGTTTTTCCGATTATTTTGGTTTTAGGGTTTTTTATTTTTTTATATTTATTTATATTGTTCATGATAAGTTATATATTTTTCTATTTTTAAATTTTAAATTTAATTACACGAAAAGACCTATTGCTACCGTAGATCGATTGTATTGTATGTCCGTATATGCATTCTTTGACAATTTTTACTGGCTGTTCTTTTCAATTGAAACAAGGGGTTTTCCATTTCAAACCTTGAAAGTCAGTACATTTTTACCGGTGAAACTGTGTTGTACATAAGACACGTGCATCAAGCAAGGGGGAAAATGCCTTTGGAACGCATGAATTTCGCAAGGAAGGAGGGGGACAAATCCTCCCATCCAAACGGTCCCGAGATTGCACATGTAAGTTATGTTGCTTTGTGAATGGTGGTGTGTTTCTGAGTGCATACATTGTATAATGCCTCAGGGGATGCTGTAAAGATATGCTATATTCTGCAGCAGTCAATCGTCCGAAGCACCTTGCTCTTTTAGGTATTTGGTTTTTGCCTTCGACTTTTAACTTTTGGTTTATCCGAAAGTCGAGTAAATGGAGTGGTTTTTAAAGTAAATATTTCAAATGGCTTCCTAAGACCAAAACCGTGTTCACCATCTGTATCAACGCCTTCAACATTCGCTCTGTCTTAAAAACATAGACAAAAACCATCAACCTATAGTAAAAAAAACATGCGTGAATCCCACACCACAGCTGTAGCTACAATTGCTTCTCAATCGCACATTTGCACCTGAATCGAAACTACAAAGCTGCCTACTCCCATTCAACGTCATCTCTCGCCTCGTTATTTTATATATATATATATATATATATATATATATATATATATATATACATATATTATTTAGTGGCTAATATATATATATAAGTATATATATATATATATATATATATATATATATATATTAGCGCACATATTAGCGACGCTAGCGTACCAACCAATCAATCAATCACAATCGCGCCACCCCTTTCAGTCGGCCCCACGTACAGTTGGCGATCGTGTTATTGGTAGACCATAAAATTTATTTACGGTTACGCTTCAATTATCGTCTATATGCAATGAAGTTACTATCCACAAGGTAAAGTTATTATCCACACGGTAAAATTATTATCTCATGCACAACAAGTTATTATATACAATACATAAAGTTACTTACAATTATCATATGTGTTAAAACTACGTTCCCGGGTCCCATGTGCCGCTTTTTCGGGATTTAGTGGGGTATAAAATCCGAACAGTTTTTAAGCTCATCCGGAATCTCTTTGTCTTCCCCAATTCGATCTCTCCCCGTATCTCCATCTCTCTTGCAAGAGCACCTCCTTAATCCGGCGACCTCACAACCTCGTTGTTGGTCGCACGTCCTAATCCGATATCTTCTCTCGTCACCGCTTCGAACGCGCGTCGTTAGTTGTCGCCGTCGACCTCACTCGATTGTACCTAAGATTAGCGATTTGGTTAGATGTTCCTTATATTCTAGCTATAGTGCGGCCAATTCGTCATTGTGATGTGTTCCTATATTTTATACCTAATCCCTATTATCGCCAAAAATTTTGTGTTAGGAGAGCAAATGAAGACGATGGGGAAGGCACCATCCAAGGCAAGTAAAATCACAATTGCGGATAGCCAGAATGCTTTGGAGATCACTCTCGACCCTATCCAAGTAGAACCCGCCATTGTAAAATCCATCAGAAATGCTCAGAGCGCAAAGAGGAAGAGGGGTGACAATTGCTCCAAATACAATGAGGTATGTGTAACATTGTAGTACATGTTTTGTAAATCACTAGTGGATGTATAGTAAGTTTCCAGTTTATAGTTGCTAACTTTGTAGTGTATGGTCGATAACTTTTAAATTAATGATCTTTAACTTTTCTTATTTAGTAGGTGGTAACTTCGTAGTATATTGTTTGTAACTTTTAGATCACTAGACTATAATTTTTTTTATTTTTAGTAGATGGTAACTTTGTAGTGCATAGTCAATAACTTGTGTATTGTCGTAGTGCTACAGTACTTTTACGAGATACGACCATGACACTACTTCGACCATGGCTTCCAAGCACGACCAAATCACTCGGTAGCTACAATACCCATGATTGCTACAGTACTTTCAACTACTGTAGTATCCTGCTACAATATCTACAATTAATGTAGCTATGACCACTCATTATAGCCTCAACCGTGGCTTCGACCACTACTTCGGCCATAGCTACTCATTCGACCACCGTTGCCACTCAAACGATGTCCGATTCTCCTCTGCTACTCGAACACCGCCCGATGCTCTGAAGCCGCTCGAACGTCGTCTGATGGTCTGTTGGTACTCGAACGTTGTCTGATGCTCCGTTGGTACTCAAATGTCGTCTGATGCTCCGCTTCTATTCGAAAGTTGTCCGATCTCCGTTGCTATTTGAAGGTCATTCGAATCGCCTTTGCTACTCAAACACCGTCCGATCTCCGTTGCTACTCGAATGCCGTCCAATTCTCCTCTGGTACTCCAACACCGTCTGATACTCTTCGACTTATTGATCGAAGTTGAACTTTGACCGTCCACCCGGCTTCGTTAGTCGAGCTCGAAATGTTACTTGCGGTTATGCATAAAGTTATCTTCTATATGCAATGAAGTTACCATCAACAGGGTAAAGTTATCATCTATACGGTGAAGTTATTGTCTTCTGCACAACAAGTTATTATAATACATGAATGTACTTACATCTATCACGTGCGTTAAAATGCTGGCAATAACTCAAAATGTATGTAACAATAACATCATTCACAAATGCCAGTAACTTTCTGGCTCGCCGCAAAAAATTGTTAGACTACAATTGGTGGCAATAACTTAATGTTTCACAACATGTAACTTGAAAATGGCAAGCTAATAGCGTTTTTACAAATTAGGAAAACTTTTGTTACGCATGAATCACAATGAACTAATAACTCCTGCTTTGTCCGGTGGTAATTTTCACAATACAATGCTAAGAAAGTTACCGCCGATCCCGTTACGCATAAACTGTTGATGCAAAGCGAGTTCACGCACACGCTGGATAGTGCATTCGTGTGTGTGTATGTATGTGTATATGCACGTACTGAAGCGTAGCAACTTGCAAGCAATAGTTGGGAGACTTTGGTGTGAGAATGTGTCTTGCTAGTGTTAACGATCTCACTATCTATTTATATTGGCACAGATAGTTTTTGATTGAAAATAAATAGTAATGATTAAAATAGATATATTTTAGAAGGAGGACGAGCGGTAGAGAAAATAATGGAGATATACATGTGTTAGATAGGAGCAAGAAGAATGAGGTGTGTGATCCATCCATGATCCTCTGCCTTATCCTTAAAGCGAGACGAAAACAAGAAGAGTGAGAAAGCCGCTTTGGAAAGTTGGATGTTCATATTGAATTTTGGCTTCTCAAAGATGAATATAAGAGAGTTTTGTTTAAACATTGAAGATGAATCTGAATGACTGAAAAACCAAAGATTAGAATGGAGGCCAACTAGAGCAGCATAAGCATTTCTAACACTGTTGGCCCGGCCCATAAACTGTTCCCTTTGGAATAGCCGAAAGCTCTTTCAGAACATTGCAAGCCAGCCTGAAAACCTTTCCCAAACCAGCAAAGATTCTTCAGCTTAACAGGACAGCGAGATTAGTCTCTCTCGACTTCTCGAGTCTTGAAGCTTTCTTCAGTCTTTTTATTAAAAGGCAATTAATTATCGGTGGTTCTAGTTTGAAATCAACAGACAAAGTGTACTTACTATACATACATACATACATACATACACACACACACACACACACACACACACACACACACACACACACACACACACACACACACACACACACACACACACACACACACACACACACACACACACACACACACACACACACACACACACACACACACACACACACACACACACACACACACACACACACACACATACATACATACATGGATTTTTGCTATTTAAATCTTAATTTGCTATTTAAATCTATGGGATTTTATCAAATCTAAATCTAACAAAAACAAGAAATTAATAGCGACAACAATACTACTAAAATAGAACTGCAATTAAATCTCTCTTTTTGGGCCGCCTCTCTCTTTACTCATACGCCGTCGCCTCTCTTCTTCCTTCTCCGATTCCTTCGCATGGAAACTTTGTAGTGCATAGTCAATAACTTGTGTATTGTCGTAGTGCCGCAGACTTTCGAGATTACGACCATGACACTACTTCGACCATGGCTCCCGAGCACGATCGAATCACTCGGTAGCTACAATACCCACGACTGCTACAGTACTTTCGACTACTACAGTATCCATGACTACTACAGTATTTTCTCCTATTACAATATCTACAATTACTGTAGCTATGACCAGTCATTATAGCCTCAACTGTGGCTTCGACCACTACTTCGGCCATAGCTGCTCATTCGACCACCGTTGCCACTCAAACGCCGTCCGGTTCTTCTTTGCTACTCGAACACCATCCGATGCTCTGAAGTCGCTCGAACGTCATCTGATGCTCTGTTGGTACTCGAACGTCGTCTGATGCTCCGTTGGTACTCGAACGTCGTCTGATGCTCCGCTGCTACTCCAATGTTGTCCGATCTCCGTTGCTATTCGAAGGCCGTTCGATTCTCCTTTGCTACTCAAACACCGTCCAATGCTCTAGAGCCGCTCGAACGCTGTCCGATACTCCGCTGTCACTTGAACATCGTCCGATCTCCGTTGCTACTCGAACGCCGTTCGATTCTCCTCTGCTACTCCAACACCGTCTGATACTCTTCGACTTATCGATCGAAGTCGAACTTCGACCGTCCACCCAGCTTCGTTAGTCGAGCTCGAAATGTTACTTGCGGTTACGTATAAAGTTATCGTCTATATGCAATGAAGTTACCATCAACATGGTAAAGTTATCATCTATACGGTAAAGTTACTGTCTTCTGCACAACAAGTTATTATAATACATGAATGTACTTACATCTATCACGTGCGTTAAAATACTCGCAATAACTCAACATGTATATAACAATAACATCATTCACAAATGCCATTAACTTTCTGGCTCGCCGCAAAAAAATGTTAGACTACAATTGGTGGCAATAACTTAATGTTTCACGATATGTAACTGGAAGAGGGAAAGCTAATAATGTTTTTACAAATTAGGAAAACTTCGGTTACGCATGAATCACGGTGAACTAATAACTCCTGCTTTGTCCGGTGGTAATTTTCACAATATAATGCTAAGAAAGTTATCGCCAATCCCGTTTCGCATAAACTGCTGATGCAAGCCAGTTCACGCACACACTGGCTAGCGCGTCCGTGTGTGTGTATGTGTGTGTATATGCACGTATTGAAGCGTAGCAACTAGCAAGCAATAGTTGGAAGACTTTGGTGTGAGAATGTGTCTTGCTAGTGTTAACGGTCTCACTATCTACGGAGACACTAGATAGAGAGAGTGTTGTTTAGGGTCTATTTATGTTGGCATATATAGTTTTTGATTGAAAATAAATAGTAGTGATTAAAATAAATATATTTTAGAAGGAGGACGAGCGGTAGAGAAAATAAGGGAGATATACATGTGTTAGATAGGAGCAAGAGGAGTGGGGCGCGTGATCCGTCTGTGATCCTCCGCCTTATCCTCAAAATGAGACGAAAACAAGGGGAGTGAAAAAGCCGCTTTGGGAAGTCGGATATTCATATTGAATTCTAGCTTTTCAACGGTGAATATAAGAGAGTCTTGTTTAAACATTGAAGATGAATCTGAATGACTGAAAAAACCAAAGATTAGAATGGAGGCCAACTAGAGCAGCATAAGCATTTCTAACACTGTTGGCCCGGCCCATAAACTGTTCCCTTTGGAACAGCAGAAAGCTCTTTCAGAACATTGCAAGCTAGCCTGAAAACCTTTCCCAAACCAGCAAAGATTCTTCAGCTTAACAGGAAAGCGAGATTAGTCCCTCTCGACTTCTCGAGTCTTGAAGCTTTCTTCAGTTTTTTTTATTAGAAGGCAATTAATTATCGGTGGTCCTATTTTGAATTAACAGACAAAGTGTACTTACTATACTACCACATATGCGGCTCCACCTGCCATTATTATGGCACACGTAACGCCACTGACCGATTAAATTCTCCATGTGACCGACGTGTTTATATTGATTTTTGCTAATTATTTTTTGCTACGATTGATAAATAGTAGTGATTGATTAATAGTAGTGGCTAATAGAAACGCGATAAATAGTAGTGACGATAAATAATAGTGTATTATGTAAGAAAGACGGTCACCAAAAGACATTATAATATTTAGACGATATACATTGAAAATTATAATATAATAAAATACAAAGTACATTACAATATGTAAAAACGAAAAGTAATAGCTGATAAATAGTAATGGCTGATAGAAACTAGAACATTCGTATTGATTTTTGCTTATAAAAGTAGAAGCTAATATAAACATGCTCGTTGATGATTAAATTCTCCATGTGACTATCACACCAAAGCTTTCTACATTTTGGAAAATCCTGGTCATTTTATATTGCAGAGTGCTACCCAATAAATGTAAAGGGGTGTATATTGCACAAATTCCTCTTCAAAGCTGAAACAAACTGGTGTAGAGTGCATTACAATTCGCTCGTAGATTGCTGCTGCTGCTCTCTAGTATTAACATACTCTGTAAGTCTGTAGGGACCCTGGTCCGAAAAAACAAAGCTTGATTCTCCTTTAGTCACCATCAGTGACCCCAAGCTCACCTAATTCCTCTGTTGAAATTTGAACAATTTTACTTCCTTGTGCAAAACATTAGCTAAGAGAAAATGACCTCGCTCCCAATGACCATTGTTGTTTTGAAGAACACAGAGAGAATAAAATCACACCCTAAACTTGATTAACTAACATATGAATTATTTCATATGAAAATCTAATCATATGTTTTTGAAAACTAATAATCTAATCATATATAGAACACTATTAGACCTTAAATATTCTAAGTAACAATCTTATCATCCTTCACAGGCAGGTAGGACGATCTACTCTTGATGAACTCCAAGCAGTCGGCGATGGCCTCCGCGTAGAAGGAGCTCTGATCCTCCCGGCCAGTGCGGGCGGCGACCGCGCCAGCCGTGGCACAGCGCAGGCCTGCGCGCTCGGCGCCGAGCAACCGATACTGCCGCCGGGGCTGCACCTGAGCTCCTCCACGCTCCTGACGAGCAGGCCGACGAGGCCGGACAGCCACGCGCAGCCGGAGCAGCAAGCCCAGCCGGACGCCGCCGCCCTCGCCGGCCGGGCTTGCCGCAGCCCGCAGCCCGTCTGGTGGATCAGCATTGATCGTTTTGCTGCTGCCTTCTGCGAAGTTATTAGAGTGTAGAATTGGGCATGGTGAGCTAACCGTGTTGCTCGAAGTTATTACAGTGTAGAATTGGGCATGGTGAGCTAACCGTGTTGCTTTGCTTATATAGATGGGCATGGTGAGCTAACCGTGTTGCTTTGCCTATATAGAGCGAGATTTCTTCACTGTTGTAGGTAGGAGTTGGCACTCTGGTAGCGAGACAACCTGCATTATTATTCGTTTTAACCGACAAAACATCATTTTAATGAATAGTAAATCCATCAAAGTAATCATTAGAGATAGAAGATTGCATATATTCACATCGCCACGCAGGACTAAAGCTTCATACAACTTATTCGTTAAGATATTACAATACCGTAAAAAGAAAGTTTAGTGCGAACTCTAATTATACAAGAGAGAGAATACAAATATAATACACTAATATATAAGTACCTTAGTGGTAGAGTCCGAACGCCCATATGTCTCTAGTCATCCGAGTCCTCATTATGGTATGACCATACGCTCGGTCTCAAGACGACCTCCTTCCGTGTGAATAAGTCTCCTCAGATTATGTCTCATCCTCGCCGGATCCCCACTGACTCTCCTCTAAACAAAGAAAATAATAGAAGGATGAGTACGTAGTACTCAACAAGTTTATATAAAAGTATGCATTGTATGCTCCTATTCGCCTCTATTGACATCTCTTATTTTATACCCAATCTCATTCTCGATTCAGGAAAATAATAGTTTTAGTTATGAAAAGTTTTGGATTCATTATTTTGGAAAACTATCGAGCATTCGTATGAACAGCAAAAACCCCATAAGTTTCCGTAATTCTCCTTTCCTGAGGCAAGCATGAATTCATGATTTGTATAGCATTGTGCAAGCTTGTATCACTTTACCCATCATCACTCGATCCTGGTGGCTCCTAGATCTCCGCATTTCTTAGATGCGATGTCCATATCAGTACAGACTTTTACATCTATCTCAAGATATTATATTTCCACCCGCATTACTCAAGCGGCAGCCTAGGGCGGTGTACCACCCCGCCTGGACCCATCGAAGCAACATAGTTGGTCGGCAGTTTTGACCCTCACCCAACACCCATCAGCAATATATCGCCTTCGATACCCCACTTTTGGTATCCGATCGCCCCGGGTTCTTGCGATCCGTATCCCCACTTCGCCTACTTACAAGTTTTAGGTCCATACTTTGTAGGCAAGGAATAAAGCTTATTTTTGAGCCTAATAAGGTCGTGTTGACCAAATTTAGTACTTTTGTGGGAAAAGGCTATGAAAGCGGAGGCATGTTCGCTTCTCGAGTCTTGAAGCTTTCTTCAGTTTTTTTATTAGAAGGCAATTAATTATCGGTGGTCCTATTTTGAATTAACAGACAAAGTGTACTTACTATACTACCACATATGCGGCTCCACCTGCCATTATTATGGCACACGTAACGCCACTGACCGATTAAATTCTCCATGTGACCGACGTGTTTATATTGATTTTTGCTAATTATTTTTTGCTACGATTGATAAATAGTAGTGATTGATTAATAGTAGTGGCTAATAGAAACGGCTGATAAATAGTAGTGACTGATAAATAATAGTGTATTATGTAAGAAAGACGGTACACCAAAAGACATTATAATATTTAGACTGATATACGACTTGCGAAATTATAATATAATAAAATACAAAGTACATTACAATATGTAAAAACGAAAAGTAATAGCGATAAATAGTAATGGTCGATAGAAACTAGAACATTCGATTGATTTTTGCTTATAAAAGTAGAAGCTAATATAAACATGCTCGTTGATGATTAAATTCTCCATGTGACTATCACACCAAAGCTTTCTACATTTTGGAAAATCCTGGTCATTTTATATTGCAGAGTGCTACCCAATAAATGTAAAGGGGTGTATATTGCACAAATTCCTCTTCAAAGCTGAAACAAACTGGTGTAGAGTGCATTACAATTCGCTCGTAGATTGCTGCTGCTGCTGCTTCTAGTATTAACATACTCTGTAAGTCTGTAGGGACTCCCTGGTCCGAAAAAAACAAAGCTTGGATTCTCCTTTAGTCACCATCAGTGACCCCAAGCTCACCTAATTCCTCTGTTGAAATTTGAACAATTTTACTTCCCTTGTGCAAAACATTAGCTAAGAGAAAATGACCTCGCTCCCAATGACCATTGTTGTTTTGAAGAACACAGAGAGAATAAAAATCACACCCTAAACTTGATTAACTAACATATGAATTATTTCATATATGAAAATCTAATCATATGTTTTTTTGAAAACTAATAATCTAATCATATATAGAACACTATTAGACCTTAAATATTCTAAGTAACAATCTTATCATCCTTCACAGGCAGGTAGGACGATCTACTCTTGATGAACTCCAAGCAGTCGGCGATGGCCTCCGCGTAGAAGGAGCTCTGATCCCTCCCGGCCAGTGCGGGGCGGCGACCGCGCCAGCCGTGGCACAGCGCAGGCCTGCGCGCTCTCGGCGCCGAGCAACCGATACTGCCGCCGGGGCTGCACCTGAGCTCCTCCACGCTCCTGACGAGCAGGCCGACGAGGCCGGACAGCCGCACGCGCAGCCGGAGCAGCAAGCCCAGCCGGACGCCGCCGCCCTCGCCGGCCGGGCTTGCCGCAGCCCGCAGCCCGTCTGGTGGATCAGCATTGATCGTTTCTTGCTGCTGCCTTCTGCGAAGTTATTAGAGTGTAGAATTGGGCATGGTGAGCTAACCGTGTTGCTCGAAGTTATTACAGTGTAGAATTGGGCATGGTGAGCTAACCGTGTTGCTTTGCTTATATAGATGGGCATGGTGAGCTAACCGTGTTGCTTTGCCTATATAGAGCGAGATTTCTTCACTGTTGTAGGTAGGAGTTGGCACTCTGGTAGCGAGACAACCTGCATTATTATTCGTTTTAACCGACAAAACATCATTTTAATGAATAGTAAATCCATCAAAGTAATCATTAGAGATAGAAGATTGCATATATTCACATCGCCACGCAGGACTAAAGCTTCATACAACTTATTCAGTTAAGATATTACAATACCAGAAAAAGAAAGTTTAGTGCAGAACTCTAATTATACAAGAGAGAGAATACAAATATAATACACTAATATATAAGTACCTTAGTGGTAGAGTCCGAACTGCCCATATGTCTCTAGTCATCCGAGTCCTCATATATGGTATGACCCTGTACGGCTCGGTCTCAGTACGACCTCCTTCCGACAGGGAATAAGTCTCCTCTGTATATGTCTCATCCTCGCCGGATCCCCACTGACTCTCCTCTAAACAAAGAAAATAATAGAAGGATGAGTACGTAGTACTCAACAAGTTTATATAAAAGTATGCATTGTATGCTCCTATTCCGCCTCTATTGACATCTCTTATTTTTATACCCAATCTCATTCTCAGATTCGTAGAAAATAATAGTTTTAGTTATGAAAAGTTTTGGATTCATTATTTTGGAAAACTATCGAGCATTCGTATGAACAGCAAAACCCCCCATAAGTTTCCGTAATTCTCCTTTCCCGGAGGCAAGCATGAATTCATGATTTGTATAGCATTGTGCAAGCTTGTATCACTTTACCCATCATCACTCTGATCCTGGTGGCTCCTAGATCTCCGCATTTCCTTAGATGCGATGTCCATATCAGAGTACAGTACTTTTACATCTATCTCAGTATATTATATTTCCACCCAGTTACTCACAAGCGGCAGCCTAGGGCGGTGTACCACCCTCGCCCGGACCCATCGAAAGCAACATAGCTGTTGGCTGGGGCAGTTTTTGACCCTCACCCAACACCCTACTGCGCAATATATCGCCTTCGCATACCCCACTTTTGGTATCTGATCAGTCCTGGGTTCTTGCGATCCGTATCCCCCACTTCTGGCCTACTTACAAGTTTTAGGTCCATACTTTGTAGGCAAGGAATAAAGCTTATTTTTGAGCCTAATAAGGTCGTGTTGACCAAATTTAGTACTTTTGTGGGAAAAGGCTATGAAAGCGGAGGCATGTTCTGCTTATCCATTCTTGATTTTAATAGTCCAAACATTTTTAATATTATTCATTACAATAAAGTTTATGATATTTGGCACTCTTATTTATGTCACATTAATTTTGAAGCCATAGAGCGGTTAAGTAAAATGAGTTTAATTCCAAGTTATAAGTATGAGAATGGCTTATAGTGTGAAGTGTATATGTGTGTGTGTCCAAGCAAAGCGGCCTCGAAACCTTTCCATAGTGTTGAGAGGTGAGGCACTTCTCCACTTGAGTTAATCCATTCTTTTCTTTGTGAGATGAGTGGCATTTTAACTAAAGGTGGCAAGCGTTATTTATTTATTCTCATTAATGATGCGACTAAGTATTATTATGTTTATTTACTTAAGTCAAAAGATGAAACACTAGAACATTTTTGGAAATATACATGGCTAAGGGGAAAAATCAACTAGAAAAGAAAATCAAACGGTTAAGATCGGACCGAGGAGGTGAATATATCTCTAAGGAATTCTCCCAATTCTTTGAAGACGGTAGAATAATTTATGAAGTTGCTCCATCATATTCTTCCCAATCAAATGGAGTAGCCAAACATAAGAACCGGACTCTTTGCGAGTTGGTGAATGTCATGTTACAGAGTTTAGGTATGTCGAACTCATGGTGGGGTGAGGCAGCTCTCACCACTAACTACGTCCTGAATAGGGTGCCTCTTCAATAGCGAAGAAACACCTTATTAAGGATGAAAGGGAGAAACGAACATATCCTTTCTTCGTACATGGGGCTGTCTTACAAAAGTGCATGTGCCTTTACCGAAGAAAAGGAAATTTGGTCCCAAGATCGTTAATTGTGTCTTTCTAGGATACGCCCATCACAAAGACAAAGGTATGATTTCTAGTGGTCAAATCCGAGGTTAGCGGTATCGCTAATAGTGGAGACGAAATGGCCATGGCGGTTTGATCAAGTGAGGCTGGACATTAATAAAGGTGTCGGTGTCGGGAGGCCGACTGCTTGGCAGCAGCTGGTGAGGTAGGTGAGGCAATTTACGGCGCTCTCTGTCGGTGGTGAAACAAACTAGGGGAGGTAGCGGCCAATTTTGGCCCGGGTGCGGCTCCGTGTCAAGGTAGGGTTTAAAGGGATGTCGGGGCCGGAAAGGCAAGGGTATGGCCTCGACTAGAACTACGGAGGCATGGCAACAACGTGGAAGGACCGGAAGGCGTGGCGATAAAAATTGGGTTGGCCTCTTTGCCGGATGGTGAACGTGTTTGATGACTATCTGCGCACAAATAGATGGAGGGATGGTTCGTCAAGGTAAACATGGCATGAACGGCTGAGAAAGTAATAGGATTGGGCCAATGATCAAACAAAAACAAGATTCAAAGAAATTCAAACGCGTTTTGAATTTTGGGTTGTTTCAGGTGAAATAGACGTTCTTGATGCGTCGACAAATGCAAACATGACTTCAGAAAGCATGAAATCTGAAGCTATGCGCCATTTACTGGAAAATAGACGTTCTTGATGCGTCCACAAATCTGAAGCCTTTTCCCAACAAGCCAATGATGTCAAATGAGCCTGCTACTTGCATTGCACCCGAGCCGACCGAAAGGCAAGCTCTAGCTCCTGACTTGTGTGGAACCCGTTCACACACAAGTTGCCTTTTCCTGATCTCTTTTCCCCGAGACAGGCTCAACGGTCAGGTCCGGTTCCAAGAACTCCGGACTTCCAGTAGCTTCGCTTCACACGATACGCTGCACGGGTGCCCATTTCTTGTGCACCATGTTGGTTTTCGTTGTTCTTATCTGGTCGTGTACAGGTTCCAGAGGGTGCTCCGGGCCTTATCATGGCTTCGACGAGGTAAAGAGCTCACATCTTAGTACACCGAAGCTAACGCCGCTGTTTTTTTTTTTCGATTTTTAGCTTTTGTTTTTATTTTTTGATTTCTTTAAAAGTCGAGATAAATGAAATAATTTCGAAGTAACAATCTTATCATCCTTCACAGGCAGGTAGGACGATCTACTCTTGATGAACTCCAAGCAGTCGGCGATGGCCTCCGCGTAGAAGGAGCTCTGATCCTCCCGGCCAGTGCGGGGCGGCGACTGCACCCGCCGTGGCACAGCGCCGGCCTGCGCGCTCTCGGCGCCGAGCAACCGATACTGCCGCCGGGGCTGCACCTGAGCTCCTCCACGCTCCTGACGAGCAGGCCGACGAGGCCGGACAGCCGCACGCGCAGCCGGAGCAGCAAGCCCAGCCGGACGCCGCCGCCGCCGCCGCCGCCGCGCACACGCCGCCGCCCTCGCCGGCCGGGCTTGCCGCAGCTCGTCTGGTGGATCAGCATTGATCGTTTCTTGCTGCTGCCTTCTGCGAAGTAATTTTAACTAAAGGTGGCAAGCGTTATTTATTTATTCTCATTAATGATGCGACTAAGTATTATTATGTTTATTTACTTAAGTCAAAAGATGAAACACTAGAACATTTTGGAAATATACATGGCTAAGGGGAAAATCAACTAGAAAAGAAAATCAAACGGTTAAGATCGGACCGAGGAGGTGAATATATCTCTAAGGAATTCTCCCAATTCTTTGAAGACGGTAGAATAATTTATGAAGTTGCTCCATCATATTCTTCCCAATCAAATGGAGTAGCCAAACATAAGAACCGGACTCTTTGCGAGTTGGTGAATGTCATGTTACAGAGTTTAGGTATGTCGAACTCATGGTGGGGTGAGGTAGCTCTCACCACTAACTACGTCCTGAATAGGGTGCCTCTTCGCAATAGCGAAGAAACACCTTATTAAGGATGAAAGGGGAGAAAACTGAACATATCCTTTCTTTGTACATTGGGTTGTCTTGCAAAAGTGCATGTGCCTTTGCCAAAGAAAAGGAAATTTGGTCCCAAGACTGTTAATTGTGTCTTTCTAGGATACGCCCATCACAACACAGTGTATAGATTTCTAGTGGTCAAATCCGAGGTTAGCGGTATCGCTAATAGTGGAGACGAAATGGCCATGGCGGTTTGATCAAGTGAGGGCTGCGGACATTAATAAAGGTGTCAGGTGTCGGGGAGGCCGTACTCTGGCTTGGCAGCAGCTGGTGAGGTAGGTGAGGCAATTTACGGCGCTCTCTGTCGGTGGTGAAACAAACTAGGGGAGGTAGCGGCCAATTTTGGCCCGGGTGCTGGCTCTAGGTCAAGGTAGGGTTTAAAGGGATGTCAGGGGCCGGAAAGGCAAGGGTATGGCCTCTGACTAGAACTACGGAGGCATGGCAACAACGTGGAAGGACCGGGAAGGCGTGGCGATAAAAATTGGGTTGGCCTCGTTTTGCCGGATGGTGAACAGTGTTTGATGACTATGCTACGCACAAATAGATGGAGGGGATGGTTCGTCAAGGTAAACATGGCATGAACGGCTGAGAAAGTAATAGGATTGGGCCAATGATCAAACAAAAACAAGATTCAAAGAAATTCAAATGCGTTTTGAATTTTGGGTTGTTTCAGGTGAAATAGACGCTCTTGATGCGTCGACAAATGCAAACATGACTTCGGAAAGCGTGAAATCTGAAGCTATGCGCCATTTACTGGAAAATAGACGTTCTTGATGCGTCCACAAATCTGAAGCCTTTTCCCAACAAGCCAATGATGTCAAATGAGCCTGCTACTTGCATTGCACCCTTCGAGCCGACCGAAAGGCAAGCTCTAGCTCCTGACTTGTGTGGAACCCGTTCACACACAAGTTGCCTTTTCCTGATCTCTTTTCCCCGAGACAGGCTCAACGGTCAGGTCCGGTTCCAAGAACTCCGGACTTCCGGTAGCTTCGCTTCACACGATACGCTGCACGGGTGCCCATTTCTTGTGCACCATGTTGGTTTTCGTTGGTCTTATCTGGTCGTGTACAGGCTCCAGAGGCGAGGTAAAGAGCTCACATCTTAGTACACCGAAGTTAACGTCGCTGATCTTTTCGATTTTTAGCTTTTGTTTTAATTTTTTGATTTCTTTAAAAGTCGAGATAAATGAAATAATTTTTTTAAAATAGATTATTTAAACAGTTTTTCGAATCCAAAATTATATGTGCTATCCATATTGATATCTTAACAGTTCACTATCGTATCAAACAATATAGTTAAAAATCATAAATAACAGTAGAAAGACATCAACTCTGCCTCTTCTAATTTGCAAACGTATGAATACGGTCGGAGCTAGAGTTTGGTGTCACTTTGCATCAGTGACGTGATCCTAAGCTGTGCAGTTTGTCAACCTCTAGCTCTCGGGTAGGACCTGCAAGCAGTACGAAAATGTTGTGATGTTTTAAAGGCCGCTATAAACGGCTTTGGTCTGTGCTTCCCATGGCTTTGGCTTTGGTCTGTGACTTTTGATGGTTTTTAATTTTTAGAAATTATTTTAAATATATTAGTTTCTTAATTTTAATTTTATTAGTTTTTTTAGATTTTTTATTTGTTTGTATTATTTGTAAAGATATAACATTGTTTTCCTTCTCTTTTTCTATTTTTAAATCAAATAGCTCAGAAAAATGCTAACAACCTTGCATTGCAATTTCGGACAAAACCAACGGACACAATCTTACGGTGTGTAGGTAGGATCATAGTCGTAGCATGCATGACTAGTGGGTCTGTTTTGTTTTAGCTGTGGCTTGTGGCTTGTAACTTTTAGACTGTTTGTATAAGAGATTACAGAGTAACAGAAACTCACATGCAGTTTTTGTCGATATAAATGAAGTCAGTAAAATATGTAATACAATTAACTAGTAGATCTTATTTTGAAAAAATATTTTGTTTGAAAGTTAATTACTATAGAAAAAGAAAAACAGTTTTTAGAAACCGAAAAAAGATGGCCGAATGCTTTCCTAAAGAACACCAGTAATACGACGCTCGGAAGCACTGAGCATTGCGACAGGCTTTCCGCTGCACTGCCCTGTTAGGTATGCATCTACTACTTGTTTAGGTATAACAAGTCTTCCTTTCATAAAGGAGGAGCCGGAGCGAGGGCAGGTGCAGGCTCGATGGAGGACATTCTTTGCATTTTTTTTGTCTGCAAGAGAAGATACCAATCGGTCCTCTTCCTGTTACCTTCGTAGTGGGGGCACAGTGAGCCTGTCATGCCATGTTTCCTGCCGCTTTTGTTTGTCGAGCTATCTTTCATTTCTTTTTTTTAATCAAGTTTGCTCATCGAACTATCCGATTCAATTGACTGTTTTGTTACTGTTACTATGATACCACGTGGAGGTCATAGAGGTCATCTATGGGTGAACCATAAGTATTTGATCTTGTTACGTAAGATGGTCTAATTGACGGCTATAAAGTGATCTGATTAGACATGTCTTTTAGAAAATTAACACTAAACATTTATGTAGATGTATTTAAGGATGTTTTTGCACTAGGTGTAACTCAATTTCGAGTTCTGAATTGAATCTAGATAGAATTTAACTGAAATTCTAGAGATGACATTTTTTGATGCTCTTAAGTGGTTAAACCGGCCAAACCATGATGGTGAGAGCGCTCATGATCTAACCAGCATGGTGCCAACGGTCTAATCGGTAGGTAATAGCAACCAGATTGGCTTTTTAGCGAATTGGTGCTAAAATTATATATTTTAATTTGAGTCTGAATATGTGAAGATGTGATGGTTATTTATTGGTCACTATGGGTTACGTGTCAAAATATGCGTAGATGCTTTGAGGTCGAGGTAATGATTGTTGGCTCATCAATTGTGTCAAATTGATGATTCTGTATCGTGCGGTGCTACATGACGATTTGCTTATTGTTTTTAGTTGTAGAACTCCGGAGCTAAATCATGGAGAGGCGGAAGGGATCAAAACTAAGCTAGGGGAGTTGAGATCTAGAGCAATTAAGGTGATGTCAGAAGATGATGAGGTTAGCGGAGTGGTTACAAGCCGGGAAGATAAGAAACCGGAGCGGAAGCTACTGGTGGTGAAAATGACGGGTAACAGTAAGGTGGATTAGAGCTAAGCTTAGGAGTAGCTGAGGCCCAGGACGGTCAGGGAAGCCGGGTCTTGTTATGGTGCACTAAAAGGCATGTGGTGTGCCAAGTGACTTGGACCCGTTTGCAAACAATGACGATTCAGTAGGATTCGGACGTTTGAGAGGCTTGGGGGCAAGTAATTAGAGTCACATGGAGTTGAGGATGAAGCACATGGTTGCTTTAAAGCAAAGGAAGCGGGAAACTTCATAGAAGAACGGTTGAGAAGTATGCATGTGTGAGTGTAAAACCCGGTATGTTATTCGGTTAACGGGCTAGCCCATATAAATATATGAAACTCAATTAGAGGTGCTGATTAGGGTTTCTTAGAAGCCTTCACTATATAAAAAGATGAGTTGAGAGAGTTAGGGTTGGCTCTCTAGGAAGTCAAGTGGGGGAGGTTAGGGTTCTTGGAAAGTGCCTTTGAAAGAAGAGTTATGACTTTTTATCTTGAGCTTTGTGAGTGGACGTAAATATTCATCTCCAAGTATCAATAGATATTCTTCTCTTTGGTCAAGTCTTTCTTCTCTTTGGTCAAATGTTGAAATTTTGATTTGACTTAGTTTTTGTGTTTCCTTCTTCCCTTTTGATCTTGCTTTGTACCAAGAACGTGCAAGTGATAGAGATATCTTTTAGAGATCAGATCCCATCTATCTAGATACCGTCCATGGCAAGTTCTTGTGATTGCTTAGTTTTGATTGAAGAAATGGTGATTTGAGGGTTTTGATCTTGAGGGCTTTTGGCTTGGGTTCTTGCTATTGTTAGGCTTGCTAGGACGTGTGGGAGTAGATCTAAGGTGATACTGATCATTCTTTACTCGCGAGCAAGTCTTGATCCAAGTTCTTATGTTTTGCTCGATTTTGGTGCATTCTTCCTTCAAATAAAAAAGGTTAGAAATTTGGTAATAATCTTTTTGATCTTTGATTGAAATAGGTTCCTGACATCCTTAAAAAGGTGCATGCTAAATTTCAAATGACTTAGATCTACGGTTAAAAAGTTGTGCAAATTTCTCTCTCTAGTATTGTATTGGTTTTGTTGAGATGTCAGACCGTCCCTACCCGATCAGACCGCATGGGCATGTCCAGACTCATTTGGCTTGATTTCTCTTGGAGCTTTTCTTGTGAGTGCTTAGTCTCTGATCTTTATAGTTTTATATAGCTATTAGAGTGAATAGATTTGATTTCACTTTAGACAAAGATTTTCAAAATACGTTTGATAGTGTTGGCTGCTATTCACCCCTTTGGTCACTGTTCTCGATCTTACAATTATCTTGCGACTTCCGAGCATGAAACAAATTGTCAAAATCAGCTCCCCTAGCAGTGCCAATGTCCTAATTAACCCCATTGCTCTCGTAGTTTAAGGTCCTCTTCTTTTCAACTTATGACTTCTCTCGAATAAATAAACGAGATAACTTCTTCATTCTCTTTTCGAAACGGCTTATTCGGATAATTTTTTCGAAGCAGCTTATCGACTTATCGGTATGCAATTTATTTGCACAAGCACTCATGTTAGACCTATAAACTATCAGCCGTAGTTGAAAAGAATCCACTCTAAGCCTAGGTGGAACACATGGATGATAGAAGGGCAGAGCATGGCCAAGATAGTTGTCCCACTGTGCAGCGTCAAGCCTAGGCCGCTAGGCGGAGTTGAGTGATGCAGCGGAGGCGTCTCAATACGAACGGCCCACTGTAATTAATTAGCCTGGACAGCAAGGGCCTGGAAGACGGCGAGCGCGTGCAGGCGGGCCACCAGTATTGTGCGACCGGCCCAGCCAAGCTTAGCAAAACGCCGCGGCTGAGATGTGCCGCTCGCGATGGCGAATCCCGTGCGAAACGCACGAGCTGAAGCGGAAGCATTTTCATCGAAACCAGTGAATCATCATCGGATATGTTCATTTTTTTTTGTTCCGAAGTGTTTTTTTGGCCTAACGCGAGTTTATGTATAAACGGATTGAGTCGGTGAAGTCAGAATTTAATCATGCTCTAAGCTCAGTGTGGAATGATTTAGATTGGAACATGAAAATGTTACATATGCTGGATTGATTTTGCTCGGACTGTACACTAGATATTTTTTCACACCTAGTCTAAAGCCTACCTTGCCTAGGATGTGTCTCCGCCCCTGAATTGAATATCGATAAACCAATAAATAATTTTAAAATAATTGTTTCGATAAGATTTATTTGTTCCAAGAAATTCATAAGCCACTACCTATAAATTAGATGATTCAGTGAACTCCCTTTTCCGTCGTGTATTCATGTGCGTGCACAAGTAAGCCGTGGCGTGCACTCAATAAAGGCGCTAAAATAATCCATCCGTGCGTGCCTCTAATCTAGATCAGCTGCCTACTTGGATTGAGGAGACTGGACTGGAAGCGACCTTTATGGAGATTTAGGCTAACAAATTCTTAAACCAAAAAGGAAGCTCATTTCTCAAGCCGAGCACCCAGGAAATGTGGTAGCCTCACCGTAGTGCCACTGCGCCACCGCTTTTCGGTTACGGCAAATAGTTCTTGCAAAGTACGACCAAAATAGTATTTTTCAAAAAGTGTTCACTACGAAATCGGTACTCCTGCTTGTCTGCCAATTTTTTTCTGGAGAAGGAAAAGAAAACCAAACAACACACACGATATGTGCGAAGATGCGAGCAAGATTCTCAGTTTGCTGCGTGCATGATGGCTGATGCTGCTTAGGCCTGTGACCGGTTGATTCGACAGAAATGCAGGCAAAGAATCAATCATTTAGGCAGATAATAATGGCATTTCCTGTCTTCTTTCTGTGCCCTCTTGCTTCACGTAAAAGCTCAGCCTGGCCGGCCTTGTCACATAATGAGCATATAGTTGGCTCCCATCCATTCAAGCTACTCACCAAAGCTAGCTCATGTTGCCTTTGCATTCTGCGTGCCATTCTATCTCCACGAGCACACACTATAGGTCTGTTCTTTGTGGCTGTAGCTTATGACTTTTAGTTGAAATTTTTGAATTTTACCTGTTTACGGTACAGATTACGGAAAGACCGATACTCACTTATGATTTTGGCTGGTACAGATGTTGGACTTTTAACGTGTACTACGTTTAACTTGTAAACCCCGTCTTAAGAAAATACTCTATTTGAAAGTTAGGTACTATAGCAAAAGCTAAAAGCCGGCTGACTTTTGTAATGCCGAACATGCCCATATATGTCATGCTTTCATTAGCTGACCTTGCGTGGGTTCCCTACGGCACCATGGTGCTTTGAACATCCTTGTCTTCATTTATGCTTGTTGCCATCTTGGTTTCGTTTGGGAGTGGGAGGGAGGAGGAAAAGTGCAGTTAACGGCCAGCCATTGTTTTCCTCCGGGATTCCTGTGTAACTTGGCCGTTCTGGGTAGCTGCAAAGCAGTAGTGCTGTAACTTGGCAGTTCCACGAAGCAAACCCTTCCATACAAAACTGGTCATGTATATACACATGCAATCCAAACCCACAATTGCTTAATTACTAGTCCTTCCCTTCTATCTGCCTCTCTATGTGTGTGCCTGTGATGGCTTCTTCTCAGGGCAGCGCCATGTCCTTCATCTTGCTCTCTCTAGTGCTGCTACTAGGGGAGCTCTGCTATCGCTGTTCTTGCTCTCAGGTTGGTTCCAGTACCCCGTCCCTTCTCATGCACAGCTCGGCTAATTTGTCGGATCCTCTCCGTCCTCGCTCTTCTGTGTTTTGCGTCGTCGCAACGCTAGCTCTTGCTTCTTGAGTTCTTCCAATGGTCTAACTCTTTCTAAATGGATGCCAATCTCAGGCGTACGTAGTTTACATGGGCAAAGGACTGCAGGGCAGCAGCGATGATCGGCATGACATGTCGAGGCTTCACCACCAGATGCTGGCTGCTGTTCATGAAGGAAGGTTTGCAACAAGTTCATCCTCAGTCGTTGATGTCTATCTACCTTCAGGAGTTGTTGTCTTACTTATCTAGCTTGAATGGATGTTGGCTCTCCGAAGCTTGGAGAAGGCACAGGCATCGCATGTCTACACCTACAGCAGTGGTTTCCAAGGATTCGCAGCGAAGCTGAGCAAAGAACAAGCCATAAAGCTAGCCGGTAACTTCCCAACACATGGCTTCTGATGAGATCTGTAGCAGCCTGCTCAGTAAGTCCAGTGGTGGTGCCGGAGAGACTGAAAGCTAACGCTGGTGCGCGTTTCTCCAGCGATGCCCGGAGTCGTCTCGGTGTTCCCGAACACAAAGCGGAGCCTCCACACCACCCATTCGTGGGACTTCATGGGCTTGGCCACCAATGCAGCGGCTGAGGTCCCTGGATTCTCAACCAAGAACCAGGAGAATGTTATCGTTGGATTCATTGACACAGGTGAGGTAAACTGCAATCTGTATGCTATCCATTCTGCATTGTCATGTTTCGGCTAGTGTGCAAGATTTGTTGTGTTCTTTCCCATTGTAAGCGTCATGTGACACCAGAAACCTTTTACAATGGACTCTCTTGCATCAACTATTCCAGTTGTCTGGGGGATTTGTTCATTTGCCCCATCTTACATTGTGTTTGATAAAATGTCTTGCGATGTGTCACTTACATACGGGCTCTAGACTCATATGTAAATGAGACATCACAGGTCATTTTATCAAGTGCACATAAAAGATAGAGCAAATGATCAAATATTTCTTTCAGTGTAGCATATGCATGCCCTACAGATGGTCTAATGGACCAGCATCTGTTTCTATCCTGAATTTGCATTCGGAATTTTTGCTCATGAGATGTTTCCATCACCACGTTCTCCTTATTTTCCATCATCATGTTCACCTTACACATCAAATGGTTGTTCAGCCATAATATAGTTCTTCCAGAAATGATAAAGATGCCGTCAGATTGACATATCAGAAATAAAGATGCCACCAGATTGACACATGAGATAACAATGAGATTTCAATTAACTGTTCACTCATGTAAGTGTGTGTACCTCTATTTTTTTTTAAAAAAGGAATATGGCCAGAATCCCCTAGTTTCAGTGATCATGGAATGCCTCCGGTTCCTACGAGATGGAGAGGGCAATGCCAGCGAGGAGAGGCAAATTCACCATCAAATTTCACCTGTAACAGGTAATTGACATGCTTTCAGATTCGCTCACATTATCCAGTATCGATTTCATAGATTCAGGCATCTGCCCTAATATGACAGGAAGATAATAGGAGGTAGGTATTACCTCAATGGATACCAAACGGAAGAAGGTGGCCTAAGTAAAAGTGCCATCAAGTTCATCTCTCCAAGGGACAGCTCAGGGCACGGCAGCCACACTGCCTCAACAGCGGCTGGAAGGTCTGTCAGAAACATGAACTACAGAGGTCTGGGCAATGGAGTAGGCCGGGGAGGAGCCCCCATGGCAAGGATTGCAGCCTACAAGGCCTGCTGGGACTCAGGCTGCTACGATGCTGACATTCTTGCGGCGTTTGACGATGCCATCAGTGATGGTGTCGACATTATCTCAGTGTCTCTAGGCCCAGACTATCCTCAGGGTGACTATTTCAGCGATGCCATATCGATCGGCTCATTCCATGCAACAAGCAATGGAATACTGGTTGTTTCTTCTGCAGGGAATGCTGGGAGCCAAGGCTCGGCGACTAACCTTGCACCATGGGTGCTGACAGTTGCAGCAGGAACAACCGATAGGTGCTTTGCCTCCTATGTCAGACTGGCAAATGGTACCTTCATAATGGTAATTTTTGTTCTTAAATGACACTTCCAATCTTCAGTTCTTATGCGATCTCAAGAGTACTTTCCTGAACATTGCGCCTTTGACACAAAGGGGAGAGCTTGAGTACATACCACATGAACACTTCAGTTAGAACAATTTCAGCTTCACAAGCCAATGCAGGCTATTTCACTCCCTATCAGTCCAGGTAAAACAAACAAGTGTCTGGAATGAATATCTTGATTTGAATTACCAACAAAACTTAAATTTTCTATTGGCTTGCTGTTAGCTTCTGTCTGGACAGCTCTTTAAACAGGACAAAGGCCAGGGGAAAGATTCTTATTTGCCACCATACTGAAAGCTCCTCAGAATCATCCGTATCAAAGAGTATGGTTGTGAAGAAAGCTGGTGCAGTTGGGATGATTCTCATCGACGAGATGGGGGATCATGTTGCTAATCATTTTGCTCTTCCTGGTACTGCCGTTGGGAAAGCAATGGGTGATAGAATTCTTTCCTATATCAATAGTACGAGGTTGTCTGCTAGATCTTTACTAATCGTCAAATGGGCATTTTATTGGCATGTCGATCTTTTTCTAAAGCAAATTCTACAGGCATGTCAGTACGATGATCTTGCCAGCAAAGACAATCTTAGGGTCCAGAGTTGCCCCCCGGGTGGCGGCATTCTCTTCAAGAGGTCCAAACTCACTGACACCAGAGATTCTGAAGGTAACCAAGCACTAAAGTTGAGGTAAGATTATTATCAGTGATAAATCAAATGACACGTTCATTCTTAATGTGGGCAACTTATAGCCAGACATCACTGCTCCCGGGCTAAACATCTTGGCGGCATGGTCTCCTGCTAAGGAGAACATGCACTTCAACATCCTATCTGGAACTTCCATGGCATGCCCCCATGTTACAGGAGTAGCAGCTCTTGTCAAAGGCGCATATCCATCATGGTCTCCTTCAGCAATCAAATCAGCAATCATGACAACAGGTAGCTCGATTGATATCAATTTCTGAAGATAAAATAGCTTTGCAGGTTGCTACCAATCTTATGTATCTTATTTGCAGCGACTGTACTGAACAACAAATGCAGCGCCATAGCCACGGATCCTGAGGGAAGGACTGCAACCCCGTTTGACTTCGGCTCAGGCTTTATGGATCCCATCAGAGCTCTTAACCCAGGGATCATCTTCGATGCACAGCCTGAAGATTACAAGTCATTTCTTTGTGCTATAGGCTATGATGACCACTCCTTGCATCTAATAACTAGAGATAACAGTACCTGCACTCACAGAGCTTCCTCTTCTGCTACTGCTCTGAACTATCCATCAATTACCATACCATACCTAAAGAAGAGCTATTCAGTCACCCGAACTATGATGAACACGAGGAATCTAAGAAGTGCTTACCATGCTGTGGTGTCTGCTCCTCCAGGCATCAATGTGACAGTGACCCCAGAATTTCTAGTCTTCGAGAACTACGGTGTGAAGAAGACTTTTACAGTTAGCTTCCATGTTGATGTGCCTCGTCGACATTATGTTTTTGGTTCTTTATTGTGGCACGGAACAGATGCTCACTTGGTGATGCCATTGGTAGTAAAAGTTCAAACTGCTGACAAAGGCCTGCTTTGATCACCTGCACAGATACTTGATAGTGACTACGCTGCAACGACACTGTAAAGAGGTAAAACAGATTAGGTCTATGTTATCTACAACTAGTTTCAGAAGAAAAAAATGAGTTAGCTACAACATTTGATTTGAAATTTGCTAACTTCTAATTATGCAGAAGTTGTACAGTGTGAGCTTCTTATGAGCTACCTTTTTCTTTTGGGTTCATATCCATATTTGTCAATAGACACGGTACAGAGCAAACTACAGAACACTATAAACACAGGGGAAATTTTCATATAATAGGAAATGTCAGTATAAGCACAAGGATTGCTTTTGAAATTCAAACTTTCATTTTTCAGGTAAGCAATATCTACACCGTATTTGCAAAACCAAGTGAGCAGGCAGAAGAACAAAGGCTTCTTTAGTACATCAGTAGATTTATATCAAGCACTATGTCTCTGGTCTAAGTGACCTTGTCAAATCCGACGCGAAGTATTTGAGAAAATTTTGGTTTCTTGGGTGTCAAGCCTTTTTTTAAAAAATACTAACAGCTCAAGAATAATCAATCATGTCTAGGACAATTGTTTCATTCGCCCAGGTGACTAGACAGTAGGCACCTAAATCAATATCCGTTGATGTGGCATTTCAGAATATAAGTTTATAACAACTGAAGATCATAGTTTCTGCACGAAACAGCACTTTTAGTTATTGGTATTGTCCCTACTCAGTGGTACAAACTATAATGAAACAGGTTCTGTTTTTGTTCTAAGAATCATTGTTATGTGACCCCTATACATACTCTTTTAATTCATTCGAGCGTCCGTATGTCCAAAAAGAACGGGTTAGGCACCGATATCCAGTACGCTATACCGTCTTTCAGAATTAAACAATAAATAATGGCACCTAAATTGTCAAAATTGCACATACAATGGTCTCAGCTCAGCACCAGTTCACAATTTGTTCTTTTGACGACTCTCGTGTTCCAGAAACAGCTCCAAGGATGAGCCAGTATTTACACAGCCATAATGTGTTAGGCCACCATTCACCACTATTATACAAAGTTTAACCATTGTGAATCGTGATGGCTCCTATCCTATTAGAACTAATCTCTACTCCTTAAAAGCACGAGTAGGTGGTCGTCGGTGCATTCTCCTTCGACTCTCCATAGCCGTCCATTCTCACTCGACTCTCCGTAACCGTCCGATCTCACGATATCCCCTCCCACGCGCCCGAACTGCCACCACGACTAGAAGATCGCCCCTCTCCATCTCAACTACCCCTCTCTCAAACGCGACCTACCATCACCATCCACGGATGCCTCCCGCTCCCGCCCCCCCAACCCCTCTCCCACCCTCTCACCCACTTCCTCTTGCCGACCTCAATGCGCGGATCACCACGATGACGGCGGCGTACTCCAACGACGTGGACTCGGACGAGGCTGCAGCGCGCGCTTGGAGAGGGAGATGAAGAAGCCAAAGGTGAAGAAGCCCAAGGTGGCTGTGGCCGAAGCGGCCACCCTTATCGACGCTGAGAGGCGCATCTCATTGAGATCTCGGTAGGAGCTATCTCGTTTTGCAAAATTTCTATTTAAAAATTAGATCTTGGGAGGCTTGTTTGGATCAAGAATTTGTCTGTTTGTTAAGGATCGGATCTGATAAGGGTTTAGTGTTGGATCTTGTGGGCCTCGTAGAAATTGCGATGAAATGTTGGGTTCTTAGGAATTTCGGATTAAGATTGAAAATTCTGGCGTAGTACAATAGTCATACTAGAAAGTTGGGATCTTAGGATGTAAAGATGGGATCTTGGAAAGCTTGGGATTTTGGTGCAAGGATTAGATCATGTAAAGGTTGGCACTCTTTGTGTTATGCTCTTAGATTCCAATTGTTTTTTTGAGAGATTTGATGATTTGCCTATTCTTTGTTTGCCAATAGCTCATTTACCCATAGTTAGTTTTAATTGATGATTTGCCCCATCTTTCACTGAACCATTAATCATTTACCCTCTTTAACAATTTTGCCCTTATCTTCCTCCTTCCTCCTCTTCTTTCCTTTTTCTTCTTGCTCTGGCCATGGCTGACCCACCTGCCTCCGTTGACACCATCAATGCCGGAGTAGCTCGTCGAAAAGTCGATGAAAGCGCTGCGTCCACCTCACACATGTAGAGGTGCTCAGAGAGGACTGCATGAGGATAGTGTCATGCGCGAGGCCACAGCTACCGCCGGCGACGGTAGGCATGCGGAGCATGAGGTTGGCGACGAGGCCGCAGAAGTGTTAGGAACTTCAACCACAGCCACTACGACTTCGACCATGGATGTTACGACTACGACCGCTATGACCACGAACGCTACGACCACAGCCACTACGACCACTTTCACTATGACCACTTTCACTACAACTACGGCCATTACGAGTAGCAGTGGTCATAGCGGCCGTGGTCGTAATGGTCGTGGTCGAAGTGAATGTGGTCGTAGCGGTTATGGTCATAGCGTTCGTGGTCGTAGTGGTCGTGGTCGTAATAGCCATGGTCAAAGTCGTAGTGGCCGTGGTCGAAGTTTCTAACACTTTGGGAAATTGGGCCTTCACGCAATTGCCATTTTCCATTCATTTTCTAAAGCACGGTGTCAACAGTATGGGGCCAACAATGGCCTTACCGACAAATTGAAATGAACCTTTTTCTAACAACATATTTGCCTATTTTTTTAAAAAATAAAAATATTCATACTAGAAAATTAATCATGTTACAACAATAACACGGCAATGCAAATTCTCTTTACGTCTGTTCTATCTATGCGTTTTTATCTATGCTCGGCTCTCCGTACTAACAGTCTTGCTGCACAAATCGAGAATCTAAAAAGATATAATTGGACACACAGAAAGGGAAGATACTAGCGTTTTCCAAGTTCAGAGGCGAAAAGCCGTGAGTTTTTTTTAGACCAAAGGAGACGATGCTTTGCCGCTGTGCTTGCCGCTGCGGCATCCTAAGGCCTGTTCTTTTTCTCCGAAGCCGACGGTTTTTGACTTTTGCTACAGTACCTAACTTTCAAACGGAGTATTTTCTCAAGACAGAGTCTACAGATTAAACGATCTACACGTTAAAAACCCAACATCTGTACTTACCAAAATCACAAGTGAGTATCTATCTCTCCGTGTCAGTCACAGTAAAAATGCCTAAAATTCAAAAATTTCACCAAAACCATAAGCGCGGTAGAAAAGAACACGGTCACGAATAATCCGAGAAGCTGGTAGTTAAGCGTTACTTTCACCGAGCTAAAAGAATGCAATCTATGAAACCCCGCTTGATTGGGCTAAAAAGCTATGGTTTATAACTGAAATTACATTATAGTGGATGAAATTTTACTGTAACTGAAGGTGACTTATTTGACGTAATTAAATTTAAAAAATTTAAAAATAGAAAAAATATGCTAGCTCATCACGGACAACACAAACAAATACGAAAAAAAAAGAACTGGCAAAAAAGATAAAAAAACTATAAATTTAAAAAAAGATGAAATTTATAAATAGTAAAAAATAAATCAGAAATCAGAAGCTGAAATCAAAACGAGCGGGACGTGAATCATCCACACGCGACCCATATCATCGAGATATCTCCGAGCCGATAGGACAGCGCTTACGATCTCCCAGTCGATGGCTCGATGCTTGTCGACGAATGGTGTGGCCTTGACTCTTGTGTACTGCTCTTGCAATTTCTCAAGTGGTTATGTTACGTATCTTGTGCTCCTTTATTTACTGGATGAATGATCCATTCATGCTTGCGTGGGCACAAGCTGGGAAATAAAGCTTCGATGCTTATCAAAACGAAAACTGTAGAATTTTTTTTTTAAAAAAAGAAGAAAACTGTATAAGTTTTAGAAGTGTGAGATCAATAATAGAGGCTTGGACCCACGTGTTAGCGGAACAATCAGTGACAAATATAACCGTTCTGAAAATTCAGCGATGGCGTATGCAATAATAGAAACTTGCCTCATGTCATTTTCCTGTTTGGATATGACCACGTGGGAAGAGTTTACCTTTTGAATTGTAGCTTCTAGCTTGCAAATGCAATGATTTGTGTGTGTTTTTTTGGGTGAAATTATACGGTATTTTGACCTTCTCCATCACTTGTACATTTCTTTTCGGTGCAGAAATTGCACATTTCTAAAAGCACAAAAATTATTGAATCACTCTAAAGGTAACTATAATTCTAGATTTCTCTAATGAAATTAGATTAAGCTTACATACGGGATGTCTCGAGCATTTATAATTGCATACATTAGCTAGCTTTGTGGCCAAACAAAAAATATACGTTCTTAAGGGAAAAAATAATGTATATGACTTTTCTACCAACCAATGGCCAAACAAAAAATATATGTCCAACTAGTATGGTATCTCTGTCTTGTGGCTAATGGCCACGGTTTGAGTCCTACTAACTACATGATATATGAGTTTATTGTGGATTTTCTCGAATTTGATTCCATGACCTTTCAATTGCTAAGCCTTAAGGGTGTACCATTTTCTAGAATTTTCCAAAATCAATTGCACCTTTGCAAAAGAAAAAGGTATAATATTTTTATGGGGGAAAACTCATATAGGACTCACAGATCAATTATTCTATGCTGCAAGGAATCGATATTAATTATTGATCTAGCTAGAGACAAAGCAAAGAAAAAAACAAAACGTATATAATCGGTGTCTACCTTGATGATGTTTGAGAAAATACAAAAAAGAAAAAGGAGAGAAATGGAGCATCACTAGGTACAAGACCTTTTCCAGTTTTGGGCTCATAGGTGGAGATTCTTTGCCCATTAGCATCGCTTCTTGTTTTGCCGACAACAAAAAAAGAAGCTAGAGAATATCCCAGTGTGTGTGTGTGTGTGTGTGTCAAAATCTTTCCCGTGTCACTAGGTACACACAGACTGGTTGATGACTTGATGGTTTTCCTTTCTTTCTTGCTAGCTTTTCAGACTGGACTGAGTTGTTTAACTTGGTCAAAGACAAAATTAACACGTCTTGTAAGCTACTGGTGTGATGCATTTGTGCACGTAGACGTAGTTCATCGTTGTGGATGCATGCTAATTTCCCTTATAATGCTATATTTCTGCCTTCCTTTTCATTCGAATTCTCAAAAAAATAGAATCACCTGATGATAATTTTGGCATATAGATTACGCTCAGTTCGGGGTTAAGAGGTTGGGTTAGGGGTTTGAATCCGCTAAACACCTCGGGTTAGGGAGATTAACTTAACCTGATAAGAACCTTTACACCTCCTAACATAGAATTAAATTAACCCACCAAATGTGTGGAAAAAACAAACCTATTTTCCCAACCTAGGTCGAGATTTAGGGCCGAAGATACTTGCTTGCCAAGTTTGGCAAATAACTAAATACTCCATCTATTCAGTTTTTACTTATCGTATTTGTGTATTAGCATACATACAGTCAATTTTTAAACTTTGGCCACAAATATACATAAAAGTATTTAGACCGTGACATAAAAACTATACCGTTAGATTCTTTTATCAAAACTACTTCTCTGCCATCATATTGAAAAAACTTTTTCTAACATATAATTAGAAAAATTAATAGTCAAAGGGTCGTATTAGAGACTATGTCAATATCTAAAATGATAAATAAAAAACAAAGTAGTATGTATCCACATGTAATACAATAGTCTTAGGGAACCACAAATGCATGTAAATAGAGAAAAGAGAAATGATGAATTAGGATGGATGCAACCTACAATCTACCATCTACACTTGCCAAATTAATAAATTTTTGCTCTAAAAGAACATTTCAAATTGCTTGCTCTAGAAAGGACATGGCCATGTCACAAGCTTACTGTTTTCGAAGCACAAGTAGAATATTGGAAGATGACTTTTAACCCTGCTTCCTTCTTAAATGAAAAGGAAGTACTATTATGCAGGTACAATTGCTGAGTACATGCTAGAAATAGCCATGGGTACCATCCATCCACTTGACCATGACTTGGGCCCCAAGATGCTCGAACGGTATTATTGTGATAGTAAATGGGAAAATCATGTTTCCGTGCATGCGTTCATTGGTTCTACGGGAAGCACGTCTTCGAGCACCGTCAGATCGAGAGCAGCCCATCTGCAACGTCTACGTATGGCGAGCCAAGGAGGGACGACATCTCCATTAACAAATTCATTGACAGTACAACACTATTAGCATGGCGAGCCACGGACATCATCTCCATTAAGGGGGTGATCAATATGGCTTATGGCTTAAAGCAAAACTTATTTTGTACTATTCATAATTTCGTCTTTTTCTGAATTTTGACTTTTTTTGAGCTTTTTGTCGGTTCTTTTTTTCTCGTATTCGTTTGCGTTCTGCGTGATGGGCTAACATATTTTTATATTTTCAATTTTTAAATTTAATTATGTTAAATAAGCCTCTCTCATTACATTATTTTTTCACCACCACACGAGTTTTCGACCATAAGCTTTCAGCCGAACCGATCACCACCTAACAAATGCATTACCAGTACAACACTATTAGCTATGGCCGAGGATCGATTTATTTTCCATTTTATTCTAGTTTGTTCGGGGTTGCACTTGATTTGATTTTAAAGTTATACCAAATTTTTTTTCATATTATCCCTAATTTGCTTCTATGTTTAATCTGACTTACATAAAAATTCATACTGGTCTTCTTCTAAATTTATGTTGACTTGCTCCTAAATTTGTGTCCTAAATTTGTTTGAAATATATACTTATTTTGCTTCCAACATATCCCCAATTTGCTTCCACGTTTAATATGATTTGTATAGACATTCATACTGGCTTGTCCTAAATTTATACTGACTTGCTTCTAAATTTGTTTCCAAATATATACTAATTTGTTTGAAATATATACCGATTTTTCTTTCGAATTATCCCTAGTTTGCTTTCATGTTTAATCTAACTTGCATAGAAATTTTATATCGTATTGCTTCCAATTTTATGCTGATTTGCTCTAAATTTGCTTTCAAATATATCCTAATTTGTTGGAAATTTATATATTTTTTCTTCCACGTGATTTAGCCGCACCAAGGTAGGACACATTTCGCATGGTCATGTGCTTTTTTGTCGTGTAGCCAAATTTGGGTGTACGTGTGGGGTTTCGATCGGACACACATGCGGTCTGTAGTTGTGTTCATAATAAACTGGGATAGGTTATTCAAACCAAAGTAATACAAACACAAGGTAAGAGAAAGGGGGGAATCTTACTTGTGTTATTCTTTTGGAAAAAGTTAAATTAATCAAATGAACGCCATCATCATCAAGAATTAAGGTCCTCCTCACCCCAGTGACCATCTTCCACAAGCCAAAGTCCCCATCGAACAGCCAATATTGCTCATTCCCTCTTCCACCTCTCTTTTCCACTCACACCCCACAGAATCCCCATATTACAAAATGACCCCACCCTCTAGACTCTACAATACCTCTAGTCCTCTGTATGTACGTGTTGTAACACCCTGGTCCGACATGAGTCCAAATTATCTCCATTAACTCTATTCCTTCCCAAATTAAACCATCTCTCACAAAATTAACTACCAACATCTATGCAATGACCAAGCTTTCACAAAATACCAAATTAAGCATAAACATGATGATATTGAACATAACAAATTTGAACATTGAATTGAATCAATAACAATAACAAAGATAATCCAATTATTGAGACTAACAAAAGATACTTTATTTGATTACAACCAAACTAATAGCCCTATGTTCTAAAAGAACTTATTAACCTATTGCATGAGTTTGCATAAACCAAATCACTAATAATAAATGTTTATTGTCTAATGTGATAAGTGGAGCAACACCAGTGCACAAACTGAATATGAGCTACTCCCTCCCCATGCATGCCGCCTTTATTAATCACCTAAAACAACAACATAAGTAAGGGTGGGTCTACGACTCAACAACCACATAATAAAATAGTAAGTGGTAATAAACATGTTACCAAGTATTCGTGTCAATTTACAACTATCTCATTTACATTTATCTTTTCATTAATGACATGCACATATCTCATCATCTCTTTTATTTATACCGGTATAACAGAGTATAACACCCGTTGATGTCCACTCAAACCTACCCTCTTTTATGCGGGGATCTGAGGCATGTTATCTTTCATACGTGGATCTCGTATCCACTCCCATGGAGTGCCTACAAAGTCGGTCTTATTCTTTCTACTCCTGTGGGTCGCCCACACAAAGTAGGCTTTAGAGGTCCACACAGGTCACCTATTTTTATCATGAATGATCATTATGCAAATGCAATAGTCTCTCAACATTAATCATTCATCATCATCACCATTTAATTTATTATCACGTGAGTATTATACAAAGCAAGAGTAAACATATAAAAAGCATGGTATGTAATTTATAAACATAAAACAATAGGAGCAAACAACACATGTTACCATTCTACCATACACTTGCTTTTTATAACCACGAGGGATGGATTGATGTAAATACAACACCAATCCCGAAGTTACTCCTTCTACAGTAAATACCAATCTCAACGAGATGCCACATAAATAATAAACATCAAATAAACAATATCACTTCCATGTGCTTCCCAATTTATCAATCCCCTTTTCACCGGGCAATCCTCCCCTACTGTCCCGGTAATGAAAATACCATAACTCTCAAATCAGAGGTCCTCACATGGTAAACTATTTAAGTTCTTGAATCTATACAAAATTTTCTACACTTTTTTAGTTGTCCAAAAACCCTAATTAATCCATTGAAACCCTCGTTGTTAACCCCAAAGACCATTTTGTTGTTTTACTGGACAACAGATTTAATAATTTTATAACTATTAATCTGCTAGTCCAAACATAATAAACCATACCACTTCTGCATTAGTTACGCTCAAAATTTAATTCGGCTATCTACTATGCCCAAACTGCAAATTACCACGACTGTGTCTAGCAATGACTTAACTTTGGACAACAGTCTTCCTAAGGTCATAACTTCTAAATCACTCAACCAAATTCCGTGCTCTTACACTTTATGGAAATATTAAACAATTCTCTACAATATTCATAATATGCAAATGTTATGAAATAGGACGTAGCTATATCAAAACTCACTCACAAGACAGAGCAACAAACCCTAATGAGCAATGGTACCCAAAACCTTTCTCCAGCCCTCCCATTCCTAACCAAAACTAGCACGACCTCAAAACCAGTATACCATGGCCTAAAATAGAGACAGGGTTTGAGGCAAATTTACCTACAACCCAACTCTTTGTTGGCATGACAAACCGGCACTAGCACGGAACTCCCCTTCCTTCTTCCTCTTCTTTTCCTTCCCCCTTCCTTCCTTTCCCAGCTGGCCGCCTCCTTCCCTTTCCTTCAGCCTGCAGCAGCCACAGCCAGGACGCGGTAGGCGCTGGGTGACGGTTGCGCAGGGTAGAGTGGCGGCTAGGTTTGGAGTGGTATTCCCCAGCTCTCCCTCCTCTGTTTATAAGGCTCGGCTCCCCCTCCATGACTAACTCAGTCACGAGCTGAACCGAATTCCCTGCTATTCTCCCTTATTTCGTTTTCCTTTACTCCTTTCTCATATTCACGATAGGCCAGGTTAAATTACACATATAGAAGATACTCGCCCATTTAACTTGCTAGTAATAAAGTGGACAAGCCACATTCTCATCATCAGACGCATAGCACGATTTTTCCATCAACATCTCAGTGGGGATATTTCATTTATAACCAAAATAAAGAAGCGGGTGGATGATTCAGCAATTACGTCAAAGGATGGGCGTGTAACCGGAAAAGGATTTCTTTTTCTGGGAGCTTTAGCTATCGCGAGAAAGAACCGTCGACACGTCTCCTATGCAAACCAAACCGCCTTACATCCTCCACCGTTTCATTTCGTTTCTTTCCCATCTCTCCCTCGTTGTCAAGAGAGAGAAAAAAAAAGAAAGAAAGAAAAGGAAGCCATCGATATATATCTCCATCTGTAATTTTGTTTTCCTTCCTGTGTTATATGCTTCACACGATACCAATTCTTGGATTTCCAGAAGCCCACGTCGAATTGAACCCCCTCCTCACCTCCATCTATCCATCCTCCTCTCCACCCTAGCTTATCAATCCACTTCTTCGATTCTGCCCCTCGAGCAGGTAACAATTAATTCGCTATCTAATACTATTATTAACCGGGCCCCTTGGGCCATCACAGGACATATGCTTCCTCTCTGTTTCTGCATTCATCTTGCATAGACCTGAGTTAGCAGAGCGATTCTTTCCTCTTGCTTTCGTGATTGCAATCTGAAGGTGTTGAGGTGCATCAGTCATATATACATCTGCTAGCTAGCCCTGGAAGAAAGAGCATCGTATATCATGGTGAGTTTCTCTTCTCGGCAATCTGTACATACGTAGCTTCTAGTAGCTAGAGTTGCATTGGGTTTGGAGGAGGAGGTGGTGGTGATTTTATAATTGGTGGTGTGTGAATGGAGATGTGGTGCAGGTGATGGTGGGCGTGCAGAGCCCGAGCCCGATGGTGCGGTCGGAGGAGGACCTGGGGCCGCCGTGGCTGCGGCCGCTGCTGGGGACGAGCTTCTTCGTGCCGTGCCGCGCGCACCCGGACCTGAGCAAGAACGAGTGCAACCTCTTCTGCCTCGGCTGCACCGGCGACGCCCTCTGCGCCTACTGCCTCACCACCCACCGCGACCACAACGTCGTCCAGGTTAGCGAGCACTTGCTGCTTCCTCTCTCTTTGCTGTTGCGCGCGTAATGGTTCCGCGCGCGCGCGCGGCGGCGGTTGCTGATGGCACACGTACGTGTGTGGTGATGGTGGGGGTGTGTGGGTGCAGATACGGCGGTCGTCGTACCACAACGTGATCCGGGTGTCGGAGGTGGGGAAGCTGATCGACATCTCGCACGTGCAGACGTACGTGATCAACAGCGCCAAGATCGTGTTCCTCAACGGCCGGCCGCAGGCGAGGCCGGGGAAGGGCGCCACCAACACCTGCCAGATCTGCTGCCGCAGCCTCCCGGACTCGTTCCGGTTCTGCTCCCTCGGCTGCAAGGTAATTCGCTCGCTAATTCTTCCTCCTCCTCCTCTCTCTAACTAAGCACAGTATGCGCACAGGCACAGCTCCTGTACGGGTCTGTTCTTTACGATTTCTAAAAATATTTTTAGTTTTTATTACAGTACCAATTTTAAATAAAGTATTTTCTCAAGACATGATCTACAAGTTAATTATAGTATACGTTAAAAACCTAACATCTGTATCAACCAAAATCGCAAGCAAGTATCTCTCTCCGTAATCTCTGTTGTAAACAACTAAAATTCATAAATTTCAATCAAAAGCCATAAGTTGCAGCAAAAAAGAACATATCCTGTGTCCCCCTAGGGAAAAGTAGCCGTATCCTGTTGCGGTAAGGGGATGCAGTGGGAGAGGAATTTAGGCACACAATGGACTGGTTTTTTTTTTTGGTATGTTTGATGGCTTTTGATTATAGTTGGTAGTTTTTATATATAGTTTTTGAGACAGCGATGGACGGTAAAAACGATGATGTGGATGTCACATATAATTTAGAGTTCAAGAAGTTATTTAGATAATTTATTTTAAGAAATCGTTCTATTTATTTTGATTTTTAGAGAATCCAAAAATCTAAAAAGGAGAAAGCAACGGCAACAACTCACGACTATAAAAATTCTAATATTCTTGGCGAATCAGTTGCTGCCGCACTCTCACGGTTCCCTGTATGCTTTCTACCTCGGATAACCACCAATGGCCAACTGCATTGGCCGCCACTGAACTGAAGAACCTGCATGCATGAACACTTGTAGAGCATCGTATAGTATCATTGGCCTAGCTGTAACTTCTTGCACCTTTGAGAGAAGAATAGACGATTCGTAACTCTCATTATAGACAGTTTTTAAATTATCTAATTTAATATGTCTATAATAAATTACAATACTAACGATCTTTATCAATAAATGTTTATGATATATCAACTATCACAGATGGTTTGTCCTAAGGAACCGTCTGTGATATTCTTTTGTATTTCTAAATCTATTTCTATTTATTGGCTAGCCTTAGGAAATACTAGCCATACCATCTGAAACAAGCAGAAACACAACAAGTACATGTACTATACATGTAATTCACATTCATTTCAGAAACAAACTAGCATATCCATTTCACAAATCAATTAATTGAAATGAACTAACATTAACCATTCATGAACAAATACCATTACTATACATCTAATTTACATTCATTTAAAAAACAAGCACATCCATCAATAAAAACAAGTGGCACACATGTCATGGATCATCTTCACGGTGCATCAGTTTTGGTCTTGAAGCGATACTCAATAAAATAGCCACAATTTTTGCATATGTACTCCGTTTTCGATGTTCTTGGACTCGTTTGAAAGCTAACAAAAGTTATATCCGAAAATCCAAAAGGACAGCTCTGATGGACTTTGCAAGGCCTCAAAAAGTGAAAATCCCAAAAACATCATTTAGGGCCTTGAAACGATCTCTGAAGTTTTTAGATCCGTTGGACAGCTGAATGGGTGTTGGCGTAACCTCCTCTTCATACCTAAGTTCACACAGGGCACTAGAATCAGGTAGCAGCAAATTCTTATTAAAAGTATGTGATTTAAAGAACAAGTTCACCTGTTGTTGTAGTTTCTTTGCTCGTATCCGTGTGATCGGCCATGTTGGTTCAATTGGAGGAGTTGGAGTTTCTTACAAAGAAGTAGATAAACTAGGAGCATCATGATGTTCTCATCAGTGTTGGTTCTTGGAGTGAAATTGGACGAAGAGAGATGGGGAGTAATAAGGGGCAAGAGGTGGGGGGACCGGTGCCTGCCGTTCGATGAGGAGAGAATGGACAAGTGAGATCGAGATCCTAGAGGAGATGCCACGGATCAGTGATGTGACATTATCACAGACGGTTTGGATTAAAAACCGTATGTGATATATGCAATTATCACAAACAGTTCTTGTTAAAAACCGCCTGTGATATTATCACAGACGGTTCGGTTTAAAAACCATCTGTAATGTCTGCAATTATCGCAGATGATTTTTAATCCGAACCGTCTGTGATAATTGTAGGTATCACAGATGATTTTTAATCCGAACCGTCTGTGATATTCTGTGATAATATCACAGACGGTTCTTAACAAGACGGTTCTTGTTATGTACCATAGATGTTCTAACCATCGCTAGTAACGTGGCGGTCATACTTATAAAATTGTCTGTGATAATTGTATTTTTCGGAACCGATTGTATTGAGACGTCTAATATAACTTTTTTTGTTGTAGTAGTGTATGACTAATATGCAAATTAAAGGGCATTTTGTTCTTGTTCTTCCCATGCTCTTTGCGTCTTCACCATACAAGAGTAATGGATTGCGATGTGTGTGCAAGCATATAGGGTTTGACTTGGAGTTAAGCCTGAAGATGTCATTAGCAAACAGGGAGCTATATATTAGAGTGACTTCCAAGATACACTAATGCAAGCTTGCACTCTAAGTTTAGGTCTTTGTGTTTTTTTCTGCTCTTGTACTGCAAACTATGACATTTAACTAGCTGGCTTATAAGCCATATCTACCTTTTTTTTGGTACTGTAGCAGCTAAGCTGTTTGTTTTTTCTTAGTAATTAAATTTTTAAAAAAGAAAAATATGTTATATTATCATGGATAATACAAAGAAATAAGTAAAAAAGAAAAGACAAAAAACCTAAAAAACTAAAAAAAAAGATAAAATTAAAAAGCTAGAAGATATAAGCTGAAACCGTTTGAAACATACCACTCCCAAATTGTCGCCACTTTGAACTTTGGGTGCGTTGGTACGTGCGCAGCCGTTAAATGCAGCTAAAATGGGTCCCCTCATCTATCTCCTGTTATAGTCTGTGTCCGTTTTCATGAAGTATGGTCCTGTTCTTTTCAGCTTTTAAAAGTTGCTTTTCGGCTTTTCTACAATAATAGTTTTTAAACGAGTATTTTTTCAAGATAGAGTCTATTAGTTAATTGTAGTATATACTTTATTGACTTCATTTATATTGACAAAAACCGTATGTAAATTTCTGTTACTCTATAATCTTTCGTACAAACAGCTCAAAAACTACAAACCGCAGCCAAAAATCATAAATCGTAGCAAAAAAAACATGCCCTATATATGCTGCCGCAAATAGAGACCATGACCGATACATTTGCCAAAATAGAGGATTCCTTCACCTTCAAAAACATAACCTGCTACTGCCTTTTAACCATGTTCTGTTACCTACGTGTGGCAAGTTGAGAGAGATGCACGCGTCTTTATCATAAGCTACATGTCCATTTGGTTGCAATTGCAATGCAATATATAAAAAGTGGCACTAGGAGTTGAATTTAGATGTACTATTATAGATTAGGAGAAGGCAGCTTTCAGGGAGTAGGTAGATCATCTCCGGATCTTCCAGCGATAATACGCTTCTTTTTTTTCCCTTCCTTTCGGAGAGTGCATTGTATATATGTGCATTGAACTCCTTTCGGAGAGTGCACTCTATATATAGTTAAAATTATACTATAACCGATGATAGCTTATTTGAAAAACTTAGTAAAGGAATACGCTGTGAACCATTGTATATATATATATGTATATATGTATGTATGTATATGCTCGCATTGACGTGATGGCTTTTCAAAAATAAAGGGGGTCACCAGACAGGTAGGTACTTTTTACAAGCTCTAGGAAAAATTACAAAAGCTAATCGGCGTCAGTGAGAGAACGATCTGATGTGCTCGGGGTTTTCAGTTAGTGCAAGGACGACAGATGGATAATAATACGCTACATCGTGAAATTTTTCACACGTCTTCATCAGCTCGCTTCACTGATTGCTTTGATAGCTACACTTGTGGCCATGAAAAATTCAGAGCCTACACCTCGTTAATTTCATTTCCAGTGCATTAGTACCATGATTTTACTTGCAGTTATTCGCTGACGCATGCCTGTCTCCGCCGTTTGATGTGATTTCAGCTCAGTGGAATGCAGTGGGACCCGAGCCTGACATTCGCCATCCGGCCGAAGCGCGGCCAGGTCTCGGGCGAAGACGGGGCCGGTTCGGACGACTCGTTCAGCCCCAGGAAGCTCTGGAAGACCGGGTTCCAGCTCGGCCGGTTCGACCGGGTGAGCCGGTGGTCCGACGACGAGGGCAGCAAGTCCAACACCGGGCCGATCACGCCGACGACACCGCCGATCAACCGGTGCCGGCCGTCCAGGAGGAAGGGCATCCCCCACCGCGCCCCATTCTACGGTTAGACACCAATGAGACCACTCAGCCTTCCCTCTTCAGCCAAAGTGACAATCCTACCACTGCTTGTAATACAATGTGCCAGGTCTGATGAGTAGTGAAGTGATGATCCAGTCAGCTATGCTGGTAGTTCGCTAGGTAGATATTGGGTGGAATTTTTAGGCTGATAGCTTATGTTTAAATATTTAAATTATGGTTGTTCGAGAGAGGTAGTATGCAGAGGAAATAGTCGCATGTGATTTTGATCGGTATAGTTAAATTCAATATACTTTTTACTATAATTTTTCTATTAACCATGTCTTAAAAAAACGCACCGTTTAAAAACTAGTTATTGTAGACAGTACAAACATAAGCCACAAATAAGCTGAAACGAATCCAACCATTAGTTAGATTGATATATATATAGTTGTAGGGGCATATCTAGTGTGAATGATGTATTCAGTGTGAATGTATGAAAGGTGTTCTCTGCCATCGGATCTAGCTCGGATGGTCCAGATCGAGGTGGGTGGGAACCCCAACTAACTTACGTTGTTTTGCAAATACCCCCAGCGTGGCCAGCTACTTTTGCGGAGACGCCCAAAGCTATCCCCTTGCTTGCTTCTCCCTCTTGTTCACTCCAGCTACACTAGTGGTGGCGACGGCGAGGTCAATGATGACGCTCTAGCTCTGGCGAAATAGGCTAGCGAGAGCACAAAGGACAGCCCAATGTGATGAGTTGCAACGGCTCAGAGGATGAGTTGATGATAAGTTGCAACATCGACTCCCCCTTTCTCCGCATGAGGGCCATGTGCAACAGATCTAGCCAAGGAAGATGACTTGGCGGCTTGGTGACAGGAGAATAGCCTCCGACTAGGCTCCCGGCGATGCAGGGCGGTGCAACACACATATCTGAAGCAGATAAGCAGGCAGAGCTGGTGGCGCGATGACCTTGAAGAAGGCGATGATGAGGGGCGAGTAGCTTTCGGTGCCCCTTTTTCTCCGCACGGTGGCGAGCAGCTTCTAGCCAGGGGGACGAGGTTGCTGTGCCAGCCGGCCGACCGGTAAGGAGGGACATAGTTGCGGAGGACACAATGCTAAGGACGACAATGCCAGGGTGACAACGGAGGTGAAGAAGAAGCTTTGATCCGGCCAGCTCTGGACGTCAGTGGCTTGGATTCGTCCGTATCTAGATATGCCCGCCATGCTTTGTCACCCCACACCCCATCAAATGTGGTTGTCACACTCCACCCTGCCGCACCGCCTCGCCGGTTGGCACGCCGCATGTCTCTACATGCTCCGGAGCAAAAGATGGACATGAGAGAAAGGAGCGAGATAGGGACCTTTTTATGATGAAATTTTGTCATGCGGGTTTTCTATAAAAATGGCATAAGTGGGATGGAGTTCGCACCCACCTCGATCTTGGCCATCTGAGCCAGATTCGATGGGTGAGCGCCTTTCATATCTTCACATTGAATTAATCTTTCACACGGGATATGCCCCCATAGTTGTATACATACATACACAATAATGTGATAAAAAGTCGGATTTAGCACTGTTGAGCACGGTATTTACAAAACTAGCCGTATGCGCATCGTGTTTGTAGAAATATCACTTCTGTCGTCCGGTGGGCGAGCGGCAGCGCGAGTGAGGCGACGCATGGCGGGGCCACCGGCGATGGCGCTGCCGCCTCGCCGATGAGATCGACGGTAGCTTTGTCGCCGATGGGGACAACGGTGATTGCCAAGCAATTACGGTCTAATTTTTGTGTTTAATATTTGTTTGAATTTTTAAATATATCAAATAAGCTCAAAAAATTACAAAAAGTTACGTGCAGCCTCCTGACATAACGTACTTCATAGTGTAATTTTGCGTAATTTTATCCATTATGAATGTTGCTTAAAAATTTATAAAATTTTGATATATGTACGAGTTTTTACATATAGCAAACAGACTTCAAAAATTACGAAATTTTAGGTGTATCCTGCCGACATAGTCAAAGTTATTGTGTAATTTTTTTTGGGAATTTTATATGGTCTGAATTTGGCAAATCATCATCTAGACTAGCATTTCAAATCTATGGAACGAATCCTGGACAGCAGGGCAGAAAACGATACTAGAGCATTAACAGGGCGATCGGCTTTGCACAGTTGTGCCGGTATGTGCTGTGTCACGGCCATTTCTGCAACAGCATTGACAATGTGAGGCAGGGCCGTTGTTTCCGTTACAAGACGGCAGCGTTTAAGCCGAAAAAAAAAGGAAAATCTAATTGAGTGACAGGCTGATGGTGAGGTTGATGAAGCATTTGCTAGCTCCCATCGGAAAGGCGCCCGGCACTGCAGGAAGAGATGGGATGGGACTGCAACTTTGCGATCGAGTCGAGCTGCATCAGATGACAAATATAACCGAACCAAACGTCGAGTTCGTGGAAGACTCATGGGGCTAGCGATCAGAGAATCCTGACGCAACAAACTTGCTCCGGAATTCTTGCGTCGTGTGCGCATGGTAGTAATCTGATGGAGCCTCCTTCAAATCACACGCAGGGAAAGTTTTCTTTTTTTTCCGCCGTTGCTTATGGTCAGAGGACGACGATGACAGTCATGGAATCATGGGGCACGGTTTAACAAGCCTAGCCAAAGGCATGTTCTTTACCTCACAAACCAGTAGCTTTTAGTTTTTACTATAGTACTAACTTTTAAACAGAGTATTTTTTTAAGATGGAGTCTACAAATTAAACGATCTATACGTTAAAAGCCTAATATTTGTACCAGCCAAAATCGCAAGTAAGTATTTGTTTCTCCATAATCTGTACCGTGAACAGTCAAAATTCAAAAATTTTAGTCAAAAATCGAAACCACAGTCGAAAAGAATATGCCACTAGTCTTGCGCAGCCCGGTGTTTAGGGCCGGGGCGACCGTCGTGTGAAAAATCTGGCCTTCTCAACGTGAGGACAGCCTGGGCTTTTGCCGACTCGTTCGCAGACCAAATTTCAACGTGCGATCGCTCATCTCGCTCTTCAAATCGCAAACCCAGCCGCTGGGCTTATAGACAACACGGCGTTTCTTGGGGGCTTCGCAATTAGCATAAAGTCCCTGCCCGTCCAGATAGAGCATTCTTTTGCCGACTACATGGAATGGGACCCTCTCCCGTTTGTAATTCCCATATATTAAACCCAGGGGATTCGCGCTCTCCGTGTTGGGTTCTTTGCGAAAAAGCTATCCACATTTTGCGAAATCACGTTCGGGTTTTTGTTTCCTGCAGAAAGACCCCTATCACGTTAGCTTTTTACGAAAAACACCTTCACTTTTTGAAATTACTTATGAGTCCTCATCTTTTCATGAAGACCCTTCTTTTGCTGGATAACACCCTGTGATTTTCTAAAAATTACGTATGGGTTCTTGGTTTTATGCGGAAACACCCTTCTTTCTCCAAAAATACATATGTGTCCTTGATTGTTTTTCGAAAAACCCTCTTATGAATTGTCGGCTCTTTTATTTCGGTTCACATGGTAGCTAGTCCTGCGGTTTTCTAGGGTCTTTGGTTTTATGCGGAAATACCTTTCGCTTTCTTCGGAAACATATGTGTCCTTGATTTTTCAGAAAAATCCCTCTTACGAATTGTCGGCTCTTTTACTTCGGTTCACATGATAGCTAGAACCACGGTTTTCTGGGGTCCTTGGTTTTATGCGGAAACACCCTTTGCTTTCTCTGAAAATACATATGTGTCCTTGATTTTTTCCAGAAAAATCCCTCTTACGAATTATCGGCTCTATTACTTCAGTCCATGGTAGCTAGCACGACGTAGCGTCGCGCTTCCGCTGCTATTAGGAAACATATATGGCCTATGCCCTCAAGCTACGCCATCAAGCCAATGTATTAGGTGTAAATAGCTCACTTTTTTTTACCAAAAAGTAAATTTCTTATCTGATTTCGTAAAATGTCCAAATCACAAGAAAGTCATACTCCCTCTATTCCTTTTTACTCGTGGATTTAGATATAAACACGGTCTTTAATAAACTGGTTACTTTTCTAATAATATGTTTTCAAATTAATTAAAATATAGTGATATCGAAATATTTTTTATAACAAATCTACTAATATCATTTTAATGTGACAAAAGCTAAATAATTTTATGTATATTAGTGATCAAAGTTTTAAAACGTTGACTATATTTTGGACAAGTAAAAAAACGAAGAAGGGAGTAAAAGATTTTAGCCGTGGCGTTAGTGGAAACGGGCAGCATTCGCTCAACACTTGCATTAGTGATAGCAGGTAGAAAGGTCTAAAGAGTGCCTGCTGTCAAGACATTAGGGTCCTGTTTCTTACTTTAACAAAACCACGAAACTACCGATGGAAGAAAGTTGACCGAAGTAACAAAATCAGGAACCAATCCGGCGAACCCAACGGTCCTAACCTACTGTTCTTTTCGACGTATGCTTATGACTTATAGCTTATAATTTTATCTAAATAAACAACTAAAATAGTTTTTTTGTCATCTTTTTAAAATGAGTTTTTGAAATAATATTTTCAAAATAGCTTATCGTTATACGATTTATTCATACAAACGCCTAAAATAACACGTCTAAAAGCTACAGGACAGTAGTAGCAACTAGAAGTCACTGCCCGGATTACCGAGTCACGCGCTTCATGTCCAAGAAACAGTGAAGGGGACGGAGGGACCAGGGGAGGCAGGCCTGCCTGAAAGGTGCGGTTCCCGGCGGCGGCGGCAGCAGCAGCAGTTAGCCGCAGAGCCATTCGGGTCGCTGTCGTGTGCAACCCGCGGCGTGGATAACATTTTAGTTAGATAAACTTGCGTCAGATGGGCACTGTTCCACTATCAGCATGTTGCGGAACCGGGTTTGCATTGGGCTTTAGGAGGTTGAGTTGACTCGAGTTTACAAATCGGCGTACAAATCGGGGTGAATTTTGACTGTTTACGGTATAAATTACGGAGAGATACTCACTTGTAATTTTAGATGGTACAGATGTTGAGTTTTTAACGTGTACATCGTTTAACTTGTAGACCACATCTTGAGAAAATACTCCGTTTAAAAGTTAGGTACTGTAGCAAAAGTTAAAAGACGTCAGCTTCGAAGGAAAAGAATAGACACTGAGTTCTTTCTCAGCTTTCATCAATCATCATCCGCTTAGTTGCCATTTGGCATTGCACGTGGCAGGAGCATTCACACGATTTCCCGTCGCGTCGCCGGCCGGCAAGCTAGATTTCCCTATTTGCAAACACCTCGAATCAACATCAACTCACGAAAACCTCTAATGCAGTCGTGCTTTCCACTTCTTCCCATTTCTAACGTCACACAGTTTTACAAGTAATGTCCTGCGCGACCTAGAACGCTAGTAGCTAAGACGTGCAAATGGCTATCGTGAGTTCGTGGCAGACAGTGGCGGATCCAAGACTAGGGTTGTCTGGGTTTTAGTCTTGGGCCTAAGATTAAAAGATCGTTATAAAACTTTAAAAAATATCTTATATATAGTGAATATCACCTATAATGCACTGTTCAGTTTGAAGCGTTGCTCTAACCTGACTCCACCCCCGGTGGCAGAGCTGTAGAGCCAATCAATACCTGCAATGCGAGATTAACGACCCAAATCTCAGAGCGCATCCTCGATCCTTGTACTATTCGAAAGAGAGAGCCCGGAAATGCGCCGCACCGCTCCGCATTTCGTCCGCGAGACCGAGCACGCAGAGACGGAAAATCCGTTCGCGTCGCACACGCAGACACGCGCCCAATGACGAGCACCACCGCCCAAGATGCGCGATGCCGGCTGCCGGACGAACAAAGACAACACGCCTACCACTTAGAGTCGGGCATCGGTCGGGCTTTTGGGCCCGCCTCAAACACGGCCGCCAGCACGGCCCAAGCACGACGCGAGACGACACGTGGCGGCCGCGTGCGGCCCCAAGACGAACAATGGGTCGGTCGGGCACTCGATAGCCGACGGGTGGGCGACGCGACACGGCACGGCGAAAGCACGACCAAGACGGTGGGCACGGCCAAGACGCCGCCCGGCACCTCGCCGCTCCACCACGGCGTCGGCGAGCACGGCGAAGGATGAAGACAGATGCAAACACAAATACACAATCACATATTCACGATGCAAACACAAATACACAATCACAGATTCACATATGCAAACACAAACACAAGCTCTAATCACAAATTCACAATCACGGATGTGGTACTCCATCTATCGCCGGCAGAAGCGGGTCGCCGGAGCACCCATGGCCCGCCGTGGCGGGGAGGTGGAGGCCGGGAGGCGGGGACCGAGGGAGACGGGACCATGGTGGAGGCGGGAGGCGGGGAGCTGGAGCCGTGGAGGAGGCGGAGGGGCGGCGACGGGAAGGTGGAGGGGCGGGAGGGGGGGAGGAGGCGCCACGGGGGTGGAGGAGGAGGCGGCGGGAGGGGGAGGAGGAGGCGACGGTGGGGAGGCGGCGCGGCCGGCCGGTCGGGGTCGGGAGGTGGGGGAGGCGCGGGGCCGGGAGGTGGGGAGGAGGCGGTGGGGAGGTGGGGAGGAGGCGGGCCGGGAGGTGGGGAGGAGCCACCGTCCACCGACGAAACCGAGGGAGCGGGAGGAGATCAGGAGAGGACGGAGACCGCGGAGGAAGTGGGAGCTAGGAGGAGGGCGCGGTCCGCGAGGAAGCGAGGAGGTGTGAAAAGGTGCGCCTGTGAGTCCGCGACCCGTCCGTCGGTCAAGGGAAAAAGAGGCGCTGAGGAGCCGTGGACAGTGGCGGCGAAAGAGTGGTGGGACGGTGGAAAAAGAGGAGGAGCGGGCGAACGGGTAAAAGAGTGGATTAGACGGGAAAAGCCGAGAAAATTGAACGTTTGTTTTCATCATTTCATGCAAGGTTGCAAGCAACGTTCACATAGCATATGATATGACAGCAACGCTCGATTCAATGTTTATAAAATCCGCTCCCTCCGCCTGCGGTTTCTTCACAGTGCGATTCACGAGCTTCATTTCTTCACTCGCTTCATTTCTTCACTCGCTTCATCGCTTAACCATTTCTTCACGCACTCTATTCCTTCCCATTGCTTCACATAGCATTCTCCTTTCCTTCCCATTGCTTCACATAGTCGTACTCTTTATTTATTTGTTTGTTACTTCTTATTTTACAAGCATATTTATTGTATTTGTTACTTCTTATTTTACAAGCATATTTGTTGTATCTCATACTTCTTATTTTACAAGCATATTTATTGTATTTGTACTTTTATTTATTAACTAATCATCATGTTACCAAGAAGTCACAGCACTGGGAACACTCAAGCAAGATACTGAGGAATCAAGCTCGAAAAGGGCTATCGTGAGTTCGTGGCGGTGCAGAGCCAATCAATACCGCAAGATTAACGAGCCAAGGCACCGCTCAATATAGTTTGAGCTCAAAGCTTCGGTTTATTTTGTACTATTCATAATTTCATCTTTTTCTGAATTTTTGGCTTTTTTTTGAGTTTTTTTGCCTGTTCTTTTTTTCCCGTATTCGTTTGTGTTGTCGTGATGGGCTAACAATTTTTATATTTTTCAATTTTTAAATTTAATTATGTTGAATAAGCCTGTCACCATTCTGATGTTTTTTCACCACCACGATGTTTTCACCATAAGCTATCAAAATAAGCCGAACTGAACACCACCAAATCTCAGAGCGCGTCCTTGATCCTTGTACTACTCGAAAAAAAGAGCCCGGAAATGCGCCGCACCATTTCCGCATTTCGTCGCGAGCAGGGCGGAACTACATATCGGACATGGTAGACTTCAACTTAGAGTGTGGAAAGATATATATAAGTGTACATACTAGGTAAATTTAGTCTAATCTGAGTAATATTTTCATGGTCTAGTCAGATAACCTAGATCATTCTATCATTAAGCTCGGTACGTAACTAAATTTAGGTTCCGTCACCGATTAAAGAGACAGAAGCACGAAAGGAGAAACCGGAGCACGGGAGAGGACGGGAAAATCCGTTGCGTCGCACACGCAGATACGCGCTCCAGCGGACGCGCACCAGCTGCCCGGCACTGCGTCAGTGCCGCTGCTCGGGACGCACAGCACAACACGCCTACCACTACCAGCCTGTGCGTTCGCACCGGCGAAACGGCAAAGGCGAGGAAAAGCGCGCGGCCGAGGCGACAAAACCGGCGGTTTTCTGCGTGACGGGCTCGTGACTCGTCACTCACGCCGAAACGAACCATCCGACGACGCCGGCGGGCGTAGGTAGGTGCGTGCATATCCAGACACCGTGCGGCGCGGTTCCGTTTGGCTCCGCGTCAGCGCCCACGCGCCGACCCCAGCCCGTGGTTTTTCGTCCTCCAATCAGTTTCTGCTCTTGATTTATAGCTCATAGTTTTTAAATTTTTTTCTAAGATTTTGATTTTTGCTTTCTTGTTTTTATTCTTTTACGTTGTTCATACCAACATAATTTTATTTTTATATTTAATTACATAAAATAAATTAATATCAACTACAATATAAAGTAAACCATAAGCTCGAATCTACAAACCACTTGAAGCGAGTGCCGGTTGGCTCGCGCTTTATCGACTTCGCAGCCTATTGCAAGGCTGGTGGGGTTGTGGGTTTCTTGGGGGAGGGGCTAGGCGATTAGGTGGTTTTCAACGCAGTGTATTCTGTGGGTGCGCATAATATACTACTAGTTAAGTTCACTTTTTATTTCAAAATAACAAAGGGCTTACCAGTTTCGTCGGAACGAACCATTAATTAGGTGAGTATGTACAATACGGATTTTTAAAGAGATGCTTAGCAATAAAAAATTGATTTTTTGCCACATAGGATAGATAAAATGCTTATTTTGAAGCATCGATGCTTAAATAACTATCAGTACTTAGTAGGTGCTTATGTGTATAACTATATCTATTAATAGATAATATAGCATCTAAGCACCTACGGAAGAGATGTTTGCATTGGAAGAAATAACTTTTATATGGATGCTTGATGATGTAACTATATTCTCTCTCTTTAATCATTCATATATAAGCATCTTGCATTGTAAATACCCTGTGTGCGTATTAGGGTAATGAAGTGGTATTTCTTTTACATCAAGGAGTGGTATTACCTCTACTGGCTGCTTCTACGTAACAATGCATCTGCATTGCTGCGCATGTTGAAACGTGGAACATTTTGTTCGTAGGAACAGGTAAAGCACACAGAAAGAAATCTATAGTTGTTGCAAATAGAGAATTATTAGATATCCCTCAAACTACAACCCATCGTACCATTTATATACATTCGTAGGTACAATATGTCGTAGACTAAACATCTTACTTTGGTGAAAAGGGGACTCCTTTGTTAATCACCATGGGAAGAAGCAACATGTTCACAACAGAACAAGAATCGAGGGAGTGAAATGAAAAGACGTTTCCCTTCATTTCAACTATTTCCCCTCCTCCACTTCCGGCGCCTTTATATATATATATATATATATATATATATATATATATATATATATATATATATATATATATATATATATATATATATATATATATATATATATATATATATATATGGCGCAAATTAGGCACCGTGGTGTTCGGACACCTTGATTTTAAATGCACAAATTCAACATAAATACGGGTATATTTTTGAAAATATCAGTTTTAAGGTATATACCCATCTATAACAATTCAAATAAAACATATACCTTTGAAAAATATACTCGAATTCAAAGTTTTGAACAATTTAGATCACATGCTTTGCTGATTTATATATATAATCAGCACATACCTACAATCAAACTATCAATAAAAAGGCAACTACAGTTCAAATTTCGCCGAACTTGTTTGAACTAGTTAGTAAACTAGTTAAACTTGATATCCAAGAAATTTTAAAATTTTTCGCACGCGATACATACCTATTTTAGACTGTGGTGTCCGGACACCAAAGAGCACTCATTATTTTACTATATATATATATATATATATATATATATATATATATATATATATAATACGCTAAAACTATGAATTCCTTTACAAGTTTTTCGTGTGGTTCATATGGAGTATCTTATAATTAGTATACAAATGTATCTAAAGTGATAAAAGAGTATTTCAAATTTGTTTAGGTGGTATATTAGAGGTGTGTGAAATTACACTGGGTATATTAGAGGTGGGTGTATTTCAAATTTATTTAGGTGGTATATATCTTCTCTTTGGCCCGCTTGTCTCCATGCTCCCAACTCCAAACCATTCATTTGCACACACAAAAAGGTTCATGGGATCAGGTCTCTCTTGCAATCACCGTAGCAGCATCTCGCTTCCGCAGCAGCCGGCATCGCCGGAGCCGCCCCGGGTCATCGCCGCCGACGGTTTGCTGAGGGAGTTCCCCGCCTCCTCCCCTGTCAGCGTCTCCGACGTGCTCCGCGGCAATGCGGATCGGTTCTTCGTGTGCAACTCCGACGCGCTCTACTTCGACGTGGACGTGCCGGCGCTCGACGGCGGCGAGCTGCTCCGGCAGGGGCAGATATACTTCGTGCTCCCCGCGGCGATGCTCGGGCGGCCCCTGTCGAGCGTTGAAATGGCCGCGCTGGCCGTGCGGGCGAGCGAGGGGCTGGCGGCGAGAGCACGGCCGCGTGGGCGCGCGCGGCGGCGTCAAGAAGGTGCGCCTCCTGCCGGTGCACGCGGAGAGCGGATTTGGCGACGGCGACGGCGACGTCAACGCGAAGCTGAACGAAAGGACTCTCGGGGAGTCTGCGATGACTTCGCCGAGTCCGGCGAAAATTGCCAAGAAGTTGGCGGTGGCGGCACGACCGCCGCTGAGAAGGGCGCTCAGCACCATCGAAGAGGATGCCGAGTGATAAAATGGCATGAAAACATAAGCAATGCCAAGTGATAAAACGGCACGAAAGCATATAATTGATGGGTTCATTTGTTTTGTTATTTTGTATTAGCCATTTTTTGAGATAGGGAGTTTAAGATCGAGTTAAAAATAGGGAACAAATGGAAATGATAGATAAAGTCCATCTTCTTTTTATGGTTTATGGCTTCCTTCAAACAAACAAACAGAACAACTTCTCTACTTTTCGAATTAGTTTACCGAGGCAGCATTTTTGAAGCAGCTTATCGGTATTCAGTTCTTCGCACAAGCACTCGTACTAGGCCAAAAGTTATACGCTGCAGCTAAAAGAACCCACATAAAATATATTATTTGGTTAATCTGCTTTTTTTGGGAGGAATCTGCCTTTGTGTATTTGATAACAAAGGGAAAAGAAATGTAGTTCATTGATTTGTTTGTTCATACGCCTTCTTTCTTGCTTTTTGTTTGGCTAATGGTTAAAGAAGGCTGCTTTAGATCAAGTGGTAACATTCGGCAAAGAAAATATCCGGCAGCGTCGACGCTAAGCAAGGTGACTTGACCAAGGCTAGAAGGCATGGGAGAGCACCGAAGCTCGACGGCAAAGAAAATATCAGGCGGTGGCTGGTAAAAAAATCACTGTGAACAGTGATTCCGCCAATCCTCGCCGTTGAAGGAAAACAAAGGGGTAATTAGGGCTTGGGTGGCTAGGATTAAATGGGAATTTGGCTAGGATTTGAGGGGAATCAAATTCAAATGGAAATTCTAAATTTTCTGAAATTCTGGTTTGTTTCAGGGAAAATGTGAACCTGTTTGGCTAAATCAGTGAGGAGCTAGTAAAGCAGAGTTATGTCAAAATCATCTTGTGGAGTTACAGGGAAGGTCAGCCAATGCCAATGCTAATGATTCATATGTGTGCTTTTAGTTTTAGGTACTCTTGTCCCAGAACTGCTGATATAACTGTGTCAAACCTCTCAAAATGCATAGTCAAGATGGCCGAGTTGGTCTAAGGCGCCAGTTTCAGGTACTGGTCCGAAAGGGCATGGGTTCGAATCCCATTCTTGACACGTTCTATTTTTAAGTCTTCGTTTCGCCTTTTTCTTTTTCTTCTTATACGATACGACCCTCTGCTTTTGCTTTTTATTTGGCACGGGTCAGCTGAATATTCATTGCTTTTGCTGCGTGCCGTCTATTGCTGAACAGAATACGACTTGCGCTGAGAAATTTTAGTGCGAAGCTGAATGGGCATTTGAAACAGCCGCGCATCGACGTTACACTGAAGGCACCCAACTGAAAGGCCGAAGGTAAAAGAGGGCACGACCAGTAAGCCCGTGAACAGAGGGGGCCAGATCTCATGGTTATATATCTTTACCTGCTTGCTATCTCCCCTTTGCTTTGCTTCTTCGATGGCATTTCTCAGCGGCCAGAAGTCCGAGAACGTGCTCGATAAGTAGGAGGCCGCGGCCGAAGCAGCCGAGCTTAATTATGCTGTGTATGCACGTCGCTGCTTTGACTTGCATCCTTTGTTTGGACGATCGTGCCGATTGATAATGTAGTAGTACTTACTGTCAAGCTCACGGTTGACGACCTAATCACCAAAGTGGAGTACTTACTGTCAGCCATACTACTAATACTACTCCCTTTAATACTCCCTTCATGAAATACCAACAATAGCAGCCCAGCCCGAGGCCTGAAAATTGTTAGCCCAACAGCCCAATGGGAGCAGACGGCAGCCCAACTGCCCAAGGCCCAACACAGCCGGCAGCCCATCACCAAGTCATGGGGAAGAAATGGAAACCCTAATCCCCAAATCCAATCAAGCCTCAGCCGCCAAAGGCCCGGTACCACGACCGCCACCCTAATCCCTAAATCCATTCCGTGATGGCCACGCAATCGGCGCCCCACCGCCAAGACGCCGCCTCACCTACACGCCGTCCTCGCTGGCCGCCGCCCGCCCTCGGTCGGTCGGTCCCGATGTGGTGACGCCACGGTCCGTCGACCACCGCCCTCGCCCCTCGGCCCCTCATCGACCAAGCGCCCCGGCCCGCACTCCGCATAGCACATCCCATCCAAGCAAGACCTCAACGGCTTAGCCCCAAATATAAATCCAATCAGACTCTGCGCCTCACCTTAGCAACCGCACCCGGCGCTCTACACTCCCACCGCCGCCACCGCCGACCGCACTGTGCATGCATGCCGCACGTCCGTGGTCCATCGCCCTCGCCTCCCGACGCTGGCGACATGGACACAGCCCTCGTGGACCTGCGCATCCCGCCTCTGGGTGGGTGCCCTCGCCGACGTCGTCGTCGTCGCTGAGTCGCCAAGCAGAGGGCCGAGGCTGCCGAGCAGAGGGCCGATGCGAAGGCGCCGAGCGAAAAGCTTGTGTTGGAGGACTTGGAGGCACCAAGGCGGAATGTGGAATGGCCAAGGCGATGAGCCGATATGCTGAGGAGGTAAGGATTAAGAAGAGGATAACTGGATGACTGGTGGACAAGCCGATTATATCGATGAGGAACATTTAGCAGTAGAGCTGTAGAAATTATTTTTATGTTTTGATATTAGTACAATGATCAGATGAAATAACATATATTTAATATTTTATATTTGCTATTTAGGAACTAACTATTAAGGTTTAAGGATACAAATTACAAAATGAAGAGAGGTAAGACATTGCCATCGTATTTTTCAACATAAGATACATAGTCAAACAAACAATCCAACTCGAACCAATCTCCAGAAACATTAGGAGCTGGGGCTAGTAACACCGGACAAAATATTTAGCCTGTCAGTGGTGCTTAAACCATATTTGTATCTATTTTTTTCTCGGATTTGAATATGATTCGAATAAACGTCGAATATGAATACGGACCAAACAAATTCGAATACAAATTGGAATCAAATATCTACTCAATTCGGTCGGATCTAGATATATTCATAAATTATGTTGTATGAAGACATTAATGATATTTTATTCTGATACAATCATACTTAATCATTCTAATTTATTTACTTCACCTAAAGAAACACCAGTTTATGTGCAATTAAAAAACTTGTCCAACCAATTAGTCATATTTTAATAAATATGCATATTGCTTCATCGAATACGAATATAGATAGTCTGAATAAAATAATATTTTAAATGGTAAAAATCAATATCATATTCATATCTATATTATTTATGCAAATTTAAATTTAAATATGATAGAAATTATTAATCAAATGATAAAATCTATAATATATCGAATATGATACTCGAACAATACGGACATATCCACTTTTCACTCTCTCCGGCAGCAAGCGGAACCGTTAAAGATTGCCATATGCCTTAGAAATTGTTGAGAAACCGACGGCGGCGACGGTCCGATCGGGATCTCGCTAGAATAAGAACGAATCAATCACGTAATCACGAATAGTAGATGAACACGAGAGAGGTAGAGAGAACTCCGGTCTTTCTTTATTGCTTTCATGCGTGTGTGTACAATGGGGGGGTTGGCTCTCTATTTATACTAGGTGGTGGGGTGCCCAATATGTCAGACTCTCGCCTACCAGACTCGAGTCTCATGAGACTCTATCCGTAGGCCGTTTCCTAACACTCCCCTTGGGCACTCACCCAACATGCTCATGCCTCATCAAACTCCATAAAACCCAGTGGGAAAAATTTGGAGAAAGAGTACATAATACATGTGTTGCTGCGATGCACGAATTGCCTCATTAAAAACCTTGGTCGAGAAACTTCAGGAAAACTCGTCAAGGGAAAAAGAGTACAATCCACCCAACTTCATTCGGTCTTCGGGACCTTGTTCCTTTGGGTACTCAATCTTCATGATCGAGATTTACTAACGGGCTTGAGAGAATTCTCCCCCTGAATTCTGCACTTATCTAAGTCTCATCATTCCAATCCCTCACACGCACCTTTCAAAGCTAGATGCAGGGAGTGACTTAGTGAACAAATCTGCTAGATTTTCACAAGACTTAGTATGCAGTACCTTTATCTCGTCCATCTTTTGCAATTCATGAGCATAGGAGGACTTGGGGTTGATATGCTTTGTGAGATGACTCTTCACATAGTCCGTTTGCACTTGTACAACGCAGTCGAATTATCTTCATGGATAATTGTGGGGGTTTGCACAATGTTCATCCCACATGACTGCTGGATGTGGTGAACTATTCGACGGAGCCAAGCGCACTGCAGCGACTTTATACAATGCTATAATTTCGAGTGGTTCGTCAAGTAGCTATGTGGCTTTGCTTAGACGATTTTCAGGGAATTGCAGTTCCACCACACATGAATGCATAGCATGTTTGTGACCTTGCGGTATGCGGGTTAGACAAGTACCCAAAGATTCATAGCCAATCAAGTTCAAGTCTTGATTCTTTCAGAGAACAATCGAAGGTCCTTACTTCCTTGGAGGTATCGGAAGGTGTCCTTTATGCCCTACCAATGCCTTTTGGTGGGCTCGACTGCACCTTGCTAACAAGTACACGGCAATTGCAATATCCGTTCTAGTGCAGCTTTACTAAGGACATGAATGCTTCTCTCCGCACTCAAGTATGTGAATTCGATCCGGTGACTTCCTCCCCTTTTCCTAGGTCGGAAAGGATCTTTTCTTGTCAGAAGACCTTTCGATCATCGGTACTTTCGATGGGTGTGCCTTCTCAAGCCAAACCTTTCTAGCACCTTCGGGTGTAGGTCGACGATGTACCAAGATTCCTTGAGGACATGCTCAAGCTGCAACTGGCGAGCGTAACTTAGTATTTTCATTTCAAATTCGACTCCAAGTAGGAGCTTGCTTTTTTTATCTTCGTTGTTCGATGATATTCGGATCATCTACATACACGAGATTATACGTAATCCATTCGAATCGCCAGATAAATACACAAAGACAGTCTTCTTTGTTTGTGTAGCCTTTCTTGTAGAGAAAGTAGTTCAGCGATTATACCACATTCTTCCGAATGCTTTAATCGACATGATGACTTTCTCGAGTTTCACATCGTATAAATTTCTATTTGCTCTGTCTTAGTTCGGAGAGTTATTCCTTCGTGGAATTTCATATAAATCTCGAATCCAAGTTACTAGAAGGTATGCAACACAACATCCATCAATTTCATTTCTAAGTTCAAGTTCATTGCCATTGAGATCAATATATCTAAAGGTAATTCCACTCATGACTGGGAGTAGGTTCCTTCATAATCAACTTCAGACGTTGAGTGAAACCTTGTGCTACTAGCCTTGCTTTGTATCTCACTACTGCTTTCTTTCATTTCTCTTCGAACAAATACCACTTGTGCCCTACACGGTGCACATGGGGAGGTGTGCGACATCTGGACCCAAAACCTCTCTTTTGTTCGAGAGATAGCAATTGATTGCTATTGCCTTTTTCCAATCTTCCCAATCTGATCTTTTCTTACATTCAGCGAGCGATGCAGGCTCGAGATCAAGATTGATGATTGTGGCAATTTTCTTCTGAAGTATATATCGATATTGGTCGTTGTCCTGTTCATGGACTCTCCGTATGCACATAGTTTATAGCTATTTCTTCATGAGTCGCCTCTTACGGAGCGGTTGCTTCTTCCGAGCTTTCCTTGCACATCGCTTCTTCTATTTGCGGTGGCAAGTCCCTTTAGTTTTTTCGACTCATGTGTGCGCACATCCATGCCGACGGGATATTCAGATCCGTGATGCCCTTTTCTCAAGGTGTCATACTTGTGCCAGTCTCAACTGCTCCCTTCTCATTCTCGGGACTTTAATGATCGGTTGTGATAAGTCCTTCTTATCCCTTTTCACCAGGCGTCCCGGTTACTAAGGATTCGAGGAACCGGAGTTCTCGTCCTCTTTTTTATTTTTCTGAGGCCTCTGGACGAGATTAGGGATACCTTCGCTTTCTTTGGTATTTCAACCTCTCCGGTGCAATGCGTGCAGCACATGCGACTTAGTCACGCTTTCAAATCACTAAAGTGATCGACACCGATTTGCTAATGCTTGCAAATCAATTGTCTTCGGACTTCTATTGTCTTCGGACTTATTTGCTTCACTAGTGCACGGGTCATATGCATGTATTTCCGACATTTTTCACCAAAGGGTTGATTTCCTCCCCTAATGTTGGGAAATTTTCGGTCGACCCTGCGCTAGTTTCATAGATGGATGGATGTTGTAGGCCAATGGTCTAGAATTGATGAGATTCATTGCACGTGGGACTGCGTGTCCCAACATGTAGTCGGTAAATTCCAATTCTATAAAGGGTAGGGCAATAATTTTAATTTTCTTAATTAAAGCCTCGCCAAACCATTCGGGTGTGGACATGCGATCGAGTGCTCAACGCAATCGCCATGCAATATCATCAAATGCCTCAAGTAAATTCTCCGGCATTGTCCATTCCGTGGACTTGATATGATGATTAGGAATACATTTCGATGCGAATGATCCGCGAGATCAATTTTGCAAAGGCGTGGTTTCTTGTGGGCAACAAACCCACATATGATCACTCGAGGAAGCGCCAATGAGCACTATGAAAGACTTAAATGACCCTGAGATGGACTGAATGGGACCGCAAATGTCTTCCTGGATGCGTTCCAGGAATGCAGGTACTTCATCCTTCACTTTCAGAGTGGAGGGTCTAGTAATTAATTTTCCGGTGGCACATGCAGGGCACACAAAATCTTCATTATTAATATTATGCCCTTTGGAATTGTTGATTATATTTCTCATCATTCTACGACTGGTGGCCTAACTGTCATGCCGAGAGATGAGTTCGAGCTTCAACACATCTTGAGACGGCAGTTCGCAGTGCCTTGGTGTTGGTATAATATAGCTCATTTTCTAGTAAAGGAAGTTTTTCTAATACCCTTTTCCATGCTCTTCGCTCAGTAATGAGCAGGTATTCTCACTGCACTCTTCTTCGGCTCATCGTGGAAACATTTGCGAATATCCTTGAAACTTAGGAGAGTTCTAGTCGATTTTGGGTACAATAAGGCTTCTTTAATGACCAAAATTGTGCCCATGGGGAGTATAATTGTGGCTCTTCCCGAACCAATTATACAAGCATCGCCCGCGATTTGACGTAAGGTCGCTAGTGCTATTACGAATCGATCGAAAACTTAGTCTCTCTTAAGATGATATTCGTTGTCACCGGCTAAGCACACTTCCTTCATAGGGCGCCACATGTTCTAATATAGGGTATTTTATTCATATGCATGAGAAGGCAATCAACGATAAATAAAATACTTCAATATCGAACATATCATGCCATTATAAATCGAATAAATGAATGAATTCTCCAAATATCATCCAACCATCATGAGAAAATAAATGCTAAAGTACCATCCATGCAAATTCTAACTTGTATTTTAACACAAAATAAATGACATTGAAAATCTAAATGCATTCGTGCATCGACTTCTTCGCTATTTTCTCGGGATTGACATTCTCTTTAGGAGAAATCATGGCTTTGACTGCTTCTAGGTCGAAAGGGGTCTCGCTATCGTGATGGTTTCAACCTCCATCGCAGCATACCGCTCAAAACTCTCCCTCACCGATGCAAAGTGGGCTTCATGTTCGCCTTTGCCATCCCGCTTTGGCTTGCTAGCCTTATTCTCACGTGGAGCTTTTAATTTGCCTTTCGGGCGCGGTCTTATCATTCCTTCCCTTCTATTCATTAAGGAATTTCGCACCTTATGGCTCCCGTTGGCTTCATGGCCACGGAGCTCCAGTGGCTAATGACGTAGTTCTTGCGGAGAACTTTGTCCTAAGTCTCCGCAACCTTCATTATATCAATCAATTCGGCATACACTTTATAGCACTATGTTGACATCGGTTGCCCACGTCAGATCGTTTTGGCCATGTGGGCGACTCTCGAACTTCCTGCTCGTGGTGTCATCATCTACATGTGTATATAAGTTTACTGGGTAAACATGCACGAAATATTTACTTCCAGTAAATAAATTTCATAGTGGTACAAAAGATTCTCGTAATGTTCCAAGATTTTCTATGCATTTTCTATAAATTTACTGCTAATTTCAAGTGATTAAAAGCAATTTAAACAATTACAATTAACCAAAAACAAGAAATAAATATAGAAAATACAAAGAATAATAATGGCAGAAATAAATATGCTTCAAATGCTAAAATAATTCAAAATCGGGTTCCCGAGGCCTTTTATGCCAAAATATAAATTTTCACCAATTACGCATTTAGGGGTTTTACGCAAATTTTCGCCTCGAGAAAATTACAGATTTCCCGATTCCGAGGGTTTTCGCAAAACTCGAACCCATACGTAAATCGGAGGACCTATCGGCAATTTTCGAATTACCAGACCTTCTCGCAAAATCCGGGACTCAAATGTAAATTCTAGGGGCCTTTCGGTAATTTTGAAACTTCAGGGGCCTTTTTGCAAAAAATACCAGCCCATTTGGCCCATGCCACCGGGCCCAAAGGGGTGAGGTAGGGTTTCCCCACCTGCTCACACCGAAATGACGGCAAACCGTGAGGCAGAGAGGCAGCGTGGCGCGCAAGCCGTGGGCCGGCGAGGCGGGAGGCGGCCGCAGCCGGGCCGGGCGGGGCGGAGGTGGCCGAGTGGCGGCGGCCGAGGCCGCGGGCCGGGCGAGGGCGGAGGCGCCGAGCGGCGGCGGCGGCGCAGCCAGGCGGGCGAGGAGGCGGCGGGCGTTGAGGCCTACCGGCGTTCGTATGGGCGACCGAGCGCGGTGGAGGCCGGCCGCCGGGCGGTGGAGGCCGGCTGGGCCTTCCTCGGGTGGTGCGCGCCGCGGCCGGCGGCCAAACCGGCGGTGGTGGCGAGCCACGCCACGGTTTCGCCCGGCGGCGGCGTCTTGGGCGCGCGCGCAGTCAGAAGCCCGGCCGGGCGCGCGAGGCCGGCCGCGCGCTGGGCGCGGGTGGGGAGCGGCCGGGCCGGCGCACTCGTCGGGAGGCGGCTTGTCGGCGGCAGCGAGCGGCGCCTCACGCGGAGGCGACAGTCGATGCTGCGGCGCGCCATGCGGGCGAAGCGAGGCGAGCGGGCGGCCGAGCCCGGCGCATGCTGGCGCGGCTAGGCGGGTCGATGGCGTGCCGGCCGGGTCGGCGTTGAACGGCGGCTCGGGGTTTTTTTTTTTTTTTCGTGATGCAATCTTGTGCGAGAGAGAAACAAAGAAACCCATGCCAAAATTTTCCGTCAATCATCATGCAGAGCGCATCTAAAACGTTTCAATCTGCGATGAAATCGACATCCACCCCATTTCGTAATTCACCGATCGACATTGTGCCGGCGATTTCGGATCCGTCGCGGTAGATTTGGGCGGTTGCATCGTTCTAATCTGATTGCAATTGACATCTACCATGTTTCACAATCTACCGATCGGCATTGTCCGGCGACTTCGTGTCTGCTCGGTAGATTAGGCGGATTTGCACCGTAGAAAATCAATCTAGAACGCGAAGAACATACTGATTCAAAGCGATCTAGAAAATCAATCTAGAACGCAAAGAAAATACGATTCAAAGCGATCTAGAAAATCAATCTGTTTCCGATGATTACCTCGCTCACCGTAGCGTAGTCGTCTCGATAACGTGTTGAGAAACCGACCGGCGACCATCCGATCGGGATCTCTCGCTAGAATAAGAACGAATCAATCACGTAATCACGTATAGTAGATGAACACGGAGAGAGGTAGAGAGAACTCCTAGTCTTTCTTTATTGCTTTTATGCGTGTGTGTACAATGAGGGGTTGACTCTCTATTTATACTAGGTGGTGGGATGCCCAATATATCAGGACTCTCGGTCTATCAGGACTCTGAGTCTGTCAGGACTCTATCTGTAAAGCGGTTTCCTAACAGAAATTTCGTTCCTGTCGCAGCGTTGTTCTGGAAACCCAGGCTGACAACATTGACTGGGTGAACAAAAGCGCGTCGCGGTCAGCACGAGGCGTACGTACGGTTTCCGTTTCTCTTGTCCTTTCCGCACGCCCACGCCACATAGACCGTGGACCTAGTCAAACTGAGACTGCCAAGAATTTGGGTCACACCTCGAGTTGAGCGCAAAAATGACACTGTAGCTAATTTTTTTACATAAATTTAGCATCGTGCGTACGAAATTATAAATCTAATCCTATACTTAAACTTATTGTGCTCGGGATCCATGCATACATTTATACCATTACTCACTAATTAATATCACTAATTAATCACCTGCATCGGTCTTGCTGCTGTGCCCCTGAGCGGTAGATGCAGCGGTGTAGGACCACGGGAGCTCTGCTGCTCCCTGCCGTGGCATAGGGCGAGGTATCTTCGTGGGCCCCGTCACTTGTCGCGCCCGGTCGAACTATGCCGTGCTGGGGTGCTGTCGTGGGACCACTGCTACCACAGTTGAGTGGTACGGTAGAAGCCACAAATCGGTCATGGGTTCCTCCACGCTCATCAAGAGGGTTAGATTTGAAATTTCGTACTGTGTGTAGCTAATTTCAAAATTAAGATAACATAATAGAACTAAATAAAAAATTTCATATTTCATCCTAATCTTTTGAAGAAGACACCAACGCCCCATTTTAGCTTTTGTTTTCAATCTTTAGATTCTAAAAGCTAAAAGTTATTTTAAACACGTAGCTTCTTAATGTGGATTTTTCTTTTCTTTTCCTTTTATATTGTCTGTAGAGATATAATTGTGTTATTATTATTATTTTTTATTTATTTTTTAATTAAATGTTTCAAAAAATTAACAGCCGCTACAGTATCATTTCAGCCAAAAACTAAAAGACATTAAAAAATGAATTGAATAGGGTTTAAACATGACGACCCTTCGCGAGCCCCTGACCTTGAGAAACCCTGAGCAACATGGTAAAAGCCCCGGTTTCATTTTATGAATGAAACCAATAACCTTGACAAATGTTGTACCGGTCTTGTGTCTTGCAAGTTGATCTGCTAGTTTTGATGGTGGGTTCATTTGGACTATGGAGCCTAGTGAGAGCTCAATGGGCAAAATATGTGTTTAGTCTTGACGAGGATAGAATATTTTTTAAATTATTATATCATTATATTCCTTGAATATACTCCTTATCGATAAAGGGTAAATATGGCAGGATGTTCATAAGCATTTTTACGACCATATAGTCGTAAGTTCTTCTACGATCGCATAGTCGTAAGTCTTACTGCGACTACCCATATGGTCATAAGTCCTTCTACGACCACATAGTTGTAAGTCTTACTGCGACTATCTCATGATCGTAAATCTTTCTACGACCATGTAGTCGTAAGCCTTACTGTGACCACTCTGTGGTCATGGTAGTTCCTACGATGAGTCTATCTCCAACTGACTTGTCTATGACAATGAACTATACTGTCGGTTCATCCGATAAGGTGGTTAGAACGTGCGTTAGTCCATTAGCCACACACGATCTCTCTCGACAACAACCGCTACACGGTGAACGGCCTCTTATGTCTCTCTGACAATAACTTCCATTAGGCGGTTATCATCTGAAGCGTCAAGACGTCTTCCAGCGTGGAACAACTGTTGTCGCTTCACCGACTATATAAATGTTAACAACAAAGGGTGAGGAGGATAATTGGTGAATCATTAGCCATTCGTGTAATTCTTTGTTGTAATCCACTTTCTAACAACTAGCAATCACACAGGACGTAGGGTTGTTATTCTCTTAAGAAGGCCTAAATCAGGATAAAGTTTCATGTGTCTCTACTCCGCATGCACATACACCGGGTCTTCTAAGAGTTCTCCTGAATCCAAATAAATTATACGTAAGATCGATATTAAAACATCGACAGTTAGCGCCCATCGTGGGGCTTCTTCTTCCAAGACTCTGGTAATTTTCTTGTCAGCAAGTTTCTCTTTTTCCTCCTGATGTCCTCATGGCAGATGAATAGAATGAGGATAATTGGTCCGACTTGACCGACTACGCGAGTATCGACATGGAGGCCTGCTACGACTAAGAGCAGACCTTGCTTGCTTCCGACGGTAAATGTCTTCCTGGAGATTCCTTCGGTGATCCCAGAGACGACACCGCCAGAAAGGCTAATGAGGGATCAATGTCCCCCACAATAGTATGCCCAATGGAGGACTCATCTCCCCAAGCGGTAAGAGTCAATCCAACCAAGATGAGGGCTCGCAATGCGACGATAGGTCTGTTTCCAAGCGTTCGAGTCCCATGATGTTGCCCCATACAGTTTCGCAGAGCCCAGACTCTGCCGATCGGGGAGCGCATCGATAGTTCCTAGTGGCAACTCTCTGGACGACCCGACGAAGGCCATGGGCGGGCATACTTCGTGTTTGTCCGCATTCTCGTAAGGAGCAGATCATGCTAGGGACGGCTATAACCGAGACTTCTCCTACCTGGCGGGGTTTGCTCCAAGTCACCAGACAGTCTTGCTTGATGGTTCTTCGGATGAGGGGCATCCCTTAGAAGTGGAGATTCTAGACATGAGGTTTTTTCCCTGCCCTCATATTCTCATCACCCTCTCGGAGGAAGGCCTGGGGATGGTCCCCAGCGATCACACTCTCCCTCCCTTATGGGGATGGTGACAAGACCTCCAGTGATGAGCCCGATCAGTACTCTGATGAGTGTAGGAGAAATCCTAGAAATACTTGCTCTCCTCTAAGGCAGCCCCAGTTTGCTTCAGGGGTCGAGAATCCTAAGACTGCTCGGCAAAAGCGACTTGTCGCCCAGAATGCTTTGCCTAGGCGGGCCTAGTACCAGTCCGAAGAGGCACGACAGCTTCAACGAATCAACGACTTGCTCGAGTGTCGGGCTATGATCGCTTCACTGAATATATTGCATGAAGGCTTCACGATGTGATGGCCCGACTTGAGCAACCTCGCCGACGTCCCTCCGAGAGTTGACAAGGTACGACCGTACCTAGTCGTTCATGAAACTTGCCTCGCAGGAGTCGATATGGTGACGGGGCACACACGTCGCACTCCCGATCGCAATACCAGCCGGAGGAGGATGCCCCGGGCTGCTTCGGATTGGCAAGTCGATGCTAGATCACCATTTCAAGCAAGGAACCTGTAGCAGCAGATGGGCTATGACTGTCAACCCCGAGTGGACGAGACCCACTACAGGTCCGGTCCGCCTACCATCGGGCATCGCCGAGTGCGTTCGCCTGGAGATGCTAACTACCCATTTTCCCAGGAGATGATAGGAGATCATTGCCGGATGCCAAGCATCCTTGCCCGAGCTCCGAGCAGTGCGCTGGTTGTCGCTGTTTTGACTAGTGAGCATGGAGAAATTCGTTGGGTTCAGAATCCCATCGAGTTCCTTCAGATTTACATGACCGTGGTCCGCAGACAGAGAGTGTTCTGCAGTCTTCTTTATTTCTTAGCTTTTGGCTATTTTTGCTCCTCTTAGTTCATGTCTCTCTGAGTTGGTTTCTTGATTTGGTGCTGAATTTCTTTTGCCTTGAACTAAGATTTGGCTCAAAGGTTTTTGGCTAGCTAATTTCTGAATCGCTCTCGGCAATGATTGATGTCTGAAGTGCTAGCTAGTCTAATATCTCTCTTCTGGACTGCACTGCCCAAATATTTGAATCTCAGTTTTTGCAGTCGTTATTGTCATCTCTCTGCAGAACCGTTTCCTTAATCTGAATTTCTCTCCCGTAGTTCACTCAGTTGTTTAGGTTGTGTTTCTGATCTTCTGACAAGCCCAGTCTTCATTTGATCAATCGTCTGGCTTTTGTTCTCAGTCGCAGTACTCCCTGTGCAGTATCTTTTCGGTAGCTGTTTCAGTTTTTTTTGTCTTCTTTGGTGTGGCAAAGAAAGCTGTATGCAGCATGTACTTCTTTTATGCGGCAAAGAAATCAGTATGCAGCCTGTACTCCTTCTTTTGTGCGGCAAATAAATCAACATGCAGCATGAATTTTACTCTTTAACTGCACCCTAACCATCTCTTTTATTCCTGCCATTTCTTTGCTTTCCTGTTGTCCGTGGTCAGGTATTTGCAAGCCAAATGCTTTCTCTGATTTCCTATCTGTCTTCTTTCACTTTCAGTTTAGTCTGCAGCATGTGTGATCCTCATGCCCAGAAGCTCACCGAGAAGAGTATGGGTTGGATGATTGATTAGTGTCTTTTCTTTTTATTCTCTTACTGATTTTGACTATTTTGCATGCAGATCAAACAACATTATTTTCAGCTGAAATTTTCTGATTACTCTCGATTTATGCTGGATTTATTAGTATCACATGCGTTCCAGTTTTCAGCAGAATTAATTTTCGTGGATTGCTTCGTTCGCATCTTTTGAGTATTCGATTATGCAATTCTTGGGAGCGATTTTTAAGAGAACGATATCCACCCCTCTGCGCCATTTCGGTCCTACAAGGAGGCAAGCACATCTTGGCCAACTATCTTTCGATGGTGCTCGAAGGATCGCTCGATCGTGGTTGCTCAAGCGGCCATTCGAGTCGATCTACTCGTGGAAACACCCTTGCGACCTTCGATAGCCAACTTCCAAGGTACATACAATCTCCTTGGGAAGGAGTAGGACACGCATCGAATGCGCCAAGGCAGCAACGAGACCTTACGGCAATTCATCCGCGTTTCGGTCAAGTTCAAACTCTATTTTGGAGGTCTCGATGCTTACATTATTAGAGCATTCGAGGCGGAGTGCACAATCGAGGTTCACGAGGACATCCCCGAACCCTCCAACCACCATCGCCGAGCTCTTGAGATGGCGTTAGAACGTGTCTCGACAATAAACTACAATGTTAGTTCATCGACAAGGTGATTAGAACATCGTTAGTCCACTAACCGCACATGATCTCTCTGGACAACAACCACTACACGGTGAACAACCTCTTATGTCTCTCTGATAGTAACTTTTGTTAGGCTGTTATCATCGGAAGCGTCAATACATCTTTCGGCTGTGGAACAACTGCCATCGCTTCACCAGCTATATAAAGGTTAATATCGAAGGAAGAGGAGGACAATTGGTTAGGAACTCTATTGGTAAGAAAATAGAAGTCAAGAATGCTTCATCCCATAATTTAAGTGGCATAGAGGCGTGAGCAAGAAGAGCAAGCCCAATTTCAACGATATGACGATGCTTGTGTTCAATGAACTGTTTTGTTGGTGTTTATGAGGACATGACACATGATGAGCAATCTGACTTTGAAAAAATGAGCTCAACTTTTGGTATTCACCACCCCAATCGGTTTGGAACGAAAGAATCTACCTATTGAGGAGACATTCAGCATGTTTTCGGAATTGGGCAAAAATATGAAAGACATCACTTTTGTTTTTCAACATGTAGATCCAAGTAAATTTACTAATGTCGTCAATGAAACTGACATAATATTTATAGCCATTAACAAACGAGGGAGTAGGGCCCCAAACATTAGAAAAAATGAGTTCCAAAGGAACAGTGCAAGTATTATTCAAATGAGAGAAAGACAATTGATGACTCTTGGCTTGTTGATAGGCATCACAGACCAACACACTATTGGATTTATTAGAGCATTATAGATTATTGCTACTAATAGCATGCAGAACTATAGAAAAAGAAGGGTGTTCTAGACGACTATACCATCTCTCTTGAGTGTCTCTAGTCATGGCCAGAACATGTTTGCTTGATGAAGATGGCTGCCACTTAGGGTGTGTTTGGTTGAGTGTGGCTTCAAAAGTCTGTGATGAAGGTGAAAAAGCTCAGAGGTTGTGGGTGTGGAAAAGCATGGTCGTTTGGTTCAAATAAGTATAAAACTTACCTCCTATCTCTATTTTCCTTGAAACAACTGGAAATACTCTATTTTCACCATTTCAAAAGAAAGCCAAAGCCAAAAGGGGTCCAAGGTGCTTTAAACAACTAAAAGTAGTCTCGAAAAAGCATTTAGTTTCACCCTTTGGTTGGCTTTTGGCTTTTTGGAAGCAAAAGCAGCTTCCAAAAGCTCAACCAAAGGCACCCTTAATGGGATAAAGCCCTTTCTCACACCATCCTCGAAGAAGCGTTCTCCTTGTGGACTGATCCTTAAGAAAAAAATGACCAGGGTGAAATTCAAGGAAAGCGTTATTGTTAGATGTGAGCGGTGTACAGAAAGAAGATTTTTGTGGCACTAGGAGCATATAGAACATTATTGAGATGAATATCACGGAATTGAAGGATATTTTAGAATGACCAATATGGCTAATGTGCATACCTGACCCATTGGCCATGTGTATCTGATCACGACCATGTTACTTCTCACGCATTGTCAACCTATCGAGATCGCTTGTGATGTGGTATGTAGCACCTATGTCGACATACAATTGGTATCAACATTGTAGCTGCTGTTGACATTCACCATGGATGAACTTCTATTCTCATCTGTTCCGTGATAATAATGATTGAATCTGTTATAGCACTTTAGAGCTGTGTGCCCTATTTTGCTGCAAACCTGGCAGGTAGGTTGATTATTGTTGAAGTGGCCATTCTGTTTTTTTGCCACCATAACTTCCTTCGTGGCCGCCTCGTCCACAGCCTCCCTGGTTCCCTGGCCTCCTCCATGTGAAGCCATGTTTGTGGAGGAGACGGAGAAGGAGACATCAACATGCTGGTGCTCCAGTCTCATCTCAAAGTTTAAGAGATGAGCATAAAGATCATTGATGTTAATCGGATCTATTCGCGTGGTGATTAAAGTAACCAACGGATTGTAATCAGACTTGAGACCTGCAAGAACATAAGAGACAAATTCCTCTCCTTCCAAGGGTTTTCCAGTAGATGCCATCGTGTATACTAGAAACTTCATCTTACTGAAGTAATCGATAACAGACTGTTCCTTCTTCTTGGTGTTGGACAAAAGCATCCGTACTTGCAAGATCCTTGCTCGAGATTGAGATGAAAGCATACGTTCAAGCACATTCCACAAAGAAATCAGTATGCAGCCTGTACTCCTTCTTTTGTGCGGCAAATAAATCAACATGCAGCATGAATTTTACTCTTTAACTGCACCCTAACCATCTCTTTTATTCCTGCCATTTCTTTGCTTTCCTGTTGTCCGTGGTCAGGTATTTGCAAGCCAAATGCTTTCTCTGATTTCCTATCTGTCTTCTTTCACTTTCAGTTTAGTCTGCAGCATGTGTGATCCTCATGCCCAGAAGCTCACCCGAGAAGAGTATGGGTTGGATGATTGATTAGTGTCTTTTCTTTTTATTCTCTTACTGATTTTTGACTATTTTGCATGCAGATCAAACAACATTATTTTCAGCTGAAATTTTTACTGATTACTCTCTGATTTATGCTGGATTTATTAGTATCACATGCGTTCCAGTTTTCAGCAGAATTAATTTTCTGTGAATTGCTTCGTTCTGCATCTTTTTGAGTATTCAGTGTACGAATTCTTGGGAGCGATTTTTAAGAGAACGATATCCACCCCCCCTCTGTCGCCATTTCGGTCCTACAAGGAGGCAAGCACATCTTGGCCAACTATCTTTCGATGGTGCTCGAAGGATCTGCTCGATCGTGGTTGCTCAACTGGCCATTCGAGTCGATCTACTCGTGGAAACACCCTTGCGACCTTCTGATAGCCAACTTCCAAGGTACATACAATCTCCTTGGGAAGGAGTAGGACCTGCATCGAATGCGCCAAGGCAACAACGAGACCTTACGGCAATTCATCCGACGTTTCAGTCAAGTTCAAAACTCTATTTTGGAGGTCTCTGATGCTTCTGTTATTAGAGCATTCAGACAGGGAGTGCACAATCGGAGGTTCACAGAGGACATCCCCCTGAACCCTCCAACCACCATCGCCGAGCTCTTCGAGATGGCCGTTAGAACGTGTCTACGACAATAAACTACAATGTTAGTTCATCTGACAAGGTGATTAGAACATGCGTTAGTCCACTAACCGCACATGATCTCTCTCGGACAACAACCACTACACGGTGAACAACCTCTTATGTCTCTCTGATAGTAACTTTTGTTAGGCTGTTATCATCTGAAGCGTCAATACATCTTTCGGTGTGGAACAACTGCCATCGCTTCACCAGCTATATAAAGGTTAATATCGAAGGGAGAGGACAATTGGTTAGGAACTCTATTGGTAAGAAAAATAGAAGTCAAGAATGCTTCATCCCATAATTTAAGTGGCATAGAGGCGTGAGCAAGAAGAGCAAGCCCAATTTCAACGATATGACGATGCTTGTGTTCAGCTGAACTGTTTTGTTGGTGTTTATGAGGACATGACACATGGATGAGCAATGCTGACTTGCTGAAAAAATGAGCTCAACTTTTGGTATTCACCACCCCAGTCGGTTTGGAACGAAAGAATCTACCTATTGAGGAGACATTCAGCATGTTTTCGGGATTGGGCAAAAATATGAAAGACATCACTTTGTTTTTCAACATGTAGATCCAAGTGAATTTACTAATGTCGTCAATGAAACCGACATAATATTTATAGCCATTAACAAACGAGGGAGTAGGGCCCCAAACATTAGAAAAAATGAGTTCCAAAGGAACAATGGAAGTATTATTCAAATGAGAGAAAGACAATTGACGACTCTTGGCTTGTTAACAAGCATCACAGAACACACTATTGGATTTATTAGAGCATGATAGATTATTGCTACTAATAACATGCATAACTATAGAAAAAGAAGGGTGTTCTAGAGGACTATGCCATCTCTCTTGAGTGTCTCTAGTCATGGCCAGAACATGTTTGCTTGATGAAAATGGCTGCCACTTAATGGGATAAAGCCCTTTCTCACACCATCCTCGAAGAAGTGTTCTCCTCGTGGACTGATCCTTAAGAAAAAAATGACCAGGGTGAAATTCAAGGAAAGCGTTATTGTTAGATGTGAGACGGTGTACAGAAAGAAGATTTTTTGTGGCACTAGGAGCATATAGAACATTATTGAGATGAATATCACGGGAATTGAAGGATATTTTAGAATGACCAATATGGCTAATGTGCATACCTGACCCATTGGCCGTGTGTATCTGATCACGACCATGGTACTTCTCACGCATTGTCAACCTATCGAGATCGCTTGTGATGTGGTATGTAGCACTTATATCGACATACCAATTGGTATCAACATTGTAGCTGCTGTTGACATTCACCATGGATGAACTTCTATTCTCATCAGTACCGTGATAAGAATGATTGAATCTGTTATAGCACTTTAGAGCTGTGTGCCCTATTTTCCTGCAAACCTGGCAGGTAGGTCGATTATTGTTGAAGTGGCCATTCTATTTTTTTGCCACCATAACTTCCTTCATGGCCGTCTCGTCCACAGGCTCCCCGGTTCCCCTGGCCTCCTCCATGTGAAGCCATGTTTGTGGAGGAGACGGAGAAGGAGACATCAACATGCTGGTGCTCCAGTCTCATCTCAAAGTTTAAGAGATGAGCATAAAGATCATTGATGTTAATCGGATCTATTCGCGTGGTGATTGAAGTAACCAACGGATTGTAATCAGACTTGAGACCTGCAAGAACATAAGAGACAAATTCCTCTCCTTCCAAGGGTTTCCAGTAGATGCCATTGTGTCTACTAGAAACTTCATCTTACTGAAGTAATCGATAACAGACTGTTCCTTCTTCTTGGTGTTGGACAAAAGCATCCGTACTTGCAAGATCCTTGCTCAAGATTGAGATGAAAACATACGTTCAAGCACATTCCAAACTTCAGCTGTAGTGGGCAAGAAGAGAACCTGCGATAGAACCTCAGAAGATAAAGATGAAAGCAAGGAACTAAGTACCGATTGTTCAGTCTGAACCCATATTTGATATGCTGGATTCTGAATTTGGACGATATTCCCATCCGTTGTCTTGGAGATAAAAGCTTCAGGAGGCTTGTTGGTGCCGTCGACGTAGCCGAGCATTTGTTGTCCTCAGAGATAAGGAAGGATCTGAGCCTTCCACAGCAGATAGTTTTCACGCATCAGCTTCACGTTGATGAGGTGGACGAACGCAGGCATAGGGAGGAGTCCACCGCTAGAACTGGTGGACAAGTTCATCATCGGTGTCGATGATGATGAGGAGATGGAACTTTCAGTAGACTTGATAGATCGGATTCTGGCCATATGCCTAGATCTAATCGGATTTTCATCATAATCTTTTTGGAAGAAGTCCATATATAATACCCTAAATTTTGCTCGAATGTTTATACAACACTTTGAACTATAAAATCAGACTTTTGACCCCTTCGAACTTTGTAATCTAGTTCAAATAACAAATTGATCCGATTTTGTAGGGTGGTATTGCTTAGGTAGCGTGATGAGTAGGCGGTTTTGGCATGTAGAATAACACACTGACCAAGTTTAGGTAAATGATAGATGGGGATCAGAGGGCTTCTCTCTCAATTGAAATGAAGAGGGAGGGAGCTACACGGGGCTGTGGAAGCGTATGGGAGTTCGGTAGGAGAGAAGTCCTTGTGAGTCTTACCTGTCACTCGCCTAAGCTTGGTGAGCGTATTATCCTAATAAAATTGTTCACTCATCGTGTCACGGGGCAATATTACTATGTAAAACTGGATTAGGGTGTTATTCAAATTAGATTGTAAAGTTTGAAGAGTCAAATATCTGATTTCATAGTTTGAGGTTTCAGATGGATTTTCAAAGAAAATTCACGGAATTATATAGATTTTTTTCAACCTCTTTCGACAAGACACCTAAGAGCTAGAGCAGCACAACTCATCCTAATCACAGTGCTGTGGACACTTTATTCTATTGTTCGTAGGCATGAACCGGATAAGCTCCCGGCTCATGTCATTTTTACTTGTCTTTGGATTATATTTAAGACCATACGCTCCTCTAATTCTACGTTAATCCAATGGTAAAAAAAATGTTACAACCTCTTGCGTTGCCTAAGCTTTAGGTAACGTTGACTTGTGGACTTGTAAGTCTTCTCTTCGACCACCACCACTCGCAATCTCGCTCGCTTCTCCGTTCCCGCACGGGCCTTCTCCATGGAAGAAAATCCAATGGTGGAGGACCGGATGTGAGGCTCTACCCAATCCGACAGCTGATGAGGAGGACCTGACGTGAGGCACTCCCCGTAGAATTCCTATCCCTCGACCATCTGCCGAGGCGAGCCTGATCCCCACACACAACAACCAAACGGACAAGTAAGCACGTAGGTAACCATGCCGTTGCCACCTCGCTTCCGCGGCCGTGCAAAACTCGCCGCCGCACTCTCCATCCGCCACCACTACCTCCTCCTCCTCGTGCTGCTCCCGCCGTTCGCGGCAGCGCAGCAGCAGTACGAGGCCAACGCGCAAACCGACTGCTACGACAACAACGGCAGCTCGGTCCTCGGCTACACCTGCAGCAACCCCGCAACCTCCCCGCCATGCGCTGCCTACCTGAGCTTCCGCTCCGCCCCGCCGAGCTACTACTCCCCAATCACCGTCTCCTACCTCCTCAACGCCACAGCCACCGCCGTTGCCGCGGCCAACGCCATCCCCGTCTCCTCCCCGGTCCCGGACGACAGCCTGATCCTCGTCCCAGTCCGGTGCGCCTGCACGGCCGCGGGGTACTACCAGCACGACGCCGCTTACGTCATCCAGTTCGACGACGAGACCTACTTCACCATCGCGAACGACACGTACCAAGGGCTCGCCACCTGCCAGGCGCTCATGGCGCAGAACCCCTCGCACGATAGCCTCAATCTTTATGTCGGCATCTCCCTCACCGTGCCGCTCCGCTGCGCGTGCCCTTCGGCCGCCCAGGGCGCGGCCGGGGTGAAGTACCTGGTGACCTACCTCCTCGGGTGGGACGACGACTCGTCCACCGTTGCTGACCGCTTCCGCGCCGACTACCAGGCCGTGCTTCACGCCAACAGCCTCACCGACGACTCCACCGTGTACCCCTTCACCACTATGCTGGTTCCGCTCAAGGCCCCGCCCACGCCCCGCATGAGGGTCCTGCCGGAGCCTCCGACACCGGCGCCGGCGCCGGCTCCGGCTCCTGCTCCGGAAGAGCGGGCTCCGCAGGCGAGTTCCATGTCCGGTAGCGGCAGATGGCGGGTTATCGTCGGTGTTGGTGTTGGATGCGGTGTTCTTGTGTCTGGTGCCGTGCTCGCCCTGCTTTTGTTGTGGCGTTGGCGTCGGCGGCACAGCCACCGTCCGAGGAAGGCACTTCCTAACGTATCCACGTTGGTGGAGTATGGTGTGGCAGGGAGGGGGGAGGGAGCAAAAGCGACGCCGTCGTCGATGTCGCCGATGGTTGCGGCAGTCGACGTGCGCGCTGTGGTGGGGTCGCTGACCGTGTACGAGTACGGCGAGCTGGAGAGAGCGACGGCAGGATTCGCGGCGGAGCAGCGCATTGGAAACTCCTCGGTGTACCGCGCGGTAATCAACGGCGACGCCGCAGCGCTGAAGCGCGTGGCCGGCGACGTGGGCGACGAGGTGAGCGTCCTTGGGCTCGTCAGCCACTCGTGCCTCATCCGCCTGTCCGGCCTCTGCGTGCACTGCGGCGACACGTACCTGGTGTTCGAGTTCGCGGAGAACGGAGCGCTCAGCGACTGGCTCGACGGCAGCGACGGGGGGCGCGTGCTCGGGTGGAGGCAGCGCTTGCAGGTGGCGTTCGACGTGGCCGACGGGCTCAACTACCTGCACAACTACACCGCCCCACCCTACGTGCACAAGAATCTCAAGAGCAGCAACGTCCTGCTCGACGCCTACTTCCGCGCCAAGGTGTCAAACTTCGGCCTGGCGCGCGCCATCACCGTCGGCGACGGCGCTGCGCAGATGACGCGGCACGTCGTGGGCACGCAGGGGTACCTGGCGCCCGAGTACCTCGAGCACGGGCTGATCGGCCCTCAGCTCGACGTGTTCGCGTTCGGGGTCGTCGTGCTCGAGCTGTTGTCCGGGAAGGAGGCGGCACCTGGTCGTGACGACGACGGCGGCAAGAACGGGAAAACGTTGTTGCTTTGGGAGGAAGCGGAGGAGCTGGTCGACGGCGCCAACGACCTGCGGGCCAAGGTGACGGCATTCATGGACGCTCGGTTGAGTGGGGACTACCCGTTGGACGTCGCGTTTGGCATGGTCGCGCTGGCACTGCGGTGCGTGGCGCGGGAGCCCCGGTCGCGGCCGTCGATGGCCGAGGTGTTCCTCTCGCTCTCGGCGGTGTACAACTCGGCATTGCATTGGGACCCCTCGGATTCCGGCAACTCCGGCTCGACGATTCCTGTGGAAGCTAGCAGCCAGGCTGAAGCCTGAACTGACAGAGTTGCGTTTTGGAAGGCGGATGGGCAACTTGTGCAGAATGCCAGATCGAGATGTCGTGATCTGGTATTCTCTTCGAATGTGGATACGTTAGGAACTTGTGCAGAATGCCATATCGAGATGTCGCTGTAAAGTAGTTCATAATTTTAGAAAATACCCTTATATACGCCATAAAAGGAGTATGTCGAAAAATGTATTCTACACCGGTGTGGGTATGTACGTAGTATACAAGTATTTAAGACCATCTAGGTGGTATGAACAATTTTTCGAAAGATGTACATTTTTTCGACATACTCCTTTTTATGCCAGATATAAGGGTATTTACAAAATACGCTAAAACTATGAACTCCTTTACAAGTTTTTCGTGGTTCACATTGAGTATCTTATAATTAGTATACAAATGTACCTAAAGTGATAAAGGAGTATTTCATTTGTTTAAGTGGTATATTATATATATATATATATATATATATATATATATATATATATATATATATATATATATATATATATATATATATATATATATATATATATATATATATATATATATATATATATATATATATATATATATATATATATATAGTTCTCTTGCCTTTTCTCTTCGAATGGCCTTTGATGTATAGCCGTGTTTGAGACTGGCAAGCAGCGGACAGAACGTGATCAGTAAGTCAAAGCCAGAGAGATCAAAACTCTAAACCTTACTTATGCTGCTGCTCTGACTCATCACCTTTCGACATTTCGGCTGAAGAACGCGCTAATGGTAGACTTTGCTGCCTGCGTGTAGTTTCAAGTTACGGATTTGCTAGATATAAGGGTCTCATTTGTAATTTTCTCTGATTCCTATGAGAATTGTACTGATTCATATAAAATTACTGTGTTCGAAACATACCGTACGTCTGCTGAAAATTTCTTAAAGCTACCATGTAAACTCGTTGCTTCCTGTTAGCCAGGTTAAAATCCCTGTGTAATTCGCGGCAGATTTCTTTAATTGGCTGCCTGTGCGCAGTGTGTTTGGGTTCTTCCTGTGGCCAGTCCATTCCTTTCGCTCTCGGTAGTCTACGCACCTCTTCTTTTCATATACTAAAAAACTGTTTTTCGATTTTTTTATAATAACTAGCTTTTTAAATAAAGTGTTTTTAAAACGACATCTATAAGTTGACTGTAGTATACATTATAGCGACTTTATTTATATCGGCAAAAACTATACACGAGTTTTATTACTCCGTACTCTCTCTTACGAACAATAAAAAATCATAAACTGCAGCCAACAACTATAAACCAAAATAAAAAAGGACAGGCCTAGCGTTCTCATTGTCATGCTGCGTTGGGGGTTTAGTCCGAGTTCGTGATATCACTTGCACTAGCATTGCAGCATCTGCAGTGTTCTAACGCATACACATGAAACTGTTTTTCCCCCCTGAAATCACAACACCAAAATCTGCTTTGTTAACGTTTACTCCGAGCTGGACGGACGTGAATGATTTACGGGGATTTTAGAACTGTTCATATAAATAGCACAATAGTCATTTTTTCCTTTTAAATTTAGAATCCAAATACCTATTTTTGTAAATTTAGCCTCTCTGTGAACCTACTGAGTTAGGAGAGCTTCGTAGCGACTTGCCAAGCTATAGTAGTTTGGGAGACACCTGCCAAGCCACCCTAGCTCGACAGCAATCAATACACATGATTAACGCTTAATTAAGCTTGTGATTAGTATTAATTAAATACGATTAGCACTAATCAAAGCATACAGTGGACCTACCGCACTAGGTGGCTCGGCAGGCGACTTACCAGCTACTGTAGCTATGTAGAAACCTGCCGAACTCGACAGGTCTATAGTGAGAGCTAGATTTATGAAAATATGTGTTTCAACACCAAATTTAGAAGAAAAAAATGGCTACAATGTCTTTTGTGTGAACTGTTCCGGATTTTCTGCTTGCGTGTTGGGATTGGACTCGAGTATATGCCAGATAGACTCGAGGCCATGCCTCGCCCAACGGCAAGGCTTTGGTCACCTTTCCCTCTCGAGGCCACCCGCTATGTTGCTTCCCCTACCCTTAAACCCTAACCATGGAGGGCATAGTAAGGTTTTCGCCTCGACCTCTGACTCTGCCAAAATCCCCAAACCTCTTGCACCGTGGACCACATAAACCTAACCTCCGCCTCCCCCAACCTCCGCCGTAGCCAAAATCACCACATAGCATTTGGGCGGCCGCGGAGAACAACGACGCTGGAGCCACAGGGTGCTCCTTGTGCTCGCACGGACGAGGCTAGGGTTTTGCTTCCTCACGCACCTATGGGCGTACCCAGTTGCTGGGTCGAGAAGCCCCGCTCTCGCTTGCAGCCACCCACAAAACCCTCGCCTCCGCCTTCCCATGGCCACCGCGGTTGTCGAAATCATGACGTGTTTGGGCGGAGGTAAAGAGCTCGCGGTGCTAGGAAGAAGGCGACGACACAAAGCCATGGAGCGCTCGCCGAGCCCGCGCGGGCGGAACTAGGGTTTGCTTCCTTCCTTACCTTTGGGCGGAGGCGGCCGCTGTCACGGAAAGCATGTGCCTCGCTTGCCACCGACCAAAAAACCTAGTCTCCTCCTCCCATGGCAGCCGCAGCCTCAACCGTTGGGCCGGTGTTTGGATAGTGATGGAGAACTTGGGCCGCTGTGTGTGTCAGGAACTTCAGCCGATCAACACGCCTAAGCTCACACACAAACACACATGAAGTTGGAAATACATGACAAGAACACAAGAGTTTTGTGTTGCTGGAAAACTAGGCAGCATTTTTTGTTGTATTATCCTCCTATTTAAAGGAAATCCTAGTCTAACTCTGGTGGTTAAGCCACCCTTATTATACGCCATCACCTACATGATCCCACAGACCTAGGCCATGTCACACACGACGCTAACAAAACGAAAAATGTGCTCTCGTGTGGACTGAGCATGCGTCGAGCATTTCCGACTGGTACAGTTATCCTTCGACCATGATTCCTACGGCTGCTACAGTGATTCTACGACCATGACCTACGACCGCTACAATGATTCTATGACCATGACAGCTACGACCACGGCCGCTACGACTACGACCACACAGACATGCACAACCGAAGAAAACTTGGTCGCACTCAAACTCTAAACCACCATGATGCGCGTGCTGGATTATTCAACATTCACCCCCTAATGCTTGCCGCATTCACCTGTGATCTCGATGACACCAATCCTTGTGTGCTGGTCCTGGAACTTGACGCGCCCGAGCGATGTTGTGAGAATGTCCGCGAGGTGCTCCTCTGTGCAAGTATGCTCGAGGATGATCTTCCCTCCATTAACACACTCCTGGATGAAGTAAAAGCGAGTGTCAATGTACTTGCTCTAGTCGTGTATAACAGGATTCTTAGTCAAAACAATAGCGGACTTGCTATCCACCTTTAGCATTGGCACGCTGGGCTCCGAGCAGAGAAGTTCGCCCATTGGCTGAGCTTTGAGGCGGTTGTGACGACCTGCTGTGTGGTCGAAGGTAGCTGGGAAGTCTTCCAGGGCTTCGACCACTTCATGTCATGTGCATTCGAGTGGTCGTATGGGGTGTACGACCAGATGTTTGCTGTGATTGTGCACTGGAAAACCTGTTGGGTGTGTCGATTGTTGCTCTACTTGTTTGTTGCGGTGCTATGTGACGATTTGCTTGTCTGTGTGGCTGCAGAACTTGAGCTATTTCATAGTGAGGCGTGGGAGGACCGGGACTAGGCACAGGAGATATTGAGGTCCAGACGGTTGAAGACGCTGAAGATGATCGAGGCTGGTGAGGTGGTTGCGAGCCGGGAGACGAGAAACTGGAGCTAAAGCTGCTGGAGGTGAGCACGATAGGCAACGACGAGGGCCAGGACTAGGCTCAGGGAGGAGCCGAGGTCTAGACGGTCAGGATGTCGGGTGTGATCATGTGCAACAGCAGACCGGGACTAGACTCAGGAGGAGTTAAGATCCAATCGATCGGAGGCAGGTGCGATCGTGCGATATCAGCAGCAACGACACCACCTATCGGCTGTCGCTCGAGAACAAGGGTGGGTGAGAAAGAGAGAGAGAGAGGCGAGGGAGTAGCGGACGGGAGCAAGCTCGGAGCGCGCGCACGAGAGAGAGGGTGGCCACGAGTTAGGAGTGCGAGAGAGGGAATGACCAGAACGGGTTTTTCTCTATGATTTATTAAGGTATCTACAAGTCATTTTATTGCCTAGTTGACCCTTGGGTCATTTTTCTCAGATTTTCCTTCAATTTCTCGCCTAATCACCACACATCATCAGCCATGCAAGCCGCTATCTCGTTCCCCTTCACCAGACGCAAACCACGCGTTGCCACCAGGCAACCCTAGGGCCGTAGTCCATGGAGAAGAGAACATGGAGCTCGGCCTGCGCCGCCGCGTGCCGGGTGCCCTCCCCTGACCGGCGGCGTCGTACACGCCGTCGCGACTCCCCCGGCTGATGCGCGCGTCCACGTCATGGTTGGCCCCGTCCGCCCGCTGCCCCATTTCAATCTTGGCATCGTCTTCCCCCGGTGGTCCGATGCAGCAGTTGAAGCGTCTTCAGCTTCCTCAAGAGCCGGCAAGATACCTCGTAAGCTGTTTCGGCAACTCCAGTTTTGGATTAAGGATGGCTTAATGCAAGGGGCAAATGCAGATTAAGGTCATGGAAGCAAAAAAAAAAAAACAGTATGCAGCTAGACCGCAGCTAAATTATGGATGCTGATATTAGGGTCATGTTGGTTTTAGTATAACTGTATAAGTAGGGCACGAAGTTACACATTGTATCTGTAAATTATGATAAACTAATGTGGTTCTGATTTTCAATCAGAAGTTAACCATTTTCTGAAGCGCTGCTTACATTTTTGTCTCGGCAACAAACGAACAGGAGCCACATTTGTCAATTTGGCTGGAATTATTCAAATATACTTCATATTTTTTTTGGTAGTTCGTACATTTGGGTAAAGTTTACATTTGCGTACATGAATATGAAAGGAAATACAGAGTTCGTATTCCTGTGAACAGGCTGTATATTGAGGGGAATGCCGGAATGGCATTTTTACAGTTTGTTGAGTTTATAGAGGTATATTTAGGAGATCCAGGTTTGCAATGGCAATTTTCAGAACTCGAAACTTTGTGATGACACTTATTAAATTGTCCCATTCTAATAGTTCTACGAGGCTGCCATTAGACTACTGGATATGTCCACCCAGTCCACTTTTTTATCCGTTTTTTTTTTTGCGAGGGTACTTATCATTTTGTATCTTATCTGTAGAGTTGGCATCATTCTGCCGACAATCGAGGTGCGTTTCGAGCATCTGAAGGCAGATGCAAAGTTCACGTTGGGACCAGGGGACAGCCTACATTGTGAACTCAACCACTAACATTCTTTAGGTATTTTTCTTTTATTTTCCCTGTAAAGTGTATTGCCACATGGTAATTTGAACAATACTGGTCCTGAATTTCGTTCTGTTTAGTTCATATGGTATGAGACTTTTGAGTTCTTGATCAGGGAGCTGCAAATGCTCTGCACATATTGCCAAGCAGGAAGCAGACGATGCCAATTCTCCATGACATCAGTGCCATCATCAAGCCTTGCAGGTATAAGTTCTTGAGTGGATTTGTGTTTTATAGTTCAGTGTACTTTTTGGCCACTATGTGTTTTTCTTTTTTTATTTCTCAAGTTGCTCTGTTGTTGTGCAGAATGACTCTACTGCTAGGCCCGCCAAGATCGGGAAAGACCACATTGCTGCTTGCATTGGCTGGGAGGTTTGGTAAAGATCTTAAGGTATACAAATTGTGCAATGAGTTCTCATGGTTCTATGTTTTCTTTTTTTGAACGAAATGCAGGAGAGATGGATTTACTAGTTTACTTCATTACTTGTTCTTCAGTATAAAAGAGTTTTCACTAAGTAAACAGAGGTGTAGATGCGAAACACCATGGTCAACAGTCTGCTATTGTTAGTGTAGGCATATGGCTGAACTATCTGCTTTCCGCTGGCAATCCACTATTCGTCAACCTCTGGGCTTTGTTAGTGCAGGCCTTGGAGTTACAATCACACCCCAAACCCCCTTTCCTTTACAATGTAGTAATTCCTTAATTACATATTGTGTTTATTAATTACATTAGAATAATTTCCAAATATGTGTTCACCGTGTGGTATCATTCCACTTAGCTATTTTCCTTTTAAATAAAGCTCTTCATTATGATCGACATGTATAGAGCTTGCTTCATTCCTTAGTTCTTCCTTGAGCCTGATGCCATCTCCGAATGGAGGCAACTCATCAAATTGATTATACTCTTCCTCATCCACGACATTCTCAATTCCGATAGCTAGCTAGCCTAATACTTACACATAATTGATATTCACCTTTGATTCTACTCTTCCTCATCCACGATATTCTCAACTACGATAGCTAGCCAGCCTAATACTTACATATAATTGGCATTCACCTTATAATAAATTGTCTATATCTAAATTAAGTAGCTAGCTATGTACTATTCATTAAGCAATGTATATATCAAGCAAGAATATATTAAAGTTAACTATTAGTGACCCATTCTTCAATTGGAGTAAACAACCAATTAAGGTAGGTCTAAACCTAGCTATCACCTATCTTTATTACAAGGCATATAATTAGAAGTAAATACACACTAACCTCTAATCACCAAGAACAAATAGATCTACAAGTGGTATGCTTTCACAAATCTCTCCAAAGCCGGTCGCCTCCTTCAATGCAGCGTAATGAAGACAGACTCTGTCGGGACCCCGCTGGCTAATCATTTAATAACGCGACGTATCCCAGACATCCAACCGCGAACCGTCTGTGGTCTTGCACTATCATAGACGGTTCTCATTAATAACTGTCTGTGATAATGCGAAATTTCACAGACGGTTATTACTACGAACTGTCTGTGATAATTACTTATCATAGACGACTCGTATTAATAACCGTCTGCGAATAAATATCACAGACGATTCTAAAGTAGAACCGTCTTTGATAAATACAATTTAAAATCTAAATTCATTCTCATATACATATATGCAAATTCAGTAATAACTCATGAGTAAATATGTATTACTTAGTTACTTTTTACCAATCAGTAATGCCATCATGTCGTTATACCTAGATTGTTTACATATATAAAAGAGTAAATATAAGTTCAACCAATTCATTTTACATATATACGGTGCCCAAATAGCGTGGCCAGTCATTTCTTACAAAAGATAATAAAAAAAGTAGAAACCTAACTGCTTTGATGTTTTTTCTAGTGTCGGAGGTAGCATGCAATCTCCGTCTTGAAAACTTCGTAGGCGGCGTGGTTAGGATCGGAGGATTCGGGATCATCAGCGAATGAAGCCCAAAACGTGTCAACCCGCTGACACACTCATTCGAGTGTCTCCTGAACACCCTCCGACTGAACAATCAAGTCGAATTGAGCCCATAGGTCTCGATAAGGTTGACTCGGTCGCCCACCGCCTCGACTAAGCACTCCAAGCGACATCAAGTCTTTTGGAGACATGCAACGTCATTGTGGAGGACGATGTCGATGGCGTGATTAGCTCGTCGGAAGCGAGAGACCAACCGAAGACGCAAGAGGAGGATGTCAAGACGGCTGAAAGTGGCCTTCAATTGTTTTGGCAAATCCTTGGACATAGGAGGGAGGACAATGTTGGCACAGTGTCCTTCCGCAGCATCCGCCAGCGTACGGCCGGCGAGATGCTCGTCCAGGATAGCCAGGTTGGCCATCAATGCCTGCGACAAGGAAGAATATGGAGCCATTTATTTGTGCTTGAGAGACAAGGAAGATAGCCGGCCGACGAGGTGATCGTACATGATTAATCTCCGGTAGCGGATAATCATTTTTATACAACAAGGAATACATCCGGCTTGTGAGACGAAGAAACGCATCTGGGAGCCGAAACGATCGAAGGTGTGCATCAAGGAGAGGAAGCATATCACAGACGGTTCCAACCACAAGCTATCTGCAATACACAACTACCACAGACGGTTTATATTAATGACCGTCTGTAAACTATCACATACGGTTCTAATTAAAAATCGTTTGCGATGTCTGCAATTATCACAGACGGTTCGTATTAATAACCGTCTGTGAAATATCACAGACGACTATTAACAAAATCAGTCTGTGATATCACAGACGGTACACAAATCATGTTTGTAAAACCGTCTGTGATAATTATAACACAGACAATTCGAGGAAATCGCCTGTGATGAGGCGTCCAGTATAGCCTTTTTTTTAGTAGTGAAATCTGCTAGCTGAAACTCTGAAGTCACATACTAAAGAGCAACCACCTACGCTTGCACTTGCGATTTCATGTTGGAAGCACTAATGCCAACATGTTTTGTGAGCTCGTACTTCACTACATCGCAAACAATATTGATCGCACCTGTGATGTCTAACAAGAGAGAAGTCGATGTAGAAAGAAACACCAAAGTCTGCAAGGAGCCACCGTAACCAAGTGATCTCAGCAGTTAGCGATGCCAGAGCTCTCAACTCAACCTTAGTACTCGAACGAGAAACCACAATCTGCTTCTTGGTCTTCTAATCAATCAGAGAGGAACCATGAAAGACACAATAGGCAAAAAGAGATTGATGATCAAAATGATCACTAGTATAGGTCGCATCAGAGTATACCTAAAGATGTAAAAAGCCACCAGTGCCCTTGGGAGGGAGACCACCCCTGTGACCCTGGTTCTTCCGCCTATAGCACTGTTGAAACGTGCGACCAACACGATTGCACAAGGTGCAGTGAAGACCCTAGTAGAAGCCCCTGCCACCGGTGCAGCTAGAGGCATTGATGCAATGGGAGTAGGTGCTGGAGAAGACGCCTGAGCAACTAGAACAGACACAGGTTGCAACTGGCCCACACCGTGAAGACAATTCTCCTTGGCACGAACAACGGTGAGAGCCTCCAGCACGGACGGACGCGGCTGACGAGTCAATAGGTGAGCATGGACAGACTCAAACTCTGACCAAAGACGTATCAAAAACTCGTAGAGGCAGTGAGTCTCTATGTGAGCACGCTGATGCACACAGCGAGGACAGTTCGACAGACGTTCGGTCCCAGAGAGTCAAGCTGATGCCACATGCGAACATCTACTGGTAGAAGTCATCCACAATGGCATCAAGCTGCTGAAGAGAGTGCGCCTAATGCACGATAGAAAGATACATAGTATCACTTGTAGGCTTATGGTGGGCACGAAGACGCTCCCACATCAGTTGAGATGTCAACAACTCCACCATATTCATAGAGATAGCCACAGTCATGCTACCCATCAGGATAGCAAAAACATGAGCCTCTTCATCTTGCCACCTCTCGTAGGAGTGAAGCCAAACCTAGTATACTTTCCATAGCCTCTTCAAAGGCAGTGATCGCAACCTTCTAGGTTGCCTTATCAGCAGTTACAAGGATGTAAGGGGCAGTCTGCAGCAGGGCAAGGCAAACAAAGCCTCTCACAGTAAGATGGCCCCAGAGGCGATGGCTCCTTATGCGAATCTGTATGAGCATAGCCTACTCACAATAGTTCATCCCGTCAAAGATGACATTTGGAACCAGGATAGCAACAAAGCCAATATGGGTGGCCATCATGTGTGGAAGAAGACGGGGCAGTAGGAGCAACGGCGTCAGAGAGAAACTCTATGTCGGCGACATGGTCCGGGCGGCGACGGCATGCCCTATATGGTTGTGGCCTGAACAGCAACGGCTCGACTTGAAGGCGGCGATGGCGCGGGCGGTGGCGGTGGCGACACTGGCGGCAACCCAACCTAGAGGGCCAGCGGCGTGGGTCGTGGTGGCGGGGTGGGCGGTGAGGCAGGGCAATGGCAGCCCATTCTAGGCAACAACGACGCGATCCAAACAACGACGACCGGATCCGAGTAATGACAACTCGATTCGGGTGGCGACGATGGGATCTATGCGGTGACAACGTGATTCAGGCGGTAGCGGCACGAGGCTAGGTGGCACTGGCAGGGGGAACCATGGTGGAGACGGAAGGCGGCTGCAGGCTAGGATTGGGAAACCCTAACCCTAACCTGCTCTTGGGGTGATAGCACCAAGGTTCCAAAACCAAACAGGGAGAAATCTCGGCGGTTGGCGAATAACGATAACCGTAGGTTACCATAAAACCGACAAAAACCGGTCACAATTTGAAAATCAAAACTTGAATTTTGGGATATTTTGAAACCGGTAACTAGAAAAACCGGCTGATAACCGGAAAAACCGGCTAAAATTCGAAAATCAAAAATTGATACTGGCCAATTTTTTCGGTTATTGGTCTCCACCGGTAGAAACAGTAACCAGCGGTAACCGCCGGGATTTTGAACCCTGGATAGCACAATTATAAATGGACCTCATACATTTCCAATAGGCCAAATATACAAGAGGGAAGAATAAGCAAGGAGCCACCTATACAAAGTAAAAAATCCTACGGTCTATACATGTCTAACAGTCTCCGTAGGATCATACAACTCACTTCAGGAGCTAGGATGATCCCTGTAGTGTGCACCATGGCAATTTAAAATTAGAACAAATGCCTACAGGTTTGACAAAAGCATTCTAATGCAGAGGATTGAATTAAACACAACTTGCCTCCAAAAAATAAAAAAATAGCACACCTTGAAGAGTTAGGGCATGAAAGGTGCAGAATTATGTGGTTGGTCTGGTCATTGTTGATAAACCCCGGCCTCCGATGGGAGCCATACCATGAAGCCCCATATCACGCTCGTCATCTGCAGTTCAATTACATCATTAACATAACAAATAAATAAACCACACAAAAAAATATCAGGCAAAATCACAGCATTCATAAATTATACTCGTCTAGACCATACTGCTGATGAACACATGTTTATATTCAATTGGACGATATACTGCATTACTGTTAACTGAGATTAGTGTTGTGTGCTAATATTGCTCAAGGTTGGAAACATTTCAAACTAACTCGGGTTAACTATATGATCAGGAACTCGTTAGTTGAAACCAGTAGAGATTCTTATTAAGTACCATTCATGTCTTCACCAGATTCAGCGCCAGCAATCCCAATGCAAGCAAATAAAGAAGAATCATCAACTTTCAGGTGCTCATATGCAAGATACAAGTCCTCAATTGTGGCGCTTCCATACATCGTTGTCAATTCCTTGATACAGGATATATCCTGCATTTAATTGGAACACGTGAACTACAGTAAGACAGTGATACAACACCAAAAAAGCAAATAAAACAAGTATGCAAATTAACAGTAATCAAATGAAGGATAAGATGTAGGCCGAGCTCCTACAGCTAATAATGTATAATAAAAGTACAATTTCTACAAATTCAAAATGCGATCATACATTAGCACATACATGCTATGCTGACTGCTGTTCAAGATTTCTTTTATAGACTATGGTCAAGAAAAAGCCCAGAACCAGAATTTAGATGGCATTCTGGGCTTCTGGCCATCTGGACATGACTATATTTTCCATATTTATTCATTGTTTTCACCCATTTAAATCCATCTAAAATATTCGCTCAGTCAGAGGTTGTTAACTATGTAGAGTTCACCATAGTATAGTATGACAAGCACACGGTAAACGAAGTGCCTGTGCAATCAAGGCTGTTTCTTTTGTTCTAGAGAATATGCACTAATAAATCTTAGACACACTTTACCTTTCTGGGCACAGATGAAGACTGCAGATGGGCTAGCAAACCAAGCCAATAGGCATTTGTCTTTGTCTCAGCCTCGTGCTTCATCAATAGTGTCCTCTTTGCCTGAAAACATGAAAAGTGCCATTAGCAATAAGAACTATAACAGATTAACAAGTAGAAAACTATGGTGCTTGCTCCATAATGTTCTCATGATACTGAGGGTATACATTTAGAACTGTAAAGTTGTGTTCTAAACTGAAATACAACAAATACTACATCTTAATCAACAAGGATATACATTTTACTCAAGATTTTAAGATTTAAATTCAACTTAAGTAGATTAAAATTGCACATAGAAAATTGGTCAAATGTGCAATTTTGTTAAACTAATCTACACCATAAGCACCATAGACATAATTAGCAAGAACAGTGGCATTATCCATATTATTAACCACAGAATAAAAAAATACTACAAAAGTTTGACTAACCCGGTCCAGCTCCCTTTCGACAATTCTGTTACTATGTAAACCTCTGAGAACACCTTTGCATGCATCAACAGCTTTATGGACCTGGCATCAAGGACCATAAAATGCTAATATTAGCAACAGAAGCACACAGAACAACAAGCTCAAGATCACAATTAAAATACCTTGCTTGGAGTTGAAGTTACGGCAATCACATACCAACCAAGATCCAATTTGTCAAAAAGGTTTAATTCAAAAGAAACATCATAGGTTAACCCCATGGAATCTCGAACTGTTGTAAATAGCCTGAGGAAAAGAACAGTGCAGCACATCATGTTAGTCCTGTCAGCTAAACACCAACATAATCATCCATTACCATGAAAATCATGATTATCCATATTATAGTTTTTCTGGTTAAGAATAATGAAGCAGGGACATTAACCAGATATGTGTTAGCAAGTATCTCACTTAATGGTGTAAATTCAATCTATAGAGAACATCAAGGTTTTCTTAGAAGCAAACCACCACCTGGTATACTAACATTAACTCAGACAGTTATCCAAAGGTGGAATAGGATGACATGCACTCTGTAGCATGTGTCATGTTTGAAGCAGCTTTTCAATAATGTACAAAAAAGAATAATGTGCAGAAATGCTTTACCTAGAATTAATAATTTCAGCCAACAAACTCAAAGTGATGCCAAAGAAAAGAGGATGGCTGCGAACATCAATACGCCTCTTCCCTATTAGATCTGAGTTTGCTGGTTCGGAGACTTCTGCAATAGTACGACAAATATCACTCCGCATGTTCATAACACTGCTATATAAGGTCATTACCATTGAATCTATCCTTTGTAATTCTAACTAGATGATAAGTGGGAATTCCTAAAACAGAAACAAAAATCAGGTCTAACTCATAAGATATATGATAGCAACTGGGAGGTAGAGTAAGGCAAGTTATAATGCAGCACATATAAAATAAGAATTACCATCTGCACTAAAACTCCGAATGACATTAAAGAGGTCATTTCCTTCAGTAGCAAACCCCCATCGATTAGGTGCAGGGCCTGCAATGTACGCACAAGCTCTCTCATCCGTATCCTTTATGTACACCTGGAAAAGAACAATCCACAATCAGACGAACTTGTCTACATTATGAACAACAAAATGATTTGAGTTTTGAGATTTAATTACTTAAAACAAATTATCTCAAAATATATATAGCATTTGGTAATTAAGGCTCCAGGATACTTCATACTTGCTGGAAATGCAGATCCAATGGAAATGTCCGGAAGGAAATCTTCTCAATACGCTCCTCCATGTTTGAAGAATTTGTAGCTCTTACAGTCCCAAGATAATCAAGAACACAAGATTCTACCTCTTCTTCAGTGAAATCACCAACTATGCTGACCTGGACAAAATATTTCAACGTAAAGTTAAAAAAAGGATAAAATAGAAAAGAAAATCAAATGTTGGAGCAAGCATACAGGTTCCATGAGATCACACTTGGAGAAAAAAATGAGAAAAGGAAACTCAGAAGGACAAATTCACAAACCTCCATGTTGCCACCCACAAACTGGTTCATAACAGCTTCTTTAACTGATTGAAGAGTTAACTTCTGCAATGAATGTGGCGATGGCTCTACAAACCTTTCATCATGGTTCAACATGGCTAACATAAGCTTGTGAGCTGTAGAACGTTCCAAACTTTTGGGAATGGAGCGGTAGTAAGACAAATATAACTGAGTTGCTCTGTCGAATGCATCTTCTAGCCACACATTATGCTGTAACACAAAGAGGTGAATTACGTAAGTGCTAGACCATCATGTTTAGAGAACTTTATTTTCACTATAATGAGGCAGGAATGTTATGTATAGTGGGGCAGGTATGTTATGTAGTAACTTGAAAACCACACCTCAAGGACCATATGGAGGAGTTGGAACGCAGCACGCATGCCATTGTCTCTTAAAGCAAACCTAAACTCCATAAAGATGAACTCCTCATTGGATTCCAGCGAGCAGTTTATGAGATTATTCACACAGAAAAGTTCAACCTGAAATCAAAATCCACAAACGTCATATACACATATCGTATGGACGTGCTATTGAATAACTATCAGCATTAAGAAGATGACAGGCAAACAATCTGTGAACATCACTATTGGATTCCATTGGTGACTACTCACTATTGAGGCTAGTGGGAATCATGGGAAAGGATGGTGTATCCGTGCATGCATTAAATAAAAACAACGGTAACTTTAGAATATCTTAACTATTATAAAAGAACTTGGTGGTGATGGCGAGTCTACCATCTACCTCCCCACCTCGAGTTGGTGGGATCTTTCACGACTACCGCCTACAATCACTGTCCCATGTCCGTGACACTTCTGTGGATAATTAGATTATCTGTGCATGTGGCTTGTGATAAGATTATATGTTGCTTGTTGATTGGATGCAAATTATGTACGAAACTTTTGTATGTAGGAATAATAACTTTAAGCATATTGGTTTTCTAAGTTTAGAACTTTCGTTTATTTGAAATCTGTTGCAATGCACGGGCACGTAGCGTGGTAGTAAAATTGAAACCATAGAACTACTCCCTCCAGTCATAAAATAATGATGTTTTCTACTTTTCAAAGTAAACAAGATGTCACTTTGACCACTAAATTTTATCATCGTATATTCAAAAAAGTTACAAAATTGTAGCATTATGAAAATACTTTCTATGACATTCACTCATAGCATTTTCATATATCCAAACTATATATTCCTACGTTGCGCGGATACTTCACAAAAGTCACGTACCAGAATCGGATACTGTATAGGATACGGATACGGCCCCGATACGCACCGATACGTATCCTAAATTTATGATTATTCAAAAAATAAAATAATTCCCGATACTTCGTCAATACTTCTTCGATCCTTTTAACCTAATAACCCATCCCTTCGGCCTACCCGATCCAGATCCAATCTTCCCCACGCCACCTCCACGCATCTCATGAGTTGGCGGGAGCCTCCACGCCGCCTCGGCCCGCCACCTCGAGTCGACACCCAAACCGCATCCCTCCACGCCGCCTGCACGCTCGCCGCCTCAACACCCATCGCCTCCATGCCCGTCGCCTCGGCCCGCCACCTCCACGCCCGTTGCCTCAACCCCTGCCGCCTCAACGCTCGTCGCTAAGAAGCCCTCAACTCCCGCCGCCTCCACGCCCGCCGCCGAGAGGCCCTCAACGCCCGCCGCCGACCTTGGTGAGCCGACTTGTCTATTACCAATAGTGTTTTGATTACTGCGCTTTTGACTTGGGGTTACTAGTCCAGTAGTATCTGTCTAGCATTACAACGGCAACATCCAAAGATGGCGCGTGCAAAAGAGCTACTAGATGAGTTGAAGTAATCTGCTTTAGCAATTTAGTGTTTCCTGCTTCCATTTCCCTACTGCTTTCTCAGTTTCTTGTTCTGAATGCTTAGTCTCCGAGTTTGTGAATGGAAGCTAGGGGTCCCAGCCAATTGCCTGTGGTCCTTGATGGCTTCATTTGCTGCCCATCGCCAATCTGTTGAGGAATCATTTGCTCCTAATAGTTGCATTGAGTCATTTGGTTCCTGAATCCTGATTTATTGGTTGTGTTACATATGAATGTTGGCATAATAGCATATGCTTCCTATGTTACTATGTTAGCATATGAATGTTAGCATATGCTTCCTGCTGTTTATTTGCTATATTTTGTCCTGTTGTTCAGATCGGATCATGGCATCTAGTGGTGGTGGATTCGGAGGCTCGAGTGTGTCGTGTAGCATTGGTACTAGTGTGTGTCTTGCCCCATCCAATGGAGCCACCTTGGCTAGGAACATCCTAAATGCTGCTCGTGTGGTACCTCCAACTGACAATGAAAAGAAGCCGCTTTGGAGGTATGTTGAGTTGCTACAGAAGACGGAATGGTGCAGGAAGGAATGCACGATCTAGATGTAGGCTTTATGATCACATTATCCATGGGAGCTACTCAAGAGTTAAAGCACATCTCTTGAAGATAGGAAATTATAGTGTGAAGTTTTGTCCAAAGGTTATAGTCGATGTTCTCACTCAACTTCACGACGAAATTGCTAAAGCGGAGGCAATGATTGCGAGGAGCTTGCCAAGGAAAGTTCCACTGCCAACAGAGGGGTTGACTGTGAGGACGAGAAAGGGAGTTTCGGCTATTGAATCAAGCTTCCATCATGAAGGTCGTAGCCAGCTTGACGCTTTGATTGCTACGATGTTCTTTACCACAAGTTAATATCTTTCTGCACTAACTAATCTCCTTATATTAGATTGTGAATTACATTTAGAAATTAATTTGGACCCCTATGTTCATTTGTAGGCATACCTTTCAATGTAGCAAGAAATCCTTATTTCAGGAAGGCATTTACCTATGCTGCCAACCACAATTTGGGTGGCTATGCCCCTCCAAGTTACAATAAGTTGAGGACAACTCTTGTGCAAGAGAAGACACATGTTGAGCGAATGTTGCAGCCCATCAAGTCAACATAGAGCTCAAAAGGTGTGAGCGAAAATTGGCATTGAGGTTACTTGGGCAGCCAACATCATCTTCTTGCGCTAAAAGAAACTGGAGTACCTATGGTATGATCCATAGTTCAATGAGGAATAGGTTCGACACTTACCTTCTTTTCTTAATTTACCATTTCTTACACAAGCATTGGATTTCATTGCAATTGCATTGTTGTAGGCTTAACCCTGGATGTGTTGAGGATCTTGTATTTGCGCACCACAACTTACGCCTTCTTTCGAGAAAATCTGAAGAGTATTATACTGGCCCATCAAGAATGTGGGATGTCAGAGGAGATAGCTTTCAGTTCTCTGATGGAGGTGCCCAATTCATTCAGCATGCTGACCTCTCACTGGATGAACCGGACCTTGAGAGAATACTAGAAGATCTTGGGGCGCTGGACTTGTCTTCATCAGATGTTGGACCTCCGATACAATCAGAGACAACTCCACAGGATGAAAGCAACAATTAGACTACACATTTGTGTTCTGTCATGTCTTTTATCTAGTTATCTTATTATGTAATAGTTATTGTCTTATGGACTTATGGTCTGTTGAACTTGAATACTTGGACTAGTTGTGATCTTTTGGACTTATCAGATTATGTACTAAGTTTATTTACTAAGTGATATGTCGAATACTTACTACCTAACTATATGTGATTGTGATTGTGTTACTTATTTCATTATTTGTGTACATGTACTTATCTATTCTCTTATTCTTCTCAGATGGTTCATTATATTAGTCTAACAATCATGAGGAAGAACTGGAGAACCAAGCAATTTGCTACATCAATATCAATATTAAGGTATTCTCGGTTTCTCAATTCCTTATAAAAATTCATTAATTTCTTTTTTTATCTTTATTATATATATGTATGTATCGCCGTATCGGCATTTTTGGGAAAATGACGAATCGTCGTATGACGTATCGGTATCGGGGTATCCAGACAACATAAATATATTCTATACAATAAGGTCAAAATTAATTCATGCATCACTCGTGTGATTGGAGGAAGTATGGCTCCGTTCTTTTGGGCTACGGCTGACGGCTTTTGGCACGAGCGCTTATGCGAACGAACCGAATGCCAAGAAGACACTTCGAAAATGCGATAGAAAAGCCATCCTATTTGCTTGTTCAGGGAAACCACAAGTCATAAGCTGAAAAGAATAGACACTATATTTATTCATGAACAAGAATTTGGAGCTATAACTATACAGAAAAAAGAATAGCGGGTGTAATTTTCTTGTGGCTAGTCTAAATCTTTACTCCTTTAAAAGGAGTTGGTGGTGATGGTGAGTATGTCATCCCTCTCCTCTCCCCTCACTTCAAAAGATCTTTTATGGATGGATCTACGTAGACATGTGTAGAAAATACTAATATTTATAAATACAGAAGCAATCAAAGTTAGAAAAGTTTGGAAAATACATAAGCAGTCAAAGTTAGAAAAGTTTGCAAAGCTTGGCTGGCACAGGTATAAAAGTGACTAGTTTTTAGAACAGAGGAATTAGATGGAGGAACCAAATCAACTGGCGAACAGCAAGAATTTGCTAAGTAGATGTACCTGTTCCCTTGAAAAGTTACCAACACAGCCACCTTCACTCAAGGTACGAACACCAACAATAACAGACCCCTTCGATTCAGAATCTTCTGTGGATCTCCCACCACCTACTATCAGCCGCATGACACCAACCCTTGCCTCATTTTTTGTGATCTATCATCAATTCATCATCAAACTTTTTAGTATGGAACATGAAATAAAAGCTAAACCAAAACAGAACTGGTGTATTGCAGTGAAGATTATTCTTCTATCCATAGAAGAATAACCAGAGGTTTCCAGTTCACTAAGTACCTTGTAGTTGATGGAAATTCCATTAGAAAGGTGGCGTTGTGTTATACCAGTTTCACTGTCAAATACTTTCACCACATCCTCCTCTTCACTCAAAGGAACAAATAGCGGTTGGTGTTGCAATTTCAAGTCTTCAAGTTGTGATTGAGTAATCAATTCCTTTGGCACCTCAAGCTGCAACCAGAATAACAATAATCAATCAATAGCCCATAAATATGAGGTGCTACTTTACAGTTCTCACAGAGGTGCCAAAAAAACTTCAAACTTGATCTGTACTGAGCCAAGTAGATAGCTTTACAACAAGCAAGACTGCAAGACATATCACAAATAACCAACGTACTTCAGGCTCCGGGTAAATGGGTTCCCCAAGACCTGCCTTGATGGACTCAGTGATTTCTTCTGGATGTATCTCAAAACAAGTTTCACCTACTCCATCAATATGGACCTTTTTTGGTACACAGGCCACAATAGCAGCAGGAAGTGGTGCATAGTGTTTTCCAAAGTCTGAAATAAATTCCAGTACTTCTGCGCCAACAGTGTTAACCTACATATGGTAAAATGTATCTCATTGTATTATCATTAAAAACTAGCAGAATCATATATAAAAAACCAGATTGATGCCATCTATTTCCACTGTGACTTGTATAAAAGAAAGTCAGACAGTACCTCTTCAAGAGTGACAGTTTCTGCAACTGCAAGCAAATTTTCATGCCCCTGCAACTGATCCATAACAGTATGGCCAAGTGCATCACTCTCCATTATAAAGTCCAAGTTGTCAACCGAGGGAACACTATCAATCATCATAGCCAGCTGTTCACTATCTTTTATTAGTGCATCCATGTAACGAGTCATTTCTCCCATTGTGACACCAAACTCCTTGAGTCTCCGAACCTAAAATAGCACAAGGAAAAGTTGGTAAAAAGGAATGGAACACTTGCCATAAAGTGGTTCAAATAAAAGGGCAAAGCACTTGTGCAGCAGAAATATATCTCTCATCCAAAGTTGAATACAAACCAAGCTCAACCATTGTGCAACGTGATCAAATCAATGGCAGCCATTTACCAAGTAATACCCATCCATCAGATGAAGTTATAGCACCTCTTGAGTCTTGAACATTTCTTGAGTTGGCTAGAGCTCAGGCTAGGCCTGGATTCGACCTGGGTCAAACTTGGATCAGCTGAGGTTAGGTCCAACTCAGGTTTGGGCTGGATCGGGCCTAGGTTGGGCTTGGATCATGCCAGATTAGACTAGGTTTGGGCTGGATTGGGCATAGGTTGGGCTTGGATCATCCCAGATTAGACTGTACTAGCAGGCTTTGACAGGACATAGACCAGGCTAGGCTTTGAGTACAGCAGGACTCATGGTAGGACAATCTTGCTGTAATATCTGCTAGAGTAGACATATCTCTTTTGTATTTACTCATATGTGTAAGGTTTTTGCATATAGTCCCTTGTGCTCTCTATATATTGTCCATTGAGCCTCATGAATACACACACAATATTCATAATATGGTATTAGACCTAGGGCAATAATCTAGCTCTTTCCGCTGACATTCTTCCACCTCCACCTCCACCGCCATCGTTGCCGGTAGCTACCTCTGCCGCCGCCGTCGTTGTCACCGACAGCCGCAGCCACCAAATCGGGTTGCCAACACCGCTTCTGCCGCCGTCGTCACCAGCTACAGCGGCCACCAAATCAGGCTGCAGATCAACCGCCACCTCTACTGCCACCGCCACCACCGGATCGGGCTGCCAACGTCGGCCGCCACCGTCGTTGCTAGTAGCCACCTCGTAGTCGCCCACGCCATATTGCCCCATTGCTCCGATGCCGCCGTCGTTGTCACCGGCCGTCGTGACCACCAGATCGGAACTATGCCACCAACGCCAGTCGTCGTTGTCCCCGGCCACCACGACCCACCAGATCATTGGCCATCGGCTGCTGAACCCGCACGCCTTATGCAAATAGAAATCGATCTAGGGTTTCTATAAAGTGTGTCGGTTTCCAAAAAATATCTCATGTTCTTCACGTCGATCTAACAACAGAACCATCCAGCGCAGCCTGTTAGACTTCGTTGCCTCGGTCGCCACGCCGTCCAGCGCTGCCTACCGATGGTTTCTACTCCATCAGCTGCGATCTCATTATCGGGAACAAAACTCCATAGGACGAACTACAGGTTATGGTCTTCACTTATGAAGATCACGCTCAATGGTCTCCACCTCTGGGAGCATGTCAGTGGTGCACGACCTTGTCTGCCATCGCCGGTTCAGTCTCCTACTAGGCAACCTACTTCTGCACCTAACAGGAGATGAAGCCACCAAGGAGAAGGCAGAGGCTACTACTGCTATTGCTGACGCTGCTGATGAGGCCTTTCAGTATGCCATTGACACTTTCGAGCGTTGGTGTGCTGATGACGCCCGTGTTTGAGCCATCCTGGTGGTCAGCGTCGATGACTCCATCCAACCAAACATTGTTGGTCTGCGTTCTACTCATCAAATCCGGGAGAACTTGCGTAAGCGATACCAGTAAAGCAGTGATGCTCAGTTCTTTTCGCTTCAACATGAGTTGGAGATGCTTCGCCAGAAGGACCCCTCATCAGCGACTTACCAAGCCACAGCGGTCTACGGGGCGGTGGACAAACTTGCTTCTCCGCTTTGCCAAGAGTGTCATAAGGTGCAAAAGGCGGATCGTGGCCACCTTCGCCTTTATGACTTCGTCTCACTCTTTGCTCGAGCACAGTAAGGGCTCAGCTGGCCGCTTGCCTCGACCGACCGTCGCCAAGGCCCTTTCGGCGCTTCATCTTGAAGAGCTTGGGAGCGGGTTAGCGACCTGATCTGCCGCAGGCGTGCTTCTTGCCTATCTTCGACTACACCAACGGCCGCCCGACTATAGTCCACCGCCCAAGTTCTGTTTACGCCTGTTTCGCCGGCGGGGTTCAATGCATAAATTGCAAGAACTCCGGACACGACTACAAGCATTGTGCAGTGCGAAAAAAACGGAATTAGGGGCGTGGGAGTGGACAATCCAGGGGTAGGGAGGCCCTTCCTCTATGGGAGAACAGATCAGCACGTCAGGTTCTCAGCGAGGTGACTATTCGAGCTCACGAGCTCTTCTTGACAACTCTCACGACTCAACGAGTTCATCGGTCTAGCTCAGACATCTCCAGGTACTTCTTGGGTTCTTGACTCTGGTATCTCTTTTCACATAACACTAGACTCCACATCTCTCACTTCAGTGTGACCTCATGTTTTTCCTATCTCCGTTCGATGACTAACGATATTACGTCTATCTCATTGTCGGTACTTTTGTCCATTGACTTTTCTATTCTAGTTGTTTCTCATGCCCCCAACTTACCATGCAGCTCCTCTCAGTAGGTCAGCTCACTGATCTTGGTTCCAGGGTTGGTTTTAACTCTCTCCTGTTTCGTCTAGGATCAACAGACAGGGACGATACTTGGGACTGGCCGGCGCCGTAGAGATCGTTAGGGTCAGTACATCCTTGACCGCCTTTATCTTTCGTCTACTTCAATTGCTCCTATCACCTCTACGTCTACCTCCACTGCCATTGTTGTTACCACCTTTGAAGCTTTTGCGCGGTGGCATCACTGTTTAGGTCACTTGTGTGGGTCCCACCTTTCTTCGGACCTGTTCATATTGGCTTTTGCTGATAGCTTTTGGCTGTGGCTGATGAATAGTAGTGGCTGAAAGAAGTGGCTGATAGAAGCGCTGATGAATAGTAATGGCTGATGAATAGTATATTATGTAAGAAAGACGGTGTAACGAAAGACATTACAACATTCGGACCGCCATGCGACTTACATAATTGTAATATAATAAAATACAAAGTACGTTACAATATGTGAATGTGAAAAGTAGTGGTTAATGAATAGTAGCGGTTGATAGAAATGGCTTATAGAAGCTGGGGCATTCGTATTGGCTTCTGCTTCTGGAAGTAGAAGCCAACATGAACAGACCCGATTCATTATTTCGTCAAGGTGTTCTTGGACGTGTTACTGTTGATGCGACCATGTTTTATCAGGGTTGTAAGCTGAGCAAAAAGCTACAACTTTCTTATCATTCTACTGAATCATTGTCTTCTCATCCTTTTGATTTAGTTCATTCGGACATATAGGGACCTATGCCTATTATCTAAAGTTTTATGTGATTTTCATTGATGATTATTCCCTTTTACATGGCTTTTCCCTATGTCTAATCGTGGTCAGTTTCTTGCGATCTATCGTAGCTTTGCAACGATAGTTCGTACTCAGTTTGATTCTTCCATCCATATTTTTCACTGTGATTCTGCTGGCGAATACTGTTATGGCGTTTTTAGACAGCTTTTAGGCAGTTTCTTTCTGAGCAGAGCACTCTTTACCAATCTTCTTGTCCTGGTACATGTGCTTAAGAGTGGGGCTGCTAAGCATAAACACCGTCATCTGATTGAGATTGCCCGCACGTTTTTTCTTGCCTCTCACGTTCCACCACAGTTCTGGGCTCAGCCTGTTTCTACGGCTACATATCTCATCAATATGCAGTCTTTCACTGCTCTTAAGGGTGTCAATCTTATAGAGCGTCTGTACTCTCGAGCCCCCAGTACACTCCTTCGTATTTTTCTGCTGCACCTATTTTGTCCTGTTGCAGCCTTGTGAGTGCACCAAACTGTCGGCTCAGTCAGTTGAGTGGTGTTTTTTGGTTATAACTCTGAGCATAAAGGTTATCGTTGCTATGATCATTATGCTCGATGGCTCAGAATCCTAGAGACGTTGTATTCGATGAATCTCAACCTTTCTTCTATCGAGATTGGCCTCATCATGTTTCCACCGTTGGGACGATCTAATGGTTCTCTTTCTGACTATTCACTCATTTCTCCACTATCACAGTCTTCCCCTAGTTTATCCCCAATGATTCCTTCTGTACCCTCCTTCTGTGTTGATCTCATATAGCACCACCTCTTAGTCCTTGCGACACCACAGTCTCGGTTCTTTGTTGCTCACTACTCCAAGCATCCTCGTCCTCCACCAGCCTTCTCTCTTGGTATTTTACCGACACCTTCATCTAACTCCTGATAATGCTCGTTACACCCTCATGACCGAACATCGCTTCAACCTCCCTCCTGATCGTCTTGGCTTTACTCCGACTGGCTCATGCTCTCTGTCACTAAGCCTAATTCTTATCATGAGGCTGCTCTTCATTGAGTGGCAGCTCGCTATGGCAGATGAGCTTGATGCTCTTCGGCGTATGAGGACTTGGGATATTGTACCGATACCTGTGCATGCTCGCCCTATCACGAGCAGAAGTACAGTCATGACAATGATGAGACTTTTGCCCCTGTTGCTTATATGATCATTGTTCCCACTTGTTGCGGTTGCTTCTGTTCATCGGTGATCTATCTCTATTGGATGTTAAGAATGTCTTTCTTAATTATGTTTTGCATGATATCTATATACAGCCACCACCTGGGTATTCTATTCCAGATGGGCACGTCTGTCGTCTCTGTTGTGCTCTTTATGGTCTCAAACAAACTCTTCATGCCTAGTTTGCGTGTTTCACCTCGGTGATTACTGCTATCAGTTTCATTGTCAATTCCCACGACCCTACTCTTTTTGTCCATGTCTCACCTCGGGGTAGGGCACTGCTTCTTCTGTATGTGGATGACATGCTCATCACTGGTGATGATTCCTTGTTCATCACGTATGTGAAGAAGCATCTCAGTGAGCAATTTCTGATGACTGATCTTGGTTCTTTTACGTACTTTCTTGTGATTGAGGTCGCTTCCACGTCTGAGGGCTACTAGTTCTCCAAGCGAAGTATGTCTAAAATATTCTTGATCATTCTGGTCTGACTAACACTCGCACTGCTGAGACTCCCATGGAGCTATCCCTTAAGTTTCGTGCCATCGATGGTGATTTTCTTGAGGATTTTACTCGATATCACCATCTTGTTGGGTCTGGTGTATTTTGTGAGCACTCGCTCTGTTATTGCTCATGCTATTCATATCTTGAATCAGTTCATGACTCGTCTTACCCACCTTCACTAAAGTCATCTCCTTCGTGTTCTTCGCTACTTTCGTAGGACTATCTCTCGTTGTTTGTTTTTCTTAGCCCCAACTCACTATGGCTTCAGATGTACACCGATGCGACCTAGGCTAGTGATCCTTCTAATCATTGTTCTCTTTATGCTTATTGTGTTTTTCTTGGCTCCTCTCTACTTACCTGGAAGACAAAGAAACAAACTACAATTTCTCGTTCTTGTGTTGAGGCTGAGTTGAGATGGCAGCAATGACGGCAGAAGTTACTTGATTGAGGTGACTACTTGCAGATTTTGGAGTGCTTGTGATGGAACCATGACTCTTTTCCGACAATACGGATGCTATAAGTATGGCCCGTGACCTAGTGAAGTATGAGTTCACCAAACACATTGGTGTAGATGCTTCATACACCCTCAGAGTTACAGATTGCTGACTTCTTCACGAAACCATAGACTAGGGTGCAACATTTACATTTTCTCTTCAAACTCAATGTGTGTGACCAACCATGAGTTCGAGGTGGTGTTAGAGTAGGCATATCTCTTTTGTATTTACTTATATGTGTAGAGTTTTCTTTACATAGTCCCTTGTATTCTATATACATTGCTCACTGGGCCTCGTGAATATACATGCAATATTCATAGCAATATCTTCCAATAAATTCCTTTTCATCTGTTCTATTCAACAATTGTTGTTCCTAAATCATTTCTTTCCTACTGCCCAAAAAAGGGAATGATTATTCCATGTACTAAATCGACACAAGTTTCTCAGCACCTTCCTCATATACTCATCGCAATAGATGTAGTACCGAACTACTTCAAAGTTAACATTATCTAGGATTTTTATCTATATTTATAATGATACAATACAGTGAGCTAAAACAATATTTGTAAACCATACAGGATAATTGAGCCATAAAGTCACAAACCTCATGAACAGCAACTTTCACGGCACTCCTCCAATTTTGGGGTTCAGCAGTTACTGTAAGAGTGGTGACCGTGCATCCTTCCCTTCCTGAGTCACTGTGATCCAGCTCAACAGATGTAAAGGGAGGATTTGAGCTCTGCATAAAATACCAGCTTTAAAAGACAGGGAAAACACTTCATTCAGTTGGAACTAGAAACTATAAACATGTAACTACCTAATATATACTTATTTCCTGGTAAAAGACAGAATGATATCCTAACATAGTAACCTGTGCAAATTCTTCACTGGAAGAACCTGAACATCCTAAGGACTCATGCTTCAAGCCATCCAGTAGCCATCCAGTACAATGCATTACTGAATAGCTAATTAGTTTAACCAAAAGACCAAAAACAAGTATGGATTTTCGTGTGAGAATATCATATTATGTGAATACACATGCTGTGGTAGGAAGCTGCCAACATATCTGTCTGTTCAAAATATACAAACAATCTGCAAGAAAAATATATGCATAGATAGAAAAGAATGTGAAGCACTTGAACTAATCTGATGCAACAAGCGAAAGAAGGGAAGAACATGTATGGGATTTCAAAACAGTATCCCACAAGGCATTGGACCACAAATTTGATTCAAAATCACAGACCTTGTATCTTGTATTGATTCGAAAATGTAGGGCAGATAAGAATATCCGTTTCATCAGGACACTGCGCAGGTCTTTATATGTCTGAACTTGGCTAACAGGTATCTGTCCGAAAATGAAAAGCAATAGTCAGTCATATGCAAATGATGCATGATTAAGAAACTTCACCAAGATAAGCAGTAAGGTAGTTGAACAAGCCATCCTATTCAAATGTCTTAAAAGAGGATCATATTCAGCGCACTATTGTTTACATGAGACGACAAATGTTACCAAAAAAAAGAAATGAAAAGGCTATCAAACCCTCCACACATTACAACAAAACGCTGGTCCGGTTTGTTTATCTAGTAAATATAATAACAGGAACTACAAATGAAACATTTGGTGTTAAAACTAAGGGCTTGTTCGTATTAGTTTTTGCTAATGGCTTTTGGTTGTCGCTGATGAATAATAGTGGCTAATGAATAGCAGTGACTAATAGAAGCGGCTGATGAATAGTAGTGGCTAATAAATAGTAGTGACTAATAGAAGTGGCTGCTGAATAGTAATGCATTACGTAAAAAAGACATGCAACAAAAGGCACTACAACATTCGAACAGTCATACAACTTACGGAATTATGACATAATAAAATACAAATTGCGTTACAACATATGAAAGCGCAAAACAGTAGTTGATACTTGATAGAAACGGCTTATAGAAGCTAGGGCGTTTGTATTGGTTTTGGTTTCTGCAAGCAGAAGCCAGATGTCAAAGTCAATATGAACGGGCCCTAAGCTACAAACACATAAGGCATAACTAAAGAATAAAGACTAGCAGACAACGAACATTGATCATACCTTGCAGAACATGTTGATAGAGAAACTCTGAATCAACTCATGTTGAAATATCGCTGGAGGCTTGGCATCCTGATCAACTCCAGGAAGAGACCACTTATGCTCTACAGGAGGTCTAACTGCCTGTCTTTCCCTTTTTATAGGCCTTATTTTATCAGTGGCAGGTGATCTTTCAGCAGTTAGGCTTGCAGCCAAGCCACCCGGTAGCTTTGGTGCAAAAAGGCTTGCCATGGCACCAAAGGGACTTGCAGTTGACATAGGGGCTGCTTTGTTTTCTGAAAGTGTATGTTCAAATACAGCCTGCGTTGCAATGGTCAGCTAACTAGCCTGCTACTTAATCCTATAAACAAATCAGCAAAACCATCAACAGCAACACTTAAAAGAGGATGTAACTTCTGATTACCTCTATTTCTCGCACTGCTCTGGGAATATCATCAATTTCTCCAACCAGGTACAAAGTGGCATTAGCAGGGTAATACCAGTGCTCATGGAATCTGCGGATCTTGTCAGGATCCCATTTCTGTATTTGCTCTTCAAGTCCAATAGGGAATCTTTTGCTCAGTTTGTTCTCTGAGTGCAAATGTTGCAACAACTACACCATAGGAACCACAATTAGTACAGAATGATAATGTCCTTAAATATTAGTTGATTCAGCATAAGTTCCAGGAGTATTAAAGATTATACGCCTTCTCAGAAGATGTCTCAAACGGTAAAACACTGGACAGCATAGAGGTTTTTACTTGCCTGGCAATCAACACGATACTCAATTGTGTTCATCATCTGGAGCTCTGAAAGAATTGCTCTTCTCTCTTTCTCAACACGAGATGAAGAAAACTTTGGATGAAAAGCTATCTGAAAGAAATAAATTGGCAGAACTTGGTTATATCTCTAATTAACAACACCAAGAGATTTGTCAAACAGAGTACTCAAATATTTTGATAGCATGCACCTAAAAGCATCAGCTACCAATTGAATATGCTTGCTGTTTCAAATATCCTTAACAAAATATGATAGACTAAAGTTGACACAGACTGTACTTACTCCAACCAACTGAACATGCTTGCTGTTTCAAATATCCTTAACAAAAAATGATAGCCAAAAGTTGACAGATAGCCTATAATTTCTCCAAATAGGACAGCCGTTAAGTAACATCTTACTTCATTCAATGCATCCAGCACAGAAGGGAGTAAGTCTTCACCATATTCCTGCCACATGAAAGACAAATTAATATGTGAAATCCTTAAATAATAAAAAAGGACATCTAATTTGAACCATCAGATTAAAAATATCTAAACATAAAGTGTTAATTGTTATTTGTTAAAGATACTTTATGCACAGAATATGATGATCAACAAATACATTTGCCAGTTCATTTTTATACAAGTCCTTGTCAAAGAAAATATGCAAACAAGAAAGCAAAGACAGCATTGAACAAACCACCAGTAGTTCATTTCCAATTCCAAAATGGACATTGAGAAAAGCAACAAAAGTAAGGACCTTTGTTTTAGTTGGAGAATGGATATGGAACACTGTATGGTGGAAGTCCGTATAAGCATTAGACCTTGCACCTGTCCCCAAAAGCTTCTCACGCTTTTTACTGCCAAGAAATGCAACATGTTCAATCATATGTGCAATTCCCTGCTCGTCCTCTTCCTCGTCAATTGATCCAACATGAACTTCCATGTGAGCCTCAAACCTGCAACCTAAAATAGTTAGAACCCTAATGGACATATTTGACACGTATATCAAAGAAATGTTTACTTGCTCCACATTTAGCACAAGGTTTAGCGTAATTCACTAGCATGAAGTAGGCACTGATTTAATATTTATTGCTGGATCCATATAGTGGTACACAATTTTTATGTTCAAGAACTCAAATCAACACTTTGTCCTAGTTCAATTGTTCAAAAAGGATTCACCTATAATCTTGTCAAGCGTCTATAAAATTGTGCAGAAATTAAAAAGGGAAAAGGAAAGCTACAATATTTACTGCTGGATCCATATACTTGCACACAATTTTGATGTTCAAAAACTCAAATCAACACTATGTAGTAGATCAGCTGTTCAAGGAATTCACCTATAATTTTGTGAAGTATCTTTAAAATTGCACTCAAATTTAAAAATAAAAGCCACCATAAATTGCTAGATCATTGGGAAATTAAGGCTGTGATTGTATGAAGGGCCCACTGAAAATTCAGTTGTCAAGAAGTTACCGTGACACATGTCATAGGTCATAACCACAAGTCCCCAGTATGCTAGGAAATCCAGCTAATAGCAGCAAATCATGTAGATACTTTTGTTCTAACAGCAGAAGATTATGAAAGTACTTCACCGAAAGTGTAATAGATGGAGGTAAAAAGAAGTTTCCTTTCCTCACCTGTTTGTTGGTACTTTGTTTGGTAAAATAAGATATCTGAGGCCATTCTTCAATTGGCCCCGGATTAGCTTTGGAAGGGAAGGAAGCAGAGTGTTAAGGAAATCTTCAAGCTCCTCCTTTGTAATCGCGTGATCAAGATAAGGCTTATCAAGAGCGGTTTCAGACCATGTTGGACTTGCAACATGTGGTTCATCAGGTCCAGCAGCATGCAATATATGACTATGCCTGACCTGGAAATCAGCAAAGAATTCAATCAGAAAATGGTATTCCACAGAACCTTTAGAACATGAAAAAGGGAAGTTGTGGATTATGAGATCACATTATATAATGCAATGCTATGTAAACCTTTTATTTATTTTTGAGTAAAATACGTTGTGGCCCCTAAACTTGTCACGTTGGATCATTTAGGTTCCCAAACTTTGAAACTGCAGATTCATGTACCTAAACTTATTTAAGTGGATAACTGCAGATCCCAAGGACGATTTACTAGCTTGACCGTTGACGTGTAGCCTTGATCAATGCCAGCGTGGTGTGGGGATCACGTGCGTCTCCACCACTCGCTCTCTCCGTCTCCTCCTCCACCATGCCCACCTCCCTCCTCCCCAAGCTTCCTTCCTACCACCGCCTCGCCTCCCACCCCCCAGCTACTCCACCGCCGCTACAATTTCGAGCCGCTACTCGCCTACCTCTCCTCCCCCTCCACCGCCGCATCCCTCACGTCGTTGTCCCCACCGGCCTACGTGCTAGCCCCAGAGCATTGGCGACGATGACCGGATCCAGTGGATCTCCTCGCTCATCGGCAGTCGCATGCGAGAAAGATGACTAGATCTGGTCAGCGATGACGACGAGCTCCATATCCGGCGGTTGAAGGTGTGGGATCCAACGGTTGCACTTCCACCGCATAGCTCAAATCCGGTCGGCCGTCGAGGAGGAGAAAGATGGTGGTGGAGGGGTCGGGGATGAGCGGATCCGACGACAATGGTGACGGGGATTCTGGCGTGGACGAAGACGACCGCCGCCAGAGAGGAGGAAGATGATGGTGGAGGGGTCGGGGACAACCAGATTCGGCGACAGGGATGCCAACGTGGAGGAACACGAGGTAAGGGAATGCAAAGGATCGCAACTATAGGGGATTAAATGGCCACACGTGATCTCCACGCCACGCTGGCATCGATCAAGGATCAAGGCTACACGTCAGTGGTCGAGCTAGTGAATCGTCCTTGGGATCTACAGTGACCCAATTAAACAAGTTTAAGTACATAAATCTGCAGTTTCAAAGTTTAGGGACCTAAGTGATCTAACTTGATAAGTTTAGAAACCTATAGTGTAATTTACTCTTTATTTTTTAATAACAAAACTAAAGCATTGGCACTTCCAATAAATAGGAATAAACGTATCAGAACAAACAGATGAAATAACAGTTTTCCAAACACGAAAATAATGGTTCATACATTACATGATAGCAGTGCACTCTCAAGATGCTCACAAGACAATGAAAACTATCCTTGCAGAATGCTGCTTGGTATAATGACTTACAGTACACAACCTCTCATCAACTTCAAAATTCGATGTTCATTCAACAATTAGCTTGCTGTCTATTCAAAAACCGACATGCAACTGCTCCCTTGCAGAATGTTGCTTGGTAATTGATTTGCAGTACAAGACTTCCCATTAGCTTCAAAATTTGAAGTTCAACAATTACCTTGCAATCTACTCAAAAAACAAACATGCTAACTTCTCCCATATTAGACTTCTATAGATGTGGGGGAACACTTCAATTAAAAAAATGCAAGCAGCACTTGCATTAAACAATTGTACTGATGGTCAATCCATATTTATTGTACTGATCCTATAGCCCGCGCATTACTTGCGCCATTAAACAAGCAACCGAACAAAACCCAACAATGGAAGCAAGGAACCAAACACATTTTCCAGCACAGTCATCACATCCAATCCGATTAAGAAAACCAATTCCCTAATCTATCAACTCAGATGAATTATAGATGGGGGCATTATAGATGAAATGAACCTTAGCCCCGCTCAACCGGCCGTGTAGCGATAACACCGAGGTGTGCGGGAGCGCGCACGGAGAGAACCTCACGAGCCCCGGCCTCCCCCGCCTCCGGCTCTTCGGGAAGCACGAGAGGCACCCGTCCCTCTCCTCGACGAAACTCCCAATCGCCGACGCCGTGCCGAGCCCTTGCGCCCGCTTCCTCAACCTGCAGGCACACGTACACCGACACGAATCAGTCGCGGCCAATTCGCGGAACCCGATGAACCCAAACAAGCGGTAGGCTCAGCAGCCAGTACTCACCTGGGCGAGAGGGCGCGGCGGTGGGTGCAGCGGAGGGGGTTGGCCGGGGCGGCGATGGCGGACCGGCGGACGGCGAGGGAGGACCGGCGCGCGGCGGTGGCGGGCGGGCGGAAGGCGAGGAGGACCGGAGCACGGCGGCGGTGGCTAAGGGGAGGCCGGGGGCGAGGCGAGGCGGCGCGGCGGCCGCGACGGGAGGGGAGGCGAAGGAGGCCATGGAGTATTAGGGTGGGAAAGCGGAGGGGGAAGGATAGGAGAGCGAGAATTTTGGTCAAAAATGGCACTGTAGATCATAGAATACCAAATCTAGCCTCTAAACCAGTACAATGTCATTTTTAGCCTTCTTCTGCAACGATTTTCTGACGATGACACATAGCAATCGACCACACGAGAGCGAGATCATGCGGTCCCCGACTGCACAACTACTGTTCACCGGGATATCATGTGGTCGGGGAGCGCACGATGTATGTGTAGTCTTTTTTTGGTTTAGCTGTTGCATGCGTTTGTGTGCTTGTAATGAGGTTTAAATTTTGTATTTTTATGTGGAGAAGAGTTTATTTAGTTGTGCAAATTTTTTGTAATTATAAATATTACGAATATTCATGTGTAATTTATTTTTGTGTGGAGTATACAGCAATTTTGTAATATAGAAGAGGAGGTGCAAAATATTATGAAATATATTTTGAAAACTCCTTACGCCGTGTAGATGATACATGTAGGAAATTTTTTTTAGGTTATTATTTTTTCGAAATAAAATGGCAGACAATATAGGTAGGTTTGTCCATTTGCAATTTTCGTAGGTTTGCAATGGTACGATCGCCGTGAGTTGTTATAGTGCGGGTAATTTTTGGAAAAAAATTGTAGGGACGATTGAGCCCTGAATGACTTGTACGTATGGAGGTAATTTATAGTGCGGTGTAATGGTTGATCCGTTTGCATTTTTCGCATATTGTGAATGGTAAAAAATATGTTCGATTCGCAATATCATTTTGCGATTATGGTACGTTGTTGTAGTGCAAGAAATGTCATGAAATCTTTTATGTGGACGACTATGATAGGAATGACCGGTAAGTAAGAAGGAAGTGATATTGAGCACGTGAAGAATTGAATGCAAAAAGACGACGATATTTTATGTTGCTAATTAAAATAGATTTCATAATAAACTTGGGAAAAACATGACTCACAGGATTTGGTTACATGCATAAAAATCAGCATGATGCACGATACAACAAACCAAAGTAGCCGTACGATATATATGCGCTTTGTTGATATGGAAATAAATTAGACATTCAGGGGAGTGGTGCGGAATAGTCCGACCTACTGCGTAGACCTGGGCCATTTTCCCTTTCTTACGAGCTCGGCGTTGAAATCCTCGGATGTCTCTTTCGCCTTTGCTGACATTTCTCTTTTTTTCTCACGCTCCCTATCGCGAGCCTCGCACTCCCTGCGCGTGCACACCTCGAGATGAGTTTTTATCTCCCGACATATACGCTCAGTTTGCTCGTCTTGGCGGCGCTCCTCCTCGCAGATCCTGCATGCCCCTTTGTCGTTCCACTCCTCATTGTCCAGAGTTCACTGGTCATGTGGGTGGATCTCTAGGTCGATCCACTTGCGGTAGGCACATAGCGGCTCCGGGGATTATGGGTAGACGAGAGAGTTTGTTATTGCGTACTTTTAATTAGAAATAGTAGGGGTAACACATTGTAAGTGGTCCTTATCGGCTGCCGATAGCTGATCGTGTCGAAACAGTGGTCAGGATACTCACAAGAGTAGTTCGCACAACCCTAGCAACGCATGCCTAGGTTGAGGCGCGGCTTAGAATTGAAATTTTTGCATGGGTCTCTGCACCAGCAGAGAAGCGGCGTCTCGCCCTCGGAGGGTATTGTGGCGAACATTCAGTTGGAACGTTTAGTATGGATATGCTCCTACGGGGCGTCGTTAGGGGGTGTGACCTTCTAGCATGCTCTACTTGCTCAGCCTGGGCCGCTGCAGCCCTTGCTTGTTCATTGTGGGCGACAGCAGACCTTGCTAGGTCACGGGTCTTCTCCCATTGCTTCATCATCTTTTCCTATTGTTTCTTTTGCCTCTTGCCCATATCGACGTGGAGAAATAAGATACGGTATAGTGTTTGGTTGTGTAGTGTTCCCTCGCAAATATATTCCATCTCATTTTATAAGCCAAAGGGTTGGCATGGTGAGAGTTATTTCATGTCAGTGTGAAGAGCTGCCCCTTTGGTCTTATCACCGCAGAAGTGCCCAATTTGGTCTTGTCACTGCGCAAAGTTGCTCCCTTTGTCTTGTCACTGTGTAAAACTGCCCCTTTGGTCTTGTCACTGCGCATAACTGCCCACTTTAGTCTTATCACTACGCAAAGCTGCCCCTTTTATCTTTTCACTGAGTAAAGCTGCACTATTTGGTCCTGTCGCTACGCAAAGCTGCCCCTTTGGTCTTGTCACTAGGCAAAGCTGCCCCTTAGGTCTTGTCCCTGCACAAAGCTGCCCCTTTTGTCTTGTCACTGAGTAAAGTTGCACCATTTGGTCTTGTCACTGCGCAAAGTTGCCCCCTTTGGTCTTGTCACTACGCAAAGCTGCCCCTTTTATCTTGTCACTGCGTAATGTTGTCCCTTTGGTCTTGTCTCTGCGCAAAGTTGCACCCTTTGGTCTTGTCACTACGTATCCTGTTTGGTGTAGCCACTTAGCCTGTAAGTTGTCTCGTTTGTTATAAAATGCACGGCGCACACCATGAAAGTAGGAGCAGTGGACCGTGTGAATCTAACGAAGAAGTTCCTTCTTCATCGTGCAGTACCATACAATGGTGGACACCGATGGGCCAGTTGGAGCGGGGTCACCGAAGTAAGACCTTCCCGTGGAAAGGAGGGAGGATTTCGGCCTAACTACCACTTGATACCAAATAGACATTGTCAACCAGTATGGCTGAAATGCAGACACAAGGAGGATGTGGTCGTGTAGGTTGTGGAAGGCCATTGCGATGGCGAGCAACGTTTGTTCCGATGCCCACACTCCAAGGTAGAAATTGCCGATACTATATTTTTCCTTACTGGTAATATAGCATCCATGTTAACCGTCCTTTGCAGCAGATGGCGAACTGTGACTTCGTCCGCTGGATCGATCCTCCGCATGAACGCTATATTGCGATGTATGTGGATACGTTATGGGAGCGAATCTCAGAGTTGAAGGTGAGAATCGACACTCTCAATGAGGAGAACAATGACATCCGTGAACAGATGCAGCGCGAGAGGGGCAACGAGGAGGTCGTCAACATAGGAAGTTTGTATGATCACACATGCTGCTATGTGAACTCTAGCTATATATGTGCCTGCCACTACAACAACGGCCAGTCATGTCCAAGGCAGACCCCTCTGGAACATCTCATGTGGGTAGCGCGAGGCACCTTCTACCAGTAGGCACACTTTGTATGGTGTAGGCTCGAGAGAATGATTAACTTAATGTTGTGTGCTATTTTTTTATAGTGTTCAATGTTGTGTTGAAGGTGTAGAGCTGCGAGTGTTGTTTTCATTCGTGTTGTTACCTATACTACTTTCTATGATTGATGTATGTGCAATGCACGTGTTGTTTGCTATCGTCAGTGCATAACGTCGTCTCATTTGGTGTTCTCAGTGCGTAAGGCCGCCCCCCCATTTAGCCTATAAGAGGAACCATTCCTTACCCACTCCCCTTGCATTGGTCTCCCTCACCTCGTGAATTTTTTGTTCGCAGTCTATGTACCTTGCTTTGGTTCTCACTCCCGGATGTCGATATGAGTCAATTGAGCTCCTCTTCGTCAGCACCTGCGGTGATTTGCTCGAAATACAACACGCTTATGAGACGTAAGACCTCACAAACGGCCGCGAATCCTGGACGACACTACTACAAGTGCCCCTTTCACTCGGTGAGTCAACTTGATCCGGGTTAGTTCAAATCGTGCAAGTATGTTACGAAATCTTCTTCTCATGGAATTGCAGGAAGGGCCAGGCGGCTGCCGATTCTGGGTGTGGGAGGATAAGATGGCCAGTAGGCCTGGCATTGTTCCGCATGAGAGAGTTGTCATGGGGGGTAGCGACGCTTGGAGATGCGGCATCGTTTCGATAGACTCGAGTGGAAGATTAATTTAATGTTATGTGCAATTTTCTTTCTTGTGTTTATTGTTATCGTGAAACTGTAGTGCTTGAAGTGTTGTTTTCATTCACGTTGGTCCGTGCGCTGCTTTGTATCATATGTGTACGTACTCATCATATTTGAATGATGCTTTTTGATTGGTAAAAGAATTTCCACAAGGTGGTGTGGATATGCATTACACATACGTACATTGTACAAATGATTGCAGGAAACCATGAAATGTTGCAAAAGCTAAAATACACAAACTCATTGTGCATCTGGCCGTCGCCTTCTCTGACGGCTTATGTGATCCTCTGAGAAGGTGAACCTACGAGGGGGTGCACTGCGTCTCGAAGGTCGTACTGCGAGGCGTGCGTCCAAGGCGGTGTTGTGTACAACTCCGTGGAGAGTTGCGACGGATGGTTGAAAATGGAGCTCAGCCATTCGGTCGAAGAGAGGTGTACATCCTGCTCAGATGGTACAATTGAATTAGGCCATGGGCAGCAATGTTTGTAATGCATAGTACTATCACAAGACATTTAATTGGGTAGTCTGAAACGCAGATGACCCACCTTGACTTTCGTGGCCGAGTTGCTCCGTGCAAACCTGCACTTTTAGAGATGTGATGAGATGGTATTGAAATACACATGTTTTGTTTACTACATTATTGCATACCGGTGTATGCGATTGTCCGAATGAAGATCCCATAGGGAAATCGCACATGTGCTCCTGCGCGATGTATTCTTGGTAGGTCTGCCCGAACCACCGTGCCGCTCTTGCAGGCCGGATTGAACGCCATGCGTGAACATGGGCAATGCCACCTCCGGTTGCTACAGCGAGTCAGGGTCGCTGTCAGGAGAGAGCTCCCATCAGCCTAGCGAGAATGTTCGGTCTGCCGCCACCCTCCGTGACGACGATGGTTGTAGCAAGGTGCTATCCTATCACAAGTGTTGCAAGAAAAAGTTGTAGTTAGAGATAAATAGCAATCAAGTGGATGAAAAAATAGTTGGCAAATGTCATACCGCCGGGCCGAGGTGCATGGAGGACGATCAAGCGTAGTTGGGACGGCTGCTCGATTGCGATGGACGTGTGGATGATGGTGCTGTGGGCGGTGCTGATGAGGGTGATGCTGCATGCTGTCCTCTGTGACCGCGTCGTACAATGGTGTCGTCTCTGTGCCGACCACAACCGATGGCCCTGATCGCAAACCTTACGTCATCGAAGATTTTGTGCATTGAAGCTAACAGTCGATCAATGGAGTTGGCCCTCCCACGCTGGAGAGCTGGCGACCTCATCGTGGATACGATGTAGGCGGTCGTACTGCAGGTAAACAAAGAATGAGTTAAAATGCATTGTTGCACAGGGTATACTCAATGTTGTCTCGTCTTAGTCTCGTCGTGTTTGTCTTTCGCTCGATGACACCGGACCGCCTGCAATGACCTCATGCATGACCTCTCTAGGACGGTGTGGGGGCAGGCCCAATAAACCTGCCGCGGGTGCGTGAAACGTACCACACTAGGTACGTAGTGTATATGTCGAGATCATATGGCCGAGGCTCGTCTACAACCTCCGTGTTCGCCCAGTCACGCCACATGTCCGTCCACGGTTGCTGTGTGCCCCTCTAGCCATCATTTCGTCGCTCTCTTCTCGTTTGCCTGCAAGTTAATAAACACATTACACAATTAGTACTACAACACATTAGTACATTAAGTAAAGTTACCGTGTAATGAAGTACTCGTGGGTCTTCGCTGCAAGTGGCCGTCCTGGTAGGGGCGGCACCTGCTGGTACAGGCCAAACTGCCTCATGACTCGCTACGGGCTATACGGCTCGACGAAGAAGGAGAAGACAAGGTGGCAGGTCGTCAACCAGTACATGTGGTCTTGGTGACACTGAGATGACAACCCGTGGGGGCCCGTGTTCGCAATGAACTATGGACTCTATGGCCACCAAACTATCTCGCCCTCGTGAAGAATCTCGAACTGGTTATGGAACTTCAAGTATACACGCCTCAGTCTCTCCTTGGCCCACCATAGTTGAGCATGTGTCCAACGTGTCCCCATTGTCGGCCCATGAACGGGGTCGTCGCCATCACCCTCGTCGTATAACTCTGGATTGAAATCGAAAGGGTGCACGACACTGCCAAAGTACGGCGTCCCAGCGGAAGTGCTCCCATGACCACAACTGTAGGAGGATGTAGCACACCACAATTGTGATATGGTAAGGATACGACAGTAATGGATAGACATTTTACACGACAGATCAGGACAGAAATAGCACAATCCAAAACTTAGGTGTCCGCATAGATGCATTTCGTGATGAGCAGTTTAGTACCGTTGGCCCAAGCTCCTACTACGAGCTTGTAGAGGAAATTTGGGAGCTCGATTATATAATCTTCAATATCCCTCTATGTCGGTGCCATTGGGTCCAACTCCCACAAGGTGTAAAGGTCGACAAGTACGGCGTCACTACCATGGACCTCGAACTCGTAGGATTCAAAGATAAACCATTCGTACTCACGAGGCAGCTGTTCAAGTTTTTTTTATGTAACCGGTCCGACAAATAAGAAGCGCCACATAGTTCTTCATGGAAAAAGAAAGATTGTCGATGTTGAGAATGCCGTGGATGAGGAAGAGTATAATCAATTTAATGAGTTGCCTCCATTCGGAGACAGCATCAGGCTCGAGAAAGAATGAAGCGATGAAGCAAGCTATATGCTTGTCGACCATCATAAAGAGCTTTATTTAAAAGCAAATAGCCGAGTGTAATGATCTCACACGATGAACACCTATTTACAAATTATTCCAATGTAATTATGAGAAACTTGACATGTAATTAGGAAATTATTCCATTGTAATTGATTTAGTAATTAAAAAATACTTACATATGCGATTGTATATGCTTGCTTGTTTTCATAGGGCATGGCTAGCACTTCCTGATGCTAGCCGAAAAATAGGATTTGTTGTACTATCATAGACGGTTCCATAATATAACCGTCTATGATACCAACATCACATGATGTGGTTTATGGAATCGTCTGTGATGTTGCTTATATCATCGATGGTTCTATTATGGAACCGCCTGTGATGTGGTTTATAACATGACGGTCGTATTGTCGAATTGTCTGTGATATTAACATCATAGACGGTTCTTTAATGGAACCGTCTGTGATAGTTCTGTCTATAAGTAGGGCTCCACTAGGGTGCCCCTGTTGCCCATCTACCGCCACCTGCTCCCCAATCTCCACCTCACACGCTCCCCAATCTCCACCTCACCGACGTAGATCTTCCCAAGCCTCGTGACCGACCTCTTCTTCCCCAAGCACCGCCTCCCGTCCTTGCCTCCTCACGTAAATTCTCTGCGGACAGCCTCCCTGTGTCTCCGTCTAACCAGTAAATACATCAGAAAACATCCTTAACCTTCATTTGTATTATTGCACTTCAAAATTTGATACATGGTTTTACAATTGATTTCACAAACTACTTGCAAATTTTAATAATACCAATATAAATAGCTATTGAAACTAAATTAAGGCATATCATTTTCTATGAGAGGTAGAAATTCCCACGGATAACCTAAAAAACCCTACAAATTATCATGTTAATCAAGCAAAAAATAGGGTTTGCACTATTGAAATTGTGGAGCTTGATTTTAATTGTGCAAATTAGTCAAGTAAAAAAGGGTTTGCACTATTGAAATTCTTATGAAATCAATGCAAAGATGAAAGCTTTAAGGGAAGAAGAAATCGATTTAAACTAGTACTAATATCACAGACGGTTCTTTTAAACAGAGATGCCGCCGTTGTCGTCGATGTCGCTGATTGGGTCTGACGCTCCGAAGACTGGAGTAACTAAGCAGGGCAGAGGAGTATCTAAAATGTCAGTGGACCGAATGACCATCACGGAGGTCTCTCCGGATGGGGCCCCTCTGCAACCAAAGAAAGCAGCTGCAGCATTTTGGATTACCTGTGAGATAATTGGAAGAGAACGGGTCCCCATCATCGTAGAAAATGGAAAAGGTTTGATAGAAAACGAGATAAATGTGTTGTCGACGAAAATTTCAAACTCGTTCGAGATCCCAGCAGAAGTCCAGGAACATGTGCAACGGCATGCGCTCCTCGCGATGGAAAAAGTTGGAAGACCTTTAAGAGTACACTTGTCACACAATACATGACCAAGGATCGCACACCCTTTATGAGGTGTCCTTTCGTGTCACCGAAACATGGAAGGCCTTTGTGCGGATGAAGACGACGACCGAATTTCAACAGGAAAGTGCGGGGCACAAGGCTATCCAGGCACAAAACACTCACCCCCACAGACTTGGCACTGCTGGGTACGCGGGTGAAATCCCGTAATGGAGGATGGAGGTTGAGGTCATAATCCGATCGAAAGCCTCCCCACCATTTGCTGGGATCACAAACGAGCACACCCGAAACTGGTTAACAGCAAGGTCATCAACCACGTCATCGGGCGTCGTCTCTTTCGAAAACCCTACAGACGAGGAAGTGTATAAACGCTGGTAAGATATGTTAAACTACGTACATGTTAGTAGGTCCATAACTTCATGGGGTCTAACATCACATGATTGCCTATTGCAGAAAACATTGATTACCGAATCTTTCGAAAACTCCTTCCAAGTAGCCAGGGGTGGGATATACTGTCCACGGCCCTGAGAAACAAGGAGCACCCAGATCGCACGTGAGGCCTAAGGGTTTACTTATCTTAGAGGCACAGATTCCTAAACGACTCCGAGGCGTATAGGAGTAGGAAGAGATCCAAAGCCGAGCATAAGGAAAGTATGAAACAGGATTGATGCGAAACTCGAGGACATTACTGCCTCACTTCGAGGAGAGATAGATGCATTGAAGAAAAAACTGAGAGAAGTTCGTAACCAGTCATAGGCCACCCCCGTTGTTACGGTACCTAGTCCCCCTCAATGTCGGAGTAGCTGTGCGTCCGAGCCACTTTCTGAACATAGCGATGCAGTCCCTTGATATAAATGAAGTCGCTACAGTGTGTACTATAATTAATTTATAGATCTTGTTTAAAAAAACACTCCAATTAAAAACTACTTACTATATAAAAATTAAAAATAGTTTTTAAAAACTGAAAAGAAGATACCCGTATACGTGTGTACATGCAGTGAGGTGTGTATCATCCGACCTAATCTTTTTTTATTTTGAAAAAACTTATCATTCTCAAAAAAGAAAAGTATTCCAAATGCACATTTCATTAACACCTCCCAATGCCGGGCTCCATGTCTCGCTCAGCCCAACAGGACACAGAGCCGTCCACCTCACGCTGCTGCCCTCTCCGCCAACCTCCCCACACATCGGCCAAACCCCGCCGCTACAAATCACACTCCCATTCCAACCCAAATCGCCCAACCATCTAGGGCTCACGCCTCCCAAAGTCAAACCGGCGAGCATTTCCTCGTACACCTCGCCTCCATGGCCACCTCCGCCCTCGCCGCTCTCTCCGCCACCGCCACCGCGGCAGCGGGCAAGCGCCTCCTCCTCTCGTCCCCCTCCTCCCTCTCCTTCGCCTCCCGACGCCTCGCGGCCGCGGTCCCTCTCCGCGCCGGCCTCCTCCGCGCGCCGAGGAGGTCCGCCTCCGCGTCCGCGCCCCTGGCCGCGGCCACCATCGCGGTTGGCGACCGGCTCCCGGACGCCACGCTCGCCTACTTCGACTCCCCCGACGGCGAGCTGAAGACTGTGACGGTCCGCGACCTGACCGCCGGCAAGAAGGTGGTCCTGTTCGCGGTCCCGGGCGCGTTCACGCCCACCTGCACCCAGAAGCACCTCCCGGGGTTCGTGGCCAAGGCCAGGGAGCTCCGCGCCAAGGGGGTGGGCGCCGTGGCCTGCGTCTCCGTCAACGACGCGTTCGTGATGCGCGCGTGGAAGGAGAGCCTGGGCGTCGGCGACGAGGTGCTGCTGCTGTCGGACGGGAACGGGGAGCTGACGCGCGCCATGGGCGTGGAGCTGGACCTCTCGGACAAGCCGGCGGGGCTCGGCGTGCGGTCTCGCCGCTACGCGCTGCTGGCCGAGGACGGCGTCGTGAAGGTGCTCAACCTCGAGGAGGGCGGCGCGTTCACCAACAGCAGCGCCGAGGAGATGCTCAAGGCGCTCTGAATTGGTGATCCCTCGCCATGGTTCTTGCTTGGTTTGCCTCGCTTCCTTTTAAGTTTTTGCTTTCTGAATAATATGACAGTGGTGGCGGCGAGTACGAAGTAGTGCAGTGGAGCGTTGGGTTGTGCCGTCTTGATGCGAAGTTTCTAGCGAACATGGCAGCCCATGTTTGGCAACTTGGCATGGCATGGCGTGTCACTTTTTTGGGGTTCGAGATTCGCATCGTACGTGCAGTGCGTGTCGAGATGGTATGGATGTACGGCCGAATTCTTTTCAGCGAATGCTTTCCTAGCTTAAATAAATCTTAAATAGATATATGTGGCAGATTTTTCACCGTAGTTTTGAATTAACTTATCAGGTTAATGTTTTTGAAGTGACATATCTATTTAGTTTACTGCTATAAACGTTTACGTTAGAACTGAAAATTATAAACCGTAGGACAGGCAGCAGCATGGCTCCATTTTTATTGGAAAGTTCAGCCCGTGATGCGCAGCAGGGCTTAGAAGACGTTGTGATGGAGACTATGGTATGCACTACGATTAGCAAGTCGGGGATCGAGTGGCTGCTATCCTCTAAATTTACTCTTGCGCTGTAGTTTGCCTGGCTTCTGTTGTGCACACGTTTATCGTAAAGACGAACCATTGATGAAACCACAAAACTGCTCTAGACGCGCAGCAGTGGGTGACAGTGATATTGCCGGATCAAGGACTAGTTCGAAAATAGATAGTGCAGAGTTAGCAAATTCGGCAATAAGGTGCGTATTGGAAATGGACTCAGCGAAACATGTAGTAGTTTAGAAGGAGATAACATCCTTTTCTACATATTATCCGTTAAGATAGCATTGTTAGTTATTTCCTAATTATGATACATATTTCTTTATATACAATGTTTTCCATGTTGTCTTTCTAAAGAAATCCGTCGGTATTCCGCCAGCTACCACTCCACCATTGTGGTCATTACACATGGTCGTGTCATTCCTATGCCTGAAAAGATTCTACGGCACGACTTAGCCAAGGTGTTTGGGAGTTATTAGTACAATAGGTGATTTCTGTAGACCTTAATCCTTATGCTAATCACATGAAACTGCTAGTCTAATACTAGAACACCTAGAGGGTCATTAGATTAGAGAAAGACTTACGGTCGCCGATAAACGCCATTTGAGCGAAGACCTCGTGCTGCGTGATGCGGGCGTGGGGACAGTCGATGCGAGATGGGATGTCGCCGAGATGCAGGTGTCGGCCGGCGGAGTCCTGCGAGGGCGGCGGCGACCTTCCGTTGCTTAGCAAAGACGCAATAGATCGAGTCTTAGGGTTGTATGGAGTTTTGGCTCTCACGAGGAACGAGCGTCATCGAGGCGGGACTCCATCCTTTTATTTCTTGTTGTTGCAGCGGGGACCGTAACCAAAGCGGTTAGGCACCCCGTCGTAGCGAGAACGTGGGGTGAACCCACGTTTTCTCATCCATTTGTTTGGCCTAGATCAATATCAACATTCTCCCCTTGATCGTGGGCTAAACATCATAAGCCCTCTCTCAATAAAATTCACACCAAAGTAATGCGTCACAACAACAATTAAGTACCGCTGGACATCGGGACTTATAGTGCTCCATTTTATATCGATCGGATAACATAATACTTAATGGAGTTGGTTACTTTATATGGTCCTCTTATTCCGGGATCACAGGCTCTCCAATAAACCCATCTGGCAACATGATTACAAAAATATTGGGTGGTAAGCCTTTTGTAAGCGGATCCGCAAGCATAAATTTAGTTCAATATGCTCAATCTTAATTGTTTGATCCTGGACTCTATCTTTCACAACATGATACTTTATGTCAATGTGCTTGCGGTACTTTTCGACTTGTTGTTACTCGAATAAGCTGGGTTGATTATCGCGATGCATGAATGAGTGGTCTAGAAATCTTGTCTACCACTCTCAATCCGGGATAAAGTTCTTAAGCCATACTGACTGCCCGGTAGCCTCATAACATGCCACAAATTCACTGCATTGTCGACGATGCGATGAAGTGTTCTTTACACTTTTCCATGAAATTGCTTTGCTCTGCGAGGTGAAAATATAACTGATGTGGACTTCTTAGTGTCTTTACACCCATAAAATCAGCATCGAATAACCGACAACCTCAAGGTTATCGCTTTTCCTATATGTGAGCATGTGACCTTTAGTGCCTTGCATATAGCGCAGACTTTCTTAACGGCTTTCCGGTGGTCCTGGTCTGGATTTGATTGATATCGCCAAGCATCCGGTAACAAAAGCTAAATCGGGCGTGTACATACTTGAGCATACATAATACTTAGGCAATGAGCGTAAGGTGCATCCTTCATCCGATCGATTCATAGTCATTCTTTGGGCATTGAAATTTCCCAAACTTATCGCCCTTAACAATAGGAGCGGTGAGGAGCATTTATGCATATTGTATCTCTTTAGTACTACTGTCAATGTATGCCTTTTGTGATAAACCTAATATTCCTTTGGACCTATCTCGGTGAATTTCAATACCAAGAACATAAGATGCTTTACTGAGATCCTTCATGTCAAAATTAGGCGAAAAGAAATCTTTTAGTTTCATGACATGTCCACACTGCTGCTGGCTAATAATATATCGTCCACATAAAGGATTAAGAAGGTGTAATTACTCCCTTGAACTTAACATATGTGCAATTATCAACATCATTCTCCTTAAATCCAAAATTCCTTATGACTTCATCGAACTTAAGGTACCATTGCCTAGAAGCTTGCTTGAGCCATATATGGTTTGAGAGCCGTCTGTGATAACCACCTATTATCATAAACATATAAAATCGAACGGTTTGATAACCATATGTAATGACAGTTGTGAACCATCTGTGATGACCCCTTCTATCGTAGTGATTATTAATGATACTATATAGCTATCCAGCCTAATACTTACACATAATTGACACTCACCTTATAATAAAATGTCCATATCTAAATTAAGAAGCTAGCTATGTACTATTCATAAAGCAATGTATATATATAGCAAGAATATATTAAAGTAAACTAGGAGTAGTGACTCATTCTTAAATTGGAGTAAACTACCAATTAAGCCATATCTAAACCTAGCTACTATCTCTCTTTATTACAAGGCATATAATTAGAAGCAAATACGTACTAACCTCTAATCACCAAGAATAAATAGATCTACAAGAGCTAGATCTGCAAGTGGTGTGCTTTCATCAAACTCCCCAAAGCTAGCCTTTCCTTCAATTGAGTGCAATAAAAACAGATCTGTCGGAAGCCTACTGGCTAGCCATTCAATAACGCGGCGTATCCCAAACACATCCAACAACGAACCGTCAGTGGTCTTACACTATCATAGATGTTTCTCATTAATAACCGTATGTGATAATTCATAGACGGTTCTTAACAAGAATTGTATGTGATAATTATGGTAAATACAGTTCTAAAATCTAAATTATATACATAAATGCAAATTCAGTAATGATTCAGAAGTAAATATGTATTACTTAGTTGCAGATGATCATTTTTATACAACAAGAAATACATACTGCTCATCAAACGAAGAGGTGCATCTGGGAGCCGAAATGATCGAAGGGAGTTGAAACAATCAAAGGTGCGCATCGGGTAGATGAAGCATATCACAGACAGTTTAAACCACAAACCATCTGTGACACACAACTACCACAGACGATTTATATTAATGATCATCTGTGATGTCTCATTATCACAGACGGTTCGTATTAATAACCATCCGTGAAATATCACAGACGGTAATTAACAAGAACCATTTGTGATAGTAGGGTATCACAGACAGTAGACGGTTCGAGAAAACCGTCTGTGATGAGGCGTCCAATATAGCCTTTTGTAGTAGTGGAGGCTAGCGAGAGGGAGTACGAGAGATAGAGAAAAATAGCGGCCAAGGCAAAAGAGGTCGCCAAGGGAAATGGCCCAGGTCCACACAGTAGGTTTGATCGTTCCGAACTAGTCCGCCGAAGTTCGAATTTATTTCCATTCCAAATAGACGCACATGTATTGTATGAGTACTTCGGTTTGTTGCATCGTGTATGATACAGTTTTTTATGCACGAAACCAAACCTTGTGTGCTTTGTTATTCTCGGCTTTATTATAAAGTCTATTTTAATTTGCAACATCAAATCTCATCGTCTTTTCGTATTCAATTCTTCAAAACGAAGTCTCTTTGTTACCATTTTACCACCAAATACTATGGTTTCAAATCCATTAATCAAGTCCAAACTAAATTCATCCATTACCTCGACTGATAACTTACAAACCAACTGCAATCATGCATGCAGGCCATTTCAATCGCTAATTAAACGAGCATCACATATCACTAAGTATGATTAAATTAACATGAAATAATATGGCAAATCGATAACACATAAAATTCCCAAAAAAACTGTACAATTATGACAACTATGTTATAAGACTGAACATAAAATTTTATAATTTTCGAGCTCGTTTGCTATATGTCATAACTACTAAAAATATCATTATCATATGAATTTTTCAACAACATCCATGGTGGATAAAATTGTAAAAAAATTACATAAGGAAGTACGTTGTGTCAGAAGATTGTATATAAAATTTTGTATTTTTTGAGCTCATTTGATTTATTTCAAAATTCAAAGAAATAGTACATAAAAATCCTAATTCAGGCAGGTAATTAAGCTGGCTAATTAGCTAGCTTAATCACCTATCATCTAGTGGCGGGGCGACAGGAAAGGCACTGACGGGTGGTCGGGTGGTAGGTGGGTGACCGCCCTGGTGGCCGGGCGGCAAGTGGGTTGCCGTCGGTGTTCGCTGCTAGGAGCTGCTGCCCGATGACGGGGCTGTAGAAGTGCCATTCCAACCAATTCAAGTGCATACGACTATTTCTGCAAAGACAAATTGAAAACATGCTAAAAGTGCCAAAAATACCCTTCGCGAAGATGAGGCGTAAACGCAAATATGGTAGCTCGAGTTGGTGGGGTGCTGTATTGTGGCGTGGGTGGGTCTTTTGTTCATGGTTCGTGGTTTTTTTGTTTAAATTGAATCCTGCTTGTTCATGAGGAATTGTATTCGTGAGTGATTAGCTGATATAGATGAAGTCATGATAGTATCTAGTTTAATCAATTTGTAGATTACGTCTTCAAAAGATACTTCATTTGAAAGCTTGTTACTGAAGAAAACCAAGCCATAAACCCAAAAAAACCCACCCTGGGCTGATGTTTTGTGCTTCCGTGTGTTCGGTTTGGTTTGCGCCTGACTGGGAAGGTAATAATTACGATAATGCCCCATACGGCATAAAAGCTATGGCTTTTGGCTTCTGCTGTAAGTTTTTTGCTGGAATTGCAATGTAGTGGTGGTTATCTTTTTTGCGTCAAAAAATAAGAAAAAGTAATAATAAATATGAAAAATTAGAAAACACCGCTATATCTTTTAGGATAATGCAAAGGAATAACGGAAAAACAAAAAAGGCCAAAAAGTCAAAATAAAAAATCAACACGTTTTAAGTGGCTTCTGACTTTCAAAAACAAGAAACTGAAACCCTTTGAAATGAGGTGTACTTCTGTCTTGGCGAGCCGCCATTACATGATGAAGGGTCCTCAGTTTTTTTTGCTTATTTTCTTTTCTGGAGTTGGGATTTCTCGAGGTGTAAGCATAACCACGCACAAGTAACTTTTTTTTAACTTTAGCCAACTTTATAATCACAAATGACGGTTACATCGTCCACCACCAAGTTTCAAATTAGAGTTTGTTCATAGTGACTTCTGCTTGAAAGCCAAGCCAATATGAACATTCGTCTTCTCAAAATTGTTTCCCTACTTCTCATTCTCATCTAGTCCTAGGGATAAGCTGGGTGAATGCATCTAGGACCCTAAAAATAGTTTTGGTAATTAATGACACTTTTGAATATAGGACTAACATGTTTATTTAGTGTTTGAAAGGTTTAGTCCCGATGATGAATGTAAGATGCATGCTAATAGTCAACATGAGGATCAATGTAGCTCAAGACAAAGGTATAAGTAGTCTAGGATCCCGTTTTTAGTTTTACTAGTCTTAAGAGAAAGGTTGGAAGATTGGATTATATATTAAACATCGTACTATTAAGAGGTATCATAACTAGTAGCTTGATAGTATGTTCTTGTGTCATTTGGATCAATTTAGGATCATGCATGCATTTAGAATTAAAATTCAAATCCAACTATGCATTCTTAACATAATCAGTAGTACCGGAGTTTACTTGGCGGTACTACCGCTGTGTGGTATGACCGGGAAGGTAGAGCGGTACTACCGTAACCCGAAAGTACTGACGTTTAGTCTTCGCACCTCATTTACTCTCATTGCATTCATTTGATATAGTTGAGCCAAAAATCAAGCGCATTCACTCTAGATTAATCTTTGGCACTTGATCGTTGTCAAGCGAAGCTATGATTCATTACTCTTGGGAATCTAGACAGCTTATTGGGAGATTACGAGGTGACCTCTTTAAGGAGATTGTGAAGAGGCTTGACGCCAAATTGTGAGTAGCTCGATGTTCGCCATTTCCGAAGCGAAGAAAGAACAACCACTAGTGGAAAGAACAGAAAGGCTTAATTCATGGAGCCACTCTAATTCGCTTGGGAATTCCTCAACGTGGACTAGTGAAGACGAGCAAGTCTTTGACACCACGATAAAAACATCGCGAGTCATCTTTTGGTTATTTCTTTGTCTCTACTTTCCGTATTTATATTTCTATCAAATTGAGATTGTTGAGATTGTCATATTTACCTGTTCTAGAAATATATTTGTAGAGACTTATCTCTTGGTGTCTTAGCTTTGCTAGAATTGAGTAGGCTTCAATTTGCAACATAAATTTTGCTTAGCTCTAAGATTGTAGAAATTAGTTTTAGAAAATAAGAATTTTTAGAACCTCCTATTCACCCCCTCTAGTCGGTTATTCTTGATCCTACACCGGGATCATAGACTCATCACGCACCCCACTCCGGGATAAGGCAGGAGGGTCATGGACGTATCACACACCCCACTCCCCTCGCTATTGTCTCATGCACACATCTTTCCCTCAATTTTCTTATCTCTTTTTCCCCTTATTCATTTGCATTGCCCATGACGATATAATGGTTTTTTTTTCAAATTTTTCCTTATTTTTATCTAAAAACTAACAACCGCTACAGTGCAATTTCAATCAAAAGTCAAAAACTATAGCCAGAAATTTAAGTCAAAAGTTAATTAGAGCACCACCTAAAAACTGCGTGGAATGTTCTAGTGTTACCAAAGAACCTGTTTATTTTTCCACAACTCCGCAAACCTAATATAAACCTTGGCTTAGAGATGAGGTTGGACAATAAGGGCATGTTCTTTTCATCTGAAGTTGATGGATTTTGGCTTTTGCTACAGTACCTAACTTTCAAACGGAGTATTTTCTCAAGACGGGGTCTACAACTTAAACGATGCACACGTTAAAAGCCCAACATCTGTACCATCCAAAATCGCAAGTGAGTATCTATCTCTCCGTAATCTGTACCATAAACAATCAAAATTCAAAAATTTCAGCCAAAAACCATAAACCGCAACCGTTACCAAACAGACCCTAAGATCCACCGCAAGCTCCACATCCTCACACATCATGTAGGCTGCTTTACATAGCACATTGTGTACGGCAATACAGTACCAAGCAACCTTGGATTGCTCATTGCTAAGGCGAAATATAGATGCCATGTAATATGGAGTATAAGATGCTCCTGGATAGCCCAAGTCACCAGAATCTATCCTATACTTATTGTAGAAAAATTATTTGTCGAAGCAACCAAAAGTAGTCTCAGCGATTCATTACTAGATTCACACAACTATGTCAAAATACCAAGTTATGCTGCAATATTAACACTTGGTAAGCAAACAAACTCAGACCTTTTTTTTTTGCTGCGGCTTATGACTTTTGGTTGAAATTTCTAAATTTTAGCTGTTTACGGTACAGATTACGGAGAGACAGATACTCACTTGCGATTTTAGTTAGTACAGATGTTAGACTTTTAACGTGTAGATCGTTTAACTTGTGCTTGGATGCACAATCCGTTCCCAAAGTCGCAAGGGGAAGTGCAAGGGGAAGTTGATGGGTGGGGCGTTTGCTTACCAAATTCTCAAGTCCAAATAGGCATTTCAGAGTTCTGAATGCATGTTTATAAATTTCTTAGCTGACAAAATATTAGACATGCAAACTTCCCTTGATTAAGCAACACTATCTCGATTTGCTGGTGGTGTAACCAACCAGCTATTGTCAAGAGGACGGAGATTTGCTCACTTGGCAAGGTTCGTCATCGTACTAGCTGTCCACTCAGGTTTAATCCCTGGATCGGTCTTAGGTGTCTCATCTCACATACGTGTGTTTTCAATAAGAAAGCATATGTCCGTGTTTCATAAGGTATTAGATAAATCCAGGATTTATCTAACAACCTTCGCTTAAATCTTAGCATGTGTTTAAGTAAGACGCATATGGCCTTATTCTTTTTACCTTCATCTTATGACATTTGGTTACGATTTATAGCTTTTAAGTTGTTCGTAAGAGATTACGGAATAAAAAAAATTCATGTGCGGTTTTGACCGATATAAATGAAGTTGCTACAGTGTATACTACAATTAACTTGTAGGTTCCGTTTAAAAAGACATTCTATTTGAAAACTAGTTACTATATAAAAATTAAAAATAGTTTTAAGAAACTAGATATCCGTATACGTGTGTACATGCAGTGTGGTGTGTATCATCCGACCTAATCTTTTTTTGAAAACACTTATCATTCTCAGAAAAGAAAAGTATTCCAAATGCATATTTCGGCCCAACACCTCCCAATGCTGGGCTCCATGTCTCGCCCAGCCCAACAGGACACAGAGCCGTCCACCTCACGCTGCCGCCCCTCTCCTCCAACCTCCCACACATCGGCCAAACCCCGCCGCTACAAATCACCCTCCCATTCCAACCCAAATCGCCCAACCATCTAGGGCTCACGCCTCCCAAAGTCAAACCGGCGAGCATTTCCTCGTACACCTCGCCTCCATGGCCACCTCCGCCCTCGCCGCTCTCTCCGCCACCGCCACCGCGGCAGCGGGCAAGCGCCTCCTCCTCGTCCCCTCCTCCTCTCCTTCGCCTCCCGCCGCCTCGCGGCCGCGGTCCCTCTCCGCGCCGGCCTCCTCCGCGCGCCGAGGAGGTCCGCCTCCGCGTCCGCGCCCCGGCCGCGGCCACCATCGCGGTTGGCGACCGGCTCCCGGACGCCACGCTCGCCTACTTCGACTCCCCCGACGGCGAGCTGAAGACTGTGACGGTCCGCGACCTGACCGCCGGCAAGAAGGTGGTCCTGTTCGCGGTCCCGGGCGCGTTCACGCCTACCTGCACCCAGAAGCACCTCCCGGGGTTCGTGGCCAAGGCCACGGAGCTCCGCGCCAAGGGGGTGGACGCCGTGGCCTGCGTCTCCGTCAACGACGCGTTCGTGATGCGCGCGTGGAAGGAGAGCCTGGGCGTCGGCGACGAGGTGCTGCTGCTGTCGGACGGGAACGGGGAGCTGACGCGCGCCATGGGCGTGGAGCTGGATCTCTCGGACAAGCCGGCGGGGCTCGGCGTGCGGTCTCGCCGCTACGCGCTGCTGGCCGAGGACGGCGTCGTGAAGGTGCTCAACCTCGAGGAGGGCGGCGCGTTCACCAACAGCAGCGCCGAGGAGATGCTCAAGGCGCTCTGAATTGGTGATCCCTCGCCATGGTTCTTGCTTGGTTTGCCTCGCTTCCTTTTAAGTTTTTGCTTTCTGAATAATATGACAGTGGTGGCGGCGAGTACGAAGTAGTGCAGTGGAGCGTTGGGTTGTGCCGTCTTGATGCGAAGTTTCTAGCGAACATGGCAGCCCATGTTTGGCAACTTGGCATGGCATGACGTGTCACTTTTTGGGGTTCGAGATTCGCATCGTACGTGCAGTGCGTGTCGAGATGGTATGGATGTACGGCCGAATACTTTTCAGCGAATTGTTTCTTCCCTTAAATAAATATATGGCAGATTTTTCACCGCAGGTTAAAATTCGTTCGTACAAATATTCATATCAAAACTAAAAATCATAAACTGTAAAGCAGTAGCATGGTTCCTTTTTTATTTGAAAGTTCAGCCCGTGATGCGCAGCAGGGCTTAGAAGACGTTGTGATGGGAGACTATGGTATGCACTATGATTAGCAAGTCGGGGATCGAGTGGCTGCTATCCTTTAAATTTACTCTTGCTCTGTAGTTTGCCTAGCTTCTGTTGTGCACACATTTATCGTAAAGACGTACCATTGATGAAACGACGAAACTGTTCTAGACGCGCAGCAGTGGGTGACAGTGATATTGCCGGATCAGGGACTAGTTCGAAAATAGATAGTGCAGAGTGAGCAAATTCGGCAACTAGGTGCGTATTGGAAATGGACTCAGCGAAAGATGTAGTAGTTTAGAAGGAGATAACATCCTTTTCTAGTATTATCCGTTAAGATAGCATTGTTTGTTATTTCGTAATTATGATACGTTTTTCTTTATATAAAATGTTTTCCATGTTGTCTTTCTAAAGAAATTCGTCGGTATTCCGCCAGCTACCACTCCACCATTGCTGGTCATTACATGGTCGTGTCATTTCTATACCTGAAAAGATTCTACGGCACGACTTAACCAAGGTCTTTGGGAGTTATTAGTACAATAGGTGATTTCATCCTTCGTCGATGCTACTTGAACAAATTTCGACAAATTTAAGCATAATCATCCGGATGTTCAGCTCGAGGATGAGCTGTTTCACAAAGGGTGGCAGTGTTGTGGACGTGTTTATTGGAAAGACGTACCATTGACGAAACCGTTCTGGATGCGCAGCAGTGGGCGGTAGCAATATTGCCGGATCGGCAACAGGGACCGGCTCGGAAATGGATAGTGCAGAGTTAGCAAATTCGGCATCAGGCTGCGTATTAGAAACGGATTCAGCGGAAGATATCGTAGTTTAGAAGGAGATAGCATCCTTTCCTAGATAGTATCTGTTAAGATAGCATTGTTAGTTGTTTTCTAATTATGATACGTTTTCTTTTTATAACTCGGTCGCTTGATATATAAAGGCCAGCTTTGTTTCGTGAGGAGATAATCAATAAAGCATATAAGTTCCTAACCGGCTGGTTCTTAAGATCAAAGCCTTCTTTCTGGAGGACATTTAGGACCTACCTAGCGTGTTATCTTGTTCCATAACAGCTTCATCACAGAGGCCGTTTTCTAAGTCTGAAGCTACGGCCAGTATCTCCCTGAATCGTGTACAGATTCCGCAAGCCAGGGGTCACATGCCTCTTGGCGTGAACAAAGGCTCTTCCGGTTCTTTTTAAATTTGTTGGTGTGCCCATTTTATAAAATGAGTGTTCTAGAAGAGCAATCCAGAGTAGCCTTAAGCTTCTACATGTAGTCCCTGAGAAGTCTAAGAAACCATAAATCATTTGGGAGAGCTTAGCTTCTTTCAGAGTCTGGCTTGCTTTGAGAGACTAAGGATGTTGCATCCTGTTTGAGGAGCTAAAGCCATTACATTGTTTTAATCATTTGGGAGAGCTCAGATTCTTTCGGAGCTTAGCCTGAGAAGTCTAAGAAACCATAAACCATAAAACTTTTTAACCCATTCATTATATTGTTTTATGCTGGACTGCTGAATGCCTCAAACAAGCTCCCCAAGCAGGGCCTTGGATTTGTGCGAAAAAAACAAATGCAACATAAATACAGAACACAGAGATGAAGGTAGATAGTTTTGTCTAAAGAACAAACGGTTCTGCAGACGGTGACTTACATGGCTTGTTTGCCTGTTTGGGTTGTTAACTTGTTACAGTACTCCTATTATCTTTCTCAGAGTGGTCCACCATTATGCTAGATTATCTGCCTTTTCAGTTGTTTCCGGCGAACATAGGATTAGGAATACCCGACCATACCAGTTACGATTAACGCAGCTCAAAAATCAAAATACCTACATCATGTTAATTATTCTTTGCAGTTGAGATGATACCCTTTTTTCTTTAGAAAGGCTAGGATTCTTTGCTCTCTCTCTTTCCAACAGTCCAAACACACTGAGAAAAACGAAATTTTCTTTTCTGCCACGAGAAAGGATGAAGTAAAAGTGACAGTAGTAATTTGGGCTTTGCCCACTTAATTTTTCTATGTGTACAAAGCATACGTTTACACACTATATCCCTACTATTATATAAAAAGGAGTTGGTCATCGGTGCATTCTCCTCTTCCTTCTCTACAACCATTCGATTTGATCTGAACTATTCGTCTCTCTCCTCCTCTTTCTTAGGGTACAACCGCCCACCCTCTCTACTTTCTTCATCTCCTCGCGTATTCTGGCCACTCTTCTCTCTATTGTTTACTCTCTAATATTTGATGTGTGAAATTGATCAGACAGTAAGTTCTGTCTTATTATTTTTATGATTTTATTATAATGCATAGATTTCTAACTAGTATGTATTAAACGGAGGTTTTCGGTGGCGGCAGCAGGTTCCGCCAATCCAATCCGCCGAAAGCCACCCATGGGCCACGTCCCACTTCCAATCGCTCGGACCCTCGAATCTTATTCAACATAATTAAATTTAAAAAAAATTGAACATAATTAAATTTAAAATCATGAGTGGTGAAAAAAATACATGGTGACGAGGCTTATTCAACATAATTAAATTTAAAAAAAATTAAAAAATATAAAAAATTTGTTAACCCATCACAGACAACGCAAACGAATACGGGAAAAAAAGAATCAGCAAAAAAGCTAAAAAAAACCAAAAATTCAGAAAAAAAATGAAATTATAAATAGTGCAAAAATAAACCAGAAGTCAGAAGCTCAAGCCATATTGAGCGGGGCCTTGGTGACCTCCTTGTACCAGGCAAACCGTCCGGGTCAATCGCCGGCGCCGCGGCAGGCAACGCACGAACGACTAGGACACGCGAAAGTTCTGTCCCTTGTGTAACTCCAGGCGAGAAAAGCTAGTTGCACAGTTGCTCTGACAACGGTAACACAGTGAGGCAGTGACCCTCCATGCGCCGGTCTGTGCACGCGACAGATGCCAATCTAATCAGGCAGGCACGCCTCGTGCGAGATTGAACAATGGCTAGGAGTCTGTTCATCGTGGCGGTGACTTCGGTTTTTAGTTGGAATTTTTGAATTTTAACTGTTTGTGATGGGGATTACGAAGAGAGATATTTGCTTACAATTTTAGATGGTACAGATGTTGAGTTTCTAACGTGTACTACAATTAACTTGTAGACCTCGTTTTACAAAAAAAATACTCCGTCTGAAAGTTAGGTAATATAGCAAAAACCAAAAATCGGTTTCAAAAGCTGAAAAGAATAGGCTCTGTGTTTCCTGTTACTTTTGTCTTTGACTTTAAGCTAAAATAATATTACAATGATATTTATTTTTCTAAGATATTTAATAAAAATATAAAATATTGTTACATCTTCAGTAAATAATACAAAGAAAAAACAACATTAAAAAATCAACGGAATCATGTGTTTGGAACATGATCAAAGAGTCGTGGCGGTGAAGGGAGCGTTTCACATAGGCCCTCCTGCTTTCGTGTCGGGGAGGCCACGCACGCTAACCCTCCCCAAACTTGTCCTCAACCACCCACCCTCCCCTCTCCATGTTCCCGACCTCTCAACATCGATCCCAAATTCCCAATCGATTGCTAATCGTCATTTTGTTCCTCTGCTCCTCCTTTCAACGTCGTTCATGCACGGCTGATGGCTCCGACACCATCACTTCCAGGACTTGTAGGCTACAGGCCCTCGCAGTGCACTGCAGTTAGACGATTTTTTTTAATACTTTGATTGCCTCGCTGCTTACTTCTAAGGTGGTGCTTATTGGACTTTTAAACTCAAGCTTCTAATTTTTTTCATTGTAGCGGTTTTTTTATACTGTAGCTACTGTTAGTTTAGTTTAAGGTACCGGAAAGAGGGCTCGCTGGGGATGATAATGGGAGCGTAGTCTTGCCATCTAGTCTAAGCTGGCATGGCACGCACATCTGGACATAGGTGAAAGAGTAAGATCTTGATCCTGTGCTGCTGGTTTGTTGCATCGTGACTGACTTCCAGTTCCGTTGTAGAGATTACTAGCGGCTGGGCTGACTAGCAGGGATATGATTTTGGGTGACAGGGCAGAGCGCAATGGAGTCCATGGACCATGTGAGCGTGAGACTAGTGGATACGGAAGAAACAGAGCGAGAAGGTAGATGGAGAAGTAGGTGTTGGACAATCTAAGAGCATGCTTGCCCGAGATTAGCTTATCCAAACATGGCAATTTACTGGAGGCTTCATCTTATTTGGAGTTTATAGTACAGAACTTAGATTACCAGTGCCCTGTCACCCAAGAAGCTTTAACGATAGGCAAAAGAGTCTTGAAGCTTAGCCAAACGTGGCCTCAACCCCAGAAGGGCACGATGCAGATGAAGTCCAACGCGCACCACGGTACGCATCAAGTTCAGTCTTCCTCCAGATTGGACCGCCGGCTACAGAAGCAGCGAGAGAAAATCTTTGTCAGACAAGTATGAGCCCACGGCTGGCCAGGCCCGAAGCCATCGCGTGGGCGCACGAACGTCCTACGTACGCGCCCCAGTCCATCCGGCATCGCGGCTCAGCAACTATCAGTAGTGAAGTAGTGGGTGGTTAACGGTAAGATTGGGAACAGCGATAAGATGGGGGAATAGAAGCCAACATGATTAAGAACTGTTTCAAAATCTTTTTCTTAAAAGAGAAAGTAAACCTCATCACTCCAATATCTATAAGAGCTATGAAGATCAGAGAGCATTCATCTCTAAGAAAAACTGAACGAAACATGCCTTGATAAGCCCCACTTGTGGTCTTGACCTCACCTAAAAGCTTTTTCACCAAGGGCCTCGACTATTGAGAGGGGGAGGTCTGACATCTAGCTAGTTGACGATCTGACCTCTAGCTAAGAGCATAGCAGATTTTCAGAACTATTTCAAATATAAAAATCGACAAAACGTTTAATCCATAACTTCAAAAGACTAGAAACTTGAACCAATGCTAGGTCAAGACCTTAAGAACCTATCTAAATCAAAGATCTTGAAAGAAATTTAAAATTGGAATCTTTTGGCTCTTGAAGCTTTGCTGCAATAAAATTGGGCTAAAACCACAAATTGAGCCAACTCTCAAACTAAGGCCCCAAATCACTTAAAATATGTATACACCTTCTCTAGGATGTCAGAAACCTATTCTTATCAAGGATCAAGAAAATTGATGCCAAAGTTCTAACCTTTTTTCGTTTGAAGAAAGATTGCACCCAAACCGAACAAACAAGGGAAACATCGATCTACTATTGATTGTGAGTTCTTAATGATCTAGATAACTTTGGATGGAATCTTATATATCATAACTAGCTAGATCATAGCACGAACTCAAACCAAAACACCCACAAGATCAAAACCCTAAAATCACCATGCCTTAAGCCAAAATCGGGCAAACACAAGAACTTACAAATAACAAAGTGTCTAGATAGATGAGATCAAGTCTCCAAGGGACATCATCATCACCTACACATCCTTGGCATATAGTAAGATCGAGAGGGTAAGGAGAAGCACAAAAAATCTAGCCAAATCAAGATTTCATCACTTGGGCATAAAATTGGAAAAGCTTAGACAAATTTTGATATTTATTGATACTTGAAAATAAATATTAATAGCAACTCTCTAACCACACACAAGGATTAAGGATGACAAAAAAGCAGCTATAAGAACCTCTCGCATATCCTACAAGGTTCTCTCTATAAACCATAACTCTATTCTCAAAGGTTTGGACTAAACTATCCCCCAAGCTTCCCCTAAGACACCTCTCTCTCCTTATATGTGAAGGCTCACAAGAAAAACCCTAATCAACACTCTAGTTCGGTTTTATCCACTATTAAATGGGTAAACCCATCATATCGAGTTTTACACTTACACTTGCACGCTTCTCAAAAATGTACAAACCCATTAGTGAATCAACACTCAATGCACTTCACTTTTTCAAGACAACCAAGATCCGAACCACTTAGATCACAAACGAACCCAAGCCACTTAACGCGCCACATGCCTTTCCTCGCACCTTGACGACACCCCGATCCACCTTAGCGTTGCCCATCATATCCACCACCAGTAGCTCCTGCTTTAGTTTCTTATCATCTTGGCTTGTAAATACCCTGCAAGCCTCGGTCATTTCCGGTGATTCCTTGATTGTCTGGACCTTGGTTCCTCCTGAGTATAGTTCTGATCTTTTGACCGTTTTAGACCTAAACTCTCCTAGTTTAGTTCCAGTCTTGTCCATCTCAGCATGACATAGCTTCGGAGTCCTACAACCAACAACAACAAATAAATCGTCACATAGTACCGCACAATACACGTAATCATCAATTGATGCAATTAGTCCATACAATATACCATGCAAAATGTATGCACTCAAATTACTGATTCTAATCTAGTACCAACATTAAACCACATGCATGCACAACATATTGTCCAACTACACTGGTTAGACTGCTAAGCTCAGGATGATCTAACCGCCTTACCTCCTTGGTAACATGGGAGCGGTCTGATCGCGGCCACCAGGCTGGTCAGACTACCAACCAGAGGCCGGTCTAACCGCTGCCTTCCATGCCGATCTGACAGTTAGCCCTAGGCCGGTCAGAACGCTCTTGGCCGATCTGACCACGGCTCTAATGCCGGTCATACTACCAACAATATAATACAACCGACAAATTGCAAACTCTAAAAAAACTACACTCAAATTTTGTAAACTCTTTGGACCAAAAATCAATTACTCCTCCATATGGTCTCACTTTAACAAACCGAGCTCTTGTGTCGGGATTGCTATCACATGTGTTTCATGCCATGTCTTAAATGGATTCTAAAAATACCAGAACACGATTTGTATAACCTTTCAGTTGATCCATTCACACAAAATGCTAAAAAGAGCAACAACAACTTCCACTATCAGCAACCAGCGCCTAAAACAAGCAACTGCAGCCAAACGAAGTGCAAGCAAGTACGGAAGTGCAAATACGCCGCGACGTGCGGAAATGCAGAAAGCGAGCTTTGATTAAAACGATGCGGCAAAAGCGATTTCAGAAAGAAAAATAGGTTCAGCAAAAGCGATTTCCTAACTAACACCATGATTAGCAAAGATGTCTCTGGGAAAGAAATGGTGATTAGCGCTTAGTGCAGGAGATGACAGCCATGCTTGAGCCAATGAGCGACGTGTGATGTTCCCATTACCAGCGACGGTGTCACAGAGTGGCGACCGAGCTGTCAAATGGTAGCATAAAGCCATGTTCCAAACAGCAAATTCTAGGGACGAAGAGGGGACCTGGGGCGCGCCATAAGTAGGGAAGAGAGAGGGAGGGAGGGCGGGAGCTGGGGCATGAAACCGGCGCAGTCGCGCGAGCTGCCACTAGCATGTGGCGCTGTGCGTGCTCTGGCGTGATCATGACCATGGCTAAACATTTTGTCAAAATTTTGAATTTCGCTCCTTTCGGAGGGTACCGAAAGGAGGAGCATTCGGCCAAATTTTGATTGAATTTATCTTTATTTTGAAATTTGCCTAAATTTTATCCAAAGTTTGATTAAATTTTGTCAAAACTTAAATAATGTTTAAAATTTTGTCTGAAATTTTAGCCAAAATAAAAAATTCGTCATTTCGTTACTTTTGTCGCCCAGTGAATTTTTTTTTCATATTGAATGATTTTTCCCTGATCATGACTAACCCGTGGCACTCAGAGAGGGGCAAGGCTTGAGGTGGGAGTGTTCCATAGTGTCACTTCTATTGTGCTTGCATGAGAGAGAGATGCACGGGACAGAGTAGTCTTGAGGGAAGAAGATAAACAGGGAAGCTTGTTTGCCTGGGCTGCGGGCCGGCTGGGTTTCGGCACAGGAGAGGAGAGGGACAAAGGATTTTCAATTTCTAATTGAGATTAATCTCGGTTTTAACTTTTGAATCTTTGGGATTTGAAATTCCATTTCTTAATATAGGTTCAGTTTGAATTTAAATTCAAATTTTTTTGAGTGGTTCTGAATACCGAGACTTTTTAGGAGAAAATTCTTATTTGCCCTCAATTGAATTTTGGAACTTTGAAATTCCATATTTGATTTGAATTTAAAATTAAGGACTTTCTTAGATTAAAATTTTATATTAAGATTTTCAATTTGGTTTTGAATTTACATTTTGAAATCCGGGAAGGATTTCCACACAGATATTTTAGGGGATTTTGGGGAGCACACAAATGAATTTTGAAAATTTTGATATTTTCTTTTTAAGCCAAGGAATTTTTGTTTAAAATTTTTAACTTCAAAGCAAAGCTTTTGGAAATTCTTGAATTGAAACAAAACTTTTCCAAATTCAAGAAATCCAGGAAAATTTTAAATTGGACCTAGATTTTGGTTATTACACTAAAATATGAACAGAAGAAACTTGGGAAGATAATGAAGAACCTTTCAAGGAAAACTTTGTAAATTCCTTTGGAGTAGATAATTTATGGTTTTAGGTCTCGTCTTCACTCAAGCACGCCTATGATTTTTATTTTGTAAATATTAACTGGGCTTGAATGTCCTGTTGTGTAAAACTTGGCTGTTATGCCATAATCCTGTATTAAGTTTGGTTTTTATGAAATAAGCTTGTGTTGGTTTGATGCACACTTGACTACAATACTCCGTAGGTGAACATTCTAGACAATTGTGGGGATTTCTAACGACCTCAAAAATAGAGGCGCTACAAAATACAAATAAATCCGTCCTAAATATACACGATTTAGAAAGCATAGAATAGCATCAAAACTTGATCATGGGTTCATGACACATTTTAAATAAGATAAATACTTCGAAGCCCATTGATTACAAAATCAACCAAATGAAGTATTCTTAATGTAAATTCTCAGGCAACAATAGAAACAGAAAAACACTCAATACAAACAATTAATAAAGCAAATCACGAGTACATCTTTAACAATATATAACACATCTATAGCGATAAATATGAAAACACTTCCTAGCACATTGATAACCAAATCAACATCTGATCTACTCCATAAATAACAATAGAAACAACAAAACACACCATGCAAACTATTAATAAGGCAACTCATGAGCACATCTTTAACAATACATAGCACATCTATAACAATAAATACGAAAACACTTCTTACCACATCGATAACCAAATCAACACCGATCTACTCCATAAATAACAATAGAAACATCAAAACACCTCATGCAAACTATTAATAAGGCAAATCACGAGCATATCTTTAACAATACATAACACATCTATAATAATAAATACGAAAACACTTTCTAGCGTATTGATAACCAAATCAACACCCGATCTACTCTATAAATAACAATAGGAACACAACAAAACACCCCATGCAAACTATTAATAAGGCAAATCACGTGCATAACACATCTATAACAATAAATACGAAAACACTTCCTAGCACATTGATAACCAAATGAACATCCGATCTACTCCATAAATAATAATAGAAACAGTAAAATACACCATGGAAACTATTAATAAGGCAAATCACGAGCACATCTTTAACAATACATAACACATCTATAACAATAAATACGAAAACACTTTGTAGCACATTGATAACCAAATCAACACTCGATCGACTCCATAAATAACAATAGAAATAACAAAACACCTCATGCAAACTATTAATAAGGCAAATCACGAGCACATCTTTAACAATACATAACACATTTATAACAATAAATACGAAAACACTTCGTAGCACATTAATAACCAAATCAACATCTGATCTACTCCATAAATAACAATAGAAACAACAAAACACCCCATGCAAACTATTAATAAGGCAAATCACGAGCACATCTATAACAATATATAACCCATCTATAATAATAAAATACAAAAACACTTCCTAGCACATTAATAACCAAATCAACACCCAATCTACTCCATAAATAACTATAGAAACAGCAAAACACCCTATGCAAACTAGTAATGAGGCAACTCACGAGCACATCTATAACAATACATAACACATGTATAACAATAAATCCGAAAATTCTTCCTGACATATTTATAACCAAATCAACACCTGATTTATTCCATAAATGAGCAAGCATCCACATGCAAAGAAATCAAAGAAATCCCTGCCCCTACCGAGCAGCCAACATTACAGCCTCTATCCCCAGAAACCAAAGCCACCTTGCCAAACATCTAGCCACTTCTGCCGCCCGGCACTGACCTGTGGGCCCCGCTGTTAAAAACCACCGATAGCCGACACCTTCCACTAGGCCCCGCTCATTTTGGTTTCAGCTTCTGGCTTATTTTTACTATTCATAAATTTCGTCTTTTTTTGAACTTTTAGCTTTTTTGAGCTTTTTACCGGTTCTTTTTTTCCCGTATTCGTTTGCGTTGTCCATGATGAGCTAGTATATTTTTTCTATTTTTAAAATTTTTAAATTTAATTACGCTAAATAAGCTATCTTTAGCTACAGTGAAATTTCAATAACTACAGTACAATTTCAACCACAAACCACAATTTTTCAGCCCGGGGCTAAATCCTCCTCCTTTCTACCCTTCGGCAGCCGACAGAACCCACCACCCCCTCCCTCTCGCTCCCCCTCCAACGTCCATTTTTATTCCCCCTCCAAGCTCCCTCCACAGCCACCACCCCGACGGACACTTCCCTCCACATTCCCTCCCCCGCATTCCGAGCTCCACGCACGAGCACCAGCCGTTTTCTTGCCGCTAGCTTCCCGCCGCTCACCTCTCTGTCTCTTCTGCGCTGTTAGCTCGAAGCAGGGTAGAGGAGAGGAACATGGCTGCGGCGCTGCTGCCGGAGACGGGGATGATGCCGGGGGCGCGGGGGGACGCGGCGGAGCAGATCGCGGTGATCTGGCAGCAGGTGAGGGGCCCGGTCATCGTGCCGCTGCTGCGCCTGTCCGTGCTGCTCTGCCTCGCATTGTCCGTGCTGCTGTTATTGGAGAAGGTGTACATGGCCGTGGTCATCCTCGCGGTGCGGCTGCTCGGCCTCCGCCCCGAGCGGCGATACCAGTGGGAGCCCATGCGCGACGACCTCGAGCTCGGCAATGCCGCCTACCCCATGGTCCTCATCCAGATCCCCATGTACAACGAGCGCGAGGTGAGCACAGCCGCACAGCTTGCTCGGAGCTCACGCCGCAGAGCGCTAGTGTCTGCACTCTTAGCTTGCAGCCATTGGCTAGCCCGCTAGCCTGCTAAGCTTTTGCTCTCTGCTGTTCTCTGGTAAAAATGTTAATATTTTTCCTTTTTTTTGCGTGGTTGACTTGTAGGTGTACCAGCTATCGATAGGGGCGGCGTGCGGGCTGTCCTGGCCGTCGGATCGGTTCGTCGTGCAGGTGCTCGACGACTCCACGGACCCCGTCATTAAGGTAAACCAAGGCAACACAACCGTCATGCAATGCTACGCTCATCTGGCTCGAGCGATTGGTCTATCTAGCCCGCCCGCCTTCCAGTCTGAGAAACATGCACATACGCACGCGTGTGTTCAATGGGATACCGCGTACCCGTGTTGCGCACGTTTACCTGAATAAAAAACAGGTACATACACGTGGTGTGTTAAATAGGGTAACACGTATTAGTAGTGTTCCTTAGGTCATTCAGTAAAAAAAGTTTTTAGTGGTTTATTCAGAAAAATAAATGGTCATAGAAAAGTTTCAGTGTAAATACGATTTAATCGGTGCTGAATTTTCGTATTCCGCCGTGTACTGTGGACGCGTGCACGCAGGAGCTGGTGCAGCTGGAGTGCCGGCGGTGGGCGAGCAAGGGGGTGAACATAAAGTACGAGATCCGGGACAATCGGCTGGGCTACAAGGCCGGCGCGCTCAAGGTTGGCATGAAGCACGGCTACGTCCGTGACTGCGACTTCGTCGCCATCTTCGACGCCGACTTCCAGCCGGAGCCCGACTTCCTGCGCCGCACCATCCCCTTCCTCGTCCACAACCCCGAGATCGCGCTCGTCCAGGCGCGGTGGAAGTTCGGTAAGCGCCCTCACCATCTCTCTCTCGACTCCCACAGACAAACCCAATAAACATGCATGGTTACTTGGGGAAAGCAGATTTAGGAAGCATGGTTACTCCAATAGGCCATCACAGATTTAGGAACTCCAGAAATGCGCACTTTAAAAGGGCCCGGAGAAAGCAAATCTACGTAGTAACAAGCGAGCATAATCAACAACGATTGCACCGTACATTATGCAAAACACTTTGGCATCTAATAATTCCTAGAGCAAAGTGATGAGCGAGTGACTGATGACGAGAGTGAAAAAAATGGCAGTGTCCAGATCGGCTTCAGTTGGTAGTGAAACGAGGACAGTCGGAGAGCAGAAGATAAGCTGGTAGTTGCTGTAAAAAGAGCTCTAATAAACTTGGGGGTTGGACACTTCTGAAGCTGGAACTGGTTCCTTTCTGACCGTGACATGTTGTCTCGTGGCACGCAAATACGCCGCGGCGCATGAATTAGGCACTGCTGCTTTCTCCATCCTCTTGGTAGAGTTACATGGAGTACAAATACTCATGCATCTCTTTAGAAGAAGAATTTTATAAACTTTGCATGAAGCAACATAATTCTCGAAAGATTCCGGGAATACAGCCGAATCATTGTCTTTCTTTTTCATTTTTGTTTTTCATCTATTGGGTCTTTTGTTGCAACGTGGTCTCCATCAATCATGGGGTGTTGCACGAGGTGACGAGTCTCACATGGGATGAATATCATTATATACTACGCTTCTAAAGGGTGGATGAACAGCAACAAAAGCAGCATGGCAAAAGCTTCACCAACCCAAACCAAGCCCCAGGGTCCAAGTCCAATCTTGGGCATGTTTTTTTGACTAAGACTTATGACTTTTGGCTATGATTTATGACTTTTAGGCTATTTGTACGGAGATTACAGAGTAACAGAAACTCACGTGCGGTTTTACCGATATAAATGAAGTTCGTATATTATGTACCTTAATTAACTAGTAGACTCTATCTTAAAACACTCCGTTTAAAAGTTAGTTTTTATAAAAGAAAATCAAAAACAAAAACCAAAAGCTGAAAAATAACATGACCCTTACACCCCATTTGTTTTAATATTAGCATGGGCCAGGCCGTGTCAGTCCACGCAAAAAAGACACAACTGCACAAGCCCTAGTCTGTCCCTGCCAGCAACAAATACACTGTCCTGTCGCTAATAATAGACTAAACATCTCGATCTGCAGTGTTGTGTACTCCACTCTACGTGGTCCCTGGAGTGTGGGCTCACTGTCGGTCTAACAAGAACCTGGAATATCGGCCAAGCTCGACATGGACCATAAACACGTTCGGTGGACACGTCCGGGGCTAGTCATACTCATTGGGGTCCCTTTCTATGTAGAGCTGTAGGAGAACATTAAGAATCAAAGTCACTTTTGACACTGTTTCATATCGTATTTATAAAAATAGCAGTATAGCAATCGTATTGACAAAAATAAAGTTTTTGTCGTCCAACGGCCGGGTGGCAGCGCCCGTGAGGCGACACGTGGCACTGCCGCCGACGGCAGCGTCTGCCGTCTGGTGACTAGACGGTAGGCAACCTGCCGTCCAAGGAGCAGGCGGCAGGTAATTAGACCGGGCCTAATTATCTGCCTAATTTTTTCCGTTTAGTATTTATTTGAATTTTTAAATATATCAAATAGCTCAAAAAATTACGAAATTTATGTACAGCCTTTCAACATAACATTCCTTGCAGCGGAATTTTGTGGAATTTTATCCATGACAAATATTTCTCCAAAATTCATACAATTTTGATATTTTTATGAGTTTTTACATATCGCAAATGAGCTCTAAAATTATAAAATTTTATGTGAAGCCTCCTGATGCAGTAATAATTATTATGTAATTTTTGGAGCTCATTTGCTATATGTAAAAACTTATAAAAATATCTAATTTATATGAATTTTTGAGAAACATTTGCCATGTATAAAATTCCCCAAAAATTATACTGCAAGGAACGTTGTGTTGGGAGGTTGTACATAAATTTTCATAATTTTTTTGAGCTCATTTGATATATTTAAAAATTCAAACAATCATTAAATGGAAAAAATTAGGCAGGTAATTAGGTCAAGCTAATTAGCCGCCCCAATTACACCGCCTGGCGGCGTGCTTGCCTCATGCGCGCCACCGCCCCGACCCGGACGACAAAATGATATTTTTTCAATACGTTTGCCATACTGCTATTTTATAAATACGATATGAAACAGTGACAAAAGTGACTTTGATTCGAATGTTAACTGGGGTCCTCCATTTTTGGACTTTTACGCAATTATTGTATAACTGGGGGTTAAGCTGTTAAAGCGAGTCCATATACTTTAGATTGTTCTGAAATAACCTATATTGACTGTTGTGGCTTAAATTTTTCTGAATTACTAGTGGATAAGTGCTAGAAAGAAAACATCTGTCAGTATGGTTGATTAGACTGTACATGTGATTTAGCTTTGGCATTGACGGTATGATGTTTTTGATAGTTAGTATTCCTACTTTTTCGGTCGAATTTCTTTTGCATGGTGATGACAAATTTGTTGTTTTTGCTACTGCTGCCGGTGGTGTGTGAGCAGTGAATGCAGATGAATGCTTGCTGACAAGGATGCAGGAGATGTCCTTAGACTACCACTTTACAGTGGAGCAAGAAGTGAGCTCCTCCACTCATGCCTTCTTTGGCTTCAATGGTAAGCTTGATCTCAACTCATCTCTCTCTCTCTTTCTTTTCTTTTGTGGGGTATTATCTCTGTTTCCTTTTCTCATTTCCATGATTCCGTCTCTCGTTATTTTGTACAAATATCTTTGCTATTCTTTTCCCATGTTTTTCGTTGATAATGAGACATTATGTTTCCTAGTCTTTGAAAAGAAAAAGGACATGATACTGCATCTCAAAGTCATATGCAATTGTATCATTCTACCTTCCCCTTTTTCTGTCCAAGAAAGTAGAACACACGACTCTTCCACAATTGCTACCATTAAAACAACGAAACAACTAGATCCAGAGCTACCATTAAGTAATATTAATAAATTGCATAAAACAAGTTCAATGTTAAGCATTTCATGGGAAGAAATTCAACAAAATCCTCAACGTCAATTATGATAGCAAATTGAGGGGTCAAATTCTCCAAAAGCATTTTGATTAAGTTATTAATAGATAGCAGTACATACCCAAAATGGATTTTATCAGCAGACACATTTTGCATTCCCTTTTTGTTCTTAACATGCAAAATACTTTGTGAACAGGAACCGCTGGCGTGTGGCGCATATCTGCTGTGAATGAGGCAGGTGGCTGGAAGGACCGAACCACAGTTGAAGACATGGATTTGTCAGTCCGAGCAAGCCTCAAGGGATGGAAGTTTGTATTCCTCGGTGATCTGATGGTAAATATGCACTACTAACCTATCAAATCATATGCACTACTAACCTATCAAATCATGTAACATCTAGTGCATTACCTTGCACTTTTTTTCTTACATTGATGTTAAGTTCCAAACTTCCAAAAGGAAGCACACAATTAACCTAGAAATGTTATTTTCAGGTAAAAAATGAACTCCCAAGTACACTTAAAGCATTTCGGTATCAGCAGCATAGATGGTCATGTGGACCAGCAAATCTGTTCAGGAAAATGTTGGTGGAGATTGTCAGAAATAAGGTCCCTTGCACTAAGCCATATTTTGGAAATTTTAATACATGCATCATTTGTTGCTAACAAGCTATTGATCTTGATGCAGAAAGTGACACTTTGGAAGAAAATCCATGTCATTTACAACTTCTTCCTTGTGCGCAAGATTATCGCACACATTGTGACCTTTGTATTTTACTGCCTTGTTATCCCAGCCACAGTCTTTGTCCCTGAGGTTGAGATACCAAAGTGGGGCTGCGTCTATATTCCAACCATCATCACCCTTCTCAATGCTATTGGGACTCCAAGGTGCCAATATTCTAAAAAGCTATGCAATTTTGTTGGAAATAAAAAATGAACATACCCTTTCTGACTCTGAGATATTAACATGAAAAACATCAAATGATGTAGGTCCGTTCACTTGCTTCTCTTCTGGATCCTCTTTGAGAATGTCATGTCATTACATAGAACAAAGGCCACCTTCATCGGCCTATTAGAGGCAGGCAGGGCGAATGAATGGGTGGTGACAGAAAAACTTGGTGACGCTCTGAAGATGAAAATGTCAATCAAGGCATCCAAGAAGCTACACACGAGGATAGGAGATAGGTACATAGTCGAAACTTTTTTGTTCTCATGCATTTCTCAACCCTTGAAGCTAAACTTTAACATGGAATTAGGTTGCATGTTTTGGAGCTTGGTTTTGCAGCCTACCTCTTCTTCTGTGGATGCTACGACAGTGCATTTGGGAGCAACCATTACTTCATCTTCCTCTTTCTCCAATCCATCGCTTTCTTCATCGTCGGTGTGGGCTATGTTGGGACATTCGTCCCGCACTCATAATAGAAGCATGACGAGGGCATCCATCTTGGGTTCTTGATTGCCTCCAACTCTTTCCAGTCTCATGGTATATAACCAGATCAAAGATAAGATCAAGCAGCCTTTTCTTTTGTCTAATGTTGTCGGAAAATGCAATGCAAAAGTGAAACACAAGCCATAGACATTGGTGATGTGCATGATATTGGTGATAATCAAGCAGGCTATTTTGAGTCTGCGTCACCGTAGCAGAATCAGTAGTAGAAAAGATTGCAAATTGTGAAAGTTTCATCATTTGTGCGAACAGAAAAAGAAAAAGAATTTGTTCATTCATTCTTGGCTGCCAAGGTTGTAAGATCGAGGAGGCCGACTAGAGGGGGTGAATAGACGGTCTAAAAATTCTCTACAAATTAATATTAACAATTCAAGACATTTTCTATTTGCCTAAACAAAGTATATAATGCGAAAGCTAAATTCAAGTTAGTTTAGCTCAAATAGCGTCTAGAATAATTAAATTCGTCTAAGTGCACTAAATTCTAACCTAGGTCAAGGTTTGCAATTCTAGGTATACAAGCAATCAAATTAATTCAATAAATGTAAATTGCTTGAATTAAATAGAGCACAACGAAACAAACCACAAATGACACGATTGCTTTTTACCATGGTGTTCGGAGACTTGCCGGTCTCCCCTAGTCCACGTTGAGGTAAGCCCGAACAAATCGGACCGGCTTCACGAATTAAGGCTTCCACCTCAATCCACTAATGGTAGCTCTTTCCCGCTCCGGGTAAGTGAGCTCCGACCTTCACAACCGTCGCCTCTTCTCACAACCTTTGTTGAGAAGATCACCGCGCACGACGCCTCCAACGCCGTCTAGGAGTCGGCAAACTCCAAGAGTTATAAGTCAAGTCTCTCACTTGACTCTCACCACGTACAACGAATGCACTAACTCACTTGGACACAAAGTCCACCTCTAGAGGCAACACATGCACTCTAGTTCCTCTTCTCACTTCTCACAAAGTGCAACACATGCACAATTGAGTGGAGAACCTCATACTAGCTCAACAACACAGAATGAGTGAGTCAACAACAGCTCCAACCGGCCACAAGGGGTACTTATACCCCACACCAAAAAACTAGTTGTTAGAGCCAACTTCCTGAAAAATTCAGGAGGGCCGGAAGTACCGCAGTCCAAATGCCAGTACTTCCGCTCCAGCTCTGACGCCGCAGCAACGGCTATGTCAGAACTTCTGAACTAACTATTACACAGTCGGTGCGGAACTATCGATGGCCAAAATCCAGTACTTCCGATCTTCGGAAGTTTCGCAAAGTCAGCACGGTACTTTCGCTCGAGCTGAGCCTAGAAGTTGGCGCTCTCTGAAAAAAAGGTTCCGCGAGAGAGTCCGGAACTTCCGACGTTCGGTAGTACCACACAACACATGTCGGTACTTCCGCTCCCTATGGTAGTACCGCTCACACAGAGCTGGTACTTCCGTTCGCCGGACCATCCGCTCACACAAAACCGCTCGGACTTCTCACATCCGGTAGTACCGCAACACATGCCAGTACTTCCTATGTCCGGTAGTACCGCTCACACAGAGCCGGTACTTTCGACTTACGGTAGTACCACACAACACATGTCGGTACTTCCGATTTTCCTGATAAGTGCAGATATCTCAACCGTTTTTGCAAAACACATTTGCAAACTACGATATCATGAACACAAGATCAAACATGATTTCCAACAAGTTGCAAAACACATTCGCACACTTTTGAAATCATGACACAAGGAGTTTGTACATGGACTTCTCACATTTGCAAAACACATTCGCAAACCCAAGTCGCATGCCACAAGGATTATATATGAGCTTCAACTACTTGCAAAACACATTTGCAAATATAAGCATCATATCACAAAGAATAGAAACATTGACTTCAAGCACTTGCAAAATATATTTGCAATGCATAGTCCCATGTTACAAGATTCAATACATGAGCTTCAACTATTTGCAAAACACATTCACAAATATAAGCCTCATGTCAACATGAGCTAGACGAGGTGAGGATGAGCCATCAACACATGATGAGACTCAAACTACTAGACATGACCACTCTTAATAGTACGGTACCTATACTAGCAACCCGGTCTTCCACCCAAATACCAAGATCGGTAAAAGACTAGGAACACATTCTTAGACCTAGCTAGTTCATACCTTTGTCTTGGGTTATCGTCTTGACATGCATCAACTCATGATGCATTCTTCTCATCAACTCCATCAACACATGATGGCCTGATCAACACATGATCACCTCCATGCATCAACTCATGATGTGTTCTTCTCATCAACTCCATCAACACATGATGACCTTCACTTGACTTTATTAACATATGATTATCATGCATCAACTCATGATGCATCTTCTTCTTGATAGCCCTCAACACATGGAGCCTTCTTCTTCTTAACTTAATGATCTTCAACACATGAAGTCATCCCAATCATCTTCATTTGTGGGACGTAACTTATTCATCCAACTCATGAAAATCGTTAGTCCACAAAACAATTGTCATCAATTACCAAACCTCACCATTAACACATAATGGAGGGACTAGATTCAACAATCTTCCCTTTATGGTAATTCATGACAATCTCAATAAATAGTGAGATATTAAAATTGATTTACGAGTATACAACTTGTATACTCTAAGATAAGCTTTAAACACAACTTACTTATCCGGTTGTCATTAATCATTCAACCATTAACACATAATGGAGAAGTTAGATGACAACTGATTGCACATGAGTATATATGAACTACACAAGCCATATATACTCAAGAATGTATTTCAAAGTAAAGATCCCAAATATGCATATTAAAAGAAGCATGGATCAATACTCATGAAACTCCAAAACATAGATAGAGAGAGTTCCCTCTAAATGTGTGCATACAAGTGTATATAGTGAAAACATATGCACATATTCATTTTGAACAATTGGTGGAGTTCAATCTATATTTTGGATCTAAGAATTGTATTAGTACATGAGAGGGTGATTTCGAATGCATATATATATATATATATATTGATTTCTCCTTTCCATCCAATTGAGACTAAGCATAGATTTCACCTTTCCATCCAAATGAGACTAATCATAGATAATACTCAAACAAACATATTAGTCTCATATATGCGTTTATCATTATCATCAAAACAATATAATGGTATTTGTTGTTATCATTAAAATTTTATTATGATATTTATCATTAATACCAAAATCAACTTAAACTGAGCTTGATCTTTCAATCTCCCTCTTAACCAATTTAATCGGAGCTTGATCTTTCAAATGTTTGTTGAGAAGAGGAAGAAAATAAAGCACCTCAGTGTCTGAAATAGCATACAAATGTTGTAATTGTACATCTTCAGTTATCTCCTTTACCGTTTCTTTCACCCCTTTCAATGTTAAATGAATAAAAAAATGCATTTGAGAAAGTTTCATTTCAGACAATTGTGGCACATACAGAGCTAGTAGTACAGAGTATCATAGAAGTTGAGCTCTATTTGTTGCTTTTTGAGAGATCAACTATTCTATCTCTTATCCAGATGGATGATTCAGTCACGTGCTTCATTCATAAACTTCCTCTTCACATAGTACTACATTACTACTAGTACATGTCAGTGTGGCGATCGACACTGTGTTAGGATTCGACTGAATTGCTGACACACAAGGACCTGCATGTGGCTCAAGAACACATAGTAGTACACTACTACTAAACATCCAACATTGACAGTTTTCACAGCTCTGCAAGGGTCCAAACCACAGGCTAGGAGACTAGTAGTCGAGTAGATCTGTAGATGTGAAGTAACCCGAGTATCAATAATTTTTGAAAGACCTGAACATGTGTCATGATCTTGTGGTACATGTTGCTTCAGGAAGCAAGGAAGCAAGGCTAGGAGACTACTATTGACAGACAGCACAAAAGGGCAAAAAGAGAAGGGTGTACCTCGTAGCTACTTGTCCTTTGCTCTCCAGATGCTTCTTCCTTATGGGCTCTCTCCCGCTTGGACTTTCGTCAGTTCATCATCTTTTGTGGCTGTAGCTTGCAGGCGCGTGCGTGCATGAGCAAAACCATCCGTAGTTAAGGATGCCATCCATATTACCATTTTCTCTACCACTTAAGAACTAGTTGGTGACGATACATTGTCCTCTCGTCTCTTCACAGCCGTTCGATCTGACCACGAGATAGAATCTGAACCATCCATCTAGCGGTTCCTCACCTATCATGGAATAAACCAGTGCTAACATGTGGGCCCATTCACCTTCCTCCTGAATCCCTAGCTCCACCTTCAACCCACTCCACACGGCAACCTCGCACCCCTCCATTACCACCCCATAGCCTTCCCCCCCCTACTTACTCCTCCTTCGTTGCTACTCCGCTGCCACGCCCTGTTTGTTCCTACCCATGCCGCCTTCCCCCTCTCCCCCGTCTGCTTTCGCCTCCCCTCTGTCGCCACGGCCACCTCCCCTACAACCCTTACCACCTTCCCCCTCTCCCCCATGCTCCTTCTCCTCCTTCGTCGCCCCCTCCTACGTTGACGTCATCACCTCCAACCAGGAGACCAAGACCTAACTCGCCGCCACCTCCCTCGTCCCTGGATTTGCCCCCACATACTTCTCCTACCTCCTCTTCGCCCTTGCAACGTTGTATATGCTTCCTCCTCCTCTCCACCCCCACCCCGCCCGCTCATATGCTCTACTACACGCGCCTCCTCCCCCTCGCTGCTTCCACTGGCTGGATCTGGTTAGGCCCATCCAGATCTGGCCAAATATGGTAACTGCCAGGTTCACCACCGCCCTGCCCCTGCCGACCACCACTCATGGCTGGCGGCGCTCTCGCCACCTCGAAGCATCACCCCATCTTCCTTGCCCGACACCGTGTCAACCCTATCCATGACGTGTCGTGTCAACCGTTGCCCACCGCCCTCTCCTGAACCCGCGGCCGGTGGCACCACCACCAATATGATCACCGCCTTGTTCACCACCGCCCCGCCCCCGCCAGCCACCACTCACAGCTGGCGATGACCTCGCCACCTCAACATGTTGGCCCCTCTTCCCTGACGTCACCGCATCGAGCCCATCCATGGCGTAGCGTGCCGCTTGCCGGGCAACTGCCTCCCTCCCTCCACGATGAAACATGATCTACAACTATCGTCAGCTACTTCTAAACCCACCCTGGTCAACTGCACGCCATGTTCTGCGCCAACCGCCCAGCTCATTTCTTCCGCTTTTCTTGTTCCACTTGACAAAAAAAGGATGAGGTAAAGGAGAAGGCAATGGTCAAGGAAAGGGAAATGGCCGTGGCATCATCGGCAAAGAGCATGACGATGGTAAGAAAGAGCAACGGCGCCTTGCAGTCTCCACCACGACGAGGCCATCTCTACCATGCCCCCTCATCAACAGCAATGTGGAGGAGGTCATCTCCAAGAAATCCAATTTGATGTCTACGCATCTCTCCTTTCTTCTCCTATCTCCGCCCAAAATGCAGAAGTTTTATTGGCCATACATTGTTGTGTATAGAATTTGTTGTTGCACTTCTCTAGAGAGATGCAGACAATATAGTTAGATATAGGGCCTGCTCTTTTGTGGCTTTTGGCTTCAACTTTTCCACAGTAACTAGCTTTTAAACGGAGTGTCTTTTCAAGATGGGATCTCTTTGCCAACAATTTCGACCACCGCCGCGTAGTGCTCGCCCCTCGGGGTGAGGGCGTAGTTCGACGACATGGATGAGACGTGCCTCAACCCCTCCTTGACGAGCCCGTCGTGCGCGCAGGCCGAGAGCACGGTGAGAAACATCACGTTGTTTGGTCGGAACCCGTCCGGCGTCATCTGGTCGAAGAGTGCCAGCGCCTCCGCGACGTGCCCGTGCTAGCCGTGGTCGGAGATGACCGCGGTCCAACTCCAAATGGTGACGTTCCGCTCCGGCGGTCGTCATCCGGGCTGTTGCACTTGAGGTACATGTCCGATGATGTTAGAATTAATCTTGATGCTTTGTTATTGGTTCCTTAATTAGCGCATGTAGTTAGGAGGTTAATTAGTTAGTGGCCATGAGGACGTGCGTGAGAATTGGTCAAGTTTGTTAGCATGTGCGTGGAGTTGCACGGTGTGCGTGCTTGAAGTTCGGATCCGAACGTGGTTGTTAGTCTGCTGGTTAGTCTGTTGAGAGTGAAGAAAAGACCAACGCAAAGCAATTGCTGCGTTGTCCAAAACTCTTCTGTTCATCTTGAGTGCGTGTATTCCAAGAGAGGCAGAGATGAGTGAGGTTTCTCCTGGGTTAATTCCAACATTTGGTAGACGTTACCGCCGACGACGTCCGACTTGACCATGACGCCGTGCACGCGCCGGCCGTGCTCCAGCGCGGCCAGCCTAGCGCACGAGCGGAGCACCGACGCGAACGTGAACTGGTCCGGTCTCAACGCCTCTGCCCGCATCGAACCGAACATCTCCACCGCCCGCGCCTGGACGCCGCCGCGCGCGCACCCCGATATCACGGCGTTCCACGCCACGATGCTCCTCTGTGGCATTCCGTCGAACATGTTCCGTGCGATATCGAGCTCCCCAATCTTGGCACAAAAGATGACCAGCTTGGTGGCGATGCAGTCGTTGCAGATGAACCCGGTGGCGACCATGCCCATGCGCGCGTGGATCCTCTTGCCGAGCTTCGCATCCCTCCGTTTCACGCATTCTTGCAGCAGAAGCGCGTAGGTTCTTGCGCCGAGGCACACGGTGCACCGGTACAGGAGACGCACGGCCTTAGATAGTTCTCCGGTGACGCACAGTCTTCAATATTCGTGCTAGGCTTGTCGAGCTCATGGCCAAAGGAAATGACAGCTTCTAGATTTCGACTGGTCTATTTGTAGCAGACCTGCTTTGACCCACTCTAATGGCGTCTTTGCACTACTTACTTACAAACAAAAAAGAAAAGAAAAAGGGAAGCAAACAAAGCGGAAGACCTAAGAAAATCAGGCTACATCTACAACAAAACTCATACCCAAATCTAGCATATACAACTGATCGAAATTTTGTTTCATTTCCTCTTCTTTTCTTCTTTTGTTTTTTACCCCATTCCTATGTTCTTCAGAGTTCAGACATAGTATATCATGCCGACCTCAAGCGTGGAGGCGTGCGGGATGGTGACGGCGTAGTTGGGCCCCCGGCTGTTCCTCCTCAGGAAGTCGTAGCAGAAGTTGATCACCAGCCGGCGGAGGAAGCTCGACCCGCTCTTGGCCTTCAGGTACGAGTTGCCGAGGATGAACGCCATGCCGGCCTCCCGCGCGTCCGTTAGCTCCTGCAGCTCCTCCTGCACGCCGGCGTTCAGCCGCGGGCTCGCCGCCGGCAGCACGAACCTCACCCTCTTCTTGGTGCCCACCACCGGCGACGGCGACCGAATCTCCCTGGCGCGCGAGGGGCCGACGGTGTTATCCACCGTGCCGTCGTCCTCCAGCATGCGGATGCTGCCGGAGGCGACGACCGACATCCGCTCCTCGTCCTTCTCGGGCACCTCCGACACGGCGTTGGCCTTGGAGGACCCCCCTGAGCGGATGAATTCCGCGATGCTGCAGACGAGGTCCTTCTCGAACTCCAGGTCGTCCATGTGCACGTCGTGGTACCCATACCGGACAATGCACCGGTAGATCCTATACTCCTTGGGGCCTATTCTTCCGACGAGGAACCGCTCTTCCGGCGAGACATGCGGTATCGGAACGTTCTTGATGCATAAGAAGACGAGCACCTGGCCATGACAAGCATGAAGAATGATGACTGTAAACTACTTTTGAACGTTTGAACAACTAGTCAGATGGCCTGCGCATCTGGCAGACATCATTTTTAGAGCATTTAATTAACTTAGTAATATATATATATATATATATATATATATATATATATATATATATATATATATATATATATATATATATATATAGGAAAAATACATTCTACACCCGGTGTAGTTACACCCACCTCTAATATACCACCTAAATAAACTTGAAATACTCCTTTATCACTTTAGGTACATTTGTATACTAATTATAAGATACTCCAATGTGAACCACACGAAAAACTTGTAAAGGAGTTCATAGTTTTAGCGTATTTTGTAAATACCCTTATATACGCATAAAATGGAGTATGTCGAAAAAATATACATACCACTTCGAAAAATTGTTCATACCACCTAGATGGTCTTAAATACTTGTATACTACACGTACATACCCTCAGATTCGAGATACTCCTACATTGCGAGATACGATATGGGTGTAACTACACGGGTGTAGAAAAGAGGCTATATATATATATATATATATATATATATATATATATATATATATATATATATATATATATATATATATATATATATATATATATATATATATATATATATATATATATATATATATATATATATATATATATGATGATAAAAAACTACATACGGAAAATAAAGAGTTGCAGATCACACGAAAGAATTTAAATATTAGAAAATTTAAAACGTTATCAATTCGATTTAATTTTCATGTTTGCAGAATTGATTTTATTTGTGATATTAATGTATAGTAATATATGTTAAAGTAAATAATAAAAATTATATCTTTGGGAGCAAATACTTGTTCTTTGTAATTTTAAATCAGCATCTCCAACAATAGAGACAATAGTTATATCCATATTAATACAATTAAAAGAATGTAAATTATAATAGATACTGTAGGCAAATTCGTGTATGTGGATGGGTCGTTTAAGTTCAATTATATCTCTAGCGTCTCGCATCTTAATTTCATACAAGAATTTTTCAACTATATGTGCATGCATATCGCGGTGCAAATCAACTTCATGCACACTTTCATAGATCAAGAAAAATCATTGGTTATGATTTGTTAATCATAAGGGTTCACCTAATTAAGAACTAGATGTTTTTTTAATAATTTCTAGCAATTATTCTCATTTATCAGATAACGTTTATCTGTTATGGATTGCTAAATATAATTAGGTCCACCAAATTAAGAGACAGATGGTTTTTTATTTATGGAAGAATTTCTATAATGTTTCTCTTTCTTTTAGCTAATGTAACCAACTATTCTAAGCTTTTATTGTAGGATAGAAAACACCTGATGGATGATATAGTTCAACTTAATTAGAGTTCACCACGTCGATGACGATTCTAGCAAATTTTTTTAAAAGTTGCAAAACACACATTATTGGAAAGTGTGCAGGCAAAATAGGTCTTACCTTTTTTTCTTTCTCCTTTTTTTTCATGCCGAGTGTTACTTTTTTCTCATGCGTGTGGCTTTTACTTATTTATTTTGCATGTTTATGCCCTTCTTTTCCTCTCATACGTGGCTTTTAGTGTGGATCATCTAGGATTCATTTTATTTATTGGAGTAATCTAGAATCTATAATGAATAGCCTTATCTTATAAGATTCTTTGTTTTACCTAAGACATCTACGAATAATCGTTTACTGACTATTATTTCTTTTCTTAGCAATAGTAACACTCATGTCATTTTCTTTCTTTTAATATGAGCTATTCTAACTTGGGTCAATGAGATAGATGGTTAGGTCTTTTTAGTTAATACGGAAGATTTTTCGGAGTGCCTAGTTAGTATAGGTTTACAAAATTTAATATTTTTAAAATTTAGGCTTCAAATTCATTTACAAATCAAATATCTAATTATTCTTTAATTTTTATTCCAGATTTATATGTTTTTGGATCATACTTGCCGTGGATTTCTTTTTAGTTTTAGATCGGAATTGTATAGAAAACATATTTCTATTTTATTTTAATTATTATTCCGAATTTAATTTTTCGATGTTTACTTTGAAATTCATATGGAAATCAAATTGCTAATTTTATTTGATGTTTTAGTCCAAATTTTATTTAATTTGGATTATACTTGATATGAACTCTTTCTTTTAGTTTGCTAATTTTCATTTAATTATTACTCTGAGACATCCACCTATAAACGTTTATTGATCATAATAAGGGTCTATTGAATCGAGGGACATATTTTTTCTTTTTTGTAATAATTTCTAGCCATTTTTGTTTTTTCTTAGCAAGTAAAACTATTATCTTCTTTTCTTTTAATGTGATCTATTCTAACTTGGGTCCGCGAGATAGATGATTATATCTTTTGGTTAATACAAAAGCTTTCTCGGAGTGCCTAATTAGTATAAGTTTACATATTTTAATTTTTTTTGGAATTTATGTTTCAAATTTGTTTACAAATCAAATATCTAATAATCCTTTAATTTTTAGTCCGAATTTGCATATTTTTGTATCGTACTTGCCATGAATTTATTTTTAGTTTTATGTTGGAATTCATATATAAAATTAGTTTCTATTTTGTTTTAGTTGTTATCCTGAATTTAGTTTTTTAGGTGTTTACTTTGAAATTTATATGGAAATCAAATTGGTATTTTTATTTTATTTTTTATTCTAAACTTTAGTTAATTCGGATTGTACTTAACACGAACTTTTTCTTTTAATTTGCTAATTTTCGTTTAATTATTATTGTGAATTTTAGTTATTATGGATATTACTTTGGAATTCATATGGAAATCAAAGTGCTAATTTTTCTTTATTTTTAATTTCGAATTTCTCTTTATTTGGATTGTACTTGACATATATTCTTTCTTTTAATCTGAGCTATTATCACTTGGATTTTCCATATTGATGGTTATATTTTTCTCTAAGTGTATAATTAGCATATATAGATAGGTTTTGATATTTCGAAGTCAACTATTAAATTTAAGCATTTAAAATTAGGACCTCCTAAATTAAAGGCTAGATGTTTTGCTTTTTGTGAGAATTTATAACATATTTCTTTTTTTTCTTAGCAACTCTAAAGAAACCTGTCATCGACTTTTAGTATATAACTAGCGGAATTACCCATACAATTGTGCGGATAGATATTAATATACTATTTCTTTGTTATACAACTCTAATTCCTATGATTTTTAAATTAGAACTGTATTTGTTATACAAATCCAATATCTATGTATCACTAATCTGTACATTTATAATCTAGCTATACTAAAATAGTTAATGTAGATCTTTTCTTTTCTTGATTAATGAGAGGATTTTTAGAATTATTATAGGATTTTCTCGCTCTCAAAACGAAGAAGATCCCTTGAATATCACCAGCTGTTTGTATTTATATAGATAATAGATGCAATCAGAGATTCAGAAGGAAGGAAGATTGATCAAATACCTGATGAAAGGCAGGTAGATTGGTGACAAAATGCGAGAAAATTGCAGGGATGCCACTGTCAAGCTCGGTGTGTATGAGGCCAATGCCACGGACACGGACAATGCCAAGGTTAGGGCTGAGACCAAGGAGCCAGTTGATGGAGACCTTGTTCTGAAGATCGAATTCATACTTCTTGATGGTACCATAGTGCCAGATGCACATTATCGTCATGAAGATGAAGGCGAGGACAATTGGGACCCAGGCTCCCTCCCTGAACTTGATGAGTGACGCCGAGAAGTACAGCGCCTCAATGGTTCCGAAGAACACAATGAAGGCAATCGCAAGAAATATGCTCTTCTGCCAGCACAGGACTATCACCAGGGACATCAGACATGTCGTGACCAGCATGACAGTTATAACTGCCAATCCTGTTTAAAGAACAACCATTGCGCATCAGATGAATTGTCCTTACCATTAGTACGCATAAGGTCATTTAAATAGGGGATAATCAGGTGGTATAAGGTGTCAAATATATTAACATGGCATACCTGATGCATTCCCCAAGTGTTTTGTGTCTCTGAAACCAATAGTTACAGCTAAGCACAGTATCATCAGGATCCAATTGATCTCGGGAATGTATATTTGCCCGTGTACTTTGGCGGATGTGTGAACTATCTTCACCCGAGGAAAGCAGCCGAGAGCAGTGCACTGCTTGATCATTGAGAACGTACCGGTGATAACAGCTTGGCTCCCCACAACAGCTGCAAGAATGGCAATTGCCAGAACGGGCCACCTAATTTTCTCTGAGAATGGCAAAATTGTAAACACTAAAAGACAGCACTAGGATAGGAGCACAATATAATATTATTCTCGTTTATGATGAAAGATCTGAAGAACATGACTTGCCAGGCACAGACACATAGAATCCGATCCTATAGTCACTTTCCATGATATGATGCTTAGACAGATAAGCAGCTTGGCCCATGTATGCAAGGATCAGTGATGGATAAACCATGCAAGTAAAAGCAATCTGCACACAGGAAATTTTTACCACACAGAATTATTCACCATATATTAGTGAAATATTGGAACAAAAAAATTGAGTTTGCAGCAGCCATTTCTTCACCTGTATCGACAACTGATTAAAATGCCCCAGATCTGCAAACATTGCTTCAGAACCTGAAGAGTAAAGCAGTCATATTTAGAGCGAGACACGCTCCACAGGTCAAGGAATTGAGAAGTGGTTGCTGAGCATAGTACCTGTAATGCATAACAGTATTCCTCCCAGGGACATCCAGCCTCCTCTCTGTGTCTTCCTCAAGAACTTGTACATATAATATGGAGATAATGCTCGATATACATGGGGTTCCCAATGCACAATGTTGTAAACACCAATCATGCTTATACATAGAAGCCATGTAATCACAATTGGTGCGAAAAGGAAGCCCACCCGGTGTGTACCATAGTGTTGCAGTGCAAACAGGCAAACCAGTATGACACAAGCAACAGGTACCTCCACATCTGCAGATTCATATTAGCAAAACACCATACAGTTAGAAATGGACTTAAATAAAACATAACAAACCTACACAAAAGAATCAGGATAAAGTACCCTAGTACAGGCATAAATTGACAAATGCCAAATTATTGGCGGAAAAGTCAAAAATAGGGTTCCTTTGCTCTCATTTCGGAATCCAGCGCATGTTAACTTCTTTCAGCATGGGTGGCCTTTTTCCAGATTTCTGAACCTTACCACTAGGTGCCATATTTCTGCCCTCGCTCTATTTCCGCCCTTGCTCTTTCTTCTACCAACAGAACAGAATATGAACTTAACAAGCACAGTGATTTAGATGATGGCATTAATATAAGATCTTCTTCATCGTCTCCACCTACAATTCCTTACCACCGCACGAGTAGTTCCATTTATTGGAGCCATCAACGACGAGGAAATTAATCTATTTTCCTACTCATAGCTGCTGTTAGGTGTATATTGACTAATGACAACACGGTCTTACTATTTGATATCCCTGTTCATGGTCATGCTCTGTCAAAGACCTTCCAAAATGAACTGCATACACCGCTACAGCTTGACACGTAATTGATCATCTGAGCTTATTATGTCCACTCGTTCGTGTACTCAGCTCCTCGCAGTAAACCTCCCAGCACCACTCCCCATGAAGCAAATTGTTCAGGTCACATCGCACCTGGTTTTACCACCTTTCCGACCACAAACACCAGATTGCCACATAATCCACTCCTTGCTTGACATCTTCCAAGTAAAACTTACAGGTAAAAAGCAACCCCTGAGATAAAACTAATAGTCACAGTGGGCCATTTGTATGATTGAATCTGCACTTATGAGTGGACCCTGAATCATCTAGTTCAGAACTTGAATCAAGAAACAGTGCCTAACAAGATATGGAAGACAAATCTACACACCTACGGAGACAAAGCAATGGAAAGGGCCATGGCCATGATTGGATCCTTACATTTGTGCTGCTCCTTTTCCATGGACAGCTCCAGCCCGGACACCGCAGAGAACACTGCAACAACAGGCCACCATCTCAAAATCAGCATTCCACAGCGTACCAACCAACGCAAAAGCTAGCCAGCAAACAAGAACAGCCGATCAGACGATCGCAGACGCACCGGAGATGGCCGGCGTGAGCACGCCGTCCCCGATCACCATGCAGGTCCCCACCAGCGCCAGCACGAGCAGTACACGCTGCAGCACCTTGTGGCGCTCCAGCAGCCTCCTCACGCTGGCCGCGGCGCCCCGGCCCAGCGTCCTGGCATTGCCGTTCTCCACGGCTTTCTTCGCGCCGCCCATGTCCAAAAACTGGTCCTCGTCCCCGGCCACAGAGCCGCGGCCTGGCGGGAGGAGCGCGGCACGCGCGTGGCGACAGAGGAGGGAGTAGAGCGCGAAGGTGCCGCCCTCGCCGTTGTCGTCGGCGCGGAGGACGACGCAGACATACTTGAGGAGCGGCACGAGCGTGAGCGTCCAGAAGACGAAGGAGAGCACGCCCAGGATCTCCTCGTTGGTCTCCGAGTGCTGGATGTCCTCCGCGAACGCCGCCTTGTACACGTACAGCGGCGCCGTGCTCAGGTCGCCGTACACTACCCCCAGGCTCTGGTACGCCAGGCTCAGCGTCATCCGCCATGGCAGCCTCTTGCCCCCCTGCTTCTCCTGCAAAAACAGAACACATAAACACCCACACAAAAGAAATCACATCACATTAGCAGGAATCCAACCAAGATCGCACGAAAGCGATGGACACTCCAAGATTCAAGAACCATGACCACGGCAAGAACCACATACAACAAGATTGGACCTCGAAGCCTCAAGCACCATACGATTCCCACCACCATACCTTGCTATCTGGAGGCGTGCCCGGCGGAGCCGGCGCCTCAGGATCCACGGGAGGGGGGCTCTCCATTCCCTTCCTCTCCTCCACTTGCTGGTCTGGCCTGTGTGGTGAAGCAACAGAGGAAGTGCTACTACTGGGGGAGTTGGGATTATGCACTACTGGGTTTCTTGAATTCTTGGGTGTTTAGGCATATGCAAGAGACGTGAATAAGATGGAATTACGTGGGATCTATTCGGAGTTGTTGAGGTTTTTAAGAGGGTCAAAGAAGCAGAACAGGGGCAGGTTTGAAGGGAGGCGGCATTGGTGTGGGCAGGCAGGAGGAAGGAAGGAGACGAGAAGAAGCAGAGGAAGAGAGAGAGGGGATTAGCAAAAGCTGGGGGCATGGAGGGCGATAGGCAAAAAAGCTGGGGAAAAGCAGCGGTTTTTCTTTTGTAAAAGCCAAAAGGTACTTGTAGCAGCTTGTTTTTGGTGTGGCCGGCACCTCTGCAAATGCTCCTGTGGACCATTGGGGATTTTTTTTTCCATTGGTGTGGCCTGTGGACCAGTACGCTCGTTTCGACTTCAGTTTCTAATTTCTAGCTTATTTTTTTATTATTTATAAATTTTATCTTTTTTTTGAACTTTGAGTTTTTTTTTGAAATTTTGTGTCGGTTCTTTTTTTCCGTATTCGTTTGCGTTTGCACGTGATGAACTAGCATATTTTTTCTATTTTAAAATTTAATTACGCCAAATAAGTCACCTTCAGTTACGGTGAAAATTTACCCGCTACAGTACAATTTCAGTCATAAGCCACAGCTTTTCAGTCCAACCGAGCGGAGCAGAATATAATCTTTTTGCAAAGTTTTTATGTTCAGGGTGGTAAGAGAGATGAGTGAGGCATATATCTTTTGGCTTAAGAAAACATATAGAGCAACACTGAAACGTAGGTTATACTAGCCTTCTTATGCCCGGGATTCACGGCCCCGGTGGCGTCCACGTCCCACACACACACGCGTGGCGGGGAATCTTCGATCACCGACCGAGGCAATTTCCTTCGCTTTTTAAAATTACGTCATGGTCCTTAATTCGCAAAAGGTCCCCGAATTTTTAGCCCCATTTGCGGGATGGCCCCGCGCCGGAAAATGCGCACGGGTCCCCTGTTTTCATACAGTCCTCGGGTTTTCCAAAACCCTTTGCTTTTCTCTCGAAAATACGCCGCCCGATTTTTTAAACAGTCCTCCTTTTGCGAATAACCCTTTGTCTTTTCCAAAAATACGTTTTTGCCCTCATTTTTTTAAGAAACTCCTAACGAATTATCGTCTCTTTTATTTTAGTACGTACGATAGATGGCTGACGCGGCGTGGTGCCGCGCCTATAATTCTAGTTAGTAGAACGAGCGACAGCATTTTACCGGCAACAAATGGTTTATACATATGAGAAGTTATATAATCGTAATAATCTATAAGTATTGGATTTAAACCGTAATTTTCATCGGAATAAATAGATGTATGTCTTAGGAGACATTTATTAGGTGAATTGATAGATGACAGTTTATGTCGCTGTTATAAATGTGCAGGTTATAAGATTTTCTTTATATACTGTATGTTCTATTTAATAGTCGTGAAATTAATGGCTTCGGTGATGACGGCAGTCCTTCGCATTGAATATCGGTGATGACGGCAGTCCTTCGCATGGTATTCAATGCTACCGTTCAGTTTCCCAGAGCTTTTGATTTTTGACTTAACTGTAGCTCGGCTAGACTAAAATAAATTAATTTATGATTAAAATTATACTGTATTTGATGATAATTTATTTGGCGTAACTAAATTTAAAAAATTTAAAAATAAAAAAATAGACTAGCGTATCACGGACAGTGCAAACGAATACGGAAAAAAGAATCGGCAAAAAGCTAAAAAAAGCCAAAAAAACTAGAAAAAGACAAAATTTAGAAATAGTGAAAATAAGCTAGAAGCTCAAGTCGGAACGAGCAGAACCTAAGAATTTTTCAGAAGTTAAAAACTATTTAGAACTTGCTAGTTTTTTAACATGGCTTTTTTTTCTTTGTGTTGTCCGTAGAGATATAATGATATTTTTTATTTTCGCTCATTTTTATTGTTTAATTAAATATCTTCAAAAACTAACAATTGATACATTGCTATTTTAGCTAAACGTCACAAAAAAACCAAATTAAACGATGAGAGATTGCGAGATTATATGGTTGCTTTTGTTTATTGGTGGGAGCATGGACTTATCATGTGACTATGTGAGGTAGATGTTTCCTTTGTAAAATAGTACTTTAAGTACAAGTACAGTCAATCATTTTGCTATCAGTACATCAAAGTAAGATCAGAGTATTAGTTTATACTTAAGATGTTGGCACTTTTAACTCTCAAGCGCATCCACCACCTTTTACCATTACATACGTACGTATCCGGGCTCTATTCTTGAATTTTTGAAGCACAAAAATTCAGTGTTTTTTTTTTGTGAAAAACGAAATATTTCCTCGAAACTAATGAGAAAAAAATTACGCAGAGCCTAAGGCTGAGTCTGATCTTAGTAACGTTCCTAAAATCTTTGCACGTTGCAGCCAAACTCTTTGTTAGTTTTATTTACTGTTACTAGTTTCTACCGTCAATTCATCGTCACCAAAGATTTCACCAGTAGATGGTTCTTAGCATTCTCCTACCCCAGCAAAGCCCGAAGCCTCTCCACATAGAATCCACCCTCGAACCTGTGGGGGACAGCGAACAACTTTTCCTACACGGACCGACGCTACCCGAAAAGAACCAAACAATACCACGTGGGCCCACCACCAAAACCCAACGTGGGCCCAACAGTCAGAAGATATAGACTGGCCATACCATACGTACAAAAAGCCGCCAACGGGTTTGGTGATGCGGCGGACGTGCGGAACGCGAGCGCGACGAGAGGTTGATATGCGAGTGCGCTTCTCACTCTTACTGCCCATTTGGCGCCCGCGTCCGCGTGGCGCAGGCCTCCGCAAAAGTGCCGGTCCAAGGCTTGACCGAGCGTGTCGCGCTTAGATGGACATCTTAACACAGCGGACTGATTAATAATAAAATTATTTGTATTAGATTTACTGTACCATTCTAACTGTGACAGATGATTTGACAGCAAGATTATTTACGATTGACAGTAAAAATATTTACAACTCAGTGACTGATAGTAAAATTATTTATGTCTAGGAGTAAACTTACTTGCAACTAACACTAAAATTAATGGGATATTGGTGATCTGTTTGGCTAAGCGTACCTAGGTTGGCCCGATCCGATCTCTCTCTATACCGTGCCTGGTCAGAGCGCAGACATATAGATGATACGACATGGCATGATAACTTATCAGATCAATCATACTAGGCCTAATTGGATCCAGGTGCCATGGGGCCGCTTCGCTTACTCTCCCGCACAGTCACACACTCGTTCTATTTTACTTTTTTTTGTTTGTTTGTTGAGAGGATGTTCTATTTTGGGCGGGTTCGAGAAGACTCAACGCTTATGGCTTATGTCATGTGCTACAATAACTTTTTTAATCGGCATGTTTTTAAGGCGATGTTTATAAATAAATTGTAGTACAAATTGTACCAATTCAGCTATACTGGTCAAAATAGCATGCGATTATTTTTCTCTACGTACTGCTTCTTACGAACAGTTCAAAAGAACCTCGCTGCATTGAAACCGGTTTTACTTTCACCATCTCACGCTTGACACGTCGCCACGTCGGTTTTTACCTCACCATCCTCGTGAGTCAGCATATTCTCCTCCTCTCGCTCCGGCAGGCAGGCGGAGGGACGGTCATGTGCTGACTGATTTTGACAGCATTGGTTCAAAGCCGGGGCGTAGCCAACCTAGGCCTCAGGCCCAACCCACTAGAGAGCGCAAGGCTCAGTCCAATTCCTTATTAGCTATAGTATAAATCAGTGAGAAATTTTGATCCTCAGGCCATGCCAGCTCCGCCCCTGTTGGGAGCGTTGCTCCTCGGGTTTCGGACATGTTCTTTTTGGCTGAAGCTTATGGCTTTTGGCTGCGGCTTTTGGCTTTTGGACTGTTCATGCGAGAGATTACAGAGTAACAGAAACTCATGTGTGGTTTTTGCCTATATAAATAAAGTTGGTATAATATGTACTATAATTAACTTAGTAGACTATATCTTAAAAAGATACTCGGCGGAGGCTGGTTCAAGTCTCGATTAGTTCCGTGGTATGGAAGGGTGATGATGTATGGATGCACCGTTGTGCACACTTTTCTTTAGGTGCTTACATCTTGTAGGGTACTGACATGCTCACCAGCAGCACAAAGGCAAAAGTCCAAGTAGTAGAAAAGTAAAAAAAAGACAAATCTAATTAGTTTGATAGCGTTTCAAGATTAACACACTAACTATGTCGGGAGGAGTTTCTGTCCCATTAAACACGATCCTGTTCGATTTTTGCTAAAGAGCCTCGGTCCTGAGTCATCGCTCTAACTTTGCCACTGTTTTAGTTATTATCTTATTAACACACTACCTATGTCTTTCATCCCATGAACCCAATGGCGTGACCGTACCGAAGCGAAATAAAATTAAGGATAAGCTAATTCATTTGTCAAATTAAACTAAGTTGATATAAATATAATCTTATACTCCTATAAAATTTCAAATTCATATAGAAATTATACAATTGAAGTCTTGGAGACAAGCAACGAAAAACAGAGAAATACAAAGTAGGTACCTCGACAATAGAAAGCGCATACACAATAATATATAATTATTCTGTTATAAGTACAGAGTAGCAATAAATCATCTGTATATGAAATATATGAAAATTAGTGATATAATAGAAAATTATGAATAACAATGAAAATTTAGATAATATGAATTATGAAACATACCACAAATAAGCTAATTTGAATCACGAGACAAATTTGAATCATGAGGCAAATGCATTCTATGCGACTTCATGCCTTGGAAGCGGTTTATGATTTTATCATCATCAATGCTTTTAAAGATCTCTCGCTCAGTGTAGCACACCATCAAGTCATTGAGCCACTCATCCGTTACCTTATTACGCAAATCTGTTTTGATAATACTCATTACTGAAAATATTCTCTCAACAGATGTCGTTGCCGCTGGAAGTATCAGTATCAACTCGATGAGGCGATATACCAACGGAAAAGTTATATCTTTTCTTGTTTGAATCATCAATTGAGCAAGTTTTAATATATCACGATATCCATTGAATTCTTCATTTCTTCTAATGTTGAGAATGAAGGTTTAAAGTTGATTTCTTAATAACAGCCGATCAGCACCCGTGAAATCATTAGCATAAATCTCAACAAGTCGAACAAGTTTATCAACATCAAATTTAGAGAAGGAGTCGCTTGGATCAAGACAAGACATACATACCAATAACTCCGAGGAAACTTTATTGAATCGATGATTCATCTCATTCATTATTGTATCAATAGCAACATTAAAAATGTGAACTTTGTAATAATGATATTGAGTCACTTTATGCTTCCGACATACTGATTTACCCACAACTCCAATAGGATCTTCCATATTTGGCACATCAATTTCATATGTTTCACAAAAGTTTTTGACTTGGTTGAACAATGGCTCCCACCAATTGTCTCTCATATCTTGAAAGCGTTGTTTAACATTCTGTAACAAGCCATAGCTTCAACAATATCTTGATGCTTCCTTTGCAAAGCAAGTGATAGCTCATTTGTAATGCTCAACATGGTTATTAAGAAATGCATGATGAATACAAGTTTAAAACATTCCATCTTTTTTAGCAAACCTGCTGCTCCACCATGACTTGACTTTTGAAATGCCACCTTCACTTCCTCCTTTTTATCTTTATACCAATCCAATAACTCTTTGAAATTTTCCATGTTGATGGAAATAGAGGATTCATCATGTCCTCGAAAAGCTACGCCTTGAGCTATAAGATATCTTGCACAATCTAAAGATGATGTTAAACGAATGTTGTATGTAATTTCGACCTCCTTACTATAAGTATTGATTTTGCTAGATACATTTAACCTTTGATTTTTGAAGTCGTCGCAAAGACCCCTTGCAATATTGTGGAAACTATTTGTACCACCAACATATTTATTGAAAACATATAAAGCAATCTTCCAATGAGAGAACCCAACATTCGTAAATACATCACTTCCAAATGTATTGGGTTGTGCGGTTTCTTGAAAAGAAAACAATAGAAACAAAAGGCGGCATCCTTTTCCACACTATATTATAACCAATCGAATTTATTATACCATGATTCTTGAAAGGACCGCGACTGTTTACCATCCAATGTCTGTGGAAATGAATATCCAATTACTCGGGTAGGGCCAGTCAATAAATATGCCCTTCTCACTTGATATCTAATTTCGTTAGCATAATCTTCAATTGGTATGCGCAGCGCCGGATCAACAATTATTTCATTTGGATTAAATTCTAGTCAAAGCTTCTTTAGTTGAGTTGTACTCTTATCGGTTGAACGAGAACTACTTGAATTACTCACGAAATAATTGCACATAGTTCGTTTCTCCATTATAGCAAAATCTATAAATAAATTATTAATTTCTTTAATACAAAGCTATAAATATATAAATTAATTATAAGAACTAAACTATCTATATACACTGAATATGAAAATCTAAAATCTAAACTCTAGAATACTAAATTGATAAGAAAAAACTAGAGAAAAATTACCCACTCTGATTCTCTGAACTTTTGAAGCCGTCGGCCGCCCCTATCTCCTCGATTCCTCTCTCACTCATCTGTCTCGCACTCACTCGCTCCTCAATTCGGTCATCTCGCTCTCTGTCTCTCTCACTCTCTCAGATTCAATCGCTCGCCTCGCTCCGTCGATCCGTCCAGTCCGTCGCTCCTCGCCTCGTGAGCTCTCACGGACTCCATCGTCTTCGCCTCTCCGGCTCTCCGCCACTCCGGTATCCCTTCTCGGCTTCTCCCGTCTCTGGCCTCCAGGACTCGGTGCTTCTTCGCGGCGCCACACCGCCGCCCGGTCCGGCTCCTCCCGCCTCGGCCCCTCGCCGCCTGTTCTAACTCCCCATTGGTCGCCTCTAGATCCGACGAGCGCCCTCTCTCGGTGGCTCGCCGCCGATATGGCTCGCTCCGCTCTGGCGGCACCCCTCTCGCGAGCGTGGCGCACCTCGCTCGGTCGCCCACCCCTCGGCCTCTGCGTTGTGGCGGCGCCGACAGCGACACGTCACTCCTCTGGCTCTGGGTCGGCCGCTGCCCGTCGGTCTGGGAAGTGGATGTGGTCATGTGGTAACCAATTGCTTTGTTAGAGTGGGTGTTTTGGTTGGACAATGAGATAAATTTGTTAGGTCTCTTTAAGGGAAGTGGGCTGCCACTTGGCTATGCTTTTTGTTGTTTGTTGGGTTGTACTCTGTGACCATCATTGGTCGGTGCCAGCGCGCATGGGGGGGTGACCAAGCCTCCCAGCGGCTTCGCCCGGCCGTGACTTTACTTGAAAAAGCTAAAAAACAATATAAATATCTAGCTTCTCAAAACGACTTCTTCACTCATCTCGCTCCGAGGATAACACATAGGTCACGGGTGCATCACGTATCCACTCCTCTCACTTCCGTCTCGCGCACGTTTATCTCTTTCACCTTTCCTACACGGCGTCCTCGTACTTAAATCACTTCTTTTCGGATGCTACTATTCACTTGCAGCAAAAAATTATTAACCGTAGTAAATACAAACGTCCCTTTATAAGTTCTTTTCTACCTACAAAGGAGATTATAATGTCTTACTACTCTATTCTTTAAAAGCAAAGAAAAAAGTATTGGTTAGTGTATCAACATCTTCACGTACCATCTATCCCTGTTTAGTGCCACTAAGTTTGGCCCTTTCAATTTCCTTTTCCTATCACTCAGATACACCTTCCTTCTCCAACCGACATAATGTATGTCGCAAACAATTTCTTCACAGCACACAAAAAAAATGCTTACGATGGTGCCATTGGAGCTTTCTAGACAGAAAAGCTTTGATGTTCCACAAACCATACGAACAGAGCAGTTCATCAAAATACCGAAGCAGCAGCTCGTGCCGCCATTGACAACGAAATGGGTGGTTCTCTTTCTGGCGTGACCTCATTTGTTGATCCCTGCTCCACCATTTGTGTTCTTGTGCTTTGGCTGGGATGACCATCCTACGTTGGTCCAATATTGGCCGACGCGTCGCGTCGGGTCACTTGGGACCAAACATGACGTGTACCTAACCTTGAGGATAGAGAACACCACTGCGCCAGGTTTTATTATTTTTTTTGTTTCCTACAAGTTTTAAGATCCAACAACCTACTCGCTATGCACAACGAGAACACAGTGAGAAAATAAATTTCAACCAGACAGGCTTAGTCTAATCAGTTTGGCATTCCATCGCTTCAGTGAATATCAGGATTGAAGTAGGCCCTGTTCTTTTCAGCTTCTAAAAATTGTTTTTCAACTTTTCTACAGTAATTAGCTTCTAAATAGAGTATTTTTTTCAAGATAGGGTCTACTAGTTAATTATAGTACATACTTTACTGACTTCATTTATATCAAGAATAACCGCACGTGAATTTCATTACTCTGTAATCTCTCATGCAAAAATTTAAAATCACAAGTCATGACCAAAAGCCATAAGCATGCTGAAAAAAACAGGCCCGTAGTCCCGCGACACCCATGGCCATATTGCTTAAGAAATTTGATGTCGGATTCGTCAAATCTTTTCACTTTTGTTGTGGTTGTTTCAACGTTGTTATTTTGGTTCTCTCTACGAGATTTATCTTCTGCGTATAAGAAGAGGTGCATGCTTGTACCGTATTTTACAAACCCTAATCCGTTCCGAAGGCTACTGCGTATAAGAAGGACTATCACAGATGTAAAGATCAATCTTTGTCTACTAGTTAGGGTCTTCTTAAAATGTAGGTATTACGAAAAGTCCACATAGAGGTTGGGTTCGATTTGGCTTCTACTTGTGGTTTTGGGCATGTTCTTTATAGCTGTGGTTTATGAGTTTTAGATGAAAATTTTAAATTTTAGCTGTTTGTGACAAAGATTACAGAGAGAGATACTCGTTTGTGATTTTGGATGATACAGATGTTGGGTTTTTAACGTGTACTATAATTAACTCGTAGATCCCGTCTTGAAAAAAATATTCCATTTAAAAGTTAGGTATTGTAGCAAAAGACAAAAACTGGTTTCAAAGACCAAAAAGAATAGGTCTACTAATCGATTGTAGTACATACTGTATCGACTTCAGCTATACTGGCCAAAATCGTATGCAACTATATCTCTCTTTGTACTCTCGCGAACAGGCAAAATTCAAAAGCCATAATCTAAAAGCCAATATCTCTCTTTGTACTCTCTCGCGAATAGGCAAAATTCAAAAGTCATAATCCAAAAGTCAAAAGGCACACCTAAAAAATCCACCCAAAATAGTGTTCCAGGTATAAAATAACGTAGGAACCCAACGGCCTTAAGGTGTTTCACGCATATAAAATAGATGTCTTGGCTACCCCTTTTGGATGCTCATGATCCACGATGGTGAGCAGATGAAGGTAGCATCTAGGCTCACTTGCATCTGGGGTAGTATGGTAGAGCCTCCATCTCCATGTAGTACCGAAGAATGAGGACAAAGGTGCACCAAAAGGTTCTTGTCCCTTTGAATTTAACTGTGAAAAACTGAAAGTTATAGAATTTGGGAATAAAAGGTACTTTTGAGTCGAATTTGTTCATGTCCCCTTGCCAATGGAACCAAGCGCCTGCCTGTCTGCCTCAGGTTGCTGAAGTTTTTGTTGCTTTGTTCTTGAACATTTGTGGTGAAGATTAATTTTTTCTGGTGACAGTATGTGATGGTACTCTTCTAGAGGCTCAAGCCGGTCGAGCACCGTTTCCAATGTTGTTTTTTTTTGTGTTGATTGTGCCAATGTTTGTGGACAAAAGCACGCGGAACGCGGAGATCTGTCTGTCCAACTGCTGGTTTCTATGCATAATAAAGCTGTGTTTGAAGTATGAGATACTGAGAGGATATACTTTGTCATATGAGAAGTTCCGATATTAATCCTAGAAAGTAGACATTTTTGTACTTGCAGGATTCTGATCTCTACGTCATTGAGCATGTAAGACGATAACAACAGTAATTAGGGCACATCCCAGTTCTAAATATTGCGGTATAAACATGTATTTAGATTTAATTTCAATAAATTTAATAAAGATATAAGCATGATATAAAAAACATATAGATGACTTAATCAACATATAATCATATGAACTATCTAAGTCATTGAAACATACGTCCATCAAATATACCATGTAAGAGTCTAAAATCAGCACATATAAACAATTTAAGTCATTGCACCTGAATGTTGATCTCAACAAAAGAATAGCATGTATGACCAAATTCAGCATGTTATTAAGAGTTTGAATATTGCGCTCAGATGTAGGGTTACACAAGATTTAATCTTGACCGTCCTGCTACTATGGTCTTATACTCTTCACTAATTGAATATGATAATACAAATTCAAACTTTGAGCTCTAAATCATGCTTAACTAATCAGTCAAGATTGATCTTAGACAAAAACAATAATTTAAACTTTCGGCCAACTGGAGATCAAGGTAAAGTGATCACCAAACAGTACTCCAAGTCAGCTAACAAACTTGATTAACTCACAGTATAAAAATCACATATTAACAAGTTCAGCAATAAGGCCAATTGGCTAACAGAAGAGCATGTATTCTGAACTACAAGAGATTGCAGAATCTTAAGGTTCAATTCAACTAAGCACAACCGAAAGTAACAATTTGCAAGACTAAAGATCAAAGTGACAACAATAAGCAACACATTAGAGCTCAAATCTGAATAATTTATCAATTCAATTTTCAGTATATGACCATTATCCTCATTGAGCTAACAACTGAATCCACATGCATCTCTTTGCAATAATCAACCAGTGACAAATCACAAATATATGAAACAGATCACAGATTGCAAAGAGCTGACAGTCGATATACTCACAACCCCGGTGGTACTCAAAATCACCGAGTAGCAAAATCACCGAGATCACATAGAGAAGGCAAGGCACGTATGCTGCGTTGTGCTAGAAAACCAAGCGCCTTGCTTTGCCGAACAAGAAGACGATGGCAATCGAAGATATAATGCCACACTTCCACCTCGAGAAGCCAAAGTAGAACCCGAGGGTCGGGTGAACGCTGCATAAGACCGACGAGAGCTCCTAACCTCCAACTTTTATACAATGCCATAAAGGAAGAAGAAACTAAAGGCATGTTCTTTTTGACCGGAGCTAACGGCTTTTGGCTTTTGCTACATTACCTAACTTTCAAACGGGGTATTTTCTCAAGATAGAGTCTACAAGTTAATTGTAGTACACGTTAAAAGCCTAACATCTGTATTAATCAAAATCGCAAGTGTGTACCTATCTCTTCATAATCTATGTCATAAACAGCTAAAATTCAAAATTTCAGCTAAAATTCATAAATCATAGCCGAACCAAACAGGCCTTTGTTCGTTGTTTTTGTCTTAGAAGAATCTAAATTAGACAAGGAAGCCTCTATCCGTTGGTATATTACTAGATCGCTGACAAGAAACAGAAAAGTGCAAGACGTATCCGTGCAAGCGATACTGAAACACTTAGCTAAAACGTTGAATCACTGCAGAATTAGCATCCCATAAGCCACCGAAAAGCCAAAGCAGGAGGCGGCTTCTAATAGCCAAGTAGAACTGGTAAACATAAACTCAGGAGAAAACGAAATTTGATCTGAACGCAAAAAAATATGACCACAGCATTTGGTAGCTTTCGTCATGGTGAGCATGATAAATCATGGGCGGTCACCGAATCTGATATCAACAAATAAAAAAAAACAGGGTTACAGACACACACAGTTGTATTTGACTTCGTGCAGTTAGAAAACACACACACAACCTTTCAATAGCATTGATCCTAACACACAGTAGTAGTATGACATTTGTAACCTCGAACGTTGACACACTTTACAGGCGTAATGAACTAATGATGTGGCCCTAATAGCTCCAAATCGAATCCAAACAAATCACATCCAATGGCTAGTATGCAGAGTTGCATACTAGCATCAAGAAGAGGGTAAGCGTTGGATACATTCCCCTCTATTGTACTCTGTGAATTTTTTTTCTGAAACTGTTAACTTTCCTGTTTCAGGAGAAAACACACATATCGCAAATAAACTGAGAGAACACAGGAAAATTTTTGAATTTCTCTATTCTTTTACTTGCTCCCCTTTTTCTTTTTTCTGTTCTTACAAAACTAGCTACAAGCCTCCTCAATATATATGTTAATACTTTCCTACTAGCTGGCCGTCTTAGTGAAATTTGGAGGCCACAGACAAAGCTCTAAGTAACACACGGCCTGGATGAATGGACATTGGACGAGCCGGGGCGCGGCGATCGGCGAGACGAGACGAACACGAACCGCGAAGTCACGAATACAAGAAAGAATACGAACGCCGTGGGGACCTCGGGGCTCGGGCCGAGAATCTGGCGCCACGCCGCGAAGTCGTCAGCGGAGACGCAGCGTGCGGACTCGAGCTGAGCTCTGGGCTAGAGGTGAAAACGGATCGGATAGTTTCCGTCGGATCCGGACGGATACGGATACGGGTTGTGTCGGATCGGATTTTTTCGGATAGTTCTCGGATCGGATATGGATACGGATTTTTTTATTAGATACGGATACGAATACAGTAAACCTAGTATCCGTCGAATACGGATACGGATAATCCGGATAATCTGAAACCGGATATCCGAGATTTTAGCCCAAGATATCTGGCGGATACGGATCTGATAAGCCTAGTATTCTTATGCTTATTTAAATTGCTATCATGGATGACTTGGTGGATGAAATGGAGGAATGAAATGTTCTTATGCTTGTTCAAATTGCTATTATGTCATCATGTGTATTCCATGAATTGCACGTTGTTACTACTTATGTAGTTATGTTATGATCGACTATTGGGTATATTTATTATGGATAAAAAGACTATGCTTGTTTAGATTTCATGAATATTTTGACAAAATGAACTATTTATGTATTTTCGTTAATTTTGGATGTATAGTTTAAGAGGTTTTCATGTTCCGATAAATATTTGTAACCGTATTCGTTTCGATTCGTATTCGATCCGTATCTGTATTCGATATTATTCGTATTTGTATTCGTATTCGAGTTATTCGTATTCATATCCGTATTAAAAAAAATATGAAAATAAATATGGTAGAGATATTATCTATCCGTATCCGATTCGTTTTCACCCCTATCTGGCGCTCTGGCCTCACACGAATACATGGGCCTTCTCCTGTTGGGCTGATTTTTTGAGGCCCTAGAAATTGGGGGGCCCTGTACGATCGCACGGCCCTGCTACTAGCATACGTATTCGGACTTTAAGTTGGGCACAACTTCAACTTAAGTTACACACGGAGACGGACTCTACTACGTCTTGGACTCGAAGTCAAGATTATTTATAATAAAAACTATGATCTATATGGATGACAATGCCCTGCACGCGACATGATCAAGATGAGCACAAAAACGTACAAGGAGGGAGCAAGTGAGATGCAAACAGCCTGGTAGTGTCCTCAAAAGCCCTTACCCTAGCAGCTAAGGTGGACGACATGAGCTCAACTACCATCTTATTGCTGCTTGCTAATTTATATGAGGATCATGCTCACGGCTGTCGTGGAAATATTTGTTTAGTAGATCCATAGAGTTAAGTAGTGGAATTATTGGAGAGGAAGTTCTGACTGTAGGATTTCTCTGTTGACTGAATCTTTATATTCCCTCTCAATTTTCTCAATAGCTATGTAGTTTTTTTTTTGTCATTTGGCCTGAATTAGGAGATATCCTTTGGATTACAAATCACCTTATTACTCTTCAACGTATAGCGTAAGCTAAATCATGTAGTAGTTATTGTTCAAAATCATATTTGCTGATACTTCCTTTGTTTTTACTTATTACTATTTAACGTTTTTGATTTTTAACGGTATTCTCTGTTCTTTTTTACTTATTACTATTCAATGTTTTTTATTTTTAACGGTATTGGAGATGTGACTTTGAACGTTATTTTTTATAACTTTACAATAAGATATACTAATAGAATTGTAATATTATAAAAGTATTTTTAACGACATATCTAATTATATAATTTTGGTATAGCCCAATCTAGATAGTTTTAATTTATTTATGGTAAAACTTTAGGGCACGAATTATAGAAAGAAGTAAAAAAGAAGGGAGGTAATACGTAGTTACGCGAGAGATTATGGGCTTCCATGGTTCCCAGTGGCCACATTCTTTTTGGTCTGCGACTTATGGTTTTATTTGAAATTTTGAATTTTGGTACATTTACAGTCTGATTGGAAAACAGATACTCATTTGCAATTTTGGCTGGTACAGATGTTAAGCTTTTAACGTGTACTACGTTTAACTTATAGACTCTATCTTGAGAAAATACTTCGTTTAAAAGCTAGCTACTGTAGCGGCTGTGAAAAGCCGTCTGGCTTATGCATAGCCGAACAGGCCCCAGTGGTGGGCGCGCTGGAGTTGCATAGCTTCTGACCTAGGTTTTCCTCGGCAGGAGAGGGGCTAAGCTAAAGACACCCTTACTAATTTATTTTTGAAGGATCCATTTTAGTTAAGCAGTTTTCTAGAGAGAACTAGCTAGAACAAGCTATCTGGCTTACCCTAGATGCAACACATCATCATCTCGATCAGGAAACCAAAATAAGATGCCTGTGTCACCGTCGGTCTCTTCATGTACACAAAACGGAACCACGTTTTCAAGCCACGTTGAAAGTGCCAATTTCAGGAAACAGGGGAAAACGACGGCAGTGCCAAAACAGGCCACAGAAAAACCGTTTACGCATCGCCACTCACCAGTGGAGATGCCTCGGCTGTCAAACGTTTCGGTCATGTCCTGTGATGCGAAGCGAGAGCAAGCCTTTGCTTTCGTGCAGAACTCGTCGAGCGGCCTACCGACCGTACAGGTTTTGGAATCGGCGAGGTGATGCTTCTGGAGTCGGCTGTGCTAGCGCTGCGGTCATTTTCGCACCATGTGCTAGCCTTCCATGAAATCCAAGTTGGCTACGGAACTCGAATAGGCATCTCAATTATTGGCATCGGTTCCTCCGTCCCCGAGCTAGCCACACTCGCACGCCCTGTTCATCAACAGCAAAGGCATCGATCGCGCCTCGTCTTTGGGGCAAGAAACGAGCTGCACACGCGTGTCGTGTGTCCTGCTGATTCGCTTGCCTGCCTCCCCGGCGACGAACGGTCTTCGTATTTCTCTTTGGAACGGTAGTCTCCGTCTACCAACCTCTCGCTAGCTACGCGGTGAAATACGTCCATATGGCAGCGTTTTCCGTGTGAGTTTTGCTATGCGATGAAATGACGTCCATACGGCAACATTTTCGGTGTGAGATTGTGCCCCATAGGACGATTGTCAATTTTCAAGCTGCGTAGCATTCCATCTCTTGTGGTTTGGGTGAACCTAATTAACATTAGTGCTGAAGAGTCATGTGAGAAGATCTACAATATTGTTATGATGAACCATTGCCAAGTCTGTGGAGTGGAATTTGAATTTTGTAAAGTTTGCTTTTGGTCATGTTTGTTGTCGGAAAATCGGTCTGATCGTTGACTAACTGCCGATTTGACCACTGACTTGTTGTTGGTTTGACCGCCGATGTGTTGCCGGTCAGACCGTGCTGGGCGGTATGACCATGGCGGTTAGACCGCCGGCCGGTAGTACCACATTTTTCTTGCCGATTGCAATTTTCCAGAGAGGTGTCTTTGCACTATGTGAGACCGATCTGACCGGCTTTTGTTGGCAGTCAGACTGGCCATAGAAAATTGATTTTGTGATTTGGAAAATTTGGTCTTTGAGTGATTTGAGTTATGTTTGGTCGGTGCATTAATGTTGCATGATGCATGTTTTGGCTAACTAGGTCAAGTTGTGAAGAAGTTGTGTCGGAAATGATTTCTTTGTATTTAGATATGCATGGAAGCTTTAGAGTTAACTATGGTCAACGGTGAGGATTAGGGCTACGCTCATGGAGGAGCCAATTCCTAGAACGGTCAACGATACCAGGTGAGATGGTTGAGTTCAAGTAAGACACGAGAAAGGCAAAAAATATTGAAGGGAAAGTTCGAGCGACGGGTTGTACCAAGCGGCTTGATCAATGCTATGCCTGAAGAGCTTGAAAATTTTGAGAGAAACAAAGCCTGGACCTTAGTTGAACCTCCTCCTAATCATAATGCCATTAATACAAACTGGGTTTTCAAAAACAAGCAAAGTGAGAATGGGTTGATGGTTCTCAACAAAGCTAGGCCAGTAGCTCAAGGGTTCTCCAAGGTAGAGTGTTTAGACTTTGAGAAGACCTTTGCACCTGTAGTTAGATTATAAGCCATTCATATTCTACTAGCATTTGCTGCGTCTAGAGGCCTTAAGTTGTTTCAAACAGATGTTAAGAGTGCTTTTCTGAATAGTTTTATAGCAAAAGATGCCTATATCAAGCAATCTCATGGTTTTAAAAATCCCAATCCCTAAACCATGTGTGTAAGCTCTTCAAAGTCTTGTATGGATTGAAGCAAACCTCTAGAACTTGGTATAATAGGGTTAAGAATTTTCTACTTAAGAATAATTTTAAAATAGAAATAGTAGATAAAATCATGTTCACTCTCAAGCATGATAGTGACCTCCTTCTTATTCAGATTTATGTGAATGACATAATTAGTATTTGGTGGTAATCTAGGAATGAGTAATTGGGAGTATCAATTGAGATTTTTCATGTGCAAATCTAGCAATTTGTAGTTGGTACTGGTAGTAGCAACTAGAAATTGGTGATTTGTAGGCGAGTGGTTTTGTGTACATCTAGTATATATCAATATGTCTATTCAATTAATTTTATGAAAAGTGACTTGTCATTCACGATTTTAAGAGAAAGGAAGGTGAGATCATGAAAGACGATGATGATACTTGTGAGCGAGGAAAGGCGGCAACAAAGAAGGTGAAGGATCTTTCCAGCCTTTACTAGAGTACACTACCGGTATATTTTATTAGTACAAGTGTATCATTTTTTCTTACAATATTTGATTTTACCGTGTATCCGTCAGTGTACAATTTTGTCCATAAATTGTAGTTCTTTGTAGGATAATTTCCTTAACTCTCTGAATTTGAATTGCACCAATGTTTTGTTTGTGATCTTGAAATTCCATCCGCAGCTACAGAAACTAAGATATAATGAATTGTACTTCAATCAATTCCATATACCGAAGGTGAACTTTTTCTATACATGTATTCCTTGTGTTAGACAATGAAGATCTCACATAATGTCTCACTAGAGTTTGTTTGTGAGCCACTATTCTCTTGTATCATCTAGCAAAGTAGCAACCGATGTCCATCTCTAGACTTTGGAGTCTAAAGTCTGGAGTGGCATGACATATATTATGTACTGAAATGAACAACCAGGAGTCTACGAGCCTCGTAATACCTATAAGGCTATGATACTTGGAAAATCAATGCTTATCTTAGGCTAGATGGAAGTATCAGGCTTTGGACTAGTGCTTTGCTCTCTATATACATATTGTGCCTATGGACATTTGGACCATTAATTTCTGCTTTGCTCACCGAAATCCGAATGCTTTACTCTCTGCATCTGTATGCTTTTGCTCTACATGGATTGTATGAATGTGCCTGAGAATATCGGCTGAAATTTTACCCACTTCCCGACCGATTTTCAGTGATATTTGACCGATTTTCATTTAAATTTTAAATTTAATTTGAACTTTCTAGCCTGAAAATTTCCAAAAATCGGACCCACGGTAAAATTTCAGGATTGGCAATATGAACCCTGGTCCAGACACCTGCGCACGCAGTAATCCATGTCCGACAGTTGGGAGTCACCTCATCAGCCATGGCAAGCCTCGCCATGTGAAGAACGCGAGATGAAAACACGCACGTGGGTTACTTCTCACGAGATAATGTCTTCGCCAAAATACGATCAGACGGCCAAGGGACAGGACAGATCATTCGTCTCGGCCTCATAGAAGATACGACATATCATATCATCCCTCGCAGAAGAAAGAAAAATATACGACATATCATGTATCGAGCTTATCTTCTCTCGGGGGCGTTAGTATTTTCTTGCATGATTACCCAACGACCAAAAGCAAAAGGAGGGCGAGAGAGAGAGAGAGAAGAAGAGGAACGCCACCCTTCGCTTCGCGTTTCGATGCCGTTGCCAAGTCGAGGGAAGCGTCCGGTCTCCTTATCCCGGCAAAGAACTCGCGCGTGGTCGCGTGACTCATCGCCCACCGAGCGCATCCGCTGCGCGCGCGGCACCGCCTTTTCGGTGGAGTTTTGGATTAGCCTCGGTGAGCTCTAGCTAAAGGCTAAAGAGATGGGATAGCAGCGGATGCTTTGCTTATCTCGGTGGAGACGTTCGTTTCGGCTTTGCTTTTGGGGGGGGATTTGGCTGCGATCACCGGAGATCTCCGCCTACTCTGCCGCCCGGTTAGATTAATACGTTTTTAGGTATGTTCGGGCAGGGGAAAGAGACCACTAGCCTTTTTGGCTGCGTGCTTAGTGGATGATTAGGAGCTGCTTAGGGTCAGGTGCGCGTGGGGATGGGCCACGTGTGCATGTTTGGCTGTGTGGTCGCTTTCGTGGCTCAGTCTTTGCTTAGTGCTGCTTTTTTTACAAAGTGATCTTCGCCTAGTGCTCTATCTTGATTCCAAGAACGTGAAGTATCTTTTGTGGTTTTTCCTTGGTGATCTAGAGATCCACTGTAGCTATATTGTTCTGGACTATAGCTAATGATTTTTGGTTATGATTGGTGGTTTTTATTTGAGTTTTTCGAAATAGTAGTGAATAGAGGAGACGCCGACATGAACGGCGCACACCAATTTGGACTCGAAAAATCATTTGAAAAATCTGTTCTAAAATCGTATTATTTATTTTGACTTTTGAAGAAGCGAGAAAATCAAAATAAAGACATAAAGGAACAAGGTACACGTTGGAATGGCTTGAGCTTTTGCGTAAAGCTGTCATTACGGATTTAAAGACGGGTATTAAATGTGGTTTTTTTGGACTTCTCTGTGAAAAGCTAGCAACCCTTGTGGCGTGTTTGTTTTCGAAAGCAAAGAGCTTTAGTGCAGTCTTTGTTTTTTACTAGACGTGCGGTGCTCGTGGAGGAAATTTTGGTTGGAGATTGACAACACGGCTGCCACCTTTGCTTCCTTTTTTTCCTGAGAGGAGGAGACGAGACAGTTTTCGTGGGGCAGAATCAGAGCAGAAAAAACGGCACGGTGGCCGGCGGGGTGTGAGCGAGCGTAGGAAGCGCCGAAGCGGCTGCCTTTGGTTCATCAAACCGTCGCTATTTGCCAAACGCAACAAGCAAGCGCGAGCGGGACATTCGGCCGGCCCACTACGCCCGCCTCGTGCGTTCCGCGCTGCGGCCGTCGCGCGCCGTGCACGTCGCATGTATACACCTATCAATGCATCTAAAAACTTAAATTGATGAGAAAAGTCGGTCCACATATAAACTCTATTACGCTTTAAGATGTAGAATATAAGTGAACTGTAATTTTTTTATTGCACTAATCAAAATTTAAATCCAATACCTCTTGATCAGTACATCTAAAAATTTAAACAGAAAAAAATCGATAATTCATTTATACTTTAACACACCCGTCTCTCTCCCCGAGCTCTCGCACTCCACCGACAGACTCCGTGCGCCGCGATTGGCACGGGCGCGCGGACGGCACATCACCCCGGTGTTGAACGATGCCGTCCTCTCGCTGGGTGCGAGATCGTTGATCTGGGGGGACGCTGTACCTTGCACTCTCAATGTTCAGGCAGGGGCCGTAGCGGAAAAGCAAGAAGATGACATGACACGCACAATTCTCCTTCCCCACAGGACCAGCAGCACAGGTGACGTGAGCGTCCCGGTTTCCGCTATTATGGGCGGGAAATCGTGGCCTGGGCTAACGTCAAATGCATGAGGCCCGGCCCGGCCCAGGCAATGATCTCGGCTGAAGATGATCTAGCTTCACTACATATAATGGCAGTTGCATTGGCCTACCAGCCAGCCAGCGCATCCAGTTTTTGCCTTACAGTCATGCACACACTAATGTGCTTTGCATGTTGTTCATGAATATTTAGTCATGCAAGAATGCTGTCGGGAGCTGCTGTGCGCTTCTTCATGCAGTTTTACCAGCTTGCATGGACGCATGGTCCGTTTAGCTCTCTCAGGTAAGCGTCAGCGGCATGATAGAAAGGCTGGGTTACCTTTGCCCATTAGACGGCCCATGCGCCAACCTGTGAGATGCCCATGACCGGCCCGGAAATTTACAGTGCCGAATTGCGCGTATCCAGTTAGCATGGGAAGACAAGGAAGGTTGCTTTGCTCACGTTCTCGCTTGCCGGGCACTGCCGCCGCCGGCGAAACGAGGGCTTTCGACGCCAGCCGGAGCCAAAAGCTAGCGGATGGATCCACCGTGAAACGACCTGAAAATTTGCATTTTTTTGCTTTCTCAAATTTTGTTTGAATTCGATTTCTTTCCCAATTTGACAACCCTTCTTGAAATTCCGCATTTCCTTTTCGCCATCCCTTTTTCCTCTTTGGCCGGTGCCTTCTCCCTCTCCGCTTCCTCCCTGTGATGGCTGGCCAAAGCAGCGCAACCGTCCTTCCCCATTCACACCGCGCCTCCTCTCCAAGTCTTGCCATCTCGTCCCGTGCATTCAATTCCCGCCATACCTCTGTTGGCGTCATCTGCCTTATCCCACGCGCACGCCGTGTAACGAACCCATTTTTGGGAAACAGGGACGTCGATAATCCACAACCACTCAGGATTTTAGTTGCGGACTGGAAGAGCATCATGCCTGCATACGAACATTTAAGAAGAGTTAGTTTGATTGAAATAAGACATAATGGTCAATTTTAATGCCCAAAAGTAATTACATGCAGAAGAACTGCAGAAAACACCACAGAAAAATTTGAGTGCGATCGTAACCCTAACACGAAATCTTGGTTTGCGTTTTTTTCTTTCTGGAATCTGTTGTGGGGAAAAATTTACGCAACACTGAGTACCAACCACTGTACTCAGCAAGTTACAAAGGGTAAACCTAACTTATCTAAATGCAGGAGATTCAACAGGAGAGTGGGTACTGGTTTTATTGATTTGAATGGATGTAATTTTATTTGTAAACACTTTTGAAACCAAAGACCAAATAACTACTCCTTAAGATTAGGTGGAGGGGTTCTGTCAAAGTGATTATCCAACTACTCAATTTAAAATTCTTGTGAAAACTACTTATGCCTCGCTGCTGGAATCACCCAATAGACACATCTCCATTAACCGGGAGCACGGCGTATTTGAATACCATTTTATTGACTCTACAGAGTTGCCCAACTTTACCCACAAGCATTCTTAACCTTTATGACCGAGTTAAGGAACCGGGTCGTTTCACTGCTCAATCCTTTGTATACACTCCACCCGATAGGTTAGGGACCCGCACAACCTCGGATATCCGTGAAGAAGACCCGTTGTGGGGACCTATCGTTTGTATGGGTTTCCGACATACCAACTCTCGGACACCACATGTAGAGCTTCAATCGAGTTGAGCAGCTACTAAACCAGGGTTGACGAGTCAACACCTGTGGTTGAGCGATTATTATGTCACTTGCTCGGCGCAAGGGTCTAGTCCTTATATTTTTCACGAGGCAACCGACCTCCACCCTAGGGTAAAGCGGTGGACAAAGACCGTCTTGCGGTGTCCCACATCTCCTCTACCCTAGTTCCACGTTTTTCCAAATCTACCGGCCCACGGCCACAAGCTTAGTAATGTAAAACTTTACATGAAATATAAACTACGAATTATTCATACAATAGTTTTAAATATTCCTAGGGCTGTCAAGGAAATGGCTACAATTTGACATGGCATTTATCGGTGGTGGGAATTATCTAATTAACAAGTCATTCTAAACATTTTGTTTTAAGGAATTCACAAATAACAATAATGCAAATACCATAAATAATTAATTTAAATGGAATGGGATTCCAACATGATCAAGGACTTATAACTTGCCTTGGTGCTCAACAAGCTCATCGACTTTGTAAACTGCGGTTCCTTGATCTTGCCCTTGCACCGTCGCCTCACGAACTCCGAGGCTCCAAGGCTAGCGCAAACACACAAAACAACTAAGTCCGGCTTGAGTCTAATCAAGCGAGGAAAAATAAATCTATTTAAAAGGAGTAAAATGCATTAAAATTCAAGTGAAAGGATTTTTAATTTTTTCCGGAAGAATTTGGTGGATTGGAGGTCAAAAATGGGTTTAGGGCATCAAGATGATCAAAATGGTGTAATTTGGGATTTTATTTGATTTTTTGGATTTTTGGAAAATAGAAAAACCCTGGAAAATCTGGTGAACAGTACTGGGTCGGTTCGGCGCAACAGTGCAGCCCGGGTGGGGATTCACTGCTTGCACCGAGTGGGCAGCGACTTGACCCGACACACGCGCGCCTTCCCTCACGGATGGTCTGCCGCCTGGCGGCAAAAGAATGCGGCGAGGACGAGCGCTCCGAATGAGTTAAGGTAAGTTAGATCGGACGGCTGAGCGGCGTCGCCATCAGGTGGGCGATGTTAGATGGCAACGAAGGCGTGGACGGCGGAGATGCATCCACGTCACGGGGGGTCGTCTTCAACCTCCTGCCGCTCGCACAACGAAGAGATAGAGGCGCATGTGCCTCCCCACACGTAGCTCTCGAGGTCTCCGACGGCGATAAAGAGATGGTTTCATTTTGGGGTTTAGGGGAGCAAGAGAATCAACGGTAGCGGCTGGTGGCAGAAGGGGAAACCTGGGCTTCACGGCGGCTCAAAGGCTCACCGGCCCTTTAGCTAGGTGGGAGGCGATTTGGCGGTCTACAGAGCTTGGGGCTCACAATGGCGGTGACGGATTTAGCTGGGGAGCTTTCAAGAAGGCTGTCCATGGGAGAGCACCACGGCTGGCGACGAGCTTCGATGTTGGGGCTCCATAGACTCGCACCTGGCCGGGGGAGTTCACCCAAGGGATCAGGGGACAGAAGGGATGCTCTAGACGGAAGGAATTGAAATTTAGAAGAGGGAGGAAGAGATTTGGCTTACGAGGTCATCGACTCGGGAAAGGGGTGGTGGAGCTGAGAGGTGGCGAGCTTGAATAGGTAGCTCTCGGAGGCGATTGAGGGTCACAAGAAGCTAGTTGTGGGGTGGGAGAAGCTCTGAAGGCACGGGAGAGTAGGAAGGCGAGTGGTGGTGCATTTAAGCTTTGGGGGGGAGGAAGAGAGAAGGAGAGGGAATGGGGCGCGGCACAGGCGGTCTGCAGAAGTGATGGGTAGTCGCATCTGAGCGATGACGGGGCGTTGAGGAGAGTAATGGCGCGGAAAGGAGTGCGAGAGCAGGTGAGCGAACAGCATGGGCGGCAACGCATCGCGTGGAGGAGGAGAAAGGCGGGAGCTGACGGGTGGGGCTAGGGGAGGATCGGGCAACACGGTCAAAGGTGGCGTGGCGCAGCTGCGGACGGACGGCGACGAGGAGCCAACGCAGAGTGCAGTGTGGCGGAGCCCTACGCGCAGCGCGGGCGCGACCGAGAGGGGAAAGCGGGAAAAGAGAAGGCGCCAAAGAGAATGGAAAGCGGAAGCTCGAAAAGGAAAGCGGATTTTTCTAGGAATTTTCGAATTGGGAAAGGATTCAAAATTCACCTAAAAATCCAGCAAAATGCTCAAAAGTTTTGAAATTTTCAGGGTGTTTCACGCCGTTGACCCGGTTGCTCCCCACCGCAATCCCTTGCTCCTCCAGTCGACGCACGCGTCTTCCCGTACCGCCTTCGTCACTCCCCTGCAATTAGGGGTGGATATCGAGCCGGCTCGGCTCGGCTCGGAAGAAAAGCGGCTCGGCTCGGCTCGTTATACTAACGGGCTAAAAAGCGAGCTCGGCTCGGCTCGATAAAAGCTCGGGCTCGGCTCGTTAGCACAAATTACACATTTTATATCGAAATTTGACTCGAGATAAAACCATACTTGTGAGAGCAACTCAGTGTAGCCCTCAAAGCAGGCCCCTACTTTTCATTTGAGGACTCCCCTACTTTTGAGGGCTCTGTTTCTCGATCAAGCACTCAGAGAGCCCTCAAAGCAGGCCCCTACTTCTCAATTCCCACTATTTCCTTCTGCAGACATAATTTGATTTGATAATGTCCACGAGCGAGTCATAAACCATACGGAAATTTATTCATGTACCTCAACATCGTTAAAAACGAAACTTCCATCCCTTGAGATGTGCTCGGACAACAATATCCATGTCCTCCATTGTTGTTCTCTCCATCCATCCTCCCGAGTCCTCAAGTGCCTTAATTCTCCACACCTGCAGATTCGTTGAACCCAAAGAAATTGAGGAATACCCCATTAACCTCTTGCTCCACCTCAAAGTGGAAGCACGATTTATGTTTTGCAATCTAGTTAGCAAGTTCTCATCCTTGTTTACAAAAGACCACCTTGCACGAACTAATCCGACATCCTCATTGCCACAAGTCCAACATACAACTAGTCGACAATAGAACTTTCATGGACTCATCCTTAGATAAGAATGTACCTGACATTAGAAATGTTTCACTTTTCACCTATACCTTGAAATGGGGCACACCGCTTGAAAGTCGCTTGTGGTTGGAAATCGACATCAAAGATAACAACAAACTCATAATCTTTCACGTAGGCTGCAGTTCATGGTGACTTGAGATTTCCACCTTGTAGCCATCACGGATCACCCGGTGTCTGTACAATATCGGACACCCTCCGTTGCCATTTCTCCACCTCCTCCTTGATAAGAGTGAAGTGGCATCATCATCGAATCATCCAAAGACTGCACCAAGAAGTTCGACCTTGGCGATCCAGTTACAACAACACCAATGGATCACGGTACACCGCAAACATATAAATCAAAGGAATGAGCTAAATTTGATTCAAGTTTCAAAATAATTGCACGATTAGTCAAAAGTTCCCAGTTCAGGATTGTTTAAAATGAAGCTTATCTTACCCTCTCTCAAGCAATAATTTAGCGAAACATCAAACAACATCACTAAAGAAACTAAACTAATGTAGTATAACACCATCCTCCATTTTAACAAATTCCTCTTCCTCACAAGAGATAATCAACATCGATACTCCTATTTGATAATTTAGAGACAATATTTTTATTTATGAATTCAAATACGAATATTTAAATTGAAAGCACAGAGTTCATCACATAACATCAAATAAACTGATATAATCCATCATAACATGTAAAATGAAGTCTACAAAAATAATTAAACAACTAGCTAACGCTATGTATCACCCACAAATGTTCCACAAGATCGTCGCGGAGTTTCTCATGTCCCTGTCTATCTTCAATCTCCCTGTGTATCTTGAGAAACTCCGACAACACAAGTGGATTGCGGCGTTGGTATTCCTCCTCCTCGACTCCTCACCCCATCTTGATCATAGTCATAGCCCCAACATCATCTCATCTCGCTCATTCTCAATTATCATATTATGCATGATCACACACGCTGTCATTATATACCATAGTGTCTCCTTATTCCAAAATCTTGCAGGACCTCTAATCATGGCAAAGCGTGATTGCAACACACCAAATGCTCTCTCAACATCCTTCCTTACCGCTTCTTGAGCTTTTGTGAAATGACATTTCTTGTTACCTTGTGGGTTTCTGTAGCTCTTCACAAATGTAGCCCATGATGGATAGATCCCATCTGCCAAATAATAACCCATGGTGTACTTATTGCCATTCACCGTATACTCAATAGCAGGTGAAGTTCCTGAAGTTAGCCGCTGAAATAGAGGGGACCTCTTCAAAACATTGATATCATTAAGTGATCCGAGCAATCCAAAAATGAATGCCAAATCCACAAATCCTCGATGCAACGACTTCTAGTATCATGGTTGGTCCATCCACATGTCCCGAGTACATCCCTTTCCATGCAGTTGGGCAATTCTTCCACCTCCAATGCATACAGTCAATGCATCCAAGCATACCTGGCCAACCCCTCTTGTTATTTATCTCCATCAATCTTGTAGTATCCTCAATAGTGGGTGGCCTCAAGTATTGTTCACCAAAAACCTCAACCACAGCTTTTACAAAGTGATGGAAGGCCTCAATCATAGTGCTCTCTGCAATTCTCACAACCTCATCCATGGAATCTGCAGGAACATCATATGCTAGCATCCTAAAAGATCCAACCACCTTCTGAAGTGCAGTGGCTCCAAGCAATCCTCGCATTTGTCCTTTGCTTGAAATAATCATCATGTGTCTCCACCCCTTCAACAATTCTCAAAAATAATGCCTTTGACATTCTAAATCGTCTCCGAAAGAACTTGTCATTATAAACTGGGGGGTCTGCAAAATAATCGCCTGTCGCAGGGTTCCAAGATGAATGTCTCGTGGTACCACTTGACGACACGGCATCGAACCACGCCGAGCCTTCTTGCGTTCCTTTCTTGACATCAACAAGAATGAGCATAGCATGACCAAATCATCATCGTCTGATTCCTCTTCCTCCCACCATTGCTCAAGAAAATCATCATCATCATCGCTAAACACCATCTGCAATCACTGAATTGTAATTAAACAAATTCAACCATGGACAGCATAATATTTTGAAAAAGAACACATACAAATTCAACCATAGTTATCATGAATAATAAGGATCAACACATACAAATTCAACCATAGTTATCATGAATAATAAGGATCAACATAGTTTGAGCTGCAAAGCCACTGCCAAACATCCATGGACAGCATAATATTAAGGATCAACATAGTTATCATGAATAATAATACAAACATCCATGTCTCAAATCTCTCGCCACGGACCCTCCACTTGCCAAAGAAAGCCACTGCCATCGTTGCTACCACCCAAACCACTATTTAAGGCCGCCATCCTTTGAGTCGCAAGTCGAGCCCTCATTGCTATCACATATGCCTTTACATCGGGTCCAATGTGTTGAGATCACAAAACATAATCTTCGTTCTTGCTCCCACATCAACTTTCTCTCCTCAATCGATACCTTGCGCTCCTCAATCGATACCTTGCGCTCTTGCATCATCTTGGTCTCCTGCCATCTATCTTCTCTAATTTTTCCTTTTTCCATAAGCATCTTCTCAAGCATCCCTGCATATTTAGATTCTTCCCTTCCCCTTTTCACCTTCTCCTTTGCTTGCTTCCTCCCATAGGTCTTTTTGCACTAGGCATGGATGAGTCGAGTTTGGCTCTTGCCACTATCATCTTCTTCTTGATCGGGAACATTAATTGGTGTTGAGTTGCTTGTCCTAGGCCTTTGGAGGCGGAAGAGCCGTGAACTTGGGGCAATGCCTAACCTTCAACCAACAAAGATAGAAAGGAAACCCTTCTTGTTTGGCTCCTTGTGCGCATATATAGTTTGTGCTTCCAACACCGAAAGCAAAGACATGTGTGAGTCGACATTTTGGTATAGTAATGAATTGATTCATGGTAATGTTCGATATGAAAGAATTTCTTACATGTTCTGGAAAGGCACACCACTAGGATGGCGACGCCAACTTCTTCAAAATAGCCACGAAACTTCGCAACTCCTTGTAAATTAAGCTCCACCGATGCTCAAGAGAGTTGGCGATCCTACTAGATTCAAATTTCTTGTTGGCATGGTAGTTTTCATGAATTCGCTTCAATATCTTTGAACTGGGTTGTTCATTTGCGATAATAGGATCCATGCTAATGTTCTCCCATGACTCACATAGTTGGAGATCCTCTTCTTGAGAGTAGTTAGCGACGGATTGGCTTCTTTTGGATGCACTAGGTTCACTAGCAATCGATTGAGACACAATTGGTTGAGTACCAATTGGTGAAATATCAATATCATTAATCCCGGTCTCATCGGACATCATCCTTGACCACCGACCTCCTTGCGACATATCTCAAACGCCACAATCAAGGAAAAACTACTATTTGGATCAATCATATTCCGTTGGAAAACAAAATGATAACGCAATCATATTCCAAAATGGTACAATTAACTCAGCAGATATCATCGACATTCGTAAATAAGTTGTTTAGTATGAGCAATGGGTTGGTCTAGGATCGTGATATCATGCGCAAGTTAAACAAACCCTAGCTAGAGCATCGACAACCAGCGCAGATCCGGCAAGAGCGAGCGACAAAGCAAGATCTGGCGGGCGACGCATCGGTTTGGTTCGGGGACGAGGAGGAGGAGGCGGTCGGTTGGGTTTTCGTGGCGGTGGAGGAGGTTGTCGTAGGGTCGCGGCGGGCGGGGGCTGGCAAGTTGAAGCTTTCTGCCAAGCTTCTCGCCGTGGTTTTAAGTTTCTCAGGAGGGCAATGTTTCATGAAAGATCTCGGGCGGGGCGGGGAATTTCCCTTTTGACAGGATTTGGGGGTGAAGCTTGACCACAATATGATGAGGGCTCGGAGGAGGTCCACAAATGATGGTGAAGGGGATTTGAGGAGCCCTCAAATTTGAGGGCTCTAGTAGGGCACCTCTATTTTACCTTAAGCCCTTAAATATGGGGTTTGAGGGCTTAAATAGGGGCCTCTTTGAGTTGCTCGACTTGTGAGCAAATTCTATTCATAAAATTTTGAGTGCATAGTCACCAACAGGAGGGCCAAGAAACGGACCAAACCGGACTTGCACTCCTACTCGGTTGTCGGTAGCGTCGTTGGCAAAAGAGCAACAAACCGTGGGACTAGCGATTGGGATGGAATCGAGGGATTGGGCTCTGGAGTAAATGGGGTGCTATTAATTACAATTAAGAGTATTTAAGTACCCCACACCGGCCATCAAGGCATCCGTCGGTGGCCGAGCCAAACAGCCATCCGGCGGTTGTGAGCCAGAAAAACCGAGCTTAACCAAATGCCTCGAGCCGAGCCAGCCGCGAACCCACGAGCCACATGTCCACCTACCTGCAATCTCTGCCAGGCCGTGGTTTTACCAATGTTGAAAGAAACCCTGACAACGAGATAACATACTTGGAACATGGATCAGCTGGAGCTCATATTAGCTCGCTAGCGTTTGGCAAACCAAACCGTGCAGGCTTACAACAGGAAAAACCCACATAGACAAAATAAGAAGGCCCAACTTGTAATGTTTGCTAATCCAACTTTATGGGAGGGAACACTGGATCTATGTAAGCATGATACATGGGATCTGAGGCCCAAAGTCTAGCTAAGTGGTGGCTAGAGGTGGTCAACCTATGGACTTCTTCAGTGGCCCAAATGAGGGCCTCGGCTTTCATAGGATGGATGATAGCATCCAGAGGTCGATGCTCATCGTTGCTCCCAACCCTCTGCTGATCCCACTGTTTCAAGAGGACGTTGGTGAGGTAATGCAAGGGCTGCTCATATAACTGCTTCACCGATCTGCCAAGTCCCAGCCATGATGTGGATGGGATTACGGAACCACGGCGAGCAGGAACTGAGATGTGCTTCATGTACTCTTGATACATTTCAGCCCTCCTGATCAGTGCACCTGCAGGATCCCATTATAAGAAGAGTAGAAATATGTAATTCTATGCAGACAGGAAAATATTCTTAACACTGCAGGTGCTAATCCAATGCAGATTCCTAGTGTCCATGGTTGGTGGAGGGTGCAAAATACAGCATAAGGCCTCAGTCACAGTCAGAGACACTGAGTTTGAGGACTAATACTGGACTTGTCAACTCCTGTTGCTGAGACTAGTTTTTGGCTGACCCCATTGGTATCAGGAAAGGCATAGCACTGAATTTCAAGGCTAGCCCGCAACTCAATCCCCATCTTGGAGCAGTCCAGTTTAATAAAAATCCAAGTTTCTTTCCCTAATTATGAATAATACGACATTGCATGCTTAGTTGCAAGAAATGAATTGAGACTTGGCTAGAATTATCATAAAGCACGTTAATTTGCACAAATTCATCATAAACAAAAGCTAAAGAATATCCCCTAAATCGGCCAATGTACCAGATATAGGTCCTGGCCAGTAAACCAGTTACAGTGGCAACCAGAGACTGTGCGGAGTCAGGTACTGTGAATTTATTTAGTGTGTATCATGGTCTGTAACAGAATACTTTTACCTCCGAGAAAACCATGGCTTTTCCTCTTTTAATAATGGTAACTAAACCAGTCAACAACCAGTGGTTTCGAAATTCAAACCTCAACTGTCTAAATAATTCATGGATACAGAACAAACAGGTAACTCCTAAATGACAATTGCGAGAATTCAGGATATACATGGTATCATAAAACAATTATGTACTGCAGAACGTTGAAGGTTCACTCAAGCACATAAATCTATATAAAGTACTCAAATAAGTATAAAATGTACGAAGGGAATTTTAGATATGGTGATTGTTGTTTAGGTAGGTCGCTTAGCTTCTCAGGGAGAAACATGCTTGGCCTGTTTATTACAAAACAACTTATACTAGAAATACGAACATCTAATCAACTTCGTACAACATCTTTCTGTATTACTTCCTCTAACATAAGCCACAATTAACAAGATATGATCAATTCCAAACCATCTTCCAACAATTTTGAAAGATAGTTGGGGAAAATATCCCTGTAGATTGTTGGTGAATATAAAACAACGTTGCTTTCTTCTTTCAGAAGGCAAAAAGGAGAGAATCCCTGAACACTAAGGTTAGCAACCTAAATTGATCAGTTCTGCATGCCAAATTTACAAGGAAATAAAGCCTACATACTCGTAATAAACAGTTCATCTTAGAGCCCATGGACACCGTACACACCTCAAAAATCACACAAAATTACCAATTTTAAATATACCATGGCAACCTGAGATCCTAACAGCAAGTGAAACATGCACAGAGAGTCATGAGGTAGTCAATTAATGGAGTAGCTCTCACCTTCTGCTGCCGCAGCAGGTTTAGACGAGTTGGGCAGACCAAAGGCGTCATCGCCTTTCCTCTTCCCGCCCTCATCTTCGGAATCCGAGCTCAGGGAGTCGTCGGAAGAGACGTCCTGCGGCTCCTCCCACGGCGCCGCCCTCTTCATATCTAGCCACAGAGGAGGTCAGCGTCCCCCCATTCGGAAACCGTGGAGACACTAAAAGAGCAAGGGGTTGGACCCTGACCTAGATCAAGGCGACGGAAACGGCGCCAGAGGAAGGAGCGGCCGACGAGAGGGCGGGGCGGAGGTCGCGCCGTCGCGGTCGCAGTTCGCCGGCGTCGGAGACGTCGAGAGCTCGAGCCGAACCCTCGAGAGCTCCGCTTGGTCTCTCAACCTGGGCTTGGATGAGAGTAGAGACAGAAAAATTCTCTTCTTGGGCCGGCCTAGTGGAAAAGTATGGACCCACAAAGGCCTGCTCTAATAGCCCGGCCCATGTGTGGCCTGGATCCATTAACGTTAGGCCCAATCCATTAAGCCCGTTCACTGATAAAGGTCATGCGATGTTCAACGCGCATAGTTCAGTGTTAACAAGCACACTAAAACAGTAGTAGGACATAGGAACTCTAATCTAATGATCATAAATCTAGATGATAGTTAAAAAATATTCAAGTGATGTTTAACAACACCCCTAAAAAAATAGTAGTAGGAAAAAGTCATTTATTGATCAAATTTATTTGGACAATGTATCGCAAAACTCACAGCTGATGGATGGGATGCAACATCACTAGATGCAAGAACGAAATATTACATCTTTTATTTGTTTCCGTACTTTTCTCGCAAGTATATTAACTTTCCAAGATCAGATTTTGGGAATGGCGGCCAGAGCCTCCTCCAGCTTGTCATCGGAGTGGGAGAGATCAGCCATGTCGCCTCTCAGGTACCTCTCGTACGCGGCGAGGTCGAAATGGCCGTGGCCGCACATCGCCATGAGGATGACCTTCTTCTCCCCGGTCCTCTTGCACTCCAGCGCTTCCCTGATCGCCGCCGCGATCGCGTGCGTCGGCTCCGGCGCCGGGATGATGCCCTCCGTCCGTGCGAATTGCAAGGCAGCTGCAAGTCATCAAAAAAGACACCATTGTCACTGCATTAGCTTTTGTTTCAGAAGAAAAAGAAAAGTAGTTGCCGGATTGAAGTAGGTAATTTGCCCTCAAAATTCAGATATATGATCAAGAGACGAGAAATCAACTGCAAAATTCAGATATTCTGTTTCATTCCCTACAGAAAAGTTGGTTACTAATTAGAACAAATCAACAAAGTGAGTAGTACCAGAAGAAAAGGCATTTGTTGCCGAAGTACTGTGTCTTCCACTGTCTACCTCATTCTTGTGTGAATTCAGAGGTAGAAGAAAGGGCTGAGAGGTTCAGCCCCTACAGTGAGTAGTACCTCGAAAGCATTCAGTTTGTTGTATGGCAACAGCTTCCATGAACCCCAGCTCGTACACATGGGAGATCAGAGGTGCCATTCCATGGTAGCGAAGCCCGCCTGTAAAACAGACCAACATTAGCAAACAAGAACGTGCAAATCAAAACAAGAAGTATTCAAAACCTGCAATGATCAGCACCTGCATGGATCGGGTCCGGGACAAAGCCGTGCCCGAGGGTGTGCATCTTCATCAGCGGCGTCAGCCCCGCCGTGTCGCCGAAGTCGTAGGCGTAGACGCCCTTGGTGAGCGTCGGGCACGCCGTGGGCTCTACGGCCTTGAACGCCGGGTTCATCCTGCCCTGCAGCTTCTCGCGCATGAAGGGGAACACGAGCCCACCGAAGTTGGACCCGCCGCCGGTGCAGCCAATGACGACATCCGGGGTGTCGCCGACGGCCGCCAGCTGCTCCAGGCACTCCTCCCCGATGACGGTCTGGTGCAGAAGGACGTGGTTCAGCACGCTGCCGAGGCAGTACTTGGTGTCAACGTTGGTGGCCGCGACCTCCACCGCCTCGGAGATGGCCATCCCGAGGCTGCCCGGGCTGGACGGGTCGGTCTCCAGGATCTTCCTGCCGGCCTCCGTCACAGCGGACGGCGACGGGTGCACCTTTGCGCCCCAGGTCTCCATCATCAGCCTCCTGTACGGCTTCTGATCATACGACGCGCGCACTTGCCACACCTGTACGTACCATCACGAATTTAGAAACCAAATGCTCATACTGGCAATCAAGAACACAGCTCCAATGCTGAAGCAAAATCTATGATCAAATTTGCGCTGTTACCTCGCAGTTGAGGCCGAAGAGGCTGCTTGCAAAGGACAACGCGCTGCCCCATTGGCCGGCTCCGGTTTCAGTCACCACATTCTTGACCCCTGTCGTGGCATTGTACCACGCTTGCGGCACGGCGGTGTTCGCCTTGTGCGACCCTGCCGGACTAGTCCCTTCATACTTGTAGTAGATCTTCGCCGGCGTGCCAAGCAGCTTTTCCAACCTCCTAGCCCTGTTGTCTCGATATTCCAAGAACTTACTCCACACTCTTCTGAATTCGGATGTGATGGCAGCAACAGCCATTGGTCACTCAAGTGATACAGACACACGGTTTACCTGATCAGTGGCGTCGGACGCCAGAGCTTGTAAACGTCGATGACCTCCTCGGGTATGTCGATGAACCGCTCGTCAGTCACCTCTTGCCTGATCAGCTCGTCGGGGAACAGAGGGGACAGGTCGCCGGGGTTCAGCGGCTGGTGCGTCTGCGGGTGCAGCGGCGGTGGCGGCTTCACCGGCAGGTCAGCGACAAGGTTGTACCATTGCTTCGGGATACTCACGTTGGCGCCTTGATTCGAGCTGGCCCTTGCGGTGAAGCTCCTTCTCCGGCTGACAGCAACTCTCTGCTTTGGCGTGCAAGCAAGTGAAGCTTTCTCTGGGCCAGCTGCAATGTAGGTAGCAGTGTCCATCAGCTTGATGTTTGCAGCGTCAGAATTCAGAAATCAGAATGGGCAAAACTCTACTAACTAACTAAAGTCGTCAGTGGGGACTAGTTGTTCGTTGCTACCAAGTCTAGATTAAAAAGATTGCATCAAATCAAACCTGAGATGCCGGTAGTACCAATTAAGCTTAGCTATCTACTGCCCAACCTACTTGGACCAAAATGATGTCTAGTCCTAACTCGTAAATGACGATTTTTTTTATGATCTATCCAACCCCGCAATTAGCCCCTAATTGATCCGTTCTGCAGTTTGCCTCAAGATGTCCAGTTGTGCCAAAGAACTAAGCCTATGCTCTCTCTGCCTCTCTCATCTGATCCACCAACAGCTAACAACTTGAACAAGTACATATTACAAAAGAAAATAAATCAGAGCTGGTTAACTGGGCTATGCTACTGTTCAGACGCCGCCAAATCGATCAGGGGTACGGACAGATCAGCAAGAGACTGAATTGGGGATTCAGGGCCGTACGTACCTTGGAGCATGGGAGCGCGGAGGGAGGTGGAGGCGGCCATTTTCTTGCTCGCTCGGGGGCTTGGTATGGGAGGAGAAGAGAAGCACCCGCTTTGCTTTGCTTTGCGCGTTCAATGGCGGACTACGACTGCAATCCCGGCCCCGGCGGGGGCGGCTGTACTAGTATCCGTGCGGGCTGCCGTGATAGTAATATTATACTGCTGAACGTCGTAATTTGCTACGGATTCAAAAAAATATTATACTATCACCTGGATCGGTTTGTCTGCTCACGCCCTTAATATGCCTCCACGCTCGGGCGAGTTCTAACGAAGGTAACGGCGAAATTCTTTTAGGACTGCCTTTTTGTGGTTTTTATCACTTCCTGTACTAATTAGTTTTTAAATAGTATATTTCTTAAGATAAGATTTATAAGTTGATTATATTAGATATTGTACTGATTTTAGATATACCGATCAAAATCGTATACGATTGTTTCTCTTCATTCTCTCTCGTGAACCGTCATAATTTAAAGTTATAGGCCATAGTTTAAAAGAATCCACCTGTTGTCATCCCTTCACATCTTTGGCTCCAGCGTGCACCCGAAAGATCTTTGTTCTTTTATCGTTAAAGAATTTTTAGTGATGTAGAATTAATTTGTTGGTAGATTTTTTTGGTTTTATTAGAGATTTTTTTAGGAGGCGAAAAGAGAGTTGGGAGAGAGAGAGAGAATGTATCATCACACTGCTACCATCAACTTCTCTTTTTCAAATAATAGTTGAATCTACGCGATACAAAGTCATATTATCGAACATGTTAAGCCGCTGCCACCGTGTCCAGCTTTGCCATGACTCACGTCGCCTTGGACGCCGTGCTAGGCCTACATGGCGCCCCTGGCTCTGCCACAACCCACATCGTCTTCGCCACTGTGCTTGGCCTGCGCTGCCCCCAGCTCTAGATAGTGGCCCCATGTACACTTGATCGTCCTTATGACCCTACGTAGGAACACAACTACGTATGGTCAGATGCACACAGTGGCGGACGCAAGAATTTTAGAATGGATGTTCGAAGTTGTAAAAATATTTTTCAGTACAAAATATAAAGATCTACAGTAGCAATAGTTAACATACAATTATTCGTACTAGGGATAATATCTCAAATAATATCTCATTTTCATTTTTCAACACATACTCACATACTGCATACACATACAGATATTGCTGATATCAAAAGTAATCTCTTCCTGTGTTTCTCTTTCAGAATTTATTGGTTATGACTTATGAGATTATAGTGCGCAAAAATGTAATTCAGAAACTTGATATATCAGATTTCATATAATACTAATTGAAACAATACTTAAACCTTTTTTTTTTGTGGACAAGTCCATAGAGTAGATGCTATTTGTGTATTTTTTTTGTTGATTGTCTCTTCTGTTTGACAACACCGCCCAAGTGATTTGTTCTCCTAATGTAATTAGCCTGCAAGGCTAAGCTCTATATAACACACGTCCTCCTGTGTCTAGCTGATGAGGAACATAGTCAACCAAACTCAAGGAAATTGCTGGCAAAAAACTACTTAGGGAGCTGCAATTTTGAATTGGTTTTTGTTTTCTATAAAACAGATTGGAACATTAGGGAGACCTTGGGGCAGAGATAAACTTAGGCATATTCTATACCAGTTGGTGATATGGTGTTGAGGAAACTAAGGAAATTTTCTTAAAAGAATGCTATAAAACCTACTAATCATCATGAATGAAATACATCAACTAAGCATCATAATAGGTGTCTTCCTCTTCAAAGCTTAAACTTAACCTCATGAAAGTGCAAATTCAACTCTGACGAAGTACTCACCGGTCGCGAGCGACGAGCTCCATTCTTTCACTTTGGGCGGCGGTCGGAGCGAGCGGAGGGCCGAGTCCGGAGCGCGAGTCATGAGCGGAGAGTCCGAGCCGGAGGTGATGACGCAGTGTCGCGGTTGGGCCGCCGTGGCGCCGTCGAGGTGTCGGCGGAGCGGAGGCGGATGGCGAGCCGATCTGGGATCCGGCGGCGGTGTCGCGCCGTCGCGGACGGCGGACCTCGGTCTTGGCCCCGGCAGCGGAGGGGCGAGCCGGAGCGGGCGGAGGAGAGGCAGCCGCGCGGCAGGGCCGAGCGGAGGCGGGGCAGAGCGCGAGCGCCAAAGCGGAAGGCCGAGCACAGGCGCGAGGGGCGAGCAGGAGCCGGAGATGAGGGCCGGACCACCGGGCCAGGCGGGCGGCGGAGTGGAGGGCGAGCGACCGCCGGGGTCGGGAAATGGGGCCGGGGAGAGCGGTGGAAATGGGGTCGTCCGCGTCCGGTCGGGGAATGGGAGCCGGGAGCGGCTAGGCTGGGCCGCTGGCTTCACGCGGACGCGCCGGGCAGTTCGAAAGGTAAAATTGCAAATTGTGACTCCAAACAGTTAAATTAGCCCAATTATATATATACATATGTAATATACCTCATATATACTAGATTTTTTGTCAAAAATTTTGGGTGTTCAGCTGAACACCCATGAACCACTGTAGATCCGCCCCTGGATGCACAATAAGTATCGAGCAAATTAAAGAACACAACTACTATGTGCTTAATTACAGGCTTACAATGGCGTAGAGTGCTCCTCGGTAGGCTTCAAACATTGCCCCGGCGGGGTCACCGCGGCCACCGCTGTGGCCGATCCACGCGTCTAGGCAGAACAAATGGCTGCCAAATGCCCGAAACCAATGAACGTCAGCCCCGCTCGGTTGGGCTGAAAAGCTATGGCTTTAGTTAAAATTGTATTGTAGCTGAAGGTAGCTTATTTAGTGTAATTAAATTTAAAGAATTTAAAATAGAAAAAATATGCTAACTCATCACGGACAACGCAAATAAAAATAGAAAAAAAGAACCGACAAAAAAAGCTAAAAAACAAAAATTCAGAAGAAAAAAACAAAATTTATGAATAGTGAAAAATAAGTTAGAAGTCAGAAGCTAAAATCGAAACGAGCGGGCCTAAGCAAAGAATAGAAGAGTATAGAATGCTCCTCCTATTGCACTACGGCAACCTGCCTCCCTGGGCTCTGCCTGAGCTATTCGACAGGCACGACCTGCTCATGCTGCTTTGCCTCGGCGCCAAGCCCACATTGGTTGAGTCTCATCAGCTTCATCTCGAATCCAACCAGCCCTAGCCTTCCAATCAGAATCCAAACGCTAGGTGAACACAAGCGAGAAATTAAGCAAGTTGCGGTTTCAATATACACACGAGGATACGGCTGAGTCGTAGGAAGTTTCCAAGCACGGCTCTTCTCAATGATCAACATTTTCTTTGCTGCTGCAAGTCGAAGGAAGTTTCCAAGCGACGAGGAGACGTCGCAAAAAAATCAGCGCACCGTTTGGCCCAGGAAAGTGCCATCACCTTGACCGTCCTCGCCGTGCCGAGACGACAAGAGCTCGTCGACGGCAGAGAGGGTAGAAAGCCTGTCGCGACATATTTTAAAAATTACACGCATCCGTTTGCCTGATACTTTGCTCACTCGATCAGCCAATGTGGTCAATTGCTAGTGCATCTTGAGAAAGTATCACCGTAGATTAGGTAGAAACTGAATGGATCAGTAGTGATAATTTAAGCCATGTGCGTGTCTATGTCAAAAGGCCATGTTTTTTTTTCAACTTTTGATTTTAGTTTTTGATTTTTCTATAGTAACTAGCTTTTAAATGAAGCGTCTTTTCAAGATGATGTCTACTACTTAATTATAGTACATACTGTACCGACTTTATTTATATCAGTAAAAATTGTACGTCACACAAATAATACAAAATCCACAAGCTGTAATAAAAAAACACAAACCGCAGAAAAAAGAACAGGCCGTTGAATTGGGGCTAGCTTGGTGGACGAGTGGGCACTGGATGACGTCGTGATGTACAGGGTTCAAGCATTGGGGCCACGCACGTTTGTCGGCTCCATGCCTGTCGCGTGCAAAATATGCGATGTAGGCCACAGAAGGGCCGAAATGGGCTATAGAGAGCCCAGAGGCCCAGAGCAAAAGCCAACCCATTGTTCTGTTGATCAGGCCCATCAGGGCCAAGCCTAGTAGATAGCATTTCAGGCAGACAATGGACGCGGTCCATGTCCATCTTAGCAAGAAAATAAGGACAATGGATTCGCTGTCAATTTTCTCTTCTTTTTCCACCTAGGCACAACTTTTCGTACTATCTACTTAGGTGTTCATATTGCACCCGGCTGTTTTTGCAAGTAGCGAGTGAAAAATAGGCTGCAACTCGCTAGTGCGTAACACATTATCTTCTCCAGAAGTGTGTACTTGGTATGAGCCAGCCTTAAATCAATGTAGGAGAATGTGGAACTGCTCATGCAGTTGAATGCACGGTAGGGTTTGTTCTTTTATAGCTGCGGTTTGTAGCTTTTGGTTTTTGGCTGCGGTCTATGTCTTTTGGTTGTTCGTCTGATAGATTACAGAGTAACTGAAATTCACGTATGGCTTTTGCCGATATAAATGAAGTCGGTACAGTATGTACTACAATTAACTATTAGACCCTATCTTGAAAAGACACTCCGTTTAAAAGCTAGTTACTGTAAAAAAGCCAAAAATCACTTAAGAACACGGCCATATATATGAATACCACATCATACTTAAGCCCTGCTAGAAGGCGAGAATTTATTTCTTTTGCGATGTAATTTATTTAAACTAGCACCAGTAGCCTATGCACCTGCCCAGACATTATTTTTAGAACATACTCATTTCATTCTACAATATAAGTCTATAGTCTACCATACGCATATACCAAACAAACACTAAATCTATTTTTTAAATGTTATTGGACCATGCATGCTTCTACTAAATGGCATACTACAACTACCCATCCACTTTTCAGTATTAAATGAGGGGTATATGGTGGAAATATTACAATAACTACACATTTAATCTTTGCAATAGACTTATATTGTGAAACAATGTTTTCCAAGAATAAGGATTTATATTCGGGGACAGAGCGAGTATTTAATTGATTCAGCGGTACATATGTGATGGATAATAAAATAACTACATGTGAAAGAATTCAAATATTAGGATTTTTAGAACATTATCAATTTGATTTAATTTTCATGTTTGTAGAATTGTTTTCATTTGTGATATTAATGTATAAGTACTATATGTTAAAACAAAAAAAACATAGATTATATCTTTGGGAGGAAATACTTGTTCTTTATAATTTTAAATCGACATCTTCAATAATAGAGACAATAGTTGTATACATATTAATATAATTAAAAGAATGCAAATTATAACTGATATTGTAAGCAAGTTCGGTGTCTACGCGTGGATCGCTTGAGTTCAATTTCATCTCCAGCATCTCGCATCTTAATTTCATACAAGAGTTCTCCAACTATATGTACATGTATATCATGATGCAAACTAACTTTATGCATACTTCCATAGATCAAGAAAAATCATTGGTTATGATTTGTTAATCACAAGAAGGGAACACCTGATTAAGAGCTAGATGCTTTTCTTTTTTGAGAATTTGTAGCGATTGTTCTCATTTATTAGGTGAAGTATCTAGACCCATCATTATGAGTTAATGACACATTTTGGTAATTGATGACAATCGAATTGTGGGATTAATAGTTTCATTGAGATAAATGAACAGGATAAGTCTCACGGTGGCGGATGACTTGAGATGGGTTCATGCAGATGATGCTAGATTTTGTGTCCATTGAGCTGAGATACTTGATTCGTTCAAGTGAGGGTCTATGACTTGTTACTCTTAGAGCCGGTCTAATTAGATTGGGTTTACCTCAACGTAGATTAGGAAAAATCGGCAAGTTTTCGAACACCATGATAGGACATCGTGTGTCATTATGGTTTATTCTCTTGTGCTTAATTTACATTCAAGCATTCTGTATTCATTGAATTAAATTGAATGTTTGTTTTCATAGAGTAACTTATCTTGAGATAGAATAATATTGTTGGTGCACTTAGTCAAACATAGACACTTTAGGTTTTACTTGTGCAAAACCAAATAGCTTACTCTTCCGCATTGTTAGATTTGGTCATAGCCTAGAAAGGATTTTTTAAAACCGCCTATTCACTTCCACTCTAGTCGGCCTCCTCGATTTTACATTAGGTAACATCCCATCGGTTATGAATTGCTAAACATAATTAGAGTCCACCAAATTAAGGGTCAGTTGTTTTTATTTTGGAAGAAATTATACAATATTTCTCTTTTTTCTTCGTTGATGTAATCAATCATCATAAGCTTTTATTTATGATAGATAATACTCAACTGTTAATATAGTTCAACTTTAAGAGAATCCACCACATCGTTGGCGATTCTAGCAATTCTTTTTAAAGCTGTAAACCACATATTGTCGAAAAGCTTGCACGTAGAATAGCAACTGTAAAACTAATGTCATCGACTTTCATTATATAATAGAAAGGTTTTTTTTTGGGATTTACTTTGGAATTTGTATGAAAATTAAATTGCTATTTTTCACTTTCCATGAATTTTAGTTAATTTGAATTTTTTAGTTAATTTGGATTGTACTTGACATGGACTTTTTTAATTTGCTAATTTTTATTTAATTTTTATTATGAGTTGTAGTTATTTATGGATATTACTTTAGATGTTGTATGGAAAACCAAATTGCTAATTTTCTTTATTTTTTATTCGGAATTTTAGTTAATTTAGATTGTACTTTATAGGGATCCTTTCTTTTAATCTTAGCTATTTTAGCTTGGGTCTATGAGCCAGATAGCTAGATTTTTTTTGTTAATACATGAGCTTCCTTAGCGTGCCTAAAAACTACAGGTATACAAATTTTAATATTTTTGGAATTTTGGTTTCAAATTCATTTACAAATCAAATATGTAATCATTCTTTAAATTTTATTCTAAGTTTACATTTTGTTATCATACCTATTATGGATTTATTTTTGGTTTTTGGATGGAGTTTGTATGAAAAACCAATTTATTTTTTATTTTAATTATTATTTTGAATTTAGTTTGTTTAGGGGTTTACTTTGAAATTCATATGTAAATCAAATTGTTAATTTTATTTTATTTTTTATTTTAAATTTTAGTTAATTTGGATTGTACTTGACATGAACTCTTTCTTTTAACTTGCTAATTTTTAGTTATTATTGAAAATTTTAGTTATTTATGGATCTTACTTTGAAAGCCGTAAGAAGATTAAATCACTATTTTTTATTTTTAATTTCGAATTTCTCTTAATTTGGATTGTATTTTATATGGGCTATTTCTTTTAATCCGAGCGGGTATAACTTGGGTCCACCAAATTGATGTCTAGATTTTCTCTATGTGTATAATTAGTACATACATAGATAGATTATTATATCTCTAAGTCAACTATCAAATCTAGGCTTTTAAAATTAGGATCCACTAAATTAAGGGTTAGATGTTTTACTTTTTTGTGAGAATTCCTAGCACGCTTCTATTTTTTCTTTAGCAACTACTCTCTCTGTCCAAGTTTATAAGGTGTATTTCCTTTTGTCATATAAACCAAGCAGAGAGTGAAAAGGACTAGATTACTTCTAATTATTATCTCTAAGCACTACATTCAATGCATGTATGTAAACAATAGCTAATAAAGCTGCATATTTATTAAGAGTATTGAGAGATCATGTGGAGATGATCCCATCTTTATGATGAGTAATTGACCCTTGGTTGAAGGAAAATTGAGTTTGTTTTGGGCTTTTATTGCAAAGTCTTAATTCTGGTCGAAATGAAGTCGTGTACGACTTGTCCCTGGTTCGTACGACCACGTTTGGTCGTGGTCGAAACTCTTCCGAGTGTTTGTCGACCATGGTGGTCGTGGTCGGAAGGTTATCGACCACGTTGAACTCAATCGGGTGGTCTACGACCACGCTCTGCGGCGATCTCGAATTTTGGTTGTGGTTGAAAGTGTTCGGGCATTTACGACCTTGCTGCCGAGTATCGGAAGTCAGCTGGACGGCGTACGACCACGCTGTGCCGTCCCCGGCGAATTTGAACGTGATCGGAAGTCTCACCGGTAGCGTCGACCACGTTGGTAATCGGGTTGCGGTCGGCGGCGTGCGGTGATCGGAAGCTTATACGACCACGTTGCGGAGCCCTCGGAAGATTTGACCGTGGTCGGCACTCGGCGCTAGGGTTTACGACCACGTTGTGGGATCGGAGCCTCGACCACGTTGGGCGGTCGGGCGTTCGACCACTTTGGCCGTGGTCGGTGGGCGTCACGACCACGTTGTGGGAGCTCGAGGCCTCGACCACGTTGGGCGGTCGGGCGGTCGACCACGTTGGGCGCTAGGGTCTTCGACCACGTTGTGTAATCAGAGCCACGACCACGTTAGCACGGGTCTGAACGTGGTCGGTAGTCGTGGCTATGGTCTTCGATCACGTTGTGCGGTCGAGTGTTCGACCACGTTGTCGGCAGATTGACCGTGGTCGTGCGGGTTCATTCAAACCGGTCGTGTGGGCTCATATGGTGTCCGATTACGGTGAGGTTTGGTCGGTTGGGTTCCTTGTGAAGTCATGGACCTTGTGGACTGGTTTGTTCACTATTTTGACAAGGTTTGGTAAAGTCTAATTTCGTGGAAAGAGACTTGAGCTCGTGAGTCGTCGAGTATGGATCGATGCTATGTGATGGTTTTGTTGTCTTTGTTGGTTGCGGGAACACGGAGACGGTCTTGGTGAGGCTTAGGATGTCGGGACTAGACAAGGGAGTTGTTGAGGTCCAGAGCGGCGTGGAAAAGCCGAAGAGGACGTGTCGTGCGGTGGGGCGGCAAAGATGGATAGCAAGCGGTGGAGGAAGCTTCGGAAGGCGCGGAGGGCATTTTGGAGAAATGTCAAGGCTGCGGGGAAGCCGTCCACCGGAAAGCACTGTGACCACTGGAGAGGCTCTGTGAGAACTCGTGGAGTTGGTGGCGCTAACGGGCAAAGCGGTGGAGCCGTTGCACGAGAGGAACAGGTAAAGCAAGGCTGCAAAGCTTAACCACTCGGTTAGCGGGTTGTCTCGTGTGGAGACCCGTTAGTGAGACTATAAATAGAGAGGTTAGGTCTCAGGAGCAAAGAGAGGTTGTCCCCCGAGTGCTCTGAGCCTCATTGTTCTATTGTGTGAGTTGTCTTTGGGTAGAGCATGGATGCTCTTGTACCTCCGATGGAGTGGCTGTAGAAACCTCCATGTGCAATAGAAAAGATTGGATTCATCTCTCTGTATCTTTCTCTGTTTGTGTTCTTGAGATGATCTGTTTGATCTATTTGCTCTCCTTTTGTTCATTCGTTATTTGTGTTCTACTTGAGTTTTGGCTTGTGGTTCTTTGCTCGAGCAGGAATCTATCTAAAGACCATTTGGCCATTTCATTCCCGAGAGCCGAGTTGAAATCGGAGAAATCTCTTGATTCTCGATCTTAGCCTCCGTGCTCTGCTCATTTTTCGTCTTTGGTCTTCTCTCTACCTTGCTTAGATCTCGATTTTCTTGACAAATCTACTTCTAGAGATCATATCCTTGCTAAGTTTGAAGTTTCTTGCTTTCTGGATTTGTAAATCAAAAGTTCTTCAAATTCTTGCTCGTGGTCGTGCGCCCGACAAAGCAGTATTCTTGTGCACTCGCAATTTTGGTCTTACGACCACGACGAGTTTCGGTGGTCGTCTTGCTGCAGCTCGGTGCCGACCACGTCATCTTTCGTCCAAGTTTCGCCTGATCGGCTCCTTCGACCACGGTCAAAACCCGACACGGTTTCACGATTACGACTACGGTTGTCTTGATTCGACTTCTTGTTTTATGGTTGTTGTGTTCGGTTGAGCGTTGTTTTCGACTTCTTAGCTTTCTAGCTAAAGGAGAAGTAGAACTTAGAGAGGAAGTTTTAAAGGCACCATTCACCCCTCTGTTGCCATTTCGGTCCTTCAATTGGTATCGAGCGGTTAGCTCTTCTTCATAGATCTTAACCGGTCTCGAGAGCCATGGCAGCAGAACAAGTATTCCACCAAGCCGCCTATTTTCGATGGCTGGATTACCCTTCCGAAGAGCCGAATGGAAACATATATCCGTGCTCGGGGTATGCGATTTGGCGGAAGGTGAAAATACAATTTGTTGTTCCCGCCGATGAGAACATCAATGCCGGAATATGGTCGATGTTGAGGCAAATGCAAAGGCAAGGAACATCATCATACAGGGATTGAGCAGAAGCGAATTTGATCGCATCTCTCACCTGTCGTCCGCTCACGACATCCGGGTGACCTCGATGCATACCATGAGGGCACCTCCCGGATCAAGACGGTTCGACAGATCGGTTCAGCGAATCTGACAAATTCGAGATGCTTGCTGGAGAGTCCCTTGACGAGTGCTTTTCACGCTTTCACAAGATTCGAGCAATCTCCGGCGGTCGGTCTCACATACTCCGACTCGGATAACGCTCGACGATGCTTTCAGACTCGATCTTGGGTTTGGGAGATGAAGGTGACTACCATCAAGGACACCACGGACCTCTCGACCTTGACTCTTGATGCGCTTTACTCGCGCCTCAAGACTCACGAGATTGACATAGTCTCTCGTCGGTCGAAGTCACAATCGATGGCTCTAGTCACCGATCCCACCGGTTTCGGTTCTTCGCGATTCTCTTTGTGGGTTCTCCTAGCCGCTCTGTGGCGAATCGATGATCGCTAGAGCAGCTAGAGGATGAACAGTGCCCTCCTAGCTCGGAAGTTCTCCCATGCTTACAAGAGAAGGAGGGACGGAAAGAAAAGAGGACCAGTGATTTGCTTTGAGTGTGGTGGCCCCAACCATATTCGAGCAAAATGTCCCAAGTTGGGGAAAGGCAAAGTCGACTACTACGGTTCCTTAAGAACGACTACTCCGACAAGAACCGCAACAAGAAGGCCCCAACTCCGACGCAAGGCAAGAAGCCGTTCCGCGACTTTGGGAAGGCCAAAAAGCTGTTCCACCGCGTCCTCGCCGCCGACGACCTCGACCTCGACGAAGTGGAGGGATGGAGCGGCGACGATGGGACGGGTGATCAAAAACCCAAGAGCGGCGACGACTTCTCCCAAGATGTGCTTCATGGCCCTCGAGGCGAGATCGTGACACGATCTTTATTCCGACTCGACGAGGTATGTCCCTCCTATGACCAACTCGAATGCGCTTTTCTTAAGCTAGGAGGTTTTCATGCTAGAGCTAAGACTAGATGTAGTGAGTTGGAGAAGGAAGTAGAGAGATTATCACGGGAGCTTACTTCACTTATATCTGCTCCCTCCCGTGATGATTGTGATACATGTTGTGCTCTGTTGGGTGACATGGAGAAACTAAGGACCTCGCATGATAGTGTGTCCTCCGAGCTTGATATTGTTAAGGTGGAGAACATTAGTCTTCTTGCTGAGCTTGAGATGAGTAGGGCAGTTCTGTTTCATCTTCTCTTGTTGAGACTATTTCTTGCACCTCATGTGAGGATAAGGATAATGCTTTTAGAGGTCTTTATACATTGCTTCTCGATCCGCCCGAGACTTGTGAAAGTTGTAACAATTTGAAGATGAACCTAAAGCAGGCGAGATCATAAAATTGCGAATTACAAGCTTTTCTTCTTGAGCCTATTAGTCATGTGTAAATTGTCCCAAGCTTCTTCGAACTTGAATCTGTCTCCAAACAGTTTCAAGAATTTGTTGATGATAACAAGAAAATGGCTCGGTATGCTTCTAAGGACCCTGTTAGCTCACCATGCAAAAATTGTGATAAACTAAAATCTAACTTGATTACATTGGATGAGAAATGTGTGAAGCTAACTAAGGACCTTCTAGAAGCCATCTTCACTTGTAATGTGATTGAGGAGAAAGGGAAGAAGCCCGGATAAGGGTAAGACGCTAGAGACGCGAACCAACCTCGCTAGTAGTAGGAATGTGCCCCAGTCGGTGCGTGCGTGCACAAGCCAAACTTTCCTCTCTGTTGGTTCTTCTTACGCTCACTTATCTTCTCTCTCTTCCTCTCCCCGCCCTTCTTGTGCCTCTCTGTTTGGGAGTGTCGGTACCTTATGAACACTCTCGAGAGATTTGCAGGGGGCAAGAAGGATCTCAATCTTATTCTAGACCAATCAAAGATTTGCAAGTTCAAACAGGTCTAGGATATGATTTACGTGAGGATGTGAGGAAGCATCCACCGCCGTGCTCGGACCCATAGCCGCAGTGTGATCGAGGTCAAGCCCAAGAACAAGAAAGTTCAATTTAGATCGGGGCTTTGTCCAAGGGATTTCGACGACAAGGTGATTTCACTGCGACTTCGACCTCTCGATGCGGCCATCTCATGCTACTTCACCTCGGCATGGGTATCATTGCACCTTCATCGAAGGATGGGCATTTGTTTGACCAATGCTTCAAGCGCCAAGAACGCGAAGAGACCGTCTTGAGTCTCTCGGCGTATTCGAGGTCGCCCGGACCTTGAGTGCACCTAAGACCAACACGAGGTCTAGGTTTGCTCTTGTTGGTAGCTTTGGGCGACCGAGGACTTGGTTTTATGAGTCTTCTATTTTCGTTCTCGTGCTCCCTCCGGTCGTGACTTCCGCCGTCACGAGGGTAGATCTCGTTCCATCGAGATAGCTACCCGCGGCGTGATCGGCGTCTTCTTGGGTGCTCACTCGCTCTCCGTGGCGATCCGGACCCGGCAATGCCTGTGTCCGCACATAGACCTTCCTTCTTTGAGCGACTGAGGCGTAGGGTAGTTAGAGGTCGATCGTGTGTGACTACTTCTTCGCTCGACGTGTGACTCAAGATTGGGTGCCAAAATCTATGTTGATTTATCCCAAGATCGAGACTTTGCTCTTTGTTGACTCGGGTTCGCGGCGGGGAAGGAAAAGTTTGGCTTGTAGACTCGGGTGTTCACGACACATGACCGGAGATTCCGTTGGTTTTCTTCCTTGCCGTGCTCCGGTGATGAGACTATCACCTTCGGAGATGCTTCTTACGGGCGCCATCGCCAAAGGTCTGTCGCATTAATGATTCATTTATTTTGAAAGATGTTGCTTTAGTTAGCAAGTCGCGGTACAATTTGCTCTCGATCTCTCGACTTCACCGATGACAATTTTGAGGTGAGCTTTAAGAAAACAATTGCAAAATTCTTGATTCTTGGTGTAGTCGGTTTGCGGATTTCTCGATTTGGGAGGATCTTCGTGCTGATTTTTCCAGTCTTTTGGTGATCCTCTCCGTTGTTTGCTTGCTTCGAGTCCCGCGACCTTTCCTTCCGGCATAGGAGACTTGGTCATATTGGATTTGACCATTTGACTCGAGTTAGCGGCCACGATCTCATTCGTGGTCCGCCGAAACTCAAGATGGTCAAAGATCTTGTTTGCACTCCATGCCTGAAGACGGCAAGATGGTTGCCGCTTCTCATCCTCCCACACAAGCACTATGACCGATGCAATCGACACCGCTCCATATGGATACGGTTGGACCAACTCGAGTCGATCGGCGGGAGGAAGTGGTATGTTCTTGTCGTAGTCGATGACTTCTCGAGGTACTCTTGGGTGTTTTCTTAGCCTCAAGGATGAGACGTTTTCACTTTTCCGAGGTCTTTTCGGTAGGCTTTCTGCTGAGCTTAGGGTGCCTTCGAGCGATCCGCAGTGACAATGGCACGGAGTTCAAGAATTCCTACTTTGAGAGTTTCGTGGTAAGACAGTGTAGAGCACCGCCTCTTCTCCATCGTCCCCAGCAGAATGGCGTTGTGGAGAGGAAGAACCGTACCTTGGTCGAGATGGCCGGACGATGCTTGATGAGTACTCTACACCGCGGAAGTTTTGGGTGAGGCTATAGCCACCGCGTGCCATGTTTCCAATCGAGTTTTCTTGCACACTTGCACCGCACTTCTTATGAGTTGAGATACGGCGAAAGCCTAGTGTTTCTCATTTTCGTGTGTTTGGTTGCAAGTGTTTTATTCTCAAGTCCGGAACCTAGATAAGTTCGAGTCACGTTCTTGTGATGGACTTTTTCGGGCTACTCGACTTCTTGGGCCTATAGGGTCCAGAACTGCGAGTCTAGTAAAATGGTAGAAACCCGTGAGGTAACTTTCGATGAGGCGGTCAGGGACTAGGCCCGATATCTCGAGTTCACTAGAGCGATCCGAGACCATCTTTGTGGATGATGAGGATGATGGAGATGAGGTTGTCTACCCGATCCAGTCCCTTCTCCACCCCTTGAGGTACCTTCTTCCACCGCACCTCGAGGCGATCGCCCTTACCTGCTTTCTTACGGAGCTAGTGGCTCTGCTCCTACCCGTCGAGTAACGAGGTGAGGCCACTTCTTCATCTCATCCAGACCTCCAAGACATATCCAAAATCTCATCCTTCCGAGCGTATGATTGGAGATCTATTTGAGCGAGTCACACGTTCCAAGTCCGGCGTGTCACTTTTACGTCTCCACTCGCCTTCAGAGCTTCCTTTGAGCCCAAGGACGTTTGTCATGCTTTATCCGACGAGTCTTGGGTCAACGCCATGCATGAGGAGCTAGAGAGTTTCGAGAGAAACAAGGTCCGGGCGCTTGTTGAGCCCCCGAGATCAAAATATCATTGGAACCAAATGGGTGTTCAAGAACAAGCAAAGTGAGGATGGGGTAGTCTTTGAAACAAGGCTAGGCAAGTTGCAGGGTACTCGGTGTTGAGGGTCCGGATTTCGAGGAGACCTTTGCCCTCGTAGCTCGTCTTGAGGCCATTAGAATTCGCTTGCCTTTGCAGCTTCTAAAGGTTTCAAGCTTTACCGATGGACGTCAAGAGTGCCTTTCTCAATGGTTTCATTGAGGAAGAAGTCTATGTGAGACGACCTCCGGTTTCGAAAACCCCAAATACCCAAACCATGTCTGAGCTTTCCAAAGCTTTGTATGGACTTAAGCAGCCCCAGGCCTGGTATGAGAGGCTTAAGTCCTATCTGTTGAGTCATGGTTTGAAATGGGTAAAGTCGACAAGACCTTGTTCATCCGCCGGCTAGGCATCGATTTTCCGCTCGTCCAAATCTATGTGGATGACATCATCTTTGGCGCTCTTCTCATGCTCTAGTTTCACAGCCTCTCGGATGTCATGAGCACCGAGTTTGAGATGAGCATGATGGGTGAGTTGACTTTCTTCCTTGGCTTCCAAATCAAGCGAGACTCGGGAGGGTACCTTCTTGCATCAAGGCAAGTACACCGTGATCTCCGAGACGCTTCGACATGAGTGATGGAAAGCCGTGTCGACTCGATGGCTTCTACACCAGATAGACCCGATGAGGACGGCGAGCCATCGATCAAAAGGAATTGAAGCATGATTGGCTCTCTCTGTACCCATCGCCTCGAGACCGGACATACACTTCTCCGTGTGTCTTTGTGCTCGTTTGAGCTTCTCCTCGCGTGTCTCACCGCCAAAGCGGTGAAGCGCATCTTCGCACCTTCGAGCTACCATTGACTATGGTATCGGTACTCTTCCTCATCCTGCTCATCCCTTAGAGCCTTTTCGGATGCGCACTTTCTTGGGTGTAGGATAGATAGGAAGAGCACTCGCACCGCCGGTTCATTGGCACTTCTCTCGTTTCTTGGTCTTCGAGGAAGCATCCTGTTGCACAGCCCACCGCAGAGGCCGAGTACGTTGTCGCAGCCTTCTTTGTAGCCAAGTGCTGGATGGTCTCGACTGCGGGACTTTGGGTTAGCTATCGATCGTGTTCCGCTCTTTTGCGATAACACGTCTGCGATTAGCATTGCTAAGAACCCGTGCAAAGACTCTCGGACCAAGCACATCGATATCGATATCACTTTCTTGAGACCATGTAGAGAAGGGTGACATCGTGCTTCGATTTGTGGAGAGTGACCACCGGTTGGCTGATATCTTCACCAAGCCTTTGGATAACACGAGGTTTTCAGCTCTGCGGGGAGAGCTTGGGGTGGTCTGTCCTTATGGACTCTTGTGAGGGGGAGCTTTGGGCTTTACTGTTTTATCATATTAACTATGCTTCTGTTTCCTTACTATTGCATCTCATCTGCAGGTGCATTGGGTTTTAGTCCTTCTAGCATAGGTTAGAGTGTATCTCTTGCTGAGTTGCTTAGACTTCTTGCTCTTATCTTGTGCTTTCAGGATAGCTGTTTCTTATCTCACTAGGTTGAGCTCACTCACTTCTTTTAGGTTCTAGCGAGGGTTGGGCCACCCTCGGGTAGGCAGTGCGTGTTTGCTCTCTAGTGTGTGTTTTACTCGACAATTGTTGTCACAGAGTCATATGGGGTAGATAAGAGTTAGTCCGAGTCATTAGTATTCTCTATCTTATCTATGCTTTAAGGACCTCTGCTTTCTTGATTCTTTTGCCGACTCTTGATTTTTATTGCTTTGGTTCAGGGGGAGTTCATTTGGGGACTTCGGGCATAATTTTGACTTAAACTCAACTTGAACTAAAAGTCGCATCACTTGTTGAGGGGAGTCGATTTTCTGCATTGCATTCTGCATTGTAATATAACTACATGGAGCCTTGATTATTATCCATTCATGGCATATTTTCTCTTACGATTACATCTTGCCATGATTTGTGCTCCATTGCTAATCGATCATGACTTTATATGTAGTCAAGTCTTTGCCATGATAGGTTAATTAAAATGCTAAATTTTGACCTAATTCATGTCATGTTCATATTTGAGACTAGTCGGTTTGTATTATCTTTTATGATTCTTGCCATGTCAAATAGGTGAGTTGAGTCTTGAATCATTGTTGAGCAATAGATTGAGCTATATTAGGTTCTTGATGACACATAAGTTAGTACAATCTATTAAAAGCAAAAAGATCTCTTTTGTGCGAAAAAACTGATCTCACCAATTCCTTCTCATGAGACGGCTTGCCATTGCACAAGGCATGAACTCAGGGGAGTTTTGGATGACCAAGATCATTTCCTTAAGCTTCTCGCTTGGAATGATCGCATAAGGCTTGAGGTCTAGCACATGACTGAATAAAAAGATGGTTGAAAACAACCATGTGCTCTCTAAAGAAAAATGTTATTTGTGCTCAATTGCAAAAATGTCAAAGTACTTAAACAAATGTATCATTCTTGAACAAATAGCACTCTAGTTTGCTCAACACTAGCTTCTTGATTCCATTTAGCTTATTGACATGGCTTGCATCATTTGTGGATATCATTAGCTAGATTAAAATCTTGTTTGACTTGACTTGCTAAGCACTTCAATTAAAATTCAGATTATACCTTATTTTGCTTAGCTTCACTTTACATACATAGTCATGATCCTTGTAGCATACTTGTATGATATGGCTTGGTGTAATACATTTTGGTCATTTTGGATAATTCTCATGGCTCTGCATACCTTGAGTAATCAAATCAGCCATTCCATCCATCATTATGACTTATTCTCTCTCTTGCATACTTGATGTGTTTATTGCCAAAAGGGGGAGAATAGATTGGAGAAAAAGAGAAAATTTCTTTATGGGAACTTGCTAGAGCTTTGGAGATCAATTTGCTCTTTATTCTATTACTCTAGTGTTCTCTCTGTCGACATGGTCATAATTTTATTTTCATTCTTTGGACCATGTCGTCTTCTACAAACTCAACTTCTTATTTCTCGGTGTTTGTCAATATACTCATCAAGGGGGAGATTGAGAGATCATGTGGAGATGATCCCATCTTTATGATGAGTAATTGACCCTTGGTTGAAGGAAAATTGAGTTTGTTTTGGGCTTTTATTGCAAAGTCTTAATTCTGGTCGAAATGAAGTCGTGTACGACTTGTCCTCGGTTCGCATTTACCACGTTTGGTCGTGGTCGAAACTCTTCCGAGTCTCAGTCACGACCATGGTGGTCGTGGTCGGAAGGTTATACGACCACGTTGAACTCAATCGGGTGGTCTACGACCACGTTATGGCGCCCTCGGAATTTTGGTTGTGGTTGAAAGTGTTCGGGCATTTACGACCTTGCCGCCGAGTATCGGAAGTCAGCTGGACGGCGTACGACCACGCTGTGCCGTCCCCGGCGAATTTGAACGTGATCGAAGTCTCACGGGTAGCGTCGACCACGTTGGTGGTAAGTGTCTTTGGCCGAAAGGCCGTCCGGAGCCGAAGCCGCAATAAATCAATCGATCGAACCGTGCAGCCTTCCATTGGATCCCTTTGTGGAATACTTGCCCCGCCGCCAACTCTCGCGACACGGCAGCCACCCCGCCACGGCCGTGGCGTCCGGATCTGCCGGCCATTCGGCCATCCCGTGTCGCCAGAGGTGCCTCCGTGCCCATCCGCGCGGCCTCGCCTCCCGTGCGGCGATCCGGGCGGGAATCCTCGACGGATCCGCTGTCGGCTCCTCCGACGAGGGAGGTACCAAGGCCGCACCCGACGCGTCTGTCTCGTCGCAGACAAGCGGCCCCGCCATCCGTCGGCGGTGAAGGTCCGCCGAGCTCCCCTGACCGCACCAACCGACGGCAGCTTCCGCACGACCGCCGCGTCTATATCCGTGTATGGCCATGTCCCTACCGAGCCATTGCATGTATGTCATCAGGCAGGTGTGTAGTGTTTACGGTTCACATTCGCGCGTGCACACCTTGGGCATGTGACTACCGCCCTTGGCTGCGATGCCTGCAGATGGCCCCCGCGTTATGGACCGATGAGAGTACGCACGTGTTCTTGCAAGTTTGTGCCGAGGAGGTGGAGGCACACAACCGGCCATTCTCACGATTGAACACGCAGGCAAGCGTAACCTTGTCGGAAATTTGCGAACGAATCGGGTTGCAATACACAAGCAAATGATGAAGAACAAATGGGAGCAACGTCTCGTGATAACAACAAATGGAAAACTTTGAAACTTCGTGCCACGGGGCTTGGGGTCGATCCATCAGCAGCAAAGATAGACGCGAGTGAGGACCGGTGGGCACCGCGGGTGGAGTAAGTTTCGCTTTTGAAGTCTTGCTATTCACATTACACGGTTATATATGACATCGGATTGCGGGAAAGACCGAAATGAAGAAGTTCGAGGCCATTGTCGGCAATGACGAGGACCTCCTAGAAGGCGTGTTGGAAACACCACCACCACGAGCGAGTACGCATTCGTCCGGTGTGGACGACTCGACGTGGACATCGACGAGCTCGATGAAAGACAAGGAGGAGAGGGCGCACCATGCCTGCCGCTATGTCGACACCTGGCAGCGGTGCGTCGGGCCGTAGTTCCGGTAGCAAGAGGCCATGCCCCGCACCTTTGCACCCGAGTTGTTGTCGCGCAAGTAAGCGCAGTGCACGTGACATGAATATCAAGCGCCTTGTTGACCTTTATGAAGCGCAGGTGAGCTTGCGGTCCCGGGCCGAGCCTCGCACGAGTGTGACCTCCCGACGCAAGACCCCATAAGGAAGACGTGCGTCACTTGATGACACTTGTCGAAGAAGCGGTGTTGCCACGAAGGAACCGATGAGCACTACTACGCCACGCACTTTTCATGAAGGCCGAGTGCCGCCACAGCTTCTCTGTCCTGCGAACGAGCGAGGGCCGCCTAAACTGGATAAGGCGTACTTGGGAACGAAGAGGGGAGATGTGAGGAGTACGGATGACTGTGTTAGCGTTGTCGGTGTTCTATTGTGGGTTTAGCTATTATCTTGTATTGTTCAGTGTTTACTTCTATTGTTGAGTGCTTAGTTGTATTGTTGCGGAACATTGTTGCCGAACCGATCGCCTGTGCGATGTTTAGTTGTTTAGTGAGTCATTGTGTGCCTGTTGTTATGTGTCTGTCTGTTCGAGATGAAGCTGCAATGAATGCATTCTTTCGCTCGTTCGAGATGTACCGCATCCGATGGCATTTTTTTCACCGACCGCCGAATCGCATTTCTGTGTGTCGCTTAATCGCATTTTCATTGCTCGCCGAACCTATTCGCCTGTGTCTTGCCGAATCGCATTTTCATTGTCTTCGAATCGCATTTCGTGTGCCGCCGAATCGCATTTTCATTGCTCTGCCGCCGAACCTATTCGCTGTGTGCTACCGAATCGCATTTTCATTGTCTTTTTGATCGCATTTTCTCTGTACCATCGAATCGCATTTTCATTGCTCGCCAACCTATTCGCTGTGTCCGCCGAATCGCATTTTCATTGTCTTTGCTAAACGCATTTTCTGTACCACCGAATCGCATTTTCATTGCTCGCCGCCGAACCTATCTCTCCGCTCGTCCGAATCGCATTTTCATTGTCTTTGCCGAACGCATTTTCTTTTCACCGCATTCTCTATGTATGAGTAGTAATTGCGATGTTTGTTTGTGTGCAGTGATGGCTGGCGACGGCATGGATTTTCCTGTGCTTTAGTTTGTGGCTGTCATGTCGCGACGACGATACGGACGCTGACGAAGAGGCCGCCAGTCGCAAGAATACCGCAGCTAGTGGTTGGCGGTGGTATCGGCACAACTAGTGGACGACCGGATGCCGCAATATGTTCGTGATGCGGCCAAATGTTTTCGAGCGTTGCATGACGACTTGTTGCAAATTACGGCTGCGGCCGGCCGGAGGTATGTTCAAGGAAGCACTAGGGTTGTTTTGTGGACTTGCGAGCCCCGATCGCAAGCAAGCAACGAACCGCTTTGAACACTCATGGAACTATCTCGCAAGAGGTTCCACGATGTCCTGACAAGTGTGGTGGCATTAGCGGCTGACATAATCGCGCCTTTAGATCCAACGTGCTGTGGTGCACACCGTGCTCCAACAACAAAGATTTTCGCAGTTCAACAATTGCATCGGAGCTATTGATGGAACTCACATTGAAGTCATTGTCTATAACGACGAGAGGCCACGGTATTACAACAGGAAAGGCTTCACTAGTCAGAATGTTCTCGCTATTTGCGACTTCGACTGTCGCTTCACATTTGTGTGTGGCAGTTGGGCATCGTTTGTCTGCGAACATCATTAATATGTGCAATGTTGTTTCCTCGAGTCTCTCGACTTATTGCATCATTACGTTCGAGATTTCGGTTGCACAAGATTACATTCACCGCTACTGAGACCTTCTTCACCACATAAAGGCATTTTTCACCACATAAGAGTTTTCGACCATAAGCTTTCACTTCACCAACCGATCACCACCTTAATATGCCTCCACGCTCGGGCGAGTTCTAACGAAGGTAACGGCGAAATTCTTTTAGGACTGCCTTTTTGTGGTTTTTATCACTTTCTATACTAATTAGTTTTTAAATAGTATATTTTTTAAGATAAGATCTATAAATTGATTATATTAGATATTGTACTGATTTTAGATATACCGATCAAAATCGTATACGATTGTTTCTCTTCATTCTCTCTCGTGAACCGTCATAATTTAAAGCTATAGACCATAGTTTAAAAGAATCCACATGTTGTCATCCCTTCACATCTTTAGCTCCAGCGTACACCCAAAAGATCTTTGTTCTTTTATCGTTAAAGAATTTTTAGTGATGTAGAATTAATTTGTTGGTAGATTTTTTTTGGTTTTGTTAGAGATTTTTTTAGGAGGCGAAAAGAGAGTTGGGAGAGAGAGAATGTATCATCACACTGCTACCATCGACTTCTCTTTTTCAAATAATAGTTGAATCTACGCGATACAAAGTCATATTATCGAACATGTTAAGCCGCTGCCACCGTGTCCAGCTTTGCCATGACTCACGTCGCCTTGGACGCCGTGCTAGGCCTACATGGCGCCCCTAGCTCTGCCACAACCCACATCGTCTTCGCCACTGTGCTTGGCCTGCGGTGCCCCCAGCTCTAGATAGTGGCCCCATGTACACTTGATCGTCCTTATGACCCTACCTAGGAACACAACTACGTATGGTCAGATGCACAATAAGTATCGAGCAAATTAAAGAACACAACTACTATGTGCTTAATTACAGGCTTACAATGGCGTAGAGTGCTCCTCGGTAGGCTTCAAACATTGCCCCGGCGGGGTCACCGCGGCCACCGCTGTGGCCGATCCACGCGTCTAGGCAGAACAAATGGCTGCCAAATGCCCGAAACCAATGAACGTCAGCCCCGCTCGGTTGGGCTGAAAAGCTATAGTTTTAGTTAAAATTGTATCGTAGCTGAAGGTAGCTTATTTAGTGTAATTAAATTTAAAAAATTTAAAATTAGAAAAAATATATTAGCTCATCACGGACAACACAAACAAATACGAAAAAAAAGAACCGACAAAAAAGCTAAAAAAACAAAAATTCAGAAGAAAAAAACAAAATTTATGAATAGTGAAAAATAAGTTAGAAGTCAGAAGCTAAAACCGGAACGAACGTGCCTAAGCAAAGAATAGAAGAGTATAGAATGCTCCTCCTATTGCGCTACGGCAACCTGCCTCCCTGGGCGCTGCCTGAGCTATTCGACAGGCACGACCTGCTCATGCTGCTTTGCCTCGGCGCCAAGCCCACATTGGTTGAGTCTCATCAGCTTCATCTCGAATCCAACCAGCCCTAGCCTTCCAATCAGAATCCAAACGCTAGGTGAACACAAGCGAGAAATTAAGCAAGTTGCGGTTTCAATATACACACGAGGATACGGCTGAGTCGAAGGAAGTTTCCAAGCACGGCTCTTCTCAATGATCAACATTTTCTTTGCTGCTGCAAGTCGAAGGAAGTTTCCAAGCGACGAGGAGACGTCGCAAAAAAATCAGCGCACCGTTTGGCCCAGGAAAGTGCCATCACCTTGACCGTCCTCGCCGTGCCGAGACGACAAGAGCTCGTCGACGGCAGAGAGGGTAGAAAGCTTGTCGCGACATATTTTAAAAATTGCACGCATCCGTTTGCCTGATACTTTGTTCGCTCGATCAGCCCATGTGGTGAATTGCTAGTGCATCTTGAGAAAGTATCACCGTAGATTAGGTAGAAACTGAATGGATCAGTAGTGATAATTTAAGCGATGTGCGTATCTTTGTCAAAAGGTCATGTTCTTTTTTAGCTTTTGTTTTTTCTATAGTAACTAGCTTTTAAACGAAACATCTTTTTAAGATAAGGTCTACCAGTTAATTATAGTACATACTATACCGACTTCATTTATATCAGTAAAATTTGCACATAAGTTTTAATTACTATGTAATTTTTCATATAAACAGTATAAAAATTACAAACCATAAAAGCTACAGGCCGCAGAAAAAAGAACATGCGTTAATTTGGGGCTAGCTTGATGGACCGGTGGGCACTGGATGACGTCGTGATGTACAGGGTTCGAGCATTGGGACCACGCACGTTTGTCGGCTCCGTGCCTATCGCGTGCAAAATATGCGATGTAGGCCACAGAAGGGCCTGAATGGGCCATAGAGAGCCCAGAGGGCCAGAGCAAAAGCCAACCCATTGTTCTGTTGATCAGGCCCATCAGGGCCAGGCTAGTAGATAGCATTTCTGGCGGATAATGGACGCGGTCCATGTCCATCTTAGCAAGAAAATAAGGAGAATGGACCCAACCAACCAGCTTTTGCTCACGTGCTGTTAAGGTTGTTTTTTTTTTCGCTCATTCGCCGTCAATTTTCTCTTCTTTTTCCACCTAGGCACAACTTTTCGTACTATCTACTTAGGTGTTCATATTGTACCCGGCTGTTTTTGCAAGTAGCGAGTGAAAAATAGGCTGCAACTCGCTAGTGCGTAACACATTATCTTCGGTTTGTGTTTTTTCTGGTTGCAGCTTGTGACTTTTGGCTGTTCGTCTGAGAGATTACAGAGTAACTAAAATTCACGCACGGTTTTTACCGATATAAATGAAGTTGGTACAATATGTACTATAATTAACTATTAGATCCTATCTTGAAAAGACACACCGTTTAAAAACTAGTTACTGTAGAAAAGCTAAAAGCTGAAGCCAAAAACCGCTTAAGAACATGGCCATATATATGAATACCACATCATACTTAAGCCCTGCTAGCAGGCGAGAATTTATTTCTTTTGCGATGAAATTTATTTAAACTAGCACCGATAACCTATGCACCTGCCCAGACATTATTTTTAGAACATACTCATTCCATCCTACAATATAAGTCTATAGTCTACCATACGCATATACCAAACAAACACTACATCTATTTTTTAAATGTTATTGGACCATGCATGCTCCTATTAAATGGCATACTACAACTACCCATCCACTTTTCAGTATTAAATGAGTATATGGTGGAAGTATTACAATAACTACACATTTAATCTTTGCAATAGACTTATATTGTGAGACAATGTTTTCCAAGAATAAGAATTTATATTCGGGACAGAGCGAGTATTTAATTGATTTAGCGGTACATATGTGATGGATAATAAAAGAACTACATGTGAAAGAATTCAAATATTAGGATTTTTAGAACGTTATCAATTTGATTTAACTTTCATGTTTGTAGAATTGTTTTCATTTGTGATATTAATGTATAGTACTATATGTTAAAACAAAAAAATATAGATTATATCTTTGGGAGGAAATACTTGTTCTTTATAATTTTAAATCGACATCTTCAATAATAGAGACAATAGTTGTATCTATATTAATATAATTAAAAGAATGCAAATTATAACCGATAGTGTAAGCAAGTTCGGTGTCTACGCATGGATCGCTTGAGTTCAATTTCATCTCCAGCATCTCGCATATTAATTTCATACAAGAGTTCTCCAACTATACGTACATGTATATGATGATGCAAACTAACTTCATGCATACTTCCATAGATCAAGAAAAATCATTGGTTATGATTTGTTAATCATAAGAAGGGAACACCTGATTAAGAGCTGGATGCATTTCTTTTTTGAGAAGTTCTAGCGATTGTTCTCATTTATTAGGTGAAGTATCTAGACCCGTCATTATGAGTTAATGACATATTTTGGTAATTGATGACAATCGAATTGTGGAACTATTAGTTTCATTGAGATCAATGAACATGATAAATCTCACGGTGGCGGATGACTTGAGATGGGTTCATGTGGATGATCATTCTTAAGCAATGTAAAGATTTCACATGTATTGATAAGTCATGACCCAAACTTGAAATTGAGATATACATCATTAAGCTTCAAGAAAATGCAAAAAGCAAAGGTATGACTAGTTAGGGCTAAAGATGTGTTTCTAATCTTTTATCAGTCTTGGTGTTTGGTTGGAAGACCAGGTTGCTAGTTTAGGATGCCGTACTATTAGGAAGGGTCGTGACTAGTAGTTTGAATGTATCATGTGTTGATAGCTCACTTAATTGCTCTAGCTCTCTCCATGGCATGACGCTAATATTTTCGAAGGTGTTTTGAAAATAGTTGTAGCTCATGCATAAGTCCTTTGTGACATGGGACTAAATGTTTGCGAATGCGTTTTGCAATATGTTGAAGTCCATGTCTTTCCCCTCCTTGAGGAATGATGCTAATATTTGGGATGTGTCTCTCAAATGATTAAAGCGCATGTAAGAATCCGTTGTTACATGTGACTTGTGCTTGAAAGGATGTTTTGAAATTGATTCAAGTACATGTCGTCTTTCCAGTGATGTGATTCCAAAAGAAATTTGCGGATGTGTTCCTTGATCTATTGGGAGTAGGGATGGCAATCGGGCCATGTACGGTAGTGCTCGCCCACACCCACATGACCACCGATTTACGCCCACAGGCATACCCGTGAAGGACGACGGGTAAAGAACCTCATCAATACTAAATCGCCCATGAGTACCGTCGCTCACCGGCATATCCGTTTAACCGCGAACTGAGTCACCATATTATATTGCATAATATACACCACTCTAGTCTTGTATCAGTTACCTAATCTATTTTCACCGCGAGCACACAAACTTCGTTTTGAAAACTCCATTTTTGTTCATGGATGAACAACTTTAGATCAATGTTTTCTATCAACAAGGATCCAGTTTATGGTCCATTAACTACACTCATGTTTGAACATCCTAGCAATATATCTCTAAGCATGGTTGGTTGCTTTATTTCTAGAAGAAAGTAATTCAACCCAGGCAACGGTTTCTACTTTCTAGCAACTAAAAAGATTCAGTGGTGTGGTGTGGTCCAGTACATATTAAGAGCATCAGGGGCGACACCATCCTGCACGCCGAAGCCAGCGCTCTGCGGGAACAACTCCATGGTCTCCTTCTTCCTCTCCGCCTCCTTTCCCTCTGCTCCGGGCGGGAGGCCCATCGTCGTCGGCGCCCTCTGCGGGTCGGCCTCACCTGAAACCAAACCAAGCTCGGATCAGATAGCTGAACTCCCCAATTCAAGCCACCTGCTTGAAAATTCCAGACCAAATCGACGCCTACCATGGGGTGTAGTCCATGAGGAGGAGAGGAACTCGTGACGGTGGCCGGTGGGGGCAACAAGCGGCAACGTAGGGGCGGAGGAGGTGGCCTGGCGGGTGAGGTGGAGGAGGCGAGCCGACGGCCGGTGCAACAGCGGATCCGGGCGGCGGATGGAGGAGGAGGCGGATCTGGGCGCGGAAGAGGAGGCCAGCGGCCGGGTGGGGACGGAGGAGGAGGATGAAGGAGGAGGAGGAGGAGGCCGATCTGGGGGCGGAGGAGGATGTCGGCGACGTGTAGGGACGAAGGAGGTGGATGAAGAAGGAGCAAAGGATCAGGGGCGGAGGAGGAGGCGGCGGTGGGGCGGGAGGAGGATGAAGGAGGAGGAGGAGGCGGATCGGGGCGAAGGAGGAGGTCACGGACGGGAGGGGCGGAGGCGGATGAAAGGAGTACAAGGTGGATCTGGAGGCGGGCCATGGCCGAGGCGCGAGAGTGTGGGAGGGCGGAGAGTTATCTGGGTGGGTGGCGAGGAGTTAACACATACTCTAGGGTTTATTATTTTAGGATGGCCCACCACGCCGTTTATTTTATGGGTAACAGCGAGACGGCACGGTAGAGCTAACCCGCACTGCTACTCGATTTACTGAGATTTCCCCATTTTCATACCCGTGGGTAAAGAATACATCCCATACCCGACTCTATTAGGGTATTTACCCACGGGCACACAGGTAAATATGCATTGTCCTCACTTGTCTTGATCCAGCCTTAAAGGTGGCGGTCTTACCGGGCTTAACATGGCGGTCAGACCGGCTGTATGTTTTCACTCGGGCCAAGAGGTAGTCTGGCCGGTGGGGCAGTCAGATCGGGGTTCATGTGGCGGTCTTACCGGCCTACACATGGCAGTCAGACCGCCCAATGGTCAGACTGGCGTGTGGATAGCGGTTCAACCGCTTCGCGAAAGTACCATTCTTCTTGCGGTACATTTTTCCAAAGGGTAACTGTTTGGCTAGCGGTCTGACCAGTACCTTTGCGGTCTGATTAGACCTGGCGGTCAAACCGGTCCCTGTGTGGGTGATCTGGCCGGTAGCTTGCTCTAACGGCTAGTTTTGTAGCCGTTGGGAGGACCGCGGTAGTACCGACCATATGTTGGCAGTAGTACCGGGCCTCGGGCTGATTCTTGCCCTTTCCTTATTTTAACGGCTAGTTTTTGGGTAGAATGTATAAATACCTCTCCAAGGGCTATTGGGACAAGTTTGTTGGTGCTATTCTTCCTCCCTTTGAGCTAAGAGCAAGTCCCCTCCTCCATATGTGCATGTGTTGCACTTGGTGTGTTTTGGAGAGACAACCTTGTGCATGTGTTGCGCTTGATGCTGGATTTTGTGTCCATTGAGCTGAGATACTTGATTCATTCAAGTGAGGGTCTATGATTTGTTACTCTTAGAGCCGGTCTAATTAGTTTGGGTTACCTCAACGTAGATTACGGAAAACTGGTAAGTTTTTGAACACCATGGTAAAACATCGTGTGTCATTATGGTATATTCTCTTGTGCTTAATTTACATGTCAAGAGCAAAAGAGGGGATACAGAACTGAAAAGGAAAGCATCTTTTAGGGCATGAAATGCAAGCAGAAGCGAATTAGCTCCTCAGGTAATTGGAACCTGGAAAAAGCTCAGTGCCTAAACTCTCCTTTGTCCCAGGTGCTGCTTTATATTTAAAAAAGAAACAAACCACATATAGGTGTTGCTTTATTCGTAATTCATATAAAGGCGATTTTGCAATGAACATGATCTCTCTCTCTCTCTCTCTCTGGTTTGATAAGGAAGAATTTACAGTGCTCCTAGCTAGGCTAGCTAGTGTTCGTCGCGTCAACATTTTCTCACTGTGATATTGGTCGAAAACGACTGCTTCTCTATATCTGAATTATACGTTTGGATATGGAGTATATTAGTTGAAAGCGACATATACGATGATACGGAGCTAGAAGAAAGGAGGCAAGGGCTCCAGGCCCCACTCGTTTCTGCTTAAGCTTCTGGTTTCTGGCTTATTTTTTACTATTCATAATTTCGTCTTTTTCTGAACTTTTGGCTTTTTTTGAGCTTTTTTGCCGGTTCTTTTTTTTGCCGTATTCGTTTGCGTTGTTTGTGATGGGCTAACATATTTTTATATTTTTAATTTTTAAATTTAATTATGTTAAATAAAACATCACCATGATGTTTTCTCTCGCTAATTTCAAGCCTTTTCATAAACCACCAAAAATAAACCAAAATGATCACCACCCAAATAATGTGGCTAGCTATGTACAGTCACTTTCTTGCAAGGACATGCTGTCCCCTTACTAGCTACCATCTAGACTGCTTACAGAATTGACGTATATATCGTGTCCTCGATCGATCGTCAACGACAATCAGCTGCTTTGCTAGTTACCGACTCTGAATACAAGCTTGATTGTATGTTTCAAAAGGAGAAAATACAAGCTTGATTGTTAAGGACATGGAGCGATACGATGCAAAACTAGGGCAACGCCATCCTTACTTCACTTGCCGGATAACACACAGTGCTGGTCACCCCCAATACAAAAATGCAAACCCCAGACCAATTACCCGACTAATTCGAGGGGATTTTACTAGGATTTGGTAAAGATGTGACCTAAATCCAAATCCTCCAAAGTAAAAAGGTCGCACATAGTTTCATTATTGGTCACATCTAGTCAAATACGTATTAGGTATAGGTCCTAATACGTATTTGACGGGGGCATTTGCTCCATTATTGGTCACATCTAGCCAAATACGTATTAGGTATAGGTACCGCTTTTTTGATTTTTTAGTGAATTTTAATTTCTCTCTGTAATTATTATTTATTAGATTAATAAGTCATAATATAAAATAACAGGCTCAACAAGGGTGGAAGGGAACCCATAACCTAACTGAAAATTGATTGAAGTTGAGGCCTGTGATGTGAGTAGATTTTGAGGAAAACCGACCGGGTTCGGGTTGGGCGGGTGCTGGATCCAGTTTACTTTAGGACAAATGGGCTACAGCTGGGTCCTAAACCTGGGCTCGGGCCAGACCAAAATTGCGCAGGTCTACTTTTTAGCTGATTTTCCTTTTTTTTCATTTCAAATCATCGCAAGTTATACTATTTACCTAAAATCTTTACTATTATAAAAAAGGAGTTGGTGATTGGTCCGACCTCTCCCACCCCTTCTCACAAAAGGCAGCGCTGACATGTGGCCCTAAAAGACCTGCGCCGAATCTTCCCACCTTCTCATCAAAATATCTTTCTTTCTATGATTTAGTGGTTAAGGTGGATTTTATCTAGACAGCATTGTAGAGTACATGCTGTATTTTCCTTTTTAGCTAAAAAGTAGACAGCATTGCGCAGGTCTACTTTTTAGCTGATTTTCCTTTTTTTTCATTTCAAATCATCGCAAGTTATACTATTTACCTAAAATCTTTACTATTATAAAAAAGGAGTTGGTGATTGGTCCGACCTCTCCCACCCCTTCTCACAAAAGGCGTCACGACATGTGGCCCTAAAAGACTGCAAGCGAATCTTCCCACCTTCTCATCAAAATATCTTTCTTTCTATGATTTAGTGGTTAAGGTGGATTTTATCTAGACAGCATTGTAGAGTACATGCTGTATTTTCATCCAGTGCTTAATCTTGTACTAGCTGAATGCTCGTTGCTACGGATTTTAAAATTTTATCATTCTATATATTTTGAAACTAACGGGTGTTAAAAATTTTTAGAACATGCATACAAATATGTTCTAAAATTTTTTAAAATCCGTAGCAACGTACGTGCATTCAGCTAGTGATTACGTAAAGAAAAACACAAAATTAAGCAAAACTGGTTCATAACTCGGACTAACGCATCGTAAATGTTCCCTAAGTTGGATCTGGTTGATAAAGCAGGTGTCAAATTAAGTTCTTAACTAGTTAAATTTGTCACTAGCTAGGTACCACCATCACATTCATGCATTTTTTTGATCGAGAGCTGTGCTGAATTTTGTCTTTGTTCAGAGAGTGGTTAGCTACCGTGACCCGAGTGGTCACATCGCCCAGGACCGATCAGATCAGTGGAACTTGCAGTCAGACCAGTCGAGCAGTTCACTTGCCCGCTCATCGACAATCAGACCGGTGAGACTGAAAGTCTCATGTGATCTTGTGACATTTGGTTCTTGACTTTAGTGAAACCTCTGAGTTTGTGTTTTTTTGTTGCATCATATTGCTAATGCTAGGAGAGAGATTTAGAGTAGTTATTTACCCGTTGATATGCCATATCTGATCCTACAATAAGCATTATGGTTGCAGCATGCAAGGATTACACGCACAGATTTACATGATTTACATGTTTGGCGTCTAGAACGGCCCAAACCGTGCAAACTCTTTCTTAAAAGGAAGTAAAAGTTCTAGCTAGGCATGCATGCATGTATGCAACTTGCACTTTGTAATGTGATTAGTGGGGGGCTTTTGGGAATCCCGGATGGTACAATTCTTTTTTGACTAGTCCTGCCCTATGGTTTAGTTTTTTTTAGCTTATGGTTTCTTCTAAATAAATAAACAGGATAAATTCTTCTTCGACTTTTTGAAGCGGTTTATCGTGATAGCCTTTTAAAGTGGTTTATTGATTTATTAACATTCGATTCATTCGAATAAGGTGGCGATCGGTTCACCGAAAGTCAAGGCTTATGGTGAAAACACTTGTGTGGTGAAAAAATATCAGTGTTGAGAGGCTTATTTGACATAATTAAATTTAAAAAAATTAAAAAATATAAAAAATATGCTAGCCCATCACAGACAACGCAAACGAATACGAGAAAAAAAGAACCGACATAAAAGCTCAAAAATAAATCAAAAATTCAGAAAAAGACGAAATTATGAATAGTGCAAAAATAAGCTTAAGCCAATAAACTTAAGCTATATTGAGCAGGACCTAAGGCTCGCACTAGAATTAAAAGATATCCTCTAACCATAAACCATCGGTTACAGCCGAGTCACAGAGACGAGTGCTGTCCTGCTGTTGACCACAGAAAAAAGGTGGAGACCAGTGGGTCTCATGGAGAGAGTAAAGAGGCATCGTGTCCTGAAAAATGCACGAGCGAAGCATCTGTCCGTCCGTCTTCGAGTTGAAGCACCAGAGGAAAAGCGGCACGTCCTTCTGCTTTGCCTCGATCCGAGCGGCGTCTCGGAGCATCTCGCATGTGGGCCAAAGTTGTAACAAAAAAGATGGGTTAGATCTTAAGAAGTCGGAAGTTAATGTGAACATCCGGTTTTCTTAAACAAAAAATCGTTGGCCTGTGCGTCAATTAAAAAAAGAAGCCAAAGGAGGGGAGAGAGGATACGAAAAAGGGTGCTGTGCCAGAAGAGGAGCGGTCTTTTTTCTTTGTGACACGACGTGACAGAAGAAATCTCAAGGAGCTGCATGGCCGTGTGGTTTCTTTGCGCAAGGAACTGCTTATGGCATGTAACTAGGATACAAACGGATCAAATATATAGACAGCTAATGTTTTTATTATATTTGTTTTTATATTTTTTTAGATGCGGATACGAATACGGATATCTCAGATACAAATATAAATACGAATGATATCGAATAAAGATACGGAGCGAATACAAATCGAAACGAATACGGTCACGAATATTTATCGGAACATGAAAAACCCCTTAAACTATACATCCAAAATCAATGAAAACACATAAATAGTTCATCTTGTCAAAACATTCATTAAATCTAAACAATCACAAGTATTTTTATCCACAATAGTCATACCGTTGTACAGATTTTAAATCTTCAAGTGGCAGTTAATTTTTTCTAAAATCCTAAATAATTCTTAATGTATTTCTACCATTTACATGTGACTAATAAATTAATTAAGTATTTAACTTTGCATCAAAATGATTTACGACTGGTCAGCCACATGCATTTACGCGTTCGGTGCCGAATCGAATCAGCCACTGAATCCGAGCCGAGTCTCTCCGTTTCGTCTCCGAAGTAAAGTCATTCGTCCGTGTGAGATAAAAGGCAGACGTCTCAGCCTTTGCAAGGGAAAAAAAGCAACAGAGAGCAGATCCAAGTCAGCGCGAGAGAAAGTTCAAGCAAGGAAAAAGAAAAGAACAGTACATTTTTCTTCTATTTCCTTGGTCCAAGAGATACTTCAAAGTATCCCGATTTTTGATCCATGCTCAAGATCATGTCCGTTCTTCAAAAAGTGGTGTCACCGGAGACGAGGCATCATCCAGTATGATAGCGAAGGATAGTTCCGCTGTCTCGCTGTATTATCTGATGTTCACGACGAGCAATTATACATCGCATAGGCAATCAAGATGAAGGTGTACATAAAGACTCGAGAAGTGTTGGACGTTGAGAAGATGTGTTCGCCGTCCAAACTCAAGTAAGGGGAAAAGAAATCGGAACGTCAAGGAGATGTGTCACCGTTTCGTGTCAAATTATGAGTTTAGTAAGTCATAGTTGAGTTTGACTGCCTCAATGTTTTAGAATCTTTGCATATGGATAGACTCATACCAGTTGAGTTGAGTTCTTACATGTAGTTTGCATGTAGAACGTTTCATGTGGAGGCGTGGCTGGTAGTTCATAATACATTGAGATTAAAACTAGAGTATGTTGAGTCAAGTCAAGATTAAGGGGAAGATTGTTAGAAATAATCTTGATTTAGAGTCTAAGACGTAGAAGAGTTCGTCTCCGAGTATAACTCAAGTTGAGGTTGAGTCCAACTTGCAGTCCGAATAGGTATGTAAGTAGGGGTTTTTTATCCCTATATTAGGGGGGCTTGTACCCAATTTTGTAAGCAAGAGAAAAAGAAAAGAAAAGAAAGAGGGGAGCAAATAAGAGAATAAAGAAATTTAGAAATTTCTTCCGTATTCTCTTAGATTATTTGTGATATATGTGTTTTTCTCTGGATCAAAATTGTAACATATTTTACATGCACTGACCTAGCTAGCTTGCTGTGGAATGCATGTGCAATGATGCAATTTCGAAGGAGGAACAATTTGCTGAAACTTTGGCCTATGTTTGTTAGGCACCGAATACGGTAAAGAATATGAGAGTCACGTGAATGCTGCTCTTTTTCCTCTTGGATCATTTAATTTGTTCAATGCACGTTGTACTTGTTGAGTTGCTTTAAGCTGTCAAGGAAATGCGGACACTTGTGTTCATATTTGTACGCATACTGATTGACTCGACTAAGAGACTGCTTATTTACGGAAAAAAAGTGATTTATGACTGAAATTACACTGTAGCTGGCTAAATTATACTATAGCTGATGGTGACTTATTTGATATAATTAAATTTTAAAAAAAATTAAAATAGAAAAACAGGTTAGCCCATCACAAACAATACAAACGAATACGGGAAAAAAGAATCGACAAAAAGCTCAAAAAAATCAAAAAAACTATAAAAGACAAAATTTAGAAATAGTAAAAAAATAAGCCAAAAACTCAAATCAAAATGAGCGAAGCCCAGATCGCTTATTTTCGCTTCACCGACTTCTAGCTTATTTTCACTATTCATAAATTTCATCTTTTTCGAACTTTTGGCTTTTTGAGCTTTTTTGTCGGTTCTTTTTTCCCGTATTCGTTTGCATTGTCCGTGATAAGCTAGCATATTTTTCTATTTTTAATTTTTTTTAATTTAACTATATCAAATAAGCCACCTTCACCACAAAGAAAAATTTAACTCGCTATAATATAATTACAATCATAAACCACAGCTTTAAGCCCAATCGGTCAGGGCTACAAGACTGACTCTCTCTCTCTCTCTCAACAGCAAATTCTCTAAACATAAGATTAGTGCTGCAAGAGACCACATACAAGTGCATGCTTGCAAATCAAGCAACCGGCTAGCAAGTTGTACTATTGGTTTTGTGGAAGTGATAGCCACATAGCTAGGCCAAATCTTGATGAACACTAATTATAAAAAATGGCCCTGAAATGACCAAACGTGTTAGTGACTCTGAGATGCCGGCTTATCGCCATAAACTTTTCTTATCTGAACAGTCGCTCCCTTACCTGAATTACACGCTTTCAGAAAAAGAAATATCTGTTCCACCTTAAACGTACGGCTAGCTTCATGTGAATCGAAACCCAAAATATTATTATTACCATAATATGTTCATGAAATTTCATATCCAATTATCCAGTGCATGCATTACGTACGCCATCATTGCATTGTTGGTAGCACCATGACGAGATAGAGACACATATATCGGTTCGATCTAAGCCACGTAATCGACACGTAACTTAATGACCTCTTTACTTGCATAACTTTCGACGACATCGCCCTTGGCCGAGATCGATTCCGTACATAGTAATTGAGAATTCCATGAACCTCTCGAATAGATACATGCTACGTAGGAAAACAGATTCGCACATTTTTATCTCCCACACAATGTGAATAATAAGATGAACCACGATATCAAAAAGCGATGGAGGAAAATACATCTCAAGATGATGTGGAGTCGTCACCACCTTATCCCACAGAGCATCTAGCCCTTCGGGATCGATGACTTTCTGAGTAATTGTGTTAAAGAAATAATACAGCCTCATGATTGTCTCTCGGACCTTGATCGACAAAAAACTTCTAATTGCAATAGGGAGCATATGTGTCATCAGCACATGATAATTATGAGACTTCATGCCAATTAAGTTCAAATCTTCTATCGAAACAAATTTCTTTATGTTGGAGGAGTAACCGGACGAAACTTTCACACTATGCGAACATCAGCATAATTTAGTTCTCTCGGTCTTGGACAGAGTGTAACAAGCGTGGGAAGGTAAGTTCGGCCTTTATCGGTCTTTGTCAGTGCTAACTCGGGCACGATGTCCATATCAACCAAGTCAAGCTGTGCGTTGATACTATCCTTTGTTTTGTCACGAATATTCAAGAGAGACCAATCAAGCTATCACATATATTCTTCTCTATGTGCATGACGTTAATGTAGTGACGAACTTCTAGGTGTTCCCAATAAGGTAAGTTCTAAAATATTGATCTCTTCTTCCAGACGTTCTTCTCACGGATCATTGATTACGTCTCTTTCTAAGCACAAAATTTAAATCCTTAACAATATCATTGATCTCTTTTTCGCTTAAATGCCTCGGAGTGAATCTGTTCTTGTTATCTTCGTCGAATTGTTTTTCATCCTACGGTATGGGTGAGCCCTCCGAAGGAACCAACGGTGACGCATGTATATGGTTTTACGCGAGTATTTCAAGCACACACACTTAGTATCATCTAAGCAGTGAGTACATGCTTTGGCCCCTTTTATATTTTGGTCCGACATGTTAGCAATGGCAGGATAATCATTTATGGTGCAGAACAACGATGAGCGTAAAGTGATTTGTACGCATCCCATACCTGTACCCCTTTGATCCAAACTATTTTAGATCTTTCACCAAAGATACTAGGTACATATCAATATTGTTCCCAGGTTACTTTAGCCTTTGGATAAGTATCGATAGCAAAATATACTTCTGTTTCATACACAACCAAAGAGTAAGATTGTAGATGCAGAGAGTCACAGGCCTTATATTCCTTGATTCGCAAAAAATCTGCAAACCTCTATCGATATTTTTCATCAAGGAATCAAGAAGGTGTCTTAGCATTCCATCCTTTTAGGCTCTTTCAAGTAGCAACACAGCAGTTTTGCCTCCTTTGGGTTCGCAAAAACCACTTCAAATGAGGAATTACAGAAAAATACCCTACCACCTTAGCAGGAGGTCCTCTCTTCACCTCTATTCTCTCGTTGTTATCTGATTGATTCTTACGCTTGTATCGGGATACGTTACACCGTACATTTGTACACCGGGCATACATACATGTTTGCATACTCTTTACGGTAGATGATATAGTTATTTGGACATACATATATTCTTTCTACTTCCATTCCCAATGGACAAAGAACCTTCAGAGGTGGTTTTGGGCAACTTGTTTCCCTCGAAGCATGTCGCTAAAAGATATAACAATGTCGTGAAACTCTTGTCGACCAACCGTTGCTTGCCTTAATTTTATTAGTTCAAGTACGACTAACAACCTTGTGTATTTTGACTTACAAAGACGTGAATAAAGGTTTTCCGAGTCCTCCATTAAGCCCATGAATGTAACATACTCTCTTTCATCACATTTTCTTTCTCGCATTATGAAGCATCCATTTAATTTGTTCAATGCACGTTGTACTTGTTGAGTTGCTTTAAGCTGTCAAGGAAATGCGGACACTTGTGTTCATATTTGTACGCATACTGATTGACTCGACTAAGAGACTGCTTATTTACGGAAAAAAAGTGATTTATGACTGAAATTACACTGTAGCTGGCTAAAATTATACTATAGCTGATGGTGACTTATTTGATATAATTAAATTTTAAAAAAAATTAAAATAGAAAAACAGGTTAGCCCATCACAAACAATACAAACGAATACGGGAAAAAAGAATCGACAAAAAGCTCAAAAAAATCAAAAAAACTATAAAAGACAAAATTTAGAAATAGTAAAAAAATAAGCCAAAAACTCAAATCAAAATGAGCGAAGCCTGAATCTGGCTTATTTTCGGCTTCAGCTTCTGACTTCTAGCTTATTTTTCACTATTCATAAATTTCATCTTTTTTCTGAACTTTTGGCTTTTTTTGAGCTTTTTTGTCGGTTCTTTTTTCCCGTATTCGTTTGCATTGTCCGTGATAAGCTAGCATATTTTTCTATTTTTAATTTTTTAAATTTAACTATATCAAATAAGTCACCTTCAGCTACAGTAAAATTTTAACTGCTATAATATAATTACAATCATAAACCATAGCTTTAAGCCCAATCGGTCAGGGCTACAAGACTGACTCTCTCTCTCTCTCAACAGCAAATTCTCTAAACATAAGATTAGTGCTGCAAGAGACCACATACAAGTGCATGCTTGCAAATCAAGCAACCGGCTAGCAAGTTGTACTATTGGTTTTGTGGAAGTGATAGCCACATAGCTAGGCCAAATCTTGATGAACACTAATTATAAAAAATGGCCCTGAAATGACCAAACGTGTTAGTGACTCTGAGATGCCGGCTTATCGCCATAAACTTTTCTTATCTGAACAGTCGCTCCCTTACCTGAATTACACGCTTTCAGAAAAAGAAATATCTGTTCCACCTTAAACGTACGGCTAGCTTCATGTGAATCGAAACCCAAAATATTATTATTACCATAATATGTTCATGAAATTTCATATCCAATTATCCAGTGCATGCATTACGTACGCCATCATTGCATTGTTGGTAGCACCATGACGAGATAGAGACACATATATCGGTTCGATCTAAGCCACGTAATCGACACAGAACTTAATGACCTCTTTACTTGCATAACTTTCGATGATACTGCCCTTCGGCCGAGATCGATTCCGTACATAGTAATTGAGAATTCCCATGAACCTCTCGAATAGATACATGCTACGTAGGAAAACAGATTCGCACATTTTTATCTCCCACACAATGTGAATAATAAGATGAACCATGATATCAAAAAACGATAGAGGAAAATACATCTCAAGATGATGTGGAGTCGTCACCACCTCATCCTACAGAGCATCTAGCCTTTCGGGATTGATGACTTTCTGAGCAATTGTGTTAAAGAAATAATACAGCCTCATGATTGTTTCTCGGACCTTGATCGACAAAAAACTTCTAATTGCAATAGGGAGCATATGTGTCATCAGCACATGATAATTATGAGACTTCATGCCAATTAAGTTCAAATCTTCTATCGAAACAAATTTCTTTATGTTGGAGGAGTAACCGGACGAAACTTTCACACTATGCGAACATCAGCACAATTTAGTTCTCTCGGTCTTGGACAGAGTGTAACAAGTAGGGGAAGGTAAGTTCGGCCTTTATCGGTCTTTGTCAGTGCTAACTCAGGCCTGATGTCCATATCAACCAAGTCAAGCTGTGCGTTGATACTATCCTTTGTTTTGTCACGAATATTCAGTAAGAGACCAATCAAGCTATCACATATATTCTTCTCTATGTGCATGACGTTAATGTAGTGACGAACTTCTAGGTGTTCCCAATAAGATAAGTTCCAAAATATTGATCTCTTCTTCCAGACGTTTTTCTCACGGATCATTGATTTACGTCTCTTTCTAAGCACAAAATTTAAATCCTTAACAATATCATTGATCTCTTTTTCGCTTAAATGCCTCGGAGCTGAACTGTTCTTGTTATCTTCGTCGAATTGTTTTTTCATCCTACGGTATGGGTGAGCCCTCCGAAGGAACCAACGGTGACGCATGTATATGGTTTTACGCGAGTATTTCAAGCAGACACACTTAGTATCATCTAAGCAGTGAGTACATGCTTTGGCCCCTTTTATATTTTGGTCCGACATGTTAGTAAGGGCAGGATAATCATTTATGGTGCAGAACAACGATGAGCGTAAAGTGATTTGTACGCATCTCATACCTGTACCCCTTTGATCCAAACTATTTTAGATCTTTCACCAAAGATACTAGGTACATATCAATATTGTTCCCAGGTTACTTTAGCCTTTGGATAAGTATCGATAGCAAAATATATTTCTGTTTCATACACAACCAAAGAGTAAGATTGTAGATGCAGAGAGTCACATGCCTTATATTCCTTGATTCTGCACCGAAATCTGCAAACCTCCTATCGATATTTTTCTACTGGGTGGAATCAGTAAGGTGTCTTAGCATTCCATCCTTTTTAGGCTCTTTCAAGTAGCAACACAGTTTTGCCTCCTTTGGGTTCGCAAAAACCACTTCAAATGAGGAATTACAGAAAAATACCCTACCACCTTAGCAGGAGGTCCTCTCTTCACCTCTATTCTCTCGTTGTTATCTGATTGATTCTTACGCTTGTATCGGGATATGTTACACACCAGACATTTGTACACTGGGCATACATACATGTTTGCATACTCTTTACGGTAGATGATATAGTTATTTGGACATACATATATTCTTTCTACTTCCATTCCCAATGGACAAAGAACCTTCGTAGGTGGTTTTGGGCAACTTGTTTCCCTCAGGAAGCATGTTTGCTAAAAGATATAACAATGCCGTGAAACTCTTGTCAGACCAACCGTTGCTTGCCTTAATTTTATTAGTTCAAGTACGACTAACAACCTTGTGTATTTTGACTTACAGCACATGAATAAAGGTTTTTCCGAGTCCTCCATTAAGCCCATGAATGTAACATACTCTCTTTCATCACATTTTCTTTCTGCATTATGAAGCATCTGATCCAGACTGTCATCATTCAGCTTATCCGAATCGAAACCACAATCGACATGATCATCCAACAATGACTTCATCGGTGATGTCATTATTACTACCTTCCTATGTAATCTGCTCTTCATCGTGACTGGTCCAATATGTATACCTCTTTTTGAAACCCTTTCAAATTAAATGCGCTTGAATCTGCACTACTCGAATGCATGGACAATATATATATTCCACCCCCTTATTCAACATATCCTCCTCGGCAGTTCTTGTAAAAGCAGAAACGCTATTAATATACTCTTCACTCACACGGTTCCCAACGTACATCCAGCTTCGGTGCTACGTTACACATATAACAATTTAGTATAACATATTCAATAAATTAATTACTATACTATATATGTACGATGTAAATTAAGTAGCTATATGTAGTAATAATTAATTAAATTAAATTAAGTAGAAATAGAATAATTGACTAAACCTAAACCCTAAACTATGCTAGATGTAAAATAATCTTCTATCTACATCAAGCTTGCTAGATCAATCATCTTCAATTTTTCTTCCACCAAGAGCTATAAATGTAAATTATAATGTAATTAGAAACAAATTACTAACCATATGTAGTCAAAAACTTAGTGGATTTATAATTACTATTGCCAAGTAGTTTTCTTTCACCAAATCGCCTTAAAGGCTTGTCTCCAGCCAAAGCAGCAGTGTAGATCTAGAATTTAAGATAGGGGTCAACAGGTCTGTGCGTAATTAATATAGTGGAATTATCACAGACGATTTTTAATACAAATCGTCTGTGAAGTATCACAGGCGGTTATTACCGAGAACCATATGTGATATTTGGTTTTTTATTTGAACCATCTGTGATATTTCACAGACGGTTTTAACCATGAGCCGTCTCTGATTTTTCCTCTTCACAGATGGTTTTTAGGGCTGGCAGTAACACATAGACAATATCTAAATTAAAATTGTCTGTGATTGTATTTAATATAGATGATTTTAAGAAACTGTCTGTAACATGACGTCTAATATACGGTTTTTTTGGTAGTGATGACGTGTTCAGACGTTCAGAAAACAACTAGCTAGCCGGAGAGGTCTGAAGAAAGAATCCATGCATCCTTCAGTCAGGCATGCAGCTCAGGTTTAATTTCACCGTGTGGTACGTGCACCGTCGTCTGAAGAATCTCAGGTGGTTCACCTTGCGTTACGTGCACGACACATTGCTCGCACGCTGTGCGCATCGATCTCCGCCGTCGGATCGCGCCGCGGGAGTGACTCGGGAGAATCCTGTCCGTCTGGTGAGAGCATGAGGGGTGCCTCCCCTCCCCTATAAATTGGGGAGGAAGCAAGCAAACAAAGCAAGCGGCTTCCCAGTGAGCACTGCTTGACAAGTACGTGTGTTCCAAGAGGCAGCCTAGGCAGCTAGGAAGAAGCCACAGGTGATCGCAAGAATGGGAGGAAGCCAGTCTTGCTTTGGGTCAGGAGGGTACCGGGACGACGAGTCGGAGTACGAGCAGCCGCGGCGCTCGTCGAGGAAGGTGCGACCGAGCGACGAGGACGGGCTGTGGTACGTCGGCGAGCGGGACATCGACAGGAAGGCGACGGAGTTCATAGCCAAGGTGCATGCGTCCACTGGGTCCTTGGAGGCTTGAGCTATATGCGTTTGCAGGAATCTTGTGTATTAATCTCTTTAATTACTGCTTCCATCTGCTGCTGGTCTCTGGCTCGAGGTGGCTGATCTACTTGGTTCATTCGCCATTTGTTCTCTCCTGCTTCCTTTTGTTTAATCTATGTGACTATATATGTAAGGATGTGTAAATCTATATTCCCTAAATAAGAGCATCGCTGGACGAGCTTGATCTGTATGTAAACTTACACAGCCAAGAAGTTGGTCTTTGAAATGCAAATGCTTTATTTTATAATCTTCTCCTGAGCGAGGTGCTGGTATGTAACTCTGCATGGATATCAGCCATGATGGATGAATGCTAATTATATTTGAGACAAAGAGGCGGCAGGATGGATCCATTGAACCATAATATTGAACACTGTGAAAAGGAATGTGTTTGATCAGTTAAACTTATTTCGAGAGACGAACTAACAGGCCTCCTCGTTAGCCACATCAAAAATGTTGTTGTCTTTTTCTCAGGTTATTACCAGGAAAATTCTGAGTGTATCGTATTTATCCTGTACACGAATGCTCATAGGCAGTAGTTACCATTTACGACAAAAATAGTACAATCTCCAATCGTTTTACTGATTAACTTTAGTAAGATTAGAAAAGAGGTAATTCCATAATGGCACCTCCTTTCTAACCCTCCTCCTCTGTCTAGCCCTAGCATTTTGAGGCCGATTGCTATGTAAATAGCGGCCTTACACTTGTGGTTAAGATGACGAATTAAGGTGAGATGGAAGTGGAGATAGTGAAAATAGTTGTGCAAACTCATGTATTTGAATTCCAGCGCATTAGCGGTTCATGTTGTGCTGAGATTTCAATGGACTTTTGCCGTGTACACTATGATGGATGAGTGTTAATAAGATTTAAGAGAAATAACTGAAGAATTGCATAGGGAGAATTGAATTTTCAGGTAGGGCCCTTTGAGTAACATAGTGATCTAACACATTTGGTTGAGCAGCTACTAGCTAGGCTTATTAGAATTGAATCATGGGTTGAGCAACCATATTCTTCCATGTAAGGTTTGTGATGATATGTGCTTCTCATTTTTTTTAACAGACTTTGTTGCTTCAGAACTTCAATTTTCCTATCCTATAATTGATTTTCACATTCAATTAAATTTACAAAATATTTATGCAACGTTTCCTATTTCTATAACTTGAGATGTTTGATATATGAATGAAAAGATTCGAACTTATCTTTGAAAAAAATGATCAAAATGCTCAGTTCTTTGGACAATACAATTTACATGACCAAATCGTTTCTTATATGCCATTAGTAAGAGAACGAAACATAAGTGCAGTGCAAAAACTATACATTACCTGATATTTTCTTAATACCATGAATTTTTGGTCCCACACAAATTAGCAAAATTTTCTACCCACAAATGGAGTGCCTTTTTTTTTGTTTTGCCGTATGGTCTTTTCAGTGCAATGAACATATTCTACAGCTACATACCACTGACCATTTAAGCTCCTAACCACAAAATGAAACACTAAAAATAACAAAAATGAGAGGTATGATGACCTTCTCTGACAAAAGTTTGATCACAAACATATTTGTCGCGTTAATTTGTCCCCATTTCATGTATAGAGGGATCTCATAGGGCAGAACCATGTTCCAGCCTAGCAATGTGTCACATTAAATCATTAATCAAGTTTCCAATAGCCACCTCGTGTTTTCACTCATGACATTTCCTTCATGCCATCGCAAATTGGCAATCTGATTCTAAGTTCTGACCACACACAGTGTGATGTGTTGCCTGGCAATTTGTTTACTTTTGAATATGCTCGATCATAATCTAAATCCATAACAACAAGAGCCAAATTAGAACTAACACAAAAAAATCTTCTTTGCACTGAAACTGCAAATTTTCCACTAGAATTGACCCACCATTTTTCTTTCGCGCACAGAAAACACATTCGACAAGGATCATCTGCAATCTAGGCTCCCAAGAATCTTTGATGCAAACTTTCCGGGCAAAAGGCTCGATCCAACTTAGAGGGCTCACAAGAATTTGTCTCCGAGCTCTCATCCTTTCTTTCCCTTAACGTCTGAAATTTTCCCTCTAGCCAGCATCTTTAGGGGTATCAAATCCTCCCACGGATTCATTGGACATTTGGTAGATAAGGACGAGCCAATGATTTGCGACAATTCATTGGACCTTGTGTTGGAAAATGATCAGGAAAGACCGTTGCTTTACACCAGTGGCTCTGAATCATCGGCCCTGGGATCGCTTTGTACCACTTACATTCTCCAATCTCCATTGAAATGCAATTACCAATTACTCTGTGTCTTTGACTGTCAATCCACATAATTTGAGAGTGAACAAGACCGGTGAATCTGAATATTCTCGAGAGGTAGTGGAGAGATCTATAAGGTGCCAAATTATGAGATATCTGCAAGATTTCCTGTACATATTTATCTGCAAATACTAGCTAAAATGATCACATGAAGACGTCTCAAGGAGACTTCCTGGAGATCACAATGGCTCCAAAGTTCACACTTGGCAAGGGACACTTTTTCCAAGCCTCAGCTTCAAATAGCCTCTGCAACGTTCTTTTGTGTTTTTTTGTTGGAGGGACAAAAAGAGGGAGAATTATGTCATCGCTCTAGACAACATTGGACGGAGGAGAGGCATCTTCACACTGTGTTGTACAGCTGTGAGCCTGTGATGTGTGAAGAGGCCATCAAAGAAGGCCTCTCTGCACTTTGGAAGTACCAGTTCCTCTGGAAAAGTAGACCAGGTTTGTGGAAAAATTAACCATTGTGAATGTTATTCTTGTTGGAACAAATTTTCAGTTTTTACTAACCTAAATGTTCTGGTAGTACAAGTTAACAAGTACGATCGAATGGACCTTTTTACCTAATAAAGGTTTCCTTTTTCCTGTTTTTGAATGATTCTGCGAGCACTTGAAGCTAATAAATTATGTTTTTTGATTTTGTCATCACAGGCATTATGCAGTGTTCAGTGAACCAAACATGAGATCCTAATTCTCATCTAATTCAGATAGCTCCTCAGTGGCACAATCTTTACTGAAATCTTGACACAAATACTACTATCTGACAAGTGACAAGGACTTGGCTACAACCAAAATTTGCATTTGATCTCTTTAGCAAGCTGTAACCCACTGAATCTGAAAAATAAAAAAAGGGAGGGCTCTTGTGGGGCAATTAGCAAGTAGGTAAGTATGTCAGAGTTGCGTGGTCATGCTCATCTGAAAAGTTTGTAATTCCATTCCCTAATGACAAATTTAGAGCTCAGAGTTTGCGTTGGTTGATGAAGAACAAGTTCCACTTTGAAGTCACACTCTGAAATTTTGCATTCAACCAGCAGACAAGGCTGCCCAGAGAATCGATTCTCTGCTACGCAGCAACAAGCTCATGTAGCATGTGCGTAGCTCTCTTATCTCTTCTGCAGTCTGAACCTCTGGTTCTTATTATCCATTATGATTTCTAAATAGATTTTTTTTGAAGCGAAACAGTAGGGGAATGCCCTACTGCAAAAGCCGATAAATTAATAAAAAGAAAGAGAACTCGGGAGAGCCCGAAACTGTACAACCAGAGGCCCAAACAAAAAGAACTAAACAACGCTATTGATCTAAGAAGAAACAGAAAAACTAAGAGGGCTATTCATTCTATTGAGTTGTAAAAGAACAGAATCTACAAAACAGGCTAACCAACTATTAAAAGAAGGATTTGAACTATGAAAGATTTGCATATTCCTCTGCTTCCAAATTTCCCAAGCTGCAATTGAGAAAGCTTCCATGAAGAAAGGACGCTGAAAACTTTTCTTTGCCTCTTGAATCATGCTGAAAAACTCAATCATGTGATTCCAAGTGATGCCTATAGACAACCAACATCTGACACTGAATGAGCAATCAAAGAACAGATGGTAGGTGGTCTCTTCATTATTAAGGTTGCATAAAACACAACTATAGTTATCTCCTCAATTCTGAAGTTTTTCCTTCTTAGCAAATTTCTGGAATTGAATCTGTCCCTGAAGAGAAGCCAAACAAAGACCTTAAGCTTCTCTGAGCATTTCGACTTCCAGATCTAGCTGAAGGGTCTAAGCGACAATAGGGTATTGAAAGGAGTTGAATAGAATTTCCTTGAAGAGTATGTGCACTTGTGCAGTTTCCCCAGCAATATTTCCAACTATCCTTCTGAGAATCAGACTGTTGAATCTGATTAAGCAAACTCTGCAATAATTGAAGTTCCTCAAACGCCTGAAGAGTTAAAGGTGTGTGAAAGTGGTTCTGAGCTGTAGTGTCAGAGAGGAATTGTGTCAAGGAGATATTTTTATTTTCACAAAAGAATACAGTCTAGGCAACTTTTTTTTGAGATAGTTATTACTCCAAACATCATGCCAGATAAGGATGGCTGATCCATGCCTTGGGATGCCTGAGGCAATTCCTCTGAAGTGATCACAAAATTTCATGATATCTCTCCACCAAAAATGAGCCTCTAGGTGCCACACAATGAGGAATCTGCCCCTCCATGTAATGAGAATTCCAGATCAAGTTTACCCAAGGAATGTATATTTTATTATAGAAATTATGTAAATGCTTGACCAACAAGGCTTCATTCTGAATATGAAGGTTAATCACCCCTAACCCACCTTTGTTCTTTGGAATGCAAACTTTCCTTCAAGCAACAAGAGAGTTTCCCTTAGTATTCACATCTGATCCTCTCCAAAGACAATGTTTCCTGGCTCTATCAATATTATCTATGATTTTGGAAGTTTCAAAGTACACATGGTGTAAGTGGGTAAGGATGAAAGAACAGAGTTGACTAAGGTTAATCTTCCAGCCATGCCCAGCAATGAAGAAGTACCTGTTAATCTCCTTTCAATCCTATTCATCAAGGGGTATGATCCTCCACTTTTTGTCTAGTAATTCCCTTTACTAGAAGAAGAAGGCGAAGAATATTAAGCGCACTTCCTTTGATCTCTTGACAGTTAAACTTTGCGTGTTCACTCTGATTACATCCCTACTATCCAATGTCCTATATAGGGATATAAAAGAAGCTGATAATTTTCGTTCGACCAACCATACGAATGTTTGTGGAACAAATACAAAATAGCGAAATAGGTATCCAGTACTATCTGTGTTTGCCTCTGATTCCTAGAAAAATACAAAATAGGATGTAGAATAAACGATATCTGTTTGTATCCGCTCCGATTGCGCTATGCTCGGAGGCAGCCCAAGACAAAAAAAAGCGTTCCGTGCCGTGAAATTCGCGCGGCACGAGGAGGCAGCCCAGTAGCCCACCGCAGGGCGTCCTCACGGCCTGGTAGAGAAGTGGCGTCGACCCAGCCCAGGAGGAGGTCCGCGCGACGCTTGCTGGGCTGAACCGCGCGCCCTGGTACGGGAGGAGGAGCCGAGGAGGGGTTGGCTTTCCGCAGCCCAGTACGTGCCGTGCGCAGCTGCGTCGGCGCGGCCGATCTGACGAGGGTTTGTCGCGGGCTACTGGCCGCCGCCCGCCGCGCGTGGGGGCGGCGCGGCGTATGATGTCGGATCGATGGAGGTCGGTCGCGGCGGTAGAGCGAGCGTGACTGACAGGTGAAAATGCTTGCTTCTGACGTCGCGCGGAAGCCGCAGCTACGTACGCGGTACGCGGCGACAAAGCGCTGCGCGCGTGCACAGCTGCAAGTTGATCGATCAGACCGGCAGGGCGATCAGATAGATAGCACGACGTGGAGGTCGAAAGAAAGAGGAAATCTTGAGCTTGACGCTGGACGCTCCCTTTTCATCTCGTCGTGGACCAACGATCATGGTCTCTGTAGGTGGACCATCATGGTATCGAAAAAAGAAAGCGAAAAGGGTGACCGTACTTTACTTAGATCCGCTCGATTGAGCTGAAAAAATATGATTTATTACTAAAATTACATTGTAGCGGTTGAAATTTTACTATAGCTGAAGGTGACTTATTTGATGTAATTAAATTTAAAAAATTAAAATAGAAAAATATGCTAGATCACCACGGACAACGCAAACGAATACAGGAAAAAAGAACCGGCAAAAAAACTCAAAAAAGCCAAAAGTTCAAAAAAAAGATAAAATTTTTAATAGTGAAAAATAAGTCAGAACTCAGAAGTTGAAATCGAAATGACCTTAATGCTCATCTTTTAGGTGCCGTACGTTCGGTTAATTTATCCAAGTTAAATTCCATTTTCTAATGCATTAACTCTAGAAATGCGCATCTAAAACTTCGCTGCACTGCATCTAAAGAAAGGCGCCGACGGCGTCAGAAGGTCAATCTGGGCTGGGCGACCTTCTTAATTATATAACGAAACCGAACAGTTATTACACCTATTGTTTGAAAAAAAAAAAGAAGTAACAAAACGTACGGCTTCTTTATACCAAACGGTGATTTGAGTAGTACTGTTAGTAGTACGTACCTGCTAAGCGGACAAGAAACACCTTTCGCACAAACGCGCGTCTGGAAGCCGCTCTCCTCGGGCGGATTGTAACGTTCAACATGGAAGATCGGGCAATACAGTGAACAAATTATGGTGCTCCATATCACACTGAGGGTCTGTTCTTTTCGGCTACGGTTTATAATTTTTGTTAAAATTTTTGAATTTTTACTGTTTACGGTGCAGACACGGAAAATGATACTTGCTTGTAATTTTGACAGTGCGGATGTTGGGCTTTTAACGTGTAGATCGTTTAACCTGTAGACCTTATCTTGAAAAAATACTCCGTTTGAAAGTTAGATACTGTAATAAAAGTCAAAAGCCACCGACTTCAGAGGAAAAGAACAGACCTCAGGCTTGCGATTTTGTCAAAGGTCGGGCACTAAGAGCTGCCGCTTTTTCGCCGTACGCAACAAGCCTGGGAATTGTTAGTATTTGCCACCAGCCACCCTGGGCTGGAGCATCATGCATGCTGCGAAGTCATGTGCGTGAGAGTTGCAACACAGGGAACGTAAAAGGTAGTTGATAGGATGGTGGCGTGTACCGCGTGCATCTCGGTTGAGTTTTGATCTCGGCAGTTCCTTTTCAGATCCAACAGTCTTGATTGGGTCTAAGAAGCTTACCAATTAAAGGGAGTTGAGTTAGGGGAGTTTCTATTAGCTGTGGTTTTGAGTTTTGATCGAAAATAAATAGTAGTGACTAAAAGAAACAACTTTACAAAAGATGACATAATTGGTGGAGAAAATGAGGGAGAGATGCTTACATGAGATAAAGGCAAAATGAGTAGGGTGCATAATACCCATAATCCCTACCTTATCTCTAAAATAAGATACAGCCGAGAGAAGTGAAAAGGCAGATTTAAAGAAGCCAAATGCTAATATTGCCTTTTGGTTTCTTCAACTAGAAACCAGTATGAACGTAGCCTTACTGGCTAGTTAGCAACTTAGCGTTCATTCTAGGTTTTCTTGTAATGCACATGTGGTGTCCATAATCCAGAACGATTATATATATCTGCAGACGTTGTATACACATCTCTCTTTTTTTTTTTGATAGTACAAGACGAGCTACATGAACGCATGAATTTATCCTTAGATCAGATGACTCCTCTTCTTTCCTTTCCTTTAAATTTCTTTTTGGAGAGGAAAGAGATCCCTCTTCAACCATGTCCTGATTAGAACACATGATTTATCCTTGTTGTGTTCCAGTCAGGGATGACAGTTTCTTGCAAAGTGATGCGAGAATCCAGGAAACCTCATTAACTTTCGGATGAACTCTGAGTCGGAGCTAGTAAATATTCGTTACTTTTGGGTGAACTCAAGAGCTACTAGTTCTCTCTCCCTAAAAAGAAGAGATACTAGTGTTAAGCATCCTGATTATGCTTACTTCAACGATGGTTAGGCTAAACTTTGGTCCCACTTATTTGGTTTGAACTTCTGATTTTTATCTTATTTTTTACTGTTTCTAAATTTCGTCTTTTTATGACTTTTTGGTCTTTTTTTAATTTTTTTCCGGTTCTTTTTTCTCATATTTGTTTGTATTATCCGTGATGGTTTAACCTGTTTTTTCTATTTTTAATTTTTCTAAATTTAGTTGCGTCAAATAAGTCAACATCAGCTACAGTACAATTTCAATCAATTACAGTATAATTTTAGTTATAAATCAATTTTTTTCGATCCAACCGAGCGACACTTAAGCATCCGGTTGAACTTTAATAAAGTCGTGCTTAATTTCCTCACACTACTTTAGCCTGGCCCATGTACCATTAGCACCAGCCAATGGATCAGTACGCCCGTGCAGTGGAATCGTCAAAAAGAAGCGAACGCCCCAGAGACGTGCCAAGGGCGCCCCGCGCGCGCGCGAGTGGGTATGCATGCGTGATGTCAAAAGGCTCAAAACAACTACTCCACAACTTGACGGAGACGTCTTCGATGTTCTTATTTTTTCGGTTTACGTATTCTTTTAAACAAATAAATAAAATAGTTTCTTTATTATTTTTGAAATAGTTTATTAAAGTAGTCTTTTCAATGTGATTCATTGGCTTATCGATATTTAGTTCCTTCGCATGAGTGTTCGCGCTACGACTAAAAGCCATCAATAATAGCCACAAGCTATCAGTCACAGTTAAAAAAAACACACTCAGATCTCTCTCTTCTCCTGCATATCTAGCCCAAGGAAGAAATTAAAGCTCATAGCCTTGACGTCCCACCCTTCAACGTCGCATGTGTGGAAGGAATGCATGGGTCGTTTCTGACTTGACTTGGCCTTAAAAAATGACGACAAGTCAGCACGATCGACCGACGCCAAGCCGTGCAATATCGGCGGTCGTTTTGTGCACTCGCTCCTCTTCTCTTCCTCTTCTGTTTCGTCCATCGGCTGAATCCAGTCAGGATTACGCGCGGAACGGCATCATATCTCAGGAAATTCCAGCTAGCGAAGAGCCAGAGTTCGAGGTCTCCAGGCCAGCAACGGCGGGCACGCAGAGTACGTACGCATGGATGGATGCATGCTCTACGTATCCAAGTGGTCTCCTCCTCCCTTCCTAGCTTTCGGGATGAATTGAGCGGCGGCGGCTCGGAAACGCGACCAGCACGTACTCAGCATTTTTCCAATATCAGCTTCTCATATATCTCTACAGAAACTTATAGCCAGAGCGCCGAACCCAAATATTTCTCTATAATAAATAAGTGAACCGTGCAACATTCGATAGGGACACGTTTTGGGGTTTTCACATCACACTGGCTGCTGCCTGGTTGTGCTGTGCTATCTCGAAAGGCGAAACCAGCTTCACCATCCGGCCGAAACCCAGCAGCTTTGCATTGCTTTGCTGCGGCAAATCTGTTGGCTTCCTCTCACTTCCTTCCTCTGCATGCGCGGCAGAAAACAGAAAGAGACCACCCAAACCAAACCCAGCAGCAGCAACACACCACCTGGGGGAGGCAGGCAAGCGCGGGCTCTTTTCCCCGCCCCTATATATACCTCCCGCCTCCCTCCTCTCAGTCCCAACCAATTACCAAACCACATTCACAGGCTCACAGCCATAGAGGCAACAACTCTGTACGGCAGAGAGAGAGAGAGAGAGAGAGAGAGATGAGGCCGGCGAGGGGAGGCGGGGTGCGGCTCGGGCACCAGCGGCTGTGGAGGACGCCGACGCCGTACCTGTTCGTGGGGTTCGCGGTGACGATGGGGCTCATCGCGGTGGCGCTGCTCGTGCTCGTCTGCACGCGCCGCAAGCCGGGGTCCGGGTCGTCGCGGCGGGGGAGCAGCGCCGCGGAGGAGGCAGCGTCGGTGCGGGGGCTCGTGCCGCTCGACAGGGAGCCCAAGGTCGTCGTCATGGCCGGCGATAACATGCCCTCCTTCCTCGCCAGCGCCAAGCCGCTCGCCTTCGCCGCAGACGCCGGCGACGCGGGCAAGCTGGACGCGGCGTAGGTGCGGCGCGCGCACCCGTGTGGCGAAGGGGTGACGCGGGACCAATTTTGCTCGTGAGACTGCTAGAATATTTCCTGTGTTTACCGTGAGCGCCCGGCGGCTTTGAAACCTGTGAAGTTTTGGCTTGTTTTGGCAAGCTTCTGTATTCAATATATGCATGAGGCTCTGGCTGCCTTCAACTCGATTCGATCGATTTCGCCTTTGTTGTTTTGTTTCATTTCTCTCCTCTGAATTGAAATACGTAGTCCTATCTTAGATCATGTCAAATTTTCGACGACGACTCTCTCTCTTCTTCTTAACTATGGCGCGATTGTATTGACTGTGGTTGATGACTTTTGAGTGAAAATAAATAACATTGTCTAAAAACGGATTTTAGAAGGAATGGACAATTAGTGTAAAAAGTAAAAAAAGAGATATATGGACGAGATGAGAACGAGAGAAATATGATACGTGATATACATGTGATCCAATAACTTTTTCTCAGAGCGAAAGAAGTAAAGAAGTTATTTCAAAAATCAAATATTCATATTCCTAACTTCTATATACAGAACACAGATATTAATACACACAAAACCTATGAGTCATGGAGCACTAACCATCTAATACTGACCAAGGTTTGCTCGAAATGTGCCTGCACTAAAGATTGACGGGTAGTAGTACAAAAATTAATTAATGCATTTCGTGAGGAGCTTAATGTAAAAGTTTGTGCAAGGTGACAGAGGACCAGCCTTTTTTAGGCAAATTTGCCATCTTTTTTCCTGTTATGATCTCTTTTTCCATCCTAATGCTCTATCTTCTACGTAATTCTAGTCTTAACTCTAATTACAAGTGTATGATTGTGGAAATGATTGAAGGATACAGTATCATTTCACCCACTCGCTTAATTCTTATGCCCAACTCTAAAACAACATAAATCATGACATATAGGGAGTATATAACTGGTACTGTTAGTTCAATGCACGACGGAAATATAAATGGTGAATCTTTTGTTTGCTCTTAAATTAAAGAGAAGTGAATACAAATCAAGGAACAGAACGGATAGTGCAGAAGTACTACATTAGAATGTTTGTGTGGTAGTACAACTGTATAACTAGCAGAAACTAGCGGCGAAGCCCTATATATAAATCTTTATATCTTAAATACAATTGTGCTTGTCTTGTGGAATTCTAATATCTACCTTATATCTGATTAACATTTATAATTTAGATGCATCAAACAAGGGTTGCAGATCTTTTTTTTCCTCCGATTAACATAAAAAATTTTAGTCTTCCACGTCACAACTCATTTTAATATCGTCATAACTCATTTTAATATCACGTGGTTTACAAACATAGACTTATAGCCGCTGCTCCCTCCAACGCCGGTTACCTCTCCTCACGATGCCACCTCTCATGATGCCGCCCCTCCCTCCGCCACTCCCTCCCGACGCCGCCACTCCCTCCCGACGCTGCTCGCCTCCTCCCGACACCGGCCGCCTTAACCTCACGCCGCCGCCGCTCCTTCCCGATATTGTTCGTCTCTGTCTCAATAGTTTGCTAATTTGTTTTGTTATCTTCGGTCATTTCTCAATCTTGTGGTCTGTCTCAATAGATGGCTAAATTATTTTATGACCTTTAGTACTTTATGATATATGCTATCACAGACGGTTTCAAACACTGAATCGTCTGTGATACTAGACTATCGTAAACGGTTTTTGTTATTAACCGAACCGTCTGTGATATGAACATATCACAGACGGTTAATAACATAAACCATCTGTGATAATCCAGTATCCCAGACGGTTTTTGTTATTAACCGTCTATATTGTAAGTTATCACAGACGGCTCTCATGCCGTCTGTGATAACCACCTATTATTACTGACATATAAACACACGGTTTATGATGATCTTTTCTGTAATAGTGGAACAAATATCAAGAAATTAGACCCTTCTCTTTTTCTAACGATCTATATATGTGCATTTTAGGTTTTTCCTTTTTATTTTTATTTTTTGCTTAGAGCTTAATTAGACTTAGAGCGAAGAAGATGCCTTTAATTGCACATTATTCATTATTTGCATTTGTATGGATAAGTTCATTATTTTTCACGAAGATGACTTGACGTTAACTGTCCCATATACAAAATTACAAATGCATCGCGGTTTGCTCCAGAGTTGTAAATACCATTTCAGTATTGGTCGATATGTACCGTACTGGCACCTAACCAGATACAAAGTAGCTTACGTGCGCATCGCCTCAATATCGATTAATACCTGCTTGATATCAGTCAATACTGGCTATACCGGTGGAATTGACAATAACATCTATTGATGAATTATATATTATATTTGATAGTACTACTATATATTTAGAATAATATTATAAGTGATGACATTTGGTATACATATAATTAAATAAATAAATACTTATAAATATATATACTCGTGTTATTATATTAAATCCAAATAGTATACCAACATAGACTAGTATAGAAATATACCATTTTAAGAATCAAATTGGTATAACATACGATACGGTACTGATAAGTATGGTCTTCACATCAGAAGGCGGCCTCATCTTGTACTTCGTTTGACTATCTTCTTTTGAGACGGCCTCATCCATTCCTAAGCAAATGAAAACAGGTGAGTACAGCGCGCGCATCGCGACATGCAACGGGAATGGGGCTTCCTGTCCCCTTCTCCTATTCCTCCCTATTTCCTCAATCTACACCACTCATATCTCATCCAATGGCTAATTTTTTTTTATATTTTCACCATTTGGCCATCCATAATAAATAATAAAAATAAAATTTATTTTTATTATAATTTTACACAAAATAAATGTAAAAATATAATAAAATAAATTTTATTTTTCTGTATTTTTATTATTATAATTTCTGTAAAATATAATAAAAATAAATTTTATTTTTCTGTATTTTTATTATTTATTATGGATGGCCAAATGGTGAAAATATAAAAAATAGCCATTGGATAAGATATGAGTGGTGTAGAGAGGAATAGGAATAGAAGGGACAGGAAGCCCCATTCATGCAACGGATGGTATACGCTGCACTTCAGCAAAACAAGGGCCATGACCTTTATTTGGCAATTAAGGTTATTTTTAGGGGGTAAATAAAGCTAATCTCTTTATTTTTATGGGGTGATGATAAATATCATTCGGATGTTTTCTTTTTAACTATCATCCAGATTTATGACTATTAGATTAGAGATTCAACTGTTAGCTCAGACGAAACACTAGCATAAAACATGTCGAGCTTAAATGCATGTTACAGTTTTCAGTTAGCCATTGGATCAACTTGAGCCATGCTTGCATAAGGAACGGATGTTAACGTCCCTACGAACAGGAACAAATCGTATTGTAACTTTGCAATTGAGATATCAACCATACGTTTTGCTTAGCTAATCCAATATCAATGGACAATGGCTTAGTTCCTTTTCGGCAAAGGTGCTTTAATCCTTGGATAAACCCATGTAATATTCCTTGATCCTTTGATAAACGCATGTAATATTCCTTGGCATAACGCATGCAGTGAATTGGCAAAGTGACAGACCGATTCATTCCTTGAGTTCTTTCATCCCAAACCTCCAAAGTGAACAATTAAATACTTCTTTCTCATAAAAGAAGAAAAGAAATGGAAAAGGAAAGTGGAGAGATGTCCAGATCCAATTAATAGCAATGGCAATTAATTCTTATGCCCAACTCTAAAACAACATAAATCATGACATATAGGGAGTATATAACTGGTACTGTTAGTTCAATGCACGACGGAAACATAAATGGTGAATCTTTTGTTTGCTCTTAAATTAAAGAGACGTGAATACAAAACAAGGAACAGAACGGATATATAGTGCGGAAGTACTACATTAGAATGTTTGTGTGGTAGTACGACTGTATAACTAGCGGAAACTAGCGGCGAAGCCCTATATATAAATCTTTATATCTTAAATACAATTGTGCTTGTCTTGTGGAATTCTAATATCTACCTTATATCTGATTAACATTTATAATTTAGATGCATCAAACAAGGGTTGCAGATCTTTTTTTCCTCCGATTAACATAAAAAACTTTAGTCTTCCACGTCATAACTCATTTTAATATCGTCATAACTCATTTTAATATCGCGTGGTTTACAAACATAGACTTATAGCGGCTGCTCCCTCCAACGCCGGTTACCTCTCCCTCACGATGCCACCTCTCATGATGCCGCCCTCCCTCCCGTCCGCCACTCCGCCACTCCCTCCCGACGCTAGCTCCTTCCACGCCGCCCCACTCCCTCCCGACACCGGCCGCCTTAACCTCACGCCGCCGCCGCTCCTTCCCGATATTGTTCGTCTCTGTCTCAATAGTTTGCTAATTTATTTTGTTATCTTCGATCATTTCTCAATCTTGTGGTCTGTCTCAATAGATGGCTAAATTATTTTATGACATTTAGTACTTTATGATATATGCTATCACAGACGGTTTCAAACACTGAACCGTCTGTGATACTAGACTATCGTAGACGGTTTTTGTTATTAACCGAACCGTCTGTGATATGAACATATCACAGACGGTTAATAACATAAACCATCTGTGATAATCGATATCACGCAGCGGTTTTGTTATTAACCGTCTATATTGTAAGTTATCACAGACGGCTCTCATGCCGTCTGTGATAACCACCTATTATTACTGACACATAAACACACGGTTTGTGATGATCTTTTCTGTAATAGTGGAACAAATATCAAGAAATTAGACCCTTCTCTTTTTCTAACGATCTATATATGTGCATTTTAGGTTTTTCCTTTTTTTATTTTTTTGCTTAGAGCGAAGAAGATGCCTTTAATTGCACATTATTCATTATTTGCATTTGTATGGATAAGTTCATTATTTTTCACGAAGATGACTTGACGTTAACTGTCCCATATACAAAATTACAAATGCATCGCGGTTTGCTCCAGAGTTGTAAATACCATTTCAGTATTGGTCGATATGTACCGTACTGGCACCTAACCAGATACAAAGTAGCTTACGTAGCGTACCGGCCTCAATACCGATTAATACCTGCTTGATATCAGTCAATACTGGCTATACCGGTGGAATTGACAATAACATCTATTGAATTATATATTATATTTGATAGTACTACTATATATTTAGAATAATATTATAAGTGATGACATTTGGTATACATATAATTAAATAAATAAATACTTATAAATATATATACTCGTGTTATTATATTAAATCCGAAATAGTATACCAACATAGACTAGTATAGAAATATACCATTTTAAGAATCAAATTGGTATAACATACGATACGGTACTGATAAGTATGGTCTTCACATCAGAAGGCGGCCTCATCTTGTACTTCGTTTGACTATCTTCTTTTGAGACGGCCTCATCCATTCCTAAGCAAATGAAAACAGGTGAGTACAGCGCGCGCATCGCGACATGCAACGGAATGGGGCTTCCTGTCCCTTCTCCTATTCCTCCCTATTTCCTCAATCTACACCACTCATATCTCATCCAATGGCTAATTTTTTATATTTTCACCATTTGGCCATCCATAATAAATAATAAAAATAAAATTTATTTTTATTATAATTTTACACAAAAATAAATGTAAAAATATAATAAAATAAATTTTATTTTTCTGTATTTTTTATTATTATAATTTCTGTAAAATATAATAAAAATAAATTTTATTTTTCTGTATTTTTATTATTTATTATGGATGGCCAAATGGTGAAAATATAAAAAAAATAGCCATTGGATAAGATATGAGTGGTGTAGATTGAGGGAATAGGGAGAAGGGGACAGGGAAGCCCCATTCATGCAACGGATGGTATACGCTGCACTTCAGCAAAACAAGGGCCATGACCTTTATTTGGCAATTAAGGTTATTTTTAGGGGGCAAATAAAGCTAGTCTCTTTATTTTTCACGGGGTGTTGATAAATATCACTCGAATGTTTTTTTTCTAACTATTATCCAGATTTATGACTATTGGATTAGAGATCCAACTGTTAGCTCAGATGAAACACTAGCATAAAACATGTCGAGCTTAAATGCATGTTACAGTTTTCAGTTAGCCATTGGATCAACTTGAGCCATGCTTGCATAAGGAACTGATGTTAACGTCCCTACAAACAAGAACAAATCGTATGGTAACTTTGCAATTGAGATATCAACCATACGTTTTGCTTAGCTAATCCAATATCAATGGACAATGGCTTAGTTCCTTTTCGGCAAAGGTGCTTTAATCCTTGGATAAACCCATGTAATATTCCTTGATCCTTTGATAAACGCATGTAATATTCCTTGGCATAACGCATGCAGTGAATTGGCAAAGTGACAGACCGATTCATTCCTTGAGTTCTTTCATCCCAAACCTCCAAAGTGAACAATTAAATACTTCTTTCTCATAAAAAGAAGAGAAAGAAATGGAAAAGGAAAGTGGAGAGAGATGTCCAGATCCAATTAATAGCAATGGCAATATGATATCGTAGTCGAGTCAGGTTGGGCCCAGCTGGCAGCCGGGGGCGCTTTGTATTGCGGTTAGCCTGGAAGCGGCGCCTCGAGCGTGTAGGGGGTGGTGACCAAAAAGTATGCGCTCTTCCTCCCTCCTAATCATCATATTCTCTATCGACATAGCCCAACATAGGAGTATGTGTGGTAGTAGTAAATTGTAAGTACTCATTTTCATCATATTACATTTTTTTCTTATGTATTTGTCCCGCTCGTTTCAGCTCAGCTTCTGACTTATTTTTATTATTTATAAATTTTATTTTTTTTCTGAACTTTTGACTTTTTTTACCTTTTTGCCGGTTCTTTTTTTCCGTGTTCGTTTGTGTTGTCCGTGATGAGCTAGCATATTTTTTATTTTAAAATTTTTTTAAATTTAATTACGTTAAATAAGTCACCTTCATTCTGGTGAAATTTCACCACATGATGCAATTTTAGGCATAAGCCACGACTTTTTCAAATTTCAACCGAAGCGAGCGAGGTAGCAATGATCCGAATTTTCAAGATAAGGGTTCACAATTAATAAAATATTGTTCAATGTAAAAAATCAAGGTCCGCAATAGCAAAAATCAACGTATAAATTGTTCGTACCGGAGAAAATATCTCAGAATATTTAGAGAAATATTAGGTGTAAAAGGTGGTATGCAGCAAGTTAATTGTGTTATCGACGTAAAAGATGCAATTCAAAAAACTGTACAAGTTTTTCAAATGCTGATGAATAACAAATAAACAAGTTCTCAATGGCTTCTATAACAACCAAACTACAAAGAGGGAGAAAATGCATTATTTTATATGTATTTTCGGAATAAAATGTAGAAGCTACTAAAAATTTGTACAAGTTTTTAACATACCACTGAACAGCAAATAAACAAGTTCTCAAGGACTTCTACACCAACAAAACTACAAACAAAGGGAGAAAAAACTGTGATGGTACAAAAAAGGCATGCTGAGTTAGCCCATGAGCTACTTGATTTTTTATCTCTTTTTACCTTGGCGAGTTGCACTACGAGGTACGATTACTTCATCAATCTCTGTACCCAAGGAAAAGAAAGTGACACCGTGTACTATAGTGATAAAGCATTTATGCGCGATGTTGGAACCGTTCAGCACCGTTCAATATGGCTTGAGCTTCTGGCTTATTTTTGTACTATTTATAATTTCGTCTTTTTTGAATTTTTAGTTTTTTTTAGCTTTTTTGCCTGTTCTTTTTTTCCCGTATTCGTTTGCGTTATGCCGTGATGGGCTAACAAATTTTTATATTTTTAATTTTTAAATTTAATTATGTTGAATAAACCTCATCATGTTTTTTCACCAACATATGATTTTTCACCATAAGCCACCAAAAATAAGCCGAACTGAACACCACCTCAGTCCTACGGGGAGGCCCTCCTCGGTACACGAATTCTCCGCTATATTACTAGTACTACTATTATACTATCAGCTTTGTTCTTTATAACTTACAGCTTATAATTTTGTTTGTACAAATAAGCATGATAGCTTTTTTGTCGCTGTTTTAAAATAATTTATCATGATAGATTTTTTAAAAATAATTTATCAATTTATCGATATTTAATTCATTCGTATATATATCCGTGCTGTCGAAAAGAATCCATTACATGTAGTACTACTACTATACTGCCGTTGCTAGTGGAAGCGGCGCATCGTGAGTGCCGCAACTTCAGAGGAAGTCGACGAACGATCGGAGCTTTCAGCAGTGAGGACCTAGTCAAAACCCAAAGGCAGGGAGCAGCTTGTACCCGGCCATGATTGCCTCCACGGCTCCACCGACGAAGGTTTCCTTCCCTTTTTCTGTTGCCGTGCAGAATATCCTGCAGCATATGACCCTTTCACGCTTCAACTTGCCGCACCCGGTCCACTATCATCATCATGCCCACGGATAAAATATTCAGACCCTGAGTAGTTCGTGTCTCTCCAAGTCAAAGAGATACTACACTGATGGTAAAAAATTATACTATGGTATTGTTCTTTTCAACTTCTAAAATTACTTTTGATTTTTTTCTACAGTAACTAACTTTTAAACGAACTATCTTTTAAGATAGTGTCTACTAGTTAATTATAGTACATACTATACCGACTTCATTTATATCGGTAAAAACCACACGTGAGTTTACATTATTTTATAGCTCTCTCGCACAAACAAATTTAAAAGTCACAACAAAGTTACAAGCACCCAAAAGAACAGACCCTATGTGTTGTAACTTATGGGCTAATTAGTAATTTCTTATTTAAAAAAGAAAAATAGAAAATAAAATGATTTTTGGCAGGAGAGAAAGGATAAGGCTAGAGTCTCAGCTCCATCCCTATCCTCACGCGCTGGTCATTTTCGTTTAGTCATTTTCGTGCATTCGGTGCATTCGGCCGGTGCATCTACTTAGTCATTTTCGTGCGGTATAACTCTTGGTACCTCGTTTGGTGCATCCCAAATTGTGAAGATTGGTACTGTATCTCCGTTTGCAACGATCACTGTTGAGATAGTGGGCGGGCTACACTAAGCGTAAGCTTTTCTCCAGATTAAAATTTTCTACCGCGTGAGCAACCCAACGGAAATCATGCGGGAGTAAGGTATCATGTATCATTACTACTAGACACGCGGCATAACTCTTGGTAGTAGGGTTGAAACAATGATTCAACGAAGATACGGATGAGCGTCGGTATAAAATTTTTCGGTAGTAGTCGACATCGTCCTCCGTCCAAACGTCTCCCCTCATGATCGTCCGATTCTCCGCCAAACGCGATCGTCCCGATTAGCACCGCAGCGCCTCTCACCAAATCCACACATCCAGGGATAAAAGCACTGTGCATCGATGTGCTAACGTGCACAGCAGGGGATACGAGAGGTGAGGGCTAGGGTTTCGATGGGTATGTTTTCAAGATACCTCCCTTAGCCCCCGCACCTCTCCTTATATAGCCTCTAATCGGATCCATATCCGATACGAGTAGAGATCGAATCCCACTCGAAAACTATCATCTGACCCCTTATCATTCCAGCCCATTAATTGTGTGACCCTGTAGGTTCATGTGTATTTGTCCATGAGCTGAAAACTCCTTGCCGCCCATAAGTCAGTCAGCGGTCCCTAGTAGGACATAACGACTCCCAAACACACATAAAGATCATATCGGACGAACCTATATAGTACTTATGTACCGATCCCTTTTTGCCTCATGATACCAAATCAAACTCAAGGCGAGAAATGTGTCATCCTATGATAGCTCGATCCTTCACTCTAATCTGTAGTGGATTACTCAGTTGCGATTGACTCTTCAACTATATTTGGCATGGCCATACACTTTCTTAATCCAATCACATCGAGGGGTCTAGAGATATCTCTCCTGTTATATAGGAGGGGCAAATTTCATCTTGAACGCTCATATTCCTCCGCTTATTTCATAGCAAACCCGAAAGCTACCTTTATTACCACCCAGTTACGGAGTAGTGTTTGGTAACCGCTAAGCAAACTATTACATATGTAGGAAACAATGACGACCTCAGGTCTAAGGATCATACATACACTATGTATGAAACCAACTGATGGCACTTAAGAATATAACAATTCTCACATTGTTTCATGATGGGTCAATCCAACATCATGTTCTCTAACACGTGTCTACATTATTGATTTGATATCTTATATCCATGATCCGTGAAACATGATCATCAATCAATACATGTGCTGATCTATAAATCATAATCATCCCACATAATGATATAAGATCAGGGATAATTTAGAATAACATCAAAATATGAATAAAGAGTTTCACGAACAAGTCACATACTTGTTAATCAATACGAAAAATATTTATTCAAGAGACAAAATAACATTTTATTCAAATATTCAACTGAAATTTCACTGAAGCCGAAACGAGCGGGTCCTTACAGCCTGTTTGGAACATTGGGAATGATAAACATTTCAGAGAACACGCACTTTTTCTCCAAAATTCTTGCAGTTCTTATAGGTTGTTTATGTTGGTCGCATCGCAAGTATGCATGGCCTCCGGGATGCAAACTAAACAGGGCAGATAAAGGAGAGGTTGGAACTCGAAGCATTATCCTCACGAATATCCTGGCTCAGTCGGAGCCTTCTCCCTGCCGGAAACAATTCGTGCAACGCATGCAGCAGCACACAATAGTTGGCGATCCTTTCGACGAGCCGATGGCAGTGCTATCTATGCATGCTACGTTCTAGCGATCGTGGAAAAGAATGAGAATGATGAGTCTGTTGTGCGTCAGATCACCATGAAGTAACCAGCCTGTTGCTTTTTCCCTTTTCTTTTTCCAAAGGATTATAAAGCAACTCTCGGTTGGCTCTCCTTGCGCCAGAGAGCCTCTATTCTCGATCGCCCGTGGATTTCAGAGAAAAAGCGATCGATCGACGGCGTCTGCTAGGGAGTTTCTTTTTCTCTTCTGCGTCACCCGGTCTTTTCACTTTGGAAAGAACTCGTATGTTTTCTACCCTGACATGCCGGTTTACATTTACAATCCTTTCGTCTGTCCTAGCCTCCCTTCAACACTGTTTTTGAACGAGCTACAGTGAATTTTTTTATTATGACTTATGATTTATTGCTATGATTTATAATTTATGGTCTTAATGTGATCGTTTGTGTGAACAAACCGAATATCCATAAACTGATAAGTCGCTTCGAAAGAAATATATGTTAGACCATATGATGGTCATGTATTTAGTTGATGATGAATAATTAATATTTGGTTTTATTAGAATTTGCATTCGTGAAAGTTCTGATCGATACGCTTCTGTGCTTGAGTTTCAGGATGGCAAAACGAACACTTTTGGCTTCGACCACAGACGGTAGTCCGATCGGCCTTGTGATGGCTGGTCCGATCATCATGTCCGAACGACATACTTTGACCACATCAAACTTCGCCATGTCCAACTTCGACCATGTCCGGGTTTGACCACGGTAGAACGACCGCGGGAGGTAAGTGAACCGGTCTCGATGATTGTAGTTACAATATTTTTTTCATGGTCGTAGCTACAGTACCTGGTCGATACTCGATAGTCGTGGACTTTACTGGTCAAGACTCAATACTTGTAGACTTTGTGGTCTGCTGTCGTTGTCTTAGACTTTTCGATCGATTGTCGTAGACCTCGCGATTGGTAGTCGAAGGCTTTTGCGATCGGTTGCCATAGGCTTCACGGTCGGTACTTGTAGACTTCATGGTCGGTACGAGTGCTTCAACTCTTGTGATCTTCGAGTACTTTGAATACTTGTGTTAGGCCAGCAATATGACTGGCTGGTGCATGATGGTCAGATGATCATGGTAGTTGATAGTCAGAAGTACTCGGTACATTGAAATTGGTAGGGCTCGGCACTCATAGTCGAAAGGGCTCGATACGTTGAAATTGGTAGGGCTCGATACTCATAGTCGAAAGGACTCGGTAGTCGTAGACTTTACTGGTTCATAGTCGAAAGCTTTGTAATCGTGGGTTTCGTAACTTTGGTCAATACTACAGTACCAGGTGAGTACTCGATAGCAGTTGTCGATGATACAGTACAAAGTCGGTACTCAATGGTTCTATAGTCGGTAACGATGCTTGTTATTCCTGAACGTTTTGAGCGGCGCGATAGTAATTCCTGAGTACTTGTTGTTTTCGAGTACTCGTTGAGCTAGCGGTCGTATTGAGTGATCTAAGGTTGATTTTTGGATAGTGATAAGATTTGTGGTCGTGGATGGCCTGGTTGGTGTTGATGGTTGGTTGAGGTTGTGTTATTCGTGTGTGTGTGCTGATGACGGTCAAATTGGGAAGAACTTATACTGAAAAAATATTTATTTGGTCTTTGCATGTGCAGGTGAGCGTGGAGATAATCATAGTCGATAACGAGGAGGACTGGGACTAGGATGAAGAGATCTGAGATCTAGATGGTTGAGGATGTCACATGAGATGATCGAGCTAACGCTGGAGCATGTGGAGATCAAAGGTGGTGATGCGTGGAGAAGATACGAGCAGTGCGGTCCTGAAGTCTTCGACACGGAAGTTGATTAGGCATGATGAACATATGGGAGATGTGATTCTGGAGGCTTCATCACGTGTTGAGTTAGGAGTTATGGATGAAGTTGATAATTTGAAAAGGTAGAGTTTGATTAAAACCCTTATTTGGAAGGGTTTCGGGTCCGTTGATTTGAGGAAGAAATAAGATTTCGTGTCCACATTTGAGTCGAACATGATTTAGGATTCTAGCATATAAAAGGAGGTAGAGACTAAGAGTTTTAGCGGTAGCTTGGCGAGGTTTTGTGCTAGGGTTTTTAGAGGTGACGTGAGGATGCTTTGTAAATCCACTAAGATCCAGCAATAAACATCATCTTGAATCAATCTGATTCTTAGTTTGTTCGAAGAGTGCCGGTGTTTGCAGCTGGATCAAAGCGTACGACTACGTCCGAATGTAATCAAGAGGTTTTGCTTCTGAGTTGACAATTTCAAGTACGTTCAATTTGATTGTAGAGCAAAGCTGAGCGATCGTGTGTGTATCTGAGCATCGAGTGGTCAAAATCTTCATCAACTATTTACAGATTTTGAAAAGCGGAGGCAATCATTTACCCCATCTGATTGTGCCACACGATCCTACACTATCTTAATAAACCACTTCAAAATAATATTAGAAAAAATATTCTATTTACTTTTTTGAAAGAAGCTATAGACATAAGCCGAAAACAACTAGGCATAAGTGATCATGCATGCAATGGAGTCCGGCTCCCTCGATCACTTGACTCGACAGGCAGAACTCGATCGATCTCTAGTAAACCCAAACGCTCCTCCTAGGCAGCTAGATAGCTTCGCCTACGCATGGATCTATCCACCGGCCGCACTCGATCGACCGGCAATTGAAGATCTGAAGGGCCGAGTTAAATCATTCAGCTGAAGTGGACACACGTACGATACATGGATGGAGTGGACGTGTGAAGCCTCAGGTCTGTTCTTTTCGGTTTTTAAAAACTATTTTTAGCTTTTTTATAATAACTAGATTTTAAACGAAATATCTTTTTAACATAGGGTCTACTAGTTAATTATGGTACATACTGTACTGACTTTATTTATATCGGCAAAAATCGCACGTGGGTTTCTGTTATTATATAATCTCTCATACGAATAGTCTAAAAGCCACAAACCGCAGCCAAAAGCTATAAACTCCAACAAAAAAGAACAGACCCTTAAGCTATTCCTTGGTCAATAATGCAGCCCCGAATAGCCCTCGCCGATCTCGATTCGACTCGTGCGTCGTCGATCATGAAGTCATATTCCCTGCGCGACTCCGTGCATGCATCATGCATGTAGGTGTTGGATCTACACGATGAAAAAAAGTTAAGACAATGGAAGAGGTGGCGCTTGATCTAAAAGAGGTGTTCGATCTTCTCCCTGTTTCGATCTCACTCTTCTTGAGAGATAGACAATGATAGATTGCTAGCTAGGAATCAAACGTCAGATTCAACGAGCTATCGAGCTACTTTGCTTGCTGACTAGTAGTCGAGCATGTCTTAATTCATCTGAGGTGCTCTAAAATGAGAATCTAATGGATGAAATTAGATTTAGTTACGTCTCGAACTTAGTGGTGGAATGATCTAGATTATCTAGGTTGGATCATGAAAATATTACATATATTAGACTGAATTTATTTAGATACTAGATTTTTCTTTTACATTTCAAACCATAATCTATCATGTTTAAGATGTAGCTCCACCCTTGGTGGTGGCGCTTATTGGCTGTTCATACGAGGCTCTGTAGAGAGAACTGAATGACTGATGGACGAAATGATCGTGACCGAGAAAGCCGTCAGATAGCTCGGAGCAGAACCGGAAAAAGGGGAAAGGTTTTGCCTTCTAGAGGGCCTTGTAGGCTGAAATCGTGCGTGGGCAATTGTCCTTGGGCCTCGTTTCTTCCGTTTCTAGTGGCCCGTGGTACCGTATTGCTCCCACCAGTATAAAAAGGAGGGACGCCATCGAAATATACACAGTCAAACCATATTAATTGTGATTTAAAAAATCTATATATCTATATATCTATATACACCATCGATAAAGATAGGTCTAGATTATAACAATCAAGACTCGAGCTACCTAATTGTTTAGGAACATAACTCTCTTTTGCAACGAGAATTCCATCCGAATAAAGTTTTCTTTTTTTAAAAAAAACTGAATAGTTAGTGGATATCGTAACACATGAACTCCCAATGCATATCCGGCTCTTGATGTCCTCTGCAAGGACCAGACGGCCTTCAGACGCGTGTGCACGACGCTGGTCGATGGGCTCACCGGCCGGCGGCGGCGCTAGCCAAAGTCCGCGCAACCCGACATACAACGCGCAAAGGCCGTACGGGCCGACGCGTTGCACGCACGCGGGGGCCTAGCCGGCAGAGAGTCACTCCACTCGCCCCTCCAAGGTAACATGTAGCCTTTTTGCACGGTTACACAGGATTCATGCCACTATTTGACTCATCTATTTTTTTTTCTTGAACTAGTACAGTGCCCGTGCGTTGCAACGAAAAACCAAATTAAAGTGATACATACTATCAAATATGATCTCAAACTGAATAATAAACATCAATTTTATAATATGTCATCATGTATCAAGCAAAACATGTTCTCATGAGTGATCAAACTTTTTTTGTCATTTCATAAATTATCTTTGTGATCCTATATTCCTATTTCTGGCCATCGCAGGTGTTGAATATAGCGATCGTGGTAATTTAATATTTAGAACATAGTTTCGATTTAGAGTCCCTATTTTACGCTTGATCTAAAATGGCTTGATTTTATTTCAGGGAACAAGCCGCCCTTAGATAGGTTTCACGCGCTGCTGCGTAGAAGTATTTAGGAAGCAAAATATATGTACGATAGTACAATATAAAAGAATTCATTTGGTGATCCACCTTACATCACAAAGATAGTGAGCAATAGATAAATAGGAAGTAGAACAGATAAGAAATGTCAATGCTGCACATGCTAGCTATCTTGAAAGAATTTTGTTATTTCCATCCTAGCATCTCACATCTCCCTCAAAAGAACTGGTCGCTCTCTCCTACATTAGCAATAGTTTTAGTTTTAGGCAAACCTTTCGTAGGATAGAATAAATTTCAATACCTAACTGGCTCCAAAGCAAATAAAAGTGATGGAGCTTGGTCTGACACTACCCATCTTTTTCATGTGTGCTTTAGAGAACAGGGCAAGATCTACAATAAAGATGAAGAACATTGCATTTAAGTAGAAATTTACTTAAAACATATACATCTTGTGGCAAAGAACTCTTAAAAAGCCAGTGAAAGAGCGAAAGCATACACCATTTGCTATCTCAAGCATGCACCAACAGGGTATCAGCAAAGCTTTTTGTAATGGAATGGAAAAGGATGAAATGAAGAGAGGATTGGATTTGAACCAGATGCCCTAGGTGGCTGATTGTATGACAATCCTAAATCCTTCTGAGCTATAGAAAATGTAATAAGTATAATCTACAAATGCTCACACTTGTTTGCATATAGGCATGAACAGCTTACCATTTATGAAAACTTAGGTAACTGTACCAGTTTCATATGTTACTCCAAAAAAGTTTCACCCCTTTGGCAACAGAGAAATAAGGGGGAAAATGCTCACCTTTGAGTGCAGGGTGGGTGAACTGAGAAGTAGCAAGATGGGGCAGGTTTTCATAGATGCATATGTTAGCACATGGCTATAAGAACTTGGAATATGAGTGGCTCATAGATAATTCTTGCATATAAGTACAGTGAAACATATAAAATATGTTGAAACAAATAATTAATATTCGGTATTTACAATCACAGCTGCTAAAGTAATTTTAATACTTAGCTGCAGATTTCTTCATACTAAATTACAACTTTGCTTCTGAGTACAGTGGTAACCTTCAATGAGACCACATCCATGCAAACATTAGATACAGTTCGCACATAGCACTTAAGAAAAGGGCAATACCACAGAACCTTACCAAGATATCACAAATTCCCCAAATCTTTCCAAAACCGTCAGTAGCACAACTAAGATTCGAGACACAAACAACAAATTGAAATGGTATTTGTAACTTTGTTATGTAGGCAAAACTTTGAACTTAGAAGATTGAAATAACATCGTACCAATATCGACACCAAAAATGAGTGCTCAATCTCCCTGTTCGCTCTGTAGTTTTGTAGCATTTGTAGCGGATAACCATAGCCAAAGGCCACCGCATCAAAATTGGCACAAGCAGCTTTATTTCCTAGTTCCGGACAGTTATTTCAACTATGTTCGCTAATCAACACAACTTACAAGGTGTACAAAAAAGAAACACTTGAAAGAACTGCACCACCAATGTCATTGAATACACTGAAGACGATGATACTATTTCGAAATATACAAGAATTTAATGAAAGGAAAAATAGATGAAAGTTGTTGATTTCACCATTGCCGAGCAAGATCACCATTGCCGCTTGGGTTGCGAGGCGTGGTCGAGGATCTTGGGTTCACGGAGTGCGGCGCGAGCGTACTCATCATCAATGAGAAGAGAGGTTGTGGGAAGAGGTGGGGGCAACGGTTGCACGAGGAGGGAGGCACGTGCGGGTGCGGCGGTTGCGTGAGGAGGGAGGGGAGGAGGCGAGGGTGGAGCAGGAGAGGAGGCGGTGGCGGAGCGGAAGAGTGGGGGAGGAGGAGGCGGCGGCGGCATGGGATGGGGAGGAGGAGGCGACGGCGGAGCGGAGGAGGGGGAGGAGGCGGCGGCGCGGGGTGGAGAGGAGGAGGCGAGGCCGGAGCGGCGAAGGAGTGGGGGGAGGAGGAGGCGACAGCGACGCGGGGTGGAGAGGAGGAGGCGAGGCCGAAGCGGCGGAGGAGGGAGCTGCATAGGCGGGCGGGCGCGAAGCCTCAGAGGCGGAGGATCCGTGGGGGGAGGCGGTGGAAACCTCGGTGGGATTCGGTGGGAGAAGAGAGACGCACGAGATCGGTGGGGAGGAGAGGCGCATGGTTTTTGTGAGGAGGATGAGAGGGGCCCACATGTCAGTGCAGTATTTTTTGTGAGAAAGGGTGGGAGAGATCGTACCAACCACCAACTCCTTCTTTTATAATAGTAAAGATAAAGATATTGAATGCATGCAGCCATACAGGATATTAATATCTGTAGTACTACCCTACGACTGAAAAATGAGTTCTTTAATGAAACAAATTCTGCTCGCAGCTGTGGCAATTGTTGGAGCTTAAGGGCAAAACAAGGTGCATGGTGTGTGTCATCCGGTTCTTTCCCCCCTTGCTAATCCGTGCCATTAATTTGTCCTCTTAGGTTATATTCTTTCCGGCTTCTAAAAACTACTTTTCGACTTTTCTACAGTAACTACCTTTTAAACAGAGTATCTTTTTAAAGATAAGGTCTATTAGTTAATTGTAGTACATACTTTATCGACTTTATTTATATCGGTAAAAACCACACGTGAGTTTCTGTTACTCTGTAATATCTCGCACGAACAACCCAAAAATCATAAGCCACAGCAAAAAAGAACAGACCCCTTAGTTTGGATGCCAAGCCATCAATGAGCAAAATGCATCACAAAACTCATTGGACGTCAAGCCATCGGTGTGCACATCCACGTCTGTTAATACGTGCATGGAGATTTCTCGGGTAGAACCTGCTTCTGGGTCAGTTTCCCTGAAGTTCTCTGCAAAAGTTTTAGTTCCAACTGACGGTAAGAAAATTTATAGGGACCAGATTCGTAATAGATACCTTAAAAATTGATGCGTCCATGAGGATCAACCCATCACCTTCCGAGCTCGATTTATTGGGTTAGGATTTATTTAATTACTTCTTAGTCAATTTCCCGGATGTTCAATTCGCTGTACATGTTTTAGTTCCCACACTGATTGTGTGAAAATCTACAGAACGATCGGGACATGTTTATAGGAGTAAGCAATGTCAATACCGGGGTAATATTACCTCATCAGGTTTGATTCTGTTATGTTATTCTTTTCCATTCGGAGATATCTTCTTCGTTGAAGTATAAGTGAATTGCTCGTCTTTTTTTCATAACTTTAGACTTTTGGGTGAACTAGCTGATGCATGAAACTCAATATAGTATTAGAGGTCATGAGTTCAAGACCCAGCTGGCACAATTAAAAAAATAATTTTAGCTCATTTCTATTTCACATCTTAGACCTGAGAGAGCCTACACGTAAGAGGGAGTGTTGAAGAGAAAATAAATTATCCACCTTTTCTCATCAGATTAAGCTTTTGGATGAACTGGTTGATGCATGCAACTCAATATGGTGTCAAAGTCAAATCAAATTCTATTCCACATTTTAGGCCTGTCAGAGCATATACGTGAGAGGGAATATTAAAGTATAAATACATTGTCTATATTTTCTCATAAGATTAAATTTTGGATGAACTGCTTGATGCATGCAACTCAATATTCTTAATGAGAGCTATAGTAGGTTAGCTCTTTGTGGATACAACAATTGGTGGAGATTGTGGTAACCCAACCACCTAAATCAGTCACCCGCTCCTTGGACTCTCTATGTATTTTGCACTAACTCAGGATCACGATAGTGCACACAGTGTAAATATAGATGAAATATCGACCATATCATGATTTACTAAGCAAAGACTCAAATATTATTAATTATCAGAGTTGCGACCTTATGACCAAACTTACAGATAAGAGCCTGAAGGGCTTAAGAAAATTAGCAACAAAAAACGGAAATCTGAGTGCTCGAAGTCCAAAAAAATACTCGAGTGTTGTTTAACACTTCCCAACATTGTTTCCATATTGTGCTAGAACGTATTTTAAACTTTCTCCTCCGAGTTATCTGGAGTTGATTTGAGCCGTTATAACTTGGACCCGCTAGATATATAGATGACTAGATCCTTCTGATTAACGTGGAAGTTTCCTCATAGTGCCTAATTATTATAGATAGATAGATAGATAGATAGATAAATTAGGTGAGAATATAAGAGATATATATTTTAAGGAAAAAAATTAAGACTAGCCGTGCAAATTCGTAGGCAACTTTGCTAGTTATTATCTATAACATAAGAGTTTAGTGAACCTATCATATAAATATTTTTATAATAAAATTCATAATTTATCATCTCATCCTTTTGGAAAATTAATTCTTATGCTGCATAAGCTGGCACCTCACCATTCTCCTCATAAATAAGTAAGAAAATACATACTCACTGAATATTCTAGAAAGGGAAAAGGCTGGTTAAAATTACAGGATTCTGAGTACTAATGTCGAAACTACGCTGGCCGGCTAAAACACAATTCTATCAGGATACTAATCATACATAAGTAATTATACACTGCACCACACTGACCACACGTACGCACTTCTAAACAAACGCAGACGAGGGGGCCGGGGTTAGTCTGCGATTTAATATAAATTTCAACCAAATCCCAAACTAACCCCTCCCTACCCAGAAGAAGGAAACTAAGGATCGATGCCAGAAGCTAATTAAACTTGAGCTAATGAATCGCCATTCATGGGTGCCTGACATCTTGGGTGTAGATGTAATCCGTGTGGATCTCTTCCCATTTCGCCGGATCATCACGCTGCAGCTGGCCCTTACTGCTCCCAGCTCCTTTGCCACTGCATGGCTCCTGCTTAATTATCAACAACGTACAGCATATCGGTTAATCTACGTTCGCAACATGCACATCAGATAAATTATCAACAACAGCATATCGGTTAATTTCAGGGAGAAACATCAGAACAGTACTACATAGCTAGGTGTATTTAGAGGGAGATGCTCACCGTAGTGGTAGCGCCATGCCCATGGCTCTGCTTCTCCTGCACCGCCCATGAGAGCTTCCTGGAATGGACATCTTGGGCGAGCAACAGCAGAGCGAGGCATAGAAGACCGAACGCAACGGTCGTTCTTCCCGCGTGCATCATCGTCTCTCACCAAAGAAAGATTTAACGCTTGCTGAGTTGCTCTTCTTCCTCCTTCCTTCCGTTCTTCTGTCAGCTTTGCTAGCTGCTACCATGATGGACATAGGCAAGAAGAGCATATATATTTATAAGCAAAGGAGGTTGCAGAGGGGCATCGAGTTCCTCGAGAAGATAGCAGCTACATGGTCGAAATAATCCGATAACCCAAGTACCCGGTGCAGCATAACGTTGATGTTGACTTTGCGACGGGTACACCGGATTCTGCACAAACCATGACCCGGTAGGAGGAGGCCTTCAGGTCCCAAGCCCTTGCGCGCACCAAGGCGAAAAATTAATGTAGTTGACCACGAGGAGATACGAGCAAGGGGAGACACGAGCATTGGATTTTGAGAGAGAGAGAGAGAGACCTTTGCGTCGGGAGTGTTGCGTGGAGTGGCCCAAAGTCAACTCTCAAACGTAACAACGGAGGGCACGCACGAGCTTCCATTCCCTTCTCCTTGCAGAGCTGGCGGCGATTGGGGTTTGGACATCGTTGGGAACCGGCCTCTATGCCATCCCACAGGAAACCAAATTAGCACTACACGTCTAGGCATGCAGGCACGCATGCCATACACATGGTGTATTTTTTTTTCTGTTACTTATATTTTTTAAAGTGATTTATTAGTCTAATAAATAATAAATAATGATTGCTAAGAGAATTCAAAAGATAAAAACTACTGAAAAACAAAAAAAGAAGAAGAAAAGAACAAGACCATAATGCATGGTTCTAAAAAATTGCACTAGGGCTTTATTATATCGGAGGATTTGCCTGGTGCTACACGCTCGAAGAGCCGAAGTATTAAATTTTAGATTCTGAAGAACAGTATTTTATGGTATATTTAAAATATTGTGATGGAAATTAGCAATCAAAATTATATTCCAGAGACCTACAATATTCAGTAATGACCTGTGTATGGGAACAGAGAGAGTGCTACTGCCATGTATGTATGCTGGTTCAGAGTTTAGTTGCGATGTTTTTCGGAGAAATTACTAGCTACCTCAAGAAAACTGCGGCTATGTCTGCTGCTTTAGACTTTATTATTAGTTATAAACCACTATAGCGTATGCAATGTCCATTTTCTTTTGCTAGATATGGCCTTCCGTTTCTTTTGCAAATGGACTTCTTTAACGCGCCACACTTATCATGTTGCTACAACGGGATGCATATCGCAACCCTAGATAGGTTATTATACTTTTGATTTCCCTTATTAGTAATCTTAAGGAGCAAAACCATTCTTAATTTCGCCATTCCAATGCTTTGCTTGGTGAGATGACGTTTCCCACATTGTTTTGATCTTGCAAACGTAACAAGAAAGCATGAGCGGATTGAAAGTTGAACCAACTAACAATTGTGGATGATAAAAGGCATTTAGCCCACAAATCACATCTATATCTTCTCCATTTGTATAATTGAAAGGTTCTCAACTAGATGGAAGAAATTAGCCATTTGTGTTATCGAGACTACCAAGTCATCACAGACTTTTTCTGAACCATATGAATTTATGCATCTATGATAACAGGCAGTTATCACAAACGACTTTTAAATCGTCTGTGATAAGTTACAACATATATAGTTTTTTGTATTAGCCATCTGTGATATGTTAGATATCACAGATAATTCTTAAACATAGCGGTCTGTGATATATATGATATATCACATATGGCTAATACAAAAAATCGTATGTGATATGTCATATATCACAGACGATTCTTAAACATAAATGTTTGTGATATCTTACATATCACAGACGGCTAATACCTATAACTATATGTGATATCTTACATATCACATATGGTTTGGTATTATAAACCATCTGTGATAGCTTTCTAAATAGTTAAATTATTTCCTATTTTTCAGGTAGCCTCAGGAAATGCTAGTCATGTACTATGAAAATAAGCAAGCAGATCACAAATAATTGCAGATCTTATAGCACACGACAATCATTACACGGGTCTCATAAATGAAGTAAATAACTAAATGAAGTACAATTGAATGAATTGTTTGATTAAGCACAATTAAATAAATTACAATTGAATAAAATGTTTGAATATCTAATCATCTAGATCGTCGGGGTTGAACTCTCCCTTCGGGTGAATGACCTCCGCCATCAAGAATTCGGAGAGCTTTCCTTGAACTTCGATGAGTTTGTCAAGATCAAATGCACTTGAGTCGATTTCCTCACCCTATCGCTAGGAGTAGTAAAGTCATAAACGCGCGCGCACACACCCACACACACACACACACACACACACACACACACACACACACACACACACACACACACACACATATATATATATATATATATATATATATATATATATATTATCACAAAATAATTATTAGCAGATTGACAAACCTCTGTATCATTCATCTTAGTGCCCATGATTTCCTGTATATGGTGGTAAACGTAGAATCCACATACGTTGCCCTATATGCATATGGCGGTAAACATAGAATCCACATACGACGTGTGTTGCCTGCCGTGGCTACCGAGCTCAAGAATAGGATTAAATTTGCAAAAACAGGTGTTCCGGAATCAAATATAAAAAAAGTGGCACAATGTCATTTGTGTGAAGTGTTCCACATACGTAGAGTTTTTATTTTGGCCCCTTCCACCATCGCAGAAGCATCGACAGGCAACACGTGTTACCTGCCAAACTCCCATGACACAACAGGTTGGGTGTAGTCATGTAGCATCAGGTAGGCTCGGGAGCAACTCCCGCACTGGGCAACTGCGGCAAGAGAAAATAATACATGCACTAATGCATGCTTACCCTTAATGCAAATGAATTAATGCATGCTTAAGTTATAAGTTAAGTACTGAAGCATGCTTACTTAAAGTCTTGCCGAGCTCTATCACCACTGTAGCTGGATGCAGAACTCGGCTAGCTCAGCAACCGGTATAGCACAATCTACCGTGGTGTGAGAGCTCAATAGGTGACATACGTTATCTACTGTTGTTTTTTTCGTGATCGTGAAAGAAGCCAAAATTGAAAATTTATATATTATGAGCTAAATTTGAAGGGGAAAAGCTGCAGTCCGTTCTGACTGCTGAGTCCTCGCGCCGTCACACACTCACGCCGCCTCACCACCTGTGGTGATTCCGCCTTCGGGGTGACCCTGATGTACGCCTTCATGAAGCATTTACGTGCCAGTTGATCCGCCTCGTTTCAGCGTACATGGGCGCTCGAAACATTACGCCTTTTGGTCAGCGAAAAGTAGCGCGTGGACTGTGGAGCCACTAGAAACATGAGAATTGATTAAACGAAGGTCTCGGTTAAGGCTTAAGATGGAGTTAAGCAGGTACTAATACTATCATGCTCGGTGTCACGGGAAATGAGATTCTAAATCAATTATCAAATCGATTATCTCGATTACCATTGTTGCAGGTTGTTATCTTTCCAAGGTCTCGTTCATTTCGATTTGAACTTCTAGCTTCTGACTTATTTTTTATTATTTCTAAATTTTGTTATTTCTGATTTTTAGTTTTTTTGTCAGTTCTTTTTTTTGTATTTGTTTACGTTGTTCGTGATGGATTAATCTGTTTTTTCTATTTTTTAAATTTAGTTACACCAAATAAATTACCATCGACTACAGTGTAATTTCAGTCAACTATAGTGTAAATTTAGTTATAAGCTAATTTATTTCAGCTCAACCGAGCGGCACCTAAATATCACGTTAAGTTTGTTCACTGCAACTGCTAGAGAACATCGCGAGTGCAGTTGGTCCTATTTTTTTCCTTCAAAAGGAAAAAAAATATTGGCAGTTCATTCTCTCGTGTTATGGATTATGGGTTTGTTTGGTACTTTGCTTTCGTGACATGTGAACCTTATCAACGTGTGCCAAATGTTGGAATTACCGAAATTTTTGTTATCAAACTTTAGCTCAAGTTTTGACCAAAATTTGATAAGTAGATGAATTAAGGGGACAATAGACAAGGAAATCTATTACTCTCACCGTTTTTGTTTACTTGGCACTGTTAATTTAGATCGATCAAACTTCGTAATCCTCAACCAATAATCATTTGCTAAATATTTAGATTGATTGTATTAAAATAATATTATAAGATTTTTCATAAGAAATACCTTTACAACATTATACTTCAGTGATATTTTATAAATGTATTAGTGTAGAATTAACAGTTAAAGTTTAGTTTTGGAGACCGTAAAATATCAACAGTGCCAAGTATTTACATACAGAGATAGTAAGGCCCCGCTCGTTTCGGCTTCAGCTTCTGGCTTATTTTTCACTATTTATAATTTCGTCTTTTTCTGAACTTTTGGCTTTTTTTAAGCTTTTTTGCCGGCTCTTTTTTTTGCCGTATTCGTTTGCGTTGTTTGTGATGGGTTAATATATTTTTTTATATTTTTTATTTTTTTAAATTTAATTATGTTAAATAAGCCTCATCATCTACAAGATTTTTCACCAAATTCTGATTTTCAAGCATAAACCACCAAAAATAAGACAAAATGACCACCACCTAAAATTTAGTAACAGATTGACAGTTTTTTTTAAGTGAATCAAACCAAACGCGATCAGGAGGGAAGCAGACCAGGGTCCAGTAACCTGGTACAACCTCGCCGGCTCGTCCCCGTTAGATTCCAAGGAGCCTCGCCGGCTCGTCCCCGCTAGATTCCAAGGAGCCCAAGACAGGCACTCAAGCTGGAATCGGCCAATCGGCTTTTCCGTCGACATCGACGGGGATCACTGTGGGCAAGAAAGCAACAACTGTAGCGCGTGACAGCGAGAGGTTTGGATTGATTACCTGGAGGCAGCTCTGCGAGTCTGCGTTTCTTGGCTACAAAACGAGGCGAGCTAGAGCCGGGCTGTGGAGAAGCCGCCCTACACAAGTTCTTGGGGTTTCGTTTTTTGTTTGGTTCTGGTTTCGTTTGCTCTCTAGTTTCAGATCCGGGAGGCGATTGAGGGAGCTGTGTCTTGGAAAGGTATGCCCCCTTCTCTCCTTTTTGATTTTTTCCTATTTCTTTACTTTTGAGTTCTTGGTGGGAGTTTCGTGCTTGGATTGGAAAGATCATTTCTTGGGGTTTATGATGGTACTGGCTGGTAATCTGAAGTGAATTATGGTGAAAAAATGGGGGTTTTTTTTTCCAGTTGTAGTAGCTGGGTTTGCTGGATGAAGTGATTTTAGGCTAATTGTTCGATGTATATGCTATTGTAGGCACGGACTGTCTTTCTTTGGTTATACAGAAACCTTGTAATCTTGTATGTTATGTTTCTTGGTCGTTGCGAATGGTGTTGGAAAAGTTGGATTTTGGGGTGAGCTCTAGCTGGTTTACCTTGTCCTCGGAGCTAGCTTATTCATGTGATTTTGTCTCATATGCAAGATATCACTAGATTTACTTAGATTACTCCGAGTTAGTGAATCCCGCTCCTTAATAATTGTCTTGTTCTTTCCATAGATCCATATTTGCATTAGTTGAAAACATGCTGCATTTATCTGAAGAGAACATCGAAGGTGAACAACATAAGAAATGGAAATCGAATTAGAGCGTGTCTAATTCAAAGCTAGTTAGATCTCATCCTAAGAAGTATTCAAGACAAAACGCAAAGCATACTGGGTTATTCAAATCAATAATATATTGCCCTATATCGCTGGCTGAAAAGCTTTCCCATACAGGAGAGCGAAACACAAAATGGGGATCAGGAACGGATCGCCAAATGAGAGCCAGCAGACAGGGCACAAGGAAATACGAGATGAGACTGTGCCACTTCTTCCGGTCAAGGTGGAGGAGGGGTTTCATGAATTCAATGGAGCTTCATTCTCCGGGGCAGTTTTCAATCTGTCGACCACCATCGTTGGGGCTGGAATCATGGCCTTGCCAGCGAGTATCAAGATGCTGGGCATCATCCCTGGGATTCTGATGATCATCATTGTGGCGTTGCTCACAGAGGCATCCATTGACATGCTTGTCAGGTGCAGCCACCAGGGCAAGATTACGTCATATGGGTGGCTGATGGGCGAGGCTTATGGGCAGTGGGGGAGGATTGCGCTGCAGGCCTCTGTCGTCATAAACAATATTGGTGTGATGATTGTTTACATGATTATCATTGGTATTCCTTCTAAGCTCAGCACTTCTGCTCTCTATTCTTTCTGTTGCTTTTGAACATATTGGGGGTGCCCAAATGAATAATCTAGTGCTCTTTTATTGTAGTGGACTGGTGACACAATTTGGGGCATAGCTCTGGAGATGTGTCACAAATAATGAAATAATCCCAAAATTTTCTTGAAATTCTAGTTAGACCATATTTTTAAGTTCATTTCTTAGCTGTTAGACTTGAGTTTCTTTAGCACATTGCTTTCAAGATAATTCAAACAGTTCAATCATGACCTCCCCGACAAGTACTTTTACAAGTTGTTTACTATCAAACAGAATCCTTGCTATCTCTCCAAAGAAATAATTGGACATTCTGAGCGATTTGGTAAGAAACATAAGATAGTTATTTGGTGAGAAACATAAGATAGTTACTATGCACTTGCACTAGTGGGAAAACTAGTTTTCCCTCTTTTGAGTAACATCATGTACCTTAAAACGACAACTTTATTTGCCATGAACTGAAATTGACATTGGTTATTAAACTTTTAATAGGTGATGTATTATCTGGAACATCGTCAGCAGGTGTTCATCATCGTGGCATATTGGAGGGCTGGTTTGGAGCCCGTTTGTGGAATTCTCGTGCCATTGTTCTTCTTGTGACAACTCTTTTTGTGTTTGCTCCATTGGTGAGCTTTAAGCGTTTGGGTATGTTTTTGTAGGAAAAAAACTATTATTCAGCAATCAACATATTTGCTAATATTAGCTGCACGATATTAATCGTAAATCTTGTCATTTCCTATAGATTCGTTGAGATACACATCTGCCCTATCAGTTGCTCTTGCTGTGGTTTTTGTTGTCATTACTGCTGGGATTGCCATCATCAAACTCATCAATGGAACTGTAGCGATGCCCAAGCTTTTTCCAGAATTAGATGGTCTTAGTTCCATCTGGAAGCTCTTTACGGCTGTCCCTGTTCTTGTCACTGCTTACATCTGCCACTATAACGGTATACAATTGTAGTCTCAATGCACAGATATTCTTGCCATTGTTCAATTATGTGGATTCTAAATGCATGTTTGTCATTATTCTACAGTTCACAGCATTGACAATGAGCTTACTGATAGAACACAAATTAAACCGATCGTGCAAACATCACTGGCCCTCTGCTCCAGTGTTTACATTGCCACAAGTTTCTTTGCATATCTCCTCTTTGGTGAGGGCACACTGGATGATGTGCTTGCCAACTTTGATTCAAATCTTGGCATTCCGTTCAGCTCTGTGTTTGATGATGTAGTGAGGGTGAGCTACACTGCTCATGTTATGCTTGTCTTTCCCATCGTCTTCTTTGCCCTTAGGCTCAACTTGGATGGACTGCTCTTCCCCACGTCGAGGCACATTTCTCATGACAATAAGAGATTTGCCATCATCACTATATCACTCCTCACAGTAATTTATCTTGCTGCCATCTTCATACCAAGCATTTGGGACGCATTCCAGTTTACTGGTGCCACAGCTGCTGTCTTGATTGGTTTCATCTTTCCTGCCATGATCATACTTAGGTAACTAAATAATGTTCCTGTTTTGAATATTTCCCATTTGCTAATGCATTTTCATAAGAACACATAACAACTCGGCTTTGTTTATCCAGGGATCCTTACGTAATTGCAACCAAGCGTGACAAGATCTTGGCTGTAACCATGATCGTGCTTGCTGTTCTCTCAAATTTCTTTGCCCTATACAGTGACGCAATGAACATCTTCCGTAAGAAAGAGGTGGCCTGAACTTCAGACTTCAAAGGTAGGGTGCCAAATGTCAATGATGTAGGAAGCGTGGCTTCATGCTACAAACCTCAGATGCTGTGAATGGAGATGATTTCCTGGGATGCAGTGAAGGAAGATGATTTCTTGGTCAGCACTCGAGGTTTTGGTCACTTGGAAGAAATGGATGGTTGAATTTGTCTGGTTTTCTGTGCATGAACCGGCTCAACACCAAATTGAGCCACTCGCAATGTATGTATCTTCTGTGTGCTTGTATCCACACAGACAAGAAAGCATGGCTTGAGAAAGCTTGCTCTACAATAAGTCAATAATGTACAGTTTTGCTGATATTTGAGTTTTGAGTTAAGGGAGGTGTTTCCATGCTTTTTTCAAAGTGATTTGTATAATTTTTCAAGTAGAACTAAATGGTGGATAGTGATTACCTACCCCTTCGTGTGCTTTGAGATTAGTACTATTCTTGTTAAAGTGAAAAGTATGAAAATACTACTCATTAAGTTAAATGTGTTCTGTTTGAACTTTGGACCTGAACTCGGTGTCTGATTAAAAATGAAATGGCTATTGTTGCCATCTTTCACTTCTGCGGGAAGAAGAAATTCGTTTGAATTAGGCGCTATGACAACGCAAATTTGCAAAAATCAGTAATTACCAATGATGTTGAAAAAGTTGCATTTTCACCTTTGAGGTGTCCAATTTGGTACCTGAAATTCAGAAATGCCCCTTAGTACATGACTTACCTGTGCCTGTATACAGATTGCCATCCCGCTGCATCAGCGTATATCAATGATACAAGTATAGAGCCACACATAGAGTTTAGAAAGAAAGATTCGTCACACCATCGTTGGCTTTTGCCTTCAGCTGTGACCAAGAGGCACCTACCCCCTGAGCTGAATCTTTCTGCATCTTGAAAGGTCAAGGCGCCAAGCAATCAAGAAACCAAATTAGACACTCCAATCAAGAAACCAAATTAGACACTCCAGGGCCAGGCTGCTGCTACAACAGGTGAGGTGAGGGGCCCCATGAAAGAAACATTGTTCTTTGTCGCACGTCTTTCTGCAAATATTCTTTTGTTGGGATTTAGCATCCAAGCCGGCCATTGAGTACACTGACAGAATCCCGGAATCCCTAGTTGTGATAGGCTTATCTTTCAGTCACTAGCAAAGTAGCACTCTTAGACACCTAGTGTATGATTGATGAGAGTTTGAATTGGAGGAAATTCTTGGCATGACGACAATTCAATCAAAGTGTGAATATGATAAATAAACTGCAGATGGCGGGTTTAGAGCCACAAGTTTAGGCGTCAGATAAGACGCATTCAGAGATCAATTCATAGAGGGCCCCAAATGATATTTCCTTCAATAATAATTTATTCTGCATTTGGCGGTGTGAGTGTGCTCGGTGGTGATAGTGGAGTAGGAGAGGTGTGGTGTTTGCTTTGGTGGTATTTCGTGTTGGATGTGTGGAGTTGGTAGTATCTCTGATGGTGCAGTGGGGCAGGTATTGGTGTTGATGGTGGCTATGGAGGAGGCCCGAGGTGGTGTTGCTGGAGAGGTCCGGCGTTGTATTTGTAGAAGACATATGTCAATGTGATTGAGGTCTGTTGGGAGAGTTGGTGGAAGCCAAGGTGGTTAGGGGCATATTGGGAGAGGTGATGGAGGCCGAGGTGGCGAGGGGTGTAACACCCTAAGTTTTATACATAAGTTAAGTAATTAACCACTTTGTGCTATCTTGGGCCTAATGGGCCATTATTGAGCTATTGGTCTCTAGTACCAACCCTAATTATCAACCACTATTTAGCCTAGTCCTTATCCTAGTGTCGCATGCATACTAGGCACCGCCTTCTTATTTCTCGCGTCCTCCACGTGTGTGCCAGCCAGGAAAGATCACGTCGCCTTGCCTACACACTTGCACACGCATGCTGCCACGGCTGGCCACAGCCGCCGCACGACACAATAGCTTGATCGCCTCTTGCTGAGGTTGTTGCATGTCGCTGCTACACAGCCCACGTCCCAGCACAGGTGCATGCCTGGTGGCCACTATCTACATGCAATCTACTAGCTGTCGCTACATGCCATCTGTGGCACTTTCGCTGAATGGTTTTGTTACTACACAGCTGTCATGCACCACCGCCACTGCCCAGATATCACCTTGACATCCTTGTTGCTGCTGCCGCTGTTGCTGCTAATTACACATGCTGGGAAGAATATGAGGATGATAAGGAGAGAAGGGGGTCGGCCAAGGGAGGAAGAGAGAGAAAAGAAGGAAGAAGAAGAAAGGAGAGAAGAGGGCCAACTAGCGAAAAGGAGAAGGGAAAGATAAGGAAGGAGGAAGAGAAGGGGAAAGGAGGATTTTGTGTGTCTGTGCCAATTTCATTGGCTCTGGCGAATCTTTGGGTTGTAGGTATAACATCCTAGACCCTGTTTCTCTGTTTTTAAGCCATTATAGATTGGTTTTGAGGTCGTGTTAGTATTGGTCAGCAAGGATGGGTAGTCCAGAATTTGGGGGCAAGTTTTTATGCTAAGGTTTGTTAAGTTGTGTTGTCCTGTCTTGCAGCTGAGTTTTGGGATAGTTTCGTCATGTTTAATAGCTTTTCCATATTATGAATATTGTAGAAAATTGTCTAAGGTTTACATACAGTGCAAGAACACATGATTTTGTTGAGGGTTTTATAAGTTATGGCACCGGAAAGACCGTTGTCCAGAATTTGGTCACTGCTAAACACAGTCGTGGTAATCTGCAGTTTGGGCCTAGTAGATGACCGAATTAAATTCTAAGTACAACTAAATAAAAGATAGATAATTTTCTGTAGATTTTAGAAGTGTTATGATTTATTATGTTTAGACCAGTAAATTATTAGTTATAAAATTGTTAATTCTGTTGTTCAGTAAGATAACATAATGGTCTTCGGGTTAAAAATGAGAGGTTAAATGGATTAATCAGGGTTTGTGGTCAACTAAGAAAGTGTAAAAAAATTCTATGTAGATTCCAAAAACTTATATAGTTTGCCATGTTTTGTCCTTTGAGTCTAGAGTTGTCGTGTTTTTTTATTACTAAGACAGCAAGGAAAGACTGTCAAGTAAAGGGGGTTGTTAGATCGGGAAACATGTAGAAGTGACGTTGTGTGTTCTGATGTTTATGAATTGTTGTGGCATGTTGTTGAGACTGGTATTTACTGTAGGAGGAGTAGCTTTGGGGTTAGTGTCGTCTTCACATCAATCCATCCCATGTGCATAGTAGAATGGTAACACGTGTTATTTGCTCTTGCTATTTTATATTAATAAAGTGCTTAACATGCTACTTTACATATTTACACTTGTTTTCTATAATGCTCATATGATGATGGATTAAATGGTGATTATAATAAATGGTTAAGTTGATAAATGCTTGATAATGATAAATGATTAGTGCTGATAAACGATTAACGTTGAAAGAATCATTGCATTTGCATACTATGCATTCATGATAGAAAGATGTGACATGTGTGACCCTCTAGAGCCTACTTTGTGTGAGTGACCCACGGGAGTGGGTAGAGAAAGACCTATTTTGGTAGGCGCTCCACAGGAGTGGAGATGATGTCTCCGTATGAAAAAGGACAGGCTCGAGTGGACACTAATAGGTGCTACACTCTGTTATACGGGTATAAGTAAAAGAGATGATAAGACATGTACATTGTATTCATGAAAAGATAAAAGAGATGATGAGATATGTGGATGGTATTAATGAAAAGATAGATAAAAATAAGATAGTTGTGAATTGACATGAATACTTGATGATATATTTTAATACCGTTTATTAATTTATTATGTGTTTGCTGAGTCGTGGACTCACCCTTACTTATGTTGTTATTTTTAGGTGAACGTTGAAGGCGTGATGCATGGGGAGAGAGTAGCTCAAAATCAGTTCATGCACCAGCGTTATTTCACTTATCACATTAGACAAATTGATACAAGGGATGCTCGATCTTCTCAACGTAGGATCAAGTCGTAGGATCAAGATAACTTATGCAATCTGATGAATCTGGCGTGGCCAACGGCTACCCGTGTAATGACCTGTGATGTATGAAGTCACCCAACCACATACTTGATTGTTCTTCCACCCGACCACAAGGAAATGGAAGATGTGCCTGCAAATTCCGCAAGGGAACAACAAGAACATGGCGTAGAGAGCACCCAGTTGCCCTCTCTAGTTGCTGTGCAAACCTAGGAGAAGAACAAGTGTTGTAGCAATGTTTCTGAAATCAATCTATTAAGTCATGGTCTAAAGGATACAACGGGGGGTGCTAATGAATTTAAGGGCTCTCCCCTCTCACGCACGCACGCAATGGTCCTAAGGCCAACTTCTGATCAAGTTCGGCCAAAGAAACCGATAAGACTCCTAGTATTAACCCTAATATGATTCAGACTCTATCTTAAACACCAGTTCAGACTCAAGTTAAAAATGAATTTACATGGCCGAATCAAGTTGGTTTCAACCTTGAGAGTTGGCACGCAGGCCATGGTTGTACTTCAATGTGGGTGGCTTTTGGTTTTGTGGAGAACCTTTAGAAAACCGGTTCGGTTTTTGGGAGAACTCCCCACAACCGACTTCTTTCTTGATGTGCACGACATCTTCTGGTCTGGAGTTGGGCCACACGTGCCTTGGGTCTTGCCCACGTGGTTCCCCCTCCTCTCATGCAGCTTGGGCTCCCCCTATGCGGCTTGGGCTTTTCCTATGCACCAGTCGCATGGGCTTTTCCCTAGCCACATGGGATGTCTTCCCTGCCACATGGGCTTTATCCTTCTTGCTCCTAGCCGCATGGGCCGTCTTCTCCTCTTGCTCTCCCATGTGCCTAGCTGCAAGTGTTACTGCTCCACCCTTGTGCTCCTCTATTGCTTTGGCCCCAGCCTCCCTCTCAGTTCCAAAGTCTTCACACTTATCAAACCTGAGAATACACAAAGTATTAGCATGAAGTAGTATCCAATACTCATTAATAACATCATTAGAAATAGGTAGAAAAGAGTTCATCTCAATGTTAAGCTTCTTTGCAAAAGCTTTAGCCCTTTTAGTAAGCTCATATTATTCTGAACTACTTGATGGATTGAAAACAACATATGGAGCAACATAGCTAAGGATGTCCTTGTCACAAATAATCATTCATTATTAGTAACTTGGTTATACAAACTCTTGCTTTTGGTTAATAAGTTTCTTTAGAATATAGAGCTGTTGGTTTGGTTGCATTTTTATAAAGTGTTCCTGCTTAGCCTCAATAATTGGATTACTTTCGTTATTATTATTGTTTCAATTAAATGTTAAGAGTTGTTCCATTCAATATCATCATGTTTATGCTTAATTTAATATTTTGTGAAAGCATGGTCATTGTATAGATGTTAGTAGTTTATGAAAAATGGTTAAATTTGAGAAGAAATGGAGTTAGTGGTGACATTTTGGACTCATGTCGGGCCGATGTGTTACAGGGGTGCTAGAGGTGGAGGTGATGGAGGCAAGGCTTAAAGTATATGGGTAGAGGTGGAGGAAACCAAGACTGAGGGTGTGACAAAGAAGACGAATGACTTGATGTTAGTTGAGGCTATGTTGGAGGTGGTTAAGGTGATGATCTCAGGTGGGTACTGTGGTTGATGATGGTGTAGGTGGCCACACTCGTTGGTTGAATCTGTGTGGTGGTGTTGGACATAATGTGGGTGATGTGAACGGCAAGGACGATGGTCTTGGAGGCGGTGTCGATCATGGTATTGGAGGCAGCTTTGGTAAATGTGGATCGGAGGTAGCTTTGGTAAATGTGAATGTTATGGTGATGGTAGTCGCCATGGTGTTGGCAATAGGTTTGATAAAATGTTAGATTCTAGTAAGAGTATTGCTTTATGTAACAAGATAATCATGATTGTATCTCATGCGTATCTTAAGGGGGGTGTTGGTGAATTAGTATTAGTGTCCAATTAAGAGTATTAATGACCAATAAGAGTTTGGGCCTCTAATCTAAGTAGAATCCGTATTAGGGTCCGGTTGTAAACTTAACACTGTAAATAAAAGGTGTGGAGGTTCTACAGGTCAATACACAATTATTTCCCAAATTATTGTACAATATGCAATGGGTTGAACAGACTGATCTACTTGAGTTCGTGACATGAGTATTCGGTAGGACCAGAATCAATTATTTGATATTGTTTAACAGGACTAGGATCTGACATGTGAGTTCTTTCATTTCATGGGAACAACGACCAATTATTGTTTCTGCAGAAAATGAATCACTGCGTCTCAGAGTAGTTGGTGTAAGGAGTAACTTTCAAGGACTTTGGAGAAACAAGTGACATTTCCAACTTGTACATCCTATCATCACCTTGACCGTCAGGGAATCTCTGTCTGATATCTGATGTAAACTGACCCTGATTATGCAATTATGTGTTCAGAGGATTTACCATTATCGTTCTGTAGTTTTACTGCAATGGTTCAACTGGCATTGGGCTGCACATTCTACACAAGATCCTTGCAAATTTCCAAGTGCAACAATCCCTTGCCTGAACTCTGAACTGATTACTGAAATTGTTAGTTAAGTCTCTGCTATTGAACTTCTTTAGTGAGATGTTTCAGATGCATTCCAGTGCTTTCAGCTTCACACATCAGATTTCACTGTTCTAACTAAGGCTTCCCATTGAAGTTTACACTGTCTTTGAGACCACTTTAAGAGCTACTTGACCTGCAAAATTTTCATCTCCAGGACGCTTGGTCAAGCTGGCTGTTGACATGTGAAGTGTCTGCCATTAAAAAGTTCTCGAATTTCCAATGAGGTGTAGCACCAGTAACATGCAGCCCCGGGTCTTATGCTTCACATTATATCGAAGTTTACTGCGTTAGCTTCCAGATCGAAGTCTTTAGAACGAGATGCTTAACATGCAACCTCGTTACTTACCTCGTCGGGGAGTTTAGCAGGTGTTCTTAAAAGTTATTTTTAACTAAACTGCTTTGAAAAAAGACACTGTCAGTTCTTCCTGTTTGAGAGTTCACAAGAGTTGACCTGTCAGTGAGGCCTAACACCAGTCGGGCCCACCTACCAGTGAGAGATGTTTGCTGGCCCTCTCGCTTGCAGTTAGCAACTGAGCAAAGCGAGGATGTCCTTTTCCGAAAGCAATAACATAACGTCCCCAGCCGCAGCCTAAGCTTAAGCTAAGCTAAGTTGCTTCACAAGTTAGCTTTCCGTACCTTTATTAAGGCTTGTCGCCAAATTGGCGCCTCAACTTTTCTTTTTCGTAATTATGCCTTCAAAAGTTCAAGCTTTAATTTTGATAGTGTTTTGGGGTACTTTCAGAGTCCTATATATGCATTTCATTTTTCCTTTTCTCTGGTTTACTACTCCAATTTTGACCTAGGAGGGAGTCTGCTGTTATGAAGATTAAGGGGGCTAATATCATAATGCTAGGTAGGTTGCGTTCTAATAATTTTAGCACTGTTGCTGGGTTCGGTTGGACATTCAGTCAGCTTATACTTATAGAAGCTACAAGCTACATTAACTAACTTTTAAATAGTGTGTTTTTTAATACGATGTTAACATGAAGGTTATAGTAAAAATGTGCTCCTCTATTGCTTTGGCCCCAGCCTCCCTCTCAGTTCCAAAGTCTTCACACTTATCAAACCTGAGAATACACAAAGTATTAGCATGAAGTAGTATCCAATACTCATTAATAACATCATTAGAAATAGGTAGAAAAGAGTTCATCTCAATGTTAAGCTTCTTTGCAAAAGCTTTAGCCCTTTTAGTAAGCTCATATTATTCTGAACTACTTGATGGATTGAAAACAACATATGGAGCAACATAGCTAAGGATGTCCTTGTCACAAATAATCATTCATTATTAGTAACTTGGTTATACAAACTCTTGCTTTTGGTTAATAAGTTTCTTTAGAATATAGAGCTGTTGGTTTGGTTGCATTTTTATAAAGTGTTCCTGCTTAGCCTCAATAATTGGATTACTTTCGTTATTATTATTGTTTCAATTAAATGTTAAGAGTTGTTCCATTCAATATCATCATGTTTATGCTTAATTTAATATTTTGTGAAAGCATGGTCATTGTATAGATGTTAGTAGTTTATGAAAAATGGTTAAATTTGAGAAGAAATGGAGTTAGTGGTGACATTTTGGACTCATGTCGGGCCGATGTGTTACAGGGGTGCTAGAGGTGGAGGTGATGGAGGCAAGGCTTAAAGTATATGGGTAGAGGTGGAGGAAACCAAGACTGAGGGTGTGACAAAGAAGACGAATGACTTGATGTTAGTTGAGGCTATGTTGGAGGTGGTTAAGGTGATGATCTCAGGTGGGTACTGTGGTTGATGATGGTGTAGGTGGCCACACTCGTTGGTTGAATCGTGGTGGTGTTGGACATAATGTGGGTGATGTGAACGGCAAGGACGATGGTCTTGGAGGCGGTGTCGATCATGGTATTGGAGGCAGCTTTGGTAAATGTGGATCGGAGGTAGCTTTGGTAAATGTGAATGTTATGGTGATGGTAGTCGCCATGGTGTTGGCAATAGGTTTGATAAAATGTTAGATTCTAGTAAGAGTATTGCTTTATGTAACAAGATAATCATGATTGTATCTCATGCGTATCTTAAGGGGTGTTGGTGAATTAGTATTAGTGTCCAATTAAGAGTATTAATGACCAATAAGAGTTTGGGCCTCTAATCTAAGTAGAATCCGTATTAGGGTCCGGTTGTAAACTTAACACTGTAAATAAAAGGTGTGGAGGTTCTACAGGTCAATACACAATTATTTCCCAAATTATTGTACAATATGCAATGGGTTGAACAGACTGATCTACTTGAGTTCGTGACATGAGTATTCGGTAGGACCAGAATCAATTATTTGATATTGTTTAACAGGACTAGGATCTGACATGTGAGTTCTTTCATTTCATGGGAACAACGACCAATTATTGTTTCTGCAGAAAATGAATCACTGCGTCTCAGAGTAGTTGCCAAGTGGTGGTGTAAGGAGTAACTTTTAAGGACTTTGGAGAAACAAGTGACATTTCCATCTTGTCCATCCTATCATCGCCTTGACTGTCAGGGAATCTCTCTATGATATCTGATGTAAACTGACCCTGATTATGCAATTATGTGTTCAGAGGATTTACCATTATCGTTCTGTAGTTTTACTGCAATGGTTCAACTGGCATTGGGCTGCACATTCTACACAAGATCCTTGCAAATTTCCAAGTGCAACAATCCCTTGCCTGAACTCTGAACTGATTACTGAAATTGTTAGTTAAGTCTATGCTATTGAACTTCTTTAGTGAGATGTTTCACATGCATTCCAGTGCTTTCAGCTTCACACATCAGATTTCACTGTTCTAACTAAGGCTTCCCATTGAAGTTTACACTGTCTTTGAGACCACTTTAAGAGCTACTTGACCTGCAAAATTTTCACCTGCAGGACGCTTGGCCGAGCTGGCTGTTGACATGTGAAGTGTCTGCCATTAAAAAGTTCTCGAATTTCCAATGAGGTGTAGCACCAGTAACATGCAGCCCCGGGTCATATGCTTCACATTATATCGAAGTTTACTGCGTTAGCTGCCAGATCGAAGTCTTTAGAACGAGATGCTTAACATGCAACCTCGTTACTTACCTCGTCGGGGAGTTTAGCAGGTGTTCTTAAAAGTTATTTTTTTTAACTAAACTGCTTTGAAAAAAGACACTGTCAGTTCTTCCTGTTTGAGAGTTCACAAGAGTTAACCTGTCAGTGAGGCCTAACACCAGTCGGGCCCACCTGCGGCCTAACACAAGAGCTTGCAGTTAGCAACTGAGCAAAGCGAGGATGTCCTTTTCCGAAAGCAATAACATAACGTCCCCAGCCGCAGCCTAAGCTTAAGCTAAGCTAAGTTGCTTCACAAGTTAGCTTTCCGTACCTTTATTAAGGCTTGTCGCCAAATTGGCGCCTCAACTTTTCTTTTTCGTAATTATGCCTTCAAAAGTTCAAGCTTTAATTTTGATAGTGTTTTGGGGTACTTTCAGAGTCCTATATATGCATTTCATTTTTCCTTTTCTCTGGTTTACTACTCCAATTTTGACCTAGGAGGGAGTCTGCTGTTATGAAGATTAAGGGGGCTAATACATAATGCTAGGTAGGTTGCGTTCTAATAATTTTAGCACTGTTGCTGGGTTCGGTTGGACATTCAGTCAGCTTATACTTATAGAAGCTATAAGCTACAGTAACTAACTTTTAAACAGTGTGTTTTTTAATGCGATGTTAACATGAAGGTTATAGTAAAAAATATACTGAATTTAGCTGTTCTGCCAAAATTACATGCGATTATTTTCATCAGTGTACCATTTCTCGCGAACAAATAGAATTCAAAATTTTAGCTCATAAACCACAGCCTAAAAAGACCCACCCACACGATATTGATTTGATATTACTCAAGCGCAAAACGGCTAGTCCATGTAAACCAACTAATTACCTCATTTATTATAGCATAACATATATGAATATCTCGATAAACATAAATATTTCCGCGCCAAAACTCCAAATTTCATCATCGGCGTTTCTAATTTCGAGTGCACCTCCATGTTTACATTTCCAATTTCATGTACTTTAGGGTTCTAATAGAGTAAAAACCCACCAGATATCGGATTCTTGATTCCCATTGTCATCTTTAGTAATTAGGGCTCCGTTTAGAAGGCGGGATTTTTTTAAGCCTCTAGCTTCTCCCAAATCACCTCCTAGGCTCCAGCTTTGAAAGCTTAATCCCTCCTCTAACGAAGATCACTAACCACTAATCACCCCGCCGTTCTCTCCGTTTCGCTTTTCCCCTCCGATCGCGGCAACCTCCATTAAAATACCAAACTCGCCACGCGCATCGGCTCTCCTCCCTCCTCCTCCTCCTCCTCGAGTGCCACTGCCGCCACCTCCGCCTCCCCAAGCCCTAACCCTAGCGGTCTCTTCTCCCTGCCCGGCGGCGCGCTAGGCGATGGGCGCCGTCGCCTCGACGGTGGCGGCGCGCTTCGCGTTCTTCCCGCCGTCCCCGCCGTCGTACGGCGTCGAGCCGCCGCCCTCGCCAGCGGCCGCGGCCGCGGACGGGCGGTGGTGGAGCTCAGCGGGGTACCGCGGCGGGGCGGCGTGGAGGCGCGGCGGCTGCCGACGAAGCGCGGCACGGATGTGGTGGCCATGTACGTGCGGCAGCCCGGGGCGCGCCTCACTCTGCTCTACTCCCACGGCAACGCGGCGGACCTCGGGCAGATGTACGAGCTCTTCGTCGAGCTCAGCTCCCACCTCAACGTCAACCTCATGGGGTACGCCACGCAGGCCACACCCGCTTGGATAGGATTGGAGCGAGATTTATCTTATGCTATTATGCTGTTAGGCTGCTTGATTTGGGCAAAAGTTTGGATCTTTGAGCTCACGATTGTAGGACGTTCGTGTTAGCGTCGGAGGTCTCTATTGTTTTAGATTAGAACTGCACTTCTTGATTGTGCTTGGTGGGATACGTTTGGGATCTTGGAATGGATCACTAGGAGTGGAGATAGAATAACAATCCTATTCTATCTCTTATCTCTAATACCCTTAACACCCCTCAATGCAAGGCGATGCAATAGCATTGCATTTGAAAAAGGGTTAATACTAAAACAAGAAAAATCAAATCCGAATCTTGATGATGTCGTCGTTACGCGCGACCTTGGAATAAACTCACAATCAAGTCAAGAGGAATAGATAGAAGCATGACGGCATATCGAAGCTCGAGATCATGACGGCACAAGATGGCACAAGAAGCGCAACGGAGGCGCAGGCTGAAGAAGCGCGGCGTTAAAAGCTCGTCAAAGAATAAGCGCGGGCTATTGTCATGCAAAAATAAAATCCCTACACTTCTATGATGACAATAAATTTGTGGACTCGCATCGGCTTGGACGAACTAGAGATTAGAGACTACGGTTTGGATGGACGCAACGAAGACTCAAAGAAAGATAATTAAAGACCGACTCATCGAAACGAATCGCAGTGGCGGCAGTGAGTCGAGCGGGGTCGATAACGGCCGACCTCGGGCGACCAGAGTCGCGATGCAGCGACGAGTGAGTCGAGCGGCGCAGCACGCAGAAGCAGAACTGAGCGCGGTGCGAGGAGGCGGATCGGCGGCGAAGAGGCGCGCCTCGGGCAGAGCCGGGCGGCGAGCACCAGTGGAGCCACGCGAAGCGCTACTGCTGCAGAAGGAAGCCGATCCGGGACGAGGACAAGAGAGCCGGGGTGGCCCCGGAGTGGTAGACGAGGCCGAGGAAGACGACCACGGCAGCGCAATGAAAGCACATCAGAAGAGATGCCGTGACGGCGAAAGCACTGCGGAGCCATGCGGGGAAGCGATGGTGGGGCGGACCGGGAGGCCGACGTGCGGCGCAGAAGAGGAGGCCGACGTGCATGCGCAATGGAGTGAGGCGGATCGGCGACGAAGAGGCGCCTCGGCGGCGGGAGGGCGGCGAGCACGTGGAGCCATGCGGAAGCGCGATCGCAGCTTGGCCATGGAGACTTGGGGAGGCCGAGGCCGCTGAGTCGAGCGGGGCGACAACTACCGACCTCGCACGACAGAGTCGCCAGAGCGACAGTGGAGTCGAGCAAGGTTAAACGGCCGTCCTCGAGGCGACCTGAGTCGGCAGAGCCGCAGTGAGTCGAGCGGAAGCAATGACGATCGATCCGCAAGGAAGCCGATCCAACGGCAACAAGATGAGCCCGATCCGCTGGATCTAACGAGGAGCCCTACCGGCAACGAGGACGGTTGTCGATGGAGAGCTCCGGCGGAAGCGAGTCAAGCGCGAGGGCGGACGTCGTGAGGCGACGCTTGGGCACAGCGTCTCTGGCCCTGCGTTGTTGAGCGCCATCGCCAGCGTCGGAGATCCACCTTGGTCGTCCGTCGCCGTGAGCGCAGCCCACCACGGCATTGATGAGCGAGATCATGTAGCCGCCAGCGAGCGATGGTGAAGCAAGCGGCGGCGACGCGCACGTGCTCTTCATCTTGTCCGACTCGCCGTAGAAGAACTCCGCCGCGATGTAGCGTAACACCTCCGCGGCGGCAGAGGAAATATCGCGGCGCCACGCGATGCCGATCGCTGGTCGACGTCGTCGGGCGATGCCGGATCGGAAGCGCGTGTCGCCGGCGGGTTGTCTTTGCGCTGCGGAAGTATATGCATGCACGGGTCGCGAACACGCCGCCCACGAGCCCCGGACGGGCAGATCGGAGGGAACTTGGTTCGTCAGCGACACACGAGGCGCCGACGACGAACTACGCGGACGGATGCATGCATGGACTACCGACAATGGAAGATTTCTTGCGACGTCTTGGCGAGCACGTGGCGACGATGCGTCACCGATGATGCCCAATGGCGAGATCGCCTCCGGCCGGTCGCACCGCGCCATCGGGAGTCCGACGGGGAGACGACAGACGGATCGGCGCGCCATCGGGAGCCGTCGGAAGACGACGGACGATCGGCGGCGGCGAGATTCCCGAGTCATGAGCGCACGCACGTTGTCGTGGCGCACGTTGGGAGTGCTATAGGCTACGCTGTTTTGTTGTTTGCGTTGGTGTTTAAATGTTTACTCAGGACATGTGCAATTGGTTGTTCCTTCTTTTGGATTTGGAGTGAAAAATGCATTCCCCGGCGCTGTTTGTTACTCCATGTCACTAGTACAAGTCCTAGGTGTGAATTTGATTGAAGTTTCTTAATCTTCTAGGTCGTGCGTGCAGTTGGTTTGTGTATTCGCGGAAGGCAGCGTTGGATACTGTTGCTATGTATAATTGTTTGGGAACATTGGGTTGATAGAGTTAATCTAGTTGTCTTCAAGTCTGGTCAAATCTACGACTACGGCAGTATCGACCACGTTTGAGTACTGTAGTGGTCGTAAGTCGTAAAGGTACTGTAGCGGTCATAAGAACACTTTAGCAGTCATAGTCGTAAGAGGTCAGGAGTCAGAGTCTGTTTAGGATTCAGAGTGGTCGCAAACGGAAAGTCGGGATGTTTCGTGTTGGATTCTCAACGTGGTATGCCGCGTTGGTTTCAAAATCTTGTATGTTGCTTCTCTATATAAGAAAGAAGAAGCAGACGCAGACGCATCGCACTGCATCGCGTCGCAAAGAAACGAAATCAATCTGAGTTTACTCGTGTTCGCGTGTGTGATCTCGAAGGTTGTCGTTCATCTCTCGTCTAGGTCCTGGGCGATTTTCCCAACAATTAATATCAGAACCTAAGGGGACGAAGCGGTGGCCGGCAACGTTGGTGATCCATCGAAGTCAGGAGAGCTCATTAAAACCACGTGCAATGAACTCAATCCATCGAAGACAAGCGTGCTCGTCAAGCCGACGACAAGAAGCGCCACAATCCCGATTCAATACTCGATATTGAGCGAAACGAATTACGGCATATGGCAGATATAATGTGTTGATATTGATGACTACGCAAATATATGTATAGCTTGTTTTAAGTTATGTTCATTTTTTTAATAAAATGTCGGATTCGGATGGATATTTAATGAAGTTCCCATATCCTAACCCATATTGTTTTGGCTTTTGCACCAATCGGATTCGGTTCTTAATCGGATTCGGTGAATGAGCTTGTTTTATAGCTTCCTCTCCATACACCCTACTTGTTTGTAAGGAATGCATGTAGTATAATAAATGGAGTAGGAGGACGTACTGTCAAGAACTTGATGTTACTACTTAATAGCTAATGTGGAAGATTTTATTTTACCATTGCAAAAGAAAATAAAACGTCAAATAGTAGCACTAACACTGTTCTCAAACTTGAAAACGATTTTGTTTCGGGACGGATATTAAAACCATCTGTCTACCATATCCTAACCCATATGTTTTCTCCGGGATTCGGTACAACTTAATCGTTTGATTCGGTACCAATCGGATTCGGTACAATCAGGATTCGGTGACGGATCGGTCGGTTGATTAACCCGACCCGCTTGCACCCCTAGTTATGTCTTTGTGCTTATGATATATGTGCCTCATTTGATACTAGTTGATACCTCACCAGTCATGATCCTTTCAATGCCATATAAGTTTGCTGACCCTAATACCCTTGTTGGCTTCACATACAGTAACTAGTGCAGTACTTTTTTTCAGTTATGATTATTCTGGATACGGGCAATCATCTGGGAAGGTATGGACTCAACCTTTCTTTAGGAAGATACTTTTCCTTTTTTTCCTCCTTTTGCTTTCTTTTTATGTCCACCTTTCTTTGGTTTGCATAACTCATTGATTTGTTCCTATTTGATTCTGCAGCCAAGTGAGCAGAACACTTATGCTGATATAGAGGCCGCTTATAGGTGTCTCATAGAAACTTATGGAGCCTCTGAGGCAAACATCATTCTGTATGGTCAATCAGTTGGCAGTGGTCCTACTTTGGATTTGGCATCCCGTTTGCCTAATTTGAGAGCAGTTGTTCTACATAGCCCAATTTCGTCTGGCTTAAGAGTGATGTATCCTGTAAAACATACATACTGGTTTGACATATATAAGGTGATTACTTTACTTTGTTTCTGTCAATTTGATCTTTTACTTGATCTAATCGCGACATATTTATTTGCAGAACATTGACAAAATTACGTTGGTCAAATGTCCTGTGTTAGTAATCCATGTGAGTATTCTGCTGACAGCAAGATTTCATAACAGTTCTAAATTTCATATGCACACATGCATGTTCGTTTGTGTTCTTATTAATTTGGGTGTTGTGGAGTTGGGATGGAGCCTTTGAATTTGATTATTATATATAGTTTTTCTCCATTCTTTTCTAAATGTGTTTCAAGTTGCAAGTTTGTTGCTTTTACTGATGTTATGAAACATCATATTAAGCTTTCCATTTTATTTTATTTTATTTTATTGCATCTCAGTGAAGAAAATGTTTAAGCAAGTTTGACCATCCACAACAGTTACTACATGGCTTACATGCCAACCTTTACTTTTGGTGTCAGTAAGGCATTCTGTACCATCACCTTATTATAATGTTGTATCAAGTGAGTACAGTATACCTATTATAGCGTTGTATTAGGGCCTAGGATACTGTTTTTCGTTTCCAGATCATAAGGTCCTTTTGTCTGTGACAGGCACAAATTCCTGCACAGAAAATGCTGGTTAAGGGTACCATATGCAAGGAATACAAGTTGAACACAGTTATACTGTTGTAATGTTTCTGTGATTGTTGTTTCCCACTTTCCATTTAGAAGGGCACAACTCTTTCCTTCTTGGGCAGAAATTTTAATAATTCTGGTTACGGTGTTTCAGAATGAGATGGCTGTTGAACAGCTACATAAAGATTTCCTCACCTATTAATGGCACTAAAATTATCTCATCTGCAGGGTACAGCTGATGAGGTTGTCGACTGTTCTCATGGGAGAGCACTGTGGGAACTATCTAAAGTAAAGTATGAGCCTCTGTGGGTCAAAGGGGGAAACCATTGTAATTTGGAACTTTATCCGGAATACATTAAGCACCTAAAAAAGTTTGTCACAGCCATAGAGAAATCACCACCATTGAAAGATGAATCCCCAGAGAGCTCAGGTCCTTCAGATCTTAGTGAAACAGGATCTGAAAGTATGGACAGCTCAAGGAAAAGCACGGATGTCAGGGACAAATCGAGGTTAAGCACTGACCACAGGCATAGCACGGATTGTTGGGACAAACCAAGGGGCAGCGTAGATAGGAGAGATAGAAGCAGAAAGAGTGTGGATCATCCTGACAAACCACGGGCTAGTGTGGATCAACCTGATAAGCCACGGAAAAGCATTGACCGGTCTGTATATTCCAATATGTATTCTGTTTGTCTTAGTTTCATGTGGATTCCTGTTATAAGAGAAATCCTTTTTTTTTATGTCTTGTTGACTTCTGCGACACATTGATGTGACAGCTTTGGAGGGATGATGAGGTCCGTCAAATTGTGCAATATTGACTGTTTCAAAGTAACCTCTGCTTCTGGGAGCTGAAGGTTAGTGTTTGTTAGTCATCTGTATTGATTCCATTTGTATAATCTATTCAATTGGGTGTTTTTAGTTTGGCTGTGGAATGTGTATTGATTTGGATGAGAGTTTGGGTGTGTTTTTTTCGGCTGCGGTTTATGCTTTATAGCTGCAACTGATGGTTTTTGGCTATAGCATGAGCGCGTGTGCAAACAAATCGAATATCAATAAGCTGTTTCAACAAGTTATCTGATAAACCACTTTAAAATAACAGCAGAGAAACTGTCTCATTTGTTTGTTTGAGAGAATTCATAATCCATGAGCAGAAGCCAGTCCTGTTCTTTTGTTCTCTTGAATTGTTTTCTGAGAAGAAATGATCATTCATTCCCAACCCTTCGAGTTTTTGAAGTCATTCATTTGTTAAAGGAAGAACGTCACCCCATTCTTACATGGGAACATATGCTATATATTTATCTTTACGGTGCACTCGAACTAGAAAAGTAGTGAAAAATTTCGAAAAAAAATTCTAGATGTACTTCTAAACTTGCTCTACTTATGTATGAAATTTTAAGTTTAAACTTATTCCATGTTAACAATAACAAAAAAGAGAAAGCTGACACATGTTGAGAGTTTGAATTTGTCCGAATTTTCTCTTTTTTGGTACTCTTAATATAGAATGAATTTAAACTTAAATTTTCATACATAGATAGAGTAAACAATGAACTACATCCAGAAATTTTTTTTGGAATTTTTCATGACTTTTTTAGATGGAGTGCACGGTGAGTGAGTAGCAATGTTTCCTTACATAGCTGTACATATGCTGTTCTATCAATAGTCGTTACATTGTCCTGGTTTTCTTTTTCATAGAAACATTTCATAGATGATCAAATTTAACTGGAAATCTTGTTTTCCCTATTTGGAAAGTTGTATTCTCTTGAAATTCGGTTTTGTGTTGTTTCATCATGTAATTTCGAAGCAAACAGGCTACATCGTCACATTGACATGAAGTTTGAGCTTGAAATGGATCATAAATGATGGAACGTCTTCAATGTAAACATCATCTTAGCTCAGTTTAACCCATGGGTCTCTTCTTTTGAGCTTCTAAAAATTGTTTTTGTTTTTTACAGTAACTAGCTTTTAAACAGAGTATCTTTTTAAGAAAGAGTTTACCAGTTAATTGTAATACACACTGTAGCGATTTCATTTATATCGGCCTAAATCACACGTGACTTATTTGTGTCTTCGTACTCTCTCACGAACAACAAAAAGTTATAAACCACAGTCATAAGTTATAAACCGAAACAAAAAAAAACCTTGGGCCTTGGTTTTGCTATTCAACTTCTGCAATTACCGTGTTGAAAGAAAATCCATCAACCGTGGCAGAGAACCATGAAAAACGGGCTGCATAATGAAAGCAGAATATTTTTAAAGAAGTTTCGTTTTCTACATTGGAATTAGTTTACTAGGCCCCTAAAAACCGTTATCATCTGTTGGCTGGGAGGCACTGTTAATTGTTATGCTTAGTTGCTGACAGCAATTGGTACCTGGTGACCCGGCCAGTTCATGTCATGAAATCAGTATTATGCTAGCCTCAAGTTATGTTCAATCCCCCAAGAACTAGTGTGCAAATTTTGAACGGCTTCTCCTGAACTGCGCGGTTCTCTTTCTTGCAACTAGCAAGCCAGTGAATTCTCTACGTAATTTCGCTTGGTAGCCAGCTATGATTGATGGAGTCGTAGCGGCTGTGGTTAGAAGGGGGCGGCCGGTGTGCAAGCCTGAGGAAACTCTGGTGCGAAAGGCGGCGGCCCGGGTGATTTGGACGGCCAAGTCGTGGGCGCACGAGAGAACGGACGGCACGGGCGGGGCAGCGGTGGAGCGCTGGGCAGCACCGTCACGGCCAGGTCGATGGCCACGCTCGCGCTAAAGAGGTCTGCCAGCTCGGCCGGAGGCAAAGGTGGCGCGCCGCGCGCGTAGTAATATGGTTGTGCTGCCGGCAGGGCACCGGCGAGGTCTGAAAGAGTCGGGGAAAGAACCTAGCACAAACTACTACTAATAGCACTGTACAATCAAATGAAATTCTCAAAGAAAATAAAGTGCAATCAATGAAGGAAAAGTTAATCCAAGGATTTGTAAAAGCTACTACTCCTACGTCAACAGAAAGAAACTTGAGACTCGCAACCCTCAGCTTGGGTTGCTGCTGCAAGGAAGAAGATCTGTCGCTGCCACGGTGCCGCCAGGAAACGCGAGTTGGAGTTGGAGGTCACGCCCTCGTGTTCCGGCCCCTCCGACTCCGAGCGCGCCATGGATGCCAATGATGCGGTCGCCGGAGCCCGAGGCAGCGTTGCACGTTCTCCCGGCGCCGCATCCCATGCTCGCTCTCTCGGTTTCCCTCCTTGCCGGCGCCGCATCCACCGCCCTGGGGAGCTGCGACGCGGCCTAGGCACGCACCCGGTGTCCCGTCCGGACTCCACCGCGCGGTCCAAGAGTGCAGCAGGTACGTCGCGTGAAATAACCCAAAATTTTCAAAATTTTGAAATTTTTTATTTTTATTTGAATTTAGTTTTCCTTCCCAATTTGGCAATGCTTTGAGAATACGCTTTTCTCTTTTGGCTTCCCGCTTCTTCTCTTCGCTGGCGCCTCGTGCGCTGTCCACGCTGCATTGCGGCCGTGCCACCCCTTCCCGTTCACATCGAGCTGATACCGTGGCCCCGCCAGTCAGTTGACCAGCTCCTGCTGCTCTCTCTCGCTTTGCGTGCTGCTCTGCTCATTTCCTCCTCTCTCTCGCTTCGGCTCTTTGCTCCTAGCTGACGCCCTTGCCTCCGTACCGCAGTGCCAACTCTCTTAGAACTCGAAGAGCCACATCGTCTGTGTCATTACTCCCTTTGCAGAGCCTACCTTCATCTCCTCGCTCATGCGCATGAAAGCCCCAAACCGCCTTCCTGTTGCAACCTCCTCTCGATCGCCTTAAAGCTCCTTGGAGTTGCTTTGAAGCTCGTACACACCCCACACAACCTTCTTGAGCAGCCAATTGCTTTCCCTCGCTCACCATTGCCGTTGGCGCCGTCTCCCTGCGTCGGTGAGCCCCTCTTCGCAATCCCCTTCGCTTCTCAATAAAAATTCAATTGCGTTTGTCCTTAGCATCCCCAAAGCATCTTGATTACACTATCAAGCTCGCCTTAGCATGAGCATAACTCTAGAGTTCTGGCGATGTGAGCCCTTGCCGGCGGAGGGACCTCACCGTTGGCAGCTCAACCTGAGCTATCCTAGCCTAAGCTGCTTCTGCCGCTGAGTTCGCCTTGTCCCGTAGATGGTTAAAAACCCTAGCACCTCATCAGAACTCCATCGGAGCCACCTTGTGCCATGCCCGGCCCGTACCGCCTCCTCTCGTCGTTGGCCAAAATCGCAGCCCCTCAAGCCCAGTCAACCTCGAAAATGGAACTCTAAGATCCTGAGGAATCCGTAGATGTCCTTGGTTGCCATCGGCGACCTTCGCCGGCGTCAATTGGCCACCGCCACCGCTATTCTGTTTCGCTGTCCTATAGCACCAGGAGGTGGAAGAAGAAGGTAGAAGACGACGACGTGGCTTGATCTCGTCCGTCCGCACCGCCATCAGCGGTCCACGCGTGCGCGCTGGTTGGGCCAAATTGGCTACGCGATTTTGGGCCGAGCCCAGCACTGTTGAGTATTGTTCATCCCGAAATACGACCCACTTCTATTTGAACCCGGTACTGTAGATACCCGATCCGCGATGAACAGTGTTGAACCCGTTACTGTTCATCCGAACTCGAATTTGTAAAAATACCTCCGTCTTGACCGTTTTGACCCTGTGAATCCATTTTCAACCTCCGTTTTGTCAAATCAAACCTCAATGAAACCCAAATTCACACTATTCTAAAATAAATCATCCACTTCCAAAATCCGTCCAACACGTTTATAACCCGTTTGACCATCCCGAGCCTATCCAGTCCAACTCTAACCCTATCCGTCAACCTAAGCATTGTTGAACTTGAACCACCCAACCCATTTTCTTTTATGTCTTTTCTTGTTATTTAATTGCATTTTGTTCCCAGCTTGCATTCTGCAAGGCAGGAACTTGTTTGACCTTGTTTTCAGCGCTAGTGAACGGACAAAACGAGTTGGTCAACCGAAGGGCAGCAAAAGCAAAGGAAGCAAGCATGAAGCCAGTAGATAAGATCGAGAATAACAGGAAGGAGGCAAGTCACATGTTTTTGATCATGTTGAAGCTACATTTTGTTATTTATTTATTTATCAGTATCATTATCTTTTATTTGTGCGCTGATATTTTATGTATAATAAATGTTTAGAATGATATGATATCTAGTTACATCCTACCACTGAAAAAACCATGTTTACTTTGATGGTCATATTCACCTTGACAAGACTTAGTAATGTTAAATCTACTACTTAAATAACCATGGTAATATAGAAAACTCAACTATTTCATACTATTGTTTAACATATCATTTTGCCAGTTTTTTTCCAAAGTATTTCTTGGGAATTGATTATCATGATAACTATGTGTTGGCTTTTGGCAGGTAGAATTGTTAAAATGGCTCTAGGGTAAGGGGGTTTAGTGGAAAGCCACAAAGTGACATTCGTCCATGACCTTACCCTAGGGTGGAGGTCTACGGTAAGGGAATCTAGTGGAAAGTCACAAGGTGACCTTGATCCACAACCCTTCCCTAGGGTAGAGGCTTGTGCAGACAATGTCTCAAAGTGAAATGGCCGTAAAGCTTAGAGAAAGTAAGGATGATCTTATGCTGAGCAAAGAACACAGTGATCGCCTAACTATAAGTTTTGACTTATCAAATCTGGTCTAGTAGCTGCTCAAATCGATTGAATCTCTACAGGAGTGAGAAGTGTTAGTATGAGAGGGGGTAAAACTATACTGAATAGCGGTAGATTCCTTTCAGGACGGGCAGAAGATATCTGGTCGTGTCGCCGAATACCCGGATTTGAGTTGGAGGTCTACTAAGTAGAGCCTATATAAAGAGATGAGCAGTGAAACGACCTTATTTTCTTAACTTAGTCATGAGGGTTAAGAGATCTTGTGGGTAAAGTTGGGTAACTCTACGAGTAATCACAATAGTATCTCGAATACGTCGTGCTTCCGGTAAAAGAAGCTATGCTCATGGGTGATTCCAACAGCGAGGCATAAGTAGATTTGGGAATGAGTTAAAAAATGTTGAGGTCTGTTAATCAAGTCTTGAAACCTAAATCCTTAAGTAGTTACTATTCTTTTGTGTTTAAAAATGTTGACAAACAAAACCGCATCCACATATCATAATGAAACAACTATATTCCCATCATTTGAGAATCCTAACAAGTAGCTATACAACATTTCTCCATATGATTTGCTGAGTATGATTGAGTGTACTCAGTCTTGTAATATTTCCACCACAACAGATACCAAAAGAAAAGAGGATGTTGCAAGTTTTCGTATTAGAGTTACGGCCGCACTAAAGCGTTCCTGTGGAGTTTTCTTCAGCTCTTTCTGAATGTAAGTTAAATTTTGAGCGTAGATGCCCGCATTGTTACTAAAATTGACCATTAGGTCTTATTTTAATCAAATTAACTTCTTTTAATTATTTGTGAGCAGGCATGATACTCATTCTATTCGCAACTGAACTCCTGAGCTGTTGCGGGTGGTACGACGTCCCTATTCCCAAAAATGGGGACGTTACATGGCACACTTGGAAAACGTTGTTCACGGCAGCAAAGGGGCGCACGGCGTTTAGCAGGCGCCCAGCCGGCAGGTTAACAACGAATGATCGTGCCGATACCATTTTAGTACTCCAGTCTTCGCTGTAGATCCTGGGAAATGATCGTTTCTTTATCTTCGTGATTGCTGACACTGCCTACACAGGGCTTATGATCTGGCTGCAGTCACAACCGGCGGTAGCACACCTGGATCTGGCGATCACTATGCGGGATGACATCCACGCATCGGCCATCTGACTTCAAAAGTTTATCCCGCACATTGATCCTTATACATGATGGTCCTGGTAATAACATATTCTTTTTTTCTGGCTAATCTGCTTGTCCATGATGAAAGTTGCCAACTTGCTGTTCTAAGCAAGCATAACCCTCCAGCATCGAAATCCAGCAGACACTGCAGTGCAAATCTCTGAATTGCTCAGCAATGACTCATGAACTTCTATTAGTGGAAAGTTTAAATCTGCTTCATTATGTTTTAAAAGACCTCATCACCTCAGTGATTCGATCGCACATACACTATGTTAAACAAACATCCCCAATTGGACTCTACCAAGTTCGAATGTACAGATTTTTTTGTAAGCTCAGTGAATAGAGAGACGGAAAGCGATCCAGTTCTCTAAACCTTTTGCGCAATGTGAATTGCGAAGACTTGAACACGCAGCTGGTACAACTTGAATCCCAGAAGACCGAGTTGACTGTCTGGGAGAGTACATTCCAGGTACAACATCAATCTTCAAACCAGGATCAGGGGCCTAGGGCCTGTTCCCCAACCCATGCCCTCAAGCAGCAGTACCAAAGCTCAAGCTGGCACCCTGCTCATGATTTTAGAGTCATCTGCCATGATCAACACCTGAAAAGAGGAACCATCAAGTTAGTCCATGCTCGAATCATGTGTTTATTACTCCGAAAACAGACCAAATTCAACAAAACTGCAGATGGATTCGGCGTGAGTTCACTCCTAAGCCCCCCCAGTTCAATGCTACCGACAACAATGGCAGAACACAAGCATGCTCTTGCGTGCCGAGGGTGTGTGATTCACCCCACCCCACCAGTTATTTTAGGCTATCACCTAGGAGTCTGATGCATCAGTATGGTTTAAGGTGCATGTGGGGGCATCGAAAGGATTACTTTAGATCAAATGGAGGTGAAACCCTAGGTTCTGGCCTTGGTCACCGAAATCCTTTCTGGTTGACCACTGAACTTTGCCTCTTCTGCCTAGCTGAACGCATGGGCAGCGACGGAGGGCAGAATGCCCAAGGCACTCAAAATCTTCTATCCCAAGCAATGGCAGATCCTTGGAGCACTTTCACAATTCATGAGATGTTTGGAAAGTACTGCTTGGAAAATGACAAGGGACAAACTTTGAGTACTCCCAGGTTCCAAGTAGACGAATATACTCGAGCCAATAAGAAAATGCTGAGGCCTCAGACTATTATATGGATAAGAAGTACAGGTGCAGCATTCTATGCACAGGAGATATTGCGACTCTTAACTTTGACCAATGGAGTGTCAATGTCTGTATGGACCTATAAATCTACCCTTTCTGTGTTCTGCTTTCTCCTTCGTTTTCCTGTTAGTTACATGACAGGCATACCTAACAGCAGGGCTAGGCAGTTATGCAGCCGTTAAACTATGTAAGCTTCTTGCTTGGGCTGGCCATCTTGTCGGCCACACTTGGGTCCTTCGTCGCCATTGCACACAGAGGTAGACACCGATACTTTTTTTTTCATGTGCGTACTAGGGCCAAGGTTTTTCATTCAAGCTCATTTCCTTCTTGGTGTAAATACGCATGCGTGATACACTGACATACTGTTTTTTGATGGGAACAAGCTGACATACTCTCTGTTCTCAGAATTGCTGATGGTAACTAACAGTGAGATTGGACTAGGAACCAAGCTGGTAAGAACTGTAAGCACTGCCAAAACTTGTAACTTTTTATGAAATGCACTATCCAGTACTCATGTCAAACTAAAGTTTCTCCTGATATGTAGGAGCTCAGTGTTGATAAAGCCAGCACAGATGAGGAAATCAGAAGCAATGTATTGACAGGACGAAAGATGGCTTTTGGAGATGCAGTCATGGAGAAGGACGCCAAGGATGCTAGAAGCAAACCAAGCTCAGGTGCAAAACATTCTGTTGGAAAATGTGGCCATGGAGGAAGGAAGGATTTGAGTATGAACTGTCATTTTAGAAGTAGAAAATTTCCTCCAGGGGTTAACTTTGATGGTCACATACCCTTCACTGCTGATTACAGTACACCCCGGAAACACCCGCCCAAGAACAACTAGAAGTAGTATAGCCACGTAACTATAACTAGCTTGTTCTCCTTACTTTCCTCTCTCTTTTGGTTGGCCATTCTATTTGTCAGCTTTGGCCTTCCTTCTTGTCAGATATAGGTGTTTAGTCATGATATAACAGTAATCTTTGTGTTTTTCCTGTACCATAATAGTAATGTTAATGTGTCTTCTTAATAAAGGGCAACATTTATGCTCCAACTGTATTCAATATATACTCATATCTTTATATTTTTCTAGCTCTTATAAGCTTGATTTCACACACACAAAAAACTCAACAAGAAAAAAAGAGAAAAATCCTAAGGAAACTTATGGATTGGTACATTGACATTTTCTGTTCCATTTGAATATTCTCTCGTTCTTAATGCAGGAGAGATTAAGAATTACTCAACTAATGCGCGTGCCTTCAAGCCTAAAGGTGATCTCTTCCTCCTTCCTGGACACCCTACATGTTTTCACTTGGTCAAAGGCTGGCATAAGTTTATCTTTTATCATAATTACCTATGACTAAGAGATGAAACTGCAAATTCATACTTCTACATTTGGTGCTATCAGAGTGCTGTTACCAGCAATATATGGACATGCACATGTTAGAGAGAAAAAATTATCCAAGTGTTAGGCAGGTCAAAACTCTAGTCAAATAATATAGTGGGAAAGGCACTTTGTGCTACAACCTACAAACCATACTTTAACATTTGAAATTCAAGAATACCGGCACACATGCGCACACCTCTACATGTCGTAGCCCTAGAAGATTTCCCAGCTTCCTACGACCACACCGCAAGCCCTTACGACCACACGTGGTCGTAAAACCGACTGCGACCAACATGGTCGTAAAATCCTCTGCCGACCACGACGCCGCCGACAACGTGGTCGTAATTGTCATTGTTGTCTGTTGCGACCACAAAATTGAAGAGCAACTACTGACCAAGTTGTAAAGGCTTAAACCACAAAAATCAAACTCAATCTTTCTAAATCAAGGGTCAATTACTCATCACAAACATAGGGTCACCTCCACATGATCTCTCATGTGCACATCAAATCTGAAAAGAAAAATTAGGTGATTGAAGGCTTGGAAGAAGTAGATCAAAGTGACAAGGGACTTTGTTTCCAGGAGGTGGCTTACCATGGAGAGAGACATACTGAACGCCCTCTATATATAGAGAAAGCAAGTAAATAAAAATTGAAATCCAATCCACACAGCCAAGTTTGCATTGGGAGAAGAAAATATGCAAAGAATCGACCCTCATATATATGGACCTGCTGGCTGCTGCTCGGTTAGATTTCGTGGCCTCCCATTGATTTTGTGGCTTACCGGTGGATTGGGAAGGAGCAAGAGAGAAGGGGGGTTAGGGAGGGGAGAGCAGAGGATTGAGGAGGAAAGTAGGGGGATGGCTGAACGATGCCTCCCAAATCCACCGGTGGCCGTTGTCTGGGCTCTCGCGACTGCATTGCCCTCGCTCTTGTTGTTGCCCGTGCTCTCATCGTCAAGCGTTGCCTCCCAGATCCAACGGTCGCCGTCGCTAAGCGCCGTCTCCCGGATCGACCGGCCGTTGTCGATCGTCGCCTTCTAGATCCACCAACCGCCGTCGCCGAGCGCCGTGCCGCCTCATGGTTCCCACCAATCCGGCCGCTGTCTTGAACCGGAATCACGATGTTGCACCGTTCGTGTAGCGAAAAATCTTGGTTGAAGAGGGCGAATGGAGATGGGGCGGTGGCGGTGGGGAGATACCGCAATTGGTGAGGAGAGAGATAGGGTGGTAACGGTGGGGAGATGCCTAGAGGCCGATGAGGAGGGAGGGAGATGAGGTGATATCAACAAGTCAGTGGGGGTACGACGATCTATAAGGGGGAGAGAGAGCGTGGGAGATAGAGATCAGGAGAAAATGGGAGAAAAGAATATTTATTGTTTAGAAATAAATACTATAGGGTCGGTAAGGGGAAAGAAGTACCACTATGGAATCCTTCTTTCTTTTAAGTACTAGGGAAATAGAACCTCACAGGGCACAAATCCATAAATCCATTTCTTTTCCTTCCTTTTATGTACTACCAATGACCAGAACACTATACAGTCCATTCACAAAGTCCCAGTATATGTCCAAAATCCAAATAGTATACAGGCTGATGGATAAACACCTGACAGAGAACATAGTAAAACTGAACAGGTGCAGTACTCTAATAGATGATCCTTGGGGGTGTCATGCTGTCTCAGTCCCAGCTTGCTTTCTCTCAAACTGCATTATCAAGGAGCTTGGTCTCAGACGACGTCGCCTGTGCCTCCTTCGCGCTCAGGGACCCTGTATGAAAACCCTAGATCTTCTCCTGATTGTCGCCTTACTATGCTAGCCCTCTGCATCAGGCGCACTAGTTGCTGGACGACTTCGGACATTGGTGGACGGAACTCTGGTTCCGGCTACAAACATTGACAAAAGATGGACACAGGCAGAAAATGTGAAGCTTAGTCTACCTCTGGAGGGAATAGTTTAGTTCAAATGTTAACCAAAATCAACTTTTTAAGATTGACAGAATGAATCGATTGCTAATAAAGGTGTTCAGATTTAGATGCAAAACCAATGTTTGAACAAACGAGAGATGGCCATATGCAGCACACGATTGCTAATAAAGGTGTTCAGATTTAGATGCAAAACCAATGTTTGAACAAACGAGAGATGGCCATATGCAGCACAAACAGTGTGTGTGTGTGTGGGGGATGTACCTGGACACACAATGCAATTATGTCGGCAAAACGGGAGAGAGATTTTGCAGGGTACATCCCACCCATTGCTGGATCAACCATCTTGGAAAGTGCATCAATGTCATGAAGCTGCGGGGTAGCCCACCTGACTAGAGACTGTTCCGACCTTTCTCTAGAGCTGTAAAACACATTGATTCAAATTGCAACAGAAGAACGAATGGTCATCTTGAATTTACAGCAATACACTTTACCAGGTCAGAAATGAATGTACCTGTCTAGTGGCTTACGGCCTGTCAATAGCTCTAACATCACTACTCCAAAACTGTACACATCACTCTTTACAGTATATGTTCCTGACATGGCAAACTCTGGGGCGCTATATCCAAAAGAGCCAGACAAGTCAGCCGAAACCTGGCAAAACATAATAATACCTGGTTTAGACCAAGTGACAACCACTACAAAAGCTAAAGATAATTTTTTTTATGACTACCATTGATACATGTGTCACACTGTCGCTACATTACTTACCTCTCTCTCAGGATTTGGTGACAGGGCAGCAAGCCCACAGTCAGACAGATGTGGACTGTACTCTTCATCAAGCAGGATATTTGATGACTTTAAGTTTCTATGTACAACAGGGGGCAGGCACACCTCATGCAGGTACCTATAGAAAAGTTGGCATTACATGGTAGTGTTATACCAGACTAACATAGCCTTCTCATAGAGTGAAAAAACTAAATTGCTCAAATGACATACTCTAAAGCTCGAGCAGTGCCTAGTGCTATCCTCACGCGGGTGTTCCATGTAAGGTTCTTGCTTGCTTCATCAGAAAAGTGCAATCTATCATGCAGAGTCCCGTTCCCAATGTGCTCATACACAAGAAGCCTTTGCCCATGTTCAACACAATAGCCCATAAGCGGCACAATGTTCGGGTGCCTAAATCGAGAAATGTTTGATACAACCTCAAGAAAATTGTCTTCTTCATACAAGGAAAGTGCAGCACTGTCTATCTTCTTCGCAGCAAGTACCTGTGATTGCGCACACAATTCAGTTCCAGTGTCATGATGGTTTTTTTTTAAAAAATGAAAGACTGAAGTATAAAAAAACCCAAAGGGGCTGCTATGTAAAGTTGTAAACAACACCATGCTATGTAAATAGTAAAAGTATTTTGCATTGACTGTATGTAACTAATAATGTGCAAAATGATTACATGATCCAAACAGCCAAATATATTGAAACTAAACCTGATCAAGCCACTGCAAATCTTGATTGTGCAGAGGTACAACAAAGAAGGATTGTCAGTAATTACACAGCTCACAAATTTCATTTTAAGTCAAATTTCTAAAAAATAATTTTACCTTTCCATTGGGGAAATCAGCCTTGTAAACACGACCAAGTGAACCCTCGCCTAGGAGTGAATCTTGGCAGAAGCTGTTTGTGGCAACTTGGAGAGAAGCAACAGTATACGAAGTTGCCGTGATGGGGAACTTTATATTTTTCGCTGGAGAACCATTTGTACCATACACCCTCTCAGGGGTCATTTTTCCTGTAGGCGGGAGCACTGAAGTCACTACAGGAGCATCTTGATGGTTGTGGTCCCAGATTTCTCTGTTCGAAGCTGCAAAAGAAAAACACAAAGCAGGGTGTAAAGATTTGAATTACCAACCAGCCACAAATTTTTTTCGAGAATACCAGCCAGACACAATTTACTATTTTTAAAGTTGGGGAAATGAGCACTTGGGCCTTCCCCAGCTGTTTCATTTTACTTTTTGATTATATTTTGATAACAGCAAAATCACATATTTCTGTTACACTTTTACCTCAAACAGGTCTTTGGAAGCTATTGATATTAGTATATTACCATGAGTCCTAGGTTTTCACAACCAGATTTAAGCAATCAGATTGCAGAAGATCCTGACTCCTGAGATTTAGACTGTTTGTGCACTATGCAATGGCAACAAATGCCATGAAAGTGCCTTAAATTGGAGGCCACACATAGTAAGTGTAAGAGTTGACTTGACCTTTATCTGTTGGTCACATTATGATAATATTACATGTTTTTCCTAATGCCTGCTCATTGTCATCTAGTCTCAGTGAACCAGTGGTCCAAATTCCAAGATTATCCATCAACCAATGATAACGAGAATAATGTTATGATTCTTATCTGACAAAAAATATAAACCACTATATGACAAATATACTGGTATGACAGAGGAATAATACCATGCACAGAGAAATAGGAGCATACCTCTGTCTATGTTTACTGCAAGAGAACCAACAAAATCTTTAGATTCACTGTTCCCACCATCCTTTCTTTTCCGGATATTGTGAAGGAAGAATACCAACGCGAAAAGTACACATGAGGCAGTAGCTATTGAGCCAACAACCACAGCTATAAGCAGACCTGTTTGCAGACCTTGCTTCTTGTCACCTTCATCAATAGGAATTTCAGAGCTATTCGGAGAACTTGTTGGACCTTGAGGATGGATAGGCTTATCATGTGGACTCCGAGGAGGTGGAGTGAGAGTTGGTGGAGAGGCAGGTACATTGACAAATGAGTTTCCCCCAAGTCTATGGTTGCAATTGCACTAACCCATCAGCATGCAGAAATGATGAATTCCATAGAAAAAGATCGGTAAAACATGTTGGTGCATACATTAAATTTGGAATTGAGCTGAATTCTTGTGGTATCAAGCCGCTGAAATTGTTGTTTGCTATATTTCTGTTTAAAGGCACAATATCATATGTAATCAGATAATAAATATCAGGGAAGGAAGATTAGCATTCATATTGATACATGGAAAGTCACTTACAATGTAGTTAGGCTTAGGTTGCTAAGGATATTGACTGTACCTGATAGTTGATTATTTTGCATATAACTACACAATGGGTTATAAGAACTATCAGAATCATGAAATTGAAATACAAAAGTGGGAAGATTGCATTAAAGACTACCGAATACTTACAGGCTAGAAAGATTTGTCAGAGACACAAGAGAAAATGGAAGATTCCCTGAAAGGTTGTTGAAAGATACATCTCTGCAAAGATTTTAAATAGCATAAGATGAAATCATCAAACCAGGAGAAAGTGCATACAATCTAGTATTCTACTGCATACTTCCTACTAACATTTAGACAGTGTCTGCCTATGATCATCAGTTCATCACAAGTTTCCAGGTAAAACTGGATAGTTAAATTCAGGATCACCCAAGTTGGGATGTTGCTTCCAGAGCTCAATTTTCTTCATGTGAGATTGGTGCTTGCTTTGCATCGATATCGGAAAGTACTACACTTGAGGTAAGTATAGACTGCAGTACATGATAAACACTGCCTCGCCTTTTATCTATTTAGCAAATTTAAAGGTTTCATAGACATGAATGCAGTTTAACTATTTTGAGGGTCCCCAAGCATCTTATAACAGCAGATGTAGATTGCCCGGTGGTATGATCATATCTCAATATTCAAAAGTCCAATGATAAAGCTGATTGAAGAGAGACCAACAGTTGGACTACACAAAATGACAAAAGGAACAGAATTCCAAGTTAACATCTGAATCTACATCTCCATCTGGACCATGATTTTCTAGTTTACCAGTTTGGACAGTTCGCATGACTTTGCATTACGTCTCTGAAAGGTAAGAGCCAGATGGTATTTGGATCCCTAGATATTGTAAGATATTCCAACAGGACTGTGTGTTTCTCATAGTTTCAAGTTGTCAGCCACACATGATTCAAGACATCAAGCCTTGCAAACAAAAAACAAAGGTTCAGGGATCCGGATGGTAAAGAGTGGCAGTTGTGCTCTTGTCCACCCAAGTTCGAGTCCTAGGAAACTACTTGGGTGCCCATCTCCTTCTTTAGTGAATGCCAGAGCTCCTAGCCAACTTTTCTTTTTTTTTAAAAAAAAGTACAAAGGTTCAGTAGGCCTTACAATTCAGAAAGCGAATTGAGGTTTTGAAACAGTTCACCAATTTCCTGAAACAGCAAGTTGTGGCTGAGATTGCTGTATGTAGAGGTTATTTGCAGTTAGACTATGTCAACAAAAATTATAATCGCCACTAAATGAATTACATCTTTGCAATAGTGAACAACTTACAGGTAGCCAAGTGATACCATGTTGGATATAGAGTATGGAAGGTTACCAGATAAGTTATTTCTCGCCAAATTCCTGCATCATCACTATGAATGAAACCACAAGCACCAATTACTAGGAATCAATATGTGCAAGATGGGAAGTATTACAGATAGATCAGATTTGGTGGCAGCTGATAAGGAATTGCATCATGAAAGTTGTTGATACTCAAGTCCCTGTAAGTAAAGAAATGAAATATATAAATAATGAATAACACATAAAACAATGAAAATTTGTGCACTCAATTGTTAGCTCATACATTGTTTCCAACGACCGTAGATTGGACAGTTGGTAACCAAGAGTACCATTCAACCCCATACCAGAAAGCTTGCTGCAAAATAGTGGAAGAAACAGGGTATTTCAGTGTTGAGTATCTTAAGGTAATGTCGTATAACCACAACGGTAAATAGGGAAAAAATAAAGCACGGTGTTAAGGATCACACACACACTGTTCTGTCCAAACCGTATTTACATTTTACACCAGCTTTGAATAGGAAAAAATACATGCATCAAAACTTCTCCGAGATTTGGTACCAAAAAGCTAGTCAAACAGCATTAATCAGTGCCAGAGCAGAATTACATCAATGTCTAATTCTCACAGCATGCATGCAAAAAAGAACTTTTATCTCTAAAATCCCAAATGTTTTGCCCTTTGCATCACTAAACATTTTAGGACTACATGAGAGGATCTTTACATTGAGGTGATGGCAGAGCCTGAGCAGGAGACACCCATCCACGAGGCGCCGCAAGGATCGCCGCCGCCGGCCGACCAACCGGTGAGCTGAGCCGGGCTGTTCCAGGAGGTGTAGAGATTCCCCAAAGCCGTAACTGCAAGAATCAATGCACCGATCATTCGTACACACATACACCGACATGCATCGCAAATATCAGGTAGTGAAAAATGACATAGAATGCATTGCAAGAAACCAAGAACTCGGAGTTGGGGAATGAATGCAGCCTCCCAGAGGCGGCATTACCATCGGCGGCGTCGGTGTCGGCTCCCACCACCGTCACAAGGGCGAGGAGGAGGCCGGCCAAAGCGGCGGCCATTGCCGCCACTTTTAATCTCTCCATCCCTTCCTCCCCGTCTCTCGCTCCTCCCTCTCTCTCTCTCTCTCTCTCTCTCTCTCCTAAGACAAACTTCTTCTAGTGCTCCTTACTGGGCTAATTTGGTTTCTTTTTCTCTAGGACATCACATGACCATGGTGATCACCATGGCCAATGGCCCATGCTTCCCCACCCCACCCCCTTCTCTCTCTCTCCCCCCTCTATGGCTCTTATCTATCTAGGCAGCTAATATATGCGCAGGACTTGAAGGAGTGCTCGATGCCATGCTTGCTTCAGGTAGGAGATGCAGTGTGGTGTCGGCAAAGATTAATTCCCCTCCCCATTCTCTCTCTGCCTCTGCTGGGTTCTTGGGCTGTCTTGGTCTTTCTCTCTCTGCTGCTGTCCGCAGTGGGGCACCGCGGCGGTGTGCTTCTGGCTTGATAAATGCGGGAGAGAACCGGAGAGAACGAACTGTTGGAGGGGAAGGCTTGATTGATAAATGCGTAGTGTGAGTCTAGTCTCTCTCGCACCGACCGATGAGGTGCTTCTGGTCTCTCTCCTCCTCTGTTTTTCTCTCTTTTTCCCCATTTTTTCTTTTGAGAGATAGATAGTCAGTATGCTCTGGGCTCGTAAATCTCTACTGATCACCCTTGCTGATGAAGAGGACGACTGTAAGCTCTAAACAATTAAAAGAGAAAATATTTGAACCAAGAATGTAGTTCGAACTTCTTACGTTTTCAAGTGTAGATCGACATAATATATGTGCAATCAAATATTATAAATTGTGGTCACCAGCTGACAAGCATGTACAAAATTGTCCTAATTTGTTGCATGAAAATTGTTGGGGAAGAGACCCTCACCTTGGTCTAATCAACCCACTGCATCAAAAGAACTATTAAGTGTATAACCGTAAGGTAGATCTAAAAAGAACTATGATAGAGGAAAAGTCATGTTTGCCCCACCATTTTAGACCTTAATAACTAATAAGGTCACTTATGTAAACAACATTCTTATGCTTATAAATACGTTCCTTAGGGTGTCATGGAGGAGGAGGAATCATTTTTTCTAGAAAAAAGATACACGATAGCTCAAACATAGTGCATACATCTTCTACATTCACTCTCCATTGTGTTTCGGGCTCCAGACAGCCCCTTTGTGGCCTCCCCTTAGCCCCATTATCCATTATTTGGTCTGTAACCATAATAGTTTGCACCATCCGTAGGGAGCGTTGTAGAAGCTACAAATAGATGCAAGGATGTCGAGGCGTGATGGCGCTAAGGTGACGACGTTGACTTCTAGGTGGAAGAGAAAGTATTATGGCCAAGTCTACCATGGCAAGAGCACGAGAGTCGGTGGTCCAAGGCCCTCGCCCCTGTGACAGCAGCGCACCGGAGCGGCCATGTATGTGACCGTTGCAGGTAATGAAGCAGTAACGAAGATGACTCTTAGGCAATCGAGCGAATGACGGAATGGGAGATGTCGCGGCAAAGGACATGACTGCAGCACCCCTCGGTAATGCCAGGGACCATACTACGCAAGTGACAGCCTCCGTCGACCCTAGCATCGTCACCGTTACCACACAGAGAGCGAAGGGCGTCCTGGCCCCTACTCCGGATGCGAGCGGAGGCGCCCTGGAGGAGATCTATGGGACGCTTCAGATGTAGGAGAGTCAAAGTCATCGACTGATGAGATGTAGCAGAGAGGTCGAAAAGTCATCGAGCTCGCAGCCCTCAGAGGTGGACTCGAGTCCCCCAGCAGCGCAGATGGTAGGCGCTTCAAGAGAGACCCATGCGAGAGCCACGAGGCCAATCAAAGCGAGGGAGATGACTTGATGAAGGCAAAGGATTGCCACTCGTCCTTCAAAGAGTGGACTCCCCGGTCCCCATCACCCTTGGCTTGGTGTACGATGGGAGCAGGTTTGGGATCTCATGCAGTGCCTAGTCGGAGGACTTCAAGATGCCCACGAGGTGTATTTCGAGCCATATAAAGTAAAGGACATAGACCCATCACCAACGCCGCCATGAGTTCCTTCGTATGAGCGCGAATACAACGGGGAAGATGACTGGTGGTGAAGGACAAGATATAGGATTGCCGCCGAGAATCCTTCAAGCTAGAGGCGTGTTGTCTTGGTTTTTTATCATCACCCTTGGCTCCACCGCAGCGCAGAGGGGCCCTAGGCTAGGTACGCCCTGGCAGGCGCCGAGGAGAACACTTGGGATCTCATGCACAACAATTTTCAAGGCAACTACGTCAAGCGGGTCAATGTCGATCAACTTTTCACTAGTGGTGGCACACGTACAAAAACCCATAGAGGTACAACCCATGCCAAACATGTTGCAAATATAGGCCACTAAGATTGGCCCTTGCCGCGTGATCAATGTCATCACGGGTGGGTCATTCCTCAAATTTCCCTTTGAGAGATGACGGAGGGCCTACCCAAGTCGAATACACCATGCCGCCACATATCCCGCACACGTGGTTCCGGAGAGGGCCCAGGCAGATATCACCTTCAAGGCAGAGGATGCCTTGGGAGTGGACTTCCCCCACCAAGACCCCTTGGTAATTTCAACTAGCATCGTAGGGTGCAATGTGAGGTAGGTCCTAATGAATGGAGGTAGCTCCACATACCTCCTATTCGTCGATGTCTTTGACCAGATAGGCATCCCTCGAAGCAGGCTGGAGCTATTAGAGATACCCCTACAAGTCTTCAGCGGGTAGCCGGTCAGCGCATTAGAGTAGATAGCGCTTGAGGTAGCCTTCGAGTAAGGAGAACAAAGCAGGCGGAAGGTCGTCAACTTTGACATTGTAGACCTCCAATATCTATACAACGCTATCTTGGGAAGGGCTACCCTCAACCCTTTAGCACGATCCTACATCATAATTACTTATGTATGAAGCTCCGGCCCTAGAGGGACCACCACCGTGTTCGACAACCAGGACCTCACACGGTAGATCGAAGTGGGCATGAGGAGCTCCCAATAAAAAGTGCACACCGTAAGCAAATGACTCACACCTCACTCGGCGATACCTCTTCCCTCCACCCTAAGGTGGATGCCAAAGCCGAGGCCGAACAGTGAGGTAAAGAGGGTACCACTCAACCTAGAGGATCCATCGAAGCAAGTGTCGGTGGTAGCTAGCCTTACCCCAGAGGCAAAGCAAAGCCTACTAGAGGTACTTTTCAAGAACACGGATGTCTTTGCATGGTCACCGCTGATATCACCGAAGTAGTGCTCCACCATCGAATAAAGCTGGCGGTGCGCCCCGATGAGAAGCCAGTCAAGCAATGAATGAGAAGAATGTCCTTTGACAGGCAAGAGGATGCTAAGGTAGAGGTGGCCAAGCTGATTGCCTTTGGCATCATTAGGAAGATGGTCCACCCCGAGTGGCTCACCAACCCGTCTTGGTAAAGAAGACGAGCAACACCTAGCGCATGTATGTCGACTTCACCAACCTCAACATGGCATGTCCCAAGGATAACTATCTTTTTCCACGTATTGATCAATTAGTGGACACTACAACGGGGTGCGAGTTGATGAGCTTCCTCGATGCATACTCCGGATATCATCAGATATGTATGGCTAAGAAAGACAAAGCCAAGACAAACTTCATAATCCCTGATGGGATATATTGTTTCATTAGGATGCCCTTCATACTAAAGAACATCATGCCACCTTTACCAGGCTTGTCGCTGTCGTGCTCGCATCTCAGCTGGGCCAGATCATCGAAGCCTATGTTGATGACATGGTCATCAAAAGCAGGTGAATGGCATCCCATGGCACGGACCTCCAGGAAACCTTCGACGACGCTAAAATAAAGCTCAATCTAGAAAAATATGTCTTTGGAATCTGGGTAGGTAAGCTAATCGCTATACTATCCATGAAGGCCCCCAAGACCGTTAGGAGAGCTCCCTAGGCTCATGTGCCCCGATAGGCCTTTTAAGGACTTGAAGGAGTACCTCACCAAGCTCCCTTCATGTGGCCGCACTGCACTGCAACGATGTCACATGTTGTCAGTGTGGTGCTCATGCTAGAAGAAGGCTCCACCCACTAGCCGATGTACTATGTCTCCAAAGCCCTACAGGGAGCCAAGACGCGATACACCGAGTTAGAGAAGTTGGCTTACACTCTTCTCATGGATTCGGGCAAGCTACGACACTATTTCTTGGCACACAAGATCACTCTACCTTCGTCCTTTCCCTTAGGGTAGATGTTGCAAAACAAGGGGTCCATGGGTCACATCGATAAGTGGGCAGCCAAGCTAGCCCCCTTTTCCATCACCTACATCGTGCATACCGCAATAGTCATAGATACTGGTGAGCTTCATCACAAAGTGGACCCCAATGGGCCAACTAGGCTACCAACCGCCTCTAGAGCTAGTATGGGCCCTACACACGAATGGGGCATATGGTGCAGCGTGCGTGGGGGGTAGGGGCCATCATAAGAACACCCTAGGTTGAAGCCTAGCGTATGTAGTACGACTCAACTTCCTAGCGACCAACAACATGGCGGAGTATGAGGCACTGCTCTTCAGCCACCGCATGGTGAAAGCACTCGAGCCCAAAGGGTGCTCGTGCACACTGATTCTCGCTTGCTCGTGGGGCACTTCAACAAATCCTATCAGGCTAAGGACACTAGCCTCACCAAATACCTAACCACAGTCATGGCAAGGGAGTAGCAACTTTTAGGGATCACCTTCAAGTCGATACCATGGCCCAACAACACGGAGACGAAAGCCTTAGTAAAGGCTGCTAGCCAATGGCACGAGCTACCTTTTGGTGCCTTCTTTGAAGTCCTACCCTCTATTGCGGTGCCACAGGAGCAACCGAAGCCCTCTCGCATGTTACACGTCGGACAGGAGGACAATTGGTGGTAGTTGACCGTCGCCTTCCTCTAGGGAGCGAGGCCAGATGACCCGCACAAACTTCGGAGATTAGCACACCAAGCAAGAACCTATGAACTAGTCAAAGGCATGCTCCAGAAATGCAGCGTGCTAGCATGTGTGCTCTGATTCTATGATGCCTCTCGCGCCGAGTGGGTCAGGAACTCCTCACAAAATTGATGTGGCCTATGTGGCTCACACACTGCTCCATGGGCCCTCATAGGAAGGCCTTCTTACAAGGCTTCTATTGGCCCACGGCAACTTTGGACAGCAAATAACTGGTCAAGCACGGTCAAGAATGCCAATGGATGGGGAGATTCTCCCACGCACCGCCAAACCTCCTCCAACCATTCCTGCGAATGTAGCCATTGGAGCGCTGGGGGATTGACATCATTGGTCTACTACCCCGTGCCCCTAGGGATATTTGGTTCATTACTGTTGCTTACGACTACTTCTGGTTCCACAATAAGGATGGCTTAGGATGGCTTCGTGTATTGAAGATCATCAAGTCAAGTAAAGGATGCATCATGAGTTGATGCATGTCTAAGAGGAGTTGATCATGTGTTGATTATCAAGTCAAGAGAAGAACCATCATGTGTTGATGGAGTTGAAGTGACAAGGACCCGGACTTGAAGGGAAGATGTGTGTCATCAAACTTCAAGAAGATGCTAAGACAAAGGTATGACTAGGTAGGGTAAGGATATGTTTCTAGTCTTTTACTGATCTTGGTATTTGGTTGAAGGACCGGGTTGCTAGTATAGGTTATCGTACAATTAAGAAGGGTCATGTCTTGTAGCTTGAGTCTCATCATGTGTTGATAGCTCAACTTCACCTCCTCTAGCTCTTCGTAGCATGATGTTTCTATTTGCGAATATATTTTGCAAATAGTTGTGGTTTATATGTTGAATCCTTGTAACATGAGACTATACATTGTGAATGTGTTTTGCAGGTGTTTGAAGTCCATATTTCTATTCTTTGTGGTATGGGACTTATATTTGTAAATGTGTTTTGCAAATGGTTGAAGCTCATATCTAATCCTTGAGTCATGATTTCAAAAGTGTGCAAATGTGTTTTACAACTTATTGAAAATCATGAATAATCCTTGTGTGCATGATACTATAGTTTATAAATTATTTTGCAAAATTTGTTGAAATATATGCACTTCTCGTGAAAATTGAACCATCATTGCGGTGTATTCTACTACACTACACGATCGGAATTACTGGCATTGTAATCATGGAACTACAACATTAGCTGGTGGTCAGAGACCTACGTGGTTGAGGACCAGAGTGGTCGGAACCGATTGGTCGAAGACCTGAGTGTTCAAAAATCAATGTGGTCAAAGATCAATGTTATCAATGATCTATGTGGTCAAAGATCGACGTAGTCGAAGATCTACGTGGTCGAACCAGAGTGGTTGGAACTGACATGGTGAAGATATGTGTGATCAAAACTAGCGTGGTCAAATCGACGTGGTTGAGATCTGTGTGATCGAAGACCAACATGGTCGAACCAAGACGGTTGGAACCGACGTGGTCAAGATCTGTGTGAACGAAGACCAACATAGTCGAATCAAGATGGTCGGATCCGACGTGGTCTAACCAACATGGTCGAGATTTGTGTGATCAAAGACCAGCGTGGTCAAACCAAGACGGTCGAAACCGACGTGGTTGACATCTGTGTGATCGAAGACCAACGTGGTCAAAGATCGACATGGTCGACATGATTGAAACATTTGTGGTCAAAACAAGCATGGTCGACGTCCAATGTAGTCAGAGACCGATATGGTCGAATTGGACAACGTGATCAGAGACCAACATGGTCGGAGACCTGTGTGGTCGAACCAAACAACGTGGTTGAAGACCAGCGTGGTTGGAGACCTATGTGGTTGAACCGGACAACATGGTCAGAGACCTGTGTGGTTGATCTGGACAACGTGGTCGGAGACTTGAGTGGTCAAAACATTCGACGTGGTTGAGGACTAGTGCAGTCAACGATCGCTACTTCCAGCTCTGTGTGAGCGTGCGACCAGCAAGCGGTACTACCGGCTCTGTGTGAGCGGTACTTCCGACTTGCGAAAAGACCGGCTTGTGTAGTGATACATTTTCTCTAGAGAGAAACCTTCGTGGAATATTCTCGTCCCCGAGCAAATCGGTAGTTCCACTTGAGTGGCACAGTACTTTCGATGATCGGTAGTACTGGTCTTTGACCGTCAGAACTATCGGATTTGCTGATAACGGATAGTTTTCTGACTGTTGCGAAGGGGAGCGGAAGTACCGAACCTTTGCCTACGGTATTTTCGAAAATCCTGTTTTCTCAGGGGTTTAGCTTCCAACAGCTACTTTTTGTGGTGTGGGTATATGTACCCCCTTGAGGCCAGTTGGGGTAAGACTTTTGGCACTCTATTTTATTCCTTTGAGATAATGTAAGGTCATCCTCTCAATTGTTCATGTGTTACGCCTTGTGAGCAGGGGGAAAGCTCTAGATTTCATGTGTTACATATAGAGGTGGATTGTGTATCCACTCGAACTTGTGCATTCATTGCACGTGATGAGAGTCAAGCGAGGGGTTTGACTTATTACTCTTGGAATTTTTTGACTCCTAGACGACGTTAGAGACATCGTGCGAGGTAATCTTCTTAAAGAATGTTGTGAGAAGATTCGGTGAAGTGTGAAAGTTGGAGCTCATCTACCTAGAGTGGGAAAGAGTTACCATTAGTGGATTATAGTGTTTCAGCTTAATTCGTGGAGCCGGTCCAATTCGTTTGAGCTAACCTCAACGTGGACTAGGGAGACCAATAAGTCTCTGAACACCACGGCAAAAAGTAATTGTGTCAATTATGGTTTGTTTCCTTGTGCTCAGTTACATTCAAGCAATTTATATTCATAGAATTAAATTGATTGATTGTCATCTTAGTATTGCAAACCTTGACATGGCTTTAGAATTATTGGTGCATGTAGGTGAACTTAATTGATTTAGACTTTATTTGTGCTAAACCAATTTGAGTTAAGCTTCTGCATTATATACTTGGTTTAGACAAATAGAAATTGATATTAATTGCAAGGAGAAATTTTTAGACCACCTATTCACCCCTCTAGTCGGCCTACTCGATTTTACAACGTCTGAGGCAAAGCATCAAAACCCTACCTAGTCTGGTAGTCTTTGCCGATGTCATCAACAAAGGACGAACTCCATCGTTCCGTGTGGGCCCGGTCCGCATGTCCCACCGATGGGCCAGTGGAGATAACCGAAGCGTGCAAACTCCTCCATGTAGTCATGTATATTTAGCCAAAGCACGACTGCGAGGAGCCTCCTGGCGCGGGCCTCATCGTCCCAGTCAAGTTTCACGCACGGTGACATAATGAAATCCATGATATGCCTGGTGAAGCGAAGGCTACTCTCATGCTCAATATTGTGATAGAACCACCTCTGGAGCCAGTGAGACTCCCACTTTGTCCGAGTTGAATTCGAAGGGAAGTCCTTCGAGCAACCGCCCCGATGCTGGAAGCTCACGTTGCACAGGTTCGAGTACTACCCTTCGCCTAGGTGCTCCGGTTGGCACCGCGTGTCGTGTAGGGAAGCAAAGATTGTTATGCTAGGGATAACGCCCTCTGAACAGCCCCCAGGAGAAGACGATGAGGCACACAATGGTGTTCGGCATTAGCTGCAGTAGCTCCAATTAGCACAGATGGAGAAGATCGTCGATGAACCGCATGACAGGGATGCGAAGCCCAGCGTCGAAGTAGGCCACAAAAACCAATGTCTCATCCTCTCGCAGCTATGGAAAGATCTCGTCATCAACTGGGAGGTGAACAAGCTCGCAGGAGTACACCTTTCTGTTGCGCATGAGCGCATCGAGCATCTCGTTCATCGCAATCAACTCGCCAAGTGTGTTCACGCACGCACCGAAGACATTCTATGACACCTTCCTTTGTTTGCCGCTGGCGGCCTCGGACCACTTGTGCTCACCACAATGACTGCTTGACGTAGCCGACTTGCCGGCGCGACCGTTGCAGTCACTTCTACGGCCCATCTTGAACTGCAAGAGCGCGGTGGAGAAAAGGCGACGGTGAAAGTGCGACGGGAAAAAGGTGATGGTGAGCAGAGCAACTACAGTCGGTGATGGGCAACCGTGAGGAAGAAGAAGCAAATAGCCTAAAAGTGGACGGCATGCCGCTTAAGTACCGAGCGTGATAGGCTCAATTAATGCTCACACAGTGGGTGTGCCTTTTCAGGGGAAGTGCACGCCCCCGTAACCGGCGCATTGACCCACGTCGCACAACCGATAATGAGGGCATCGCCACGTGTACACCGCCGACGGCTATCACACGCGCCCGAACAATCATGCAGTGAGCCAAAGGGACGGAGTGGGCCAAGGAGCAAGCAACATGGTCTCGACCTACTACAAACGAAGCTCTTTACCATAAGAGTCTACTATTGGGGGAGAGACCTTCACCTTGGCCCAATTGATCTACTGCACCAAAACGCCCATTAAGTGTATAACCGTGAGGCGGGCCTAAAAAGGACTATGACAAGGGAAAAGATATGTTTACCACTACTATTGTAGACCCTAATATGAGCACTTATGTAACAACCTCCTCATGGTTATAAATGTGTTCCTTAGGGCGTCATGGAGAAGGAGGATTCATTTTTTCTAGGAAAAGACATACAAGATAGCTCAGACATTGTGTATATCTCTACTACATTCATTCCGCACTGTGTTTCGATCCCCTTTATGTGTTTTATCGGGTTGGCTTAACTAAAATGGTATAATAAATTTATATAAAAGTTATTTCATGCCAATTTTATGACCTCTCGATTGTAGTCCTTTTTCAACAAAAAAGAGAATGATGTAGTTTTCACATCTGCAAATTCGAAATTCAAGTAGATACTGCTTAGTTATTGGTTTGGTAGAGTTACTCCGAACTGTTGGTAGCTGATTAGTTAGAGCATTAGGAAACCATTAGTCAGACATACCGGATCTACTCCAGCCCAGAATCTGTGACGTGCGACCAAACTGAATAATGTTCCCAGCAAGACAATAGTCGAGAGGACACAAAAACTGTTGGATAGATCGGTAGCTGCATACTGTGTTTGACAACCCTCTCAGAATCTTGCTAATCAGAATGCTACAGAATTGAATTGGCAGAAGTTTCAATACTGGAAATATTTGAGAACGGGCAATCTGTCTTTTCCCGCTGTTTCAACATCCTCCCACACATGAACTCACCGGGTCTTTTTCTTCCGAATGAACTCGCCCAGTCCAGGGAGGTAAGCTCGACAGAGATTTTCTGAAGGGCTGTAGTACTGGTCATTTAACAAAATTATCTTTACGGCTCAACGACTAAGTGCTAACAAGATCATATCCTAGAAAATCCACCACTAAGCTCAACGACTAAGTGGCCTGTTCTTTTTGGCTGCAGTTTATAGTTTTTAGTTGAAAATTTTGAATTTTGGCTGTTTACGGTACAGATTACGGAGAGATGATACTCACTTGTGATTTTGGCTAGTACAGATGTTAAGCTTTTAACGTGTACTATGTTTAACTTGTAGACCCCGTCTTGAAAAAATACTCTGTTTAAAAGTTAGGTACTATAACAACTGCCAAAAGCCGACCGATTTGTACCCTGCCGAACACCCCGTAGTTAGTGAAACTAAGCCGTGGCTTTTACCCACAAGGCACAGGTACAGTACTAATTCAACACGAACTATCCACCGTCGGTCAAGCTCAGCGAATGTTGATAGCAGGACTACCTCGAAAAACCCTCATGTTCACTGTGAAGTTATTTTTCCTTGATTTCTTTCCCCATAAATACGTGCAAGACAGCTCACTTATTCAGGACATCGTGATGCCTCACCCCCATAAGAGCAGCCGACAGGTAGGAGGAAGAGAGAACACCCGTGAACTGTGAGGCGGTGCTCGTGACAAGCAGGCCCCCCATTGTTGTCTAGGTCCCAAAGGCGAGCTTCCCAGGAGGCCCTAAGCTAAGATCGCATCAAGCAAAGTGATCAAGCCTCCAATAATTAAGACCTTTTCGCTTTGGCTTTTATTAGCTGCTTCTAACTTTCAGTTGTTAATTTTTATCTGAAATTATACTATAATAGCTATTAACTTGTATGAGTCATTCAATTGAAAAATAAAAAAATAAGAAAAAATATTGTTATATTTTCATAAACAATGTAAAGAAAAAGCAAAAAAAGAAAGAAAACAAAATACAAAATTAAGTAACCAACAATTCACTCTAACTTTTAAAAACTAAAGATTAGAAACTGAAACTAAAATGAAGGTGGTATTGCAATCGCTTTGGTTAATGAAAAATTGTATTATCATTGAAATTACATATAAATGATCGAAATTACAATGTAGTTGAAGATGGTTTATGTAGCGTAATTAAATTTTAAAAAAATGTAAGAATAAAAAAAATATGTTAGCTCATCACGGACAACACAAACGAATTCGGAAAAAAAGAACCGAAAAAAAACTAAAAGTTTAAAAAGATGAAATTTATAAATAATAAAAATAAACCAGAAACCAGAAAATAAAGTCAAAATAAGCAAAGTAGATTCACCTCAGCCAAACACGTCGTTTATGCCCGATCTGATCTCGCGACCATGCAGCGTAGCGCCGCAACGCGTCGGATTTGGCGTTGCCGCGTCCCATTCGGCACCGATCATTAGCACGCACCTACAGCTAAAACCTCACGTCGAATTTGTCGGCGAGCTCCGGTCTCCATGCCCCGTGTCGTCGAGTACAGACGCACGGGAAACAAATTCTTCGTGCGCGGACGATGATCGATGGGGAGAAATCGGTACCTGAAAACCAAGATCATTGGGTTTTCGGGAGCTGGGACGGGACGGCAGGCAGCTGATGCCGTGCTCACCCACTTGTCGCTGGATTGGATGGACGGACCGACCGGTTAGCTTTTCAACGCAATCAAGCGGACGGTAAGTTCCACTCGATTAGACTGAGAAACTATGGTTTATAATAAAATTACATTGTAATAGTTAAAATTTTACTTTAATTGAAGATAACTTATTTTGCATAATTAAATTTAAAAATAAAAAAATATATATCGTGATTCACGGACAACGCAAACGAATACGGGAAAAAGAATCGGCAAAAAACCTCAAAAAAACTAAAAATTCAAAAATACAAAATTTATAAATAATAAAAAATAAATCAGAAATCAGAAGCTGAAGTCGATCACTGTCATTGCGACCTGCAACAACTGCTCTCTGGGGGCGGAAAAACGAGGAATGAGGCCGTGATGATGATACAACTGATCACTTTTTTCATCTTCAGTTTCAAAGCAGCACGCAACGAGAAAGGGAACACAGTTCTCGTCCCGTACTTTTGACCCAGAGCCGAAACCTTGGCATTTTGCTCTTCTGAGATACAGGCAGCCAAGGTTTTCGGTCATTGTCTCAGTGCATATAACACCCCTCGCTGCATCTGACATCCACCACGAACAGAACAAATCCAGAGTTTTTCGTTTTGGCACCCACTAGAGACATCCATGATGTATATGTATATTCTTTTTAGCTACGGTTTTTAGTTTTAATTAAAAATTTTAAATTTTAGCTGTTTGTGATAGAGATTGCGGAAAAAGATACTCGCTTGTGATTTTGGTTGATACAGATATTAGACTTTTAACGTGTACTACAATTAACTTATAGATCCTATCTTAAGAAAATAATTTATTTAAAAGTTAGTACTATAACAAAAATCAAAAACTGTTTTTAGAAACCGTAAAAAAACAGACCTTTATATTAACTTTTTTAGGGACACAAGTCCCACACGCACAACCCCTCCCCCCACACACACACTATACTCACATCACACACATATCGGAGACTGTTTGAGCTTCTGATTTATTTCCTAGCGTGTATGTGACACGTATACGTCATGTATATAACTTGATCAGACAATGTCAGCACGAAAAGTGAGATTTCGCCCAAACAGGAATGTTATACCCACCTTGTTAATCTTTCTACAAATAACTCACCTTGGTCGTTTGCCAATTGCAATCACCGTCAGGACATCGGTTTGATGGTAATCGAGAACAGGAATAAATGAGCATCCGTTGCAACCAACCTTGTCCATAAGTGACATTCTACCAAATAGGGCGTTAGATAACAACAAAAGGACAGTTCAATACACCAAACTTTGAGGTAGACATGCAAGCCGAGTATACACTATAAATGAATAAGATGGAGATACCAAAATCTCACTGTTTTACACTATTACTACCTGAAGCAGCTAGTGAAGGAAGCCATGGAAGGCTGAAAAGCTAAATTCAAGAAAACTTTGAAAGAAAAAGGTAAGGAAATTCGCACGTTTCAGATGGATAGTGTGTTTGATTAAGAGGGTCAGCAACTGTTCTGTTGAGCTAGACTTTCTGAATGATCACCGAGTTAGCCACGCCAGCTTCCTCAATAGTCTTGGTCACATCATCGAGCGGCTTAGGGGGGAACCCGACCTGCAGTGTGTAATCGCTGGCTTCTCCTGGCCTTGTTGCATCAAGGAACGCCCGCACATCACCGACTGTGTGGCTTGTGTTGAAACGTGCAACCACGCGACTGCCATCTGCAAACCTGATCTGGAGAGAGGTTGATGGCAACGAGTCATCCACTGTGAGTGTCATAGTCTTAGTGGCAGTCGCTGTACTGGAGGCAGCAGCCGCAGAAGTAATATCTGAAGGCGCAGAGTTATCGGAAGGTGTCCCCAGAGTTCTTCCTCCTTGAAATGGAGCAGCGCGCTTGACTGGCTCCTGTATGAAGGCAGTGAAGGAGATTGTCAAGGCCAAGTATTTCACAAACAATTGAAGCAGTACAACAATTTAGGCCGGAGATACTGACAGGACATTTTTCTTCCTTCCGAACAAGATTCACGTTCACCTTAGACCTCCCATCAGCTGGCTCAAGCTCAGTTGGGCATTCAGAATTTTTGATGCTCTAGTTTCAATTCAGCAAAGCTACAACACAACCATATATAATGCAAGAAAGGAAATAACATGCATTGCAACAAACTTAATAATACAGTTGAATGGAAAGTGCTAAGAGCCTAAGAGTAAGATCAACAAATCAAGCGCGGGAATAAGCATACAAGAATAAACGATAACACGAAACAGAAGTGTTCCAACAACATATGGAAGAACAAACCATCGCATTCCTTTGATGTTAAACTTAGGTAGAGCGGTTTTACTGAACAAGCTACCACAATAAAATGCAAAACATGACTTACTGTGAAAACAGGTTTCTCAGACAGAAAATCTCTGTTCCCTAGTGGCAAAATTGGGGCAAGTGACCAGTAAAACCTCCACCCTTCCTACCAAAATAGCTCCCACCCTACATTTAATTATTTAGAACCAGCACAGAAATAAGACAGAGTTGTGAGACACTATGATAGAAGCCAGCTGGGTCTTTCTTTTAATTTAAATGCCAGCTGAAAAACATAAAAATGCCTATTCAAAGTGAAAAAAGGCCAGTCCACATCCACATGATCTCTTTTCACTCAGGAATTTATTTCAACTAACCATGATGTTATATTGCAAACCTAATCATGGGCAATGTAATGATAAACTATTGCAAAAAAACACTCCAGGTTGGAAACAAAAAGGTGAACATAAGACATTCTAAAATAAATGAAAGAGAGAGAGAGAGAGTAAAATCAAACATATACCAGCGCAGAAGACAGATATAATAAGCAGAAATATGTGTACACACAGTTGCTTCACACACCAGAGCTGTTTACCTCTAAAAAGGATGCATTTTCTGGATCATCAAAACTTCTGAGTTGACCATCATCTACTGTGAACCCATTGCTCCAGAAGTAGATGTTGTGAACAATGTTTTCTTGTGGCTGTGGTGCATCAGGTTGTACAGTTTCACCTGTTAGAAGTCTGCTAGTCCCTGAAAAGCTCCTTGAATTGGAAGATTGCTGCTGAGCCTCAAATGGGCCTTGCTTAGCACCCATCCTCTTAGCTTGCTTAAAAATCTCATCCGCATTACTTTTAAGTTTGGATTGATCACTAACAACCATTCCGCTGAACATAGTAATACGAAAAATTTTAAGCATATCATATACATGAAAACACAGAAGTGCACAGCATACAATTTATAAGAACCTTTGCTGCAAAAGGTCGGTACCTAGTGAACTATCACCGTGCAGACCATGCTGTAACAGATATTACAATTTCTATATGTGTACGTCGCAATTACCATCCCAAGGCCAGTCAGGATTAAATTCCTGGTCAGTTCAGGGATGAGGAAAGTAATCAGGTCGGGCCAATTTTAAATGTGTTCTCGATGTAATGACGATTTTTCATAATATTCTTGCAAAAGACAAAAATACATATTTGATTTCTTGTTCCCAGGTTCACCGCAATTTGGATAAAATCATGCAGTTTGAGCAGTTCTTTTGGCTGGTTCCTGGATGTTTTTTGCCTATGTTTTTTTGTACATTTGGGCTAGAATATAATCCATATTGATCACCACTCAAAACTAGCAACTAACTAGTACCAATGCATGATGAGAAGCAGTCTCAAAATAGTTTTAAAACCCTGACATATCACCCACGCTTGCAATCTGATTGCACTATTGCAGACGGGGAGTTTATTGCAAAAGATCTAGTTACAAACAGATATAGGATAGGTGAAAATCTGTGATGAATCTTAGTTCATAGAGGGGTAAACACCGCCGAGAGGATGGTCGGGCAGCGTCGGCATAGAGGAAGAGGGAGAGACTATAGATGAGAATGACTTTATTATTTCTTGCTTGGTTCCAATAGCATGCGGCAACTCCCTTTATATAGATAGGCTCTCCCTAACAGATAGAATCAGTTTTTAACTTTTTTATGCTCACCCATACCAGTGTCATTGCCAGCATCAACTAATAGCAGCAGCTGTTGCCTCTCTTGCAATCTCACATCGCCAGCCAAGATACACTTAGTGATGGCTTATGGTATTTTGTCTTTCTGTTGGTTTTGTCAGTGGGACACGAGTTGGCCCATGGTGAAAAATGTAAGAAACATCAGATACAATGGTAGCTAACATATGATGACAGAGTTTCCTCTACTATGGTCAGACAGCCCAGTCATCTGTTCCTCCCTAAAAATACAACACAACATATGGAAATGTGACTCTCCCATAACAGTCAACAAAACCCAAAAAAATCATGGGGGTGCGGGGGTGAATGCAGCTATAGCTTGTTTCAGAAGACCGCACAGTACATAAACTAAAGTTTCCAGCTACTTGCCTACATTAACCAGTCCGGAATCCGCCAAATTCCACTTGGTGCTATAAATTGGCTGCTTACAAAATCACCAAGAACCAGTCAAAACCCAGGTAATTGTTTATCTATTTGCTTTGCTAATATTTGAGAAGACACCGAAATTATGGACTTAAGTATCATATCTAACCAAACTCATCCAAAATCTAGTTTGAACATGCTAAGTCACAGATAACAAAAAAAATTGTGCTAGGTAACCAACGAGTTTACCAAGTACTGGGGCTCACTCATTTGACTTGCTAATATCAGTAACTAGCAGACACCCTAACAGTTTCCAGAAATCTTGCTCTGACCATGAAATTAACAGGGCAAGCATTTCGAAACTCTCCACATTATTATTTACATAGTCATTACTATCAGAACTTCGTGAACAGATCATAATAGAACAACTAAAATTCATACAGACATCCAACATTCTACATCGACAATTCTATAACAATAACACATGAATTATTTTAGAACTACAGCTACGAACCATGAAACCTCAATTATGACATTTAAGTTAGATGCCATGAAATTTCTCAAATGTTGTATACATCTACCAAGTAAATCGATCCTCACCATTTTCTAGCTATAGAGTTTCAATACTTTTAGCATAATGTGAGCATACAGGCTTAGATACAGGCAATTTATGAGTCTTCTCTTGTGATTAAACTTCACAATCAACTCGTAAGTCTCCAGAAATGCCAACTTGCCAAGCATAAACCTGTAACACCATATCATAAACTCCTAATCTATGCAAGGACATTACATCACTTTCGCAAGGATTGCAACATAGATCAACAATTTGTGGCTATTAATACTAAGGAACAAATCAGGCACTCTAGAAGAACATCTAATTATCACATCATCCAATGACCAATGTCTAACATTCGTTCAAACTTCATCGTCGTATCCGTACCAGACCTAGTCATACGATGCGGACTTAACACCAAAACAATGTTAGCTGAACACCTGAACCGCGCACCCAGCATTTTGAACACATTTGACAGTAGTTCCATCACAGCAGAAGTCCAACGCCCCATCAAATCTGAGCATGCAAGTCCACTAACTCACAAAATTTAGTCAAAAACTAAGCAAAGCCACCTAAAACCTAGAAATGAATGCGTCCACGGTCTATCTAGAAATGAAGCAAACATCCAAAAACCCTAACATACAAGTAGCACTGACCTCTTTTCGCCGCCGGTGTATAACTCGGGCGGCGGCGCCCACTGCTCGTCCCCGTCGGATCCCGCGCCCGTCCTGCCACCACCGAGATCGGAGAGCGTCCTCACAATTCCCCTCCCACTCGCACCCCCGTTCCCGCACCCACCCCGCGCGTTGTGGCTCCTCTTCTGCCTCTTCGCTGCCCTCCTCCTATCGTCGGCCGCCGCAGCCGCAGCGGCAAGGGCGGAGTCGTCGTTGTCATCGTCCCCCACGTAGTCCTCTTCATCGGAGTCGGTGGATGGGGGCGGCAGATCGGGCCCGTCGGCGTCGCCGTCCGCGGAGTCGTAGAAGGAAAGGACGGCGGACTCGAGAGCCCAGTTGTGGCTCTCGAGGAAGAAGGCAGCCTCATCGGATGTCGCTGAGGTCACGGCGCAGAAGGACTCCACCAGCGACTGCGCGGCGGCTGCCGGCAGCGCGCGGCCGGTGTCTCCGGCGGCCGCGTGCGTGTCGGGGTTGGGGGTTGGGCCTTTCGGTTCTTCCCTTCTCTTTTGGGCTTTTGTCTTGACCGACTCGGAGTTTGGGCCGTGACGTAAGAAATGGCTATTGGTGTGGAGTTGGAGAATAGACCTTGGGCCGAATGGTTGGGCTTTGTGGCTTGAGAGTTCTATTTGGGTTTTGAATTTGAGAAGCTTTGGGCATGGTTTCGTGGGACTAGTGGCGGATATTTAGAATTGACAAATGTAAAAGTTCACAATAGCAAATAAAAAGTGTAAAATATTTTATGCTAGATACAATATCTATAAATAATTTACAAAAACTAAAATATAATGTAGAGAAATAATGAAATAACTTAAGATGAAACTATGTTGATGCAGTATGATGTGTATAGCCTACGTGCACCAGTGCACTATAATATATAGTCGTTGTCTAATGCCTACTACCTCGTTGACCTGGTCGTCGCCGCCGCACACCCCCCCTGGCTCTCAAGTGACAGTTGTCGCCCATTTGCTCCTTGTAGACGTATCGCCACTTTCGTGGCTATACTCCTTACCATTGAGGCCAAGCTAGAGACCAGAGTTGCTCTTAGCCCCTCACTAAGTCGCTTGGTGGCTAATTGCCCCTCGATCTCGTGCGCCAGACCACCAGATTTGGTGATTTTGGTCTGAGTTAGTTAGGAGATAGGGGAGAGAGAGGATATGTTAGGGTTTAAGCAATCTACGGATGGGCCAATATGCCAGTTTGATGAGAGAAGAATGGGTTATTAGATCACGCTATTTCAGGTAAATTGGAGAGGGGAGGTGTGAGAGTGGGTTGAAATCAAATTGTGAGGGGAGATGTAAGAGCGGGTTGAAATTAATTGAGGGTACACATATAAAATACTTTATCTAATTATCAGTATATATATGTACTATACCTACTAAATATTAGGTATTATATGGAAAATTTTAAATATTCAACTGGATACCTTTGAATTACATTAGGTCGGCCCATGAGTGGGGCCATTAGAGCATCGGGCCTGTTAGTACACTGGGCTTTTCTTGAACTTTTTTTTGGGGTTTTAGATTTTGGGTTTTGTTTTTTGTTTCTCTAAAAGTCGAAAAAACTAGGTGACTCTTTAAAGCAGACTATTTAAACGGCTGCTTTAAGCTTAAAATCATGTGTGTTGTCCATATTGATGTCCCCATCGTCCACTTCTATCTCAAAAAAATACAGATAAAAATTATCAAACTAACCAAGGCATCAACAGTTTCTAAAAGTAGGGCCATAATCTTGTTACATGCTTCGACAAGGCTACCTTGAAGACAGCGGCTCTCGAGATCTTCCTACCTAAGAAAGTTATTTTTGCATTCTCCAGTCTCGAGGACCAGAACCCATCTCCGTAGTGTTCTCGAGTGCGTGGTACCAGCACGGCTGCGACCGTTAACTTTGGCCATCAAAATCGCTGACTACTCCCTCTCGAGTTTTATTTCGACTTTTCGGTCGTTTTTATTTCTATTTATTTTAACTTATTTTAGCGATGACTATTTATTAAACTAATAGATTATAGTTAAAAATATATAAGTATAGTACAAAACAACAAGCTCTTCACCTTGCACTTGCGAATGAGAATAGGTAGCCGCGCTGTAATCTATCCATACGGATTCTGTTCCGTTAATCTATATCGGGAATTGCTGGAATGTTCCGTCGAGCAGATAGGCGTAGTAGAAAGGTTCAAGCAGATCGAATCGGAATAACAAGGTTCTCATTCCGTTGCATGCTTGGACAGTTTGGCTTTGTTCGTGGTCATTTTCTACCGGGACGTGCACTGGCAGAAATGTTCCCGTCCGGCCATCCCAGCACCAGCATCACGGCATGCTTATCAGCTGTAGCGAGTATCGTGACAGCCTCGATATGGTCTGTCTATAGAGCATTTGGCTATTTTTAAAAATTGAAAACAATTATTTTTTGAATTGTTAGATGAAACTCTAACAGTCCAAATCTCTTGTACTAATAATATGTAATACCTCTCTCAAAACCTAACCCCTATCCCTAGCCCGACCCCGCCACCTCTCCCACCCGCGCCGCCTCCCTCCACCTCACCGGCTAGCCCCACTGTCTACCGCCGTCGGATCCGCTGCCACCACCCACCGCCTCCTAACAGCCAGTCCATTCTTCACCCCACCTCCGACCCTATCCACCGCCCTCCTTCTCACACGTGCCTAAGGCGGCGGCCACAGCCTCCTTGGTCTCTCTTTAAGCTCGGGGGGGCTTGGATGAACCCTAACCATAATCCCACGGGTCGCTTGCGCGCGAAGATGGTAGCGTTGCCGGATAGGTGAAAGTCGTCGATAGAGAAGACACACACGATGTTCGGATATGGGTAGGCTACACTAGCGCCTATTAAAATTTTTCTACCTCGTACACCAGGAAGCCAAGCGAGTAAGAGATCATAGATCATTACCACTAGATACGCAGTGCAGCGGAAGTAGGGTTGAAGCAGTCAATTCAACGAAGAGCACGTCGGTGTAGCAGTAGTAGTCGAACGTCCTACGTCCAAACGTCTCCTACTCATATCCGATCGGCGTCATATTCACAACAGCGCTTCTACCGAAGTTCACACGTCTAGAGATGGAGCACCGTGCGTCGATGTGCTAGCACCAGCGTGCACGGCAGAGGATACGAGAGGTGGTGATTAGGGTTTCAACAGGGTGTTTTCGGGATACTTCCCTCAGCCCCCGTACCTTTCCTTATATAGCCTCCAATCGGATCCATATCCGATACGAGTAGAGAGCGGATTCCACTAGGAAACTATCATCCGACCCCTTATCGTTTCAGCCCATTAAGTGTGTGACCCTGTAGGTTTATGTGTATTTGGCCATGGTGAAAACTCCTTTCTGGCCCATAAGTCAGTAGCGGTCCCTAGTAGAACATAACGACTCTCAAACACACATAAAGATCATATCGGATGAACCTATGTAGTGCTTATATGCCGATCCCTTTGCCTCATGATACTAGATCGAACTCAAGACGAGAATGTGTTATCCTATGATAGCTCGATTCTTCACCCGAATCTGTAGTGGATTACTTAGTTATGATTGACTCATCAACCACATTTGGCATGGCCATGCACTTTTTTAATCCAACCACATCGAGGGGCCTAGAGATATCTCTCATGTTAGATAGGAGGGGTAAATTCTATCTTGATCGCTCATATTCCTCCGCATGTTTTATAGCAAACCCGAAAGCTACATTTATTACCACCCAGTTACGGAGTAGTGTTTGGTAACCACTAAGCAAACTATTACACATGTAGAAAACAATAATGACCTCAGGTCTGAGGATCCTACATACACTATGTATGAGACCAACTGATGACACTTAAGAAAATAACAATTCTCGCAGTATCTCATGATGGGTCAATCCAATATCATGTTCTCTAACATGTGTCAACATTATTGATTTGATATCTCATATCTATGATCCGTGAAACATGATCATCAATCAATACATGTGTTGATCTATAAATCATAATCGTCCCACATAATGATATAAGATCAGGAATAATTTAGAATAACATTAAAACATGAATAAAGAGTTTTACGAACAAGTCACATACTTGTTGATCAATATTAAAGATATTTATTCAAGAGACAAAATAACATTTTATTCAAATGTTCATAAACATAGAAGTAATATAATCATCTTCATAATTGCCTCTAGTGCATATCACTAACACACAAATCTATAAGCACATCTAAAGATCAGAAATTTATGGGTTCTACTTCTTTTCCAAACAACAGTCTGTTAGATGGAAGGTTATCTCATGATGTAATCAAATATGGTAGATTGTGATGTGTGATCTGCTATATTTGGTAGTATAGATTTCTTGTTCTTGTATCTGTAGAAGCAGATCACACACGCAATCATACATGCTTGTATTTTCATGCAAGGGGATGTTCCTTGCTTATATAACATGCAACCGCCACCGAGACGAAGGTACGACGTTCCAACCCATCCAATTGCGCCTCTGAACTTTGTCATGGTATCAGAGCCCTAAACACAACCTAGATCAAAACCACAATGACTGGCTCTTCCTCTACCTCCTTCGCCATAAATCCCTTGTTTGGTATTCCTGTCTCGGAGAAGTTATCAAAGAACAATCATGCCATGTGGAAGGCGCAGATCCTCGCCGCCGTCCGAGGTGCGCGCCTGGTCGGTCACCTCACCGGAGCTTCACCAGCTCCTGCCGCCGAGATAGACGGCAAGGTGGGCGACAAAACTGCTAGAATCTCCAACCCGGCATATGAGGAGTGGTATGCCACAAATCAGCAGGTCCTCGGATTCATCCTCGCCTCCCTATCAAGGGAAGTCCTTGCTCAAGTTGTTGCAAAGGAGACTGCAGCGTGGTATGGAGTGCGATTGAGGCCATGTTCTCATCACAAACCCGAGTCCGTGTTGTGAATACGCGCCTTACTCTCGCAACAGCCCAAAAAGGGAATCAATCTGTTGCGGAGTACATCGAAAAGATGAGGGCGCTTGGCGACGAGATGGCTGCCGCCGGGAGACCACTTGAAGATGAAGAGCTTGTCGAGTACATCCTCACAGGCCTCAACTACGACTTCAATCCCATCGTTTCTGCTCTTGTCACAAAGGCTGAACCGGTGTCTGTTGGCGAAGTATATTCGCAGCTTCTTGCCTTCGAAACCCGCATGGAGCTCATCAGCGGGAACTCCTCGGGTCTTCAACCAATCTGGCAAACCGGGGAGGTCGTGGTGGTAGTAGCCGTGGCCGTGGCACCGACGCGGCCGTGGCGGTGGCGTCAACAGCTTCAATAACTCACGTCAAGGGAGTAACAGCACCCGCTTCAACTCGAGTCGCAGCAGCATGAACGACAGCAATAACAAGAGCCCAACTTGTCAAGTTTGCCACAAGACAGGGCACACAGCTGATAAATGTTGGCACAAGTATGATGAGAGTTATGTTCTAGATGAAAGAAGTGTAGCTGCTACAATGAACTCATACAATGTGGACACAAATTGGTACACCGACACGGGTGCTACAGATCACATTACTTTAGATCTGGAGAAGCTAGCAGTTCGTGACAAGTACAATGGGTCAGATCAAATCCACACCACAAGTGGTGCAGGTATGAATATTAGTCATATTGGCCAGTCTACTATTCATACCCCTAGTCAAAATCTCAACTTAAGCAATATTTTGCATGTTCCTCAAGCCAAGAAAAATCTTGTTTCTGTTCATCGCTTTGCTACTGATAATAATGTCTTTCTAGAATTTCACCATGATTTCTTTTTTATTAAGGATTGGGACACGAGGAGTACTCTTCTTAGAGGGACATGTAAAAGGGGATTGTATCCCCTTCCTCATGCGCCACCTGCTAAGCAAGCTTTTGGAGTCAATAAGGTATCTTTTGATAGACGGCATAATCGTCTAGGTCATCCTGCTGCCCCGATCATTGAAAGAGTCGTTAGAGATTTTAATCTACCTTGTTCGAATGAGTCCAATAAACGTTCTGTGTGTGATGCTTGTCAGCAAAGAAAAAATCATCAATTACCATACCCCAAATCCACCAATGTATCTAGTTATCCTTTACAACTTGTTTTCTCTGATGTTTGGGGTCCTGCACCTGAGTCTGTTGGAAGATATAAATATTATGTCAGTTTTATTGATGATTTCAGCAAATTTACTTGGATATATCTTCTGAAATTTAAATCTGAAGTTTTTCAGAAATTTCATGAATTTCATAACCTTGTTGAACGACTTTTTATAGAAAAATTGTTGCTATGGAAACTCATTGGGGAGGTGAATATGAAAAACTTCATCCTTTTTCAGTAAAATTGGCATATCACATATTGTCTCTTGTCCTCATGCGCATCAGCAGAATGGCGCAGCCGAACGTAAGCACGGGCACATTGTTGAAGTGGGTTTGTCGCTTTTAGCACATGCTCACATGCCTCTAAAATTCTGGGATGAAGCCTTCCTTGCTGCGACTTATTTGATCAATCGTACTCCTAGCAAAATTATCAACTCACTACTACAGAAAAGGTCATCACAGACGGTTCAAAAACGTCATCACAGACGGTTTTGTGAACCGTCTGAATTTATGGGTCAGTGATAATCTTCAAAGCTCAATCTCTGCCTCTTCCCACCAAATTAACTGGTCTGAAATCGCCTAGCTTGCCTCCTGAGCGAAAGAGTGCACAAAGGTGGCTAGATCGGATCGAAATGAAGATGATGCGTCCGAGCGGCAAGCAATAAATGCTTAGTGGCATTATCACAGATGATTTTTTATTAAAACCGTCTGTGATAATCTGGGATTATCACAGACGGTTCTTAATACAGACCGTCTATGATACTAAAGTATCACAGACGGTTCATCAGTTGAGATCGTCTGTGATACTCCTTTTCTCCAACGCCGCCAACTTAGACGGTGTCCAAATTAAAACCGTCTGTGTTAGTGTCGGTCACAGACGGTTTTGTCAAACCGTCTGCGATTGGCCGTTTAGTATTAGCCTTTCTGTAGTAGTGACTATTCTACTCCTTTAGAACGTTTGTTTCACAAAAAACCTGATTACTCATCCTTACGAGTTTTTGGGTGTGCTTGTTGGCCTAATCTTCATCCTTTTAACACACGCAAGCTCCAATTTCGTTCTAAAGAGTGTGTTTTCCTTGGGTATAGTAATTTGCATAAAGGCTTCAAGTGCCTTGATGTGGCTATAGGTCGTATATACATCTCAAGAGATGTCGTCTTTGATGAAGATGTTTTTCCTTTCTCTAAATTACACTCTAATGCCGGAGCTCGTTTGCGTTCTGAAATCTCACTTCTTTCTCCATTTTTGTTTAATCCTAGGACTGGGGATGAATCTGTAAATGGCCATATGACTGGTAATTTTGATACTAATAATTTTCATGAAGACTCTCACTCTCTCAGGAAGAAACAGGAAATAATGGTGAAGAATCAGCCAGAAGATTGTCTTCGGGCGCTGCCGGCGCGGGAAATTCTCACGGACGAGATGCAACTTCCGCATGGGACCAGTCTCAGGATGACACGTTACAGCACCACATGAATGCAGATGAGACCTCCGCATGGGACCAGTCCCCAGATGACACGCTGCAGCTCCAAGTAAATGCGCCTGCATCAGCCTGCCCGCTTCGGTTGACGTCGCAGCGGGTGGGTGCGCCCTCGCGTACGGCGGACAGGGGGGGCAGTAGAACCGACCGTCTCCGCAGCGCAGGATTCGGTGCAGGTTTGGCCTCGTGCAGCAGAAGATGCATCAGCAACAGGAAATCACGTTCTGCCGCATGACCAAGGCGCTGTCGTTCCTGCAGATACAAGACCTCAGACAAGACTTCAGCGAGGTATTCACAAGCTAAAGGTATATACTGATGGCACTATTAGATATGTATTTCTTGCTACAACAGGAGAACCACAAAATTTAGAAGATGCTTTGCATGATAAAAACTGGAAAAAATGCTATGGATTTAGAGTATGATGCCCTAATGAAAAATAAAACTGGCATTTGGTTCCTCCTCAGAAAGGTAGAAATATCATAGATTGCAAGTGGGTATATAAAATCAAAAGAAAATCAGATGGCAGTCTTGACGGATATAAAGCTCGTCTTGTTGCCAAAGGTTTTAAACAAAAGTATGGAATAGATTATGAAGATACTTTTAGCCCTGTTGTGAAAGCTGTTACTATTCGTGTTGTTTTATCCATTGCAATCTCCAAAGGGTGGAGTTTTCGACAGTTGGATGTACAGAATGCCTTTCTACATGATTTACTTGAAGAAGAGGTTTATATGCGACAACCACCAGGTTATGAGAATACAAATATGCCTAATTTTGTATGCAAATTGGATAAAGCTCTTTATGGTTTAAAACAAGCTCCTCGAGCATGGTTTGCTAGACTGAGTAGTAAATTACATAAGCTTGGTTTTGCTGGTTCCAAGACTGACACTTCACTTTTCTTCTATAATAAGAACAACATATCCATATTTGTGCTTATCTATGTTGATGATATAATTGTTGCAAGCTCAACAGAGGAGGCAACTACAACATTGCTACAAGATCTCAAGCAGGATTTTGCACTAAAAGATTTGGGTGAGTTACATTACTTTCTGGGAATTGAAGTTAGCAAGGTACGTAATGGAATTATACTCACTCAAGAAAAATATGCCTCGGATTTATTGAAAAGAGTTGGTATGTTTGATTGTAAACCTGTCAGTACGCCTCTATCCACTAGTGAAAAGTTATCAGCACATGAAGGATCATTTTTGGGATCGAATGACACAACTCAGTATAGAAGTATTGTTGGTGCTCTACAATATTTGACCTTGACCAGACCAGATATTTCTTTCCCAGTAAATAAAGTTTGTCAGTTTCTTTATGCGCCAACAACAGTACACTGGGCATTTGTAAAACGAATACTAAGGTATCTAAGACAGTCTGTTAAAACTGGATTAAAAATATGTAAATCTTAGTCTATGCTGGTCAGTACTTTTTCAGATGCAGATTGGGCAGGATGTCTAGATGATATACGGTCTACTGGTGGCTTTGCTATATTTTTAGGGTGAAATCTTGTATCCTGGAATGCTCGCAAGCAAGCTACTGTTTCCAGATCAAGCATTGAGGCAGAATACAAAGCTATTGCCAATGCTACTGCAGAAGTGATGTTGATTCAGACGTTACCTCAAGAGCTTGGTATCTCTAGTCCGCGCACAGCTAGATTGTGGTGCGACAATATTGGAGCTAAGTATCTCTCGGCCAATCCTGTTTTTCATGCAAGGACTAAACATATAGAAGTTGACTATCATTTTGTTCGGGAACGTGTATCAAGAAAACCTCTAGAAATTGAATTGGTATCGTCAAAAGATCAAGTTGCAGATGGATTCACCAAACCATTAACAGTAAGGCTGCTGGAGAATTTCAAGAACAATCTCAACTTAGGGAAGTTGTGATTGAGGGGGCGTGTTAGATGGAAGGTTATCTCATGATGTAATCAAATATGGTAGATTGTGATGTGTGATCTGCTATATTTGGTAGTATAGATTTCTTCTTCTTGTATCTGTAGAAGCAGATCACACACGCAATCATACATGTTTGTATTTCCATACAAAGAGATGTTCCTTGCTTATATAACATGCAACCGCCACCGAGACAAAGGTACGGCGTTCCAACCCATCCAATTGCGCCTCTGAACTTTGTCACAGTCGACAGTAGTATAGCACTTCCGTATATACAAACGGTTCCATTGCACAGTGTACAAATGTGTGAACTTCTCTTGGGTAGCTAGCTAGCCACCAGTGCATGCAGAGATGAGATCGCTGGGAGTCACAGATGGCAAGACAGAGGCGATGGCGACGGCGACGACGAGAACGGCGCCTCGTCCCGTGCTCACGACCTTGTTCTCCGTCTTCGCGCACGCGGACGCGGCGGACGTCGCGCTGATGGTGATGGGCTTCGTCGGCGCCGTGGGCGACGGGATGTCGACGCCCGCCATGCTGCTCATCACCAGCAGGATGTTCAACGACCTCGGCTCCGGTCCCGACGTCCTCGAAGAGTTCACCTCCAATATGAACCTGGTATGATATGCATGCATGCAGCGCTCACCTCTTCTGAATTTGCATGCATCTGTTTCATGCATGAGATGTACGTAACTCGCCATGTCTCCTGCCCTTTTAGAACGCGAGGAACCTTCTCTTCCTGGCGTGTGCCTCCTGGGTCATGGCATTCCTAGGCAAGCATCTATTGCATTTGTGGTCAAGAGATGTAGTTTGTGCGTGCCAATGGTACGTCGTATCTAATTTGTTTCTGTGCAGAGGGGTACTGCTGGTCGCGGACGGCGGAGCGGCAGGTGACGACGATGCGCGCGCGGTACCTGCGGGGGGTGCTACGGCAGGACGTGGAGTACTTCGACCTTCTCAGGGCCGGCTCGACGGCCGACGTCGTGGCCGGAGTGTCCAGCGACAGCCTCGTCATCCAGGACGCTCTTAGCGAGAAGGTGCCCAACTTCGTCATGAACGCGGCCATGTTCGTCGGCAGCTACGCCGTAGGGTTCGCGCTGCTCTGGCCTCTCGCGCTCGTCACGCTGCCGACGGTGGCTCTGCTCGTCATCCCAGGGCTGCTGTACGGCCGGGTCATCGTCGGGCTGGCCTTTCGGATCCGGGACGAGTACGCGCGCCCGGGGGCCATCGCCGAGCAGGCCGTGTCGTCGGTCCGCACGGTGTACGCGTTCGCGGCGGAGGCGCGCACCATGGAGCAGTTCTCAGCCGCGCTCGTGGAGTCGGCGCGGCTTGGACTCAGGCAGGGCCTTGCCAAGGGCGTCGCCGTCGGCAGTAACGGCATCACCTTCGCCATCTGGGCCTTCAACCTCTGGTACGGCAGCCGCCTCGTCATGTACCACGGCTACCGCGGCGGCACCGTCTTCGCCGTCTCCGCTGTCCTCGTCGCCGGCGGCCTGTACGTAACACAACATCCGCAGCATATCAACAACTAGCTCTCAGATTGTAACTTGCTAATGAACAACAGATCGAATCGTTGTACGTGACATGCATTCTCACCAGACGCATGCATGCATGCAGAGCGCTGGGGTCGGGGCTGTCGAACGTGAAGTGCTTATTGGAGGCGAGCTCGGCGGCGGAGCGGATCATGGAGGTGATCCGGCGCGTCCCTGGGATCGACTCGGAGAGCGAAGACGGCGAGGAGCTGGCGAGCGTAGCGGGGGAGGTGGAGTTCAGGAACGTGGCGTTCGCGTACCCGTCGCGGCCGGAGAGCCCGGTGTTGGTGGGGTTCAGCCTGCGGGTGCCGGCGGGAAGGACGGTGGCGCTGGTGGGGGGCAGCGGGTCAGGGAAGTCGACGGTGGTGGCGCTGCTGGAGAGGTTCTACGACCCGGCGGCTGGGGAGGTGGCGCTGGACGGGGTGGACATCCGGCGGCTGCGGCTGAAGTGGCTGCGGGCGCAGATGGCGCTGGTGAGCCAGGAGCCGGCGCTGTTCGCGGCGTCGGTGCGGGAGAACATACTGCTCGGGAAGGAGGGCGCCACGGAGGAAGAGGTCGCCGCCGCGGCGCGCGCGGCCAACGCGCACAACTTCATCTCGCAGCTGCCACAAGGGTACGACACGCAGGTACGTACGTACGCTACTACTCACGCATGTCCCTGCTTGTCTCACTGCATTGCACATGCAGTTGGTCGTTCGTTTCTTGAAACCTGCATGATGTTGGAAGGATAACCTCTGCCGTTGCTGTTATAACGGCACCAACGTGCCTTTACTTCCATCCAGCCGTGCATTACGAATCAACGGAGAAGATTACATGTTCCTAGCAAAGTCATTTCTCTCTCCCTCTCAGGATTCCCGAATACGTCGTATTCACACCGAAAACTCGATGGAGTAAAACAGCAAGCGTTGATCTATCTATGTGAGTGATATCTTTGCACGCGCCAATCGAGCGCTGCCGCCGCCGCCGCCGCCGTATTTTCTTTCCCGTTCGTCGGTTATGACGGAAGGATCGAGTAGATTCACTGGCCAGGCGGAACTGTAGCACTGTCCACCATGAAAGTATATATGAAGTTTTCGTTTGCGAAGTCAAAGTCAAAATTGGGTATATATATAACTGGGGCATCATGATGTCCAGGCTTTATACTTGGGAATTTTCATCGATGATTAAGATTTTTCATTCATAATTGATTCAGCATGTTAAATCAATGAATACTTTCCAAATCGATGCATTTTCGAATTAATGAATGTTAACAGGTTTACATGATATATTATATATTATTGCATTTGCATGCATCTAAAAGTAATCTAAAGGTATGGATGCCTGGTGTTCAGACACCATAATGCCCTATTTCAGCATCCTCTATATATATGTGTGTGTGTACATATGTGTACATATGTACATATATATGTATATATAGAGTGTGATAAATATCACTTGGAATTTTCTTCCTGACTATCATCCAGATTTATAATCATTGGATTAGAGATCTAACGGCCATCAATTCCCCCCTCCAAAAAAAAATCTCCCCCTCAAAAAAGGGGGTCGTTGGATCTCTAATCTAACGGTCCCAAATCTGGATGATTGTTAGGAAGAAAATATCCGGATGATACCTAGACACACCCATATATACACACACGCGCGCGCACGATAACTTTGTGCGTAACCGTAAGTAACTTTGTTTGGTCTACTAACAACACGACCGTCAATCGTGCATGGGGCCACTACTATAAAAAGGGTCATCACAGACGGTTCGAAACTGTCATCATTGACGGTTTTTGAACCGTCTGAATTTATACGTCAGTGATAATCGGAGGTTATCACAGACAACTCACAAACCGTCTGTGATAAATATAACACAGACGGTTTGTAACTACAACCGTCTGTAAAAAACACTATCGTAGATGGCTCGAACAAAAAACCGTATGTGATACTCACACATCACAGACGGTTCTAGCTGTTAACCGTGTGTGATGAGCGAGTATCACAAAAGGTTAGTAGATAGAACCGTGTTTATACGGTTTATAATACGGTTTATACCACAAAACTGTCTGTGATAGTTCATTCTATACCCAATTTTTCTATTTTTCGGGTAGCCTCAGCAAATGTTAACTATGCCATCTGAAAACAAGCAAATACAACAACAAATAGAGCAACACATTTTATTTCCATTAAGATTAGAATCCACCATTACAGTATCACAACATAACGAGTAGATTACCATTGCATACACAAGAGGCCACTTACAGTTTTACAAATATAAGCTTCACGGTTACAAATTTAGAAAGATGGTTACACTACAAGAAACTTTAGGCTAACACAAACTAGACTTACATATCCTTCATTAAGCTACAAACAAAAATGCAACGAACACCATTTTCAGCTTTATATGTCAAAATCAACAGCCTCTATGCCGGCGACATGGAATAGTTCAGATTTGCCATTGCCTTCTTCCTTTCCATCTTGCTTCAAGCGAAATTTCAGCCGCCCTTGCCGAACCCCTTCTCACCCTTGCCGCGCACAAATGAGTTGGAGTAGTATTGGTGGTGTTGGTTCTTTGAGTAGGGAGAAGGGGTTAATAAAGGACGAGACGTGGGGATGAGACTGATGCCTACCATTCGATGCCGAGAGAATGGACAGGTGAGATCGGGATCCTAGGGGATATACCGCATATCGGTGACGTGACGGGGCATCACAGACGGTTCGGATTATAAACCGTCTATGATAGAGACAACACAGATGATTTGTAACAAAAATGGTCTATGATAACAGAAAATATCACAGACGGTTCTTATTAAAAACTGTCGGTGATAGTGGCTAAACGATAGATCACAAAGATAATATATCGATACCATGTAAATATCTAGTCTCAAAAGATAAAATAACAAAGTTTTATATGGGTTATATATGCTCGTTTGAAAGGTTTCGACGGGATCTACAACTTTGCAGTTGAGGAGAAACCCAAATTCTGAAGGGAATACCAAGAAAAAAGGGCAAAAACAGAAACAAAAAAACTTGCGACGCAAATTCAGAGCCAAAGATAGCTGATTTTGGGGGGGCGGGGTCTAGAGGGCAACTGGCACAAGCGGGTCATTTTTTTGGATCGGGCCTGTCGTTAACTTTCCAACGAGTAAAAGAATGTCGAAAAAGGATACCGTATGCAAAAGTTATGCCCGTTTTACTAAAGGTGTCTCAGAACGGAATCTTATTCAGACTCATGCGGGAGATTATGAAATTTTAGGGTATTGCGAGGTGGAAGACATATCACAGACATTTTTTAATACAAACCGTCTGTGAAGTATCACAGATGGTTTAAATAAATAACTGTCTGTGATATCTACTATTATCACAGACAATTTTTTTATCAATAACCATCTGTGATATTTCACAGACGGGTATTAGTAAAAGCCGTCTGTGATGTCTTGCATTATCACAGACAGTTCGTAACTAGAACCGTATGTGAAAATACCACAGATGGTTATTCATATGAACCATCTGTCATAATTATAGCACAGACAGTTCTTGAGAACCGTCTGTGATGTAAAGCATCCAGTATAGCCGGCTACCTGAAGGTGGGGTGGTGCGATTGCGATTTGGCTGATTGGGTTCGGAGCACGTCGCTAGGGGGCACACTTATTCTACACTTAGCCATTGGATAGTCTCTCTCTCTCTATATATATATAAAGACAACTCAATGTTTGAGTTGTCTCTAAATTGATCCTACAATTTCTCCAAACAACATTTTGATACAACAACAAAAAAAAATCGTCTATAAGGATTTTATAGATTGTTTGTTGCATGTTAGACGGCTTCTTTCTCTCTCTTTATTCTCTTTCATCCACATTGTCAGAAATCGTATATGGCAAAGATTACATACTGCTAATGTCAGCCCAATGTATATGCCCTAAGGCTAGATTGCATGCATGTAACAATATCGTAGCAAATGAATTAAAAAAGCTTAATAAGAATTCTACAAATGCAACCAAATAGCTTGGTTTTCCCATATAGATATCCATTTCAACTTAAAGTGTTTTCAGAGAGAACAACATGAACACACATATAGGTTTCACAGGCTAGATACTCTCTCTATTTTACAAATATTTATCCATAGCACAACATACGCATATAAAAGAAAGCACTAAATCTAAGAAAAAGTTAATAGGAAATAACCATACATACTTATTATTAAATGACATACTACAAGTACTTAATCTCTTCTAAAGTATTTAAGTAGGTGTAGAGAGTGAAAATATTATAATAACTGCAATCTTGATTCTCTCAGTGGACAACTACATAGGAGAGTGTGGTTGAGAGAGGATATTATTATTTTGTGGTTTTTTTAATGTAACACAGATCCCAGTTATTAGTATGAATCGGTTCAATATACTGGAGAAAAACAAGCTTAGTTCCTAGAATATTTACGCGGCATGACTTTGCATCAACATCGGTTTAATACACTAAAGATGCTCTAAGAGCATCTTTAATGCATAGTAGTTTCTAAGAGCATCTTTGTTGTATTGAATCGATGTCGATTCAAAGTCATATCACGTAAGCATTCTAAGAATTTAAGCTTGTTTTCTTCAATGTATTGAATCGATTCCTACTAATAACTGGGACCCACGTTACATTAAAAAACCATAAAATAATAATATCCTCTCTCAACCGTACTCTCTTCTATGTAGTTATTTAATGCTCATATGAATTATTTAATACTTTAAGTCGACTCCTAAAGTAGAGTTTGATTTCATGCAATTTCTTTTGTTGGAATCAATCCCTCTAATATATTGAATCAATTTAATATCTTCTTTTTTCTCTTTTGAATCGGTTAAAATATAATATTGGAGATAGTCTAGTGTGCCACATCAGTGGAAGCTATCACCCACCCATAACCCCTACTCGAATGCATAGTATGTAGCTTCAAAACAAGTCCATAAAATCTGAAGAGCAAAGCTACACCCTCACTTTAATGTATAGTAACTTTAGGATAAAGTTGACAAAATATGGAGCAAAGCTATGACACCTCTCCAATGCACTCTGCAAGGGATAACTCTTGGTTCAGCCCACATACTTTATACAAGCTACAATTCCCGCCATCGTAACATCTCTCCTGTGTGGATGGCTTAAAGGCCTTGTTGTTCATGATTTTAGTTTTAACTGATTATAAGAGAGATTAAGATGATAAAAGATACCTACGTTAAGAAGTTATACTATTCAAAATGGCCTTTATGGTAATCCCTATAAATAGTTTATAGACACTTACCTTAAAAAATAACACCGTTTAAAAGCTAATTTTTAGAAACTAAAAATCAAAAACCGATTAAAAATTGAGCCTAAGCTACTACTGTCCACGGTGGAGCCTTCGACTACCGGTAAGTGCTCACACGCTACGACTACCGGTCCATCACAGGTGTTTCAGTCGTCTGACCACGCAATTAGTCGATGCTTCCCGCGAGCGAGATGGATTCGAAAGAAAATCAAATGCTCCGGGCCCTCCGTAGACGCTGCCACGTGGCTCCTCAGTCACCTTCCAGGACCAGGAGACAGCATCAGGGGAGGAGTCCCTCTCCATAGAATATCTGTTTTCCAGAAACACCGCTCGCTAGGCCCCTACGGTGGAGCACTGAACATGGACGTTAACCAGCGTGCCACGTAGATGCAGTCGTATCCGAGGCCGGTTCACGGCGGGTTCCTGGGAATATTTCGCGCGGCTGTGGTAGGCCGGGGCCTAGGAAGGAACCCCGGGCGGGGGAATGGCTGGCCGCAACCGCGGCCGCACACTGACGCTACCCCACACACACCAGCCAGTGGGGCGGCCGGTGTTGCACCCAACTAGTGCATGCGTGTGCTTATCGTCTATGACTATGATATGATTTTTATTTTTAGCATAAGTATTTATATAAATAAACTAAATATTGGTAATTTGATAAGTCGTTTTGAAAAAAACTAATCCAATAAACAACTTCGAGATGACACAGAAAAAATCGAAACATTTGGCCCTAGTGTCTTTTTTTTATAACTTTACCCGTATGAGTATTTTTTGGCAAATTTAGCCCTCTTCCGAGTGTGGAATTACCCGAGCCTGACATGTGGCGAATCCACGCCTGGGGTACTATAGCGCGGCTTTTGTACTATAGCTATGGTACACCGCAACACGGTAATGTCATTTTCTGCACTCCCCTGGCGCATAATTTAAAAAACCGTGTTACAGTACCTACGTGTCGGTCTCTCGTAATTCCGTGCTCCAGGAAGACGCTAGATTTGAAAAAAAAAATACAGAAGAGGCTAAAGCTATAAAAAAAACGTTCAGAAGCTAATTTAGCAAAGATTTTGAAAAAATCGTTCCGTCCATTGCCAGAGAAAAGTTAAGTCATAGGCAAAAAAAAAAGAATACGTCCATAGTTGCTGCGTGCATGGTCCGCGTGCAGTGTACATTCGGTTCATTCATTCAGCTTCGCGAGGGGGCAGGGTAGGGTAGGGTAGGGTGCCGAAAGGACAAGGCAAAGCGAGCCAACCCGGCCGTTTGCACGCGCAGCCACGCACAGGAGCTTGTACTCCCATGGCATGTCGTGTCACGCATCCACTGAGGGGCTAGCCAGCGACGGGAACAGGACGACGACGACGGACAAGCCGGCCGCACGCCGGAGTGTCTAGCGCGATGCGGCCAAAACGGCAGCTTTTGATCCGTGTACGGGGAACGGCCTGAGCGAGGAGACGAAAAGCTCCTTTGAGGATTTGCAGTCCCGCGCATCGCATCGCATCGCGTACTGTTTTGTGGCATCGGCTCTCCGACGGCGAGACGAAAGAGACCGGCACGCGTTCCCAAGGTTGGCCGCGGAGATGAGTGTTCTTCCGACGTGTAAAGATTCTCAGTGGAGCAAACAAAAGTCAACGCCTGCATGTACAACACTAGGAGAGTTCTTTCGAAGCAAACAGTCTTTTTCTGGTTTGCTTGCAGCTTGATAAATAATAAAAAAGATAACAACTGTCAGGACACAAGGAGGACTTGTAAGGCAGAACCAAAATGGAACGATAATTTTCTCTCTCCTGTCGCTTGTTGAAAGGCCAAAATAAGATAGTGGTATATAGATTAAGTGATTATTCCACCCAGCATATATCAACATGATTCGCAGTCAAAACTTTGTGAAACGAGATTTTACGTGGTTTTTCTTAACATCCTTTCTCTTTTGCTTTTGTTTCTTCGAAGCCGGGGACGAATCAAATCACAATTCTTAGGAGGCAAACTTTCACTCACTCCCTTCTATTCTCAATATAATCTTGTTTATTCCCTAAAAATCACTGCCGGATCACATTGATCCTTAAAAAGAATCACTATCAGACCGGGGAATATCATCACTTGCCTTGGCTTTTCTTTTCATTCTCCTCCATCCAAAGTTCCGAACGAAAGACGCATCCTTTATCTGCTAAATTCCACCCCACTAGCTTTGATTGCATCTGTCATATTCCAAAGAACTCCATCAACCATGAGCCAAAAGAAAGGAGTGTGCTCTGTATGGATAAAATTGACCATCTGGTAATGAGCTTTGCATGAAAAAAGGTTTCGCTAGTGCTATCGATGTGTGCAAACATGTTTGGGGCATTTAGATTAGGACTAACTGCAATATCTTTTTTGGTAGAACAACTCACAAGACAGCCTTGCAAGATCTTAATCATGTTTTGGAAATATCTGCCATTCCATATCTACGAGGCAATAGGGCTGATAACAATGCGCATCACCACTTCAGGGCTCAACACTGATGCCCGTGGCAAAGTTGTATTGCAAACAATGTGGTGCCAGTTAACAAACAGAACCCACATCACCAGAATGTGTGCCCAAAGGCCACAACTGCCTATGTAGCATGCACAAAAATCATATTAAAATGAAACCACATTTTCAAGCAATCCTAAAGCATACTTCATTGGTAGGAAAAGTATCTTATTGTCAATGGCTCGTATTGATTATTGTTGACCATGAAAAGCTCCAATCAACCGCGAGAATGACATTAGTAACAAAGAGTTTTAAAAGGGCAAGATAGGATGGACAATTCAAATTTTCGAACAACCTGATCATTCAATTGATTTTTGTAAGTAAATGAACACATGTTCAAATCTGAAATGAAAAAATTATGTCCCCAGTCCTTACAACTAAACACTCATGTCAGCCATCAATATTGGCAAACATACAGACAGAAAACATTAGGAGAAGGCTATAGTCCTTTAAGTAAATCTTACCATATAGTGTCATTTGAGTTCCGTATTGAAAATTCTATGCCGGTTAGGCGGTTAGTCCTCATTTCAACTGTTGTTAACCATGAGCAGCTTCCATTGGTTGCAGTTTGCGGCTAACGATTGTAGGCGACTAGCAACATGAAAAATGTACAATATGTCAGTTCTGAGAATCAGATAATGCACAGAGTGATGCATATAAGGACCAATGCTTAGTAATGTGATGTGACAAACTGTAACTTTATAAGGACAATTCTTTGGTATCATGCGTTGCTACTGAAGACTTTCGTTTCATTTTGATCCACAGATTGAAACCAAACCTCAGTATCTAAGGATATATGGAACCACCACAAAGTATACATTGATCTTACTGCTCAACTTTATTTGATAGGGTGGATGATCAGTCAAATAGTCCAACAAAACATTGATCGTTCTACTGAAAACATAATTAAACAAAAAATTAGTTTGGAATGACAAAACGTACATCTATAACAGGATGATGCTAGTATGGTGTTCTGTAACCCAATATTCGTGGCAACAATGTATGGCTCAACAATGTAGATGTATCATTATAATGATGACAAAATAACATAGCGATCAACACTATCCCATCAAAGATGGGCCACCTAACCCTCCATGAATGAACATCTTCTTTGGCAATTGCCAGTTCCCATCAGTCAGGGCACCGTTAATGGGGTGGGGGTCAAGTTAAGACATGATAAAGTTCAATGGCCGGGTCAGGCAACGAAATAATGAGCTAATTGCTAAATGCTAACTTATACAACAATGGTCCGAGTGCTCTGCTGAACATAAACAGAATTTTGACTCTAAAATGCCAAAAACAAATCCTTGTTGACAATGACCTGAGTGTTAGCGTAGTGTATCTTAACAACAGAACATTCTTTTGTAAACATAATAAAGATTCTATTCAAAATACAAGAAAAAAAGAATGTAATAGATCACATCCCATTACATAAGAACAAAGGTGATAGGTTCCCATCAGTCACCTAGGCAACCTCAGTAGGGAGGGGTCAAACTCACACAGCAAAGGATAGGAATTCCATTTAAAACATTAGAATACAGAAATAATCTGCTAGATGTTTAAAGAGATCAAATGGTACCGTTCAAGTCTGAGATGACAAGGCTACATCAGCCAAAGCCCAAAGGATACCTGTCTTACAATATTTCACGTGGCTGAGCATTCATTCCCAGATCTCATAATTATGTCATAAATGGCACACAAATATTTTCTGCGTGTGAAAGGCTAGGTAATCATTTAGGAACAGTAAAATAACAAACAAGAATTAGAAGTTTGAGAGAAAAAGGATATTTGTGTAAATGAGAAGTTCGTATATGTAATTCATGCTTAAATTCTGTTATTGGCAAAGCAACCCAAGGTTATATAGTTTACACAAAAAATACCGGGGGATTACAAATATTTACCTGTCAATAACACCACGGTATACATGAGAGTTACTTAGCTTGTCCAAAACTCCAAATTGATGTTCTGGAAACTGGGAATAGCTCCCTTCTCTCAGGAGAAATTAACTATGTTCTTGACCTGATAATGACAATGTATATGTCTCCTCAACAAAAACAGGTGGGTGAGCGTGGTGTCCAAATGTCCGGAGGGCAGAAGCAGAGGATCGCAATTGCAAGAGCAATCCTGAAGTCACCCAAGATCCTCCTCCTCGACGAGGCGACCAGTGCACTGGACACCGAGTCGGAGAGTGTTGTGCAGGAAGCACTTGACATGGCTACCATGGGCCGGACTACTATTGTCGTTGCTCATCGCCTCTCTACCATCCGTAATGCCGACATCATTTCTGTCATGCAGTCTGGCGAGGTCAAGGAGCTTGGCTCCCATGACGAGCTCATTTCCAAGGAGAATGGCATCTACTCATATCTTGTCCGGCTTCAGCAAACCAGGGATTCACATGAGGCTGATGTGGTAGCTAGCACAGACAGAATGTCTGCAGTGGGCCAAACTTGCAGCCACAGCACGAGCAGGAGGTTGTCTGCAGCCAGCAGGTCAAGCTCAGCCCGATCTTTTGGCAATGCAGAGCATGCTGATGACACCGAGAAGCTCAAACTGTCCGTGCCATCCTTTAGGAAGCTGCTCATGCTCAATGCACCAGAATGGAAGCAAGCATTGCTGGGGAGCTTCAGTGCAATCATGTTTGGAGGTATCCAACCTATGTATGCCTATGCCATGGGAAGTATGCTGTCCGTCTACTTCTTGACAGATCACACGGAGATCAAGGAGAAGACAAGGGCTTACGCGCTCATCTTCATTGCCCTTACAGTGCTTTCGTTCGTGATCAACATTGGCCAGCATTACAACTTGGGTGCCATGGGGGAATACCTCACTAAGAGGGTCCGGGAACAGATGCTTGCAAAGATCCTCACATTTGAGATTGGGTGGTTTGATCGTGATGAGAACTCAAGTGGTGCCATTTGCTCACAGCTTGCCAAGGATGCCAGCGTCGTAAGTGCCCATATAGAATTATGCATGTAAATTCCTAAAAGCAATTCTTAGCTGACTCGGCATACTGTTGTTATTGTTGCTGCAGGTGAGGTCTCTCGTAGGTGAACGGCTGGCTCTGCTGATCCAAACAATAGCTGCAGTGCTCATCGCTTTCACCATGGGTTTGATCATTGCTTGGCGGTTGGCCCTTGTCATGATTGCGGTGCAGCCACTCATCATCATCTGCTACTATGTCCGCCGTGTTTTGCTCAAGAGCATGTTGAAGAAATCAACGCAAGCACAAGCTGAAAGCAGTAAGCTGGCTGCTGAGGCTGTCTCCAATCTTCGTACCATTGCGGCTTTCTCATCCCAGGACCACATCCTGTGTCTCTTCAACCAAGCACAAGAAAAGCCACGCAAAGCGAGCATCCGGCAGTCATGGTTTGCAGGCCTCGGTCTCGGCACCTCCATGTGCCTCATGACATGCACATGGGCCCTAAGCTTCTGGTATGGCGGGCAGCTCATGGCAGAACATCACATTACTGCCAAGGCACTCTTCCGGACTTTCATGATTCTAGTAAGCACAGGGCGTGTGATCGCTGACGCAGGCAGCATGACAACAGACCTGGCTAAGGGCGCTGATGCAGTCACTTCAGTGTTTGCCATTCTCGACAGAGTAACACTTATCGACCCTGACAACCCTGAGAGCTACAAGCCAGAGAAGCTAGAAGGTGAGATAGACATCAGCGGAGTTGACTTTGCATACCCATCCAGGCCAGACGTGATCATCTTCAAAGGATTCTCATTGAGCATACAACAAGGCAAGTCCACGGCGCTGGTTGGACAAAGTGGTTCCGGCAAATCAACCATCATAGGGCTGATAGAACGGTTCTACGACCCACTTAAGGGGTCAGTGAATATTGATGGCAGGGATATCAAGGCATACAATCTCAGATCCCTCCGAATGCACATTGGGCTGGTCAGCCAAGAGCCACCACTGTTTGCAGGCACCATCCGGGAGAACATCATGTACGGCTTGCAAACCGCAACGGAGGCAGAAATTGAGAATGCAGCAAGGTCTGCCAATGCACATGACTTCATCAGCAGCCTCAAGGATGGCTATGGCACATGGTGCGGTGAGCGGGGTGTTCAGCTTTCAGGAGGACAGAAGCAGCGTGTCGCAATCGCCCGTGCCATTCTGAAGAATCCTGCCATACTGCTGCTGGACGAAGCGACAAGCGCACTGGACAGCCAATCGGAGAACGCAGTGCAAGAGGCGCTAGACAGGGTGATGGTTGGGAGGACGACCGTCGTGGTGGCGCACAGGCTCAGCACCATCCAGAACTGCGACACGATCGCTGTGCTGGAGAAAGGCGTTGTCGTGGAGAAGGGCACGCACGTGTCCCTCATGGCCAAGGGTCACACCGGGACATACTTTGCGTTGGTCAGCTTGCAGCAAGGTGGCAACCAGCACTGAGTTTTGCAATGGTAATTACAGGGCTGCAGTTGGAGCTCTTTGCAGGATCAGTGTAATGATGATGGTTTCTGAAGAAAAGCAAGAAACTGGATTGTATTAGTAGTACTTCGTGATGTTTTCCTTTCTTGATGACCGTAGAACAAATGACAAACTGCTCACTGAATAAAGAACTGAATTGTGTTCTTGGAGCTTTAATCATCCCTCTGAATGGCAAAATATTTCAACACAGTACTACTAATTTACCAGCCAATGCTCAATAGCTTCCTGCTTCTAAAAAATTGCATGGAGTACAAGTGGTTCCTTTTTTTCTTTCTTTCTTTTTCTTTGTTTTTTGAAATCGAGTTCAAGTGGTTCTGGTCTTGAAAGACGAAATGATAGGGCGGAAATGACCTGAGAGGAGAAAACGTGGCGCTGGGGTTGTGACGGCGATTTTGGCGGTGGCCGCCGAAGAGGCTCGGCGAAGGGAGGGGCGGGGTGGGAGGGTGCGCGCGGGCGGTCGGGGTTGCGGTCTTGCGGACTTGTGATACTCGATGGACGGGCGTCCTTTGTGGAGGAGAAAGCGTGCCTCCGCACCAGCGCGCGCCGGCGTCTGGCACCGCCTCCTGCACCCGCCGCCGGGCGAGGAATCTCGGCGACGAGGCCGGCGACGGCGTGATTGATACAAGACCGAAGTATTTGTAACACGAATATCATCAGAGCGGTCCATACCCAGCCCGCAAGTACAAACGCAAAATCCATATGCTCCACAATCCAGGCCCAGCCCAAATTCTGTAAAGAGGCCGAGAGGGAGAGGCCCATCACGAAGATTGGAAAGGGGCGTGCACCAAGCCCGCCAGTTGGCGTATTTTCCCTCGGTGCGGGCCTACTTTCCCCGCGGCGCCCACGACCACTGGGCTCAGGGCCCCGGGCCGCACCACGCCCATAAGCGGCCGACCGCCTGCCCGTGCGTAACGAGGCCTGTCCAGGCCCATCCGTCCGAGCTCGCGGCACAGTAAAATTTCGGCTTTCCAGGTTGTCCGCTTCCCGTCACGGCTTTGCCACCGACCGCTCCGAGGAATCGGCCCGGGCGCACTCCACTGCCGCAACGTCCCAACGGGAAGAATCTCGCCACGAGGCCCGTACCCACCAGCGAAACGTGCTTGGTTCTCTGCCCACAGTGGCGGAGCCACCGCCCAGGCACACCGGTGAAAACACGGTGAAACTTCTCTACAATCGGTATCATTGAAGATTATATTATCTTAGATAAACTCTCGTCGTAATTTGATTTGCTAGGCTCCACAAAATTTCTTAGCTTCGTCACTGTCTAACACTCGTCGCCCCAGCAACATCACGCCACCAACCACGCAACCACTACACCAACTGGCGACGGTGCCCGCTTCAAAAAGTTTAAACATATGTCTTCAGCTGTTGACTTTTGGTTGAGAGTGTACCGTAACGGTTATTAGTCTTTTCTGAGTTGTTTAATTTAAAAAAGGAAAAGATTGAAAAAACCATTATATCGTTATGGACAATACAAAAGAATAAAAATAAAAAAAGTCAAAATAAACTAAAAATAGAACACGACAAGTTCTAAATGGCTTGTAATTTAAATAAAACCAAAAGTAAGAAAACAGAAGTTAAAACCGTTTAAAACATAGTCTTAACCTCGTTACTGCCCTTATCCAGAACCTAACTGTGAGGTGTCGTCGAAGCCGGAGAAGGAGACGCCGCTGGAGCCCAAGAGCACACAAAGCTCAATGAACATCTCAAGGCTTGAAACTCGGCTGATTTCTTCGAAGAAAACAACTGACTGTTGTTTAGCGAAATCAATTACTTATTTGTACAAGTATACTCATCATTGTTGTACACTTTCAAAGTTAACAAAGGAGCTTGGCCTTGCTCTTCTGGGCTACTACACAGCTATACCAGTTCACCTTTTTTTTTTGCAGCTAGTAGACTGCAGACGGCCTGTATTTGTTATTACAGATTAAAATTTTCTATCATATAAATCAGGAAGTGTCGCAGTCGCAGTAGCGTCTCTACCAAAGTCCACACGTTCAGGAATGAAGTACCGTGCGTCGATATGTTAGCACCAGCGTGCACGGTAGGGGATATGAGAGGTGGCGGTTAGGGTTTCGACTCGTGTGTTTTTAGGATGCTTCCCTCAGCCCCGCGCCTCTCCTTATATAGCCTCCAATCGGATCCATATCCGGTACGAGTAGAGATCGAATCCTACTCGGAAACTATCATCCGACTTCTTATCGTTCCAACTCATTAAGTGTGTGTGACCCTGTAGGTTCATGTGTATTTGGCCATAGGCTGAAAACTCCTTTTCGGCCCATAAGTCAGTAGCGGTCCCTAGCAGGACATAACGACTCCCAAACACACATAAATATCATATCGGACGAACCTATATAGTGTTTATATATCGATCCCTTTACCTCATGATAGCAGATCGAATTCAAGACGAGAAACGTGCCATCCTATGATAGCTCAATCCTTCACTTAAATCTGTAGTGGATTACTCAGTTGTGATTGACTCCTTAACCACATTCGGTATAGCCATGCACTTTCTTAACTCAACCACACCGAGGGGTCTAGAGATATCTCTCCTGTTATATAGGAGGGGTAAATTCCATCTTGATCGCTCATATTCCTCCGTATATTTTATAGCAAACCCGAAAGCTATCTTTATTACCACTCAGTTACGAAGTAGTGTTTGGTAACCCCTAGACAAACTATTACACATGCAGGAAATAATGATGACCTCAGGTCTAAGGATCCTACATGCATTATGTATGAGACCAACTGATGACACTTAAAAATATAACAATTCTTGCAGTGTCTCACGATGAGTCAATTTAATATCATGTTCTCTAACATGTGTCCACATTATTGATTTGATATCTCATATCCATGATCCGTAAAACATGATCATCAATTAATATATCTGTTGATCTATAAATTATAATCGTCCCAAATAATGATATAAAATCAGAGATAATTTAGAATAACATCAAAACATGAATAAAGAGTTTCACGAACAAGTCACTTACTTGTTGATCAATACGAAAGATATTTATTCAAAGGACAAAATAATATTTTATTTAAACATTCATAAACATAAAAACGATATAATCATATTCATGATTGCCTCTAGAACATATGGCTAACACTTGTTTCGATCAGAGCCTGGCCTCGTGGGCAAAAGAGATGATGCTACTATTTCCTTTGCTCTGAAACCAAACAAATCCATCTAAGGAGGCTAACTATTCTTACATTTCATGTATCCCAAACAACTCATACCGAAATACAGAACAATAAACTTTTCTTTCAAACAAAACGCAAGGGAGTACAGAACAAAAAAAAGGGTAACTTTACATCGTAAAACTTGCTCTGCAACTTTTGTTGGCTTACAACACGACGTCATAAACCTGCAATAGCAACACCAAGCTGCACGCATGAGCTCAAAACTCTACAACACTCGTTTACAACCTACAATGCCGGGTGTCACGACTCACGAGCAACCAACTCATAATTTACACGCCATAATACACGTACAAGTGTACAACGCTCACATGCCACCCGCACACGCAAAAAAGCCGCCTCCTTTCGCAAGGATCAGATTGCACAACCGCAAAAAAAACTGCAACCAAATCGAAGCATGTGTGAATAGCAACCACCTGGAATGGATATCTGTCTTCACGAGAAACCAATTGTTTTCCCGAGCAGCCACAAGAACAGCGTCCACTCGAGCATGAATATCGTGTGGAGGTACGACCGATCCAACGTGAACCCGAACACGGTGATGCCGGCTCTGTTGTTCTCCAGGTAGGTCACTGCACGATTGTTTTTATCAGCCAAGGAGTTTGAATGAGCTTTGTATCAAGAACAGCTCAAGGAAACTGGATGAACGGTAAGGAAGAGATGGTAACTGTGGATGATTTACCTAACGCCTGTCTCTTCTGGAAGGAGATCACGTGTGAATTCGGCAGCATGATCTTTGTGTTCTCCAGCAGGTCCTCGTCCCCGGTCTCTATGCTGGATTCGGACTCGTTGTCGCTCTCAGGGTCCTCTTCGAGCATGGAGTTCTGGTTGGATCCGGGTTCTGTTTCTTCGTCCGGGACTGGCTCGATTGTGCAGCAGGCGTGCCATTTGGTGGTCTGGCCTGCGAGGGCCTGTGCCTGGTGAGTGATCTTGGCGGCGCTGCTCAGGATTATGATGAGCCCGGACATGAGCACAACTGAACATAGCTGCAAAATTTGGACATGAAGAAACATTAGAACCAGGGTGTGGAAATGTTGCTGAGTCCGCATGGGTGACAGAATGTACAATTTGTATGAAAATTCGAGGACCAGGAATAGTGCATTCTAGTATTCTTTGACCCTTTTTTAGTTCAAAATGCCGCAAGTTAAGGCATTTGTTACCACATATCTTTATTTTGAGCTCAATTGTGATTCTTCTCAATAGCATCTATGGTTTTTTTCAAGAACACGCACAAGCTTTTGCAGTACAAGATCTGAAACTGCAGGAGGTTGGCAATCCCTTCTGTTTGTGATGTCAATAAGGTAATATCATTGATTCATTGACATTTGCTCTTTTTCATTAACATTACTTGTACCTTTGCAAAGATGGCGTGCCACTTAGCATTTAGAAACTAAGGAATAGATGAACAAGAGGACATTTTGCCCTTTTTAGACCCAGGGACGGATCGATTGTCAGCTGAGTAAATCACATCAAACCTTATTAGCTTTGCTGTTTCTCGCACCATATTACTACTACCTAATTATAGGCCTCAACCCAATCATTAAGAAATTTCCTCTACTTTAAAGGCAAATGGAGTCTGCCCAGCGACCACGGTGTACCTATGCAGGCAACGCAATCCCGTCAAATTCAGCATTCACAGTTTCAAACTATTGTTTTCCCCATTTGCGTAAACCCAATTCTTGATTCCCTCGTATAGGCAAGCTATCCATCAACTAATCAATTCTATGCTGTTCCAATTGCGCTTAATTTAACAAACCACGTCAAAAATTATTGGGTTCCGTCTAAATTAAGATAGGGGATGCCATTTCCAATTGTGCCTAATTGAACACACGCACCCCACATCAATAATTGACCAAGAACTGGAGCAATTAAGCAATCGAGGCTCACCGCGAGCTCGCCGGTGTTGAGGAGGTCGTCGACGGAGTCGCGGCGCGTGGTGAGGAGCACGGCGGCGAACTGGCTGGCGGTGCCGATGAGCAGCGCGGCGACGATGAACCTGCGGAAGCGGTGGCTGATGACCTTGAGCTGCTTGCGGATGTCGAGGTGCTCCCGGAGCACGCGCTCCACCCCGGTCCTCCCCTCCTCGACCTCGACGAGCAGCGAGCCAGCAAAGTCCTCGAGCCTGAGCCCCTGGAGGTGGCAGATGAGGCGGAAGAGGACGCAGGTGAGGAGGTAGATGGCGCTGCGGTACATCCACGAGGCCATCTCGAGGGAAGACGCGAGGGCGTCGCTGAGGACGTCGTTGGCGAAGAAGGGGACGCGGTCGGCGGAGGTGGCGTACCACCAGGCCTTGTAGGCCGCCTCGGCGGCGAAGCAGGGCGCAACGAGGGAGGCGAGGAGGCGGAAGGAGAAGGAGAGGCGCGCGGTGTAGTTAAGCCTGACGCGGTCGCTCTTGGTGCGGAGCTTGTCGAGGTAGAGCAGGCGGCGGAGGCCGACGCGGCGGAAGCTGGAGGAGAGGCAGAGGAAGCCCGCGGCGGAGGCGGCCGAGAGCGAGAGCTGGACGACGGCGGAGAAGGGCCGCAACGAGGCGCGGAAGGCGAGGAGGAAGTGCGCGGCGGCCGGGACGACCACGGCGAGGAGGACGAAGAGTAGCCAGGACAGCGCGGCGCGGCTGGGGCCCGAGTGGTCCATGCCCACCCACCGCAGGCACGACCGGAACCATTGCAGCTCGTCGTCCGCCCGCGACGCGCACCGCTGCATCATCGCCGCAGCCCGACCCCCGCCGCCGCCCTTCAGCGCCGCCGGCAGCAGCGGCTCCGCCGCCCCCACCGACGATCCGCTCGACCGCCGCCCCATCGAATCAACCAATTAATCTTGTTGCTTCGAGCGCGCTCTGCCTCCCTCTGCTTCTCCTCCCCTGGGCGTGGCGTTCCTTGGTTGGTGGTGGTGGAGTCCAAGTGGAATCCGCGGGAGGGAAGAGGGAGGGTATATAAAGGTGGTGGAAATTGGGATTGCGTGGGCTTGGGATCTTGATATCTCGCGCGGTGGGATCGTGTCGCATGTAGGTGCGCGCGGCGGCAATAGAAGTGGGAGAAATTTTCATCATTTGCTCTATAGTTCATATTAATTGATTATTTATCTTATCTTTCAATTTTAGTTGATCATTTGCTCTCCTTACATTTTCGACCATTTTCTATTTTAGTAAAAGTAATTTACTATGTGAAATGAAAGCGCCTCGCTTTGATTCAATGAAGCTCTGCGGATTGCTCTCCGGAGACCGCCGCCTTGATGCGCTCAACGTGCGCTGATGAGGTCATCGGCTTCATTTGCTTTCCACATCCTTTTATTCTACCTCTCAAGCACAACTTTGGAGATTTCACCGCGATTAAACCCTAGAACAAAAGATTAATTTAGTTTATGTACGTAACACTTCATATAACAGTCAAGATTAAGACCACCATATTGTCATTAACATGTTAAACAAAGGTGCATAATGCAAAATGCGGGACCATTACTGACATTCGCATCTTTTCAAACCGTAACAATGGTCATACCACATAGCATCTGTGCTAAAAATCGCAGAATAGAGGCAGGAGAAAGTGATGGGAATTGAGCGGTGAAGACCAAACTCCGCCTTGCAAGTCTGCAATGCGATAGCACGGCGAGGGTTGAAGATTGAGTGCGAGCACTTGAAGCCGACGACCTCATCGCGTGCGATCGAGCGCATCAAGGTGGCGGTCTCCGTGAGAGCAATCGCGATAGCTTCATTGAATCAAAGCGAGGCGCTTTGGTCATTTCACATAGTAAATTACTTTTGCCAAAATAGAAAATGGCCTGGAAATGCAAAGAGGGCAAATGATCAACTGGAAATTGAAAGATGGGGCAAATAATCAATTAATATGAACTATGGGGCAAATGAGCTGTTTGCAAATAAATGTGGGGCAAATCATCAAATTTCTCTAGAAGTGGTGGAGTTGTAGGCTTCCATTCCATGGGTGGAAGAGGGGAGGGGAGGAACGGGGTTTATGGGGCAAACAAATGTCAATTTTGATTAGCTTTCATGGCACGAAAATGACAGATTAAGCTGTAAACGGGCTGAGGTGTCTGTAGTTTCATTCTTTCATCCGACGTATCTCTACTACTTAAAAAAAGAAACTGATGATAATAATATTTTATCTGCCATTCCACCACCCTCTTTTTGATTGCTAACAAGTGGGACCTGGCCTCCTTCACAAATTGCGAGTCTCTAGTTCCAACAGTTGAGAAAAATTATGACATGCAATTTCGCCTCCTCCTCGATCCTTCCTTCGTTCCCTCGCCCCTAAACAACGGCGAATTCCTTAGCCTTGCCTGTGCCCTCACCAAAACAACCTCCTCGTCCTCGACGCACAGCTGTAGACGTTAGAGCAGTGCCAACCGCTAGCATCACAACCGTTAGTATTCGTGGTCGTCTACATGACCTCACCACTCCGCCTCCCTGCTCGCGCCTCCGTGCACCCTGCCGAAATAAAATGATTGCTTCTTCATTGGTTGTAGTGGAGTCGATTACGCACCCATTCTCCTCTCGTGGAGCACATCTTGTGGAGATCGTGTCGAGGGTGGCGAAGGTGACTCGTGTACCTCGAGCACGGGGAGCCCCATGGCACCCATGGCAATCCCTGAGGCGACGACCAGCGACCTTGGCCTCCATCCTACATGTGCACCTCCTCCCGTCAAAGGTATGGTGCCACCACCCCAACCTCTTCTCGTTAGCCTCATCCTCCTCAGCCCATCCTCATCCATGTCTTGTCTTCTTTACCCCCACGCGGTGATTTGCTAGCTAGCCAAGTGCCTTTTTTTGTCCCTAGATCTGTTTTTTCTTAGGTACCTAGATCTGTTTTTGTCTACAGAATTGTGATCCAATTGATGAATGCATTATTAGATGCATCGTATGCAAACATGGGAATAGAGTTGTCTAGCTTGTGGTTATGAATATATTGCTACTTCATGCTATGTTTCCTATGAATCGATAAAGATGTCAGATGTTAGATGCATCTGTTGCTACTTAATGCTATGTTTTTGTAAATGCCTCATTAATGGAAAAAATGCAGATGGATAGTGCTTTTGTTATGTAGCTGCAAATGAGATGGTTGTATGTTGTAACATTGATCCCATGTTCTTGACACTGAATGATGGAGCTAGAATTGAGATGTTGGGCAAGGCTTGATAATTTATCGAGGAAGCCTTGGCCGAGAAAAATCACTCTTTTGTAAGTTTGCTTGTGTATTGGCGAAGATAGCAATGATCAGTTCTCCTTTCATTTTATGTTGGTAGGAATAATGGTAGCTAGGTTTGGCAAGTGAAGTGTATCTGGTGCATAAGTGAAGTGTATCATAAGTTTATAACTTAATTACTTTAGATTGATGTTAACAATATAATAATTTTTTTGCCAAATTTTCTTTTTGACTGTGGCAGATGTCATACGCGTGCATATGAAAGAGAAAATAAATCTAGATACGTCAAAGGCACAATCTTAGTAATAAATTAGTTCACTTAGCAATCATGAATACCAATATCATAGCTATAGTGTAGAAAACCTTGTGGATAACGATGGAGAAATTTGTTGACTATAAACTTGGCAAAAGCAATTGGTATGCATTTTACTTGCTTTTGTGTTCATAACTTGCACCTTACATGATGCCTTACAACCATCAACCATGTGTATGTAGTGGACAAGTTATACTGATTCTTTTATCTGACTATAATTACCTTTGTTTTGATTCTCTCAATCTTTAAACTAACAAATTTCATGGCACATTTATGTAAGAGCCTTTGATTCCCTTCTTTTTTTCTATTTGACCTTATATACTGCTACTATAAGTTAGCATAACACTGCACATTACATTATCCTAAAGTGCTTTACAATAGATGATTTATTATTCATCATCAACATTTAGATCTGAAATACTATTCCATTGGTTTCGTATCTAGATTTCTTGGTGTTTGGAAGGAAATACTTAAGCGATGACATGCTATAGGATTTTTTCTATTGTAATGACATGTTAATTGGAATTTTTTCTGTTGTAACGACATGTTAATTGGAATTTTTTTCCTGTTGTAGCGACATGTTAACTGGTTTTTTTCTGGTTGTAATGATATGTTAACTAGATTTTTTTCTGTTATATGCTTGCAGTGTGGTTGGAGACATATTGGGGTTTTGTTTCGTAGGTAGCTTGTACTCCATGCACCTCGATTATGCCTCTTTAGTGGGCCGAGGGGCACCCAATGCAGTCAAGTAGATCATGGGCAAGTGCAGTCGGCCAAGAGGCGAGCATGGCACAGGTGCAACATGCTAAGAATGGGCACAACTGGCCGAGCTCTAGCACGGCCGACAAATGGGCTTGCATTATGATTCGGCTTGTCTCCATGTCTCTCCCTATATGTGTGTGCTTGTGATGTTTGTATTCAGTTGAATTAATAGTCGATAGGCTAAACATTGGAAAAATTATGCTTGACCCTTCCAATTTGGATCGAATAATACAATACCTAACATGCATTAACTAATTAACTTGTGGTTGGGTTGTGATTGGATCAAGTGCATGTGACATGGATCTAAGCGTTTGTGAAATACGCAGGAGGCAAGCAAACAGCTGGTGCCTGGAAGCGGCCATAAGCTCAGTGATATGCTTACGGGGGCCTTAGGCTACTGCGCTCATGGTGGCCACGGTTGGCAGCGAGCGTACAGGTTGCTTGTTGAAATGTCTATAGGCATCTAATCTGACGGAGTAGTAAGATTGAATGAATTTACAAATTTTAATTGACAAAAAGAAGACTTTAGATGATACTTAGATTTTTATTTGCTGATTTCTTTCTACCTCAGTGGAGCTTAACAAGGCATGGTGGTGGAGCCAAAGGAGTGGTGTAGACCGAGCATGGTGGTGAAGACGTTGGAGACACACCTTGGTCGGGCGTTGCGGCGGAGCCGATAGCTTGGACAGTCCAAGTCCAAGGAGGATGGATCAATGTATTGGGTAATATGGTTTATTATCCATAACAATACAGGTAATGTGATTCCTTTTATCCATAGCAACACATGAGCGGAAGCACGATGTGTCGTACCGACCGGAGCGGAGCTTGGCCAAGTGCAACGGTAGAGCCGAGGGCGTAGAGCAAACTAAGCTCGATGATGACTCAACATGCAAGGATAATACGATTTTTATCTATTGCAAAGCATGGACATTTAACTAGTTGGGTAGAAATATAGTGATTTTAGATTAATAGATGCGTCATGCGTGAATTTGAATTTTTTAGTTAACTAGCACCGTAGATCATATCTACTCGGTTCATCGATACATATGTGATGGACAATAAAGAAATTATATATGAAAAATACAGGGTTGCGTATCACATGAAAGAATTCAAATATTAGAATTTTGAGCTTATGCCTTATGGCCTTCTCTGAACAAATAAACGGAGCGGCTTCTCCGCTACCATTTCAAAGTATCTTATAAGCTTATCAACATTCGGTTCATTCACATAAGCACTCACGGTAGGACCAAAAGCCATCAACCATATCCATAAGACATCAGCCGCAATCGAAAAAATTGCACCCTATGTCTTTCTTTTTTATTTCTCCTTTTTTCTTGTCGAGTGCTACTTTTTTCTCTTTCGTATGTATGGCTTTTACTCATTTTTTTTTTGCACGGCCATGTCCCTGTTTTCCTCTTATACGTGGCATTTAATACGGGCCATCTATGATTATTTTTATTTATTAGATTCATCTAGAATCTATAATGGACAGCCTTGTCTTTTAATATTCTTTGTTTCATTTTAGTCATCTAATGGTAATCGTTTACTGACGATAGTAAGGTTCCATTGAATCGAGAGACGTGTGCTTTCTCTTTTTTTCTGGATTTCTAGCATATTTCTCTTTTTTTAAACTCTAAAAGGCCTATCATCGACTTTTAGTATATAAAACAAATAGGTTTCAAATTTATTTACAAATCAAATATATAATTATCCTTTAATTTTTATTTTGAATTTACAAGCTTTTATATCATATTTGCCATGGATTTCTTTTCAGTTTTAGGTAGAATTTAGTATAAAACTAATTTTTCAATTATTATTCTAAATTAAATTTTTTATGGTTAACTTTCAAATTCATATGTAAATTGAAATGCTAATTTTATTTTATTTTTATTTCAAATTTTAGTAAATTTGGATTTTACTTGAAATGAACTCCTCCTTTTAATTTGCTAATTTTTGTTTAATTATTATTGTAAATTTTAGTTATTTATGAATGTTACTTGAGAAGTCATATGAAAATCAAATTGCTAATTTTCCTTATTCTTAACTCTTAATTTCTTTACTTGGATTGTACTTGATATGGATTCTTTCTTTTTATTCTGAACCGTTATAACTCAGGTCTGCTAGATTAATGAGTAGATCTTTCTCTAAATGTATAATTAATATAGATATAGATTGATTCTTATATCTCTAAGTTAACCATCAAATTTAAGTATTTAAAATTAGAACCCACCAAATCAAGGGCTAGAGTTTTATCTTTTTGTGAAAATTTCTAGCATATTTCTTTTATTTAAGAGTTCTAATGGTAGTTGTTTACGAACCATAATAAGGGCCCACTGAATCGAGGGACATACATTTTTTTTATAATTTCTAGCATACTTATCTTTTCTCTTAGCAACTCTAAAAGCCATGTCATCAACTTTTAGTATATAAAATAGATAGTTTGAAATTCATTTACAAATCAAATATCTAATCTTATTTTAATTTTTATCTCAAATTTGCATGCTTTTAGATTATACTTGTCGTGCATTTCTTTTTAGTTTTATGATGGAATTTGTATAAAAACCAATTTATATTTTTCTAATGATTATTCTAAATTTAGTTTTTTTATCAAGTTGTTTATTTTATTTTGTTTATTTTGATTTTTAGTTAATTTTGATTGTACTTGATATGAACTCTTTTTTTAATTTGTTAATTTTTGTTTAATTATTATTGCAAATTTTAGTTATTTATGGATGTAATTTGGAAGTTGTATGGAAATCAAATTGCTTTATTTTCAATTTTGAATTTCTCTTAATTTAGATTGTGCTTGACATGGACTTTCTTTCAATCTGAGATGTTATAACTCAGATCCGCCAGATTAATGGTTAGTTATTTCTTTAAGTGTATAATTAGTATAAATATAAATAGATTCTTATATTTCTAAGTCTACTATCAAATCTAAGCTTTAAGATTAGGTTCCATCAAATTAAGGACCAGATATTTTGCTTTTTTGTGAAAATTTTAGCATATTTCTCTTTCAATTAATAACTACTACAACAACAATAGATCTTGATTTTGATTTTTCACTAGTGCAAACTATAGATAATCCATCTAATTCCCAGTTTCTCTGCTGCAGCCTCGCAAGGTCCCTGTCATTTTCATCGCAGAACCTGGGGGAGAGGCAGCAACCGCTTTCGAACTTGGCATGCATCTCCGGGCATCTACCACAAATAGAGGTGGGAAATTGATATAAATTATTTGTATTATCTGGTTACCGTATTCCATAGGATACGAATACGGTATATATTTTTTCATCCAACTAACAATGTCTCTCCTATTCACATTCGTATTCAAATTCATATAAAAAATATGGATACGAATATGGTATGAAATTTTACCATCCGAAATGTTATTTTATCTGGACTACTTGTATTTGACGAAGCAATATACATATTTTATTGCAATACGACTAATTAGTTGGATAAATTTTTTAATTCAATGTTAATTCGTGTATCTTTAGGTGATGTAAATGAATTAGAATGATTAAGCGTGATTGTACGAGGATAAAATATCATTAATATCTTCATACTACCTAAGCTTTGAGGATATCCGAATCCGACCAAATTGAGTAAATATTCTATTCAAATTCGTATTTGTTATAATATTCGATTCATACTTGTATTAGAGAATATTTGAATTCGTATTCATTTAGAAAATACGAATATGAATGTGGTAGGGGCACTATTCGATTCGTATTCGATCCGTTTCCACCCCTCACTACCAATAATAACACCACCTTAATTAAGCTCTTAACAGAGAGCAGCACACAAGAATTCGCTCTCTCATCTAGGAATTATTGTGGCCAGGGGTTAAAGAGTCATAGCTATTACCTAGCTCGCCCGCTTGATCAATGGCATCCCGAACAAGGTGGGGGTGGGGTGGGGGGGCAAAAGATTGCACATAGCTTTTCGCTCTGCGTTGCTCTTAGACATCATCGTGGCATTGGCATTGCCCAGCGCCCCGATGTCCTATTCATTGGTCCTACCACGGAAAGGGAGTAAGGCACACCGCCCATTGCATATGTATGCCCCTTGGCCAGTATAAATATAGGTAGATTCTTATATCTCCAAGTCAAACATCAAATTTAAGCCTTTAAAATTAGAACCCACCAAATTAAAGGCTAGAGTTTTGCTTTTTGTGGAAATTTCTAGCATACTTCTTTATTTAAGGCATCTAATAGTGGTCGTTACTAACCATAATAAGGGTCCACCAAATCGAGGGATGGATGCTTTTTAGAATTTCAAGCATATTTATCTTTTCTCTTAGCAACTCTAAAAGAAATGTCTTCAACTTTTATTATATAAAATAGATATTTTAAAGTTTTTTATAAATCAAATATCTAATCATCTTTTAATTTTTATTCTGAATTTACAAGCTTTTAGATTGTACTTGCGTGGATTTCTTTTTAGTTTTATGCTAGAATTCTTATAAAAGATATTTTATATTTTCTTTAATTATTATTCGGAATTTAGTTTTTTTGCTCATATGAAAATCAAAATGCTAATTTTATTATATTTACTTTGAATTTTAGTTAATTTGGATTGTACTTGACATGAACTCTTTCTTTTAATTTTCTAACTTTTGTTTAATTATTGTTGCAAATTCTAGCTATTTATGGATGTAATTTGGAAATCGTATGGAAATCAAATTGCTATTTTTTATTTTTTATTTTGGATTTCTCTTAATTTCGATTGTGCTTGACATAGACTTTTTTTAATATGAGCCATTATAACTCGTATCCCCTAGATTGATGGCTAGATCTTTTTTAAGTGTATAATTAGTATATATATAAATAAGTTCTTATATTTCTATGTCTACTATTAAATCTAAGTCTTTAAAATTAGGTCCCACCAAATTGAGGACCAGTTATTTTGCTTTTTTATGAGAATTTTTAGTATATTTCTCTTTTTTATTAGCAACTCTAAATAGTCAGTCACCAAATAATAATAATAATAATAATAATAATAATATAATAATAATAATAATAATAATAATAATAGATCCTGATTTTGATTTTCACTGGTGCAAACTATAGATAATCCATCGAATTCCCAGCTTCTCTGCTGCAGCCTTGCTAGCTCCCCGTCATTATCGTCGCAGAACCTGGGGCAGAGGCAGCAGCCGCTTTCGAACCCGGCCTGCATCTCCGGGCTTCTGCCACCAATAACACCACCACCTTAATTAAGCTCCTAACAGAGAGCAGCACACAAGAGTTCGCTCTCTCCTCTAGGAATTATTGTGGCCAGGGGGTAAAGAGCCGTAGCTATTACCTAGCTCGGCCGCTTGATCGACGGCATCCCGGACAGGGCGGAGGGCAAGAGATCGCACACAGCTTTTCGCTCCGCGTCGCTCTCGGACGTCGTCGTGGCAATGGCGACGGCATTGCCCGGCGCAGACCTCTGAAAAAATTCCCAAGTAAAATGGAGCCTGTCTGCGTTTTGCATGCGGACCTCTGAAAAGGTGAAAACGAAGCTGATCTCTTGTTGCTCTGCATGGTCGAATGAACGTGTGTTGATTTATGGATGTTCCAAAGGACTTGTGCGCAAAGAGGCGTGATGATAAGCTATGCCGGGATTTTACGATCAGGACTCTGGGAGAGTGTCCTTGGTGATAAGCCAATCCAATCGTTCATGTGATCCAGCCTGCCTCTCATCTGCTCCATTCTTGATTCACACGCAGATCTAGCTCGGTTTTCGTAGCACTAATCAGGTAATCAGAAAGCGACCCAGATTAAAAACAAAGCAAAAAAAAAAAAAGCTGGTCGCGAACTGCAGGTACAAGGTTCTGGATCCGGCGCGACGTGTCGTCGCAAACCGCGGTTGATACAGGTAGACAGCGCATACATAGCGATAGTAGAAGGCGCTTCTTTGATTCCGGAGGGGACAAAAGCCGGTAGTGCTCCGCAGGGTTCAGAAACCCGGTCGGCAACCGCCAGTTTTACCGTTGGGAATCGGTAACAAAAAACCGATCGAGTTTAAATTTTGATTTTTGAATTTTGACTGATTTTTTTGTTTTTTCGGTTACCAGCCGGTTTTTGGTTACCAGATGATTTTATGGTTAACGGTTTCAAAACAGTCCAAAATTCAAATTTTAATCTTCAAAGTTTAACCATTTTTTGGCTAGTTTTTGGTTATCGGTCGGTTACCGTTACCGACCGCCGGACGAGTTTTTTTTCCTGATTCTGATATGTGTATCCTTGGTGATCAGTCACACATTGTCAACAAGTAAAGAATTGGCAAGGCCTTTTCGTTTCCATTGTGTTGCTTTGATTGATAAAGCATGAAAGCCAAGTCACCACATTGTGTTGCTTTGATTGATAAAGCATGAAAGCCAAGTCACCACAGTGTGTGTGTTTTCTTTTGGTCACCTATCAGGCCTGTTGTTGGATCGGATGGCAATAGAGGAAAGGTGAATGGTGTCAACTTAATTTTTTCCTAGGTAAACCAACTTATAGTTAAGGGCACAACAAGAAGCATCAAGATTAACTATTGAAACTAACTGATTAACATAGAGGTAAAAGGAAGCATTTTAAAGGTATAAATATGCACAAAACACAATAAAGTAGTGAAAAGTGAAGTTACAGAGGAATGCATGACATTAAACAATAAAGCTAGCTACAAAGGTGCATTTAGCATGGATGTATATATAAGATTCTGAAATTCAATATAAGTTTCTGAAAGTCAATGTATCTCTGCTTACAAATGCAAGAGAATTCAACATTTACATTGCATATACCCTAAAAGGACTGGACTTACAAGTGTGAAGGGAACATTACAAAATCTACAACATTGAACTAAACAAAAGTTGTCCTGATTATATGCATCATAATGATGTCAATCTTCCAATAAAAATGAAACATTGGGTTGTTACACAACAGCAAATTCTCTTCCTCTCTCAGTCAATGCAAGAATTTTTTACCCTTTTTCACGCCAGTAAACCAGATTGCAGCACAATCAAAACCCTGGAACAGTTTTAACCTTTACGGATGGAGGCCACGGAACAATTTTAACATTTACAAATGGACATAAAAATTTGGAGCTGATTTCAGCATAAGTAAACATATAAATTTTCCAGTAATCAATGAGTGATTCGATTTTGGATAGACTTAATTATTTCTATTATACAATAAACGTTCTATAAGTAGAAGAGAAACAAGTAACACTCCTGATCTTTAGCTCACACAAGACACACTCAGGTGAAGCAACACTTGCATATTTAGATCTAGCTCGACATAGATCAGGAATTCCATCTTTACCCTCAAGTCCTACAAAACATAATTTGATGATAAGCTGATAGAGTTGTTGGTTAAATATCAATGATATATCAAACATTTAAGGTTAAGGTTACATGCAATACTCTATTCTTGTGCTCTATAGAAATCATGACAAAGAGCTGCAAACCTTTAGTATGTGAGGAAGAATATGTGTGCTACTCGAATGCCATTTTTGGCTAGTTTTCCGTTACCGGTTGGTTACCGTTACCGACCGCGGACGAGTTTTTTCCGATTCTGAGATGTGTATCCTTGGTGATCAGTCACACATTGTCAACAAGTAAAGAATTGGCAAGGCCTTTTCGTTTCCATTGTGTTGCTTCGATTGATAAAGCATGAAAGCCAAGTCACCACAGGTGTGTGTGTTTTCTTTTGGTCACCTATCAGGCCTGTTGTTGGATCGGATGGCAATAGAGAAAGGGTGAATGTTGTCAACTTAATTTTTTCCTAGGTACTAGCGAAATACCCGTGTGTTGCTACGGATTAAAAAAAAGAATATATTTGTATGCATGTTTCAACAAATTTTACCACCCATTAGTTTTAGAACATGTAGTATGATAAAATTTTAAAATCCGTAACAACACATAAACATTCAGCTAGTCTTTCTAAATAACTATCGTATGATATTGCATAAAGACGAGTTGGATCAACAAATTAACCAACTGATCCCTCAAGCTTCAGGTTCATAAGTGCATCCACCTCCTACGCAAACTCAAGAGGAAGGTGATCGAAAACAGCTTTGCAGAATCCACCTATCATCATTGCAACAGCCTTTTCATGATCTATGCCTCTTTGCTGGAAATAAAATAGCTGGTCCTCTCCAGTTTGGGATGTGCTTGCCTCATGCTCAACGCGGCCAGAAGTGCAACCCACCTGTTATCATGCAGGTTAGATCAAAATGATGATGTAAATGTTTTCTGCTACACTATTGAAATGAGGGCATTGAATCGGTAAAAAAATCTCGTAAAAGCACAACACCTGGTGCCTAAAAAAACACTGGCGTGCAAGGAATAGAGTGAACAAAAAAGAACTATCTCTAAGATTTTTTTTAACATGCAGAACTCATTTTAAGATGTAAATACAAGATCGGAGTCACACTGCTACGATATGAGTTCTGAACCCAATATAAATGTACATGTAGTTTATGCAAGTGTTTGTATATGTTAGCATAAGGATGCAGCACACGCACGGAAAAAAATGCATTTTTGCGCTCATGTGTTCCTGGAGATAAAGAGGACCATCCAGGCATATAACCAACTTATAGTTAAGGGCACAACAAGAAGCATCAAGATTAACTATTGAAACTAACTGATTAACATAGAGGTAAAAGGAAGCATTTTAAAGGTATAAATATGCACAAAACACAATAAAGTAGTGAAAAGTGAAGTTACAGAGGAATGCATGACATTAAACAATAAAGCTAGCTACAAAGGTGCATTTAGCATGGATGTATATATAAGATTCTGAAATTCAATATAAGTTTCTGAAAGTCAATGTATCTCTGCTTACAAATGCAAGAGAATTCAACATTTACATTGCATATACCCTAAAAGGACTGGACTTACAAGTGTGAAGGGGAACATTACAAAATCTACAACATTGAACTAAACAAAAGTTGTCCTGATTATATGCATCATAATGATGTCAATCTTCCAATAAAAAAATGAAACATTGGGTTGTTACACAACAGCAAATTCTCTTCCTCTCTCAGTCAATGCAAGAATTTTTTTACCCTTTTTCACGCCAGTAAACCAGATTGCAGCACAATCAAAACCCTGGAACAGTTTTAACCTTTACGGATGGAGGCCACGGAACAATTTTAACATTTACAAATGGACATAAAAAATTTGGAGCTGATTTCAGCATAAGTAAACATATAAATTTTCCAGTAATCAATGAGTGATTCGATTTTGGATAGACTTAATTATTTCTATTATACAATAAACGTTCTATAAGTAGAAGAGAAACAAGTAACACTCTGATCTTTAGCTCACACAAGACACACTCAGGTGAAGCAACACTTGCATATTTAGATCTAGCTCCACGACATAGATCAGAATTCCATCTTTACCCTCAAGTCCTACAAAACATAATTTGATGATAAGCTGATAGAGTTGTTGGTTAAATATCAATGATATATCAAACATTTAAGGTTAAGGTTACATGCAATACTCTATTCTTGTGCTCTATAGAAATCATGACAAAGAGCTGCAAACCTTTAGTATGTGAGGAAGAATATGTGTGCTACTCGAATGATCATTTAACCACTGTAGTTAAGCCTACTTTGAGTTAATCGAGCATAGTGGATATTTCAAAATCTATGTATCCCATAATCTGCGTTGTTTGAAGATGTTTAAACCATTTTTTACACATGTTCTGACTTTTCTTTTGCACATATAGCCTTTCTTGTTGGCTTTGTAATTACCAAATATGCTACATAATTACGAACATATAACTAAGAGCTTGACTTATCATTAACCAGAAACTCTATTAAATTAACCCTATGTAGGTCTGAGGGCCAAAAACATATTCACTGGACTCATATAATGAGACCTATAAACAAAGCAACCGAGGTGGTAATTTGTTAGGTAATACAAATGCAATAGAATCTAGTGGTAATTCAGTTTTGTCATCCCCTTTCCTGGAAGTACCGAATCTGTGAAAGGTTTAGTCATCGACTAACCTTGTGTTGTCTCCGCTCAAGCCTCAATGTCCGTGGGTGACGGGTAGGTAGGATGTGCGGGTGACGGGGTCGGTGGGATGTGCGATCGAGTGTCGCCGTCGCCGAGCACCACCGCCAAAGCCATGCGTGAGGCAAGAACACGGCACCGCTACCTCTACCGCCATCGATGACGATCGTATCTAGGCGCGGATGCGCTGAGGAAGCGGAGGATGGCGTATCAGTGGCGGCAGCTCCGCTTAGGCCACGCAGCACGCATGTGTATGCGAGTCAAGGAGCGGAGGAGCGGGGAGGAGGAGGCGAGGGGCGGAACGGAGGAGGGGGAGGAGGAGGCGGCGGCGCGGGGTGGGAGGAGGAGGCGGTGGCGCGGTGGGAGGGAGGAGGAGGGCGGCGCGGGGGAGGAGGAGGCGGCGGCGGGAGGAGGAGGCGGGAGATGCGGAGAACGGGAGACGGGAGACGGGGAGAAGATTCGGCAGGGGTGGGCAGGAGGAGGAGGCGACGGCGCAGGTGGGAGGGAGGGAGGAGGCGGCGGCGGCAAAGAGGAGGAGGCGGGAGACGCGGGAATGGGGAGACGGGAGGTGGGAGAAGAACTGCGCGCGGGGGCGAACGTGGGGAGAGAAGGTGGGAGGACGAGCCCACACGTCAGGCGCTAGAGGTTCTGTGAGGGATTGGAGAGGACTGACGGACCGCCACCAACTCCAATTTTAAGTAGTAGAGATTTAAGATTCTATTTTCACACAATTACAAAGTTGCAGAAAATAGAGTTTTCATTCAAAAACTCAAGATAAATGACTCAAGAACACAAAACCTTGAAACAACCACTTCCCGACGGTCTAACCGGCGTAGAAATGGCGGTCTGACCGCTAATACAGTAAAATCAGGCAAATAAATAGTGTTTTCACCGATTTTAAAAACTAAAATCGAGAGAACTTTTGATCCGTAGATCCAAATGATATGGAATTTTGCAGAGATCTTATTTAGGGTATTGTAAATCAATTCCAATAAACGATCATGAAAATGATGGCCAAAGTTGACACCTTTGTTAGTTTGTTGGAATGTTGCACCAAAACCAAGTCAAAACCAAAATTGGTGAAAACAACTTGCTCGTGGGTGAATGATGATCAAGATGTGTCTAGATGTATTCTTATATGTCACAATAAGTTAGAACACCAAAGAAATCAAATTAAAAACACTCGGATCAAGAAATCGCTCAAGGAGGCCAAAATCAAGCAAAACCATGTTACCTCAAGAACTTTTTAGATCATGCCTAGATGGATGAGATCTTGTCTTCAAGAGACATATCCACCTCTTATATGTCTTTGGCACCAGAAAAACTCAAGAGAAGGGAAATCCAAACAAGAAAGCTGAGAAAATCAAATGCACATGAGGAGATTCGTTGCACAACTCACTTAGGCAAAGTTTAGATGTCAATTTTACTTGGAGAGGAATATTTTTACAGCCAATCCCTCAGGATAGTAGAGCTCTAAGTCTAGAACACATACACACAAGACTCTAACTTAAGGAACTCTAATCTCACATGGGAGAGAGGAAGAGCTAGCCACCATAAAGACTTAGTCAAAATCCTCAAGCTCTAGCCCTTGCTTCTTCTCCCCTTATATAGCCTCACAACTTGAATTAAAACCTAATGGATCCACCCATTAGGCCAAACCGAGATAACCCATTAACCCCACCAAACACCGGATTTTACTCTCTAACGCACGCTTCTCAAAGCGGCTTACAACCATCAACCTATTAGTGAATCAACACTTGATCTGCTAGTGAATCAACACTTGATCTGCTTTACATTTTCAGCACATACAAGACCTAAACCATTTATACCAACATCGTGGTTTCACATACCACCACTTTTTCGGTATTAGACAATTTACCAAAATACCCCTCTACCATTTTCCATGAAGCTTCCCGCTTTCTTTTCCACAAAGCATCGCCCAAGTTTCGCCATATTCCACGTGACCCCAATGACTTGCCGCCAAGTCTTTCACGCGTCTGGATCCCACCAAACCGTCCTCGCTTACAAATGATCCAAGTCACTTAGCGTACTATATGCTTCTTCTCTCGCATGACGGTATCCGGCTTCCTTGACCGAATAGGATCTCGGCTCCTCCCTGGAGTCTAGTCCCGGTCCACCTTGCCGTTGCTCGTCATGATCACCACCGGTAGCTCCTATTCCTGTTCCTCATCGTCCGGGTTACAACCACTCCACAAACCTCGGTCATTTTCATCTTCTCCATGACCGTTCTGGACCTCAGCACCACCCTGCAAAAAGCTAGAATCATGGAGTCTAGATTAAGGGGGATAATGTAAGTACTAATCTAGACTTATGTAAGTACTAATCTAGATTTATTCTTTTATTTAGCATCATACGGTAGGTATTGTGTACCACCAAGTCTCTGTAATAAGTCACAAGTGGCTGCAGCTGCGTCTACAGTAGTTGTGCCGTAAGACTCGGACCATGAAGGTGGAGGTATGCACTGAATCGTGGCCTAATTCCAAGTAGTGGAATTAGGATCAAAATAGTTAGATGGTTTACTATTTACTGTTTGTTTATCGTATGGTTAAGGGATCGACAAAAATCAGAAATAGAGCAGTTCTCTGAATTCTCTAAAGACTCTGTTTGTATTCTATTTTCTTCTCCCCTTTTTGCCGTTCATACTGTTCATCATCCGAAACCTACAGACAAGACCAGAGAGAACAACCGAGTGAAACTAAACCGAGTGACACTGAAGAAAATAGAGTAGAACAGAGCAGTGACTCTGCAGAATACCAACAGGTGGTACATGCAGTGCCAAGGAAGTGCCCTGGGGTGAGGCCGCGGGAGCGGGGGAAGTTCGCGACGGAGATCCAGAAGCCGGTGGAGAAGTCACGGTTGTGGTTGTGGACGTTCAACACGCGGAGGCAGCTACGTGGGCCTATGACACGACGGCGAGGACGATACAGGGAGTCAGGGCCAAGCCCAACTTCTCCCAGCCTTCGTCGCTGGCGCCGACATCAGCGGCGGCTGTGCTCATTCACTTCACATCTTTCCACTGCATGCACGCACGCCGTGCACCAGCTACACGCCGCGCGGGTGCCGGTGGCACAAGCGGACACGGACGTGCACCCGCACCCACTGCAACTGCACTCGCACCAGCGCCGGTGCCGGCACCTGAGGCATTTCCCTTCCAGGGCATGCCCGCGCCTGCTCAGTTCTCCTTCAGGCCAGCATTTGCACCCAAGCCGGTGCCTGCCTACCCATTCCAGCACTCAGCCGCACCCTTTTCCTTACAATGCGCAGCTGCACTGGCGCTTGCCGACGGTGAGCCGACAGCCGACACGCCCGTGGCGAGGGAACCCTACCCGAGGCTGAGCCACAGTTGAGCCGACGAAGCGGAGAGGAAGCAGCGGAGCTGAGCATGGGGAATCGGGAGAGGGACCACCGGAGGCGAGCCACAGGCCAGCAGCGGGCCAGGCTGGCACGCCCGAGGCGCCCCCACGGCAGCGGCGTCAGCATCGTGTGGGTTGGAGAGAGAGAGAGAGTTGAATGTGTGTGGATGGGGTTTGTGTGGGTGGTGGCCGGATGGGGAGGGGCGCGCGCGCGCGCGTGTTTGGTGTTCGGGTGTCTTGTGTGAGTGGGGTGTGTGGTGTTTTGTGGTGTGTGGTGTTTTGTGCGTATGTAGCGTGGTGTGCATACGAGCCAGTGATGCTCACGTAAATTAGATGACCATTTCAATAGAACTAATCCATCGGGAGGAAATAATAGCAGAGGTAAGGGCAAAATTAATTAGTGGCATAAAATTAAATCTGTATGAGATAATAACTAGGAGGATAAAGGGTGTCCTAGTCAGGAAAGAGAGGAAAATGTAAGACCCTTTACATATTGTTATAACATAAGGACAAACAAACTTTTACTCGGAAAGAGAGCCGTACTCAAGTGTCAACCATATTCTTATTTTAGCATAAGACGGAAGAAAAGTGCTATCCATTTTTGACGGATATCCTGTTATTATTTCTCTCCACAATGGGTAAGTAGTATAATTAGTGGAGGAACCCATGAATGATAGAGAGTATGAAAGTGGGGGATCCAAGGCGCCTATATTAGCGCTGGTAGAGTGTTGGATGAAGGGATAACTTGCCCAATCAATATCTATTTGAGATCCGTAGGTGTAGGGTGAGGGCGAGAAACCGTCCCGAGTCACCGACTAAGAATAGTTGGGTGGAGATTTAATAACGTAACATGGAAAAACATTAAGTACTCTGGACTTGATACCTTATCAAAGAAAATACGGGATACCTAGTTTCAAGAGAGCTCAGAGTAGCCATGGGTATAGTGGCACAAGCCTGCACAATGTAAAATAAAATAATGAATTCATGCATGTCTCTTAGATTGGAGGCTATAGAAACACTAGGGCCTTTTTCTCACCAAGTGACTAGTAGCATTTTCAATAATTAAAATTTGCAACTCCACTTAATTTGAGAAACTAGTTTCTAAAGAGAAGAGATGAATTAGAAAATGTGATAATGAGAAAGAGATGAGTCATACAGTGCATTTCCTTGCTATTATTGCTTGTTGAGTATAACATTACGCACCCTTGTTATTACTTTCCTTTGTTGGATCCTAGTCCAACCGGGAGTACCTCGAGTGGGACACGGGATATACATGTGTCGATGAGGCCCCGTGGGATGAGGGCGATTGTACTGAGGATCAGGGCAAGGTGGACACCCTATACAACAACTGGGATGAATAGGTGGCCAGTGGCGCGGATCATCAAGAAATAGGATATTTGATTTTCCATATCTTCTTTGTATTTAAGACCATAGCCCTACATGGCTAACTGTTGTATTAAAGCATAATATTTAATTATAGTTCAGCTACGCAACTCTGGTAAGACTTATTATTCCCTAATTCATTAGGATTAGAGAATAGTAATTTGTTGTCCGATGTCATGTTCCGAGGATAATGACATGGGGGTCACAGATCAACTATGATCGACTATGCTTAGGTAGGTAGGAAGGTTTGAGATGCTTCTTTCCCTTTCTTCTCTATCTCTCTCTCTATGTGTGTGTGTATGCATGTATGGATGTATATGTATGGGAACATATCAAGTGCTAATGGTCATTTCAATGATAAGGTGCTAATAGCGATGAGGAGCGTTGGATCTGCCTCGGATGGCCTAGATCCTTGCTGGCGGGATGCATCCAATCACTTAAGCCTTTTATCACAAAACCCTCCGTGTGGCTTTTGTTCTTTCCATATTACTCCCTCCGACCCAGCTCCTCTCCCCACACGGCAGTCATGCAGCCTCAATGGTAGGGTTAGGCAAAACCGCCGCTCACCCCCGTCACCACGTGCAACCTGCTCTACACCACCGCCTTTGACCTGGCTCCTCCCGGATCGCGTCGCCGCCTCCCTCCACCATTGGACCGGAGCTACCCCCCTCCACCACTGGAGCGGTACCGTCTTTGACCCACAACACTGCCTCCAACCTTGCATCGCCTTCCCCTCCACCACCCTGGACTTGACTTGCATGCATGCATGCATCAGGAGAGAGAAAAGAATAAATGCACTTGACTTGTGATTTTTTTATCTTGTTTATAAGCTAAAAATAAAATAACCTTTTCACCCAAAGTCCGGTCTATGATCAGTTTGCACCATTGTATTCAAAATTACAAGCTTAACAAAACAAGATTTATATTGAATATGTTTCGACACTGCAAAATTACTGTCAATAGCAAATAGCTCGTATGGATATATAAACTTATTATCGCGTGTGAGTTAAGTTACTATCAAATACATGTAGAGTTACTATCGGCTTTATAGATATGATAATAACTTTAGCGCACGTGAGAACTGTAAATAACTTTATGAATTATAAATGATAGCTTTATAAATTATAGATGATAACTTTATGTGCAGACGATAGTAACTTTTCCTATAATTAACAAAAACTAATAGCCGTCTATGGGGTAGGATGGTGAGCCATTGGCTGATTGGGTCGATCAGAGAGCGCACTTATTCTATGCGTAGCCAATGAATAGTTTGTGTGTGTATGGTAGCACTATTCGGTACCTACGCACACGGTATGCATGGGTCACTAACCGCACACACAAATTGATGATAACCAGCTCGCTAGAAAGCTACTGACGTTTCTGAATGAAGTTATTATCGGTTCTCAATGAAGTTATTGCCAAACCTTCACAGTGTCGAAAAGTTACTGATGTTTTTGAATGAAGTTACCATTGGTTCGAATGAAGTTATTGCCAAACCTTCACAGTACCGAAAAGTTATTAATGCTTCTGAATTAAGTTGCCATTAGTAGCGAGTGAAGTTACTGTCGAACATTTACAGTACACACCGGTGGTAACTTTACTCACAACATATCGTAACTTTTCTCACAACGGGTAGTAACTTGACTTGCATGCATGCGAGGGGAGAGAGGAGAATAAATGCACTTGACTTATGATTTTTTTATCTCGTTTACAAGCTAAAACTACAATAACTCTTTCACCAAAAATCCAATTTGCGATCTCGTTTCACCATTGTGTTTGAAATTACGAGCTTAATAAAACAAGATCCATGTAAAGTTACTATTGTGTATAAGTGAAGTTACTGCCAGTTTTATAGTGACTAGTAATGTGCCCGTACGTTGCAACGGAGTACCAAATGAGGGTGATATATATTATCAAACGTGATCCCAAACTAAACATTGAACATCAATTTTATCTTTTGAAAAACATGTATCAAGCAAAGCACATATGTACAAACTCATAAATAAATTAAATTAGAAATAGATGTTCACGTTTAGTAGCCAACATTGTTTCTTGTGCAACATGATCAAAAATAAAATACATAAGACATCTAGAATGTAAGGACATCTTTGTATACAATATTCTTGGTAAATGCACCAGTAGAATTAAAGCTACCATCCTTTCCTGGTGTAGCAAGTATTCTGATATTGCTCCTAGCAGTAGCTCGTGAGAGAGCAACATATAGTTGTCCATATGAGAAAACCAAATCGGGAGGTAGACACCTACATTCGGGATTGTTCGCCCCTGTGCCTTATTGATGGTCATTGCAAAGCTTAGCTTGAAAGGAAATTGCTTCCTCTTGAACTTAAATGGGAACATTTCATCATCGGACGGGCACAAAGGTATGCGAGGAAAAAACCTCTTTCCAGCATGTTGCCCCAACACAATTTCATCATCTATTGTATTCCTTTGGAAGGGCCGGACTGCCAACCTCGTCCCATTACACAACCCATTAGCTGGATCTAGGTTCCTTAGCAAAATCACAGGCAATTGACCTTCATCTTGAGGACATGTGAAGGCAATCCATTAGGTGTGAGAGAATTCAAAATTTCAGAGGGGTAGTAGTTGTTAGGGTCATCTTCCGCACGATCAAAATTGTGATAGACCATCTCCTCCCTAGAAAGCGTTCGATCAACTTCATATTTATAGTATCAACATACTCATTTCGTGTAGATAGAATAGCTCGAGAAGTAATGTAGCTCGGATCGAGATGTTTGCCGCCAACATTGGGAAGACACTGTCTATAAGGTCATCAATGTTAGAGTCCACACCGGTGTGTGCCACACATATCTCATCTGGAAGTTGCACATAGTCATCTTCAACAGATTCCTCAGTGCCACTCCCAACACGTAGTAAGTAGTCAGAAAACCATGGATCAGATTGAGCCCTCATGTTACGAACAAGCTTTAGTTGCTACATGCAATCCCATAGGTAAGACTTACGCAATGTTGTGTCCGTTATCTGCCCTCTTGTCCCCTTCCTTACCACAAGAAGCACCTATCTGAAGTCTCCCCCAAACACGACCGTCTTTCCCCAAATGGTAGATCTGATTGCTCTAGTATGTCCCTCATACTCTTGTCGAGTGCCTCGACAGCCTGCCTCTTTGTCATGGATGCTTCAGCCCATATTATAAGAGATGGCCTTTGAAGAAGCTTGGCTATCCCACTTTGCTTGGTAAAGGTACAGACCCCACCTTCTTGAATACTCAACTGTATTTTGAATCTTGAGTGTGCAATCATGCCTCTAAGCATGATGGAGGTAGTAACACCTGATGTTGTAGTTGCCACAACTATCTTCCCTTCACCACGGATTTTTGCCAGCAATGCTTTGTATAAGAATGTCTTTCCAGTGTCCCGGTCCATCGACGAAGAATACACCTCCATCACCGCTATGAATTGAGTCCAATATGGTGTTGTAAGCACTCTTCTGCTCAATATTTAGACACGATGAGAATGAGACGTGCTCCTAGTCTACATGAATTGATGTCTCCTCAACAATCTCTCTAGCCTCTCCACCAAAGGTGTTGTATGACTCATCGATATCAGGAAGAGGGAACGGTGTTATGTTCTTCCCCATCGATTGAAGCATATTCCTAATCTCTAATAACACCATTTGCTCAATTGCATTAGGGCACCTCTAGGGTCATTAGAAGTCATCAGACATTGCTTCTAGGTGTTTGTTCCAAAGCCCACAGACATCGTTGGGTTCGCATAAAACCAGTATAGTAGCAAATAGCCTCCGAAGAGATGATGGCATCTGGAATACCCCGTCCTTGGCTAGGCACTCATCGATGGTATTATCGGCCTCAATAAGGCCTCTTTTTTCGACAGCTTCATGGAAGGTCAAGTAGACAACACTGTCTACTATTCTTAGGTCTTCAAAGGAGGTAGCACCAGCCACATGGTTTAGAAGCACCCTTAGGAAGTACCTTTCTCCATCAAACGGATGTGCAGAAACGATTCTCCCAACCTGTGTGCATTGTTCTCTCCTTTTCCATTCCTTTTTACCAGGCTGCCAAACCACAAACTCGGGAAATTCCTATACAATTTGTCTCGAGCCCAAGGGAAATCACAGTTTGCCTTAAAATAGGCGGTCAACATGGTTTGGGAGGCGCCTTGCCGAGCAAGAACTCGATGAAGGTCCTCATTCTCTCTAAATGACATGAGATGCATGTTTGGGAGATGAAGTTGTAGTTGTAGCACGGATGGAGAGATCCCACTTAGATCAAAGCTGAAGATCCTCCAAAGCGCTTTTGGTGGGGTAACCCATCTAGCTTCCTTGTACTCCCTTACCTCATTAATTCCATTACTACTACTCGTGTCGTTGATAGAAATAGATACTCGATCATGCCCCTAGTGTATGTATTTGAAGAGGTATTTAATAGCCTTAATACTTGAGCAAACCTCAATATTTATGTGGCAATTATACCTTCGTAAAAGATAAGGATTATACGACACCACCCACCTATTGTCCAACATCTGACCTCGACATTTGCACTGTGGCCATCATCCCTTCTCCTATAGACAAGGTATGAGTCCTTTCCCTAGAGAGTTGTTGCAGAAAACTGACACGGTAGTGATTCTTGCAGTTACCATCCTGCATGCATACATTTTAGGGTTCAAAGCTCCACACGGGCCGTGCATCATATGCTTCACAACAATCTCATAAAGTTCTTGATACTTATCTTTGTTTGGGCGCTCCACTGAGATGACACAATCATACTACTCTGACACGTCAACTTATACCCCGACTCCATGATAAGTAGGAAGCGTGCATGCGGTACACCCCTTTTTTGGATAAACTCCTATGTTATATTAGTATATATATAACTGTAAGTAACTTCATGCATTACGGATGATAACTTAATGTAAATTCGATAGTAACTTTACCATAATTAACAAACATTAGTAACTAAGCATGGGGTGGGATGGTGGAACGGTTGGCTGGTTAAGTCAGTTAGGGGGGCGTGTTTATTTTACACCTGTGCGCTGGTTAGTGTTATATCACCCCGCACCATCTTGCTGCTCTTACCGTTACCATCAGCTCTCCTCCTTTTATTAGAAGGTTGTCAAATTTAAGCTCCTCCCTCCCCTGCCTTGGAGCCTGCCAATCTGCCATTGCCCCTTTCTCTGTCTCTCCTCTCTACAGGGGAAGGGGAGAGAGGGGAGAGAGTGCTAGGGCTTGTTGTCTTCCGGTCGATTCCTCTTCAGGCGTGCATGGCCGTGCGTGCTTCATTCTTGTCTGGTTTGCGTTGATGCATAACCTTGTTCTTGATTTGCTTACTTTTCGCTTTTGATTTGGTATTTCTCACATAGATTATTGTTTTACCTATTTGCTCTGCATGTAGGATGTAACCGATCAAATAGGAGTATATATCTTGAGATTTGATCATGGCGCACCCTTACCTTATAATCATTTCTAGGCATATGATAGCTTCTCAACCCAATCTGTAGAATGAAAAGGTCGGCAACAGAGTGGTATTAGGATCATGTCGAAGGCTAGGAGGGCTCGATCCATGTGTAGATCCATTTCGCCTAAAGGAAGGTAGTAGAAAAGCTTACAGATTATTTTTAGTGTTTTGAGAAAATACCGTGATTTCTTAAAAAAATATACTATCGAGATGTTTGGATACAATCCTTACTTCATTTTAAAAAGCATTGTTTTCTCGATACCATGGTATTTTTTGGAGTTTTACAAAATCTTCTCTGGACCTATTTTTTTCTAAGATGGAGCTCTCTCTCGCTACATTTCTAGCTGACAGTGCTTCTCTATTTTTTATTTATGTATTCCTATTAGCGAATGCATTTGACGTCATTGATTCACGTACCATCAGTGCCTATTGGCTGGTGGCCGCTGAATGCACACGCCCGGGCTGCAGGCACTTGCCAAATTGCTCATGGCCGCCGTGGATTACACATGATCACACTTATCTCTACTGCTTAAAAAAGAGAACCAGAGATAATGATTCATCTACCTCTTAGGACATATACAGTGCAAAATACTTATACATGAATACTTAAAGAGAGATAATATAGCCACATTATCAAGCACCATATAAAATTACTTTCTCTAATGCAAGCATATCTTCAATAGATGCTTAGATGTTATATTATCTTTTAATTAGATATAGTTATACACATAAACACATGCTAAACACCGATGCTTATTTAAGCATCGATACTTCAAAATATAAGCATCGGTGCTTCAAAATAACACCCCATAGTTTGTGTTAAAACTGTGGTATATGAATACTGTAGTATTTTATAGACGATGTATACAAAAATGTGGTTTTGAATATTGTAGTGTATAAATGTTGGACTATCCAAACATGCCCTTATCGTCGTTGAGATGAGAAGGAGGGGAGATGCGTTAAAAAAGAATCACTTCTCTAGTTCTCTTTGAAGATTTGTCCACGTTCCAGGCAACCCATGAGAACGAGTCTACTCTTGACAACACGAATCTTTTGATTGAAGACAACAAAAAAGCTTTTTTTTTTGCTCATTCTTTACCCTTTCAATCGCTTTCAGAAAACATACGAGCACACGGTTCTGTTTTCTACTCGGAGACATTTGCCAATCGCAATCCTATACCATTGCAGAGTTGACCCCAATTACTATATCCATCAGCTCTTAGCTGTTGCACGCGACGGCGGAGGAACGACGAAGTAAACAAGATCAATCGCAGAGAGACACGAGATTTAACGTGGAAAACCCTCCCAATGCGAGAGGGAAAAAACCACGGGCGCCAGCCAGCAACAAACTTCACTATATCTGGGTGCGGTTACAAACGTCGGGGATTTACAACTCTAATCTCTTATCCCAACCGGCGGCTTACAGGGAATATATATAGCAAGGAAAACCTAATTCGACTAGAAATATCCGCTCCGGCCCTAAGCCTCCGGCGACGGGCCTCCGCTACGCTTCGTCCAGAAGCTGGCCTAATTGATATATAGAATTTGGATCACAAATCAACATTAGCTGGGATCGCTAAGGCTAGACAAATAAACCTGAAATTTCTCTTCTGTTGGAGCCGTTTTACTTTCTTTAGGCTTAGAATATTATTTTACTATTTCTGCATATCTTCATTGCTCCCTCCTCCGTTTCTAAACAGGAGACATTTTCAAACGCGTTCGGTCAGACTTTGAAATTTTTGATCAGATACATAAAATGCTTTGAATTTATCACGTAGAAATGATATTAGCATATTTATCGTCAAAAGCCGTATCAAATAAACAAGAACGGATGCAGTATCGATTTGATTAATGCCATATGCACAGAGTGCTTCACATCAACAAGTTACAAGAATAGTTCTTCTGCCATTTGCACCTGAAATTCTTCCTCAAATTTCCACAAAGGCATAAGTTCGTCCGCATGCAGAAACGCCCCGGCGTGCCCAAGTTCGGCACCTGGGACAGCGACAATGTCGGGTACACGGTCTACTTCGACAAAGTGCGCGAGAACAAGGGCGCCACCGCGCCGCCACTCCACCGTCCGTACAACTCCAACGACCCTGAGGACAACCCAGGAATGAGCGCCCCTCCGTCGAGGCCGGCGACCTCCAGCGGCCATGGAGACCCGCAGAGGCGGGCGCCGAACGGGCAACACCGGCGAACCGGGAGCAACAGCAGCGCGGCGTCCGACCCGGGCGGCAGGGGCGCCGAGCAGAGCAAGTTCGCGCCGCCGCCGCAGTACCACCCGCGGCCACGCCCCCACCAGGGCCACCACCACCACCCCCCGGCCGGGCACGGCCGCGATGGCCACCGGGCGCCGCAGGCGCCGAGGCACCGGCAGGTGGCCCCGCGGGCGCGGTCCGCCTCGCCGCAGAACAACGCGCCGGTGAGTGGCTAGCTAACTACTTGTAATTTTCCAAGCTTCCGTGTGTGCTGCATGAATCCATGCATGCAAGTTTGTGACTCGCGTGAGTTGGTCGTGTTGCGCGGCAGAATCGCCAGAGGCCGTCGGTCGTGCCCAAGTTCGGCGTGTGGGACGAGCAGAACGCTGCGGCCGCGCAGGGGTTCACGGTGCAGTTCGAGAACGTGAAGCGGCACCGGGAGGTGGCCAGGGCCGGGGTGCCCGAGGTGCCGCGCGTGCCGTCGCCGGAGAGCGGCGCGGCGGCGAGGCGCTCTCGGGACACCTCCTTCCTACAAAAGGTACAGTGATCACTGTGTCAGCACTTGGCTCCGGCTACGCACGAATCTTCTCATGATTTTCGCTTTCTGAGCTGAAATTTGGTACCTTTTCTTTGTGTGTACGTACGCAGATGTTTGGATGCTTCCTCCCGACGGCCAGAGACTACTGAGAACGATGTATCCGAATGCGACCTTGATGTTAGTCATGTTATCATGTACATTGGGCAGGGGCTGTATCGAACCCTGATCAAGAGGATTGTTTTATGGGGCTAGTGTATTAATTCTTCTCACTCTTCTCTTTTCCATTGAATTGCTTGCTGACCGAAGAAAAGAAAGAAAAAAAAAGAACTATGGTGTATTGGCATGCACACATGTTATGTCCATATTGTTCTGTAGATTCCACTTTTGGCTTTTGCGCGGATGCATTTCACTTTCCTCAGAGAAACACACTGTTGGCATGGTAACGAATTTATCATCCATTTGATCTGCAAATGCCTAGGACATCGCTCCCAGACAAGAGTCACGTACTAAAGAGCACAAGGGCTAAATACAGGTAAATAATTAGAGGATGGTAGAAACTTTGCAAGAATCTCACAAAAACTCTATAGAAAATCCTCGCGTTCCAGGTAGAGATCAACAACGTGGTAGGAATGTAGGATAGATGGCCTGGGGGGCGGGGGGGTTGGTCTGCTGAGGTCTACCTAGAATGCAGACGGTGATATCCGAATGCAGAGTAAAATAAGTCCACTTTTGAGAAGCCACCGCAATACCAAGGAAGCCTGAATCCTACTCGGCGGGCCAGGCCACCAAGGCAGATTACCTGGGCCGCAGCCAATTCCCACCGAAAACTCCCCTACCGAGCCGGACCGTGCCGCCGAGAAAACGTTCGCGCCGCCGCCCTCCGAAACTCGGACGCGACTCCTTCACCTGCCCCTCCGCGCGAGGAAAAACACCTGGACAGCTAAGGGTGTTTTTTTCGGTTGATGCTTATGGCTATCTGTTTATACCTTTTGATTATTCGTAAAAGACAGTATGAAAAAAGAAATAGTCACATAAAATTTTGTCCGATATAGCTGAATTCGGTACAGTGTCTACTACAATCGACTTGTAAACCTTATCTTTCTCTCAAATCTGTGATTGACGAGTATCAAAGACGGTTGGTATATAGAACCGTCTGTAATAGTCCTTTATAGATGGTTTATACGACAAAACCGTCTGTGATGGTTCATTCTACACCTAAAATCTTTTCTGTTTTTTAGCTAGCCTCAAGAAATGATGTTACATATGCCCTTTGAAAACAAGCAAATGAAATACAGTGGCAAACACAACACACATTCCATTTCCATTAAGATCAGAATCCACCATTACCGTATAACAAGATAACAAACACAACTCTTTAACACGACAAGAGTATACAAGAAGCAGAGATTCTAGCAGATAGTAGAAGCTGGATGCAGCGGATGGCGGTAGCTCACGGCGGTAGTCGGTGTCGTTAATAAACAGCTGGATACAGCGGATGGCGGTAGCACCACTTTTTGTGGCACGACGATGAGACTGCACAAGACACTTTTATGACAATTACAACAAGAGTGTGTTGTGCAGTCTACCGTGGTGCCACAACGGAGACGCTAGCTCACGGCAGTAGTCGGCGTCGTCGAGGAACAAGCAAATACAGAGGCAAGCACAACAACACATTCAATTATAGGATAACAAGCTAACGAACCCTTCGTGGCACGACAGTGAGACTGAACAAGACACACTTATGGCACTTACGGTAAGAGTGTATTGTCCAACCTACCGTGGTACCACAACGGAGGCGCTAGCTCACAGCAGAGGGGAGGATGCAGGAAGCTAGCTAGTGGATGAACTCACGCGTGACTACCAGTGGAAAGGTAGATGGAGAGTTATTAATAAGGACCGAAAGCGGGGGGAGGCGGTGCCGCTATTCGATGTGGAGAGAATGGACGGTTGAGATCGAACTCCTGGAGTATACGCCACGGATCGGTGATATGTCATTATCAGAGACGGTTTGTTATATGAACCGTCTGTGATAATGAATATTAGAGATGGTTTATTATACGAACCGTCTGTAATAATGCACATATCAGAGACGATTTGGTATACGAACCGTCTGTGATAACCCTTTAATATGCGCACCCTAATCTAGCTCTTCTACACTGTGAGATCCTCTCCCTCATATTCTTCACCAGATTTTTCAATAATGACATCTAATATTCTTTTGATCTCCTTCCTCTCATCTAGCCATCATGAGTTGTTCGGCCGCAACCTTTCACATGCGGCCAGCAATTTACGTCTGGAGCAGCTCCTCCGCTCACGCACTGCTCTCCTTCCTCGACTCGCTTCCATCCGTCAGCTGGACCTCATCATCCGCCGTCGACGGAGATGTTTCGTTGCCGCTCAGGAAAGGGAAACCGTCATCAGCCTCATTCTTCTCTGCAATGTGCACAAAGCGGAGGAAGCCCTTGCAGCAGTGGAGAAACACATGGATAACCTTGCCGATCAAGCAGAATCGGCCGATTTTGAGGAAGCTTATCATAGCATCCTCTTTGAGATTATGTGACATGCTAATGATTTCCCAGGCTAGAGGAGGAAGTGGAGAGGGCAAGGACAATCTTCACGTCATTCGAGAACTTAGCGGCTGATCCTCCAACTCCAAAAGTTAAAGAAGAAGCATATGAAGCCTAGAAGACTAGGATCTGGGAATCTCTTTTTTTAAGACTTTTGTAATAAATTTGCTTTGAATTTGACTCTCGTCTCAATAGCTTCTTTAGTTCATTATCAGAGATGATTTGTTATTCGAACCGTCTGTGATGTTTCAATGATCACAGACGGTTCGTTTTAAGAACGGTCTGTGAAAGTATCATAGACGGTTACTAGAACAAACTGTCTGTGATAGTTTAAGCACAGACGGTTCCATATGAACTATTTGTGATATGGCATCTAGTATTAGGTTTTTTGTAGTAGTGTGAAAAGCTTATTTTGAGACCCACACAATGAATATAATGCTAGCCCTAGATATTATATATGTGTGTGCACTATCATTCAAAACAATGTCTCGGCTGTAATGTAGGATTTTCTGCTAGTTCTTTGGTCTATATCTTAGAAAGGCTATATAAGCCCTTATACATGTCACTTTGAGGGCTGACCATGATTGATATTTTTTTTAGATTGCTAGTTGCATCTAAGGTGTTTCACGCTTGTTCTTTCAAGTCTTTGGCACAACCAAGATCTTGAGTGTAATCGGACATTTCTTCTTCCAAATTCTGTTTTTCCACTTAGAATTAAGAGATCGATATACCCCCACTTAGTGATCGGTGGAGTGTGCGTGTGATTGAGTGAATTAAAGAATTGGAGGGTCGTTGCGTCTGACAACGGGTGAGCAACTATGATTCGTACTGTCTCATGCAAATTATTTTTTATTCTACGTAAAAAAAAGATGGGTCACTCTATATATCACTGTTTCTGTTTTTATCATTAAAATCAGCACGGCCGACCACGGTGGGTCTTCTGCAGGGTCACCGTCACCGTCTCTCTCTAGTCGGCACAAGTGACTTGACTGACAATGCGAAAGGGTGCCACGCCTGGTGAACTGCAAATTCAGGTGCAATATTCATTTTTGAAAAAAACAAATCAAATCAGATGGAATACTGATACGATTCTTGGGGGCGGTTTGGCTGATCGAAGGAACTCATTGCCCATGCATGTATTGAGTTACGTGCACGGATATATGCTCGATATTTCACCTGTCCATAGTTTATCCATAGAAAAGATGTCCAAAGAGAAACGGAACGCGTCCTCTGAAAAACACCCATATCACATAGTTTTGTAGGTTCTATAAAACAAAATTGGAAATATCTTTGTCGAGCCATTGATGAATTAAGAATCTTAACCGTTGCTTCTTTCTAATGGATTGGATCAAGCTACGTCATTTATTCTCCTTCAATTTCCCGATCCACGTCTCCTGCAGATCTGAAGCGAAGTCTTTCCTCCATGACTCCACTCCATCTTGATTTCCTCGAGACTCAATCGCCTTGCATGATACAAACATTAGAAAACATCAGTAGAAGGTATCAAGGCACAAGGCAGTGATGGCGGTGAGCCGGTGAATGGCAAGATGGCATTGCCAAGAGGAAACGTCCCTGGGAAGCGAAGCGACAATGGGCAAAATCTTCATGGGCGTCGGTGGTAAGAAACTGAGAAGCTGTATGTGAAGATGGGTGTCTTTAGAGGCTGGAAGCCAGGAGCCATTGGACGCAGCCGCGCTTTCCCGCCGTGCAGTTGATGGCGACGACGGCGAGACGCACTGAACGGTGACAACGACGAGACGACGGTGACGATGACGAATGAGACGCACTACACGACCGCGACACCATGCTCGTTAGCTCGTGCAGTCATGCCCTCGCGTGGCCATTTTGATGCCTCGGTGTTGTACGCACCGGTGCCGTGCCGTGACGCCACCGCACCGTAGCATTGCACGCCCCGCCGGACCGCCGCGCGTGGCCCTCGCAGGCCCGCGCCGCTGGACTGCCAGGCCAGCCCGGCATGGCCACACCGCCCTTCTCGCCACCGCGGCGCGCCCATGCTGCTGCTCATCCTCCTCAGAGGCTCAGAGTAGGACGAGGAATGGCGTGAGGCTTAGAAGGAACGGGTGGTTAGGCTTGAGCTATTTGGATAAGGCGTCTGATTCGAATAAGATCATGGGATAATTGTTTGAGAGAGCGATTAGCTATCCGTTGGGGAAAAAACAACTTCTCCAAATTGGACTGAGCAGCTAAAAAGGCAAATCAGAAAATAAGAAAAACAAAGAGAAAATCCAATCGGAAGCCCAACCGAAATATATCAGAGCCAGGTTTCGATCCTGGGACCTGTGGGTTATGGGCCCACCACGCTTCCGCTGCGCCACTCTGATTTGTGGTAGTAGAGGTCAACCGTCAATTCTTCTCTACAAAAGGTAAGCCCAATATGGCACTGCCACCAGGCTTGTCCCTCTTTTTATGCAAGACATGAACCGTGCTGCTGCAATTGCCTAGTATCCCAGCCCAGCGCCCAGAAATCGCACTAATCTATCGGCTAACACGTACATGTGGTGCAAACATACACAATATTTTAATTCCAAATTTTACTATAAGATAAATATAATAAACTAGTGACGTAAAACTCACAATTAACAGCAGACTACTCATCATACTTCAGAATATACACAATAAAATGTATAATATCAAAGTCGAACAAATACGCGAACGACTTGCAATTAGGCTTCATGAAAAACAGAAAGTAGGGCTTAATGTAGTGCAGATCGTAGATAGCGCAGTGAAGGATCAATCTAAGATGTGTGCGCTTGATTTTGGCTCAGCCACCTCAAATGAATGCACAATGCGAAATTGAGGTATCGAGTTAATGCTCAATGCTCAAGGATGTTCAACAGAGTCTCTTACATCTGTCCTTGAGCAGGTGAGGGAGTATTTATACCCCCACCAACCAAAACTAGATGTTACAGGCAATCCTTGAAAAAATTAGGGCGAGCAGAAGTACCGTTGTTCATCGGCCAGTACTACCGCACCTGTTCTGACACAACAGTAATGGATATTTTAGAGCTTCTAAATTAGTCGTTGAAAGTTGATGAGGTACTACTGTCGTTGTAATCACGATAGTTCCGGTATTCAGAAGTTCCAAAATTTCGACGCGGTACTTCCGTTTGCTTCGAGGACAAAAATTGGCGCTCTCTGAAAAAATGTACCGTCCGAATTTTTGGAGCTTCCATGATCCAGAAGTATCGTTTAAGGGTTTCGGTACTAGCGCTCTACGGTAGTTCCACCGTTAAAACTCTGGTACTTCCGTTTTCCACAAAGACAAAGTGATTCCAAGGGTGCTCTCTAAAAAAAACGTACCGCTCGTTTTGAACGAACTTCTGGAAAGCGGTAGTACCACCGTTTACACCCCGGTACTTTTAATTATCCAGATAGTGCACAGATTAGCTGTCAATTTTAGTGTTAAGAGAATGCATGATTCTAAATTGATCTAATGGTAGAACCGCAGAAGTAAAACTGGGAGTCAGTGATCAGAGTGAAGGCGTTTTGTTTGTTTGTGCGAGAGAAGTCATAAGTGAAGAACAGGGCAATGGTTGCAAGGCTCGGCAAGAATCCATTGTGGTGCTCATGGTATGCTTTGAGAAAGTGAGGTCGTTGTCAGCTTTGTAGTCCTGCCATTGAAACTGTGGGATGTGAAGAAGTCCACACCCCATTGGTTGGTGAGAATCGAACTAGAGTAGTTGAATAGGACTTTGAGGAGAAAATCCAAGTTGGGGGTTGGCTCATGTAAGGCCCTGAGCCCTCCTCATCCACCGTTAATCTGACGTGGGATCTATCGAAACAATGGTGGATAGAGAGGGGCGTAGAAAAGCTCTTTGGACTTTGAGATGCTATACCGATATGCCTATCCAATGGCTGGCAGATTTTATGTCTAGTAGTACTAGCGTATACGGTTTGTGAACATATGTGCCCCTTCTCTTTTTTTTTCCCTTTTTTTTTGAACCGGACATTTCTTCCGAGCAAGCCTAGGCCATTTTCCGTTATTGAAAACAGAAAACACTAAGTACGTATGACATGCTCGAAAACGGTAGCACCTCCAAACAGGAAATCTACTGAAAAGAAGAAAAAAAATGCCCATGCAGGATCCAACAGTCACCCAAGCAAGGACGACTCCAACAACAGATGAAATAGGCAGAAAAACTAAAGAGCGGCTCACAGCTTATCAATCGCTCAGTGCTCGGTTGGGCTAAAAAACTGTGACTTATGACTGAAATTACACTGTAGCGGTTGAAATTTTACTGTAACTGAAGGTGGCTTGTTTGGCGTAATTAAATTTAAAAATAGAAAAAATATGCTAGCTCATCACGGACAACGCAAACAAATATGAGAAAAAAAGAACTGGCAAAAAAGCTCAAAAAACTAAAGTTCAAAAAAAATAAAATTTATAAATAGTAAAAATAAGACAAAAGTCAGAAACTAAAACCGAAACAAGCGGAGCCGCCCTGCTACGACAAACAAAGCTACCAAAAGTCATACAAAGCATAGCTAAAATGGTTTGTCCAAATCCCAACCAACATCGACAAAGTAAGACTACAATCCGGCCAACAAATTGCGGCCCAGAGCAGCGCTAGTTTTTTGGGCCTCCACAACAACACATCGAAAAATTGGGCTATACTGCTGGGACACAGACAACGAAATGTCTGGGACGTGAAGTAACCACTCGGTTTTCGCCTCTCTTCTTTCTGGTTCTGGGAAGACCTGACGCATCTGGTGATGTAATACAGGTACACAACCGGCGGCGGATGTTCGCGCCGCAAAAGTACCGCTTCATTTCAGTTTCTATTTTTTTGCTTTCGATTTATTTAAACTAAAAATTATTTTGAATGTGTCAACTTCTAATTTCGGCATATTTTGATTTTTTTTGGATTTTTTCTTTCTTTTCTTCTTATTGCTTGGTATTATCTGTGATGATATAACGGGTTTTTCTTATTTTTTTTAGAAAAAGCTCAGTCAAAAGTCATAGCTAAAATCTTAAACCAAGGCCTGTTATATCCGACTTTTAAAACCAGCTTTTAGCTTTTACTATTGTACATTGAAAGTCTATCATCTGTATCAGCTAAAATCACATGCGAGTACCTTTTTCTTCATAATCTCTATTATGAACAGCTAAAATTCAAAATTTAATAAAAATCATAAGCCGTACGGGCATAGAATTGGCCTAAAAGCTAGTTAGATCAGGGCAAAAAAAAAAGCCTCCACGCCGACCAAAGCGTAAAGTAAGAGCGCTTCTGCTCCTTTCAAAACAGCACCTTTCCTAATTCAATTTTTCCCTGCCTAGTAGCTAGTATCCATCTCACTGCGTGTCGTGTCATATGAACCTTTTCTTCTCTCTCTCTTGTACAGATATATCTTTTCTTGATCAGCACTTTTCGTTGCAGATATCTCCCATGTCCGGCGAAGCTAGCTGGGGTGATGAGAGGGAGCTAGAGTACCAATTATATAGCTACTGGCCGGGAGAAAAGAAAAGTTGGCCTTTTCTGAACTGCTTCCTCACGAGACATCCTTGAGCACCTTTAATCGTCTTTCTCTCTTGCTTATCTCTAGAGTCAACAACACCAGCGTTTCAGTTAGTTTAATTTGCCTCTGAAGTCTGAAGAGTACCAAAGAGGGAAGAAGAAGAAGAAACATCTCCTCCTCGCCGCTGTGCCTTTTGTGTGCGCTTTTCTTGCAAGTTGTGTCCTCCAAGAAGCACGCACGGTTTGGATAGGATAATGGTAGGGAGTGTAGCTTAGCTTTGGTATCTACGGTTGCTTTTGCATGGGCACGAGCGCTTGGGATCTTGTTTAGTTTGCTTCCCTTTATGTGCATATACTTTGTTTGGGATGGAGTCGTAGACGTGCTGGTACGGCGAACAATGCTCGTGGCGCGGCGTTCCGGCGTGTCGCTCCGTCGTCTCCCCGGCGCCGCCATGCCGTGTGTTGTGTCTTGATAGTTGATAGCTCTCCATGCTTTCTTGCTTCCGGCTGCCGAGGCCGGCCGGGGACACGTCGAACCAGGCCGTGGCGTCGCCCCGGCGGCCGTCGCTGCCGTTCGCGTCCAACCTGTTCGCGGCGTCCCCGTCCACGTCGGGCAAGAACCCGTGGCCGTCGGAGGCGGACGACATGGAGAAGAAGCGGTGGGACAGCATGGAGTCGTGGTCGATTCTGCTGGACACGGCCATGGGGCCGGCCGGCGAGGGCGGCTCCAGGGACAGCGGCCGCCGCGAGGAGTGGATGGCCGACCTCTCGCAGCTCTTCATCGGCAACAAGTTCGCCTCCGGCGCCAACAGCCGCATCTACCGCGGCATCTACAAGCAACGCGCCGTCGCCGTAAAGATGGTCCGCATTCCGGAGCGCGACGAGGCCCGCCGCGCCGTCCTCGAGGACCAGTTCAACTCCGAGGTCGCCTTCCTCTCCCGCCTCTACCACCCCAACATTGTGCAGGTTACTACCTCTCATGCATATACCCTACGTATTTCCTCTGCATTCATTTTCCGTGTGCTGCTTCGGAATTCAGATATAGCTTCCTTATACCATATTAGATGTAAATATTTCCACGCATCTGATCAATTAATAAGAAGTTGTAACAACCCTATTTTGATAACATGGCTGAAAAGTTTTCAGCAACAGATCAAAAGTTTAGTTACAGACAGAAAAAATATCATATATGCTCACAATCATTTAAAATAGTTAACTTGATTAAAATATGACCCAACGACCAAATTACAACAGTCTTACGGGGTTCAAACCTAAATTTAACTTACATTCAGAAGAACCGAAGAAAATCCTACATGAACGTTTGAGTGATGTCATAACCTTAACACGAAAACTGAGAGCTCCTATCTTCTTCTGATGCCTGTTCTGATGAAAATAAGCAGGTTGAGCACACTACATACTCAACAAACCACATGACAATGCTATTAACTAATATGCAAGGAATCACTCATGATAATAATATATTTAAGTTTGCAGGTAAATAACTTTACATTTAAAATAGTAAAACAATACCTAATTAGTAAGGAGTTTGTCATCTACAATTTTTACATTAAAATCCTCCAAATTATACTTATACATTGTTGCTGGAATCACCCATGAAACATGGCTCCATTAACCGGCAGTACGGCGTATTCGAATACCATTTATTATACTCTACAGAGTTACCCAATTTTACTGACAAGATATCTCAGACTCACAATATCAAGCTATAAACAAGCAACATGCTACCATACGACTAAGTTAAGATAACAATGTTGTTTACTCTCTCCTCTTTCTAGCTTCTACCCGATAAACTCATGGCCACGCCCATTGTCGATAATTCACTGGCCAAAGCAAAAACCGTGAACCGACTCTGAGTAGATCTTCCGTGTGAAATATGGAAGATACTTTTCAAGTCTAACTTCCATACCACCCCGTTAAATGTGGGCCGTTCCATCACAATGAAATAGCTAACCCTCCTGTAGAAATTCAATTGAATTGAACAACTACTAAATTAATAAGTCTAAACTTGTGGTTGAGCAATTTCTGTATCCTTTACTTAGCATAAGATTCTAGTTCTTACCTTTCACAAGCGAGGCAACCAGTCACAAACCCATTGCGTTACGGCACTACCACTAATTCATACCAAAGCCTTCACCATAGGGTGAGGTCGCGAACTCCAACCATCTAATGGTTTTCTATGAGTCATCCTTAACCCTAGTATAATTTTAAAATCTATCGGTAAAACACCGAAACAATTTAGTAGTGTAAAAATTTTTATTGTCTAATCTACTAATGATTAATTATACAATAGTTTATTTTATTAAGGTTGTCAAGGTGAATATGGCCTTGAAGTAAACACATCTTTTTCAGTGGTATGACTTAACTAATATCATGTCATTCTAAGCAATTATTTTAAATAAGTAACAATGCATAAATAATAATAATAATACTAATAATTAAATAATACAGGATCAACATGATCAAAAATATGTAACTTGCCTTTTTATTCAGAGTCTTTGATTATTTCTTTGTCGACTTCAGATTTACACCATCCATTTTAATTGCTCTAGTTGCTTCTCTATTGGGTAACTAGTTGAATCCGGATATTGTCACAAGAGAACAAACATAAATGAGCTCCTACTTTGCAGAATGCAAGCTAGGAACAAAATACAATAAAACAATTTATGTAAAAGATATAAAAGAAATTGAGTCTGGGTAGATAGGGTTTAAGCGGTGTTTGATTGGGTCAAATAGAGTTGAATGTGGGTTAGATGGGCTTGAGATGGTCGAAATAGGTATAAATATATTTAATAGGCTTTGGATGAATAGTAACAGGTTGAAACTATTCTTATGGGTCAGGTGGTGAACAGCGTTGAACCCATTTACTATTGGTTGTGGATCAAGTTGAGCAGTGTTGGGTTGGATGTGAAGAGTGTTGAGCTATGAATAGTGTCTTAGCCCATTGGGCTTTCATTGTTTTTTCTGCTTGGCCGGCCCACTGGCTTTGGCCTACAAAGCATGAAGCTTGTTCAGCTCAGGCGCGTGAGCCATGGCTATCGAGAAGAGATGAGCGATGATGAGGCTAATAAGGCAGCGGTAGTGGGTAATGGCGATGAGTGACGGTGCGGAGAGGGCAAAGGGAATCTAAACGTTCCATTTTGGCATTTGCAAGGTCAAAGGGATACTGGAGATGGCTGGTGGCAGAAGGAGCTCACCGGAGCAGGGTCATGGCATGGCGGCACTCAAGTGGGTTTCCAGTCAAGCTAAATGTGGTTCGAGCATCTACAACATATGGAAAAGTCTATGGTGGCGGTGGCTTGGCTGAGTGCGGCTTGTTCATGGCTATCCACGATGGTCGAGCTTGGCTGGCAGCGGCGCACGGTGCCGACGATCTAGGGCACATGGGAAAGGTCGGCAAAGTTAGGGTCAAGTTCGTGGCATCCGGCAGTGCTAAGATGGTAAGGAATTTTGCTTTGATTGGTGCTAACAAAGAATTGGGTTTAAGGGCTCACCGGTATAGGACACGGTGGTGGTAGCGATTGTCTGCAGGAGTTAGGAGGAAGAGAGCTCGGGATTGTAATTGGTTGCTAATGTATGCTAGCTGGTGGCTTGGACAGGCTTTTATAGGCCATGAAAGGCGGTGGGGGCAGTGGAGTGGCCTTGGCTTGACCAGCTCATGTGACGCGGCGCTGGCGGTCGAGACCCTTCGGTGATGTCGATGGCAACATGGGCAACGGTGGTGGCATCACGAGGAGAGTGATGTCTCATTGGCGTGAGGGTGCATGTTGGCAGGGTGAGTCAAAGCCTTAGTGCGAGTCAAACAAATGATGACCGATGTGACAGCAACGAGGTCGGTAATGGTAGCTGCGGTGCGTGGCCAAGGAAGAATGGGATGACCATTTAAGGCTTGGTTGGCGATGTGGCAGGAAGCTGTGCAAAGGTTGATGGCCGGGGCAGTGATAGGCTGGTTCGGGCGCTAGAGTTGACGATGAATGGTGCACAGCTAGGGCTATAAAAAAAGCTCGAGGCTCATGAACTGCTCGAGTTTGGTTCGGTCTAGACTTGATTCGAGCTCGGCTCGAGTTACAATGAACCGAGCTCGAGACACATTGTGAGCTCACGAGCCTGTTCGAGCCGAACTCAAATAGTTCGACCAAGCTCAGCTCCTCAGCCCTTAGGTCCTCAAGACAAGACTACCAGACAAGGTGAGGCAACCAAACTACCCTAGCCATTCGACACCCCACCCCAAGTCCCAAGATCCCATTCCCCAATCCCCACCCTACTCCTACTCCTCCCTAAATTTCCCCACCACCACCAGATCCGGGCCATCCGGGCGGCCCCTGCGCCTACTCCCTACGCCGCTCGGCCATTTGGTGCCTCTAGCCTCCTCACTCGGCCACCGCCTCCCACAGTGCCGGCCGACTTGCGAGCCCGGCCACAGCTCCGGCCTCCCTACGCTCCCCTCTGACCTCCCTTCCCGCTCCTTTGGCTTTGAGTCCCTGGGCTCCCTACGCCACCGCCTCCCCGGCGCCCCCCTCAGCAGAGCTCACCCTCGGCCTCCCTCCCCGCATCGACCTCAGCTCCTTGCCGGCTCCTTTGGCTCCCCTGTCCCCGAGCTCCCTACGCCACCATCAGATCCAGGCGATTCGGCCGGCCCATGCGCCTGCTCCCTATGCCGCTCGGCCATCCGACGCCTCTAGCCTCCCCTCGCACCGGCTAGCTCGCGACAGCCAGGCCACGGCTCTGACCTCCTGCGAAGATCCTCCTCGGCTCCCCACCACCACCCTGAGTCCCGACATCAAGTCCCACCGCAGAAGGTGAGTATGAACTATGCCCTTGACCTCTTATCTTCTTTCGTTGTTACGAAGAACTATAAATTTTGTTGCTCTGGCTGTCCCTGTGATGTGAGATGAATTTTCTTAATGAAAATATGAAGTCGTGTCTTACTGAGCCTAGACGAGATTTGTCGAGCCGAGCTCGAGCTTCGCCCAAGCCAAGCTTGCCAAACTCAAAGCTCGAACACTAACTTAGGCTCGCTCGAGCTCGGCTCGAGCTTCTATCGAGCTCGAGCCTAACAGGCTGAGCTCGCTCGTTTATAGCCCTATGCACAGCCATGTGGCAATAGGGGAGGTGGTGCTCAAGAGGAAGGTGCTATGGCCGAAGAGGAGACGGAAATTCTAGAAAGGGAAAGCGGCAAGCAAGAAAAAACTTTATAAATTGGCAAGAAATCAAATTCAAGCGAAAATAAAAGAAATTTCAAGAATTTTAAAATTCTGGTTTGTTTCAGAAGTATCCTTACATATTTTTGCAGTTCATCGCGGCGTGCAAGAAGCCGCCGGTGTACTGCATCATCACGGAGTACATGTCCCAGGGGACGCTGAGGATGTACCTCAACAAGAAGAACCCCTACTCACTGTCGTCGGAGACGATCCTGAAGCTGGCGCTGGACATCTCGCGGGGCATGGAGTACCTGCACGCGCAGGGGGTGATCCACCGCGACCTCAAGTCGCAGAACCTGCTGCTCAACGACGAGATGCGCGTCAAGGTGGCCGACTTCGGCACGTCCTGCCTCGAGACACGCTGCCAGGCCACCAAGGGCAACAAGGGCACCTACCGCTGGATGGCGCCGGAGATGATCAAGGAGAAGCCCTACACCCGCAAGGTCGACGTCTACAGCTTCGGCATCGTGCTCTGGGAGCTCACCACCTGCCTCCTCCCCTTCCAGGGTATGACGCCCGTCCAGGCCGCCTACGCTGCCTCGGAAAAGGTTGGTAATTCACACGGTTTTGCTCACCGAATTGTTGTCTTGAATTATTACTGTACGTCTGTACCTCGTACTTCATTGTCATTCTGATTCTGACGTACGGCATGTTGTTATATTTTCTTGTCGCTATTTGCGTTTGTGATCGATCAGAATCTACGCCCGCCGCTGTCGAGCTCGTGCTCGCCGGTGCTGAACAACCTGATCAAGAGGTGCTGGTCGGCGAACCCGGCAAGGCGGCCGGAGTTCAGCTACATTGTGTCGGTGCTGGAGAAGTACGACCACAGCGTGAGAGAGGGGACGCCGGTCATGGTGCACCAGGAGCTCAGGCTCTGGAGCTCGTTCGCCAAGATCTTCAGGATGGGCTGCATCACCAACAACTTGTCCATACCGGTGCATGCTTGATCAATGATCACGACACGGATATAAATAGTGCTGTAACTAATGCGCCGCATACATACATATATGCCCTGCTGCTGTCTGTTTGTGCTTTGTCTGAGAAGTATCTGAATGAATGACATAAAGATGAAACCAAATCCAAACGTAACTCAAATGTGTAGATCTTATCTTTCTCATTGAAACCCAAAGAATCGACGGATTGAGACAGTGTCATCAGATCGCCCTCGACGAATCCTATCTACGACGGTTACCGGCATTTTCTTTTGTCGTAGTACATTCGATACCATCCACACTGGATGTGTGTGTGGGGGGTAATTACAGGAGCTCCCTTAAGCATATCTTGAATGTAGATTTGGCGAAAAATTGGTTCACCTTCTGGGTCGGATGGAAGGAGTCCCAGAAGAAGTATTTGTCGGCATCTTCGCATGTCACGGGGCTCTTGTCATTGCACAAGTAGCCCATCTCAAACCTCCCCGTGGCGCAGCAGCCCTCTTCTACGTTCTCGAGCCCTGTCAGATGCACACAGCAATTGATTAGGTTGGAGGTCAATGTGAAGCCGAACTGTTTATACGACACCCCGCAGATGTAGACTGTTCTAGTTGTGCCACATTACTGAACATTCTGAGGGTGACAACAGCTAGAACATTTTGTCAGCATTCAGTAGCAACTGGCAAAATCAGCTACACCACTACACTATACTGTCATGCATCACCGGATTATATAGATTATAACCATAGATCGATCAAACTCACCCAATGTAGAAGGATTATTGATGAGGTTAAGCATGTCGTCGTAGACCGGGATGTACGCGATCTTCAGCCCTGGCAGCGAGCCACACAGCCTGCCGATCATGGCCTTCACCTTCACATTGTACTCCCTGGCCACCTGGTTGTACTCCTCGATGCACCCGCCGCGGAGGGCATTCAGGGTCCTCTCCAGCGGCAGGCACCCCATGGGGCTAAGCCCGGCGAAGGCGACCCGCCGCGCGCCGAGGCGGTAGATCTTGGTGAGGAAGTCCTCCGCCTGCGCGATGAGGAAGTCCTGGAACTCGCCGACGGTGAACTCCTTGAACCGGCCCGTGACGAACAGGAAGTAGTTCTCGAGGAAGTCGTTGGTGCCGATGCTGACAATGTAGAGCGCGTTGCTGACGATGTGCCTGGCCTCGGCGCGCCCGGCGTACCGCCTCAGCCGCCTCTGGTACTCCTTGAAGTACTCCACCTCCTTCCACAGTGGCATCACCGACTTCATTCATGCAGAGAAAGAGTGTGCAGAATTGTCAGGTTCAGGTTTCTGAATGTGGCAACTTGAAATCAAGATGGTGCGATGATTTGCAGTCATGAACTCATGACTTATGGAATGTAAATAAAAGATAAAGAAACTCTTTTCAAACGCATCAAATTTCTTTGCAAAACAGGTGCAGTGAGTGGATAATTCGATATAGAAGCATGATCCCTGAACAGTGGCCATAGTCCTTTTTACTAGTGGTACAGCACTAGTATAATTATCCGATGACTTCGTAGTACAGCACTAGAAACTTGAAAACGGGGAAGAACGAAAGAAAAGGGCATTTTGAAACACCGGTATAATTATCCGATGACTTTGTAGTACAGAACTACTGTTGAGTCTGGACCTAGTAAGAAGCTTCCTATCCAATCTTGTACCTTAGAAATAAGGTAGTCGGTAGGTGACTACCTGCTCAGCATATTTCAGTTTGAGCTTCTGATTTCTGACTTATTTTTTACTATTTTTAATTTTTTTTAACATCTTTGAGAGTTTTTATGGTTCTTTTTTCCCGTATTTATTCGTATTGTTCGCAATGGGCTAACTTATTTTTCTATTTTTAAAATTTAGTTATGCTAAATAAGTCACAATCAGCCAGCTACAGTGCAATTTCAATCATAAGCCAATTTATTTCAACCCAAATGAGCGGCACCAGAACAGGGCACAGCATACATTGAAGAACATAGGCCGCTGGCCTGACGTTAGCTACAGGTTGTTCGACCAACCTTGCCATTAAATCGCAAAACCACTGGAGGTCCTGATGGCATGCAGCCCAATGACTTATTAAAAGCATGTGCTCAATTATTCCAAGCAATAAATGCAAAGGAATTAACGCCTCTACGTTTGGTTGCCGGAAGAATAAGGCGACATTTGCTGAACAACAAATGGGATGCTTCAGATATTAGCAAAGGCCATACTGATGGTAGTTCAGAGAAGATTGATGCTCAGTGTATGTACCCTGATCCTGGATTAGCAAAGGCCATACTAATAGTAGTTTAATAGTAATCCGCACCATCTAATGAAGGTTTACAGTACATGGTTTGAGAAAAGAGAGTGTATATACGCACAGGCACAGCCTCTTCCCCGTATACTGGTAGTACATAGGAGTACTGCCATTTGTAATGCTGAAAATAGTGCGGTGCGGTAACGGGGTAACACGAGTGGTTGAAAAGTGCACTGTTGGGTCTGAGAATGGGCCAGGGCCTTTAACCCTAGGAATAGTAACATCAAGCCGACCTGATTTAATTCCGGCATCGCGGCCAGCTAGAGGGCAGAGTGCAGCCTTTCCGGCTGTCATCTACTTCCCCTCGCAGCCATGGTAAAAGAAAGTTTTAACTACTTGTTGCCATTTGCAACCCAGCATGGCTATGGGAATCTTCTCCGGTACTTCCTCGTGTCAGGTCGGTTATTCAGGATTATGGCTTGGGTTTTTGTCCTATAATTTGTGAATTTTGGTTGTTTGTGAGAGACGATATGCAGAGAATTGTATACAATTTTGATCGATATAACTAAACTTAGTATATGTCTATTACAATCTATATACAAACCTTGTATTGAAAAGATGTTTAACGAACCCTCGGTACAAAAGCATCAGTAGTTAAAAGTATAAGTGGTAAGTATGCCTAACTTGTTAGAGCAGAGCGAGAATAGACTTATAAAAATAAGCAATATTTAAAAATTAGTTACTATAACAGAGAGAAATAAGTGTGCTAAAAACAACCTAGCCCGGTTTGACGTGCCACAGAACTCCATGGCTGCTAAATTTGCTATTGGCAGATGTGCTGCCAATCTGTATATTTCTAAATTCTGTAAAACTACAGCGCTTCAAACACGGCCTGGCCTTTAACATTTAAGTACATTTCCCTATCGGATGGCTCAACTGGCCTGTGCGGACGACGCTAATTGCGCATTTGTGTTCGTTATTGTAGAGGATCCTGCAAGTGCTGCTAATGTACAATGCCCCCACCGTGTCCTGCATCACACCACTACTAGCGTTGTAGTTATACAATGGGGCCGGTCCTGATCGAGTTTGACCGGCACCCATTGGGATCACTTGACCAAATTCTTCGATTTTCATACAGACCAATAGGAGTAATCGCACAGTATGTGCCTGATTTTGAGTAGCTTTGTAGAGCAAGCGTTAATCACTTGACCAAATTCTTGAATTTTCAGAGGCCAACAGTAATAACCGCGTAGTTTTTTTTTTTTTTGCGTGGGGTTTTTGCTAGTTTTTGTACTGCTGGGTCTGAGTAAAGTAGGTGGTGTCATTATGGGTGGGCGCGGGCGGTTGATGGATCGGTACCGTACCAGGACGCCGGCGGTGGCGTTGTCGAGGCCGGTGCCGGCGGAGGCGAAGCAGACGCCGCGGGCGAAGTCCTGGATACCGTAGGCCGGGTCGAGGTAGGCCGGCACGAGCGGCGGCAGGCCGAGCGCCTCGGAGATGAAGTCCGGCGGCAGCCGCCCGTTGCAGAACCGCCCCGTGGCCCGGCCCAGGTCGCGCCCGTACGGCGGGAAGTTGCTCTTCAGCACCGTCCCGATCACATTGTTGTTGCCCGTGTCCACCGTCGAGTCGCCGAACACGATCACCGCCGGCACCTCAGGAGTCGACGACGGGGCGCCGGCGATGCCGCATCGGCACACGACGATAAGTGGCAGCAGCGCCACGAGCACCGCCATCGTCCTTGCCTGGCGATGGCCGGACCCGGACGCCGGCGCCATCGCGCGCGCGCGGTGGCTCAAACCTCAAGGTGGCGTGGCGTCGTAGCGTGTGTAGTGCAGTAATGCGTGTGGTGGTGAATTGGTGGTACGTGCAGTGGGCGAGTGCGCCTTGCAGGTGTGGCTTGTCGCCATTAAATAGAGGCGACGACGCGAGGGTACGTGGGCCACGGGGCGGCGTACGCGTAGTACAGAGGCTGATGCAACTGGCCGGGGGCTTTCAAAGTTGGGCGCATGATCTGTCTCACTTCGTTAGATAGTGAACTCGATGCTAATTGGCCTCTCAAAAAGATAAGACCAGTTTCGAACAGGAATTGCGGACCGTAGCTTGCCGATTGGTGGTGCCCGTCAGCGGACGCTCCGCCCGTCCGGCTTCGGGCCGTCACGTCTTATTTGCTAGACAATGTTTATATAAATAGAGCCCCTCTGACACTGTTTATATAAATAGTATTTACTGATAAATGTGCATATGAATGTGTTCAGTGGTTAAAACGTGTGTCTGCGCTCCTGAAGATCTTGAGTCTCTGTTTCTAGTATCAAACGTATGCATTGAACGCACCCACGTGGATGTGTCTAGGTGCGTGGTGTTGAGTGTGTGCATGTGTGAGCGTGTTTTTGTTATACTTATGAACTCAAAAAGGTTTTGAACAGGAATTTTACAGAAGTATTATATTTACTAGCAGATTTACGTGTGTAGTTGCGAGCTAGATATTATAATACATTTGTTTTTAATATACAACTCTACTTCTTACAATTGAAATATAATTATATTTATTATATAACTTTAATATCTATGGCTGCATTCAAATGAGCTTATGTTTTTTTGTTTTCGTACTTTGCTGCAGTAACTCATTTCAAACGGTATGTTTTTTAAGACCATGTCTACTAGTTGATTGTAACAGATACTGTACCGGCCAAAATAGCATATGATTGTTTCCCTCTTCATAATCTCTCTTGCGAATAGTTAGAATTCAAAAACCATAAATCACAACCAAAAACCCACCCTATATATGATTAATCTGCACAGGTCCTACCAAAATAAATGGTGGGGATCATTTCTTTTTTTCAATTAATGCGAGAATTTTTAGAATTTTTTAGAATTATTGTAGGATTTTTTGCTTTTAAAATGAAAGAGATATCTTAAATATCACTTATTATTTTTATTTATATAGGTTGCATGGAAAATGGTTTAATTTTCATAGAAAATCGAGAAAAATTGCCGTATTCTAAACCAGGCCTAAATCCGTATACCATGTGACTCTAAATCTTAATAAAAGGATACAGATATCCACGGGCCATCTACGTGATATAGGTCACCAAGAGACCAGATCATCACTACTCCGCTAGCCACTAGTCGTGCCTTCAAGCCCTGATGTGACTAGTGCTTCAACTTGACTCAAACATTGAGCACATGCCTCTTCTTAACTTCCATTACAAAATATTCAAACTAGACTAAACGGTTTTCTTTTGAACGCAGCTGATAGTTTTTATCTATATTTTTTTAATATAGTAACAGATAGTAGAGATGTCGACGTAGATGGCACACATGATTATAGACTCAAGAAGCCGTTTAGAGAATCCAATTCAAAAGACCACTATGTTTTGACGTTTGGCTTTTTAACTTATGGAGAAGCCAAAAACCAAAAAACAGGGCCTAACCCAATTCATCTCTCTCAAACACAACATTGCTATTGTTATTCGACAAATCAACCAGCACTGCATGCATTTGCATGATCGCTGTAGGCAGGGGTGGACTCTCTTGAGTTCATAGGTGTTCAGTTGAACACCTATTAGTTTTTTACCAAATATAATATATACTGGTATATTACATCTATATACTTTTAATTGAGCCAAAATGCTACATATTCCACAAGGCTCCAACCTGCCACCCAAGTCCTAACCTTAACTGGCTCATACATACATACATACATACATACATACATACATACATACATACATACATACATACATACATACATACATACATACATACATACATACATACATACATACATACATACATACATACATACATACATACATACCCAGGCGGACCCGGGCGACCTGAGCCCTCGCCTGGCTCATCTTCCGATCTCGTGCCGTGAACACGCCCGGCACACTGTTGACGTCAGAGCTGTAAGATGATTCAGAGAGAGAGAGAGAGAGAGAGAGAGAGAGAGAGCTTGGAGTTTGGTTCTTGTGTTTAGCCTGAGCTTTGGAGAGCATGTCATGGTGAGCTCATTTATATATATGCATATAAAGAGTGGTTCAGTCAGGCGTACGGTTCGGTGTACAGTGTGCATGCATGCAGTTGCATGGTTTGAAGTCGAATAGTCGATTGTGTTCTTTGTATACTTGTATTACCTTTACGCCTAGTTTCTGATTCAAACGACCCCTGTTTTTTGGAGGAGGGAGATATTTTTTTAGAGGGGTAGAGGGATAATTCATAGCCATTGGATCTCTAATCCAATAGTTATAGTCAACTAGCATCTACTACAGTTCTTCGCCCAGGCTCGTCAAATTCTCTGGGTCCGCCACTGTACATACATACATACATACATACATACATACATACATACATACATACATACATACATACATATGTGTGTGTGTATATGTATGTATGTATATGTGTGTGTATATATAGTATAAATATAAATATATATAAATATAAAAATTTGAACAAGTTAGCAAGATAGTTTTAAGGAACAATAAAATGATTGTCCATAAAATTGCATGAAGAATCGTAGTTAAAATTGTATTTTGCTTAATTATTTTATAATATTTCTAAATTATTTTGAGATGTTTTGGTTGGGACAATTTATACTTTGATTTTTTCCATCAAGGATATTTCCCTTTTTCTTTAAATAATATTTTGTTAATTATGAATACTCATCTCGTTTCAGCAATATTTTATTAGCTTCGAATATCTATCTTGGAAATTGCACAGGTATCCCAGCCTCAGTGGTCGCTTTCCTGCACCTCTCGTGCATTAACTGGTCTGCCACATCGATCCACATATCACCCCGATTGCATGGGGACCTTGAATTGGCAACGATATTGAGTACGTAGTACGTTGCCTCCGAAGCCCACAAACTACCAAAGAAAGCAACGCCCACGCTTCAAGAAAAAAGAAACCAAAGGAAGCAACCACACGTGATACGCACCATGGATGAATAGGATGCAGCCGTAGGTCGGGGTTTTTTTGGTTTTAAAGGTTATTTATACTTATACTATCTACATTAACTAGTTTTTAAATGATTTATTTTTAAAATGAAATTAATAAAAAAATTATAGTAAAAGTTATACTGAATTTAGCCGTACCGATCAAAATCGCATGCAACTATTTTCCTCTGCGTATTGTCTCTTACGAACCATCAGAATTCAAATATTTAAGCTATAAACTATAAACATCCGTATAAAATAACCTATCCATATACGCATTAGCCATTAGTAGGTAGCTGCCAACCGCCGACGGGGACCGCGGTGGGCGGGGAGGCGGGGAGGTGGAGGAGGCGGAGGCGGCGACGGGAAGGCGGAGGGCCGGGGAGGCGACGGGACCGAGGAGGACGGGGCCGCGGTGGAGGTGGAGGGCTGCGATGGGAAGGCGGAGGGCGGGAGGCGGCGGACCGAGGGAAGGGGACCAGGGAGGCGGGCCTGGCAGGGAGGCGGAGGGAGGTGGAGGGGTGGCGATGGAAGGCTGAGGCGGAGGAGGGCGGAGGCGGGCGAGGCGGGAGGCGGGCGAGCGAGGCGGGCGGAGGAGGAGGGGCGGCGCGGAAGGAGGCGGAGGGCGGGGAGGCGAGGGGCGGCGACGGAAGGCGGAGGGGCGGGCGGCGGAGGCGGGCGGGCGGAGGCGAGGCGGGCGGGGGCGAGGAGGCGAGAGGTGGAAGGCGAGAGGAGAGCTGCAGCGGCCTAGCAACATAAAGGTGGTTATCGGTTTGGTATCACCATCACAACTTGTTGTGCAGTTACGAAGAGGAGATCATATCGATCGAAATGACCCCGGCAAGATTGCGGCGTGTGTGCAGTGCCGGCCTGCATGCATGGCCCGGAGCTCTCTCTGTTTGATTTGATGGCACGAAAGATTGGCAGAGGCAGGCAGATCGAGTTGGAATTGGTGTTCGGCACGGGTATACGGGTGGGATTTCCGCTGTGGGCGCCGGCCGGCCAGCTGGACGAGGGCAACCGGCAGCTGAAATCCAGGATGGCCAGGTCGAGCTTAGTAGTGCAGAACAGTGAAGCAGAGAGGTACTAAATCATCAGTACAGACTCTGCAGTGCAGACGCACGACGACATGATCGGGCCGAGCGACGCACGGTTGGGCTGGCGCGTTAAGACGCAAGACGCAACGGTTCGGTTAACTGGGCGTTGAATGGTGCTGCGTGCTGTGTAGATTGGAGGGGTTGGTGGTTGGCGTCGTCCGTATTGCTTTGGTCCCGTTATCCTGTGCTGTGGCTTTTATTTTGTGCTGTGACTGATAATTTTTAGTTATGTTTTTCGAGATAGTTATGGATGGTCGTACGGTTTTAGACTCAGAAAACCGTTTAAAGAAGCGGTTTTGAAGTTGCTTGGAGAAGCTGCCCATGAAAAACCAAAAAACAGAGCCTGCATGGGCTGGACGACAGAGCAAATGATGTAAATACTTGTGTTTTTTCAGACTAAAATAAGTGATGCAAACCATGATCCGAAGGCCGCTTGTTTGTTTCCCTCGGAACAGGGGCGGATGGACTAAGGGCTATGCGGGGGCACAAGCCCTAGGCCGATTCCAAATTTTCTTACTAAGAGCCCAAATTTATACAACGCGCCCCACATAACTAAAACTAGTACCCCACAACTTACAGCCAAGCGGCCTAGGTCAACGTGCGGGCCAGAACTTCTCCCATAGGCCTTCTCTTGCTCCCCGTGGCCCAAGCCAACGCAAGGCCTAGCCAGCATGCAGCCCAGCTGCCTAGGCTAGTGCCCAGGCTAGGGGCCAGACAAGGTCATAGCCACATGCGAGCGCAGCCTAACCATCAGCGGGTGGCTCCCCACAACTTATGTTCGCTAACGCTCTCAGAGTCCCAGACACCTTACCTTTCTGACTTCGTTCTCCACACAATCTCCATTCCTTTGCAACGGGCGATGGGCCGACAACAATTCATCTTGTGCTCCTGCCTTCTGGGCTTCATTAAATCCCGTTGTGTTTCGCCCTACGCAACACCACTACCTTAATTTACTTCCATGTCAAACGTCTCCTGCAGATTATTCTTTTTTGTACATCGAAACTAGCTGATCAAAGCAAAACCATGGTCGCGTCCGTGCGCACATGCCTGCTGGTGGTGGCGCTGGCGCGCGCACTATGTTAGTGATATGACCTAGAGGCAATCATGAAGCTAATTTTATCACTTCTATGTTTATGAACATTTGAATAAAATATTTTTTTGTCCCTTGAATAAATATATTTCGTATTGATCAACAAGTATGTGACTTATTCGTGAAACTCTTTATTTATGTTTTAATGTTATTCTAAATTATTCCTGATCTTATATCATTATGTGGTACGATTATGATTTATAGATCAACACATGTATTGATTGATGATCATATTTCACAGATCATGGATATGAGATATCAAATCAATAATATGAACACATGTTAGAGAACATGATGTTGGATTGACCCATCATGAGATACTGCGGGAATTGTTATATTCTTAAGTGTCATCAGTTGGTCTCATACATATTGTATGTAGGATCCTTAGATCTAAGGTCGTCATTGTTTCTTACATGTGTAATAGTTTGCTTAGGGGCTACCAAACACTACTCCGTAACTGGGTGGTAATAAAGGTAGCTTTCGCGTTTGTTATGAAATATACGGAGAAATATGAGCAATCAAGATGGAATTTGCTCCTCCTATCTAACAGGAGAGATATCTCTAGGCCCCTCGATGTGGTTGGGTTAAGAAAGTGCATGGCCATGCCAAATATGGTTAAGGAGTCAATCACAACTGAGTAATCCACTACAAGTTCGAGTGAAGAATCGAGCTATCATAGGATGACACGTTTCTCGTCTTGAGTTCGATCTGGTATCATGAGGCAAAAAGATCGATACATAAGCACTATATATATTCGTCTGATATGATCTTTATGTGTGTTTAGGAGTCGTTATGTCCTGTTAGGGACCGCTACTGACTTATGGGCGGGAAAGGAGTTTTCAGCCCATGGCTAAATACACATGAACCTATAGGGTCATACACTTAATGGGCTGGAACGATAAGGGGTCGGATGATAGTTTCCGGGTGGGATTAGATCTCTACGCGTATCGGATATGGATCCGATTAGAGGCTATATAAGGAGAGGTGCGGGGGCTGAGGGACGTATCCCGAAAACACACCCGTCGAAACCATAGCCGTCACCTCTCGTATCCCTTGCTGTGCACGCTGGTGCTAGCACATCGACGCACGGTGCTCCATCTCTGGTCGTGTGGACTTTGGTAGAGGCGCTGCTGTGACTGCGACGCTGATCGGGACGATCACGAGGAGGAGACGTTTGGACGGAGGACGTTCGACTACTACCGCTACATCGACACACTCTTCATTGAATCGGCTGCTTCAATCTTACTTCCGCTGCACTGCGTGTCTAGTGGTAATGAATCATGATCTCTTACTCGCATGGTTTCATAGTGTACACAGTAGAAAATTTTTAATCTGCGCTAGTATAGTCTACCTACATTCCAACACGCTGCTGTTGCCGCAGTCAGCGGACGCCAGGTCGAGGCTGCGTAGGGGCCGTTGGTGGCGGTTGTGAAGCCCAAATACGAGCCTAGTGCCACCACACCGTGCCGCTTCGGCGCAGTCCATGACCCGGAGAACAAGGAGGAGGGGATGTTCAGCGTGAACGTGAAGGGGCCGACGGCGACAGCAACGACGACTACAACAAGCCCGACCTGCCCCACGACGACTCATCGATCTCTCGTCGTCCTTGGGCACTAGTGTCACACCCCTGTTGCCAGGGGTGCTGAGAGGACACGGTGTACCGCAACTATTCACGCATGAACAGTTATGGAACGTCGTGCAAGAGTATACCATCACGGTTCTGACAAAGACCAACTTATATTACAAGATAAGGTTTATCAACCCGTTTCTGAGCGGGCATTGCAAGCCCGAAATATGTTACAACACAAAAGAATTTCCAGGAACTTGAGCGCATCTGAGACCTAAAACCACGGATCTTCATCGGGGATCAGCTCCTCAGGGGCTTCCTCGACAGAGCAACCCTCACCAGTATCTTGATCATCTGATGTGTTCAACAAGCTGTGAGCTAACTAGCTCAGCAAGCCACAATGGAAACCTATCTTAACTATTTGCACGGTTCAACAAAGGTTGGGAGTATAATTGGTTTATTACTTATGTAAATGCAGTTTTATTTGATAAAGCTTTTGGAAGATCAAAACAAGACTACTTCATAGATCACAGGGGTTTTCAAAGTTTGATTTACCAACTAATCAAGTAAAACATACTTGTGAAAACTACTTAAGCTTTGCAGTTTGGAAATCACCCAATTGACATAACTCCATTAACCGGGAGTACGGCGTATTCGAATACCATTTAATTGACTCTGCAGAGTTGCTCAACTTTACCCACAAGCATTCTTAACCCTCAAGACTGAGTTAAGAAACCGGGTCTTTTCACTGCTCAGACCTTCGCTTATACTCTACCCGATAGGTTCAAAATCCACATACCCTCGGGTATCCGTAGGCCAAAACGGAACGCCAAGCCCGAGTTATGGGGACCCATCGTTATTGTGTATGGATTCTTCGTCCCTATACCAACATCTCATGCAGGGCTCCACTTGGGTTTGAGCAGCTACTAAACCAGGGTCGACACGTCAACACTAGTGGTTGAGCGATCACTATGTCATTTGCTTAGCGCAAGTGTTTAGTCCTTATATTTTCTCATGAGGTTCGCAACCTCCACCTCAGGGTAAACGGTGGGCGAGGACCGTCTCACGGTTTCCCACAACACTCTTACCCTAAACTTCTACATACCAGTACCACCGACCTAGGGTACGGTGTCCCATACCACCCTACCCTAGCTTCGGGTTTTTCAAATCTACTGGCCCACAGCCGCAACCTTAGCAGTGTAAAGATTTGCATGATATAAGTATAACCTACAATTATTAATTCAAGTAATTTAGATATTACTAAGGTTAACAATGGAATGGCTGCAAATTTAATATGGCATTTATCGGTGGCAGGTATTATCTATATCACATGTCATTCTTAAGCATTTTATTTTACATAAACTAACATTTCACAAATAACAGTAGTGCAAATAGCATAATAACATAATTTAATGAACATATGATTCAACATGATCAAAGAATTGCGACTTGCCGTGAAACTAGACGACTTCAGCGATCTCGTAGGCTTCAACTCCTGATTCTTGATCCTGTACCGAGATCTCCGGGATTTCCGACACTAACGCAAACATACAAAAATAACATCAGCCCAGCTTGAGTCTAATCAAGCAAGGAAAAGTAAAATAATCTACAAAAAGAAGTAAATTGCATAAAATATCAAATGAAAAGGGTTCTTTGAATTTTCACGTTTTGCTGGAGAAGAATTTTGGAATTTGGAATTTACAGATGGGTTTAGAAAAATGAAAGGAGCAATGTGGTGAAATTTAGGAATTTTTGGGATTTTCTGTGATTTTCTAGGATTTATTTGGATTTTTCTGAATTTTGGAAATTAATAAACTCGGGAAAAAACCAATGAACAGTGTTGGGCCAGCCGGTGCATAGCAGTCGGCGCCTAAGATGCGGCTGCTGCGCCGAAGACGCATGCCCACGGCGAGCGGTCTGCGCCCAACGCCACGCTCCTCTCGGTTAGATGGCCGACACGCGGCTTGGTGGGTGGCCGAGATGGGGTTGACGCGGGCGGCTCGGATCTGTTGGGGTAAGTGAGATCGGACGGTTGAGGTACGGGGTTATGAATCGGACGGCGACTGGCAGTGGTTTTTACGAAGATCGGACGGCTGTCCGGGAGTGTCATCTGACGACAGGCTTTAAAAGATAACGCTCAGGAGAACGGCGAGGATGCGGCCACGTCTCTTCGTCTACCTCGCGCTCGAGCTCTCGCCGGAGAAACAGAGAACGGCGGAGGAAAATGGCGTGGCAACCTCAGTGGTTTTTGGCCGAAATGGAGGGTGGAGAAAGGTTCCTGGGGAGGTGGGGAAATCATTTCGGGGTTAAAGGAAGGACGAAGACCAAAGATGGTTGTTGGCGGCAGAAGGGGGAACTCTGGCCTCACGGTGGCGCAACGGCTCACCGGTTGCCCCTGGGCAAAAAGGGGAGTGGTTTCACGGTCTATGGAGCTTGGTGCTTACAATGGCTGAAGTGGTTTTAGCTCGGGAATTCCCTGGAAGACTGGCCACGGGAGGGTGTTGAAGTCGGCGGCGATCTTCGGTGCTGGACTCCCTCGGTCGATCACCTGGCCAGAGAAGGTTACAAAAGTATTCAGGGGACAGAAGGGATGCTCAGAGCGAAAAGAATTAAAGAGTAGAAGAGAGGAGCCGAAGATTGCCCTACAAAGGTCGCCGGCTTAGGGGAGAGCAATGCCGGAGCTGGAGACGATGGCGATTCAATCGGTGGCTCTTGGAGAATGCTGAGGGTGGTGGGAGGCTAGTGGAAGGGTGGGAGGAGCTCTGGAGTGCGGGAGTATGGGTGGCGACGAGTGACCGAGCTCCTTCGGCGGAGGGAGAGGGAAAAGAGGAAAAAGGGGAAGGGTGTCGTGGCGTCCGCGGGCGGGGAGAGTGACACGAGTCCACTGAGCGACTGAGACAAGATAGGGAGCAGAAGGGAGTAAATGCAGGGGTGAGAGCGTGCGGGAGCAGGTGGCGGCGGTGTGGCCGGTGGCGCGTCCGCGCGGAGAGAGAGGGAAGGCGGCCACTGGCAGGTGGGGCTCGAGGGGCGGCTATGCGAGTCGGCTACGTGGCGGCGAAGCGGGCGAGCTCCCACGGGTTGGGTGGCGAGGTGGCGGGCGGGCGGGCGAGGCGCGCCGGGCGGAGCGAGCGGGCGGCTGGGCGGCAAGCGGCCCAGGGGAAGGCATCAGGCGACACGTGGAGGGAGGCGCACCCGTTTCGGACCGGGTTGCGGCGGGCGGGCAACCGCGGCCGGCTGTCCCCCAAGCGGGCGAGGTGTGCCAAGAGAGACGGGAGCGGGAGGAGGCGTCGAGGAGAAGAGAAGGCGGAAAGAGAGAAAGACGCCAGCGACTGAAGAAAGCGGAAAGACGAGAAGGGAAAGCGGAAAGAGCTGGGAATTTCTAAATTGGGAAAGTTTTCAAAGATTCACCAAAAATTCAGGAAAAAATAGGAAAAATTTTGGTTTGAAATTTTGGGGTCTTTCAACTAGTTGACGGACCGATTGGGCATGCACGGTGAAGGGGTTGTGCCGTTCGATCGAGCGCGGTGCCAGCCGGTGTAGTATAATATTTCCATTGGCGATCTCGATCGATCAACGCTAATTGGATTTGAGTCGCGTTTTGCATTAATCGCTTGTTGTTAACTAGTGTGGCTGATAATTTGTGAACTTCAGAACATATATAACCACATGCGTTGTGAATTCGTGATCTCTCTCTCTCTCTCCCTTCGAGAAGCCTTTTGCTTTCTTATTTCAGTTTATCAGTTGTGCTCAACCGTTGGTTATGTGGAATCTCGGTTGTCTGGCCAGATGTAAGGGTTGGGCTGCAACTAAAACATGTTACGTGGATTAGTTGGCTAGAGAAGCTTGGTGCCTAAGGTATGCATCGCAAACAACTCCCCTCACTCATAAAGGGAGATGTGCTTGACCACTGAGCAGAGTCGCAGTTTGCCAAATACTACTGACACTGAGCATGTAAATGATACGTGGGACCAACCCTCATTTGTCATTGTCACAGCCAATGGTATTTTGGCAATCGATGTAGGCTATTTTCCCGCTATTGGGTTCTTTTAGGCTATATCTTTTAGCTTATGGCTGAAAATTTTGAATTCTAAACTGTTTGCGAGAGACAGTATGCAGAATAAAATGGTTGTATGCGATTTTGGTCAGTATAGCTGAACTTGGTATAGTTTATACTACAATCTACTTATAGACACCGTCTTAAAAAATATATCATTTAAAAACTAGTTAATATAGCAAATAAAAATCAAAGCATAAGCAAAATGCAAGAACCCACTAGACTTGGTTCAGCAACGTAGACTTCATCAGACCCAATAGACTTAGTGAGTACTTGACTAAGGGTATGTTCTTTACGGTTTCTAAAAGCAGGTTTTGGTTTTTACTGCAGTACCTAACTTTTAAATAGAATATTTTCTCGAAACGAGATATACAAGTTAATTATAGTACACGTTAAAAACCTAATATCTGTATCAACCAAAATCGCAAGTGAGTATCTTTCTCCGCAATCTCTGTCACAAACAGCCAAAATTCAAAATTTTCGACCCAAAGCCAAAGCCATAAGACGCAGTTTTTGGGCCTGTTCTTTTTTGCTGCGGCTTATGGCTTTTGGTGAAATTTTGAATTTTGGTGCATTTCAATTGACAGACACGAGAGATCGATACTTATTTGCGATTTTGGTTGGTACAGATGTTAAGCTTTTAACGTGTACTACGTTTAACTTGTAGATCCCGTTTTAAGAAAATACTCCGTTTAAAAGTTAGGTACTGTAGCAGCTGCGAAAAGCCGGCCGGCTGGAGGGCTGCCGAACAGGCCCAAAAATTGAACAGACCCGTAGGTTGTGCACCTGATAGGCCAGTAGACAGGCCAGGCCGTTCCGAAAGAGTAGAAAACCAGATTGATTTCTCGTTAAATCCGACGTTTGGGCTGGCCCGATGCCGTGCCGGTGAGCTGGTGGCGCACGCACGGCACGGCACGCTGCGCGGAACGCGTCAGTGGCCCAATCCAAGAAGTGGCGGAGCAGCGGCGCGGTGCATGCCGGCGGAAGGCATGGCCATGATTAGATTGTACAGACGCGCGCCAAGCCTACGCGCGCCATAATTCCTCGTATGCGTGGGCCGCGAAAGCCACGCCGGTTACTGGGGCACTGGGCGCGTACAATAACCAGTCAGTCTCCGCACGTGCGCCTGCATGAGTGCGTCGTTGCATGGGATGGGCTGCAAGACAACCGGCTGCAACTCCGAGCCTGTAAAAAGACACAAGCGGATGCGAAAAGCGGGTTTTGACGTGCGTGGATTCGGTCACATGATGGTGGCCCAGCGCAAAACATGCAATGGGTGTCGTCTCCTGATCTCTCTCTCTCTCTCTCGCGCGCGCGCGCGCACACACCTGCATTTGTAAGTTTCATGCATGCATGGCTTTCACTACTGTGTGGTCTGTAAAGGCATGCTGTTAATTTGAGTCCGAACACAGTTCCCAGCTGCTTGATAGGGTTAAAAAAGGTAAGAGGGAGATGATGGGGTTGGGTTAGCGCGTGGGAATCTGATTAGTAGGGGGCAGGCACGCCACCTGAGCCACTCTTATCATCACGTCGACAAGTCCACCACCGTTTCCTCTCCCCTCCTCCTGTCGCTTGTCCCCTTAGGCTCGGGGGCATGTTTTTTCGATTGTGACTTATGACTTTTGATTGAATTTTTTAAATTTTAGCTGTTTGCGATAGAGATTACGGAGAGAGATACTCGCTTGCGATTAAGAAAATATTCTATTTAAAAGTTAGGTATTATAGCAAAAACCAAAAACCACTTTTAGAAGCCGTAAAGAACAGCTCCCTATCTTGCGAGGCCGGGACCTGGTACGTGCTATACTTTACAAGTGACGTATACGGAGTGGCCAAGAGTGCATCGAATTAAACTGAGAGAACGGAAGAATGCACGCGAAACCCGTCATTTGAGTTGTTTAAATATCGTTTTACTAATTGTAAGTTTTCTAATTCTAGTTTTGATGCTACGGTTCAAAATTGTAATTAACTATCACTCTATCAGCATCCTTCAATTGTCTAAGCTGCCCTACATTTTCGTCAATCGTACAATGTGTTAGAGAGATGATGTAAAAAAAAAGACATTTAAGATAGAGAGAGAGATGCAAAAGGAAGAGAAGGCAAAACGAAAAGAAACAACAACGGTGATAGGGAAGAGGAGCAATCAGCTGGAGCAACCCTCTGCGAGTCGTGTTCCCTGCTGCAGTGTCACGGAAGAGCCGCTTCGACGCCGCTGTCCCTGCTTTGTAGCAGTTGTTCTAAACTTCTAATTGCTTGTTACTTCCTCCATCCTACAACATAAATCATTACTTTTAGAAAACGCTGTTTCATAATATGAATTCATTGTGAAAATTAAAGGTATAGTTATCATAACATTCCTACTATATACCTCTATTTTAATGTTTAAAAAGTAAGTAATTATAGTATACTATTTAATAGGAATATATATAGTTCAATAACATTAATTTTTATAAATTTAATGTCTTATTAATCTATGCACACGGTAGATTTTGGATTTATATTAGGGCCACGGAAGTCCTAAGAACCTGGGATTAATTAGATGGCAGACTGATTTACGTGAAAGGTGCTCCCGATTAACAAACTGGCTACCTTTTGTACGGACACTCCGAGGCTCCTTTCTAGGCACACACATGACACATCCTACGCTCCTGCTCCCGATGCTACCTTAGCTAATTGACCTAGCTAGTCGTCTTCGTCGTCTTCAACTTCCTCCTCTTCCACACTCTAAAATGCAAGACTCTCTCTCTCTCTCTATTTCCGAACTGAACCGCATCATTTAATGGACGTTCGCCCGCAAAACGCTCAACCTACCCCACTATTCTGCGCCGACCGTGCATGCATAAAACGAGAGAGAGAGATCAGTATATGGGCCTGTTCGGCTGTGTATAAGCCGGACGGCTTTTCGCAGCCGCTACAGTACCTAACTTTTGAACGGAGTATTTTTTTAAGATGGAATCTACAAATTAAACGTAGTACACGTTAAAAGCTTAACATCTGTACCAGCCAAAATTACAAATGAGTATCTATTTTTCCGTAATATGTACCGTAAACAGTCAAAATTCAAAAATTTCAGCCAAAAGCCATAAGCCGCAGCCAAAAAGAACAGACCCATATATATCTTTTGGTCTGTTCTTCTTCATTCATCATCCTGCTCACTACCATCTCTCATGTAGATGAAGCGTAGAACTCCAACGCATTCGGCATGCCTCTCCTGTTTTATGCCCCCTCCTCCCAACCCCTTCCTGCACTACAATTCACAGCTGTGTTCTTGGCCTTCTCTGTCTCGATCTTGCATGGCTAAACGCGAGATTAAGATGCGACTGGGTAGGCGTAGCTTATGTCAGAGATAGATGTAGTGCATGCACCAATATCTTGTGAGATCTACCTGTATGCTATTTGGAAGGGTACTGCGCTGCATGACGCTTCCAATTAACCCTAGCAACACACACACCACAGACCGCCAAAAGTTGCTTTGGTTTCCCACTAGCCATCGTTTCTATATATTATCCTGATATCGATCATTCCCGGCCGAGTTGGATAGCTAGCTAGGCCATTGATCTGGTATGTATATCCTTTGATAGATCATTATATACATGTCTTAATTTTCACGTATCACTTGAATACTCTTGGTGTCTGATGGGGCTTTCATCTTGGAGTACGTGCAGCTAGACTGATGAGCGACCGGAGTCAGTCTGTTTGCAAGAGATCACCTTAAGAGCTTCGAGTATGCATGAATCATACATGGAGCATGGTCCATATGAGTTGCATGGTTGATCAATGGAAAGAGCGATATTGGTGAGGTTCAATCCGATCATAGGTTTTACAGCAGTGGTAAGATCGGTATCAGATTGAGCCGCGCCAATATCTCTTAGAAAGTGTAGCTCTTTACCTCCAATCAATGCATGTGGTGGTTATGGCGCAACGCAAGATTATTCGTTATACAGTAAAAGGCCAACTAATTCAAGCAAGGGTGGAAAAGCATATTTGAGTGTTGTCGATGTTTTGGTATTGATCTTACGTATGATTTATTTGGGTTTGGAGGAACTCTTGAAAACCTGGTTACGATCACATAGAGAAAAGACATAGGGATTTTATACAGGTTTAGACCTTCTCCTGGGAGAATAACAATCCTACTCATGTATAACTATTGCTCAATAAACCGATTACAATGAAGAAAGTAATATGGAATGTCTTGCTCTACTTATATTCTCCCTTGGGTTTGTCCCGGTCTGTCCTTCCACCTTTCCCCCCTCTTCTCCCTGACGTCCTCCTTTATATAGCTTGCAAGGCAGCGACAGTTTTTCTATGCCAAGAGACGCCTTAACATTTCAAATGGTAATCGTCCGATGAGAGCTATTAGAGATGTGGTATCTCACTCATCGTGCGATTGTTTCTGTTAGAGAGAAGTTATGCGTATTTATTCCAGAGAATAAATACACGTGCTAACCGCCTCGTCAGACAGGCCCACGATGCAATGGATTGTCGTAAAAGGTTAGTCAGAGTTTGGCTTGGTCGTAGGAGGAGCTATGGCCACAAGGTGGTCGCAGGATAACTTATGACTATGTCATGGTCGTAGGAGAACTTACGACTATGAGGTGGTCATAGAAAAGCTTACGACCGAGGAGTTATCATAGAAGGACTTACGGTTAAGGAATTGTCATAGAAGAGCTAGAAAAGGCTTACGACCAAGGAGTTATTATAGAAGGACTTACGATTAAAGAATTGTCACAGAAGAGCTTACGACTAAGGAGTTGTCGTAGAATAGCTTACGACTACATTGTGAAATCTCTTCCTTATAGATAAGGGGTATACTCGAGGAGTGTAATGACATAACAATATCATTTATAGATAATAATAATAATAATTTAGGGATTGTTATATCCTCGTCATCTAGACCCCAACATCAAGTGAAAATAACTTACTTGAGAAAGAGTGGTCATAGATGAACGGAGATTGAAAGCACAGTCTTCTCGATCTAATTCGACTAGAAGTGAACTTAGTCAAAAAGGTAATTTTGCTTAAGTTGTAAAGACTTTCTAGTTTTGAACCGAGGAATTTTAGAATCTGTTTCCTGATGTACTCCTTGAAGAGAGGATCCCCCTCTGCACATTGGGCACAACAACAACCCACCTGATCCACTTTTCCAGTGGAATAATGAGGAACATGGAGTTGTACCAGCAAATCCTGATCTGGTGTGGGAAGAATGGGCACCACAAGGACAACAACAAAATGTTAATCAACAAGTAGCTCAAGTAGATGAACAAGCTCAAGCTTCAATGTCCCTATCATCTAGAGTTAGTTCAGCCTCCTCTTAGGCACAATTTGTTGCGCTAGTGGGACATAAAATTGAAGTGGAAATGCCTGCTTTGTCATAATTGGCACTGGCAATCATCCCTACTCCATATGTTAACAGGGAGGATTCTGCTATTTCAACAAATCATATGCAACTTGCAATGCCTCAACCACTTTAGGTAGTTTCTCAGGCTCACGGTCCACTGTTGTTAGTCTAGACATCATTCAGAATTTCTGTCAATTCTTAATGCAGATGCCACAAATCAAGCTTGCTTATGACCCTATATTTAGACATCACCTTTCAGTGCCTATTTCTACGTTGGTTACTGATTTTGTAGGTTTCAAACCAAAGAGGACATGAAGTATGGCATTTGACTCAGATTTACTGAAGTCTGTTTTGACCCCACCCTCCCCAAAGTTCAGAATGTTCAAACTAATGTAATTTTAGCTCCAATATTGAAAAAGGTGGCCTGTAGACTTGCTTTTACTGTTCAAGATGAAGACATCATAACCTCTTATGTGTAGACCCGTCATAGCCTTACTTTGGTGCCCTACATAGATAGTCTGTGTAGTGATTCTCACAGTCAGGCTTCACTTGTGAGTATGCATGATGAAGCTAGTCGAGGGAGATTTGAATGCAAGCCAAGAAAGAAGAAAGCTCAAACCCCTATTTGAGTTAAAGTTCTGCACCGAAGTCCAAGAATCACAGTTCTAGATGGGGGTTCAAATATGTGACACCGACATATACAAAACATCACAAAGCCAAAGTTTCATTGAGCTCAGTACCATCAATTACTGTTGGTTTCTCTAAAGGCATTTCGGTAATTTTCCAATTGAAAAAGGAGAAAAGAGAGAGGTAGGGCCCACCCGTCAGTGGGCCGGTCGAGGTGATAAGGCGTCTCTTCCCGTTACCGTTCCCATGCGCGTGCGCGTTCGTCTTCTTGCGTGTGGCGCGGAGCGGCCTCGACGGCAATGGGCGTCGCCATCGATCGGCGCTTGTGCCGGCCGTGGAGCAGCTCAAATCTCGCCCGCTCCCCTATATATGGCGTCTCTCCTCTCTTTGGTGACCGAATGCAGCAGTGAGTTCTCCCCTCTCCGATCTCAAATCTCTCTCAGTGGTTCTTCGATCTTGAGTCTTGGGAGCTGCCGGTTGGGTTTCTTCCTGTCGCCGTCGACTAAGGAGCTCAAATAGCTATTCTAGGGTTTTTCCGTGTGGTTTCTTTGAGCCTTTCTTGGATTTGGCCGAGAGGTAAGGTGTGGGGTTTACCTCTAGAGGTTGATTTGGTTCGGACTTGTGCTGAGTTTTGTGGGAGATTTGTGGTCTGTTCTTAGTGTTCACGAGCGCTCTTAGCCGGAGCTCTCATTGGTCTTGTGTGGCATCAACCCCGACCTTCGTCTCCAGTGTCAGCTACCTGAGGTTGGGTGGGCATTGTATCTCCGTCTACCACACTCTTCTTCTGTGACAACACAAAGGGATTTAGGTTTTTTGGGACAGCGCATTTTGCGTGCCTTGCCTGGTTCGGATTCTTCTCGGTGATTTCGAGTATCACCGACTTTGTGAGTATTTTGGCTATCAACTCTTTGCAATCTGCGACCAGTTTCATTTATCTGTGATTTGTCACTAGTTGATTATTGCAAGAGATGCATGTGGGGTTGGCTGTTAGCTCTATGAAGGAATTGGTCTTATGCTGAAATTGAATGATTGAACCTGAGCTCTAGACTATTGTTGTTTCAGTCTCATTTCTGCAAATAGAAATTTTGTTTTAGCATAATCTGCTATCCGTGATCACAGTTACTGTTTTGTACAAATCTCTGTTAGCCATTTCGGTCCTCTACATAACTGATTTACTTGTGAATCTATTCTCTTGAGCATATTAGTTAGTTGGCTAATTTTGGAGATATTTGGTGGTCATTTTGATTGTGCCCTTTGCTGGCCGAAAATTTTGTGTAGTCTCAGCTTGTCTGTTCCTGTTTAGAGCTCAAGGTTTAAAACTCATTTGGTATATTCAATTAATGAAGAGTATAAGACCATAGTAGCGGGACGAAAAGATTAAATCTTGAGCAACCCTATATCTGAGAGCTCTAATCAAATTCTAAAACTTGTGCTTCTTGCTAAGTTTCATTAATTCCCAGTTCATGAGAATGTTATACATGATTATTTCAGCGGAAATTTTGGTTCATATGATAAATATATGTTCTTGTATAAGTGACATGGAAGAATTATATGTTTGTATGCTATTTATGTTATTTATATTCTGCTGAAAATGTGTTTTGATGATATTTAATTATGCTGAAATTAAATTCAAATTTATGCTTATACCGCATATATTACAACAATTACTAATAACCAGCTACAAGTGCAAGTGTCTTTAGCATCTATCTCAACTGACCTACACATCCCTCATGCAAGAATGGGGAACCAAGCACTGTGGTACACTTCCTGAGGAGGTGTCTGAGGAGAAGCTGGCTACAAATCCCAAGGATTATCTAGACACTTCAAGCAAGACAGCTATATGAGGATTTATCCTCAAGTTATATTTGCTTATATTTCTCTATTTATCTTTTGTCAACCTGGTACTGTTCCACACTAAGTTCATGCTGCTTCATATCTGGATGTTGGCACTATGCCTTTTGCTCTGTTGGTTGATTCGCTACAGTGCTTTTTTATTTGGTCAGACATGCAATGCTCAAATAATTACTATGATCGGTGATGATGATGATTGTGTGTGTCAATGGTGGGTGCTAGTTATGTTAATCATGCTAGTCTTTAAACTCTTTAATTGTATTATTGTTGAATCATACAATTGGAAATAGAGATTGAAAAATCTTATGTTGGAACATTCGGGCATGAATTCTGATGATAAACTCAGGTCAATTAAAGACAAGGTGGAGGAAAGTATGTGTTCTGTACTTTGCATCCAAGAGACAAAAGAGGCAAAATTTTGATCATTCATATATTAAGATATTCACTCCAAGACGCTTTGATAAATTTGAGTTTTCAGCACCTCATGGAGCTTCAGGTGGCGTTCTCACAGCATGGGTGAGCTTTTCGTTTAGTGGCACAATAGTTCATCAATTGTCTTTTGCCTTCACGGTTGATTTCATTTCTATTCATAATTCAGAAACATAGAGGTTAATAAATGTTATATGGCCCTTGTGTTGGACCAGTGTAAACACGAGTGTTGTATGTAAACATTGTCACCAGTGTAAATACGAGTGTCGTTGTATGTGAACATTGTCATATATACAATGTTTCTAGCATGTGCGATTACTATTTGGTGAAGAGGTTTCAAGTTGCAACAGCCAGTTGCAACGGTTAGAAATTTATTAATATTTTTATTCTTAGCTGCTGCCTCCAAGCTAAGAGACGACGTCACCTGGTTTTACTGTCCAGCTCATTTTGGTTTGAGTTTCTGATTTCTAACTTATTTTTTTTACTATTTTTAAATTTTATCTTTTTATGATTTTTTAGCTTTTTGAGCTATTTTTGCCGGTTCTTTTTTCCCGTATTCATTTGCGTTGTCCATGATGGGCTAACTCGTTTTTCTTTTTTTATTTTTTTTAATTTAGTTACGCCAAATAAACCGCTATCAGTTACAATGTAATTTTAATCATAAACCAGCTTATTTTAGTCTAATCAAGCGGCATCTTAGAGGCTGTGTTGTGTAGTGGTTGGAGGCTGTCTCTAAGCTTTTTCTCACTTTATTACGGCGGCTTTCATACACACTCTGGATGCTCCGATGAATCATCTAACACCATTCTCTCGTCTCTTCAGGCACGCAGGTTCGATAGCGACGCATGGTGGCACAGTGCGCGAGTAAGTGCACAACTCCCTGGGCCGGTAACCTAACGAGTAGCGTGTCAAGCGATACCACCGCCCCCACTACCGAAATTTACCGCATTGAGTGCAGATTAGCTGCAGCCCAATCGGTGAGGCATGTCCACTTGTACATCTTGGTGAGAAAAAAAAAGGGGGGGAAACCACAAGCTCAAATTTCAACTCCTTCCAAACCATGGGTGTAAATCCCATGGTACATACGTGTCGATAATTCAACGATGGTGAGATTTGGGGGCTCCCCTAAGGCCTAAGCTTATGGCTTTCGATTATAGTTGCTGACTGAAATTATATCGCAGCGGCCGTTAGTTTATTCTAAATTATTTAATTAAAAATAAAAATATTAAAACACCATTATAACTCTACAGTTCACGCATTGCAACGCTCTTCGCTGAAAACCACTATGTATATTTTTCCACGTATTTTAGCCAGCTCTCCCTACGGAGAAAGTGTAATACGACGAGTTTGCTTTGCCCATGGGAGCCTCAGGCATTTTCTTCTTTTGGAGGAGGGAGACATTGATTGGGAACCTCGATCGCGTTCTCCAAGTGCATTTTTTTGAACACAAGTTTCTCCAAGTGCAAGTGGCCAGTGCATCCTTTTGTTCACAACCTCTTATGTTCCATCGGGAGTGCTGATCGATCGTGCAGTTAACCAGAAAGCCGATTAGCTTGACCGAAAACTTAATGGGCATTGTCCTGGTGCATGCATCTATACAAGCTACTCGATCGACCCACAGCATTTGCCAGGCACGAACAGCCCTTGAAGGTCACATGAAAAGAAATACAACCATCGAAAGAACAGAGATATGTACCTGTGTGCCATTGACAACGTACTGGAACTTCAGGAAAGATATACTGCAAAGCATGCGTCTTTTTCCCCCCTTCTTTACGACTTAGATACGCCACTGTAAAATTGGATCCTTTTGAGCTTGGATTACGTGTGGTCTTAATCTTCATTCTGTATGTCTGAACTTCTCTCAACTTCTGTGTATCTGAACCTCTCTCGACTTCTGAAAATCTGAACTTCCCTGAAGCTTTGATTCAGAAGTGTTGAAAGGTAGTAATACTGCATTACATGTACAGCAGCCTATACATCATCGCACATCGCACACCTTGCCGTCGTCATTTTATTTGACTCGTGCTTGACTGTCCTAAACAAGCTGGTTAAAGACTGACCGGGTCGATGACGAGGATGAAATGCTGCCTCACGGTGCAGTGACCAGGAGAGACCACAAACCGGGTCAGAGATTGCTCGGTCGATGAGGATTCACCACACGGCGTCAGCATCGGACCCGGTCGACAGGGGTGCAGCTTCTCCCTGGGTTCCCATTTTGCCGCTGACTTGCCTGAACTTCTGGTCGTTTTCGCCATCTACAGATTCTCTGCATCCATTTGACAACCGTCGCAGTTGAGTTCAGTCCAATCAATTTCTCCTATATAAAATAGATGAATCAGTCACAAAGTAATACAAGATATATAAGATTGAACACATAGAGATTGTTATGAATATTGTGTGTGTATTGATATGAGACCCAAAGGGCCATATATATAGGAGAGTACAAAGGGATATATGGTAGGGATATACCATATAGAGATAAGGAAGGAGATAGAATAACAATCCTATTCTATCTCTAATATATTATCTCTAATACAACTCTAATACCCTTAACACCCCCCCTCAAATGTAAGGCGTATGCAATAGCATTACATTTGAAAAAGAGTTGACACTAAAACAAGAAAAATCCGAAGTCCGAGTCTTGATGATGTTGTCGTTGCGTGCAGCCCTGGAATAAACTGTCAAATCAAGCCGAAGAGGAATAGATAGAAGCATGACGGCGCAGATCGAAACCCGAGACGGCGAGTCGGCGCAGAGCACAAGAAGCGCAACGGAGGCGCAATGCAGAAGAAGCGCGACGGCCTTAAGGCGGCTGCTGTCATGCAAAAGAAAATTCCTACACTTCTATGACTGACAATAGATTTGTGGACTCGCACGGCTTGGACGAACTAGAAATTAGAGACTACGGATTTGGATGGACGCAAATGGAAGACTCAAAGAATGATAATTAAAGACTGACTCACTAAACGAACGGCGTAGCGGCAGTGGAGTCGAGCGGGGTCGGTAATGGCCGACCTCAGACGACGGAGTCGGCAGAGCGACGGTGGTGCCAGGACGACGCAGAAGCCGGCGAGCTGGGACGCCTTGATCCGGTCCCACGACATGGAGAGGTGGTCGTCCTGGACGAGGAAGTCCGGTAGCTCGGACGCTGGGATGGCGATCTCCTTCGCCGGTGAGCGCCTCCGTGCCGTCCGGCAAGAACCTGGCATGGCTGAAGTCCGCGAAGTCGTCCATGGCCGTCACCCCACCTGATGCGCCGGATTCGGGGCCTGGCTGCCGCATGGCCGGGCGGGGCTGTCTCACGCCGGCGAAGAAGGTGGCCGTGAAGACCAGTCGCATGAACAGTGGGCAGCGTCGAGGAGGCACGGCGGTAGCTGGAGCCCGGGCAGAGGGCGCATGAGCGATGTGTCGCGGAGCAGCAGCGAAGCGACCTGCCTTGCAGAGCGCCCGGAGCTTCCCTGCTGCGTGACGATGACGACGACTAAGGCGGCCGAACGTAGGCGCTGCCCCCGGCGGAGATAGATCTCCCCGGGGGCGCGCGATCTTGAGCGGCTAGGGTTAAGATTTAAACCTAGAGCTCTGATACCATATTATGAATATTGTGTGTGTATTGATATGAGACCCAAAGGGCCATATATATAGGAGAGTACAAAGGGATATATGGTAGGGATATACCATATAGAGATAAGGAAGGAGATAGAATAACAATCCTATTCTATCTCTAATATATTATCTCTAATACAACTCTAATACCCTTAACAGAGATAAGGGAAGAACTCCTTTCTTTATTGCATTTTCTTCACAAGTACAAGGTGATAGCCAATTTGACCACCTATATGTAGACTATAAGATGAGATGTCCACCATAGGCTAAGTCTTCAGACTCAGGTTTCCCAACACTCCCCATTACGTACTCAACCGACATGTTCATGTTTCATCAAAACTCCATAAAACCTAATGGAAAAATTTGAAGAAAGAGTACATGATATATATTATGTTGTATTGCACGAATTACCTCATTAAAAACTTTAGCCGAGAAACTTCTAAAAACTCGTCAAGCAAACAAAAGTACAATCCACCCAATTTTATTTATTCTACAAGATTTATTTTTTGGGTACTCGAGTCTCCCCCTAAATTCTGCACTTCTCTAAGTCTCATCAATCTAATTCCACGTACATATCTTTCAAAATTAAATGCTGGAAGCGACTTAGTGAATAAATCTCGTTTGCATTTGTGAAACACAAACTGCATTATCTTCATAGATAATTGTGAGAGCTTGTATGATGTTCAATCCACATAACTGCTGGATATGATGAACCATTCGTCGAAGCCAAGCACATTCTTGTGCGGCTTCGTACAATGCTATGATTTCTGAATGGTTCATCGAAGTCGATACAAGACTTTGCTTAGACAATTTTCATGAAGTTGCAGTTCCACCATATAGGAATACATACCCTATTTGTGACATAGCGGTATACGGGTCCGACAGATACCCGGCATCTGCATAGCCTGTTATATTCAAGTCTTGGTTCTTTCTGTAGAATAGTCCAAGATCTTTGCTTCCTTTGAGGTATCGAAAAATGTCTTTTATTCCCTATCAATGACTTTTGGTATGTTCTGCACTATACCTTGCTAATAGATTTATCGCAAATGCAATATCCAGTCTAGTGCAGTTTGCTAAATACATAAGTGCTCCTACTGCACTTAAGTACGGGAATTCCAGTCCTAGGACTTCCTCCCCTTCTTCTCTAGGTAAGTACGGATCACTGTCTTGCTGTAAAGATCTTTCGACCATTGGTACTTTCGAAGGGTATGTCTTTTTAAAGCCAAACATTTCTAACACATTTTAAGTATATGCGAATTGAAGGGCGGCGCAACTCTAGATAGGGGGTGGCCGAACGGCGGCATGGCTCCATGCCGGGCGACAACCGAACGACGGCGCGACGCATGCAGGCGACGTGGCCGCGTGCAGGCGGCGGCTTGTGGATTCGATTTTTTTCCTTTTTTTTCTTTTTAATCTACAGTGCAATCAATATCTACTATTTCATGTAATCTACCAATCGATATTGTGCCGACGGCTTCAAATCTGCTCGCGGTATATTAGAGCCGATTTGCACCATAGAAAATAATTATTTCTTTTACTTAATACCTCCGTTCTTTTTTACTTGTTACTCTCTTTGTCCAAATTTATAAAACATATTTTCTTTTGATATATAGACCAAAAAATATTAAAAATAGCGAGACTACCTATAATTATTATTTCTAACCACTATATTTAATGCATGCATATAGAGAATATAATATAAATCTAGATATTTATTAGGGATATAGAGGGAATATGCTATTAATTTCATATTAAAATATAAAATATGTCTTATATTTATAAACAAGATCATTAAAAAATACACATTATAAACTTATACGGCGGGAGTATTTTGGATATTGACACGGTCTCCAATACAGTTCTAACCATTACCATTTCTAATTATATGCTAAAATTTTATTAAAAATATAATTATGTAACAGTATTTTGATGATAAATCTACTAGTATAATTATGTGACGAATCTAAATAAAATTTTATTGCATGGACCCTAAAATAACAAGCAAAGCTAACGTTGATTGCCATGCGAAAATGGGAACTTCACAAAAAAATACTGGTAATTAATATGTTTAGCCACAACATACTGCAACTCAGAATGGCCGGCCACGGGCCACCATCTGTTCGTCACGTCGGCCTCAGCACCAAAAGTCCACTTCCGGAGAGCGAAAATTCTCGCAGTTCTAACTTCCACGCTAAAATTCCATGCGCTCGGCGGCCTCCTCGTACGCGTTGGCTGACTGGCTGGCCGGTGTCGTTTCCACGACGCTTCCGGATCGACGCCTCGCGCTCGATCGTCTGCTGCGGATCGATCAATTTCCAACGCCTCAGACCACTCCGTCTAAACCAAGATCCCTATATAAACCCCAGAGCCCAACACCTGAGCTGCAGAGTAAGCATCGGATCACAATTCACATCACACAGTAGTACACTGACAACGCACACGTGTGCGATCGAGTGTAGCATATATTGCTTCGCAAGAATGGCTGCCAAGCTCAGGGCGCAGGCGCCGGCTGCTGCTCTTCTCGTTGTGATGTGCCTGGTCCTTGCGGCTACAGTCGAGAGTGCCAGACCACTTACGCTGTTGGAGAAAGATGGTGCGCGTGCGGTGGAATCGCCGGTTGGCGATATCCAGACGGTGGTCGGGACCATGGAGCGTGATGGCGCCGCCTCCAGCGCCGGCAGCCCGGGGCACAAGTTCATCGACATCGGCATGCTCGGCGGGATCAAGGACTCCGGGCCCAGCCCCGGCGCCGGCCATTAGACGGCGGCGGACATACCAGGAATTGCATATAAGCAGGGGATACATATCCACACAGGCTAAATCGTGGCTATATGCATGCCTAGCTAGAAATGACCACTTAGTTATATCGTTCTCTGTATGCTTGTTTCTTTTGTTCTTTATGCAAGGTTTCCGTATGAAAAAGAAGTGGTAGCTAGTAAAGTATGATTATATGCGCCTGGTTTCTCTATGCAGGTGCAGATTTGTAAGTATTCTTACACATGATATATAGACATGCATACAAGTTGAATATAAGTAGGCCCAGCTGGCAGTATTATAGCAGTATTTTGGTGTACGGGAATGAAACACGGTTCTGGGTTCTGAAAAAAATACTATAATACGTCAGGTATGCTGAAAACTATTTTGTCGATGTATCGCGGTATTTTTCAACGGGGCAGTAGGTAGGTTGATGATCCGGCTCATCACGGCGCACCTTGCACGCTCAATTCCTCACGTGGGCCACGGCACGGAGTCATGGGCGGAGACTTCCCTGCCGGGAACTTGCTTGCGCGCAAGAAATTCTGATCCGGTTGGTGCCGCGCGCGTCTTTTTCAAACTAGATAACGCCAAGTCGCCGTGTCTCGTACTCGTGCGGTCGTGCCGCCGGTGGCGTTGCCTAGCCTGCGACTCGTCTCTCGGCCAGATCGACAGCTAGTCCACTACACTACCGCGTCCGAACGCCTTCCGGCACCTCGCCGGCCAGCCACACGCCACGACTTGTTGCTCCCCGCCTCGGCGCGCGCGCGCGGAAACCTCCGCAACTTATCATCCGCACGCACGGGTTAACAAGATCCGCGTGCCGGGTCTTCGCCGCCGGTTGGGCCGCACGGGGCTCTTCGGTCTCATTCCGTATTTGACTTCTAGTTTATTTTTTATTATTTTAAAATTTTATCTTTTTTTAGTTTTTTAGTATTATTTAGCTTCTTTGCTGATTTTTTTTCGTATTCATTTGCATTGTCTGTAATGGACTAATCTATTTTTCTATTTTTAAATTAAGTTACGTCAAATAAATCACATCAGCTACAATGCAATTCCAATCAACTACAGTACAATTTTAGTCATAAATCAACTTATTTTAGTTCAATCGAGGGGCACTTTGGGCCTGTTCTTTTCAACCGAAGCTAGCGGCTTTTGACTTTTGCTACAGTACCTAACTTTCAAACGTGGTATTTTTTTAAGACGATGTCTACAAGTTAATTATAGTACATGTTAAAAGTTCAACATCTGTATCAACTAAAATCGCAAGCAAATATCTCTCTCCATAATCTCTATTATAAACAGGTAAAATTCAAAATTTTCATCTAAAAGTCATAAGGCATAATCGTGCCAAACATTGTCTCGTGGGTGCGCGCCCTCTGCTTGGGGTGGGACGGACCGTTCCTGGAAATAGGGTGGGACAGGGTGGAAATAAGGTGCGTCGCGCCGTCTCCGTCCCACGCGTGCCGCACCATGCATCAAGGCCGCGGCACGCCAAACTGGGCCGCAACGTGATAAGGGTGGGCTGACGATGCACGCTAGAAAACTGGGCCAATGTACTTGGGCTGCTCCCTCAACTTTTGCTTAACGCCACCGCATCCGCAGCCCGCGGGTCTGTGCAATGTACCGAGCCGCCCAAGATCTCGATTTTTTTAGGGGATGACCTCGATAGTTTAGTACATGCATGCATTGTGTGCTTTGAATTTAAAGGGTGATTTTTGGGTTTTGAACTTGTTGACATTTTGACTTAAGTTCGTACTGTGATCTAGCTTTCTATAACATGTAAGAACATATTCAAGACTATCTAATCATCAAGAACTCACAAGCAAGTGCATATCAAGGATTTTCTGTTTTGCCCGATTTTAGTGTAACATTCCTTCAAACAAAAAAGTTCAGAATTTTGGCAACGATTTTCTTCATTGTTGATTGGAATAGATTCATAACATCCTAGAGAAGGTGCATACTAAACTTTAAGTGATTTAAAGCCTTCGTTTGAGAGTTAGCTTAATTTATGATTTTAGCTCGGTTTTGTTGTAGTAGAGCTTCAAGAACCAAAAGATCTCAACTTTTGTAAGTTTTTTCAAGATCTTTGGTTAGGTAAGTTCTTAAGGTCATGATCTGGTTTTAATTCAAGTTCCAAGTAATTTGGAGTTGTGGATCAAAAGTTTTGTCGTTTTTTGAATTTAAAATAGTGTTGAAAATCTGCTCTATTCTTGAATAGAAATCAGACTGCCAATTAGCTACAGATTAGATCTCCAACTAGCTAATCATCAGACCGCCAACTAGCCAGCGGTTAGACCATCACCTGCTCAGAGGTCAGTCCGCCGGGGCACCCGCTGGAGCCGTACCTCGCGCTGCTGAGGCTCGACGGCAAGCTCGTCGTCATGGGCCTGATCAACCGGCCGCTGAGCTTCCTCACCCCGACGGTGCTGCTGGGGAGGAAGTCCATCACCGGGAGCTTCATCGGGAGCGTGAAGGAGACGGAGGAGACGCTGGCCTTCTGCGAGGCCAAGGGGGTGACGTCGCAGATCGAGGTGGTGAAGATGGGGCACGTGAACGAGGCGCTCCAGCGGCTCCAGCGCAACGACGTCCGCTACCGCTTCGTCGTCGACGTCGCCGGCAGCAACCTCGACGGCAAAGATGCTTAGCTATAGTCCGCTTGTGTTCCCACAAATTGTTCGTGCATGTATACTCTCGTATCCATTGATCCGTACTCTACCTATGCGCTGCCTATATGTCCTGAATTAATCAGACCAACCAATTATCCTTCCTAAAGAAAATGGATCATCCATTAAAAAGTTGAGCTTAGACGACGAAGATCCAAAATGCGGGAATCTGAAGGAGGGAATAATTCTGAACCAGCTTAGGCATGTACAATATAAAAGCAGCTAAGTTCGGAGTCTAATTCCTCAAAAGGTTAATCAAGCTCCAACGAACGGACCCAGCTTCCGGCTTCTTAATTTTATTTTATTTTATTTTTTTGACTTTTTTGTTTTTCATTTATTCCTTTGTATTTTCTGTAATTATATAACTTTTTATTTTTATTACATATAATCAAAGGCTCAATAATCTTTAAAGAATAAGTACATACTGTCTCACCAAATATGTATAAGTATGTATGTCCCCTCTAGAGGTTATAAATAAGAAGCCCAGGAGATCGAAACCCAGGCCGGAGGGGCGGCGCCCTCACCTCCTCCCTCGAAAAGTTTGCTAGCTCCGTGTTCTCATCCACATTGCACATGACGTTAGCTGCTTGGGCCGGCCTAGTCACAGCCATCTTTGGTCCTGGGCCTGAACAGTGGAAAGTTGGGTCAATTCTCGTGTGCCGACAAGCAACAAACCCTTTCTCGGCTTCACGATTGGGCTAGCTTTTCTACGACGAAGTGCACGTTCATTTGCCTAGAAACGGAAGGACAACGAACCGAACCGTGCTCCTTCTCGATTGGGCTTTTATCCCTCGTGATAAAAGCAGAACTGCCCGTTTCCTTTCCTAAGAGTATGCTCTGTTTCTTAAAATTTTCAACAGTAAATTATTACTCTAACTATTTTATACTATTTTACTATAATTTTCTATCTTACATCTTCTTACTATTTAAATTAGTTTATATGATCAAGTTGTTTCTTATATAAGAGACAGCATATTATCTCTCTTTAACTTCTTTCATTTACATATAATTTTATTTATTTAATATAACTAAAAATAATTAAGATGACATTATTAGAAATGCCATGCCAAAGGTCCACTTTGCCAGAAACGCGCTGAAGTCCTGCCCAGCAAAGGGATGACCCCGCAGAAAAAGTACTGTACGGGTGCTAAATTAGAAAGGAAGATAGATCCCATCCAAGACGTGTCACACAAGTGCTCAAGGCCAATTTGTTGTCACGAGCTGAAGGGAAAGGAGAGAGACCAAACGATGAGGTGTTCAGTAACACGCCGTATGGGCCGATCGATCTAGATCACGAAGTTTGGTCAATTGCTGTGTGAATAGGAAGAGGAAGATTTCTGTTCTATTTTTTCGATCTAAGGCTTATGACACTAGCCAAATAAATAAGCGAGAAAACTTCTTCGTCATATCAGTATTAGAACAGCTTTTTAAAATGACTCATATAAACAATTATGTTAAAATCAATCCTATAAATGCTCGTGTTAAAAGCAAACCTTCACTCAGCCAGCCGTAGGTATAAAATGCAAGCGTTGAAACAAAACCATCACTCAGCCAGCCGTAGGTGAAAAGGATCCACCCTTCGGTTGCATGATTGCATCACTTGCTTCCCATTTTTCGTGTGCGCGCGCCTGTCCACGTATGCGGATACGCCCGACTACAGAAACGACGGTTTTTCGTTCAGATGCATCGTATAGGTTCGGTAATCAGGAGTAACAAAAATGGTGAATTCGGATTTGCACAATTCACCACCCATTTCCTTCGTTTCTTTCCAGTACAGAAGAAGCAGAGCATTAGCTTAGCTTTGCCCTGTTCTTTCCTTTCACTTCCCTCTTCTCGTCTGGTATTTTACCGCTGTTAAATCCCACAGCAGTAGGAAAATAGAAAGAAAGAAAAAAAGAGAAAGCATCCCACTGCGTTTTGCTAAGAACGGATTGCGATTGTCCTAGATTGATGGAGACAAAGCATCCCACTTATAATTACTACATCCTCCCGACTCTGCCGACGCGCTCCGCCGCCGCCCGCATCACGCCTCCCATCAGCTGCGGCATGAACAGGTCAGCCCCGCCGGCGGCGCCGCACCCGCGCGCACCCCGACGCTCGACATGTACTTCTGCACCTCGTCGCGGATCATCTCCTGCATCGCCGCCATGAACTCGGGGCTGAACGGGTATAATGACGGTGTGGTGGCGACGGGAGCAGGAGGCGGTGGCGGAGGTGACGGTGTGGGCGAGGGCGGCAGCTCTTGGAAGTGGCTGTGGGCGCTGTCGTGGTTGAACCCTTGGTCAATGCCAGGGAGGGAGAGGGAGAGTGAGGTGACGGGGTCCTCCTCGTGCCGCCGGCTGATGGCGCAGTCTGCCGGCTCGAACCCGCCAGTCCGCGCCACCGGGCGGTAAATCTGCCCGAATGCGCCACCGCCGCTGCCGTGGCTTAGATCGCTACGGTCCGATCCGGACCCAGACCCCGATGGGCTGTCCGGCGAGGGGCTCACGCGCTTGCACGGCCGCTCGAACTCGGCGCCATCAGCGGCGACGCTGGCCGTGGCCGCGGTGGCGACGGGGAGCTTGCGCTTGAGGGAGCAGTTCCAGTGGTTCTTGACGGCGTTGTCGGTGCGGCCGTGGAGCAGGCGCGCGATGGCGGCCCACCTGTTCCCGAGCCGTGCGTGGGCGCTGAGGATGGTGGCATCCTCCTCCGCCGTGAACGGCCGCCGCTCGACCTGCGGCGAGAGCTGGTTGCACCACCGCAGCCGGCACGACTTCCCGGACCGCCCGGGGATCTCGCGCCCGATCGCCGTCCAGTTCCGCGGGCCGTGCCGCTCCACGAGCCGCCGCAGCGCGTCGTCCTCCTCGGGGCTCCACGGGCCCCTGATCCTGTCGCACTCCGCCTCCACTCCTCGTCCCATGGCCGCAACGACGACTAGTTGCTAGTGGCGGAGCGAAAAGGTAGTTGGTTTCTTGCGGTTTGTGTCTAGCTGCGAGTGGTGGGTGGTTGGTATAAGAAATAGTGATGGGGAAGGGGAGGGTATTTATAGCGGCGGGGCGGCCGGTGACCTGACCGGCAAGACAGCTGGCACCCGCTGCACGCGTCGCCAGACCCGGCGCCACTTCCTACCCGGGGCGCTCGTCGTTTTCTGTAGCTGTATGCCATGCGGGGACATCTCCCTAAGGGCCCCGTAGATCAGTGAGGGTTTCTTGCTTGACCGGGTGGTTTTGGAAAGGGGCGGTTTGCCTCGGTGGATTCGAAATTTGAACCGTGTCTTTTGTTTTCGTACGTGGGGCAGTGGGAACCGGCAGGTGCCGTTGTGAGTTAGCGAGGGTGGGGAAACTGCCAACGGATTAGTACGAGCAGTACAGCATGGGTGAAAAAATTTGGTAACCTAACGGTGGCTCGTTTCAGCTTAACTTCCTGACTTCTCATTTTTAATTTACTATTTTTTTATTTCTTTTTTCCACCTTTTTAAGGTCTTTTTTTCTTTTCCTTTTTCTGTATTTCTTCGTATCACTCTTGATGGATCAAATTTTTAATTTAATTACACTAAATAAGCAATCATTAACTACAGTAAAAAAGTTATAATCTATCGTCAAACTAAGCACAACCTTCGTTTTTGCTCCTCCCAAACCTGAACGCCCAATTCGGTTCAAAAATCAAAAGTTAGTAGCCCCAATTCGATTCATAAATAGTGGTATCATTCTTTCGACTTATGTTATAGTAACTAGTTTTTTAAACGAAGTATCTTTTTAATACGGATCTACTAATCGATTATAGTAGATATTATAACAACTTTAATTATATCGGCTAAAATTACATATCACTATCTATCCATACTTTTTTATCAATAGTTAAAATTTAAAAGTTATAAATCAAAAAGTAAAAGTCGTAAGCGAAAAGAACTACTCCGATAGCTAACCCTGAACAGCAGGCACTAGACGGGAGCGAGGGAGTCTTCTCTCGAATCACAAGTTTGTTATTTCGTCGTTTTGCATCGATACCACGACAAGGGAGAAAGAGAAAGTGGAGTGGACCCGAAACTACCGCGGGAAAGCAAATACATACGCGCCTACCAAACCGACACGAGGTGCGTGTGCGGTAACCCGCCCCGCCCGCCGACGCGCCGCGCTGTGCTGTGCTTATCCATGCGCGGATCCACCGGACCGGACGGACGGAGCGATCCATCCCCCCTCGGCTCCCGCACGATGCGCTGCACCCCAGCGCGAACTATCCCCATCCGCAGTTAATCGCAACCGTCCAAGCCCAAGCGTCCCCCACCCGCGCGGGCCCTACCTCACCACCGTACAGGTGTACCGCTCGGTACGTACCTCCCTCGCCGAGCATCGCATCCCGGCTCGGCCTGTCGCTCTCCCAGCAACACCCTGCGCGACCCCTTCCCGTGCCCATGACGGGTGGGTCCGCGCGTGGGGCGGGAGGCGATAAGGACGGTCCGCGGCCAGGCTGGAGCGCACCGTATTTAAAAGCGGCGCGGTTTCGTGGGAAGCAGTAGCGCAGCACACAGCTGTGTGAGTGCGCCGCAGCCGCGCCACGTACGCCTGTGTGCCTGTGCCGTTGAATCGTGAGACGTGGCATTCATCTCTCAACACTCCGGATTCTCACCCACTGCCGCAACGCAATAACTGAAAGCAACGGCGCAGTGCAATGCAGTGCGACTTCTACCATGACGTCTCCTACTATCGCGGTCAGCGTGGTTGGTTATTTCGGCCACAACTGTTGGTGGGCATTTGTTAGTTTTGGTTTCGATTTATAATTTTTTTTATAGTTTATAGTTTTTAGACTGTTCAAGAGAAAATATGAAGTAATATAAATTTACGTACGATTTTAGTTAATATAAATAAAGTAGCTATAGTGTTACTATAATCAACTTATAGACACTACGTTAGAAAACTAATTACTATAGAAAAACCGAAAAATAATTTTTAGAAGTTAAAAAGAAGAGGCCTGGTTTTAGCCCCTTTCGTATTGGATTCTGAAATCTGTTTTTTTATAGTAAACGACTTTTTTACTATGTCTAGTTTTTAAGACAAGATCTTCTAGTCGATTATAGTACACACTACAGTGACTTCATTTATATCGATCAAAATAGCACACGAGTGTCTCTGTCTACAAGCTATTAAATATCCATAAGTCAAAATCAAAAGTTAATATGAACGGACCTAAAACCTAGCATGAGTGTTTATATGGACGAATCGAATGCTAATATCCAAGAAGTTTCTTCGAAAAGATTGTTTATTAAGTCACTTTAAAAAATAACAAAGAAATCGTCTTATTTGTTTATTCGAGAAAAATTATAAATTGTAAAGAACCTACCCATCATACACTGTTGGTCTATGAGCGACTGCCGTGTGGGCCGGTGGAAAGGGACAAAGGAAGAAAAAAAGTGTGGAGTCGTCAACCGGTGAGACGTGGACGCGCGGCTCCAACGGCCCCCCGCAACACCGACACTAGCCGGTAGCGCGAACTGCCGTTGCGTTGCCAACCAACCACCCAGTCCACTCCATCTCCCCGCGCGCGCGCCTGCCGTGGACGCGGTTGCTCCGGATGGCTGGCGCACGCGGCCGGGAGCTTCCTCGCAGCTTCCTGGGACGATTTCTTTAGTGCGAACCGAGGCGCCGAGACCGTCCCGCCCCGCGACGACGAGATCTTTGCTCGTGCGTGATGCATGTGATCGTTTAGCTTCAGCTGAGGATTCGCTGCCGGCCGATCCAGCCCTAGTCGCGCTGTCATGTCATGCCGTACTTCACTGCACTGCACCGCATCGATCGCACTCGTGCATTCGGTTTTGCTATTGCCAAGACGACTGAAATTTTTTTGTCTCTCAGTCACTTGAAAGTTGCACTCTCAATCAACTAAAATTGTAGCCTCCTCCAAAAACAGCCCCTCCAAAAGTTGCACTCTCGAACAACCGCAATTTTAGTTGATTGAGAGTGCAACTCGCCGATCGAAAGACAAAAATTCAGTCGTCTTGACAATAGTCACTCCCTCGTGCATTAGGATATTTGCCAAATAGGGCCTGGCCGCACGGTGGCTAGCGGCGATTAGAATACAGATCTTCTATGGATGTAGTGTAGACATCTAAAGCCAATACTCCGGAGGAACGCCACATCGGGCGCCGCCACGTCGCCGTGGCGGCGCTTCCGGCCGTGGTGGCGCAGAATATTAGTACGGTCGAGGAGCGAATTTGCGAAAAAGCCCCTGTATTTTTCCGAAATTACGTACAGATCCTTGGTTCTCGCAAAAAGGTCCCTAGAAATTTTTTGTAGCCCCTCCGTTTTGCAGTATGGCCCCCCACGTTTTCGAAAAATGCGCACGGGTCCCCGTTTTTTTACGTCCAGGTCCTCGGTTTTTCCGAAAAAGCCCTCCGCCTTTTTCGAAAATACGTTTTTCCCCCGATTTTTTTTTGAAAAACTCCTCACGAATTATCGCCTCTTTTATTTTAAGACGATGGGTGGCGCGGCGGCGTGGCGCGCGCTATGAATCTAGTTCTATACGCTTGTCAGACAAGCGCCTAATCCACGTTACGTGCACCTAAGTTGTATAAGGATTAAGCTAACTAGTGATTCTACTCTAAAACGAAGAATAGCTTATTCTATACGGCTGGTCAGGCAAGCGCCTAATCTATGTCACGTGCACCTAATTTATATAAGGATTAAGCTAACTATAGCCAACCAATCAATAAATATAGGTTTTTTTATTAGTACTAGAATATTTTTTCCTTGTTTTAGCTATAACTTTGGCTGGTAGCTTTGATTCACGAATGGTTTTTACCGATAGCTTACTGACGCGAGAGGAATATAATGATATAAATCTCACCAATAAACGATAAATAAATTTGCGCTGCAATAAAAACTGAAGGTGGGATGTGGTTTTTGACCCACAGAAGGTGATGGAGCATAGAAAAACTTATTTACGTTCAAGTGTAAAATAGTGTGTGTATAGGAATAATACCTTCTACTTCCCGATATAGTTATTCTCATCTCTAATATACCAGATAAACGAAGTTAACATACTATATTATCATTTTGAGTATACTCATATACTAATTATAAGATACCCTAATGTGAACCACATGAAAATTTACAAGTGAGTCCATAGTTTTGACGTATAGTGCAAATACCTTCTTATACACATAAAAAATAATATGTCTAAAATATGTACATACCACATATAAAAAACGTACAAATCACCTAGGTAGTCTTATATACGTGTACTCTATATGCACATACTATGTATGTATACATACTTCTACTTATATGCCGTTTAAATGATATTGATATATCATTTTATCCTTTTGAGCACCGATCATGTGACTGCATGTGCTGCTCATCTAGTATGTATTGTTTTGCATGCACTGGTGCACATATCGGTATATCTTACAATAAATAGAGACCGAGGTTTGGTGCTCTACTGGGGCGCCGTGATTCGCGAGATGGCCGCTCTCTCTTTGGGTACTAGGAGACGTGTACATAACCCACACACTATATACACGTGCACCTATACGTATCTCTTAGAAATTAATTGGAGGCTCAAATAATCTTTAGAGCGTGGATACACATATACCTATCTCTTAGAAATTAATTGGAGGCTCGAATAATCTTTAGAGCGTGGATACACATTATTCGACTTGACACGTATACGTGAGTCTCTGTTTTATTCGTATAAGTACGAGCTTCCAGGAAAACTCGAACGCAGGCAGACTCAAGGGCGTGGTCCTAACTGAGCTGTTCGTGAATACTCTGGAGGGTTTACTTTCGAAATGGGAGGTAGGAAAGGCAGTTGGTCGAGATCAGACTGGTAGGCAACTTGCCACTAAATCGCGTGTGCTCCAGATTCCCTTTTTGATAGGCCACTCACGATGAGATAGCTGTGGGCAAAAGGAAAATGGCCGAGGGAACCTACCCGCGGTGAACCACAGAAAATTAGGCCCGTCTACCGGTCTGGCATGGTCGGGGCGAGAGTCGACGCTCTGCGCGAGCAAACACGGGCTTTCGGCGCTTCGGCCTTTTGTCTTTTGTATTTTAGCTTTTAGCTTCTTTAAAAATTAAAATAAATAATTTTTAAAGCAGATTTTTTATATTGCTTTTCGAGTTTAAAATCTTATACATCTTTTATGATAACATCTTCGTTGTCCACTGTTATAAACAAACACAGATAAAAATCACCGACCACAACAAAAAACCATCAATCATAACTCAAAGAACAAACCTTTTATGGACCGGCTTAAAGGTAGTGCCATGGTGGTTCCTTCTGGGTTTTGTCTCTACTAGATGCCGAAAGGGCCATAACTGGCCTCGCTCATTTCAGCTTGAGCTTCTGACTTATTTTTTATTATTCCTAAATTTCATCTTTTTTTTGGCTTTTTTGAGCTTTTTCATTGGTTTTTTCTGTATTCGTTTGCATTGTTCGTGATAGGCTAACTTGTTTTTTCTATTTTTAATTTTTAAATTTAGTTATATTAAATAAACCAATATTAATTATAGTATAATTTTAACCAACTATAGTGTAATTTTAGCCATAAGACAGCTTATTTCAGCCCAACCGAGCAGCACTAAAGCCTAAGTTTTCTCAACTGCTCCGTCGGTGATTATCATTTCTAGAGAGAAAAAAGCCTGTATTTCCAAGGTTGCGACTGTAGGCTGTTTGGAAGCTTAGTTTGGGAAGAATTTGTTTTAAGAGTAACACATATTTTTCTGCTGACAAGAGAGTAAATCATGTTTACACACTTGAAAAAGTGTTGTCCCTATACCAAAGTATCAAGCACCGCACGCATCAATCTCACACTAGTCGTGTTGATCTCTCATTCCTAGCTACTTTTCTTTTTTTTTTCTCCTAACGATCTTGACAGCTACTTTTCTTTTTTTTCTCCTAACGATCTTGACAGCCGATGAGGAGGTACGCACGCTAGTGACGGGTGGCGGCAAGTGGAGCATGGGTGGTAATAGCTTTTGACAACAACCAGATCCCACGAATCCGGTAGCGAGGGGAGGATGGCGGCGAACGACCACACCTGATCTGCCGGAGGTGAGATGGGTATTGATGACCAGCAATGGTGCACTTTTTTAAAAGGTGAGGATAATTGGTTAGCGTATTTATCTTAAGAATCCTAATCTATAGGACAAAGGTTCAAACATAAAACGTGAAAAATTCATACAAATAACCCATCTAACCTATGGTTGGTAGGAATGACACTCTGATCATTAACCAAAGAGACATGGTGCTATATCGCTATACTATGCTACGGTTGGTTAGTAATCGTGCATTTATGACATGCGATGCATGTTTTCTCTAATATATCTTATCTTGCTTTAAAATAATATTAAAAATAATCAATTCGAACTCTTAATAACAGCATGACACAGGCTACACGGGCTTTATTTCAATTCAAAATGATAGTGGAAATAATAATAGCAGGCTTCACTTCCATTTTTATTCCAAATGACGGTAAAAAAAACATCTGGCTTCATTTGCGTTTCCATTCAAAATGAAAATAAAAAATAAGCTTCACTTCCATGTCCGTTCAAATGAAAATAAAAAAAGCAACAGTTCAATTAGTAAAACAAGAGCACGACACGTCGACACCCCATTCACTTTGTATCAATTCTTTGCATCATAGGATCTCAAACCTGTCCGATGAATTCCTTAAATACAACAAATGAAAAGTGCGTACATAAACCTAAATAAAAGGAATGAAGAGTACGCACATTTAGGCGCAAAATGCGTTAGAATATGCAGCCTTTATAACTACCTTTATGTCTGTCCAAAAAAACACCTTGCCATACTGTGCATTTGTAAGTTTAAACTCCATTAATTTGGTTTTAGTGATAATAATAATTGTGAGACTAATATATTTATTAATTATGATATTGCTTAGTCTTATTTAGATAAAAAGATGAAAAACATAAGAGGTATGCATTCAATATCACATTCTTATATTATTGCATTCCTCGGATCCGAAATATAGACTGAAATAACGAGTGCTCCTTGGTGCCCAGGCACCATAGTCTAAAATAGGTATGTATCATGTGCGAAAAATTTTAAAATTTCTTGGATGTCAAGTTTAACTAGTCTACTAACTAGTTCAAACAAGTTTGAACTAAATTTCGAATTGTAGTTGCTTTTTTTTATGATAGTTTGATTGTAGGTATGTGCTGATTATATATATAAATCAGCAAAGTATGTGATCTAAATTCGTTCAAAACTTTAAATTTGAGTATATTTTTTCAAACTTATACGTTTCATTTGAATTGTTATAGATGAGTATATACCTTAAAACTGATATTTTCAAAAAATATACCCAAATTTAGATGGAATTGATGCATTTGAAATCATGGTGCCCGGGCACCTTGGTGTCCCAAATATATATATATGCTTTCACAATACATTCTTGTATGCACACATTGAGAGGAAGTTCACTATATGTTTTGTGGTTTAATTAGTATTAATATATGTTCCATTTCCACATATTAAGCAAATTTACTTTAAACATATCCCTTAAGTATATATAGTTTGTGTAGTTCATATATATTTATAATTAGGTTGTCATCTAGTTATTCCATTATGTGTTAATAGTTGGATAATTAATGACAATCAGATAAGTAAGCTTTGCTTTAAAAGTTTATCTTACAGTATACAAGTGTTTTGTACATGTTGTATACTCGCAATTCAATTTCTATCTCATTATTTGTTAAAATTATCATAAATTACAAAAAATGAAAGGTTGTAGAATCTAGTCCCCCATTATGTGTTAATAGCGATGTTTGGTAACTGATGGTAGTTAATTTGTGGACTAACATTTTTCATGAGTTGTGTGAATAGGTTAGGTTCCACAAATGAGGATGACTTGGGGTGACTTCATGGGTTGAAGGTCATCAAGTCTAGATGAAAGAAGACATCATGTGTTGAAGGCCATCAAGAAAAATATATATCATGAGTTGATGCATGCCCAAGAGGAGATGATCATGTCTTGATTATCAAGTCAAATGAAAACTCATCATGTGTTGATTGAGATTAAGTGAAGAATGCATCATGTGTTGATGCATGTAAAAACGATAGTCCGGATTTGAACTGTAGATGTGAGTTATCAAGCTTCAAGGGGATACACAAAGCAAATGTATGGCTAGTTAAGATTAAGAATATGTTCCTAATCTTTTACCGGACTTGTTATTTGATTTGAAGACCGGATTGCTAGTATAGATTATCGTACTATTTAGAGAGATCGTGTCTAGTAGATTGAGTCTCATCATGTGTTGATAGTTCAACCTCACCTCTTCTACCTCTCCTTAGAACGAGGTTTGTATTTGCGAAAGTGTTTTGCAAATAATTGAAGCTCATGCGTTGAATCCTTGTAACGTGGGATTATATATTGCGAATGTGTTTTACAAGTGTTTGAAATCCATATTTTCATTCTTTGTACTATGAGTCATATATTTGCAAATGTGTTTTGCATGTGGTTGACGCTTCTATATATAATCCTTGTGTCATGATTCTAAAAGTGTGCAAATATATTTTGCAATTTATTAGAAAGCATGGATAATCCTTGTGTGCATGATACTGTAGTTTGTAAATGTATTTTGCAAAATCTATTGAAGTATATGCACTTCTCAAATAAATTGGAACTACCGCAGTGTGTTCTGCGGTACTACCGCAAGTGGAGGATGGGTGGTAATAGCTTCTGACAACAACCAGTTCCCACGAATCTGGTAGCGAGGGGAGGATGGCGGCGAACGACCACACCTGATCTGCCGGAGATGAGATGAGTATTGATGACCAGCAATGGTGCACTTTTTTAAAGGGTGAGGATAATTGGTTAGCGTATTTATCTTAAGAATCCTAATCTATAGGACGATGCCAGGAGAAAAAATGCTCAACTTCTAGCTCTGACGATGAAGAATTCACTATTCCCTCCACATCAACTCGATGCTTCATGGCAAAAGATAGCAAAAAGGTAAATAATGATAATGACAATGATGCATCTTTTTATGATGAGTTGATGCATATGTTAGAAGAGCTAAAAAAGAAATGACTAAGTTTAAAATTTTGAATAAATAATAAATCGCACTTCAAAGCAATTATGATGTGCTAAAAAATAATATGAGTCTCTTCTTTTCAAAGAATATTCTAAACCTAATGTGGATATATGCATTACTTACAATTTAATAGATAATATATCATGTATAGATTATAATCCTCGCATAATGTCTAAAGTTAGTATATCCACGTCTTGTGACCATTTAATTGATATACCTTGTTGCTCATAAATAGATGCCTCTATTTTCTCTATGTATTGTGAAACTAATCTTGTGGGGGAAAATAATGAGCTCAAGGTCCAAGTCACAGCTTTGAGAAATAATTTGGAGAAAAGATATAAAGGGAATGACACTCTTGACATAATATTGAGAAGTCAAATGACAAGAGAGGTATCGGTTTCACCTCCAAGAAAAAGGTGAAGAGCATCCCAAATCAATTTGAAAATCAATACAACAAATTCAAATATTTTGGATGTAACAAGAAGGGTCATTTCGTCTTGGTGTGCCCCCCAATAAGGTGGATGACAAGCAAAAGTCATCAATGAAGATGCAAACCGACAATGAGCAAAGCAAGAAGATAAGAAAATGTAACAATTGTCAAATTTGCTATAATTACCGGTAGAAGGGATATTTTAGTAAGGATTATCCCAAAGGTACCATTTCTAAGGCATCTCTTGTTAATGAACACTATTTGCTTAGAAAAGATAAAAATGACAATGTGTTTGCTAAAAATGTTAGTTCACAAAAATTCAATGTTAGAGTCATTTGGGTGCCAAAATCTATTGTGACTAATATTCATGGACCCAATCAAGCTTTGGGGTACCAAAAGACGCTTAAAGGATTAATAGGTACTTAGAGAGGCCTTGGAGACCTGACTTAAATATGAAGAGGTGAATTCCACCATATGCATAATGAGAGCCAAGTTTGAGGATGATTATGCCATATCATGAACCAATGCCATCTTGGTAACAAATATCTATATTTAATATATTTTGCCTCTAATCTTGTGTAGGTTGTATTGCATGAATATCACTTAAAAAGGGTGTTCTTGCTCTTGTTCCAAAAGTTCATTATTGTAATCATGCGTAAGATGAAGTGGCACATTAAGGGGGAGTACTAAATCATATTCATGTATATCACATCCTTAAGTGTGCCCAAATACATTAAGTGCTAGTATTGTTTTTAAAAATTGAGCTATTTAGCCCAAAAGTCAAAATTGTGAAATTATTAGTATATCTTTGAAAAACTAGTTGAAAAATATATACAAATGCATTTCAAATATTTTCCAATGGTTATGTCTTTAGAAAAAACTATTTTAAGTAAAATTGAGTTTCTAACACAAAACTATCAATATAGTATCTTGTTTTGGCTCTAAACTCAAAAATTGACCAAAATCAATTCTAAAAGGAATTTAAAAAAGTGTTTAATACCAAAAACTAGAGTTGGCTATTTCAAACATTATTGGTATTCAAAAGTTTCCAAAAGGCCAACTAATCAAAAGTCATTTGGTTTTGAAATTCGTCCAAAATCCTAAGCTGACATAATTGGTCACAAACTATCACTTAGTGAGTTTTGCCATTTAAGCTAAAGTAATTGATATATATTGGCCCATAAGGGTACTTATAATTCATACATAAATTTTAATTCTTAAAATTACCCTCTAATGCTCATCATTGCATTTTTGAAAATTTCATTGAAAATGAGTTGTTTTTAAAAAATGAAAGCTTAATTTATTAAAATCTATATTCATAAGATTTCAAATCTTGGCATATAGTTGGAAGTGCTCCACAAGTGGTTTAAGTTTCTTTGTGAAAGGTTTTGGAGCAATGCACAACATTATATCCTTTCCCTCCTCTAAAATCATTTTCTTGGCATGCTTCGAGAAAAATCAAAACTACCGGCAGTTAATCTGCGGTACTTCCGTCTTCTGGAACTACTAACAGTGAAACTGTTGTACTTTCGATTTATTTGGAAAATGGTTGATTTGATTGAAAACCCGTTGGTTTCAACTGTACCAGCCATTCCCTTTGCTCCTCAAGGTTAAGTCGATCTTTGTTATCATTGCTAGCCACCCTCGAGTAATCTTTTGATTCCATATGCCATTTTGATCATTTTGTGATATTCTTTTATCATAGAATGGCATTCTCTCTAAGAGTGGTAAATTATTGATCATCTTGACATCGGCATGTCTTAACAAGTGATATTATCTTTTGTTTTCAAAGTGGTATCAAATCTTTCCTCTTGCCAAGCAAACTCTTTTCTTACCAAGCTCTTCGAAATAATGTCTCTCAAGTGGTATCCATCGTACAAATGGTACCATCCTTTTCTCTCAAGTGGTGTTTCAAGTGTTATATTCTTACAAGTGGTATTCTCTATAAGTTTCATCAAGTGAAAATTAATGAAGATCTTTTAAGGGTATGGGTTACTAGGTGATCATATGAGCGGTATCAAGTTTTCACAAGTGGAATCAAGCACACCTGGTGTCGTGTATACTCTCAAAATAGTATCAAGTATTTACAAATGTTTTTAATCACACTTGATATCATCCAATCTCATGAGTGGTATCTACTATCTACAATTGAAATTAATTGTACTTGGTATCATTCATGATTTCAAGTAGTATTTTCAAAAACGGTATCTAATGTAATCACAAGTAATATAAATGTGAAAGTGGTGTATGCCTTTTTATGAAAAATACAAAAGAACGACAAAATATTAAAAGACACCTAGTATAGACAAAAGGCTTACATGTGGTACCAATTATGGACAAAAGGTTTACAATTGATATCTTTAATTTTTGGTGCTAGATGACATAAGGAGAGAAATGTTAAATAAAATTAAAGAACGTGAAAAAAGATGTAAAACAAAAAAGAGGAGAGTCCTTTGTGTGTCAAAGGAGAAGAAAGAAATAGAAAAAAACCATTGTGTAAGGGAGATTTTTTCTTTATGAAAAACCTAAATAGTATTTTGGGCTTACTAAAACAAAAAAGGTAAAGTGTTAATATTGGGAAAATTATTTTACCTATTTACCGAACATATGTTATGAATATTGTAAATGAATGTGTTTCATTCTCATTTGCTTCATTTGGTATTCATAAAGTGAAAATTGGTTTTTAAGCTTTAGTTGAAAAATCATTCTCTCTTATGCTTTCAAAGTGCATTTTAGCATAACTTTTGAATGGAGACTTTTTTTCAAAACTTTCCGCTTGAAAAGTTTCTTAGGGGTTTAAAGTTCATTTCTTCAAAAATTGAAAGCTTTTCAACTTCATTTGAGAAATTTGTGTACTTTTTTATTTTAATAAAATGCTGAAATTTCAGAATTTTGCATAGCTTTGAGCAATTTTTGTGGTTTTTGTATCTTTTAGTGTGCTTATAATGCGTGGAAGGCATTCTAATGACTTTTGATCACCTATTGACAATAGGCTATTGTTGACCTATACTGATAATTTTCTCAGATTTGTTAGATATCACTAGGTCAGGTTTTCAGCTAGCTTTTGAAGCTAAATTGAAATGTCAAACTCTTGAAAATTTGAAACTTCGCATCAGGAAGCTTTATAATTTTTTTTGTAATTTTTGCGATCATTTTCTACCAAAAAAAAATCTTGTAGCGGTGCATAACTGCTTAACCGCATAGTTAATTATGTGTTGTTCTAAAATTTTTTAAAGGTAGCAAATGGTCTCGAAAAATCACAAAAAATTACACAATGTACCACGATGCCTCGGGAAGCTTCATCAAAAATATCGTAATTTTCTGAGCTCATTTACTATATTTATAAATTCAAAAAATTACAACGTAAAATTACGCAGTAATTGTGGCTAATTGCCGCCTTAGTCACCGTCGCTTTGTGGGCGACGCAGCCACCGCCATCTGCTGGCCGGTGGCGCACCGTTGTCCGGTGGTGGCGCAGCGCCACGTGTTGACTGGTGGGTATTGTCGTCCGGTGACCGGATGATAGAAGCGTTATTTTTGTCAATTTCGCTCGGATACGGCTATTTCCTTAAGTACGCGTTGAAAATACGCTATATTTAGCAAAAACTCATTTTTCAAAGGAGTGTATAATTGATTTTTTTTCAGAACCGGTAATTTGCAATGGTTAATAAAATACTTGACTTTACGGCGGCGCCTCGCCGGACCCGAACGTGAAAACAGATCGTGCCGTGCGTACTTTCCCCACCAGGCCGCAGTGCCGCACCGAAAAAGGAACGATCCTACTCGTAGCGCACAAATTCCAGCCAAATTGGCGAAAATCCAATCCACCCACGAGGCAACCGCACCACCGGCGCGAGCCCCAGATCCAATCCAATCCGGCCAAAACACCCCAGATTCCAGCGCCACGCGCAGCCGCAGCCGCAGCCGGTCGATCGAGCTGCCGTTGCCGGCTGGGCAAGCAAAGCAGCGCAACCCACCCCACGATTCCCACGCCTCTGCAACCCTAGAACACCACCCCGCCCGCCTCGCCGCCGCCCCCCAAATATCGCAGTTTATCAAACGCGAATCCCCCAACCCAACCTTCCCGTCTCCTCGGCAATTCGTCGAGCGCCTCGCTTCCCGTGCATCGCCGCCATGGATCCACCTCCCCCCTTGGACCACCCCTACCACCGCCGCGGCCACCACTTTCCCGATCACCACCACCACTTCGCCGGGGGAAGCGGCGGCGGTGCTCCCGTGCGCTCCAGGTACGAGTACAGCTCCTACGAGCCCCTCCCTTCCCCGTACCACCATCTCCCCTCCGACCACCACCACCACCCACGCGTCCACCACCACCAGCCGCCCCGCCCCGCTCCCACCTCCTCCCTGCCGCCGCAGCACCGCCACGATGCCCCCCACTACGCTATACTTCTCCGCGCGCCTCCCGATGCCTACTCGCCGCCATACCAAAACCCCGCTCCCCACCACCACTACCACAATCACCAGCGCCACGTCGACAACGACTTCCGCCCCGTCGAGGAGATCCGCCGTGTCACCAGTCACCACCATCATCATCAACAGCAGCAGCAGCTCTTGTGGGAGGAGGCTGAGGACGAGAGGCGCCGCTACGCCGCCGCCCACCAGCTTCGGCTGTCGCCTTCTGGCTCGCGGAAGAGGCAACGCTGCGCTATGCACGACTGCGGCGACCTCGAGAGCACCTCCAGCTCCGGCCCACCTCCCCGCCGACCGAGGCAGCAGCCCCACCCCAACTACGCTCCGGATGATAGTTTTGTAGATAGGACAACCACCCATCCGGGTTACATCAACCACGAGGGCTTCTCGATGCACAGCGACTGCAAGGGTAACAGGAAGATGCAGATGCCTTCACAGATGACACTGCCTGGCACGCCACACGCCACAGGTGCTGGGTATCACACCACCCAGAAGATCGCCCCTACTAGAGTGTCTGTGTGGCAGCGGATAGAGGAGAACCCCACAGTGTATGCGCCGTCTTCTCCACAGCAGCTGCCAAAGGAAGTGCACATTTCACCGTGCAAGTCGAACAATGCTGGGTCTGCTTCGAAGGAATTGGCCAGCGGTATTTCCATGGATTGTAAGGGGAAGAGTGCTGGCGGTAGTGATGTTGATAGCAATACAGGAATGAAGAAGAATGCTGGAAAGAAGAATGAGAAGGTGTTGGCCTCTATTCTTGTGAAGCCTTCACAAGAGTCCAAGGAAAAAGAAGGGTCTGTTAAGAAGGTTACCAGGAAGCCTGCTAAGGTTCAGAAGAATTCGGCGGGTTCCACTAGTAAAAGTGTGGGCTCGACTGCATGTCCTGGGGCTGGTGTGAAGAAAGTGAAGAAGACAGTTATCAAGAAGATTGTTAGGAAGATTGGCGTCAAAGATAAACAAATTAGTAGTTCAATCGTCTCAGAAAAGAGGGATAGTATTGATGCGAGGGCAAATGCTTGTGAGAAAGAAGAGGGTGAGATCACATCATCATCTTTTGAAAAGGATGTTGTCTCTGCACACAATTTGGTTAACACTAGTGATACAACTGGAGCTGGTAATGGTGTAGACGTCCAGAAGGAAGAAAATAATAACTTGACAAGTCCAAGTAAAATGGATGCTGTGTCAGCCATTGAATCTATGAAAATTCTTGATCCAGCAAGTGTTAGTGGGAGTGAGCATCTTGGAAAGGAAGAGGATAGAAGCTCCATGGATCAAGGTGATAATAATGCTGCTTCAGACATTGAGTCTACGAAAGTGCTTCATACAAGTGGGAGTGAGCATCCTGGGAAAGAAGAGGATAGGAGCTCTGTGGATTCAGGTGTTAGGAATGCCCCTTTTGTATCTGAGAATGATAATTCTCAGAAGCAGAAGGAGGGCAAAATCCTGGCTCTTTCAGGTGAAATGAATGTTGCAATTGCAAGTAATTATGTGAGACATTCGGATGGATGTGAAGATTCCAGCATGGAAAAGAGCAAAGTTGCTAAGGATGTGAGTGAAAATAATGCTGTTTACGTGGATAGAGTTAAGGTAAATCGTGATACAACAGAAGTCAATGGAAGTGAGTATGCCAGGAGGACAACAGAAGAAGTCGGTGTGAGTCAGGATGCCTGGGAGGAAGAAGGTAACATGCTCACCCATCCAAGTGAAAAGGATTTTGTGTCTGTTAGCTCTTGGGGTACTCTTAATACTGTGGAAGTCAGTGTCAACGAGGGTATCCAGGAGAAAGAGGGCAGAATGCCCACAAAATCAAGTGAAGTTAGTACTTCTGTGACACACCATGCGAAGGTTTCTAACACAACGGAACTTAGTGTGAATGAGGATACCCAGAAGAAAGAGAGCCAAATGCCCATAGAATCATGTGGAACTAACACTTTTGAAATAATACACCACTTGGAAGCTCCCAATACAGCAGAAGTTATTATGAGTAAGTTTGTTGGGAGGGAAGTGGGTAAGAGCCTGGTGGGATCAAATGAAAGACATGCTGGCACTACAGATAATTCTTCGAATACTCCAGATTTTGATGAAGCTGGTGGAACTGAGGATAACCACATGGAATATCTTCTCCTCAATGACAGAACTGCTTTAAATGAAAGAGATGCACCCCTGGAAGTTGAGGATACATATATCTTTAATCTGCCATCTTCCAGAAATGTAGATAGCACAAATGTGCTGCCATTAGATGATGGTACTATGGATGATTCAACCAGTGATATTATTTTGAATAATGATGTAGGAGGGAACGCTACATGTCAGGCAGCAGAGCTGATGCATCTTCGTAGATCCTATCTGTCTCCTGAGAATGGTTTTACCTTGGTACCTTCCCGGGAATCTTCATCTTTATCTGGTAATAGTGAGCAGTCTGTTCCTACAGCTTTGACACTTGGCAGTAATATCTATTTCAGTAGCGCAGAAAGCGAGGGACAGCCTGAGGAAAACCATGAGCTGATGGAAGGACAGCAAGGATTAGATGTTGCCACAGTGACAGAATTTGATAGTCTTTGCAAAAGAAAAGGTGTAGCTGGTGATGATTTAATCAGTGCAGATGTTCAGAATTGGCTGACTTTACCGGCAGCAGTCAACAATATGGCAATGTCTGGGCAACTTTTGAATGATGATGCTACTGTTAGGAAGGATAAGCTAGGTTTGGACCAGAGTGTGGATGATGGTACTTTTGTTAGTCAGGATCATGATGTTTCACAAGATATGGACCAGCGTGGAACTGTTCATGCTTTCTTTAGTCAGGATCACAGCGTTAGGCTATGTGGTAGCGGTATGCCTCAATCAGATTTATCGGCACCCAAAGATAGCAGTGGGGATGTTGAGAATCAGAGTGGGATTGTTCTCTCAGGTTTGCACTCTATTAGTTCAATAAATGTTTTAAATCGATATGATTATCAAATGGTGGTGGATAATCCGAATGGACCCATTCTCTCAGCTTTAGAATCTGCTGACGTTATGGATGCAAAGCTAGTTTCTTCTGAGGTATCTGCTGATCCAGATCACACCTATCACAGTAATACTGAGGATCCTGGGATTGAGTCAAGCACAAAGCAGGATTTGTTGTCTTCTTGGATCGAAGGCATTGTGTCAGAAGCTAAAAAGGAGCATCAACCATGCAAATCTACTCTGCCTTCTATTAGTTCACCAGGCAGGTTATTAGCACCAAAGGAGGATAGCAGGAAAGCACTATTGGACTCAGTAGTAAATTCTGTAGTAAAATCTCCTCAGATGAATTTTACAAGCTCTGTGGTCCCCAAGGTAGCTCCTAAACAGGTGAATTTGCCCAGTTCATCCCGAGAGCCCCCTCGCCCAAGTCAGAATGCAATGCACAGGACATGGCATCGTGGCAACATGGCATCTTCTACTTCATCTTCGCATGCTTCACATCCTTCTGGATTACCCCCTAAACTACCACTGAAGAAGAGTGGTAAAACTCAAAACTCTTATACACGCAAGGGTAATGCCCTCATTAGAAATCCAGCCACTGGAAATCATCCTCATTCTTCTTCTAGTCTTGATACTCAAAATAAGTTGAATAAGCCTGTGATGAGGAGAAGCATGAACTTTGTCAGGAAAGTTGATTCAAATGATTTTGTAGCACATTCTAACATTTCTGTTGAAAGACCCAAAACTCCTCCTTTACCACTTCACACCAAATCCATCAGTTGCACCACGAACCTTCCAGAGCAGTTGTCTCAAACTTTGCAGAAGCAGCTTGTTCTTGAAACCGAAAAGGGAGATTCTATTGGGCAACTAAACTCAGTTGTTGATAACCCAAGCATCAAAAGTGCACAAAAATCTGAACCCTTGGATGCTAGTAAAGTGGTTTATGTTAGACCCAAGTCAAATAAACTGGTTGCTGCACAGAGGCAGCACCCTGGTGACTCGATTAACAGTTCCATGGATAAGGTTCTATCACTGCAGCCACCAACATCTGATTTATACTTCAAGAAAAGGAAAAATCAGATTATTTTGAGTTCTTCACCTTCTGATGGTCAAAATACAAAAGATATCACACCTACCGAGATTTTAAATTCAGGTGAGAATAAAGGTCTAATGATTGCATCCTCGAAGAATAGTAACACTGGGGTAAAGGGCAGGCCACATAAAGGTAATCTATTGTACAAATTATTTGTTCCTTCTGCTATTTTCCTCTAAATATTGTCATTTAATTATCAGCCCAATATTTCCTAGTGCACTGGAATTTTGTTTAGAACCCTAAACAGTGATAGATTATACACCTCTCAAGCTTTTGTGCTTGTTTTTTGGAAGTTCAACGAACCTGAACTTTATCAGCATAGGGAACTTTAACTAAATTCAAGATTTGAGAATCATGACTAAATGTGGTGAGAGTTTATTCACCAAGCCAGGAAACTCTGGTTATAATAGGCCTTTCCTTTGATTACCCTTCACCTCCTGAAGATCTAGACATGAGTACTATTCTCCTTAAGCTTCTTAAATGATTACCTTGGATTTTGCTTTTGGATTTCATCATTTCTTTTATTTATTTTTATGTAGCTAACATCTCTTCCTAAACTATCTTGTTGTATTCTTTTCTTTTGCATCTTCACCTGTGCCTTTTGAGGGCATATAACACTAGTAGTACACTACAACCTGATACTGGAATAATAAAGCAATGCTAATTCCTTAAACTATCATTTGCATAAACTTTTCTAAATGCAGCTCTTCAGACAACAAATAATGTGGGAAGTTTCTCTCACGTGTGGACACTCAGTGGGAAACAACCACAGAGGAAAGGGTTTGTGGGAACTAGTCATATGAAGACCTTCCCACGTATACTTCCATGGAAAAGAAAAATATACTACAAGGATTTTAGAAGCAGTCACACTTCATTGTTGAATACAAGCCCCTTGCGAATAGTCAGGTAACTGTTAGCAGACTGGTCTGAACTTTTTCCCTTTTATTTGTTATAGCAAGTCTTGATCCTCTATTGTTTGACAGAAAACTATTGCAAACAAGGAAGAGAGATATGATTTATACGGTCTCAACTGATGGATTCTCTCTACGGAAATCTGGCGTGTTAAGTGTTGGTGGATCAAATTTGAAATGGTCAAGATCCCTTGAGAAACATTCTCAAAAGGTCAACGAGGTAACCGACTTCAATGATATTCTTGTTCCTAATATTTCATATTCAGTAATCCATGTGAATCAGTTCTGGAGCTCTATTCATCAGATCACTATATTCTGATGGGAAGCCCACGGGAAATCTTTTAGAAAGGATCTCTTATATATATGTCACTAGTGGAGCTCTTGTTGCCTCTGGATGTTTCTAACTATGCTAGTTTGCTAATCTCTAATGGAAATGCTGATTCTTGATGGTTGCCTGTATTGTGCTGAGTATACTTGACTAGATTGTCAGCACAATCATTAGAGGAGTTATGCAAGCAACTTTTGAATACAGTTTCACTTGTTAAATCTCAAGCTTATTTAGACGGTGACTTTCAGAATCAATGTCATTGTGTTATCCCTACATTTTTAAATAATGACCACATTATTCTGTATAGTGCTTCTATGGTGCACTAATTTTGCATGATCAAACAAAAATAAATTGCAATCTGGATTGCAGGAAGCTACACTGGCAGTTCCTGAAGTTGAAAGAAAGAAAAGAGAAAAACGGAAGCGGCAGTCTCTCTGTGATAAGGGAAGAAATGGTAATGCGTTAACTTTGTGAAATAGATATGGTTCAATCTTTTGATGCCACCACCGAAGGATGGCGGAACTGCTAAAATAATATATATTTGAGATACATAAGTTTGACTACTTCTTGATTGCCTTTTTTGTAAAACTTCCATGCTCCTCCATTTGGAATAAGTCCATATAACGCCCTAAACTTTGTTTGAAAGTCCGTCTAGCATCCCAAACTATGAAAACAGACATTTGATCCCCCGAACTTTGTAATCCGGTTTCGCATGGTGGTATTGCTCACGTGGCGCAATGAGTGGGCGCATCCGAAACCGGATCAGGGTGTTATTCGAACTAGATTGTAAAGTTCAAGGGTCAAATGTCCGATTTCATAGTTTAAGGTATTGGACGGATTTTCGAGCAAAGTTCAGGGGTGTTATATGGACTTTTTTCTCCTCCGTATTAAAAGTTTAACGCTGAGTTACTTATTGGATGGACATTTTACTGTGCTGATGCTTAGTTAGCCAAAGCAGTGTGGCTTAGTAGTGATTCCATTTCAATGCGTAGCGCATGAGACCTGCTCTTTGTTGCCCTAGTTTAAGCACCATGGTTTATTAATTAGTAATTGCTTGTAGGTAGTGCATCGAATGGGTGTACCTTTTCACGTGGAAGCATATCACCTTGTATTGCCTTTCTTATTTTATATATATATATATATATATATATATATATATATATATATATATATATATATTGCCCATTAAATATGTTCTATTTTCACTTCATGTTGGTCAAATTGTGCAGATCGATACTCTGTACCTGTTGCTGGCAATCAATTAAGAAACATCAACCAGCCATCTTCAGATTTGAGGTCATCAGCTTGCAATGAGTATGTTTTGACCATGATGCCATCTTATGAGTAAAAAATATTTTCTTCTTAGATCGTTTAATTTTAACTTGCTCTCTATTGTCTTATTTTTTATCAGATATGTGCGTGTCAACAAAGGTAACCAACTGGTTAGAAATCCAAAGAAAGTAATCCGCATGCTAGCAAGTGAGAAAGTTCGATGGAGCTTGCACACTGTTAGATCACGCCTGGCAAAGAAACAACAATACTGCCAATTCTTCACTCGGTTTGGCGAGTGCAAAAAACCTGGTGGCAAGTGTCCTTATATTCATGACCGAGCTAAAGTGACTATTTGCACTAAATTTCTTAAAGGCTTGTGTTCAAATACAAGTTGTAAACTGACTCACAAGGTAAGACATTTTCTCTTGATTCTACTGCTGATCTTGCATTTGATATTTTTTTTTGATTGTAAGAGTCTGTCCTGCAGGTCCTTCCGGAAAGAATGCCAGATTGTTCTTATTTTCTGAGAGGTGATTCATTTCTTTCAGCCTCACTGCATCATTTTTACTTTCTTTTATGCAAGTATTTTCTTGATTACATATATGTTTGGCATCACACTGGCAGGACTCTGTACCAACACAGCCTGCCCCTATAGGCATGTGAACGTGAACTCGAATGCTCCTGTTTGTGACGACTTTTTAAAGGGATATTGTGCAGATGGTGATGAGGTACTTAATGATATTACTAGAAATCTATTGGCCTTATCCAGTTTCCGCTTGCACACCTTAATCTTGAATTGGAAAATAACGTAGGTGCATGCTTATCTTTTTATCACTACAGCTAAAGGTGGAATTCAGCGTTGTCTTGGTTAGCTTATAAACTTAACAAAAATATCAAAAGTGAAATATTATGCAAAATGTTTCTGTCAAAAGCATATAAAACTACAAGTCCAGTAGGATAGGATATTATAAAAAATGGAATAAGTCCACTTTTGGTCCGTCAACTTATGCCACAAGTCTGATTTACACCCTTAACTACGAAACCGGATCAAATCACCCCCCGCCCTAAACCACTCTGGTTTTGGATGATGTGGCGCTTATGTGGCGGTGGTTTTGACAGATAAGCTGGTTTCAGATGATATGACGGCCACGTGTCCTTAAACGAATGACTTGTCGACGTTTCGGTTAGACTCGGGTCGGGCTCGATGGCTGGCTTGACTCAACTGAGTGCACACAGTGGCAGGCTTGGCGCTATGTTTCTTCCCTTTTGGTTCGTGGTGAGGGAAAAAACAGTGGAGGCGGCTAGGGCATGGTCGGCGATGATGCTATGGTGACAGGGCTCTAGATACGATGTGCGTGTGACACGTTTCCGTATTCTATGGTCCCATCTTTTGGTACGGTAGCCGACGGCCAGGTGTGGCTGCAGTGACCAGAATGGGATGAGGCAGGGGCGGCGGCCACAGAAAAGGGTGCTCGCCAGTGGAGAAGCCTGACAGCTTATCGATCGGAAAAGCAAGCGTATGAGCATAGAAGCTATGGATATCCTAATAGTGGTTGAGGCTATGTCTTGAGTGTGTTGTGGAAGGCTTGCGACTAGGGCGCCTGTGACGGTGCAGAGGAGAATGGTGGTGGCCAGAATAGGGGATGGCCTAGGGCGCATGGCAATGGGGTATACATTGGCAGAACGGCAGGTATGGCGTAGCATAGCGCATTCCTAGGCAAGGTGGAGCTGATGGTGGCGTCTATTGACTCAAGAGAGGCTCGAGATGGCCAGAATGGTTTGGCAGCAGGGACGACAGCTGCGAAACACCTTGCCATTAGCGAGATGCAACAGAGCTCTAGCCAAATTGGTAGGTGTAATAGCATGAGGGGACCATGGTGATCCTTCCCGTGGTGACAGCTCAGCTCGAGATGGCCTGAGGCGGGCTGGCGATGGTGATGGCCATGACGCAATGGTGGAGCTCGACGGCAGTGAGCTACAGAGACGAGGGCGGCTTGGGATGGTGATGGGGAGGTTTGGCAGGGCGAGGCGGTGGCCGTGTGATGGGGAGGATCGGCAGGGTGAGGCGGTTGCTGTGATGCAGACAGCGCGGGGTGGTGAGGTCGGATGTGGCAGGTCGCTGGGCGTGGTGTGCAAGGCACGGTGCAACTCAACATCGGCGCAACCCCGTTGAAGACGCCGGGGAATGGGGACAGAAGTGATGAATTTTTTTTATTGGTTCGTGGTGCCCGGCTTGGAAACCACGGGAGAGTAGCAGTTTGGTCAACAATGGCGGCTGCCATGCAAAGCAGGGGATGGTTGATTTGGGTGGGGTGTGAGCTTAGGTGCAAGGCAGGAATGACACTGAGCACAAACTAGTCTAGATGGTGCCCTTGGAAAGCGGAAAATGGGCGATATCGCCTGTCGAGTCGGTGCCGACAGCCAAGAACTCAGAGCATAGGCTCACCATCTCGCCCGCGGTGAGGTATCTGCCGCCGTCTTCGAGGATCCGGATGCTGAGGAGCGAGTCCACGTAGGAGACGGCAATGTTGTCGCCGGCGACGTCACGCTGTGTGCCGCGTGCTCGTATCAGAGGGACAAACACGAGCTCCTCCAGCCGGTTCCGGAGGGACAACAATTGCTTCCACTGGCGCCGGAACACGAGCTTGGTGACACGTGGGTTTTATAATTTTTTTTGTTTTGCCTGTACATATGGCTGTCATATCATCTGGAACCAGCTTATCTGTCAAAGCCACCGCCACATGAGCGCCTCATCATACAAAACCGGGGTGGTTTAGGGCTTGCGGGTGATTTGATCCGGTTTCGACAGTCGAGAGGTGTAAAGTGAACGGTTTGGTAGTTGATGGTGTAAATCGGACTTGGGCCATAAGTTGATGGACCAAAAGTGGACTTACTCCAAAAAAAAGTCATCAATCAGATAACAATTCAATCCAAAATTCTTGGTAGATGTAATTCACTGCATGAGACTGAAGGAGTTTTTTTTTTGTTGGAATCTAGGAGGACATGCATATTTTAGTTCCGTCAACCTGGCTTGTCTAGTGTGGTTCAATGTTCAACTGTTTTTAGGTAATTAGATGGTGAAGATTTTGTTAGTAGAGTAAGTTTTTTTTTCCTGTTGGAACCTGTTTTTGCCAGATAAGCTTGCAGTGCACTTAGTTTGCATTAAAACAGAGCTTGTTCACCTTTTGAACTTTGCGGCTTCCACAAACTATTTTATGTTCTGAACCTAGATCACTAATCTTTTCATGGTCTTCAAATAATCTCTGTTACGAGCAGTGTCGTAAAAAGCACAGCTATGTATGCCCCGTCTTTGAGGCGACAGGAGAGTGCCCACAACAATCTAGATGCAAACTTCACCACCCCAAGAAGAAAATCAAATCCAACAGAAGCAGACCAAGCATCCTCCAAAACAGTAGTTGGGGCCGGTATTTTGACACCAGCATTGGCCATGACAGTGAGACAAGGAAAGTTTCTTCAGGCGATGAAGAGCGACAGAAACTGCAACATGTTTTCTCTGGTGGGGACCTTGTTGGCTTCATCAGCCTTGATGCCAATGCCGATGAAGGTCTTGCAGACGTAGATGCTATGGACATACAGCTGATGGAATTGGACTCGGGGAATTTCGATGTGCAGGCTGATAATCTTGATTCAGTAATCAAGCCTCTTCGGATAATGAGAACAGCAAGAGTTTGACAGCTGATGGAATTGCACTAGGGGGATTTCAAGTTTTCAGCGTGTAGACTGATAATCTTAATGCACTAATCAAGCCGCTTTGGATCATGAGAACTGCAAGAGTTTGACTAGTTCTTTGATTGGCCTAGATACCCCTGTTGATACAGCTTGGTGCACCTTCTGCTTCAGGGTTATACATTCTTATCTCAAGAGACAAAGGCGCTTATTGGATTCTCTTTCTTCAATACCTATATAGATAGGGAAAACATGTATTGTTTTCTTCATCTTTTATCCTCATTTTTGACGACTCGCCTTCATCTTGTACATATACGGGTTGCGTATGTTTCAGGCATAGAGTGAAGAGTGACTTGCTGTATTACCTATGTAATGTCAACATTACCCAGTGTTGAATGTGAAAAACGATAATGTACAGATGCAAAGAAGAAATGTAAGTTGATTTTTAGCTTGCATTGTACATGTGTTTTGTCAAATTATACCTGTTTTGTACTTGAACCATATTTAGACAACTACATAGATGCTCAGGTAGACCAGAAGTACTTCACAGTTCACGTTAGTGGACTTGCTCCTGCTTCTCAGGCACTGTTCATATACTTTCAACAGCAAACAAAGGTTTAGGCTCCATTTTGGAATGCAGGAATTTAGCAAGAAACAGTTCAATCTCCGCAAGAATCGAGAGATATTCCATGCACCAAACGGGGCGGGGCCATATATATATGCGCGCGCGCGCAATCTGAGTTTGTTTGTCAGATTACAGAGCTGTACCTAAGCAAAATCAAGGCTACTGGATCGATCAGAACTTATCACCAAAAGAAAATATTAATGCACACACAGAACGTTGCACCAGAATACAATCCAAAACGAAAAGGAAAATCTGGAGCCGAGGAACACAGATCTAGACATGCTATTGCCTAAAGATCATGCCGGTAGAGGGACGGGGCAGCTTCAGTTTGACGCAGGGCAGTTTGGTCAACAATGGCGGCTGCCATGCAAAGCGAGGATGGTTGATTTGGGTGGGGTGTGAGCTTAGGTGCAAGGCGGAATGACACCGAGCACAAACTAGTCTAGATGGTGCCCTTGAAAGCGGAAAATGGGCGATATCGCTGTCGAGTCGGTCTTGAGCAGCCAAGAACTCGAGCATAGGCTCACCATCTCGCCCGCGGTGAGGTATCTGCCGCCGTCTTCGAGGATCCGGATCTTGAGGAGCGAGTCCACGTGAGGAGGCGGCAATGTTGTCGCCGGCGACGCCACGCGTGTGCCGCGTGCTCGTGTCGAGGGACAAACACGAGCTCCTCCAGCCGGTTCGGAGGGACAACAATTGCTTCCATGGCGGCGAACACGAGCTTGGTGACACGTGGGTTTTATAATTTTTTGTTTTGCTGTACATATGGCTGTCATATCATCGGAACCGACTTATCTGTCAAAGCCACCGCCACATGAGCGCCTCATCATACAAAACCGGGTGGTTTAGGGCTTGCGGGTGATTTGATCCGTTTCGACGATCGAGAGGTGTAAAGTGAACGGTTTGGTAGTTGATGGTGTAAATCGGACTTGGGCCATAAGTTGATGGACCAAAAGTGGACTTACTCCAAAAAAAAGTCATCAATCAGATAACAATTCAATCCAAAATTCTTGGTAGATGTAATTCACTGCATGAGACTGAAGGAGTTTTTTTTTTGTTGGAATCTAGGGAGGACATGCATATTTTTAGTTCCGTCAACCTGGCTTGTCTAGTGTGGTTCAATGTTCAACTGTTTTTAGGTAATTAGATGGTGAAGATTTTGTTAGTAGAGTAAGTTTTTTTTTCCTGTTGGAACCTGTTTTTGCCAGATAAGCTTGCAGTGCACTTAGTTTGCATTAAAACAGAGCTTGTTCACCTTTTGAACTTTGCGGCTTCCACAAACTATTTTATGTTCTGAACCTAGATCACTAATCTTTTCATGGTCTTCAAATAATCTCTGTTACGAGCAGTGTCGTAAAAAGCACAGCTATGTATGCCCGTCTTTGAGGCGACAGGAGAGTGCCCACAACAATCTAGATGCAAACTTCACCACCCCAAGAAGAAAATCAAATCCAACAGAAGCAGACCAAGCATCCTCCAAAACAGTAGTTGGGGCGGTATTTTGACACCAGCATTGGCCATGACAGTGAGACAAGGAAAGTTTCTTCAGGCGATGAAGAGCGACAGAAACTGCAACATGTTTTCTCTGGTGGGGACCTTGTTGGCTTCATCAGCCTTGATGCCAATGCCGATGAAGGTCTTGCAGACGTAGATGCTATGGACATACAGCTGATGGAATTGGACTCGGGGAATTTCGATGTGCAGGCTGATAATCTTGATTCAGTAATCAAGCCTCTTCGGATAATGAGAACAGCAAGAGTTTGACAGCTGATGGAATTGCACTAGGGGGATTTCAAGTTTTCAGCGTGTAGACTGATAATCTTAATGCACTAATCAAGCCGCTTTGGATCATGAGAACTGCAAGAGTTTGACTAGTTCTTTGATTGGCCTAGATACCCCTGTTGATACAGCTTGGTGCACCTTCTGCTTCAGGGTTATACATTCTTATCTCAAGAGACAAAGGCGCTTATTGGATTCTCTTTCTTCAATACCTATATAGATAGGGAAAACATGTATTGTTTTCTTCATCTTTTATCCTCATTTTTGACGACTCGCCTTCATCTTGTACATATACGGGTTGCGTATGTTTCAGGCATAGAGTGAAGAGTGACTTGCTGTATTACCTATGTAATGTCAACATTACCCAGTGTTGAATGTGAAAAACGATAATGTACAGATGCAAAGAAGAAATGTAAGTTGATTTTTAGCTTGCATTGTACATGTGTTTTGTCAAATTATACCTGTTTTGTACTTGAACCATATTTAGACAACTACATAGATGCTCAGGTAGACCAGAAGTACTTCACAGTTCACGTTAGTGGACTTGCTCCTGCTTCTCAGGCACTGTTCATATACTTTCAACAGCAAACAAAGGTTTAGGCTCCATTTTGGAATGCAGGAATTTAGCAAGAAACAGTTCAATCTCCGCAAGAATCGAGAGATATTCCATGCACCAAACGGGGCGGGGCCATATATATATGCGCGCGCGCGCAATCTGAGTTTGTTTGTCAGATTACAGAGCTGTACCTAAGCAAAATCAAGGCTACTGGATCGATCAGAACTTATCACCAAAAGAAAATATTAATGCACACACAGAACGTTGCACCAGAATACAATCCAAAACGAAAAGGAAAATCTGGAGCCGAGGAACACAGATCTAGACATGCTATTGCCTAAAGATCATGCCGGTAGAGGGACGGGGGCAGCTTCAGTTTGACGCAGGGTTACAGACCGCAGTAGTTCCAGCGAGCTCGACAGTCCAAGAAAATGAGAGGGGATCGTATTGGCTGAAGCCTGTGCCCGATGAGAAACAATGACAATTAAATGATTGATGCTCTCGTGACAGCGTTCTTAGCATGCAAGAAAAAATCAGGAGTGGATTTTCCATAGTGGAGTAGCAAACAACTAGGCTCGAGTTCCTAATAAAATTAACCTGACCAACAGACCATGAGTTCAGAATACGTGAATGGTCCTATTCGGTCAGGTGAAGTTCGGAAAGGTCTAAAAAAGGGTGAAGTTCGGAAAGATTCTAACAGTTGTTTTTAGGATTTGAAGAAGGCAGTGACTAGTGGGAAATGTCATCCTATGACCATCCATTATATTAAAATAATCTAAAAGTGAACTTTCAATTCTCCTGGGTCCTGACCTAGGATGTTTCAGTATTTTTGTAGATAGTACATTTGTTTCGAATTTCGTACGGTAAACTTTACATTATAAACTTTTAACAGACTAGTTCGCAAATTGGGAGCAACGAAAACCCATGGAAGGTGGTCTTAGTGTGCACGATCACAAGGGAAAAAAAATACCATGCCATACCTGAACAAGAAAAACGTCTAAAGCAAGAACAGGACTCTGGCCAGGGGGTATTCCCAGGTAGTAGGGTACTGCGGAGGAACGCGGCTTCCTGTTCCCTTCTCCATGTTTCTCTCATGTTCCCGTACATGTGGCAAAGATCCAGAGCACCCTCCCTATCCCCTTATGTTTCTCTGGTGCTCTAGATCATTGCCACGTGTGCGAGAATACGAGGGAAACACGGAGAAGGGAACAGAGGTAGTGAGAGCTTTTGCTACCAAAGCACCTACAGTGGCCTGCATCCCAAGAACTGCAGCACCCATTCCAAGAATATTAAGCACAATACCGTATTCAGATTTTTAATCACATCAGCACGTGGAGGAGCCTGGACAAAGAGCCACTGATTTTAGTTTTGGCTAAAAAAACACATGTAAAACACTTTATCATGACTGCCATGCAGAACAGCACCAAATATTACTATGTTAGTTCAAAACATAGTATCAAACCAGTTTAGTGGGTGTATGATATCAAGATTATTATTGGACAGACAAGCAGGGTGATGTCAATATTATAGGCAAAGATAGTGTGTGGCTGGGTGCATAGGAGAAGCACTTTTCCACAACGAAAATGATAGTGCAGTGCTACAATTTTTAGGCGACAATAGTGCCTTCGCAGCTTCGCTTGCTGTTCTCCTAAGCCTATCAGAAAGATATAACCAAATGACCATAATACTGAGAAAAAGGCCGCAACAATACCAACCGCAGCTGAAAAGAATGTAAAGGGAGCTGTTGCATTCCCCATGACAACTGCAGAGAATGACAAAATTCCAGCCGAAACAGTCGTGCACACCAACTGAGACCAGAATTCCAGGGTACCCAAACTCTTAAAATACCGTGCTGTTTTCTCTAGTTTTCCACGTGGATCGTATCGATCTTCGACCACGTCAATCTTCAATTACACAGATCTTCGACCACTATATCGATCTTCGACCACGTTGAATCAATCACGTCAGTTCAACTATGTCGATTATGACCACATGACTCGATCACGCTGGTATTCGATCACACAGATCTCAACCACATTAGTTCCGACCATTTTGGTTCGATCATACTGGTTTTTGATCACATAGATCTCGACCACATCGGATCTGACCATCTTGGGTCGACCACGTTGGTCTTCGATCATACAGATCTTGACCACGTTAGTTTCTACCATACTGGTTTCGATCATACAGATCTCGACTACGTCGGTTCCGACCACGTTGGTTTTGACCACTTCGATCTTAGACTACGTCGATCTTCAACCACACAGGTCATTGATCATGTCGATTTCAGTTCGAGTACGTCGGTTTCGATCATGCTGGTTCTCGACCACATTAATCTTCGACCACACAGGTCTTCGACCACATTGGTTCGACTACAATGGTTCTCAACCACACAGGTCTTCCGACCACCAACAAACACGATAGTTCCGTGATTACAACGCCAGTAATTTTGACTAGCGGTAGTACCGTAGAATACATTGCGGTAGTTCTGATTTTCCTGAGAAGCACATATTCTTCAACAGATTTTGCAAAATACAAATGCAAACTACAGTATCATGCACACAAGGATTATCCACGATTTCCAACAAGTTGCAAAACACATTTGCACACTTTTAGAATCATGACACACTGATTATATATATATATATGAGATTCAACCATTTGTAAAATATATTTGCAAATATAAGTCTCATACTACAAAGAATGAAAACATGGACTTCAAACACTTGCAAAACACATTCGCAATGTATAGTCCTATATTACAAGGATTCAACACATAAGATTCAACTATTTGCAAAATACATTCGCAGATACAAACCTCATGCCAATGAGAGTTAGAGCAAGTGAGGTGAACTATCAACACATGATGAGACTCAAGCTACTAGACATGACCCATCTTAATAGTATGACAACCTACACTAATAACCCGGTCTTCAACCAAACACCAAGACCGGTAAAACGCTAGGAACACATCATTAGCTCTAACTAGTCATACTTTTGCCTTGCGCATCCCCTTGAAGCTTGATGACACATATCTACACTTCAAGTCCAAGTCAACGTCTTTACATGCATTAACACATGATGTATCATTCATTTGACCTCCAGCAACATATGATGGATCTTCACTTGACTTGATGATCAATACATGATCATCTCTTCTTAGATATGCATCAACTCATGATGCATCTTCTTCTTGACTTGATGATCTTCAACACATGAAGTCATCCCAAGTCTTCCTCATTTGTGGTACCTAACCTATTCGTCCAACTCATGAAAAATGTTAGTCTACAAAACAATTACCACCAATTACCAACTTTACCATTAACACATAATGAAGGGACTAGATTCTACGATCTTTTTTTTGGTAATTCATGACAATCTCAATAAATAATGAGATAAAAAATTATATTGCGAGTATACAACATATACACAAAATTGTATAATCTAGAATAAGCTTTCAAAGCAAAGCTTACTCATATGGTTGTCATTAATCATCCAGCCATCAGCACATAATTGAGGAACTAAATGACAACCCGATTATGAGTATATATGAACTACATAAGCTACATATACTCAAGGGATATGTTTCAAAGTAAAGATCCTTAATATGTGGAAATGGAGCATGGATCGATACTAATGAAACCACAAATCATATAGTGAATTCTACTAAATGTGTACATACAAGAATCTATTATGAAATCATATGCACATATTCAAGTTTGACTTATTTGGTGAAGTTCATTATATATTTCGGATCCAAGAAATGTAACAAGATAAGAATGCAATATTGAATGTATATCTCTTATGTTTTTCACCTTTTCATCCAAATGAGACTACGCAATATCATAATTAATAAACATATTAGTCTCATAATTGTATTAGTCATTATCACCAAAACCAACTTAATGGAGCTTGAACTTACAACGTGGCCAAGCCGCCTAATGGTTGCCCGACTAGCTCAAGTCGCTTAACAGTTGAGTGATTTTAAATAATAATGTAATTATTGTATTAATTCGATGGAAATAATTGCGGGAGAGTAAATGGTAATTTTGAAGGTAATACATTTTAAGAATTTTGTTTGTAGTTGTTTCTTTAATAAAAGGACAGACAATGTCATTTGATGCATTTGTGATTTTCATAGATTGTGAATGGCCATAAACATGTTAGACTATAATACCATTTTGCGATCGTCGTACGTTATTGTAGTACGAGAAATTTCTGAAGAATTTTATGAAGACGATTGAGATATCAACGATTCGTAAATAGGAAGGTAAATGATATTACGATGCAATAGATAATTCGTACATAGAGGAAGGCAAAGCAAAATATGTACACAACAAAAAGTACACATAGTAGAAGAAAGATCCACTACTCGCTACCAGTTACACCACCCGCATCACCTCCTTCATCGTCACCACGTCCCATCCCCGGTCGGTGGCCACCCGTATGGCCCCATTTAGGCTTCCTCAGCGCGAGGTGTCGGGGTTTGGCCCCGACAGGGTGAAGCGATCAAGAGGCCTACTGAGCCGTGTTCCCAACACCTCGGGGGTCGACAACACCTGTGGCTGTGTGGGAATTGGGGCACTCTTGAGCTGTGACCCCGAAAGGACCTCCGCTGGTCCTCCGTGAGTAAGTCGTTCACATTCCCCGGAAGATTCTCGTGGGGGGATAGGTGAACTCCTGACCGTTGCGTCGTTCCTGCAAGACATGTATTATTTATTCATGCAATATATCGACATGAAAAAGCCTTAAGAGACGAAACATACCTTCTAAGTGGGTCATAACCTACAGCCAACTATCGCACCTGCCCTGGCCGAACAACGTGTGCTGCCCTACCAATGCCAGGTAGGGGTCCACGGACGATGATGGTGCCGGTGTATATAGGCGTGCTCATCGTGACCCTCCGGCCTAGCCCGACGACGATGGTGTCGGTGCCCTGGGGTAGGCATGTGGCCACACTGACCCTCCCACCTGGTCAGGCGCTGGTGAGGCCTGTGCATGTGGCCCTTCGGAGCCTCCTACCTGAGTTGCAAGACGTGGCAGCCTCAGCGTACGCGTCGATGTGGACACCTCCGGGAGTGTCCTGCACGACGAGAAGTTGAGGGCATGCTTCACCCTCTTGTAGACCCAATGGACAATGCCCAGCATCTCGTCACATGTCACCTCTAAACCATGGGTGATCCTATCCACGATTGACCCGATGTCCATCACAATCTCGACGGTGATGTCCATCTGCAAGAAGTACATGAAAGTGTCAAAGTAGTAATTGTGGTAACCGTACTCAGAAACTTTGAAATACGAGAGTACCTACAGTGAGGGTAAACTTCCTTGCTAAGTACACGGGGTACGCGTCGGTCGATGCTAGTACGTGAGCGGGGGAGGGTCGATGACACGCACCAGCCTGGTGCATGTCTGCAGAGCATACTAGCGTAGGTACTCGTAGTACATTCTGGGGTCATACGCGGTGGCCTCCTACACGAAGTCCTAGAGTGCATTCTCCCACTCCTCCACCCATGGTGCCGTCTTTGTGGCCCAGCTCGTCCTGCTACCACCCCTCCTATTGTACCTGCGAAACGTACAACTGCAATTAGAAGGCATCGTAACAGAACTTCAAAAAATTTAGGATATGTGTTGTGTGTAACTCACGCGTGGACCGAGTCAAGCACTTGACGCCCGACGGGGACAAGAACAGCCTGGTGGAGGCTGAATTGGTGGATCACCCTGTGTACCATGTAGTTCTTGACAAACACGCTGAAGACGAGCTTCTTTCGCATGAGCCAGTATGCCTCATCGTGCAAGCACAATGACGAGAGGCCAGAGGGGGTGCGGTCTACCATCTCCTGAGTAAAATATGGTTCCCAGTGTACGTCGTCAGCGGTGAGGTGGTCGAGGTGCTCGACGAAGTTGGCGTGCACATGTGTGACCTGTAGGTGTGCAAATTGTGCTTGCGAGGCAGAACAATTGTTACAGAGGATGATATGTAATGTATGTATAGTAAAGACTTAGAAGAACACGTACCCATCTACGGCACCAAAGGGACCTTGCGGTAGGCTAATCCATAGTGCCCCCATGGTACATATCAGCATGGTACGGACTGCTGTCGAGCAACATCGGCCGTCTGAGCGGGAAGCGCTTGAACGACCACTATTGCAGCAGGAGGGGGCAGCCTGTGAGGACAGCGGTCGTTCTCGTCCTATAGTAAGCGTCACACATGCCGCGGTAGGTCGCGGCAAGTATGATTGATCCCCAGCTGACGTGCACCTCGTCCCGTGGTACTAACGCGAAGCTCGTGGTTTGTGGCCTTGGTTGGAAGAACCCCGTCAAACCTACTCAGCAGGTCATCGCGGTGCTTAGGCTTGCGAGCGCATCCTCCGGGAGGCGGCCCTCTACGCAATAGGTAGGCGTTTACATGCTTAGTACTTTGTTTAGCGTGACCTCATGCAGAGTGTGGATTATCTCCTTGGATTGGAGGTGGAACATGTGCGTCTCGTGTTGCCACCTACTCGGTCCAATGAGGCGGCCCTCGTGACCGGTCGAACGAGAACCGTCGTGACAACTCCGAGTCGGCCTAGACCTCCCCGGCCTCCTCGACTGCAGTGCCATCCTCGTCGGTGGCCTCTACCATCTGCGCGAGGGGTAGAAGGCCGGTATCGCTCAACCTGCAAAGCACAAAAAAGTAAATACACAGCGAAAATATCATTAAAAGATGTACCATACCTTGTACACAAACCCGTCTCTCCAGTGTGGGTTTAGTCTCCAACCCATCAGGGTGTCCGCGTACGGACCACCTCTAACTCGATCTCCTCGTCTCTGCCCCCGGGATGCGAGACATGACGGCTTATGCAGTGCTGTGCATCAACGTGCTGGTCCAGTAAGTCGAAAGGCCAGTCCAAACCACCAAGGTCATGAGCCATATCTGCAAATCGATTTTAAGATAGCAATTACGATACAATTACTTACATATATAACAGAAAGTAAATCTTAAATATAATAATTATATGAATTGTACTAAGGCGTCCCTGCGGGATCCCTGAATTTTATTTTAGTTATTTGTGGATTTTTACAACTCAAATGCTATTTAAATCGTCACGTACAATTTTAATCGCTACGCGTAATCTTAAATCATCGCGTACTATTTTAAATCGACGTATTGTATTCTAATCGTCACGAATAGTTTTAAATATTTATATGCCTATTAGTTATTGTAATAATTAACAATACTTATTACGGGATTTCTACAATTTATAAGCGACTAACAAAATTAACTGCGCCTTCAAATACACAACAGAGCGATCGAAACAGCAATATAATTATTAACAACTAAATTACCATTAGTTTCTAAACTACAAATGTAATGATTTTAATTGCTATCATATCATGTTTTAAAAATAATTGTACAAAAAATAAAGAAAACTCATCGTCATATGTGTAGATCCTCCTCCTCCCTCCTCTCTCTCCTCTCCTCCTCCCTTCTCCTTCTTCCCTTCTTTCTCTTCTCTTGAGAATGAGCCACGACGCGCTCAGCCGGCCGCGTGGCTTCGGGTATATACCTCTTAGTCTCCCAACCTTTGGATGACTAAAGACAAAGTCGCCCAACGGTTCGGTGACTTGAGTTCAAGTCGTCCAACCGTGCGACGACATGCGGTCAAAACTACAAAAAAATATCACAGGTATAATTTTGTAATACCGAATAAAAAGAGTAAAATTATTGTGAAATGTAAATACAGAACTCAGAAAACGAACCGACAGGCAGTAAATTAGCAAAAGAAAAAAATGACTTAGCTGGTTTTCATTGAGCAACTAGTGATACGTAATACTACTACAATTTGGTGGTTTTTTAAAGTGTTATAATTCCTTCTGAATTTGTCAGTAGAATTTTCGAGATATTCTAAACAGAAGACCTTGCAATTATGAAATAGTGTGTGCAAAAAATTCTCCAAAGCAACGAAAGTAACCATCTAGCATCGCTGCAAAAGAGAGAGAATCTTAATAGCGAAATCAACTGTGAAGGCCTTATATACCTTATGTCTCATAGAACTTAGGCCCTATTTGTAAAGCGGAAATTCTACAGAAATTTTATAGAGCAAATAAAACTTTTAGATCATCTCACCATGTGTAATTACTAAATTCAATATCACAAAAAAAATCGTCGAGAGTAGGAACCAAGCTGCAATTCATTCCTGGAAAAAATAAAAAAGGGAAAAACTCAGACCCACACAAAAATGAGAACAAAAAACAACCGCGGCAGCACGCGGCAAGCCACCACAGTACCACACACCCGCACCTGTGCCGCCGTGCTCGCCGGCTCTCCCCTTCCCGAATCCCCCACCGCGGCCGCCGCAGCCCAATCCGACCATGCAAGCGGCAGCAACCACGCCGGCGCCGGTCATCCTCTCCTCCTCTCCACCGCCGCCTCCGCGCGGCCCCGCCGCGCGCGCGCGCCGCCGTCCGATGCGAGCTCGCCTCCTCCGCGCTCGGCTCCTTGGCAGCCCGCTGGGCCCAGAGGACGGTCTTCATCCCGCCACAGCGACGGGGCTGCCACCTCATCACCCCCAAGGTGCCTCCGTCCTCCACGCCCCCCCTCTCGTTCGTACAGCTTTGAGTTGCCTGTTCGGTGTGGTGATGCCGTGATGGTGCTGTTCGTCTTACTGTTTGGTTGTTGCAGATTGTGAACGAGATAAAAAATGACCTCTCCGAGTTCAAGTGCGGCCTGGCGCATCTGTTCTGTATGTATATGCCTATACTTGATACAATTTGTGTTTTTCTGCCTTGTTCTGGTTCCAATAACATGTAGATTGATGTGGTGCATTACAATTCGATTTGATCAATGACTAGTATGATATGATGGAGTTACATGGTTGTTTATTGATAACAGAATTTTGTTAGAATCAATGACACTGATAAAATGATAAAATTGTTAGTAAGATTCATGGCGCTGTTGAATGGTGAAGATGGCATAACACTGTAGTTTGCATTGGCAGTTCTGTTTTGCAGGCACGTTGTCATGGAAATTTGGTTTATTGAGCAGATTTTGAAGATTTTTTAATGGAGTCTTGACTGCTGGATATAAACTTTGTGGGTAGGTCAAACTTAGGAGTTCGATATTAAAGGTTTTGAGTGATTTCTAAACTTTGGGCATGCAAAAGTTGTGAGTGCACAAAATTTAAAGTTCGTTGGCGACTTGGTGTTCTTACCCATTCAGGCAATCAGTTGTAGGAAGGAAAATATATTCAAGTACATAAGTGCAATTTTGGTACAAACCATAGAGAAGTATGAATGCAGTGATATTATATTTGGCTATCTGTTTATGTATGTATTTACATGGTATTCCAAATTATAAGAGAAAAATGTAATAATAGTTTTAGGCTAATGAGCTCAGTGTGTTGTCTCTGATGGGTACGTCTCAGAATGCAGTTTTCAATGTTATTAGTAATAGTAAAATGGTTATGTTCTACAGTGCAGCACACAAGCGCTTCGCTGACTATCAATGAGAACTATGACTCAGATGTCCAGGTTGATACTGAAACATTCCTCAGTCGAATTGTCCCAGAGGTGAATGTTGTGATATTCTTGTTTGTTTCTGTTCAAGGAGATCTGATTAGAATGGTCTCTTAATCTATGTTTAATTATGATCAGGGTCCATCTGCCCCATGGAGGCACACCATAGAAGGTTACTTATCTGAAGACTCATATGGCCTGTCTTTGGTGTTCCTTGTTACCACATTCTTATTTAATGACAGCATTCTGTAATCTGTATGCTACTGTAACTTTTAATATTACAAAATACATATTGTTTCATGAGATCTCTATGATCTACTGATCTAGTCTTTAACTTCTATTTTGTATTTCCAAAATATTTCTACAGAGATGGGAAAATAGTTATACAACTGTCTGAGCTGTTCCTGACCTCCTGTAGGACCATTGGCTCATTGATGCATCAATGCTGAACCTTTGTTTATAACATGAAGCACAATGTACATCTTGTGATGGTGTTCTCACTAAGGAAATTGGTGGACTAGAGATGTTCTATAACATGATAATTCAACCTAGTTGAAATTGTTTTCTTTTTTAGAAAGTCAACCATCCCTTAGGAATATTTGGAGGCTTATTTCTTTTGAGGACACACGAATATTTCCTATACTCAACCATCCCTTAGGAATATTTGGAGGCTTGTTTCTTTTGAGGACACATGAATATTTCCTATACTTCTTACTATTAGTAAATTCGTTCTTTTTTTAAAAAAAAAAACTCTTGCTTGTTCTATACTGGTACTATTATATTGTTGAATAAACTTAACGGTAGTAAACATTGCAGCTTCTGTTCTGAAATTCCATTTATTGGATTTGGCCTCTTTTTTTCATCATTTATGTGGCTGTTTGTCAGGCAAATAACATATTTATACAATTGGATCACTTACTAATAGTGAAGTTCTGATTGCAGGACCTGATGACATGCCAGCACACATTAAATCATCAATGTTTGGTTGTGCCCTGATGTATGTGTCCCCCTTCACCTCCCCAGTAACTTCTAATGTCTCCAAAATATTTGTAACATTGTGCTTATTGCTTCAGGATTCCTATCACTGATGGACGTCTCAATATGGGGACTTGGCAGGTGCAGGAAAATACTCTCTTAACAATAGATCATCCTTTCTCATAAAAAAAACAATGGACCATCTTTTAGTACTTGGTTACCAATAGTAGAGCATAATCATCTTAGTTGCCTCTACTCTCAGTATTTAAAGCTCTATTTTCTAGATAGGCTTGATTGATAATCCATTAGATTTCTGGTTTTCAGAATTTGACAGAAATAATATAGTAAAAATTGTAGGCACTCGTGTGTATAAATTGTCCACCTAAGTTAGACCTGAATTTAAACTTGACTTTGAAGTCTATGAAGCATGTTGTGGTGGGAGAACTAACCATAATATACTGTCAATATTAGCAGCAGCTAAAACTTGGTGATCAACCTGAGCTATATTTGGGAGTTGGGACCTAATATTGGGCATTCTTTTTTTAGGGTATATGGCTCTGTGAACATCGAGACTATGCTACTCCTCGCAAGATTGTGATTACGCTCAATGGGATGTAAATGGTCAATGCTAAGAGCTGCAAATGCAATGGCGATTTCAATGGATCTGAATCATATCATATGCATTGAAATTGACACTTTTGCCCCAGATATGAATTCCAATGGTGAATCTTATTTGTAATCTTGTATCTGTATAAGGAGAATAAAATCTATCATTTATTAGCTTCTCACATTTGGCTTGTTTTATCATCTTAGGCATTTATAGCTTTACAGGTGTGCTGCAGTGGTTCCTGGAAAATTTCTAGAAATTATTATATTTATAAGGAAAATGCCATGACTTTAGTTTTTTCCTGCCCTTTTAACTGTTATATACTAAATTTGTTGGGTTCAATAGGCAAGTGACTGAGTGAGTAAACTAAGGAAAGTGTGGAAAATTATGTTTGGTTGCATAAAATCGGAGAGCGTAAAAAATCACAGTGTGCTTTGGAAAGTAACATGACATATTGACATCTCTCTATTGTTGGATGCCTGTACTATCTTGATTTCTCCATGGATGGGTGGGAGCAGCACTGCAGGTCCATGGGAGGTGGTGATCTACCCTGTGGCAGCCATAATTGGCGGCTCGACGGCAGTAAGGACAGGGCTGCAATCACAAAGGTTGTCTCCGGAGGAGATTTGGTTGAGCACAACATGGACAACAGTGGTAGGGTGGAAGTGACAAGGATGGCGGCAGCAGGGCCGTGATTCAGGCAACGGCAAGGCGACAATCCAGGCTGTCATGACAGGACAAGGAAGCCATCCAGGCCGTTATGATGGGGACAGCAGCCACGGGGCTGGCAGCTGATGAGGAAGATGTGTATCCTTGAGGTTTGTTACAAAAGATTCACTGATGAGGAAAATGTTGAGGTAGGCTCAGCTCAGCTCAGCTGTTACTTGTCGGAGGAATCTACTAGGATAAAATTTCTCTATGCCGGTTTTAATTGTATGTTCATTTAGTCTTAACTAGGTCCTGAAATCTGCATTCCATACATAATTTTTTTTCTCGAAAATGCAGGAGAATTGCGTTTCATTCATTAAGGGGGAAAATAATACATAGAAGGCTTTGGGGCCAGTGACCGGAATTTCAGACTAGCGTATTACAAGTGAAGAATGACTAGGAACTACTGAGAAGCATTAAGCTGGAAACGGAAGTAGTCCGGATCTCTCTTGGCCAAGAAGGTCTTATAGTTTGGATTTCGTGATGGACAACCGGGCGTAGAACTCTTGCTTGATGCGGAAGGCAAACTCCCCGGTGCTAAAACAGCCTTGATCATGCCGCAGTCTATTCCTTTCCTTCTAGATCATCCGGATTACTAGAATTATCAGGGAATCTACTCCTTTTCGCTTCGAGCTGGGAGCAAATTCACGGATGACTGCGCAGTGCTCATGCAAGGTCTTCTCGGTGAACTGGTAGGATGTGCAAAGGGACAGCCAGGAGAAGATATGAAACCACATCTGTTTAGCCACCACGCAGCCAACAATTAGATGGTCGATTGCCTTGGGTTCCTGCTTGCAGAACATGCAATCTGGTGGCACTGGGATGGTGAATTTTCGAAGCCTAGTGAAAGTCTAGACCCGGTGCTCTAGAGCCAGCCAAGTGAAGAGCTTTGCTTTAAGGGGGGCTGTACTCTGCCACAGCTCGTTGGCACAAGGCAGGAGTATGGTTCCTTGGCACATGGCATTGTACGCCGATTTAGAAGAGTATATGCCATTGGATGTCCAACGCCAAATGACGGTATCCGTGGCTCCTTCTTGCAACTGAATCTGGTTTAGGGCTGAACACAGAGCAAAGAAATCGGATATGGCTCGCAAGCTGAAAGGACTTTGCAAGTCTGTCATCCACTTATTATTGAGCAGTGCTTCCTTACCCTGGTCAGCTTTTTTCGAGAATTCTTCACTCTTTCCCAAATGGCCGGAGCTAGATCACTGTTAGACAGGTGTCACGTACAGGTGTTGGACAGGCATGTTTATGTTGTGCCCATGTGCCTCTAGTCTTTTTCTGTTAGGGCAACCAGGCTTTCTGTTAGGGTCTCAGTTTGTTAGACCTAACCCTAGTCTTGATTGCCCTTATATACACCTTGTACCCACTTTGGTCCATATGAAATACACTCTTCTCCCACATGGTATCGATACTCCTTCCGCTTAATCTTCTCTCCCGCCGCCATGTCCGGGACTTCCGCGGCCGCTATCCTCTCCTCCGATCCGACGCCCGAGCGAGGAGATCGCCGCCGGCCGGCGCCCCCGCCGCCGCCGACTCCGTCTTGCCGCTCTCGTGCGCCGGCCCGAGGTCGCCGACTCCGTCTTGCCGCTCGCAGCTGCCGCCCTAGCGCCGCGCGAACGCCGCCACCGCGGCCGACGAAGACGCCGACGCCGAGTCTGTGGACGACCCCTCTCTCTCACACGACGCCCTCCTTCTCCACGAAGCTGCCGCCATCGCCAACATTCATGCCCAGGCCGTCGGCGTGCAGAGCATCCGCGCTCTAGTTCCTCTCACCCTTGACCTGAACTCCGGCTTCTACACCCGCTGGCGCGAGCTCTTCCTTCTTGCCCTCGGGAAGTACACCCTCGAAGACCATGTCCTCACCGACGACTCCCACCCCAACCTCCCCGACTGGGTCCGAATGGACTGCGTCGTCAGGTCATGGCTTCTCGGCACCTCTCCCCGACCTCGGCCGTCGTCGTCGGGCGCGCGCCACCGCCGCGCCACTGCTCGCCGTCGAGGCGCAGCTTCCTCGGCAACAGAGAGACGCGCGTCCTCTACCTCGACGCCGAATTTCGGCACTTCGCCCAAGGGGACCTCTCCATCACCGACTACTGTCGTCGCCTCAAATCCATGGCCGATGCTCTTGCCGATCTCGGCGAAGTCGTCGCCGACCGCACTCTCGTTCTCAACCTCATCCGCGGCCTCAACGAAAACTTCACCGCCATCGGCCTTCACCTCCAACGTAGTCGACCGTTTCCCTCCTTCCTCGAGGCGCGCGCAGATCTACTCCTGGAGGAGCTCAACATGGCAAACCGTAAGTCTTCCCCTGCCACTGCCCTCCTCACCTCCGGCGGCCACACTGCTGCAACTTCCGCCAATCGCGCCCCTCCGTCTTCGACTCACAGCGGTCTCGGCGGCGGCACCAACAGAGGCGGTGGCGGAGGCGGGGGTGGTGGTGGCACCTCCCACTCCCGTGGACGGCGCGGCAAGCGCGATGGTCGAGCTGCCCAACAATCCCAGGGCTCCGGCTCTGGCGCAGGTGGCGCCGGCGGCTGGCCAAGTCTGTACAACCCGTGGACCGGCACCATCCAAATGTGGCCCGGTCCCCGGCCTCCCCTTGCCCCTCTTCCACAGGGCCGCTTCGCCGGCCTGCCTCCACCGCCTCCAGCGCCGCCACAACATCAAGCCCTTCTGGCTGCTGCCCAACCCGTGTGGCCCTTCCCTGCCCCTCACGGTCAGGCCCCAAGCTTCCACCCGCAGGCTCCTGCTGGATCACCTGCCGGACTCTTCACTGCCCCTGCCAATGGTGCCCCACTGGATCAAGGTCGGCCACTTCTGCTGCTGCCGGCCGCCCGCTTTGGGACCGAAACACCCTCGCCAGTGGGTTCTCCACCATGACTTTGACTCCACCTCCTCGGCCGAATGGTACTGACTCGGGAGCTACTTCTCATGGCCTCCGACCCCAGATTCTCTCTCACTCCTCACCTTCCCAGTATCCTGTTCCTTCATCCATTGTCGTAGGTGACGGCTCCCTTCTCCCAGTCACCACCACTGTACAATTCTTTGTTCATGGGTCTCTCCGTCTCCACAATGTCCTTGTCTCCCAAAACTCATTAAGAATCTCATTTACGTGCGCAAGTTTACTTGACAATAATCGCTCATTGAATTTGACCCCACCGGTCGCTCTGTGAAGGATCTTGGTCTCGAACGTGATCATCGGTGCGATAGCTCGGGCCGCTCTACCCCTGCATCCTCCCGTCGCGAATCCTTCATTGCTGCATCCTCCGCTCCTCTTTGGCATCGCCGGCTTGGTCATCCCAGTCATGACGTTTTGTCCAAGATAGCTCGTTCAGCAGTCCTACCCTCATGTAATAAAATCATTAGTCCTCATATGTGTCATGCATGCCAATTGGGTCGACATGTTCGTCTTCCTTTCTCTATGTCCACCTCCCGTGCTTCTCACAGGTTTGACCTTATACACTGTGACCTCTGGACTTCACCTGTTGAAAGTATTTCTGGCTATAAATATTATTTGCTCATTCTCGATGATTGCTCACATCATCTTTGGACATTTCCCCTTCGACTTAAATCTGACACATTCATGACTCTCACTAACTTCTTCTCCCTTGTTTCCACCCAGTTCCACACCACCATCAAGGCAGTCCAGTGCGACAACGGCCGCGAGTTTGACAACTCTAGCGCCCGCACGTTCTTCCTCACTCATGGTGTTCACCTCGCATGTCCCCCCCTACACCTCCCAACGAATGGTAAAGTCGGCGCATCATTCGTTCTATCAACAATGTCATTCGCTCACTTTTGTTTCAGGCGTCTATGCCACCATCCTATTGGGTTGAGGCCCTGACCACTGCCACTTACCTCCTCAATATACTACCCACCAAGACGCTGAACTTCTCCACGCCACATCTTGCTCTTTTTGGGCATCCTCCATCCTATGAGCATCTTCGCGTATTTGGGTGCAAGTGCTACCCAAATCTCACTGCCACAGCCCCTCACAAACTTGCTCCTCGTTCCGCCCTATGTACCTTCCTTGGCTACTCTACCCACCATAAGGGATATCGATGTCTCGACATGACCTCCAATCGGGTCTACCTCTCTCGTCATGTCACCTTTGATGAAACATCGTTTCCTTTTGCCGATCTCCCTTCCACCCCCTCCTCGACCGAGTTTCACTTTCGGATGACTACACTAACCCGGTCTTGCGGCCCCATAGGCCCGTCATCCACCTCTTTGCTGCAGTCTCCCCGCGACGTAGTCTCGCTCGTGCGAGCGTCCCGCGTCCAGGCCACACACGACCCTGGACACTGCCGTGCGTGCCACAACCGAGGACATCGCACCACCGACTCTGACCCACACGCCAATGCGGGTCGATGCGTTTCCTTCAGCTCCGCCGGCCGCACAGCCACGTGCAGCTACCGCCTCCTCTGCACCACCCTGTGAGGCCCCAACCTGTGACCGCCGTTTTCGCCACGTCTACACCCGGCGACCGCAGCCGATGCCCCCGAGCGCTCCACCGACGCGTTCTTCCCCGGGCGCGACATCCTCCCCGGCACAAGGCGCAGTGCCCCCCCTGATGCAGCTTCCCCCGGGTGCCGTGCCAGTCTCTTCCGTACGGAATCAGCACTCGATGACAACGCGCGCCAAGTCCGGATTTCGGCTTCCTGCCCTCTACCATGCCTCGCAACTATCGCCTGTGCCTCGGACGTATCGCACCGCCCTCAGCAACCCCAATTGGCGGGTAGCGATGGAGGACGAGTACGCTGCCCTCTTGCAGAACCACACATGGGATTTGGTTCCACGCCCGGCCAAGGCAAATGTTGTTTCTGGCAAATGGATCTTCAAGCATAAGCTCAAGGCAGATGGTTCTCTCGAGCGATACAAAGCTCGTTGGGTACTACGTGGCTTTACACAGCGCCCAGGAGTGGATTTTGCCGAGACATTCAGCCCAGTTGTGAAGCCAGCAACAGTTCGGACAGTGCTTGCTCTCGCTCTCTCCAGGCAATGGCCGATTCACCAACTTGATGTGAAGAACGCCTTCCTTCATGGGACCCTCTCTGAAACTGTTTATTGCTCACAGCCATCCGGATTTGAGGATCCTGCTCACCCGGAGTTTGTCTGCCGCCTAAACAAATCACTCTATGGTCTCAAGCAGGCTCCTCGTGCATGGTACAGCCGGTTTGCCTCCTTCCTGCTATCCCTTGGTTTTCTTGAGGCCAAGTCTGACACTTCACTGTTCGTCTATCACCGAGGCCAGGAGATTGTCTACCTGCTCCTTTATGTTGACGATATCGTTCTCACCGCCTCGTCTGCCAGGCTTCTCCGTCGCATCATCACGGCTTTACAGCACGAGTTTGCTATGAAAGACCTCGGTGAGCTTCATCACTTCTTAGGGATGCATGTCCAGAAGTGCAGCGGTGGCCTTCTCCTCTCCCAGCGCCAGTATATGACGGACATCCTGGAGCGCGCTGGCATGGCTGAGTGCAAACCCTGTGCCACTCCTGTCGACACAAATCCAAAGGTCTCAGCCTCAGATGGTGTCCCGTCACTAATCCCAGCGACTACCGCAGTTTAGCCGGGGCCCTCCAGTACCTCACCTTCACCAGGCCAGACATTTCCTATGCAGTTCAGCAGGTGTGCCTTCATATGCACGATCCTCGAGAGCCTCATCTTGCTGCTCTCAAGAGAATTCTTCGGTACATACGTGGCACTCTCCACTTGGGACTATTTCTTCGGCCATCGTCACAGTCTAATCTTGTGGTCTACTCTGACGCTGACTGGGCAGGTTGTCCGGACACACGCAAGTCCACCTCCGGCTATGCCGTGTTTCTTGGAGACAACCTGGTTTCCTGGTCCTCCAAGCGTCAGAACACAGTTTCACGCTCCAGCGCAGAGGCTGAGTATCGCGGTGTGGCCAATGTAGTTGCCGAGACCTCCTGGCTACGCCAACTTCTGGTAGAACTGCATACTCCACCGCAACAGACTACCCTGGTGTATTGCGACAACATCAGCTCAGTCTACATGTCCTCCAACCCCGTCCAGCATCAGCGCACCAAGCACATTGAGATTGATCTTCACTTCGTTCGCGAGAAAGTGGCACTTGGTGATATTCGTGTTCTGCATGTTCCCACCACTTCGCAGTATGCCGACATCTTCACCAAGGGCCTTCCTTCTTCCGTGTTCTGTGAATTTCGGTCCAGTCTAAACGTCCGAGGTGCGGACGCTACGACTGCGGGGGGGTGTTAGACAGGTGTCATGTGTTAGACAGGTGTCATGTACAGGTGTTGGACAGGCATGTTTATGGCTGTTGTGCCCATGTGCCTCTAGTCTTTTTCTGTTAGGGCAACCAGGCTTTCTGTTAGGGTCTCAGTTTGTTAGACCTAACCCTAGTCTTGCTTGCCCTTATATACACCTTGTACCCACCGCTGGTCCATATGAAATACACTCTGTTCTCCTACAATCACGAATACCATGGCCTTGCAGCCATCTCAGTCCAAAAGAAAAAATTAAGACAGCAGGTGAGCAGTTAGAAACAAAAACAGTGTGTAACTTTGTTTGGGACGTCATAATTACCCCAAAAGAAACCACTGAAAGTAGTTATTACAGAGAAGTTAACCTTGTCTTCCATGTTCTGCAGGAAATTCCTTTCAAAGAAATGTTCTGCAGGAAAAGAAGGGGCAAAGTAAGTTCCTTTTGCAAATTAGATTTCTAAATTAAGCCTGCTAACAGGTGGCCATCCTCGAGGACTCTAATTTTAGGAGTATTATTTTGATTCCAGACAGGATACCTCCTCTTTTGCCTCCTCTCCACAATCTGATGCGGAGAGCTTACAGGCCTGCCTTTGTGGGGCTGGGGAACACCTTGTCTCAAGAATTCTTCTAGTCTCATGTGAGGAAGTAAATTTTCTTTTCCTTAGTATGTTTCTTCAAATCTTAGATTGTGCCTGAAATTATTTTTCCCTTTTAACTGTTTCTTCAACTTTGTAATTTTTTTCTGAAGAAAGCAGAAGTCTAATGCCCTGCTGAAATTGAATTGCTCAAGTTTTATGTGAGGTTATATTCCCCCCTTGACAACTGTGATCATTTAATTATTTGTGCTTTGTTTATACGGTATTTCCCCCCCTCAATTGTGACTGCTGCTACCCTTGTTTTATTGTTTGTATTTGCCTAGTACAAGTTGATTTTAGGTTACCACTGTCTGTATTCCTCCATTTTTCATAATTGTTGCAAAATGTACTAATGGTTGCGCATTATGCATTTCTCTTCTCAGGTGCAATTCTTCCATGTGTATATGACTATATGTAGATCTCACATAATTGTTTTCTCTATTGCAGGGTTCTCCTCCCTACCAAATGGGAGTAAGATATCCTCATATATTTCTTATCCTGCTATTACTGCTTCATGATGCCAATGCTGCTTTGAAAGATCCAGTACAGAAATGGCAGACTCTAAGCGGTAAAAATGCTAATCTCTTATGTTTGCTGAATCCTTCATCAGAAACCGTTGTTTCACTTGATCCAACAGTTTAATTTAGTCATTGCACCGCCTGCTAATGCTCACCCTCTTACCCTACAGGCGACCCTCCACTAGCTATAGCTCGTGGTGGGTTCTCTGGGCTGTTCCCTGATTCAAGCCAATTCGGGTACCAGTTTGCTCTGTCAAGTAGTCTTCCTGATGTTGTTCTCTTCTGTGATCTTCAACTGTCAAACGACAATTTTGGATTCTGCAAGACTGGCTTGGCACTTGACAACTCAACACTAATAGCTGAAGTCTTCCCTAAGAAGGATAAGACATACAAAGTGAATGGAGAAGATGTACACGGATGGTTTTCAGTCGACTTTACTTCAGATCAGCTAATTCAGAATGTCACATGTAAGTAGATAAAACTGGAATGTTTTCCAAGAATGAAGCATGCCATGTTTTAATTTGTGATGTACGTTTGAAGTTGGTCAACAACACAAGAAATGTATGGTTTGTCATTTTCCTTCACTTATAGATTAACTATAAGATTTGACTTGGAATTTAGCCAATTGCAGTAAATTCTGAAACTTTTCTTGTTGCAATCTTCAATCAGTACTGACTTACCATGCCATGCTTTGACCATTCCTTAGTGGTCCAGAATGTCCTTTCTCGCCCAAGCATATTTGATGGCACCATGGGAATGAGCATTCTTGATGATGTTGTTGGACTCCGACCCCCTCAACTTTGGATTAATGTACAGGTAAATGTGATTTCACTGCTATTAATCTTTTTTTTCTTTTGACATTGATACAAGTTTTCCTCCTATTGAACAATATTTTTGGTAATACTTATTCTTAATTTCCCTTTTGTAGTATGACCAGTTCTTCCAAGAGCACAAATTAAGTAGCGAAGCTTATATATTGTCTATAGCAAAAGAATTTGGGGTCAATTATGTCTCGTCACCTGAAGTTGGATTGTTGAAAGGCATTGGTGGGAAGCTCATGAAAAGCAACATGAAGCTCATTTTTCGGTTTCTTGATGAACATCTCCTTGAACCTTCCACCAAACAAACATATGGAGCCATTTTGAAAGACTTGAAATCTGTCAAGGCATTTGCCTCAGGGATTCTCGTTCCCAAGACTTACATTTGGCCTGTTAACAAGAATCAGTACTTGCAGCCAGCCACGAGTTTGGTGAAAGACGCGCATGCTCTAGGATTGGAGGTCTATGCATCTGGGTTTGCAAATGATGTCTTTTCAAGTTACAACTACAGCTATGATCCAAGTGCAGAGTACTTGCAGTTCATCGATAATTCAGACTTCTCTGTTGATGGTGTGCTCACGGACTTCCCATCCACAGCATCAGCAGCCATCGGTAGGAATAACCAATCCATGTTTGAGCAATCTAACATGAAGTTCACAAGAACTTCAATGTTAATCGTTACATGACTGAAGCATGCCTTAGAGTATGATTTATGATCTTTTAACGTACGTACATTTATGCATTACAAGTTACAGTGATTCTTGTAACCTGACCTGACCATTTAAAAAAATGAATTTCTTGCTTCAACTGTGCATTCCTTAACCACCATGGAATTTCCCCCCTATCCTTTGCAGCTTGCTTGGCACATAATAAGGACAATCCTCTTCCTCCTCCTGGAAGTAAGCCATCCATTCTATGACCTTGGATGCCGCATAATAACTCATCATCATTTTACAATGTACTAATTTCTATTCTCTACTAGATGATACCAGGCCACTGATCATCACCCACAACGGTGCGAGTGGTGTCTTCCCTGGCAGCACTGACCTTGCATATCAACAAGCAGTGAAAGACGGCACCGACATAATCGACTGCTCAGTTCAGGTGTCGAAGGATGGGATGGCATTCTGCCTGGACTCTCCAGATCTCACAAAAGGCACAACAGCAGCAACCATGTTCATGACCAAAGTTGCCACTGTCAATGAAATACAGAATGGCTCCGGCATCTTCTCATTTGATCTTTCATGGAGTGAGATCCAAACTCTAAAGCGTAAGGATCATTCCAATTGCTTCTCCACAAGTTCTTGCTTCAAAATGTGTCATCATGGAATGCTAACGCCTTCTTTATTGTCCCATCAGCCGACCTTCTCAGCCCGTACGCTCAAGAAGGACTGAAAAGAAACCCGGCATCAAAGAACAGTGGCAAGCTCATGACTTTGGCTGATTTCCTGGCTTATTCAAAGAGCAGCAATGTCTCTGGCATACTAGTCAACATTCATGTAAGCAAGCTTTCTTGAATTAGCATATCAGTCTAAGTGGCACTTCGGACTTGCATTGGACCTACACATTAGCCAGTCTATTCTATCAAGAAATTGGCATTCAAAACAAAAGGTGTTAATAGATATCTACATTGCGAATTCTCAGATGAACACTGTTGTGATAATGCAGCACGCTCCCTACCTTGCAACCAGAGGCATTGACATTGTTGACGCTGTCTCCAGCGCTGATTGATGCCGGCTACGACAAGGAGTCCAGGCAACAGGTGTTCATCGAGTCGGATGACTCTGCCGTGCTAGGAGCATTTAAGAAGTTTCCAGCATTCAAGCGGGTATTCCAAATTGGCTATGTGATCAGCGACGCATCCAAGCCGTCCATGGAGGATATAACTGAGTTCGCCAATGCCGTGACCATCATGCGGGGCTCGGTTGTTCATGTGAACGGGTTCTTCCTGTCACGGTTCACTGATGTTGTTGACAAGATGCACAAGGCAAACTTGTCCGTGTACGTCGGGATCCTGAAGAACGAGTTCATGAACCTTGGGTTTGATTTCTGGGCTGATCCAATAGTCGAGATCGTGACGTACACATCGTCGGTGATGGTCGATGGGATTGTGACCGAGTTCCCTGCCACGGCAGCTGCGTTCTTCAGTACGTGTCAGCGTAACATTCTGAAGTCTTTTGCATTGTTTGTGTCGGCTGTCAAGCCAACATTTTTCAATCTCTCCTCTGGTGAATGCAGAGAGCCCATGCAATGACCCCAACCTGAACCTGACTTACTCAATCCTGCCTGCAAACCCGGGTTCTTTGCTCAACCTGGTCGACCCCGGTGCACTGCCTCCAGGGGAAGGGCCGGCACCAGTGCTCGAAGCCGCCGACGTTGTGGACCCACCGCTGCCATCCGTCACCATCGGCGGCCCTGCAGTTCCCACACATACAAGCGATTCCAACACTACCAGCAGTGCCACGACGGCCGGCACTAGCTCCGGTTTTTGCTTCTTGGTGGCTGGGCTTGCTGCACTCTTGTCACTGAGCTCTCATTGATCCTGAAACTTGATTGACTGGAATTGTACTGCTGTTTTTACCCATCAGATCTGACTTAATACTGTAATATAATGTACGTTAACAGATGACATGCTACTGCAGATATATATGTAGAGATAGAGATTAGACAGTTTCATATGTTCGCTTTCTTGTTTGGATGCTTGACTTTTTAGCTCCTAGTCAAACTGTGTTGCAGAATTGCTCTCTATTATAAAATGGTGAGAACACCGCTACGTGTACAATCGATTCATTTCGAGAAGACATTCAGAAACGCTGACATGAAATTTCTAAGCATCAGATGCTTGTTGTGACAGCCAACAGTTCAGTTGAACTGAAATGTTGTACTAAAATTAGACTGTTGTAGTAATTGGAGTTTGGAAAGGAAAATATTGAAGTAAAAAAGGTTATCCTACAAAAATTATTATTCCAATAGTGTTTTTTTTGAAAATTTCCGTGAAATTTCAGCCTTGCTCTTCAGTGTTAAACGCAATACCGCGCTTTGATTTTTGGCAAAAGGAAAAAAAAAAATCTAAAACCCTCTAGAGATCACTTTGTCACTCACTCCCAACAAGCCATTTTTAGTTCATTACACTTAAATGTCATTTTTATCATCTAGTTATCTTCCTCCATCCATTTCTTTTCTTATTTTCTCACCAATTTATCATGATTTTCTCATCTAATTGTTACACATAAGTGACTGCACAAGCATTCCCATTGCACCTAATACATGGGGAAACCTAATACAAGGTTGCTCATTGTCGGCAACATTTGAACAAGAATGATGGCGGCGGCTACTCTCCTCCGGTTCATCAAATATGAAGGTCGCCGGCGAGGAAGGGGAAGAGTGAGCAACCAGGTCCAGTGCCACTAGGATGCTTATTTAACTGCTGATCTCTATTACTTAAAAGAAGTAGTTAGTATTGGTGGTTTATCTGCCTCTCTACTTCTTACCGATAGATTAGTGCCGACATGTGGCCCATCCCCAACTCACACGATATTTTTGGCTTGGGAGAAAAAATTGGCACAACCAAGTTCCTTCGAAAACCAGGGAACCGCAACTAGCTTCCCCTCCCACGCGTGATCCTGAATCACCTCTGCACACCACAAGCGAACCCCTCATCACGTCTCCCATGCACCCATGTGCTCCACCTCGACGGGCCCATGCGCTTACCCCCTCTTGCAAAACCCTAGCGCAGCGCTGTCCTCCCTTCCATCTTCGTAAGTTGGCGGCGGCGGCGGTGGCAAGATCTCAGTGGCGTCGACAGCGGTGAGATTCGACCATTGGGTGCGATGCCGATGGCCATGGGGAGCCCAAGGGCGGCCTCACATTGAAGCTAGGCTCGGGAGAAGGAGTGGACTAAGCTCAGGAGAAGGAGCGGACTAAGTTGTGCGATCCAGATCTAATCGCCTTCGGCCATCTTCCCAGTGCCCGGCGATAGCAGATCATATCATGTTCTTCACCTCCGGTGAGTGGAGTTAGCTATCTTAGCATCTTCTTTGCTACAGGTGTGATCCGAATCCGATACAAACCATCCATCTCTCTCCCCTGCTCTCTCTCAGGGTTAAACCGCCCCTCCCATCCACTTCCTATCCAACTCCCCGGCCCTTTTCGCTTCCTACCTAACTCTTGCTCTTCCTCTTCGATCTCTCTGTCTCCACAGGCACCACCGCTCCTCCCTCCCTCTCCGTGGCTCCGCTACGCCCTCCCCGACTCAACCACCACTACATCCGCTTCCTTCCACCCCCTCGTTGTCCCGTCCCTCTCCCTCCCACGCCAACGCTTTTCCTTCACCCCCTTTCTCTAGTCAACCGCCACTGTCTCCCCTTCCCTCCACCCTCACAGTCCTTGCTTTGGTCTCTAACCTCACTTCGTCTCTGTTTCTTGGTGTTTTGGAGGGTCCAGAGAGTTTATGCATGGGAGGATTGAATCCTTTTGAGCTTCGCCTGTGCTTTTTTGCGGTAGCATTTGATCCTTAGGTTTGTGTGTTTTGGTATGGTTCTTTTCGTGATGTTTGAGTTTGTATGTTTATATTTTCTTTTATAAATTTGGGGGTATTCGGATGTTTGGAGTTCTTGATCTTTTGGATGTGTGGTTTGTTGGATGGAATCACCGGGGCTCGTTCACGCAGGTACGAGCCCACATCCTCTTTCGGTTCAGCAATTTCGTCGAACACCTGGGGGCATTGCCGCCTTTGCTGTCGAAGGCACTAACACGATGATCCATTCTCATAACCGTTGTTTCTGCTCCCAATTTTAGCAATATCATCGAGCACCTGAGAGGTGATGCTTGAGCCCTGGATGATGGGTGCCATGTCTTAGACGGGGCATGGCTACGGTGAAGCACAATCTTGAATTGGTCTTGGTTCTTGTTACCAATCCATATAGAAAATCAAACTGTATTCATACATAGTTACTACTGTCATGGGCTATTGCATTAACATCTCCTTAATTTGCCTATTGAATCAAGTTTCTACCTACTTCAAATGAGATATGCAATTATGCAATGCCTGGACTTGACTCTTGAGAGTTTATTCCAACTTTGTGGAATCAGTTGCGATCTCTTGATGGTTACTTAACGACTATCTGACCAAACATTCTGGAATTGCGATAAGAAGCACCTGATTTCTTTGGTTGAATACAAATGTTAAGTGACTACATATTCTGAAGCTAAGGTGCTACAACAACCGTTAAAATACTAGCACAATAGCACCACTCTTATACTATTTTTTGCAACTAAGGAATCTTTAAGCATTAATTGTGACGATTCACTATCATATTTGTACCATAACATTTCAAATCTAAAATCAATAGTGGTATCTGAATAGTTCAAAACCGTTCCATTTTCCAAAACTGAACCGTACTAGACTTTTTAAACCATTCCTTATTCCAAAACTGAACCATACATGACTTTTTTTTAAGTAGTTATGGCAACTGATTAAGGGGATTCGTAACTTGGATCAATTTACATTGTAAAATGATATTATGACTGTGAAAAGAGTACACCAAAGAAGATACACCAAATTAGATTTCTGTTTTTGTATTTCACTATTTTCGCTATAAATCATTACATTGGATGATAAATACTGTAACTCATTAAGGTTGAAGTGCAAAGTAGCACATTTGTATATATTGCAGTACCTAAATTAAGAATTAGAGTCCAAACTTAGGTGGTCATCTTGTGCCAAAGAGAGAATTGTTCTTATCAAACGTATACAAAGATATATAGTATAACTAATACCAAAATTTCTGGTTAGATGAAGTTAAACAACTTGTCTTCTTTAGCTCATTACTTTGGTTTGTTGGTGCACCACGGATCATCAGCTATGAACTTTATCCATGAATTGTCTTTATCGTTCTCATTTAGACCTGAGGAATGTCCAGTATCCCCGAAATTCATAACTTGTTCTTGATTTCCTTTAGCTTTGTGATGAGCTGCAATGTACATATTTTCATCAACTCTGGCGATGGCGACCACCTCCCACCACCGCCCATCCTCCAAACTCCCACGGATACTCCTCCTCTCGCCTCGCCCTCTTCTCCATCTCCTTCCTCTATCTTCGCTCCCTCCACCCCACCGCCCTTCCCTCTCCAATGCTCGATCTTCCTCCCCCTCCCTGGTCGCTTCGGAGGTGTACCACTCGCTGTTGGCATTCGCGGCGGGGTACGCTGAGATGGAGAGGAGTTGCAAGGTGTTCATCTACCATGACGGCGATCTGGGGACGTTCTACCAGACATTGCGGAAGCTGATCGGCAAGTATGCGGCGAGGCTATTTCTTCCGAACATCCAAGAAGAGCGCTTCACCACCAACGACCCTAACCGCACCCACCTCTTCTTTGTCCCCCCCACAAGATGCGTGGCAAGGTCCCATTCTTTGGCGACTTAGAGTTAGTGTTGCATTCTGTGTATACTATAGTTATGTGTGTTCTTGTGATTGTTTGGTAAATGATCAATCGATATTGTTTCTTAGTAGGAACCGGTGTTGTGCACCCTTAGGCATGGTGGATATCTAGGTAGCTAGGTGTAGAAGACGGAACAGGAAAACTTGGCTAACTTGAGTATGGCAAAAAACTGAAAAGACCTATAATACCAATATAATGTCATAATGTAGTTATATGAGCTGTGTAAATTCAAGGAAGTATGATTTTAGACTAGCAATAGATTATCATACGATATCAATTAATTCACACATCTTATTGTTGCATTAGAAGTCAAAAGTTTGACACCCATTCCAAAAATGAAACAATCGGGACTTTTCGAGATTGGATGCGATTACTAATTCATGATCTAGCATGTATTGCCGTCTTTAGCCTTGCAGGGTACTTCATATGAAAATATGACAGTAGTAGTTCAGAATTATGTTGAGGGCTTGATAAGCAAGTATCCTTACTAGAACACTACACTAGGAGCTGGCCACTTTTTTTGTCACATGCCATGATGTTGGTGTGAGAGCATTCCAAGGGCTTTCCTTCACTGTGAAAAACTCTATCAGAGTGGTATGTTCACCGAGCTATAATGTTGGCTATATCAATCATAAGTATGTTGCTCTTCCACAAATATTGCAGCCATTTGCTCTTCATGTAGGAGGAAATAACATTGAAAACTGGTTGGGATGATGCTTTCTATTTGCTCTTCCTGCACTTTTGATTAACAATGCACTGTCCTTGTAACAACCCGCTCATCCTCCGAGCCTGAAATGCTACCACTATTGCATATTTTTACTATTTTCAATAATTGCTAATAATTTTAAGTAAACACTGTTTTATTCATATTGTAGCGACTCAACATACATCATACCATTTTGACTCTAACTACCATAGCATATAAGTAGAGTTTAAAACATACTAACAAAAGTTGGCACGTAAAGTGCTGCTGGTACGTGAAATTATTCATGTGCTACTCCTGCCCATGCATGACGTCCTCAACGATCACCTAAAAAAACAAACAAAGCAAAGGTGAGTCCAGAGACTCAGCAAGCACATAATAGACCGAGAAACATTACCATAAGCACAAGCGACAATAACACCATGTCCTTCCCACCTGTTTCAACATTAACATAAACATGAACATACCATAACACGATCATTTTCCACATGTCTCGATATCACATCTCAATCACTCTTAATGCAATGCAATGCAATGCAATGCTCATGATCAAGTCTCATTCTCTATCTGTAGCTTATACTGGTAGAGCGGAGGGCACACCCGTCGATGTCACCCTCTCCCTCCATCCTGTGAAGGTGCCTACCGAAGTAGGTTTTTCCCTCCATCTTATGGAGGTGTTTACCAAAATAGGACTTTCTCAAGAGCATGTCAGATTAGTCAATAGTTTTACTCATAACTATTGACTTTCTCATCGCTCTAGCTCATAATGAATATGCCACATAATGAATGCATTTCTCCATCATTTCACCATGTATCATATTTATCATCATCAACCAAGCAATATCAAATATTGTAAGTATCACATATTTCAGAACAACTACCATCTACCATTCTACTATATACTTGCCTGGTTAGCCTCAGGGACGATGCGTGGACGGCTTCGAACTAGGACCTCCACCTATAAAAGCGTCAACTCGACTCAGAAATAGTATAGCGGTACATGCGTTTAACTAAATGGCATCGATTCTACACGTAAAGCCTGACATTGTAATAAACACGCGTAAGGATGAGGCTTCGACGTGCACATCGCAAAACCCTCCATTTTTTCTTTTCTCCTCTTTTCTTTTCTTTTCTCTTTTCCTCCTTCCTTTTCTTTTCTACCCGACCGAACACTCCTCTCTCGTCCCTTTTTCCCCTCACCTGTCCGCCTTTTTCTCTTCCTTTCTCTCCCTTTTTCTCTCTTTCTTCAATTTGGCTGAAAGGCCCCCCTCTTCCTCTTAGCTCTCTCTCTCTCTCTCCCTCTCCCTCTCCCTATTCACTTAGGTTTGGCCGAAAGGCCTAATCTTTTTCTCCCCATTTCTCCTCCTAACTCCATCTGGTTCTCTCTCTCTCTCTCTCAGAACTGGAGGTGCATCTGACCCTTGGGTCGGCGATCATCAACTAGCCGGCCACTGGCCCACTTGCTGCCGGCGTTCTGCTGCCTCCTCCTCCCTCTCACTCTCAGCTCCTCACCTGGTTCCCCCCCTCAGATCTAGTCGGGCAGCTCCAGCCCCTGTCGCCTCCTTGCCGTCGGCGGCCTCCCTATCGCCTCCGGCCACTCCGCCTCCTTCAGCTCGCCGGTCACGGCTTGTAGCCGGCCAGGAGTCTCAGTGCCTTGGGTTGGGGTTCCTCGCCGCCTTCAACATCGGCTGGTTCTACCGGTGCCGCTACCCTTCCTTAAGCGTTGCCCTTGGCCCTGGTTGCCGACATCATGGCTCAGCCTATGGCCATGGCCGAGCCCCAAGCGTCGTCGTCTCCAGGCTTCCCCTTGGTTGCTTTTGTCCATGGCTTTGGCCAAGACAGCCCGAGCCTCGCTAGTACACCTCTACTCCGCCACCAGCCCAGGATGGTCCACCCTTCCCCTTACTCTTACATTCTCGTTTTAGCTTCTATTTTTGGTTGCTTTTATTCTTATGTGTGCTCTGTCTTGGGGAAAGCCTATAGTTACCGCCGCGACGGTACATGATTGAGAGGCTTGCGCCAGGGAGCACGTCCTCTCTCTCATGGACGCACGGTGATGTCCACGGCTTGTCGCCGACGACGCAGTGGCCCTATTGGCCTAGTGCTTAGGTGCCACCATGGGGTTACAAGAGGGAAGAAAGGGTGGATAGAAAGTGGGCACACTTGATGTGGGGTTGAGGATGGCAAGGAGCGTGGACGACGATGATGAAGGCAACATTGCGGTTCGGTTGGGCCCCCTCCCTTACTGTCGTGGTCGGTCGTGTCCTTGCTCCACTCCATCATCTTCCCCTTCTTCCTTAGCTCCTCTCCTCTAGGTTCTCCCTTACTATCTCTCTGTGGTGGTCATGAGAGTGGATGGCTTTAGTGGGCTTTTTGGTGGATGTGCTTGCATTCGGTTGGTTTTGTGGCTTCGGCTGGGAGAAGGAAATGCAGTGGTGCAATGGTTTCCTTCCTCCTTTGTTGGCTTTGCTCTCTAGATTCAGTTGAGGGAAGAAATGAGAATAGCAATGTGCTGGTTGGGCTTACAAGTGAGGAGGCCACGACTGTCCTCCCTCCCTCCTATACTGTGTATTGCCAATTATGCCCTCCTTCTACCCCCACTTCAGTCTTGGCTGGCTATTTGCCTTAAGGGCATTTTGGTCCAAAGGGTGGGCTTGCACTGTGCTTTGGGGGTTTTTCTACTGCGGCAGGTAAGTCGGTAAAACGTGGACGTTGGATAAATTTTTCTGCCGAGTGATGAGGCCCACTTTAGTGAGAAGCGCCGACTGGCTCTGGACAGTCTGGGAACTTTTGTGAGCGCTAATACTTCGGTATTTTTAGAGCTGAAGGGTCTGACAGCAAAACCTTCTTTTTTTCAATTTTCTTTTATTGTCCCTTGGATTGTTTTCATTTCTCGTTTTTTCTTTTCTTTTGCGTTCTACTGGTATTACAGTCCTTCATTATAGGTTTAACGATAAAATGCATTACTGAAAGTCTGAAATACTCTTGGTTACTTTTTGAATGGAAATATGACGGTACTTGGTTTTTGAGCTGGCCATCGCAACTCCAAAACAAGAGTTTTTTTAGCATGAGTTTGGGAGAATGACAACCGTATTAACAGAGTTATTGGAGAATTAGTTTACCAGAAGCAATTTTATCGGACCAAGTTTTGTATATGTCCTGGTGGTTCTCAAGTTAATAGTGCCCGTATATCTGCTTCTATCCACTACGGTTGTGTGCCTGGTTAGTACTTCTACAAAATTTTCATTGCACCAAATTTCTTCCTTTCGCTAGGGAATTATGTATTTTAGGAATCTCCTGGATGTTCTTTTCTAATTATTCACTTTCGTCCTTCCAGTTACTTTGTCAGACTATTATGACCTACCTTTCGGCGATATCCTTGACTGGAGAAAGTTTGCTGTTGTACTGGAGAGTGATGTATATCAACTGAAGAGTATTTTGAAGTCTAAATCGCAGGAAGAGTTTGTTGCATTACACAAGTCTCTGGTTCAGGTTTATTGATTTTTAGTAACAGTGATACACATGGACCACAACTCCACAAGTCAGTAGTATGTGTCAAAAAAAAGTCAGTAGTATCACTAAAGGCTCAAGGAATGGCCATGTTCTTTGGTCGAGTCTTATCTCTTTCTAGTTGTCCTCTTGACTAGAGAACATTTCGTTATTCTAAAGTATGTTGATCAAATAGGTTAAATCAATTTGGGTCATTCATAGCATCAGATTGAGAAATCTCAGGCCTAAGTCAAATCTGATATAGTACTAACTACATGACCGTGAAAAGCGTACACCAAATTAGATTTACTTTTTGTATTTCACTATTTTCGCTATAAATCATTACATTGGATGATAAATACAGGTAACTCGAAGGTTGAAGTGCAAAGTAGCACATTTGTATATATTGCAGTACCTAAATTAAGAATTAGAGTCCAAACTTAGGTGGTCATCCTGTGCCAAAGAGAGAATTGTTCTTATCAAACGTATACAAAGATATATAGTATAACTAATACCAAAATTTCTGGTTAGATGAAGTTAAACAACATGTCTTCTTTAGCTCATTACTAGGGGTGCAAACGGGTCGGGTTAATCCCGACCGATCCAAGACCGAATCCGATTGGTACCGAATCCGATTAGTATCGAATCCGGAGAAAAATATGGGTTAGGATATGATAACAAGAATATCCAGGCCGAATCCGATCGTTTTCAAGTTTGATTTCAGGTTAGTGTTACTATTTGACGTTTCATTTTCTTTTGCAATGGTAAAATAAAATCTTCCACATCAGCTATTAAGTAGTAACATCAAGTTCTTGACAAGACGTCCTCCTACTCCATTTGTTATCTTGTATGCATTCCTTACAAACAAGTAGGGTGCAAACGGCTTGGGTTAATCCCGACCGATCCGACCGAATCCGATTGGTACCGAATCCGAAAAATATGGGTTAGATATAGTAACAGCAATATCCGTCCGAATCCGATCCGTTTGCACCCCTACTCATTACTTTGGTTTGTTGGTGCACCACGGATCATCAGCTATGAACTTTATCCATGAATTATCTTTATCATTCTCATTTAGACCTGAGGACTGTCCAGTATCCCCGAAGTTCATAACTTGTTCTTGATTTCCTTTAGCCTGTGATGAGCTGCAATGTACATATTTTCATCAACTCTGGCGATGGCCGGCCGCCTCCCAGCCACCGCCCCATCCTCCAAACTCCCACGGATACTCCTCCTCTCCGCCCTCGCCCTCTTCTCCATCTCCTTCCTCTATCTTCGCTCCCTCCACCCCACCGCCGCCCCTTCCCTCTCCAATGCTCGATCTTCCCCCCCTCCCCGGTCGCTTCGGAGGTGTACCACTCGCTGTTGGCATTCGCGGCGGGGTACGCTGAGATGGAGAGGAGTTGCAAGGTGTTCATCTACCGTGACGGCGATCTGGAGACGTTCTACCAGACACTGCGGAAGCTGATCGGCAAGTATGCGAGCGAGGGCTACTTCTTCCAGAACATCCGCAAGAGCCGCTTCCGCACCAACGACCCTAACCGCACCCACCTCTTCTTTGTCACCCCCCCACAAGATGCGTGGCAAGGTCCCATTCTTTGGCAGCTTAGAGTTAGTGTTGCATTGCTGTGTATACTATAGTTATGTGTGTTCTTGTGATTGTTTGGTAAATGATCAATCGATATTGTTTCTTAATAGGAACCGGTGTTGTGCATCCTTAGGCATGGTGGATATCTTGGTAGCTAGGTGTACAAGACGGAATAGGAAAACTTGGCTAACTTGAGTATGGCAAAAAACTGAAAAGACCTATAATACCAATATAATGTCATAATGTAGTTATATGAGCTGTGTAAATTCAAGGAAGTATGATTTTAGACTAGCAATAGATTATCATATGATATCAATTAATTCACACATCTTATTGTTGCATTAGAAGTCAAAAGTTTGACACCCATTCCAAAAAATGAAACAATCAGGACTTTTCGGAGATTGGATGCAGTTACTAATTCATGATCTAGCATGTATATGTGCCGTCTTTAACCTTGCAGGGTACTTCATATGAAAATATGACAGTAGTAGTTCAGAATTATGTTGAGGGCTTGATAAGCAAGTATCCTTACTAGAATACTACACTAGGAGCTGGCCACTTTTTTGTCACATGCCATGATGTTGGTGTGAGAGCATTCGAAGGGCTTTCCTTCACTGTGAAAAACTCTATCAGAGTGGTATGTTCACCGAGCTATAATGTTGGCTATATCAATCAGAAGTATGTTGCTCTTCCACAAATATTGCAGCCATTTGCTCTTCATGTAGGAGGAAATAACATTGAAAACTGGTTGGTATGATGCTTTCTATTTGCTCTTCCTGCACTTTTGATTAACAAAGCACTGTCCTTGTAACAACCCGCTCATCCTCTGAGCCTGAAATGCTACCACTATTGCATATTTTTACTATTTTCAATAATTGCTAATAATTTTAAGCAAACACTGTTTTATTCATATTGTAGCTGTTAAGGATAGAATAGGAAATAGATTATTTGTTTCCTTATATGCCTCAAATTCTATCCTTAACACTCTTGACTAGAGAACATTTCGTTATTCTAAAGTATGTTGATCAAATAGGTTAAATCAATTTGGGTCATTCATAGCATCAGATTGAGAAATCTCAGGCCTAAGTCAAATCTGATATAGTACTAACTACTAAGAAAGCACTCTGAATTGCAGGTTCAGAAGCACTTCGAGTGGCATTCACCTCCTGTTCCATATGACGCATTTCACATTGTTGTGTATGAACTCTGGCTGCGGCATCATGTGATCAAGTACTAAATTCAAGGTCATCCCCTGATGATTTCCAACAAAAACATCAACTGACAAGGCGATGTCACGTTTGACCACGTGCTGGTGTAGCCTGAAGATTTTGTTTTTGCTACCAGAACCCTGTCTCTCTCCAGTTGAACTGGTAAGTCAGCTAAGGACAACAGACAGATATTTACTGAGCTATGGAGAATATCTGCATCAAGGAAATAGGTCATTGTAGAGTCAGAGTTCTGGTCTGTAGGTTTACTTCATCTTTCAGCATAGCTTTATTTTTTGACATCCTCTTTCTCTTGATTTGTTCACCTTGAGGGCCTAACTTACACATGGTGTGAGATCTGCTTAAGCTTCCTCACGCAAAATTTTGTACTTATTCTTGTGTAAATTAATGCATGATAATATTGATGGGACCGTAGGGATCTGCAAGCTGGATTTTCTCTGACAGAAGTTGTGATAATCGCTTATCTTATCAGCCGGCTTATCCAGCCATCTATTTGTTCTAGTTGTACACAACCTATAGCTGCTGTACAACAATAAGTGAAATTTGTTGGTTTTTGTTGCATCAGAGAATGTTGGGAGGGTTGACCGTTGGTATTTGTGCTTGCACACCAGCATATGCCATGCATGTGCCATTAGTAGTGTAGTTGAAGCATGCTCCTGTGCTGGTTCTATACTCATCTTCTGATCCGCTTGGACCAATGATCCATGCTGACCCTTCTTTAAGAGCATCCTTTCTCAACTCTCTAGCCTTGACCACCTATTCCTTCCTTTCACATCTAATGTAGTAGTTTGTGAAGGCGTTATTCTGTTTTTTTCCTTCGAAGCTGATAGTTTTTAGCTTTTACTACAGTACTTAACTTTCAAACAAAGTATTTTCTTAAGACGAGGACTACAAGTTAAACGATGTATACATTAAAAGTCAACGTCTGTACCATCCAAAATCACAAGTGAGTATCTCTCTCCGTAATTTATACCGTAAACAATCAAAATTTAAAATTTTCAGCCAAAAACCAAAAGTCGCAGTCGTTGCCAAACAGGCCCTAAGGCTTCTCTTGTCGCGGTCCATTGCAGAAGCTCAGTTTCATGTATTAATTTCAGCTTTAGCTACTTGTGTCAACTAGCATCTTTACAAGGTACGGTATATATCTCTACGGGTTCCCAGTGTCGACTAGCTCTTACTAAGTATCGGGCTGTCTGAGCAGGATGTTAACCGCTGTCACCAGTTGGATTAGGCACCGATTTATTCATGCTACTACAATCTGTCACATCATCACATGCAACTAGGTGAGGAGGCCAGCACTGCAGAAAAACCCATGCAACCCGGCAGGCGCGGCTGCCTGTTATATGCTCGCAACACTTAAATTCTGCGTCACCCAAAAAAAATTTAACTCCTCTCTCTTTCTGTGGTCCATTTGGAGAGAGCCATCGGCCATGGCATGATGGAACAGTGACCTCGCATTCCATGGGTGCTCTGGTCTGTTCTGGTCACTGTGAAAGAGAAAGGAAGGGTGGGGAGCATCACATTTTGGACCTGTTCTATTTGGCTTTTGAAACCAGGTTTTGGTTTTTATCACGGTACTAACTTTCAAATAGGGTATTTTTTTAAAATAGACTTCACAAGTTAATTATAGTACACATTGAAAACCTATCATTTATACTAGCTAAAATCGCATGCGAGTATCTTTTTCTATAATTTTTGTCACGAACAACCAAAATTCAAAATTTTTAGATAAAATCCATAAGCCACAAAGAACAGCCCTTTGTGGCGTCAGTGCACTGGACTGCCAGCTCCAGGAAACCATGCTGGTACTTGCTGCTACTAGGAACAGTTCTTGGCGACCATGGCAGTGCATTGAACAGGCCTGAGTGCAGCCTGACACAGTACACACAGGGACACACAAGATTTGCAAAAATAAGGGGACAATCTGAACATTGGCTCAAAAGAGCCAGAGAAAATGGATGGAAGATATTGTCAAAATCACATTACAATCAGAGCAAGAACACAGATCAGCATCAGCTAAGTTTGCCAGCAGGTTAATCACAAGATCAAAATTAGGGACACAAATCTACACACACTAACACACACAGGATTTGCAATTAGCAAGGTCGAATTGTACCATCCTTAATTCCTCCATAATTATTGCCATTAGTAAGTAACTCTCAAGGGATGGCGGTAGTACTGGAAGCGCCTGAAGTGGACGAAGGTATTCTCTCAAGAACCATCACGGCGTCCCTCATGGCGGGCCTCTTGCTGGCCGCCATGGCGCAGCAGGCGAAGGCGAGCTTGAAGCAGCCGAGCAGCGCGTCCTCGTTGCCGTCGGTCTCGCCGCGGAGCGTGGGGTCGGCCATCCGCACCACGCGGCTCCGCTCCTCGACCACAAACCCGGCGTGCCACTGGCACAGCTCCACCTCCGAGTACACCCTCCCGGAGAGCAGCTCGAGGAGCACCATGCCGAAGGAGTAGACGTCCCACTTGGCGTTGGGCCGCAGGTTCTTGAGGCACTCGGGCGCCTGGTACGGCGGCGGGGCCGTGGCCGCTGATGACGCCGACACCGACCCGCACGGACTCGCCCCGGCCCCGGGCATCTGGGACAGGTCCGGCAGACTGCTCGTCGAGTGCATGGACCGCTTGCTCCCGAACAGCCGCGCCGACGCGCCCGTGCTCCGGTAGATGGCCTCGCCGGACACCAGCCGGTCGAGGCCGAGGTCGCCGATCCACGGCTCGAGGTCGGCGCTCAGCAGGATGTTGCTCGGCTTTAGGTTGCCGTGCACGCCCTTCTTCTCGTGGATGAACGCCAGCCCGCGCGCCACGCCGCGCGCGATCCGCAGCCGCGCCTCTAAGCTCAGGTGCAGCGGCGACGACGAGCCGAACCGCCCTGCACTAACCAACAGTTGATCACCACATGAACAATCAAGAACTACCGCTAAAATTTCCATCTTTGCATAGTGTAGCTCCTTCAGGTTTTGCTTGATTTGCAAGTGAAGAGCACTAGTACCAAAGAGTCAAGAAGATTTACTGCTAAAAGTTGCAAATGATTTTCGTAATCAATGCCAAATTTTGAGGTATTATGATCCATGACCAGTACAATCTCTAGGCAGCAAATGAATCATTACTACTAATATGCATTCAAGCTGCGGTACAGTATGACTAAAGGCGCCACCTTTGCGGCCAAATTAAACACTCCTACTTTGCAAATGAATCATGATTAACATTATCGCTAGTTCAAGTAAACTACCAGTTCAATTAAGCTACACGACTACTAGTACAAGTAATTGAGCAAAAGGCGCCATCTTTGCAAACGATCCAATGCAATTGCAGCAAAACAAAAAAAAATGCAACTACATATGTGAGATTTCATACCAATTGTAAGTTTGCAACAATGGAGTCGAGTAGTAGGAGGACGACTTACTGCTGAATGCGATGTTGGCGAGGCTGCCATTGGTGGCGTAGTCATGGATGAGGAGCTTCTCGTCGGTGCCCCAGTAGAAGCCCCGGAGCCGGAGGATGTTAGGGTGCCGGAAACGCGCGACGGCGCGCACCTGCGCCTCGAAGTCCTTGAGCTTTTCGACGCCGCCGCTCTCGCCGATGCGCCTGACGGCGAGAGCGGTGCCGTCGGCGAGCACGGCCTTGTACACGATGCTCGACCCGGTGGCGCCGAGGATGTAGGCAGACGCCTTGAGCAGCGTCTCCATCTCCAGTTCGCCGTCGCCGTCCACCGTGACCAGCGTCGCCGGCGCGGGGGGCACCTGCGGATGCAGCTGCTCGTGCTTCTTGCTGTGGTGCTGCGGGGTGCTCCGGCCGATGAAGCTGCTTCTCTTCTTGAGGTCTTCTCCGTCGTCGGACTCCGCATCCGACGACACCGAGCAGTCGGAACTGTCAGACCTGTCGTTCTTGCCGCCAATGCAGCACCCTGTGGATGTGGACGCCTTGTCTTCTTTGCCTCCGGCGATGTCTAGTGTCTTGACGCCGCCGATTCCTCGGGTGTTCTTCTGATACTGCGGCGTCGGGTCTTGCTCCCGCCGCTGCCGCCTCTTCTTCCTGATGTGGTAAACGTACAAGAACAGCATGAAGAGGAGGCCAACACCGGCAAGGTCGCCGGCGACGATGGCGAGAATCATGGCTGGGCGGAGTTTCCCCTGCCCGTGTGGCGCCTGCCCCTCGGCGCCCGGCGGGGCGCGGGCAGGGTTCTTGGGGATGGCCGCGAACGCCGGCGGGGAGTCGGTGGCGTTCGGCGGATTCGACAGCGACGACGGGATCAAGCACATTTGCTTCAGCGGCGGCCCGCACAGCCCCGGGTTGCCCTCGTACGCCGCTGCCGGCTGCACGGCGAACAGCCCGGCCTGTGGGATTGTGCCGGTGAAGTTATTATTCGACAAATCGACGGTCGCGTTAGCCGGGACGACTGCGGATAGCTCGGTTGGTAGAGCGCCGGCGAGCTTGTTCGACGAAACGTTCAAGAACTGCAGCCGGCTCCCGCCGATGTCCGACGGGAGGGAGCCGTTGAAATAGTTGGCGCTCAAGTCCACAACCTCCAAAGCGCCGAGCCCCCCGACGGGGAGCTCGCCGGCAAGGTGATTGTTCGCGAGCACCAGCACGGCGAGGCTCGGCAGCCTGCACAGCGAGGCGGGGAGGCGCCCATCGAGAGCATTGTCCGAGAGGTTGAGCTCCTGGAGGCTGCGCGTGTACGCGGACCCGTCCGGGAGCTGACCAGAGATGCCGTTGCCGGCGAGCGAGAGCACGCGGAGCTCGGACGCGTTGAGCAGCGTGGCCGGGAGGCTGCCGTTGAGGCTGTTCCCGGAGAGGTCGAGGTGGCGCAGGTGCTCGACGCGGCCGAGGTCCGCAGGCAGCGATCCGAAAAGCTGCGCGTTGGGCAGCACGAGGCTAATCACCCGCGACACCGTGGCCGCCGCCAGCGACGCGTTGACGCCGAGCCCGCTGGTGCCGTTCGACCCCAGCAAGGGGACCGTCGTGGAGTTGCCGTCCGCGGACGCCGACGTCATATTGACCGCCGCCGCGTCGGCCTGCCGGAAGCCGTTGCACACGACCCCGTTCCAGCCGCACGGCGATTCGTCGGCGTAGCTCCACCCGGCGAGCGCGCCCAGAGGGTCTGCAGTGACTGCGTACTTGAACGACAGCAGCAGCACCCCGTCGGCATTGAGCCCGCACGCAGCACGGCACAGCAAGAGGAGCAAGAACAGCACCACCCCAACACCCGCGCCGCCCCTCCTCCCCTCCATGGCCGCCGCCGCAGTCCAAGCTAAACAACAACCAGCACCGACGGCGACATGAGTGAGCTCTTGGGTGGTTGACCTGACCACCCGTAGCTTTCTTGGCCCCTTACTCTTGACAGGTGAGGAATGGAAAGGGAAGTGCAGAGCAAGTAGGAGGAGGAGCAGCGGGAGGTTGGCAATGGCATGTGAGGTCAAGGCGGGGAGGCAGGGGAATAAAGAAGCGCACTAGGGCACGGGAAGGGTGGGTGGTGGCGTCGCGTGGGCGTGGCCGCGCGGGGAAGACGGGGCTAAAAACGGCCGGAAAATGGCCAGAAAAGGCTGGTTTTTGCGCGGCCGCAGTGCAGATTTTATGTGCGATGGCTCTGCCGGCGGCTATAAATTTTGGATGTTGACAAACATCATCTACATATTTTTTTTAAACTATCATTCAGATTTATAATTATTAGATCAGAGATCCAACGTCCACGATTTCTCCCCTTTCCCTCTAAAAAGAACCTCCCCTTCTCAAAAAAATCTCCTCCTCCAAAAAAAAAGGGAGCCGTTGAATATCTAATCCAACGGTCCCAAATCTAAATGATTGTTAAGAAAGAAACATCCAGATGATGCTTAGGGCCTGTTCTTTTTACTACGGTTTGTGGCTTTTATCATGGGCCAGTCTTTTAAAATGTTTGTACGAAAAATTATAGAGTAATAGAAACTCACGTGCGGTTTTTGCCAATATAAATGATGTCAGTAAAGTATGTACTACAATTAACTAGTAGACTCTATCTGGAAAAAAATAACAATTAACTAGTAGACTCTATCTTAAAAAAATACTTTGTTTAAAAGTTAGTTACTGTAGAAAAACCAAAAAACAGTTTTTAGAAGCTGAAAAAATAAGACCTTAAACACACCCATAAATTTTCAAGTTTGGCCGGAGAAGCAGCACACAGGTCGTTATCTTATATAATACGCGCATGTATGATTCATAAGCGTTTTTCGGTTGTTTCTCCGATGCTTGTGAGCGACAGAAGATGGATGGAAACGTATGAGATGATTTGTAGGAAAAGAGGTTTAGCCAAGTTCTTTTTACTTTCTATTGCTTATATATTTCTCAAATAAATAAATAGAGAAAAATTATTTTAAAATAATTTATTGATATCCAGTTCATTCACGTATACACTCGGGCTATGAAAGAAACATAAGCTGTAACCTTATATTATAATTATAAGAAACAGTAAAAAAACGTATCCTCACTCATGTATCTATGTACGGATGGATGGGCTCGTCAAGCGTGACGTTGAGTTGCGATCTGCGCTCTTGATGGATTATTGATAATGTATGTATTTATGGTTTGTTGATTTTGGAATTTGGATTGCCCCTGAGGCTGTTGGGGTTGGATTTGTGGGGCTTCCCTGGTCTATGTCTAGTAATGTGCTGGAAAAATGATTGGATATGTTCTTTTTAGCTGCAGCTTATGACTATGATTTATGGTTTTTTATCTTAGCACGAGTGCTTGTATCAACGAATCGAATGCTGAGAAACCGCTTCAAAAAGACTGTCCTGATAAGCTATTTCGAAACGGTGAAAGAGAAACCATCCATTTGTTTGATTGAGAAAAGTCATAAGCTGAAAAGAACTCGGCCATAGGCTTAGACATAGGTGGCTAAATGGAGGCATGACACGGATCATGTAGACACGGTTTATTTAGGTATGGATCATGACGAGGATCGAATAATCCCTTCAATACATCGTTAATGTTTAATTAAATCTCTAAGACCCTTGTGGTCATAAGTTTTTCAAAGATATTTCTTGAGTACCTTGGTTGGAGTATTATTGTGCACTTTGCCTGACCAGTACTCGGAGAGTTCATGAACTAGTATGAAGGCCTGCTCCAGGGAACTCCTCATCGATGGACACGTGCCTTATCCGTCCCAAACAACACGACGTTCTGGCCCTATATCTTTGACAATAACCACCATGTAGTTGTTCCCACGATTATCTCCCACTGACAACAATCGAAGATCAGTTATCATTAGATATCTCTCTCTCATAGCAACTACCCCTCCGATCAGACGTGCTGCTTCCACAAGACGTCTCCCTAAACGGATAACTAATGCCTCTTCAACGGTATTTAAAGGTTGACGAGAGATGGCAGAAGGACACGGACAATCGGTCCCGATTCAAAACAAGTCAAGGCAACATCTTCTAGGCAGTGAGAGACTATAGATCAGGGCTAGTTAATCCCCTTTTGTAGACCCCTTTGTAACCAGTTTATAGTAGTAAATATAATTCGTTTTCTCTTGCTAAATACTTCCAAGGAATCTATCCTCCTTTCTCATGTTTTTTTGTAAGATCGGTGACTCGATCGTCAACAGCTGGTGTTGTCTGTGGGAAAGAAGGCGTTGAATCCTTAAGTTCTTCATCAGCAAGCATCATGCTCTCCCGTCTTCTGTCAACATCGCCCATACAATCACAGCAGGAATTGGAATGAGGAGAGCTGGTTCAATCTAGCTGACTATGCTAACCTTAACATAGATGCATGCATCCGCGCCATGGAACACATCACTTCTTCATCGTCATCCTCCATCCTAAGCTCGCCCGTCCTTCAGACTAGCAAAATCAACTAGATGGAAGAAGACATGTCGCCCCCGTCATCGGCATTACCACGGAAACCAGACGCTCTGACCTTGTTGGAATGCCGAAGCAACTTGGCAAGCCCGGTACTTGAGTATCCACGACCAGATAGGAGCACCAGTTCCTTACGGTGATTACCGGTGGCGGTACTGTCGCTCGATGAGGGAAGCGGCGCTGTCGTCGGCGGCAACGTCGTATGTCATCTCGCGGGCGTTGTCGTCCGGTCCCCGAACGGCATAAACGATATTTTTGACAATATAATCGGTATAATGCTATTTTTATAAATATTGTATAAAATAGTGTTAAAAATGGCCTTTTGGCATTGTATGAAAGGAGGTGTCGCTACGACCGTATCAGTCCTGGATCCATGCTTTTAATTGGTCCTCATGCAGGGTGTTAGTGAGTGTGCTTTGGTGTGGCTACTTTGGCCGTTGCATGTGATGAGTGCATGATGGACCACATGGGATCATGTCATCATGATGCGAGAGTGAGTGTGGTGGATGCGAGTTATTGGCATTTTCAAGCATCTGATAAAGGTCGGTAAAAAAAGCGGTCTGGGATTCCTGTGAAGTACTACTGTCGTTTGTGAGTGCACTCACCAAATATATTGTAGATTTGGAATATATATGGTTTCATCATTGTCTTGGGGATGTTTGCTCCTAATGAAAATATGAAATGAATTCATGGACGGATTCGAATAGACTTATGGATGGTTTATACTAGTACTATCTACATAGCTAGTTTTTAAATGATCTGTTTTTCAAGACAGCTTCAATAGGAGATTAATAAGTAAAAAGTGTATTGACTTTAGTTGTACCAACCAAAATTACATACGACTATTTTTCTATATATACTACCTCTCGTAAACAGACATAATTCAAATATTTAAGCCATAAGCCATCAGCCCAAAAGAACCCACCTACAACCCGCTCATTTAGACTGAAAAAGTGGCTTATGGCTAAAATTGCACTGTAGTTAGCTGAAATTACATTATAGTTGATGATGACTGATTTGATATAATTAAATTTAAAAAATTAAAAATAGAAAAAATAGGTTAGCCAATCATGGACAATGCAAAATGAATACGAAAAAAAACCGGTAAAAAATTCAAAAAAGCCAGAAAGTCAGAAAAAGACGAAATTTAGAAATAATAAAAAATAAGTCAGAAATCATAAACTCAAACCAAAATAAACGAGACATAATAATGTGTGAGCTGATGCTGGTTCTCAAATCTCAATGTTGCCCATGGCTAAAGGCTGCTGTAAACATTAGGTAGAAAGATTCATTGTTCCAATTACTTTATCCAAAAGTCCATCTTCCTTGTACAACAAGAGTAAAACAAGCTACTTTAACACAACATTCTATCCTTCAGATGAAAAGCATGTTGGCTCTACTCGTTGAAAAAAAAGTCACTAGATTTAAGGATAGTTACCAACTTGGTAGCATTTTTTTAACAAGGATGTTTTTCACTCCATCCTACCGTGGATCGGAAACACATTTACTCGGAATAACTTTGCAAGTTTGTCAAGTTGAACTACCGTGCTGTTAATCCTACATCTAACAGGTACACCGTACACAATGGCTAATAAAATACATCGATATGTTTAGATCTAATAACACCACCAAAAAGACCCAGATGAGCCAGACGATGTATACCTGAAGACAAGTAGATCTTCTAAGTATAGTGTATGATGCGAGATTACGAGAGATCCATATCTCCGAGCCTTATTTTCGGTTGTGATTGGCTTTTGGTTCTAGCATAAATATATATACGAACGAATCAAGTGTCAATATCTCTACTATTATATAAAGAGAGGTTGGTGGTCATCGGTGTGTTCTCCTCTCCCCTTTTACAGCCATCCGATTTGATCTGGACCACTCGTCTCTTTCCTCCCCTGTCTCTCTCTCAGGATACAACCTCTCACCCCTCCATTTTCTCCATCTCCTCGCATATTCTGGACACCCTTCTCTCTCTGTCGCTTGCTCTCTAATGTTTGATGTGTAAAGTTAGCCAGCAGTAAGTTTCGTCTTACCACTTTTATGACTCCGTTGCAACGCACGTGTCTCTAACTAGTATCACTTTGAAAATATTGTCCCGATAAACCACTTTGAAAAGATGACGGAGAAATCATTTCGTTTGTTTGTTCGAATAAAGTCATAAACTAAAAAGAAGACGAAAATTCATATTGAGTTGTATACACCAACTAGTTTGCTCAAAAACTTAAACTGATGAGAAAAAGACGGACAATTTACTTATACTTCAACACTTCCCTCACGTGTAGGCTCTCATAGACCTAAGACGTGGAATGGAAGTGTGCTGCGATTATTTTTTAATTGCATCAACCGGGTCTTTATTAAGTTATATACACTACCCAGTTTACCCAAAAGCTTAACCTGATGAGAAAAGGAGGACAATTCACTTATACTTCAATATTCACCCTCACATGTAGGTTTCTACAGACCTAAGATATGGAAGAGAAGTGGCTACAATTATTTTTATTTTAATTGCATCTTGAACTCAAAATCTCTTAGCTCTGATATCATATTGAGTTGTATATATCAACTAGTTTTATCCAAAAGCTTATACAAATAAAGAAAAAAGAGTTCAATTATACTTCAACAGTTCACACGAGCTGTTGTCCGTACAAAGAAGCCTAAGCTGGCCATCTAGGGGTGTTTGGCAGCCCATAAACTGACCGGCTTTTCGCAGCCGCTACAGTACCTAACTTTTAAACGGAGTATTTTCTAAAGACGGGGCCTACAAGTTAAACGTAGTACACGTTAAAAGCTTAACATCTGTACCAGTCAAAATCGCAAGTGAGTATCGATCTCTCGGTAATCTGTACCGTAAACAGCTAAAAATCATAAGTCGCAACAAAAAAAAAAAAAAACCGGACCTAAATTTATCTTTGGCTACACGCCTACGTGGTCGGTCTCACGCATCCGTAGCACCAAGTACCAGGCCAAGGGAATCGACAAAAGCCACCACTAGCCCGTTGCATTTGGTCACCTTCCTGCCCAAAGATGCTGCCTTTCTAAAATCTTTGCCATCTACGCGAACAACCTACTAATTGCATGGCTCCTGTAGAAGAAAAAAAGCACGCGTGGTCACAAGCGTAGCCTACCACCTGGTAAGGCACCCGGCCGGTCGGTTACTCCGGTAACTGAAGCCCTATGTTTTACCTCTTGTCGCTCGAGGATTGCGACTTGCTCCGGGTATTCATCGCCAGGGGGATTTGATCCTGTGACCTCTTATCGATGGATCTACCTGCTTCTTTTCTTATTAAATGGATGGATGTGCACTTACCAAGTAACCAACTCTTCATGCTCCTGAAATGAAGCCGCGTCCAGCGCTGTAGAAGCCGGACGCACCCTGTGACCTGCACAGGGACGTAGCAGTAGGCGTCCGTCACAGCTTCTCGATTTTCCCCATCTCCCCGCAACATTTTCCCGTGGTCCTTGGCAGCTGGTAACCTCGAGCCTGCACGCTTGCCTGCAAGAGATTTCATGGACACGTGGATCTGTCGGTTTTGGCTTTTTTTACAATACTTAACTTTCAAACGGAATATTTTTTCGAGATGGAGTCTACAAGTTAAACATATGTACACGTTAAAAACATACCATTATTTCTTCTCGAGGCTAGACGTATGTACACGCATGGTCCTGGGCCTTGTTTGGCAAGAGAGGATATTGTCGGTGTCTGGATCTTTTGGTCTTTAAATTATCGGTGTCTGGATTTAGTAGTGACCTCCAGCTTGCACAGCCGCGCAAGCAGCTGAGGTATGGCGTTTGCTTCGCCGAGCCCTTGGCATGTCAGTCCTTTTGTGTACCATCTGGTGTAGAAATTGTCATATGATGCAATTACACACAGTGCACAGATCCGTGAGCGCGACCACATGCCTGTAAAAATGGGGTCGCAGCAGGTACTTTAATGGCAGGTTAATAATGCCCCTGGTAAATAGAGCTATCTTATCCATTGGCCAAACATACATTAGCCAACTTGTGGTAACAAAGGGCATAGCTTATGTGTACAGTTTCTGCACTGTATCAGACCCAAACACAGGTGGTAATACTTATATGAGAAGTGCTATAGAACATTCGATTATTTTTAAAGGTAAAAACAGTCAGATGATCTGGGAACGTTGGATCTCTATCCAACGGATCCACTCATATAAGCACCCCTCCAAAAATTCTCATATAAGCATCCCATCCAAAAAAAGATCTAAACGTTGGATCACCATCTAACGTCCTAAAATCTAACTGTTTTTATTTTTGTCTCTAAAAACAGTCGTATGTTTAAAAACACTCTGGTTTTTTTTCTCTTCATATTTCTGACCTGTATGCATGTTTCTCTTATCTGATCCGCATCTTTATATTGTGCAAAGAAACCTGGACCTGAGCCAGACACCGAGGAAAAGCAAAAGCCATTAGGAACAAACAGCCCAACATTAACCCCAGAACGTCATCTGAGCCAAGCGTACAGTGCCTTTGCGAGGATCCAAATGCAATGGACGAAACACAGAAAAGCAGGGCATCGCCCAAGCGCGTTCCAGCTTTACGCATTTGTGCTCTGGTGTCATGTGTGTCCGGCAAAGCTGCGTGTCTAAGGTCAACTGACATTATCAAATACCCAATTGATGTTTTCTTGTCGAGTGGATTGCGATAGATCATAGATACCCCTAACTTGGTGGATTGCGATAGATCATAGCCAAGCATACTTGGTGTACTCAGTTGAGCTTATCTTCTATGATTTATGACTGAATTTTCACTTTATCTGATGATGGATTATTTAACATAATTAAATTAAAAAAATTAAAAATAGAAAGATGGGTTAGCCTAGCACGTATAATACAAACGAATACAGGAAAAAAAGAACCGGCAAAAAATCTAAAAAAAATTCGAAAAGTCAGAAAAAGACGAAATTTAGGAATAGTAAAAAATAAACCGAAAGCCAAAAGCTCAAGCCCAAACGAGCGGGAAAATTTGGACTAAAGTCAGTTTGGTTTACACATAATGCTGAATTCCTAGGAGCTGTTGATCTACGGGCCTGTTCTTTTTTGCTGCGGCTTATGGCTTTTGGCTGTGGCTTGTGTCTTTTAGATTGTTTGTACGAGAGATTACAGAGTAACAGAAACTTACGTGCGGTTTTTGCCAATATAAATGAAGTCGAGAAAGTATGTACTACAATTAACTAGTAGACCCTATCTTAAAAAATACTCAAAGCTAGTTCTTTCCAACTCATGTGTTTATATTGAAAAGTGTAGGCGTGCCGTAAAATTGCACCAACCGCCCAAAGGGCAATATATATAGAGTACAAGAGGGTATATGGAAGGAATACAAATCATATAAGGAAACAAATAAGAGTCCTTATCTATTTCCTATTCTTATCCTTAACACCCTCTCCTCGCCTTTCTCCGCGGCGAGCAGAAGTGAAAAGAACATGCCCTACATTCCAACTCATGTGTTTATATTGAGTTTCTTGTGCCAACTAGTTCACTCAAAAGTTTAAACTGGTGAGAAAATGTGGACAATTTACTTATACTTCAACACGCTTATCATGTGTAGGCTCTTTTAGACCTAAGACATGGAATAGAAGTGCCGTAATTTTTTTAATTGCACCAACCGGATCTTAAACTCAAAACCTTTTGGCTTTGATACCATATTGAGTTACATGCACCAACTAATTCACCCAAAAGTTTAAGCTGATGAGGAAAGACGGATAATTCACTTATACTTCATCAGTTTAGTGTAGCATCAGTTACTTTTCTAAAACTACTAGCTTTCAAAAAATATTATACTTCAGCAGTTTAGTGTAGCATCAGTTACTCTTCTAAAACTACTAGTTTTCAAAAAAATATTCTTCTCAAACTATAGTTTCAGTACACAGATCTGGAGTTCAAGAAATGCATATACTGTACATGGCATTGTAGAACAGTAAAAAAAATTGAGAAACTTCAAGGATGCAAGTTGTGAAACAAGACATATATGCTCTTTGTTTTTGTTCTATTTGAAAGGGGGCAGTACTGCTCCAATTTGGCATGGTCTCTGTAGTTTGAAAATACGAAAGCAATACAAGCGGTAACTAGTTCACGTGTGACTCCAAAAGTTAGTGAGCATAAAAAATAACCTACTATTTCATTTCCCTTGATGAAAGGAACAACGTACATGACCGGGTCAGATTCAGACAATCAGATTAGACAGATTTTGTCATATATAACAACTCAGCTTCACCAAAACCTAACCAGATTTGTCAGCCCCTATAAGCTAGAAACTTTCCTACAACAAGGGGAAGGAGAAAGTATATGAACAACACAGGCGTAGCATCAACTTATCATTAATCAATCGACACTTCAATAATTAAACACACGGCCCCAATGATGGCACTGAAATTTCTCACCAACCTGAAGGTTAGGTCTACCGCCTTCAGTACCAGTTCATCTACAGAAAGGACAAGGCTGTGAAGAGTCAACGCGGAAGCTAGCTTAGCATTTCAACCACCATGGCGTCGCTCACTTGTCCTATCCATGCAAGTCTGCAGAGTCTTCATATCCTCCAACGTGAGTGTGACTGTGTGAGCACGCGTGCAACCGCACTCACAGATCAGAAAGCAACTTCGATCAGGAAGACCTGCACGAAAAGGAGCAAACTTTGAGAAAGTCTGACCTGTGATGCTTGACACTGGTATTTGCAAGATCTCAACTGTTGGGGTCTCCTTTTATTCCCTGTAGATGTGTGTACAGCTGGCCTTTGAGATGCTAGGGCTACTACTTTGTGTCACTATGGAAGACATGCATAGCAGACGAGGTGAACAGGCAAAGGAGAGAAGGTTTCATGTTTTTGCTACCAAGCTACAATTTTCAGCAGGCCATTGAGTGAGTGGCGCAGATTGCAAACATCGACAAATATTTGTGCAGAAATGGAGTCTAGTGAGATGTAATGGTTGATGCATGATCACGATATACGATTTGGGGAAGGATGCACCTGGCTGGTGAACCCTCGGCTCCAGCCAACCTTAAAGGTAAGCAGTGCAACATGTACATGCCACTATGCCAGGTTCAACATCATCTAGTTTCAGAGCTTCGACAAGGATAATTTTCCTGACAAAACAAAATAGCCACAGATCAACCAGTAGCACATAAAGTAATATCTTACTGACTCGCAAAGAAGATTGCACTAATGCTCTGGACCACCGACACATCTAATGTAATGTTCTTCAGAAGAGCACCAGACAAAACAGAAGTTAGCATTACAAAAAGTGAAGTGTAAATTACATAGAATCATTATCAGCAACATTGTCAGTGTAACTCTTATCGTTACTGTAGCTTTTCCAGTATAAAAAGCCCAAAGTCCTCGCCAGCAACGATGGACATAACAATGATGAATTATTGATTTGCTTTGTCCATGCAAGATCTCCTGAATCTGAGTGTCTTTTCATTGGTATTAAGAACAACCTACAAGCATGACTTTGGACCCTCGAAACAATGGAAATCACTTCTTTAGTAATACATCTGTGTTAGATGGTCATTTAGCAAGCTAAAATCAGCAACACGGGGCAACATGTTCAGAATATAAGTGTTGGGTTTTATGCATTGTCCAATCCACCGCAACGTTTAAGCTGTTAAAGAAAGATGAGCAATTTTTGCCACACATTCAACACTTCTTACATCAAGGCTGAGCCAGACCTACAACGTGGACTGAGCGTAGGCTGAGACTGGGTCGACTCCTAGGAGACTAGGACCCTATTCGTCTTACCAGTGCGATTTCCCCCCATGAATGGCCCCTGACAGGTCTCAAAACTCAGGAAATTTGGGAGGTAGCATTAGCATTTTCAGAGTAACTCAACAAGCAATTGTCGGCACGGAATTTTTCTGCAGTACAGGCAGTGAATTGAACAACAAAGAGGTTCTAGAAGTGCTTGAAAAGCTAGTAAGGTTGATGAATGGATTTAAATATTCCATATAGAAAGAGTCTGATCACTTACCCTACTTCTCAAAAAGACCAGATGTGCGGGAATCAAGTAATCATATGCAAGTGATAGATGGTCCATCCCTACAGGATTTGCAAATATGTTAAATACACATCAGAAAAGGTAAACACATAAATCGACTAAAACTACATAGATAACTGACAGATGTTTCACAAAATAGGGTGGTAGCACTGTTACTTACCGACAAGCTTACGGTCTGTTCGTATTGCCATTTGCTGATGGCTCTTGGATTTACCTAATGAATAATAGTGGCGGATAGAAGCGGCTAATGAATAGTAGTGTATTATATAAGAAAGATGGCGCGATAAAAGACACTATAATATTCAGACCATCATGTGACTTACAGAATTGTGACATAATAAAATGCAAAGTGTATTACAATATGAGAAAGTGCAAAGTAGTGGCTCATTAATAGTAGCGACCAATAGAAACAGGTTATAGAAACTAGGACGTTTGTATTGCCTTTGGCTTTTACTTCCAGAAGCCAAAAACCAAAGTCAATATGAACGGACCCTTAATATCGGTGTGTCCCATCCTTTGTGAATCTAACGAAACTCTGATCACTCTCCTTTTTCCACATCAGCTTGCTGGAAATTAAATCCCAATTTATAATTTTTTTTATTGAATGGAACTTGAATGATGAAAAATGCGTGCTCCACCTAAGTTGTGTAATTATGCATTACTTGTCTGTGTTCAGTGTCGAGGGACTCCTTTTGGGATATTCAGGGACTACATTGCTTCAGATGCATATAGTAATTTGGTTAGACATAACAAATACATCAGGAAGACGTCAACTAAAGTTTCTTAAAGGCCTACAGTAGCAAACTTGGTCTATGAATTGCAGTTAAATCAATCATGACAGAAGTCAAGCATCTGGTAGAGAAGCTAAATACTTATGTTTATGAGAACTATAACACAAAAATGAAAGTTTCGGTTTATGATGGATACAGATAGAAGACAATTAGTCCAACAATTTATGGGAAAGTGTGAGACCATGTGGAGGTCACCCCTGGTTGGATGAGTAATTGACTCTTGATCTAGAGAGTTTGAGTTTGGTTTTTGAGGTTTGAGCAGCTGTTGGCTCTCTGTCTGAGGTCTAGAGCCCTTGTTATTCTATCTACGACCTTGGCCTTCGACTTACTGTTGTGTGTGGTCGGCAGTCAGTCTGACAACCATGTGGTCGGTAGCCAATCCTACGACTTTGTGGTTGTCAGAGGTCTTTACGACTAGTGCTCGTAGGCGATCCTTCGACTTGAGGCTGTCGTTCTCGGGGTCTACGACTTTGTGGTCGTATGCGATCGACTGGTGGTCGCAGAAGCCCCTACGACTTTGTGGTCGTAGGTGATCGACTGGTGGTCGCAGAAGCCCCTACGACTTTGCAGTTGTAGGCGATCGATTGGTGGTCGTAAAAGCCCTTACAACTTGGTAGTCGTAGGTGCCTTTCGACTTGTGATCTACTGAAGCCCTCACGACTTAGTGATCGGCTCTAGACTTGATAGTCATAGGAGCTGGTATGACTTTGTGGTCGTAGGCGATCCTTCGACTTGAGGCTGTCGTTCTCGGGGTCTATGACTTTGTGGTCATAGGCGATCGACTGGTGGTCGCAGAAGCCCCTACGACTTTGTGGTCGTAGGCGATCGACTGGTGGTCGCAGAAGCCCCTACGACTTTGTAGTCGTAGGCGATCGATTGGTGGTCGTAAAAGCCCTTACGACTTGGTAGTCGTAGGTGCCTTTCGACTTGTGATCTACTGAAGCCCTCACAACTTGGTGATCGGCTCTACGACTTGATAGTCGTAGGAGCTAGTACGACTTTGTGGTCGTAGCGATCTGGCTGAAATGGTTGCAAGTCGTTGCGACCAGTTCCGATATAGTCGTAGATGCTAGCGATGGTCGTAGCGGTCTGTTACTTGGTCATAGCTTGTGTCTCGATGGTCGTAGCAACCTTGTGTGTAGTCGTAGGCTGCTGGAGGAACCTTGTGAGCTACGAGTACCTCATTTCTTGTGCATTTGAGTACTCGTAGGTGGTGTAAGACTAGTTGTTGTGCTGTGGTTGTGCACTGAAATACTTGTTGAGTGTGCCAATTGATGATCTATTTGTCTGGTGCGGTGCTATGTGATGGTTTGCTTGTCTGTGTTGGTTGCAGGACTTCGGAGCTAGGTCATGGTGAGGCGTAGGAGGTGTTGAGGTCCAGAACGGTCAGTAGACGCCAAAGATGATCGAGGCTGATGAGGTGGTTGCAAGCCGGGATGACGAGGAACCAGAGCTGGAGCTGCCGGAGGTGAACATGATGGGCAACGACGAGGTGGACCGGGACTAGGCTCAGGGAGGAGTCGAGGTCCAGTCAGTCGGAAGCCAGGTGCGGTCGTGCGAGAACAGGAAGCTTCCGGGAAGGTGTTTGAGGGGGAATTCGGTGAATTGACTCAAGGCCTGCAAAAGGGGAGCTGGTCTGTTAAAATAGCTGTGTCTTGTCGGTGTTTATGGGTTGTCGCGAGTGTGCGCGTGTGTAAAACCTGGTGTTACCTGGTGTTAGGTGGGGTTAATGGGTAATCCCGAGTGTAGACTAATGGGTGGATCCATTTGGTCTAAGTTCGCGTGTGAGTCTATAAAAGGGAGAGAGGAGGCAAGAGTTAGGGTTTAATAGGTGGCCCATGCCCTAGCGGCCGGCACCTCTCCCTCCCATGGGAGTTAGATCAGAAAGTGGGTGACTCTAGGGTTAGAGTTTTGTCCTCCTGTGGGGAGTGGCTGTTTGAGAGTATGTGTTGGCTCTAGGGATTAGAGACTGGTCCTCTCGAGGGGAGTGTCTGTGAAATCATTCATTTGAGCAATACATCTATCTTAGACTATGTGGCTTGTGTATCTCTTCTGTTTGAGTTTGCTTGGCTTGATTTGATTTCTTCTCTGTTCTTCCTTCTCTCTGTATTCTTGGCTATTTCTGGATCGCAGTGACATGTGGGTTGTACTCCAAGCCATCTTGGTTACCCTAGACCCACGAGCGGTTCTGTTACTCTCTCGGATTTGGTTTTGGGCGTTCTTGGTGAAATCTAGTCGATCTCTCATTTTGGTTGCTAAGTTTTCAATTAAAGATCAGAGCAACCTCCTGGGGCCTTAACCATGTTATTTGCAAAGTTTCATGGCCAGTTGATCGCTTAATCGAAAGTTATTTGAAGTCTGGTTCATGCGGTCGTGCGCCTCGCCCTCCTCTCCTCTTCGTGAGTGCATTACGACCACGGTTAAGTTTCCAACCGCATCACTTTTATTTTCGATCGCATTCACTCTTTCATTTGCACTAGTTTCCAATTGCCTGATGGTCGTAGATCTCGTGGTCGTGTGCCCCTACTATCTTACGAGTTGTTTTACGACCGTAGTTGGTTACAAGTACTAGTCGGTCTTCGACCACGATGATCGTTTGACCATGCCATTGGCTTACGACCACGTCGGTTCCGATCGCACTCATCTTTCGATCTCATTGGTCTTGATTTTGGTGGTTATCGACTACATAGACTTCTGTTTGACAGTTGATTTCCAACCGAGTTGTTCCTCCGTCTAGTAGTCGAATTTACAACCACTGTGCAAGCCATCGACCACGTTGATAGGCTTACGACCACGGTGTAAACTTCGATCATGTTGTCGATCTTGATTTGATTTCTTGATGCTACTGCTTGCTATGACATGTGGGATATGCTCAAAGACATTTCGCTACTCTCTTTTCACGAGCAAATAACTGCGCATCATTCTTGTTTTTAGTTCTGATGGTCCTACGCTGCCTCTAGTACTTCTAGTCGTTTTCGACCACACTTACCTTCTATCGCTCAATGATTCTAAGTCGTGTGGTCTCTCGACTTCTCTGCAACCTCTTGTCGTTGGCAATTGCACATTGTTTAGACTGCTGAATGGTCATAGATCTCTCAGTCCGATCAAATCTGTTACGACCATGTGCTGATTCGTAATTGCACGGTCATCGACTATCGTGGTGTCGACCACACAATGGTCTTCGACCACGTAGTCTGAGAGCACGTCGGTCTTCGATAATGCTGGCGTTTCGACCACGTTGGTTTCGACCATGATGGCTTCAACCATATTGGTTTGACAACGTTGGTCTCGACCACGTTAGCTTCAATTACGTTGGTTTCGACCACATAGTCTGTTTCGACCACGTTGTCGATTTCGACCATATAGTCTGTTTCGACCACAGTGTCGGTTTCAACCACGTAGTCTGTTTCGACCACGTTGTCGAGGATTGTGGCCGCTCCACGGCTTGTCTTACCGAGGTTGCTTCCGGTCCTGGTTGGTTGTTCTAGGCTATCGTGGTCATGGCCCTCGCTCCTTCGTCTTCCTTGACTCCTTGAGTTCTTCTCTCCCCTGGCCCCTCTCCCTCACTGCCTCTCTATGTGTGGCTATGTACTTGGTGATGGTGGGGTGTTCTTGGCTTGGTGCTCAGGTTTGGCCGAGCAAGAGAATGACAGTAACTGCCTTTGCTTAGGGTTGGTTTTGCTGGTTCTCAGTTGTGGAAAGCAATTGAGAGTGAGATAGGGAATGAGGCTCTCTGTGGGCTGCTTTGCTTATGAAGGAGGGGGCTTTTAGCTGGTTTCTCTCTCTTGTCTGTGCATTGCCAAGGCAGCCCTTGCCTTATCCTCTTGGCCCTCTTGGCCGACTGTGGGCTAAGTAAAAACCCTTGGACCTTTGGTCTATGGGGTGAGCTTGGAACTATTATTCGGTTTTTCTACTGCGGAAGATAAGCTGGTAAAACATAAAATGGGCTGTGGGTTTCTCTTTTCGCCAGATAATGAGGCCCATTTTAAGTCAGAGGTGCCGATCGGCCCCGGATGATCCAGATATCTCAGTGAGCACTAAATAACTCAGCATTCTAAATCCGGAAGGTTCTGGTGGCAAAACCTTTTGTTTCATTTATTTTCTCTTGGATTGTCGTTTTATCCTTCGCTTTTCTTTCCTCTTTTCCTACTGGTATTACAGAAATGCTACAGTTACAAGAACAAAATTCAGCAAAATCTCGAGAATGAAAAAGCATGGAAACCTCATTTGTCAATTCACCACACATCAAAAGTATATCACCAATCAAATTTATTGAGCATCACAAATACTTCCCAGTTTCAACTTTCAAGTCGACAAGGTGCTGCAACCTTCACAGCTCCTACCATGCATTTGCATCAACACTAGAATTAAAGGTTTCCCATTTGTACACGGCATAGTTACGTAATGAGAAGTGACTTCAAAATGAAGCAAGGCGGATGCTATATTGGCAAACCCACAACATGCAATGTAGAACGGACTTGCACAACATCCGCAAGTCGCTTATAGTACATATTAGAGAGGGTAAATGTTGTTATGAATAGTGCTTGTATTCATATGAGGCCAAAGGGCCGGTATATATACACAAGTACAAGGTGGTAAGTATGGAAAGATTACATATAAGGAAAGAGTACATGTATGGAAAGAATCCAAACTATCCTAATACAATGCAATCTGAATATATCTCTAACACCCCTCAAACTCATGGTGGATCAACAACACCGAGTTTGGAGAGGTAGCCGTGGTGTGCTCGGTCCGGGCCTTCGTGAAGAAATCCGCTATCTGAAGCTCTGAAGGCACATACTGGAGAGCAACCACCTGATCATGCACACAAGACCTCATGAAGGAAGCATCAACACCAATATGCTTGGTGAGCTCATGCTTCACGTGATCACGGCAATACCGATAGCACTGCATCGTCGACAAAAGAGGAGTCGGTGTAGTGACAGAAACACCAAAATCCTCAAGTAACCACCGAAGCCAAGTAATCTCTGCTGTCAAGAGAGCCATAGCTCGCAACTCAGCCTCTGCACTCGAACGGGATATCGCAGATGCTTTCTTCGTCTTCCGTGCAATGAGAGAACCACCAAGAAAACACAAGATGGCAGAGATAGACCGACGATCGGAGGGATCGCTGCCCAAGTAGCATCCGAATAAGCCTGAAGCTATAACGAGCTGGAGCGTGGAAAGAAGAGACGGCGAGAAATAGTCCCACGAAGGTATCGCAGAACTCGAAGAAGGTGGTCAGAGTGGACCCGAGTGGGAGCGTAAACGAATCGACTCGTAATGTGAACTGGATAAGTGATATCCGGACGAGTAACAACAAGGTAGACAAGACTCCCAACAAGATGACGATAGCGAGTCGGATCAGAAAGAGGCTCGCCATCAGAAGGTCGGAGGTGAACATTGAGCTACATGGGAGTCTCAACAATACGCTGATCAGTGAGAGAAGCGCGATCAAGAAGATCCTGAATATACTTTTCTTGGGACATAAAGAAACCATCTAGAGTGGAAGTAACCTCAATCCCAAGAAAGTAATGAAGAGGACCAAGATCCGACATAAGAAACTGCTCACTAAGACGGGCCTTGACAAAGGCAATGTACTCAGAATCATCTCCGGTAATGATCATATCATCAACATACAGAAGAAGAAGAGTCCGACCACGAGATGAAGTGTGGACAAAGAGCGCAGGATCATGATCACTTGCTAAAAAACCAGCAGCAGTAACCACAGAGGAGAAGCGCTCAAACCAAGCACGAGGAGCTTGCTTAAGGCCATAGAGAGCGGCGAAGGCGCAGCACCATGCCCTCGTGAAGAATACCCGGCGGCGGATGCATGTAGACCTCCTCACGCAACTCGCCATTAAGAAAGACATTCTTGACATCGAGTGAGAATGCAGACCGATGGCGTCTGCACGCCACCGAAAGGAGAGCGGACGGTGGTCATGTGAGCCACGGGGGGGGCAAAAGGGTTGGAGGTGGCCATGCCCAGCGGCAGTCTCTCCATGGGGTTGTGAAGGGGACTCTAGGGTTGGTTTTGCCTCGTGGAGTGTCTTGAGAATGTGTGGCTAGGAGAGTTGGTCCAGGATGTCGAAACATTCTAGCATCATCTATTAGAATGTGGTGTGTTCTCTATTTTTTTTTGGTTTTTGTTTCTACTCTCTCCTCTGGATTTGGACAGACATGTGGGTTTACCAAGCCATCTGGCTACTGACCCAGACTTCACCTGGATTTGTTTGCTTTGGAAATTTCGATTCATTGGTTCAAGTTTTTAATTAAAACGGCACTCGAGGCCCAACAGTTATTTCAAAGTTTCATGCTGTTACTCTAACAAAGTATTAAGCCGTCATGGACGTCCCTCGTTTTGACTCGCCAAAGTTTCCACGGTTTTCTTTACAATTCACTCTTTATGCCCGTTCCAATGATGGTATAATCTCGGGTCGGTCCCCCCATCTAAGGTGGTAGCACTGTTACTTACCGACAAGCTTAGGGTCTGTTCGTATTGCCATTTGCTGATGGCTTTTTGCTGTCTCGATGAATAATAGCGATGATAGAAGTGACTAATGAATATTAGTGTATTATATAAGAAAGACGGTGTAATAAAAGACACTACAATAGTCAGACCATCATACGACTTACAGAATTGTGACATAATAAAATGCAAAGTGCATTACAACATGAGAAAATGCAAAGTAGTGGCTCATTAATAATAGTGACCAATAGAAACAGGTTATAGAAACTAGGACGTTTGTATTGCCTTTGGTTTTTGGCTTCTAAAAACCAAAAACCAAAGCCAATATGAACGAACCCTTAATATCGGTGTGTCCCATCCTTTGTGAATCTAACGAAACTCTGATCACTCTCCTTTTTTCACATCAGCTTGCTGGAAATTAAATCCCAATTTATAAATTTTTTATTGAATGGAACTTGAATGATGAAAAATGCGTGCTCCACCTAAGTTGTGTAATTATGCATTACTTGTCTGTGTTCAGTGTCGAGGGACTCCTTTTGGGAAATTCAGGGACTACATTGCTTCAGATGCATATAGTAATTTGGTTAGACATAACAAATACATCAGGAAGACGTCAACTAAAGTTTCTTAAAGGCCTACAGTAGCAAATTTGGTCTATGAATTGCAGTTAAATCAATCTTGACAGAAGTCAAGCATCTGGTAGAGACGCTAAATACTTATGTTTATGAGAACTATAACACAAAAATGAAAGTTTCGGTTTATGATGGATACAGATAGAAGACAATTAGTCCAACAATTTAATGGAAAAGTGTGAGACCATATGGAGGTCACCCCATGGTTGTGATGAGTAATTGACTCTTGATCTAGAGAGTTTGAGTTTGGTTTTTGAGGTTTGAGCAGCTGTTAGCTCTCTGTCTGAGTTCTAGAGCCCTTGTTATTCTGTCTACGACCTTGGCCTTCGACTTACTGCTGTGTGTGGTCGGCAGTCAGTCTTACAACCATGTGGTCGGTAGCCGATCCTACGACTTTGTGGTTGTCAGAGGTCTTTATGACTAGTGCTCATAGGCGATCCTTCGACTTGAGGTTGTCGTTCTCGGGGTCTACGACTTTGTGGTCGTATGCGATCGACTGGTGGTCGCAGAAGCCCCTACGACTTTGTGGTCGTAGGCAATCGACTGGTGGTCGCAGAAGCCCCTACGACTTTGTAGTCGTAAGCGATCGATTAGTGGTCGTAAAAGCCCTTACGACTTGGTAGTCGTAGGTTCCTTTCGACTTGTGATCTACTGAAGCCCTCACGACTTGGTGATCGGCTCTACGACTTGATAATCGTAGGAGCTGGTACGACTTTGTGGTCGTAGCGATCTGGTTGAAATGGTCGTAAGTCGTTGCGACCAGTTCTGATATAGTCGTAGATGCTAGCGATGGTCATAGCGGTCTGTTACTTGGTCGTAGCTTGTGTCTCGATGGTCGTAGCAACCTTGTGTATAGTCGAGGTCACCGGAGGAACCTTGTGAGCTACGAGTACCTCATTTCTTGTGCATTTGAGTACTGTGGGTGGTGTAAGACCGCTTGTTGTCCGTGGTTGTGCACTGAAATACTTGTTGAGTGTGCCAATTAATGATCTATTTGTCTGGTACGGTGCTATGTGATGGTTTGCTTGTCTGTGTTGGTTGCATGACTTCAGAGCTAGGTCATGGTGAGGCGTAGGAGGACCGAGACTAGGCACAGGAGGTGTTGAGGTCCGGAACGGTCAGTAGACGCCAAAGATGATTGAAACTGGTGAGGTGGTTGCAAGCCGGGACGACGAGGAACCAGAGCTGGAGCTGCCGGAGGTGAACATGATGGGCAACGACGAGGTGGACCAGGACTAGGCTCAGGGAGGAGTCGAGGTCCAGTCGGTCGGAAGCCAGGTGCGGTCGTGCGAGAACATGAAGCTTCCGGGAAGATGCTTGAAGGGCAATTCGGTGAATTGACTCAATGCCTGCAAAAGGGGAGCTGGTCTGTTAAAATAGCTGTGTCTTGTTGGTGTTAACGGGTTGTCGCGAGTATGCGCGTGTGTAAAACCCGGTGTTAGGTGGGGTTAACAGGTAATCTCCAGTGTGGACTAATGGGTGGATCCATTAGGTCTAGGTTCGCGTGTGAGTCTATAAAAAGGAGAGAGGAGGCAAGAGTTAGGGTTGAGCAGGTGGCTCATGCCCTAGCGGCCGGCACCTCTCCCTCCCATGGGAGTTAGATCAGAGAGTGGGTGACTCTAGGGTTAGAGTTTTGTCCTCCCGTGGGGAGTGGCTGTTTGAGAGTATGTGTTGGCTCTAGGGATTAGAGCTTGGTCTTCTCAAGGGGAGTGTCTGTGAAATCATTCATCTAAGCAATACATCTATCTTAGACTATGTGGCTTGTGTATCTCTTCTATTTGAGTTTGTTTGGCTTGATTTGATTTCTTCTCTGTTCTTCCTTCTCTCTGTGTTCTTGGCTATTTCTGGATCGCAGTGACATGTGGGTTGTACTCCAAGCCATCTTGGCTACCCTAGACCCACGAACGGTTCTGTTACTCTCTCGGATTTGGTTTTGGGCGTTCTCGGTGAAATCTAGTCGATCTCTCATTTGGTTGCTAAGTTTTTAATTAAAGATCAGAGCAACCTCCTGAGGCCCTAACCATGTTATTTGCAAAGTTTCATGGCTAGTTGATCTCTTAATCGAAAGTTATTTGAAGTCTCGTTCATGCGATCGTGCGCCTCACGCCTCCTCGTTCTTCGAGTCTCGTTATTTACCACTTAAGTTTCCACCAGCGCTTTTCTTTTTGATCACATTCACTCTTTCATTTGCACTGGTTTCCAATTGCCTGATGGTCATAGATCTCGTGGTCGTGTGCCCCCACTATCTTACGAGTTGTTTTACAACCGTAGTTGCTTACAAGTACTAGTCGGTCTTCGACCACGATGGTCGTTCGACCATGCCATTGGCTTACAACCACGTCGGTTCCGACCGCACTCATCTTTCGATCTCGTTGGTCTTGATTTTGGTGGTTATCGACTACAGAGACTTCTGTTTGACAGCTGATTTCCAACCGAGTTGTTCCTCCGTCTAGTAGTCGAATTTACGACCACTGTGCAAGCCATCGACCACGTTGTCAGGCTTACGACCACGGTGTAAGCTTCGATCACGTTGTCGATCTTGATTTGATTTCTCGATGCTACTGCTTGCTGTGACATGTGGGATAATGCTCAAAGTCATTTTCGCTACTCTCTTTTCACGAGCAAATAACTGCGCATCATTCTTGTTTTCGGTTCTGATGGTCCTAGACCGCTTCTAGTACTTCTAGTCATTTTCAACCACACTTACCTTCTATCGCTTAATGATTCTAAGTCGTGTGGTCGCTCGACTTCTCGCAACCTCTTGTCGCTGGCAATTGCACATTATTTAGATCTGGCGAATGGTCGTGATCTCTCGGTCCGATCGATCTATTACGACCATGTGCTGATTCGCAATTGCACGGTCATCGACTACCGTGGTGTCGACCACACAATGGTCTTCGACCACGTAGTCTGAAAGCACGTCGGTCTTCGACAATACTGGCGTTTCGATCACGTTGGTCTCGACCACGTTGGCTTCGACCACGTTGGGTCGACCACGTTGGTTTCGACCATGTTGTCGGTTTCGACCACGTTGTCGATTTCGATCACGTAGTTGGTTTCGACCATATAGTCTGTTTCGACCACGGTGTCGGTTTCAACCACGTAGTCGGTTTCGACTACGTTGCCGAGGATTGTGGCCGCTCCACGTCTTGTCTTACCGGGGTTGCTTCCGGTCCTGGTTGGTTGTTCTAGGCTATCGTGGTCATGGCCCTCGCCCCTTTGTCTTCCTCGACTCCTTGAGTTCTTCTCTCCACTGGCCCCCTCTCCTTCACTGCCTCTCTATGTGTGGCTATGGACTTGGTGATGGTAGGGTGTTCTTGGCTTGGTGCTCAGGTTTGGCCGAGCAAGAGAATGACAGTAACTGCCTTTGCTTGGGGTTGGTTTTGCTGGTTCTCAGTTGTGGAAAGCAATTGAGAGTGAGATAGGGAATGGGGCTCTCTGTGGGTTGCTTTGCTTATGAAGGAGGGGGCTTTCAGATGGCTTCTCTCTCTTGTCTGTGCATTGCCAAGGCTGCCCTTGCCTCATCTTCTTGGCCCTCTTGGCTGACTGTGGGCTAAGTAAAAACCCTTGGACCTTTGGTCTATGGGGTGAGCTTGGAACTATTATTCGGCTTTTCTACTGCAGAAGATAAGCTAGTAAAACATGAAATGGGTGGTGGGTTTCTCTTTTCGCCAGATAATGAGGCCTATTTTAAGTCAGAGGTGCCGATCGGCCCCGGATGATCCAGGTATCTTCAGTGAGCACTAAATAATTCAGCATTCTAAATCCGGAAGCTTCTGGTGGCAAAACCTTTTGTTTCATTTATTTTCTCTTGGATTGTCGTTTTATCCTTCGCTTTTCTTTCCTCTTTTCCTACTGGTATTATAGAAATGCTACAGTTACAAGAACAAAATTCAGCAACAATCTCGAGAATGAAAAAGCATGGAAACCTCATTTGTCAATTCACCACACATCAAAAGTATATCACCAATCAAATTTATTGAGCATCACAAATACTTCCCAGTTTCAACTTTCAAGTCAACAAGGTGCTGCAACCTTCACAGCTCCTACCATGCATTTGCAGTCAACACTAGAATTAAAGGTTTCCCCATTTGTACACAGGCATAGTTACAGAACAGCGAGAAGTGACTTCAAAACAGAAGCAAGGCGGATGCTATATTGGCAAACCCACAACATGCAATGTAGAACGGACTTCGGCACAACATCCTGCAAGCTGCTTATAGTACATATTAGAGAGGGTAAATGTCACTGATGCTTGCTGGGCTGTTCACACGATTCACTCAAAGGAGACTATTTTCATTTTCTTCCATTGACTAACTGTCCTTCAGACTTCAGTTGACTTGAGATCCATATGTAACAGCTCAGCGACAGTTGGTAGGATTTTGTTAGAGAAAACAAACAGAAACATAGAATCCACAAGAAGGAATACGTCATAAAGCATCAAAACTGATCCTTGTCTGTTTCTTTTGATGCCGCCAGTTGAGGCACCGAAGCTGCTATATCAATACGGTGGCGGTGGATAAGTTCCGGGGTAAGGCGCTGCGTAAGATCCATTATGGGTAAAGGGAGATCATCTGATTAGTGCTGCGGACGAAAGTTAGGAAAATCGATGAATATATCTCTGCTCATCAAGATCTTACCAGGTGGATACGGGGATTGTGCTGCCGGCGGGGGCGGGTGCGGTTGCCCATAAGGCTGTGGTGGGTACGGTTGCCCATATGCATGGTGCGGGCATGGTTGCTGGGGAGGTGCAGGTGGGTATGCTGGAGCAGGATATGGTACCTGACTAGGAGTTGGGTAAGCTTGGTATGGGGGTGCTGCAGGATTTGTTGCAGGAGGTGCATACGAAGGCGAGGAGGCAGTGTACGGCACTGCTGACGCTAGCACCGGCACTGGCGCTGGTGCTGGCATTGGAGGAATAGAATGGGTAGTGGATGTGGCAGCACTTTTACCCATCTTGTTCTTCTGGTAGACATAGGAAAACCGATGAGCCAATGACACATCAACAAAGATAAGTAAACAAAGATCAATGATCAGTCTATCACCATTGCTGAGACATCAAAGTGCATAATGAGCTTCAGTTCCCCGGCAGACCTGCAGATACACCACACTAGCTATCAGGAAATTCGCAAGTTCAGTGGGCTCAAGGTATATGAAATAGGACTACCTCATACGGCGTGTCTGGAGGGGCCATGAGGAGTCATCATAGCCGTGTGTAAGCACCCTGTTCAGCTGCACCCTACAAAAAGGCTCAGCCAACAGTCACTTGAGAACAGTAATCAACAAATGGGCGGCATTAATATCGACAAACCTGCCGCTGCCAATGAAGTTATCATTGCTGAAGGTGTTGCTGTTCCACACAATGGTATTCAGCTCATGGAGCCCCTCAATGAGTGGTATATGAAACTTATCGTCAAAAGTCGGGTTCCTTCCCCCATCTGGCGGCAACACCAAATTCATACACAAAATGTAGAGCACTGGATTAAGATAGAGCTTAGAGAAAAATGTAAGATGGAGTAAGTTCGATCCAGTAGAAGCCTGCTTGTATGGGATAATACTGAGTTTATGAAGATAAAATATCTGCAAGATGAATATTTCATTGCTGTTGGAAAATGCCCTAGAACTCCATTCAGCAAAGGCCACCGGGTGATATATTTTATTATTAAGGAGTATAGAGCTAAGAACCTCTTGGAAGTTGGAACCAATAAAAAGAACATGTCTCAGTATTTGGTAATAAATTTCCTGACAAAATATCGAAGGTCCAAGACTGTATTGAGTGTGTTATTTAGGATAGCTGGTGGACAAATAGGAGTTGTGGCATAGTACTGGTAAGATAGCTGAAAAATAACACTCTTCTTACTGGGATATAACATAGGCCTAGAGTTTTCTAAAGTATACTTACATAAAGAGCAACGTGAAAATTGGGCGTGACTTGCACATCTCTCTACAATTCCACATAACTTGGTAAAATCTCCATGCCAGTTTGCTTTATTTAAGTTGTTCTTGGGATTTACAAGTTTAGCTCGTAGCAACTTTCAAAGGAGAAAACAATGTAAGTGCCACATTGCTTTCCAAAGAAGAGAAAAAAAATGCAAGTGCCACATTGCTTTCCAAAGAAAGTTTGAATCGCTCAACTTCGAAACTAGCTGGAGGGCCTGATTTGTATATATACCCCACCACTCCTCTATAGCTGCCTTTCCCTAAGGATTTGTTCAATTATTTTTTCAAAAGCATGAGTGTGCTACTCAAAACATATAGCTAGATGCCAAATTGTACAAAAGGGAACAAGATTCCTATGCCAACTGCTGATTGTTAGCCTCACACTGTATCCATAGGGAAGGCATCACACAAAAAAGGTAAAAGTATAAGTGCCTCTAACAGATATATTCTTAAATAAATGCATGATTCCACCAGGAAATGCGAAAGAAACAATATAGCTATTAGGAGGCATCGCATTTTGGAAAAACTACTAGGAGGAATCTAATATATGGGCCGCACAGAAATTAGGCAATAATCAACTCTACAAAAGTTAGAACTTAGAAAGAATCAGCACAGCTAACTAATCGAAAGATAGGCTTTGCTCTTCCAAAGTACTTCCCCGTCCCATAATATAAGTCCCTCCTCTCTTAAGAAGAGGCATCCCACAATATAAGTTCATTGAGAGAATCAAACTGTAATTATTGCAGCATTTCCAATTACCCCTGTTTTAATGCATAAAAAGTGGTTGAGTAGTTGTAGTATGCCCTTCAATAGAGGTTGTATAGTCTAATGATATTAACTTTTTTTTTTACATTTAGTGCTTCCTTGGTCCGGATATACGGTGAGTTTTGACATATTGCGGGACGGACTGAGTATAATTGAACAAGTCACTAACACCCTCCTCGAGAACTACGGGAAGAGGCGCAGCTGTCCTAGTCACCTATCTTCTGAATAACGTCGGTTGGCCCAATCACGCAAACCAATTGAATTGAGTATGCCCTAAGGGCTCAATGGACAACTGAGTTGGTATCATAATAGTATATAATACGCATAATTCGAATGGATTCACTATTAGTTCAGTTTTGGTCGTCTACTGCAGTTTCTTGGTATGAAATTGTGTGGTGTGGGTTCTTTGACATGAAGAAACTAAGCAAGATACACGGGAAGACATGAAACGAAGAACATGAAGGAAGAGGGGATAGGAGGAAGTGAAGCTTGACGGACCCGTGCAGGTTCGGGTGCGGAGCTTGGTGTTGGCGTACTCGAGGACGACGTAGGGGTCCTGGCGCGTGAAGAGCTCCGTGTCCCGCAGCTTGCTGCACCCAGTGACTGGTCGATTTGACCCAGGCCCCCAAAAAACACAAGAAATTCAGCAAGACATTGATGCCTATTTTCGAGGTGGAACGAGAAAACGAGAAATCTTGGACGAATTGAGCGTATGAGCGGAAGGGGTGCACCTCTGACTTCGAGGATCATGCCTTGGATCGACATGGCGCTGGTCGGATTGGGGCGGGGGAGCAACGGAAGAAGGCGGACGCGAGAAGGGGGCGAGAAGGAGCCGGGCCGAGATCAGATTGATACGAGGACGGCGAGGGAGTTTGGGTCGTATTCACCTTCAGGTTTCAGATGCTCATGTGGCACAACCGCGCGAAGCGAGCGGTCTTCAATTTTGAATTCAAGCGGATCGATGAGAGGGGGAGTTCATCTATGGCCGCGTGTGCCCTTGCGGAGCACGGCACGCCCCGCACAAGCAAAGATAAGCATGCGTGCTCAACACATTTGTTCCCCCGATTCCGTAGATTCTTCGGCTCCTACGGTTGCGTGGACGTCCAGAATTCAAATGCAGCAGGTCTCATCTGTTGGCCATCTCAAAACATACCAAAGGGAAAACAATTACTCCATGATCAGGCGGGCCCACCCATCGCGTGTGAGACAATCCACGTCCCAAGTCAACCAAGCACGAGGACCACCCAGACGTGCGCGTTGCGCAACTCCTACTCGCATCTGAGCCGAGGCCCAGCATCCGCTTGGGGCTATGCTCCCCAAAACCCACGTCTCACCATTACCCTGCCCCCGTGATGGGCCGGTCAGACTTGGGAGCGCGAAAAGCCCCGTTTCCAACAGCAACACGCTTGACTTCCCAACACAGCTTCTTTTCTTCTTTTCCTCGTTTTTCTTCTCTTTTTTCCTTTAAATTATCCCTAAGATGAGGATATAACATGTTTTTTTGTTTTTCCTATTTTTCCTTCATTTTCACTTAATTGAATATCTAAAAAAATAACAACCATCAGTATAATTTCAATTAAAAGCTACAATATTTTTAGAACAGAGCCTAAAATAACACTACACGCCAAACTTCACCAGTAAGTTCACGAAACAATTGCAGCACGAGCATGTTCTTTTCCATCGAAGCTAACAGCTTTTAGCATTTACAATACCTAACTTTAAAACGGAGTATTTTCTCAAGACAAGATCTACACGTTAAAAAAACATCTGTACCATCCAAAATTGCAAGTAAGTATCTCTCTACGTAATCTGTACCGTAAACAATCAAATTCAAAAATTTCAGCCAAAAGCCATAAGCTGCAGCCTTTGCTAAACAAGCCCAATATCATCTAGCATTCTAGCTGCCCAACAGTCTTCCAACTCATTAGCCATTACATCATAATAAAATTAAATTGCGTGGGCCTGGGCCAATCCTGTCAACATTTACAGTCAGCAACGAGTACCACGGGCCCAGGCTTTCTTGTACAACATATCCTCGCCTTCCTTAACACTAGAGAACAACTCAATACTCTACAAACCACAAGCAGAAGCTGCAGTGCAAAAAGGTTACACCGTGGTTACGCACCTCCTTATCAAAAACTCCTTCCTACTTAACCAACAAGCCTCTGTTGTTGGTTTGCGCGCAGGATATTGCGCCTGAACCTCAGCCCCAGGTCTTCTTCCAGATCCCGTGGAATTAGTGCCTGGTCCTCATCATCTGGCCCTGGAGTTGCCCCAGATTCGCTCGATTGAGTCGAGTCACCGAAGTTGTGCAGCCTCCGGCCAATCAGGTATCGGTCATCCCTAATGGAATTGTGGATATTGGTAAACCAAACATGGAATCTTTTGCCACAGAAGAACAGCACACTGAATATCAGGCAACCAAGCCAGGCAAAACGGTAGACTGCTGAGTTCACAATGAGTGGGTAACCCAACACTGGGAAAACACCCCTTGCAAGGACATATGGAACACAAAGAGCGGTAAGGAGCTTGGTGACAACCGGCATTATAATTTCATGCAGGACCCATAAGCTTCTCAAACGGGAGAAGCCATCCTCTCTCACTCTCTCAAACTTCATCCTCCAGCTTTCATCAACCAAAGGTGTCATTTGATCCAACATAACCTGGAAATAGTATCCAAGAAAAAACAATCAACCCAAACCTATTCTAATGCAAACAAAATTTAAAAAAGGTGACTAACCCCAGGTATCAAGAACAAATGACAAATAAATTAACTAACCGCAGAAACAGAGGATCTAAATGTGGGACACAAGAATCAGGGTTTTGTAATCTTACCAGTCTAGTCCATATTTTCAAGAATATTAGTCCAAGAGCCCAATCCTGATACAATAAAAAAACAGGGCTCTCGTCAATAGGCACCCTCATGGGTACAATGACCAGCAGCTCAAACAGGAGTCCAATCAACACAGGAACTATAAAGATCTGAAAAGAAAAAAAATACTGGTTAGACTTCAGAGTATACACTGGCACATGAGCCTACCCATAAGGCTATAATTCCAAAGGTACCCAGAAAACTCCATTTACATAGAAGTGCTAGTTCTCTTCAATCCAGATAGGTGACCTTGAACCCATAAGTGCAAAAAAGGATGGTTGAAACAAAGTAGTCCAGTCCAGTCCAGATGAATTACCCATATTGACAGGAGAGCAGAGCTCTTCAAAACAATAGAGCACCACTTGCAGATTTGTTGTACCAGGAAGCCCAGCTGTCGTGATCTAATGTAATCAATTGCATATCTGGTTCCAGCTGCTGCACTCCAGATAATATAACATCCGATGCTGAAAGAGAACAGATCTGATTGAGAGAAAAAACAAATTTACCACAAGGTGTTAGTAAATATGTTACTAAATTAATCTCATAAAGATGAAAGTTATATAGCAAAAAAGTAAAGTACATAATACAAAGATCAGCTCATTACCATTGCACTTGATGCCATGCGTGATTGGCAGGCGGGGAACAGCCTCAAATACCATACGGCCAAGTGAGATGGGAATAACAATCATTCCAGCATTGAATATTAGTAGTGTCATCCATGCCAGTACAAGCAAGAGCAAAATCCGGAGCACAAAGCCATACCTTCAAAAGGACAGACTCAGAGTTTGAAGTTATAAATAATTCCGGAAAATCTATTCATAATGTTATAAACTAATACTAATTTCTTGAGTATGAATTCCAGATTTCTCTAAATAAAGGAGGGTACACTTCAAGGGAACAACTATTGTAAAATCAAGAGAAATAATTCTCTTCACAATTTGTTACGAATCATTACTTTGATCCTGTTTAGTTATTTGATACATGTAATAGCAGTATATTCTGTACAGGTTTCCACATGATATACAAGGAGAACTAAACAAAGATATTTATTTTTCACACATCTAAATATTAATAGATTGTACTCACTCGGAATCTCCCTGATCATCCGCATCAGATTCTTCAGCAGCATCATTAGCTTCATTTGTATTACCCCTGACATTATTGTTATCTACAGCAACATGTTGT